>CM057452.1:1514065000-1515315000 GCA_016271365.2 Neoceratodus forsteri | reverse complement strand
CTCCTCAGATGTACATAAATACAGGTTACTCACCTGTAACAGGAGTTCTAAGAATGGTATATGTTGTTCACCCACACTGTCTGGCAGGTTCCTTGCCGCTTTAAATCTTGCCGGAAGGTCTTCAAGCTGGCTCCTCCCACCCACCCGGTGTAAAACTCTCGGCTCCGCCCCATGCGCCAGCTCTAGCCCACTGGAAGCCAGGTTGTGCATGCGAGCCAGGAGGTTGGGTGGGTCAGTGGATGAACAACATATACCATTCCTAGAACTCCTGTTACAGGTGAGTAACCTGCATTTCTAGGGACATGGATATGTTGTTCATCCACACTGTCTGGCAGACTCCTAGCAGTTCTCCGGGAGGAGGGAGGCAAGGCGCACACACCCTACTTGGGAAATAAAGACTGGAGAACCGAGGCCCCAAAACCAGCATCCCGGCGTGACTCAAGGTCAATGTGGTAGTGGGTGATGAAGGTGTGTGCTGACTTCCAGGTAGCAGCCCTGCAGATTTCCTGGATAGGGACATCCCTGGAAGCAGCCACCGATGCAGCAGTATGGTGGGTAGAATGAGCTCTTATCACTCTGGGAGGCTCCATGCCCGCCAACCTATAGCAGAGATCTATGCAGGAGGTGACCCACCTGCCTATTGTCTGCTTGGCTGCAAGTCTGCCAGGTGCAGCTTCAGCGTAGGTGACAAACAGCTGGCGAACCTCTCCCCGAACTTCAGCTATCCGCTCCTTGTAGTAAGCGAGCACTCTTCTAGGGTCCAAAGCATGGAGACTATATTCGGCCTCCGAGGTGTGACTGGGGTAGAACATCGGCAGAGTCAACACCTGGTTAAGGTGAAATTCCGACACCACCTTCGGAAGGAATTTCGGGTGGGGGCGCAGGACAACCTTGTCCCTGTGGAAGACCAGATAAAGAGACTCGATGGAAAGCGCCTGGAGCTCTCCCATCCTTCTGGCTGACATGATAGCCACCAAGAAGGCGGTCTTCCATGACAGGTGAGAGATGTCACACCTGTGCATCGGTTCGAATAGCTTGCCCATGAGCTACAATACCAGCAGTAGATCCCATGGAGGTGGAGGTTCTTGCGGAGGGGATATGTGACCAAGGCCTTTGAAAAGTGCCGACCACTTTCTCCTGCGCCAGCGACTGCTTGCCGGCCCGTGCCCGGTAAGCAGAGATGGCTGCCTGGTGCACCTTAAGGGTCGTCGACCGAAGCCCTAGCTGAGAAAGGGACCACAGGTAGTCCAGAATGCTTGCCAAGGAACAGGAGGAAGGGTCCAGACCCTTGCCCTGACACCAAATGGAGCATCTCTTCCATTTGAAGGCATAGCATTTTCTGGTCGACTCCTTACGGGACACCTCAACGACGTTGAGGACCTCGTCAGAAAGACCCAAGGCCTGGAACTCTAGCCGCTCAGGAACCAGGCCGTCAGGTGCAGGGATTGAAGGTCCGAATGGAATACCTTCCCCTGATTGACTGAGATCAGGTCCAGGCAGGCTGGAAGCCGCCTTGGGAGCCTGGAGTTGAGACTGAGGAAATCTGGACACCAGAACTGGCAGGGCCAGTCTGGGGCTACCAGAATCACCTGCGCCTTGTCCCTCCTCGCCTTGAGAAGCACCTTGTGGATCAAGGGAAATGGGGGAAAGGCGTAGAAGAGGCCCGGGGTCCACAGCCTCGAGAAGGCATCCCCTGCAGCGAGCCCTGCTGAAAGGGGCGGGCGTGGAACAGTCTCAGCTTCACATTCTCCCTGGAGGCAAACAGGTCTGCCTGAGGCGTGCCCCAGTGGGAGAACAGATCTTGTACTACCTCTGGCAGGAGAGACCAATCGTGGGACGCAGTCCCTATCTGGCTTAGGGCATCGGCCAGGGTGTTGGGAGGCTCCTGCCATGTGAATGGCAAGGAGATCCGCCTCCAGGCTGCGCACAAGTGACCAAATGCAGAGAGCTTCCCTGCACAGAGGCATGGAGCGCGTCCCGCCCTGGCGGTTTAGGTAATACATGGTCGTGATATTGTCAGTCTGGACCTGAACCACTTGACCCCGTAGAAATGGAGAGAAGGCGGTGAGGGCTAGACGAACCGCTCGAAGCTCCAGCAGGTTGATGTGGCATCGGGACTCCCGAAAGGACCAGAGGTCGTGCGCTCTGTTCTCCCCCAAATGGGCACCCCAACCCATCAGAGATGCATCGGTCGATAGAGAGACCGTCGGCTCGGGGCGGACAAACGGGATGCCCTCCTGCAGATGTGCTGGAACGGTCTACTATTGGAGAGCGTTCCACATCCCCTGGGTCACTGTCACTAGCTGATCCAGAGGATCGAAATGCTGTGACCATTGGCTAGCCAGCCCCCACTGAAGGGGACGCATGTACCAATGGGCCCAATGGACCACGCTGGTGCAGGCCACCATGAGGCCCAGGAAGTCCCGGGCAGGGCGCAATTGCCCAACCTGAAATGATTGGGCAAAGGAGGAAAGAACCTCGGCCCTGTCCGCCAGGAGCCGTGCTCTGGCTCGTAGAGTCGAGCTCTGCCCGATGAATTGAATCACCGCTTTGGCATGAGTTCCGACTCAGCCTGCGTTGATGAGGAGGCCAAGCTGAGAACAAACCTGGAGGCCAGATCTCTGGACGGTTCCACCTCCGATCTGGAGGGGGCTGCAATCAGCCAGTCGTCCAGGTAGGGGTACACCCCGACGCTTCGGCGCCGCAGGAATGCTGTCACCACTGCCATGCATTTGGTGAAGACCCTGGGAGCTAAGGAAAGGCCAAAGGGCGCGGCCCAGAACTCATAGAGGGATCCCTCTGCCCTGAAGCGGAGGAATCTCCGGTGGGACGGACGGATTGGGACGTGAAAGAATGTGTCCTGAAGGTCCAGAGAACAGAACCACATGCCTCGTTCCAAGGATGGGATTATCTGAGCCAGAGTGACCATCCTGAAGGTCCGAGACCGTAGGAACTTGTTCAGGTCGTGCAGGTTGAGAATGGGGCGCCAGCCCCCCATCCGTTTTGGGACCAGGAAGTACCTGGACACAAACCCCGGGTCTGGAGGAGGATCCGCCACCTTCCTGATCGCCTTTTTGAGGAGCAGGGGCGATATCGGCTCGGGCGAGCCAATAGAGAGGCTGCGGACCTCGTAGTCCCCGAGGGGCGATAGGCTCGAAGGGCGGGGCTTGCTCGAACTCCAACGGCAGGCCCTTTCCTACCACCTCCAACACCCAATGGTCCGTGGTGATAATGGACCAGGCAGAAAGGAAGTGGTGGAGCCATCCACCCACGGGGGGAACCCAGAGGGGAATGACGAGGCTGGGTTCGACACCCCTCAACCCGTCACTGGGCAGGCTTAGAGGAGGGACCGGCCGAGGGACCTCCTGGGCCTTTAACCTCCCTGCTTTCTACTGGAGGAAGCCGCAGGCTTGGGTTTTGGATGCCCAGCGCGAGCCTGCTGGCCCTGGTGCTGGTGCTCTTGGGCCGGACGTGCCGCAGGCGCAGAAGGATGAAAGGACTTATGCTGCTGCTGCTGTTGTCGGTGGCCCTTGTCCTTCTAGGTGGAGGTGACCGAGTCCAGAGTGGCACTGGACTTTTCAATCTGCTGGAGGTGACCGTCCACTCCAGGGCCGAAGAGGTCGGTCCCCAGGAAGGGGACATCCGCCAGTTTGTGCTGGGTATCCGCCGTGAAGGTGGATATCCTCAGCCATGCTCTGCGGTGCATGGCCACCGCGACCGCAACTGATCTGGCACAGGAGTCTCCAATGTTCAGAGCCGTTTGGAGCTGCTGTTTAGCCACCACCCTTCCCTGGTCCCGTACCTGCCGGACTGTGGTCTGCAGGTCGGCTGGGAGATGAGGGATCATCTCATCCAAAGAGCCCATGAGGGCGTTGGAGAAGTGTGCCATCAGCACGGCAGAGCTGGCCTGGAGGAGGCCAAGGGAGGACGCAGTGTTCACCTTGTGGCCGGCATAGTCCAGCCTTTTGAACTCCTTGTCGGGGGGCTTGTCCACATCCCTAGCGTTCCCACAACGCCGGAAAACGCTGTCAGTGACCAACCCCCTCGGCGGAGGGGTGTTCCGGAAAACTGGGCAAAGAGCCGGTATGGACCACATACTTCCTGGCCATCCTGGCCGGAGGCGCAGGACAGGAAGCAGGCCGCTGCCAGAGCTCCAAGGCTGGGTCAACAATGGCTTCAGCCACCGGAAAGACCTCCGTGGGTGAATCCCCTCGGTCCAGTATCTCCGTGAGGGGATACTTGGCCCACTTGGATACGGGCTTGAGCTGCATCCCGGTGGACTCCGAGATGAGCCGAAGCAGACCCATGAAGGACGATGGGCTTTCGTCCATCGACTGGCCCCCGGAGGACTCCAGGTCGATGGGCCTGGAGAACAGGGAGGAGACGTCATCAGACTCCAAGGAGTCCACAAAGAGCTGCCTGGAGCCTAAGCCACCCTCCACCTGCCGAGGACGGTCGGGAGTGAGGGTGACCGACAACCTGTGGAGCAGGCCCTGACCCGACCAAGAGTCTTTGGTTAGGGCCCCGATTTCGGTTGTGGGAGGAGGTTCCACCACAATCGGTGGGGCAGCTGGTTTCGGCCGAACAACCGGCCCAGGCTTGGGCACCTCGGCTACAGCGAGGGGTTGTTTCGGCTGCTCGGGTGACAGCCACTTGATGGCCGGGGAAGGCGACAGCTTGTTCCCGGACAGAAGTAACTGCTGCCACATCAGGTCCTCGTAGCGTCGACGCAATTTGTGCTGAAGCCGCTCCTCTTCCGAGGAGGAAGATGAGGACGAGCGGTGGCGCCGCTTACTTCGATGCCGAGACCGAAACCGCCGATGTTGGCGGGATCGGCTGGACCGAGAGGATGTCCGAGACCGAGACTGAGAACCTCTGTGTTTCTGAGGATGGGTCTGGGAAGGGGGACACCCGCTCTTCCCTCGGCTCGGAAGCCTTGACCGGGGACTGCGGCCCCGGAGGCACAGGCAGATCCTCGGTCTCCACCGGGGGAACCGGTGAAGAAGGGTTGTCGGCTTCACCAGTCGACAGCCCGTCCGATGGGTCAAGGAAAATCTCGACTGCATCGATGGGTGTCTTGGCCGGCTGACCTGACTGGGACGCCGTGCAGCCAGTGGCCTCAGCCGCAACCTCAACCGAAGTCGAGTGTCGACTATCCAGGGAAAGGGACCTCTCTCGCTCCCACGAACGCCGACGATGGGACTTACGAGTCCTTCTTTTTGGACCGAGAGGAATGTCCCGATGGCCCCTCTCCCTTCGTGGAAAGGGACTGGCAAAGCTCCTTAAAAGAAGCTGAATATGAGGTACCCAGAGAGAGAGCGGGATAAATGCCGTGACCGAGGAAGAGGATGATGCGGCCTGTGCCATCTCCTCCTCGAGGGTGATCATCTGCTCGAGTTGCTCAGCCGAGCCAGCCACCACAGTAACAACCAACGGGCCTCCTTAGAAACTTCACCCGGTGATGCGCTTCTCAGGGCACTGGCTGTAACTGGGCAGCGCGGTCTTCCAGGACGTTGGCCAAAAACAAATGGCATAACTTGCAGGCCTGCGGGTCATGGTCTAGACTGAGGCAGTAGACGCACGTAGAGTGCGGATCCGTCCTGGACATTTTCTGCCCACATGGGCACCGCCGAAATCCAGGAGTCGATTTGTCCATCGCAGCCACGAGGGAGAAACTTGACTGAAGTCTCGAAAATTTTAAAATAAGTTTCGGGCGAACAGAAGAATTAGGATCCAGCCTACACACAGAGCGTTAAGGAGGGAACCTGAGCTTCCAAGCGGTTAGGAAGATCCGGTGTCATGGGGTGGAGCCAAGAGTTTTACCACCGGGAGGGTGGGAGGAGCCAGCTTGAAGACCTTCTGGCAAGATTTAAAGTGGCAAGGAACCTGCCAGACAGTGTGGATGAACAACATACCTATGTGCCTAGAAAAGTATTTTCTGTATCACTCTATTCCTTAGGATGGATTTCGGTTTGTAAAATGCTTCATGCAAAGCGTTAAACTACATTAGTTCTGCCATAACTGAGGTGAGATTATCCTAAGCATTTTTATAACAGCCCTCAGAGTGCTTATTTGTGAAAGTCTTCAAGCAATGCTTAAACAAAGGGGTCTCCGACATGTAGTCTCTAGTGCAAGAAACTGTAAAAAGACAAGCCAGCTCCTGCTCGAATATGAATGGGGCAAGCCACACCTCTTAACTGCCCCTGATTTTCCTCAAAATTTTCTCTGTCCCAAGTCATCCCATTGGCGCAGAGGGCTGAGGTGCTATGCGTCTTACCTCTCACCATGCCGGTAACCCGGGTTTGGGAATGAGCTCGGGTAGGCGGGGGGTAAGAGGATCAAACGTCCAAGGGACTGTTCTCTCCCAGGGTGGGGAGGGATGCTGTCTTGCTCTTTGATTGCCACCTTGTGGAGGCTAGGTGGCAGCGTGTAAGTAATGCCACGGTTACATATTGTGTGTGCTTCTCCACATGCATATGGCCTGCTGCGGCAAAACAGGGGATAGGAGAAAACAGTGGTCACAGACTATATGAAGCCTTGCCTGCCTGCACCACGCCCTGTTGCTGGCTTGCCAACCCACCAGATCTGGATGCAGAGTCTCTGGGTTGGGATGGCCCTCCCCTTTCTGGCCCAGCCACAGGAGGCAATCCATGGGGGATGTGCAGTTCAGTACACCAGGCAGGCAGCTGCCGGGCGAGGGAGGCATGGACGGGGCTAAGCAGCCACCTGCGATGTGTCCAGGAGAATAAAATATATATACAGTGGGGACTGTATGCACAGAATACCAAAAACTACACTTACAGACTTGTTCTTGCTCAGACAATGCAGTTTTCATAAAGCCCCTTGTTCTGTCAGCTTACTGAGCAGATATATACAAATTCCGTACTTACCGTAATTATGACCTTCCCAAATAGCTTCACCATTCATTGCTGATGGGTCCTACCGGAGGTCAGGACCCTGTACAGAAAAAAGAGCACTGTCTCTTTAAAACCTTTGCGCTGGGTGGAGACATCGGGACGGCGCTGTCGCGAGGCCAGTGTTCTATGTGGCACTCATGGGTTGGCCAGTAACTGACGTCAACTCCTCCCAGCCCTCAGTTCTGCCCGTCAGGTGAAGAACAGGAAATGGGGGTATCAGAGGGCCAGGGTGCCCGAGTGATAGGGAAAGGGTGAGAAAAAAAAAATAAAAATAAGGCCAAAAGGAAAAAGTACAGTTACGTAAGAAAATACAGTTACCTAGGAACTTACCATAACAGTAGATCTTCGAGAGAGAGGGTCCTTCAGTAGGTCATTACATATAGGACTGGTGCCACCTGGTGTCGGGCCGCATGGCAGACTTTTCTAGCAATCCCTGACGGGAGACCGCCCACCCAACATCACCTGACTGATGTCAGCATGGCCACATATAATGGGTGGTCCCCACGCCTGCCCTACAGTTCTCCCGCCGGAGCCAGGAAGAGGCCTGGTAGCAGGAGCAAACGGGATTTGGAGTCCCTGTGTAAGAAAAAAAAATGAGAAGAGAGGGAAAAATATGACCTACTGAAGGAACCTCTCTCGAAGATCTATGGTTACAGTTCCTACGTAACTATACTATCTTACTTCGAGAGGGTTCCTTCAGTAGGTCATTACATATAGGACAGAGTCCCAAGCAGTCCCTCCAAAGAGAGATCGAGAGAAACAAGGGAGGAGGAGAAAATAACTCCAGTGAAAACTGGTAACCAGAATGGATCCAGCCTGGGACAGAAGGCCCTGCAAGACAGCTAGGCTGAAGCCATCCCTCTGCCTAGAAGCAATGTCCAGACTGTAGCGTTTAGTAAAAGTGTGGCCAGAACTCGAAGTAGCTGTGGTGCAGATATCAGCCGCAGAGACGTTCCGAAAAAAAGCAGTGGAAGCAGCCATGCCCCTAGTAGAATGACCTCTGATGGGACCCGGCAGAGGTTTTTTGTACTTTTGGTAACAATACTGAATACAGCTGCCTAACCATTTGGAAAGGTACTGCTTTGAAACCGCACTGCCCTTTGACCTGGGGGCAAAAGAAACAAAAAGATGATCATAGCTACAGAAATCATTGGTTCGGTGTGTGTAGCACCGAAGGATCCAATGGATGTCCATGGTGTGCAGGAGTGCCCCACCTCTGTTCGAAGGGGACGGAAAGTAAACTGGAAGCTCTACTGATTGGTTCAGTGTGGCTTCTGACATCACCTTAGGTAAAAACTTAGGATTTGTCCTGATGACCGCCTGCTCCTTGTGGAAAATAAGATAAGGCTCTTTACAAACCAGAGCATGAAGCTCTGAAATCCTTCAAGCTGACGTAATGGCAACTAAAAATAGTGTCTTCCAGGAAAGGAAGCGCAAGTCACAGCTCATGGCCAGTTAGGCGGGGGAAGAGTCAGCTTCTTCAACACAAAGTTCAAATCCCAAGGTGGGGTTGGGCTGCGGATGGTGGGTTTCAGATGGAGGATCCCTTTTCAGAAAAGTTTTTGAGACCTCAAATTGAGCCACAGGTTTACCATCCACCAGCTCGTGGTACACCAAAATTGCCGAAAGGTGGACCTTCAAGGAAGAATATGACAGACCTGAGTCTGACAGATGAAGGGGGTATTACATGACTTGTGGGGCAGAACAAGAAAAGGGGTTCCACTTCTTGGAGGTCGTCCAGATGGAAAAACGTTTCCACTTCGTGGCGTAAGTGGAACAAGTGGAGGGTTTTCTAGCCTCTAACAGAATTTGAGCTACTCAAGAGGAGACCCCGAGGCGAGAAATCGCTATGTCTGCAGGAGCCGCGCATGAAGATGCAGGGTCCTGGGCCCCGGATGAACAAGGCGACTTTGATCCCGAGTCAAGCAGTCGTGGGTCATTGGAAGTGGAACCACAGGTTCCCTCATTAGCTGTTGTAGCAGCGGCAACCAAATTTGTCTCGGCCAGAGAGGGATGATGAGAATCATCCTCTCCTTCTCTGTCTGAAGCTTGAGAAGGACCATCTGGAGAATGGGAAACGGAGGAAAGGTGTACAAAATTTCTCTGTCCAGGAGAGAGACAGCGTGTTTTGCCAGAAAGCACCTTGCCCTGGAACGAGCGATCAAAAACTGGGAAGTTCTGCATTGTATTGGGAGACAAAAAGGTCAATTTCCAGATGCCCGCAAATTAGGAAGAAAGAAACTGCTACTTCCTGATTTAATTCTCATTCGTGAGTTAGGGTCTGAGACCTGCTGAGACTGTCCGCCAGGACATTTTGAATGCCTGGAACATGCACGGCCACCAGGGCCAGATCATGTTGGACCGCCCAGTTTCACACTCGCTTCGCCTCCCTGCACAGGGGGTATGAGTAAGTTCCTCCTTGTTTGTTGAGGTACCAAACTACCAACATATTGTCCATTTAGACCAGCAGTGATCCCTCGGGAAGGAGGGCCTGGAAGGCGTACTAGACCGCCCTCATCTCCAGAACGTTGATGTGTAATGATGCCTCCAAGCTGGACCACAGTTCTTGAGCTTGGTGCTCCCCATCCCATGTTCAATGCATCTGTAGTTTTGGATGCCAAAGGAGCTGAGCTCCTGAAAGGAAGACCCACGGAAAAGTTGCAGTAGTCCCTCCACCACAGCAATTCTTGCTGAACTGCTGATGACACCAGGACCAGATGGTCCAGATCGTCCAGGAGTTGATCCCACTGCATTCGCAAGGACCACTGAGTAAATCTCATGTGGAGCCTCGCCAGGGGAACAGTAGTGATGCGGGCTGCCATCAGGCCAAGAAGGCGGAGGATCTCCTGGGCTGGGATGGTCCTGGACGAAGCCACACACAAAGCCTGAAGAATCAGGGTCTCCACCCTGTCTGGAGGAAGGAAGGTTCTGCATTGGACCGTATCCAAAACTGCCCCAATGAATTGTAGTCTCTGGGACGGTGTCATGGATGACTTGGGAATACTGACAGTAATCCACAGGCTGCCAAAGAGGTCCAGGGTAAAGGAGAGAGCCTCCAGTAAAGAGTCCCTGGACGGGGCTGAAATCAGCCAATCATCCAGGTAAGGGAAAACCGTAATGCCCTGGCTGCAAAAAGAGGCCGCCACCACCGCTAGGTACTTGGTAAATACTCGAGGTGCCAAGCACAGACCAAAAGGGAGTGCCCGAAACTGGAAGTGCTCCCCTTGAAATTGAAACTGCAGGAAACGGCAGTGGCTGGAGAAGATATAGGTGTGTAGGTAAGCATCCTGCATCTCCAGAGCACACAACCAATGATTCTCCAGAAGGAGTGGAAGACGACTCTGGAGCGTCAGCATTCTTATCTGACCAATGCATCAAGGTAGCCAAAACCTGGAATGCACTGCTTACACGCATTACTCGTACATTTGTAACTAGAACCAAGGAATGCATTATGCAAGCAATAACACACGACGAGGTGTGGTTTATCGCCTGATAAGAGCACGCCCAGGGTGTACTAAGGCACGAGGTGCTTGCGCCGAGTGCCTTATGCCACTGGGTGTGCTCTTATCAGGCGATAAACCACACCTCAGAGTGTGTTATTGCGCTTATAAAATGGGGTACCCTAAATTGAAAAAAAAAAAAAGGGAGGAAAGAAAATGTGCAAACAGTTTTTAAAAAGAGTGTTTTTATACAAGTTATAGGAAAAATAGTCCCCTATTACTGTATTGTGCTGTATTTCAGACTGGCTATGGTCAGCAGACGGTGGCTCCTCTCCCCCCTCCGCCACCCCGCTCACAGATTGTGTTTCGTGACCCCAAACATAGTATGTCCCATTGGTAACATTTTTCTCACATACTATGTCTCTGTGAGAATGCTGAGCGTAGATTGACTTGAGAGCTACTGTCCACGTTTATGAGCGTGTTCCGTGCCAGCTGCGTGACTTCGATTTCCAGAATCGCGGTTTTTCACAATGCGGATACTCGCTCAGTCATATTGGGAAAGTAACATTTTCTTTGTGTATTTATGTATGTTTGAAATAGAAAAGAGTCGGTGGAGTAGCTTATCTGGGAATTGAATTTCTGAGGCACCCTGTCTGCACGCGCATAACTCTGCTTCAATGCGACTGCTTTTTTTCATCTGAGCAGCAGAGGTTAGCAGTTTTGGGGGAATCTTTTTGATTGACCTGGTTTTAAATGAGGTAATATGCTGCAGCTGCTTGGGGCGGGGAGAGCAGCGGGACCGGGGTGCGTTGGTTGAATTTCATTATTTCTTGGCTTACAGAGGCACAGAGGCTATGGCTATATGCAGCTGTCAGCATGGACTACTGATTTCCCGCTGCCGCTCGCTGAGCTGTGCCAGGCTGTGTTTTTGTTTCTGCTTGGCACAGCTCAGTGATTTGTTGTTGTAAAAGGGCAGAGTAGCAGACAGTGCCAGCTGGCAAAAATATAATGCATTAAGGACACGGCTAGGAAGCTCAAACAGCCAATCAGGATGCTTGATTGGTTTACCCCATTTTATAATCCCCTTTATAGGACACACGTCAGGCCCCACTCCGACTATGGGTCTCCATTTTGGTGCCCTTATCTGAGAAAAAGATATTAATATAATTGAAAGAATTCAGAGAAGGGCAACAAAAATGGTTCCTCAGTTGGCAAATGGCAACTATCATGTTAGATTGAAGGAAACTAGGCTCCACTCCTTTCGAACCAGAAGAAGTAGAGGTGACCTGCTCTTTCTGTATAAAATCCATAAATCTCAGGATATGATGCAGCAATGTGGTCTAAAATTCTCCCAGAGAAAGATCGTTCCGCGGCTCCATAACAAACAGATTAATGTTGATCAAGAACCGATAAGAGACTAAATTACCTTTTCCGTAACAGCCCCTAGATTATGAAGCAGTCTTCCGCAAGATTTGGTTGACAGAAATTCCTTTTCTTCCTTCAAAACGGGCCTAGATTTATGGATAGAATCCAGTAACCCTTGGGTGTAAATTCCCACCAATGTGGTGGGGGACAATCTCGATGGGTGCCAGCCTTCTTTTGTCCTTTCTAACCAAGTAAATCCTGAGCTTTTTGTACTCAACAAAGCGACTGACGCTGCTCAAGACGAAAAAGGGTCTGAAGTCTCCCGTCTTTTTTGGAACCAGGAAACAAATGAGAGTTGAACCCCCCTGCCCCTTTACCAGATGGGAACGCGCTCTATTGCTTCCTTGAGCAAGAGGCTTTGAACGTCTTCTCGAACGAGGAGAGCCTAATCCCTGGTGGAGATTCTGGAGGGATTTCCAGAAACACTATAGTGTATCCGACGGACAGCAACTGCAGGACCCTTGCGTTGGAGGTTACTGCCTTCCATTCCTGCGCATGGCGGGCGAACCACCTCCTCACCTGCTCCTCATCTTGAGACTGAGGAGTTAGTGGGGACAGGGAGTCAGGAAGTGGCAGGACATTCAGGGGAGACCTCCTGAACGTCTCTGGTTCTTGGAGGCCGGAGGAGTGGTGAAACCCATGGCCTTGCATTTGCCCTGGCATCGAGCCGGGGCCTGCTTCCTCTGCCTCCAGGTCGTTTTCTGAAAGGGCTATTGCGCTGTTGAGTGCCCGATCGGTACATGGACCTTACTGATCTTAGGGTAAGACCTCTGTCCTGGAGATCAGTAATAATGTCTTTGGTGTCGCCACCAAAAAGCACCGAGCCCCGGAAGAGGGCATCCTGAATCGCAGACTGTACCTTGTTGGCGAGGCCACAGATGCGGAGCCAAGAATGCTGCCTTAATGCGATGGCAGTTGCCAAGGCTCAAGCTACATAATCGATGGTGTCGTATGTGGCTTGCAAAGCATGCCTACAGGAGAAGCGAGAGAGGCGAAGATCCTTGGCAAGCTCCTCCTTGAGCCTCAAGGGTTCCATCGACTGGACTCGGGCCTCTAACCTAGCCTTTTGGTGTGACACCATGTGGGCCACATAGCTGAGGGATCCGTGTGCACATGTGGCCGAAGCATAAACATTTCTACTGAACTGGTCCATCTGCCTCAACTCTGTCTGGAAGAGAGTTGCTCATGTGTTTGGTTGCAGTGCAGCGATCATGAGCAGCTGAAATGACGACAGAGTCCGCCTTAGGAAGCCTCTTAAGAAAAGGAGCTTCCTTCGGCCCCCAGTATATTCTGTCCACACTCTTGGGGATAGCCGGGAGAGAATGAGACATCTGCCAGACTGACGAGGTGAGGTCCTGGTGAGGTCCGATCCAGGGAGGAATGGGGACCGGAGACAGAGACTCTAAGTCCAGATGTTATGCTAGTCTCTGTCTCATGGGGTCTTGATCCTTTGACTCCCAGTTGAAGAACTCTTTCATGTACCTCAGAAGATCTGAGAAGGTAGGGTCCTCTGGGGGAGACTTGGTGGGGGGACCTTGCCTTTCGGACCCTCGGGTTCCTCCAAGGTATCCTCTGCCGATATGTTGGCATCCTCCTCGTCGTCATCATCATCATCTGCCCCCTCGTCAGGAAGATTACAAACGTCCGGAAGGGAAATATCCTGAACTGCCGTCCCAGAGACGTGTAACGTGGACAGGGAAGAGCTCCTCGTGGATGCAGACCTTGGAGAGAGTGGAAGTGGGAGTCTTATCTCCAGGTCTGACACCAACTCCGAGCACGCCCCCTGCCACCAAGACTGGCTTAAGGTCTTGAAGTCCGGCATGGCCGGAGAAGATGGAGGGGGTGGTGGAGGAGGTTGCGGCTGAGGGCTAAGGAGGAGGAGAAGGCATTACCAGTGGGGGTGGATAATGCACCCTGAAAATGGTGGTGGGGTTGTAACCAGGGTAGTACTGTCCGAAGGAACTCCACTCAGGAGGAGAACCAGCTGGGAAATGGTCCCCAGGGTACCCAAAGGGAAAATGAGGGACAGTCCTGGATCTAGTATAAATCCCCGCCGTTGGGTCTGACGGAGGGGGAACCGCTGTAGTGTAAACGGGCAGTGGTCCGGCATCGGGATAACCAACGTCAGGGGGACCGACATTGGGACCAGCACCACAAAGGGATCCGGCATCGGAGGGGCTGGCGTTGGGGCCAGACGAGGGGGGCCCAATGGCAGGACCGGGTCTGGCCCCGGAGCCGGAGGCTGGGGCAGGCCACTGGGCCCTGGTTGGGGAAGAGCCGTCGGAGTTTTGGAATTGGAATCGCCAGATCAGACGGTGGGATCGGGACCAGGATATTCGTCGGGTCTGAAGGGATCCCACCTAAAGGAGGAAGAGGGGCCTCCACTGTAAGGTCAGACTGCTGAGGAGGAGTCTCCTTCCCCATGACCCCATCAGGGGAGCATGGAACCGACCCTGAGGAATATTCTATGACATTGAGGGGTTCCGCACTGTCTTCGCCTGAGGTACTCGCTTCAGAAGGGGAGGGTATAGGCGAGGGAAGAGGGGGGGAGAGGGGCATTCTTTCCCCGATTCTGCCGGACATCGGGTGAGGTGCCGTTAGGTCCCGATGGAAGAACCACGCCTGAGCGGCCATTAGAGATGGACATCTTACCAGATGGAGCCAGGCAGGGAGGAGCCCCCAGCCAACTTATTGGCTGGTGCCGGGCGGGTCCCCGAAGGAGCCATGGGCCGACTTAGCGGCCGTAGCAGTGTGGCCGGAGGAGCCAACTGTCGACTGACCCGCAGAAGATTTTTCAGACTTACCATCTGAAGTCTTCTTAGGTGGCGGCTGAGAGGAGGCCTTGCTCATCAAGGGCCGCCAGGCCTCAGGTTGGTCTGTGGAGCACTCCTGCTCTCGAGATTTCGCCTTGTGTTATTTCTTGGAGGAAGATGATTTTTCAGAAGAGGACACTCTGATGCGGTCCATTTGCTTCTCTAATGATGCTAGGTGGACTTTTGGAAGGTGGGCCTCCAAAGCCTGTTGTCTCCGTTTTTGGTGGCCTGATAAATTTTTGGCACTCCAAGCAGGATGAGACAGGATGGTCTGGGCCCAGACAGATAACGCACGTCAGATGACCGTCCTTATGATGAATCTGCGTGCCACAGGACAGGCACTTCTTCTTGGGTGAAGACGTTAAGAAGATGTAGAATTCATAGATAAAAAATATAGCAAAGGAAAAAATCCGACGCAAGAACTAACACGACGGTCGCTGATGGAAGTCTGCAATGCGACTAACACGAGGTAACGGTGGGAAAGAACTGGATGGCGGGCGTGGGGACTGCCCATTAGATACGGCCATGCTGACAGTCACATGATGTTGGGTGGGTGGTCCCCCATCAGGGATTGCTAGAAAAGTCTGCCGTGTGACCTGACGCCAGGTGGCACTAGCCCTATATGTAATGACCTACTGTAGGAACCCTCTCAAAGTAAGATCTTACCATAACAGTAGATCTTCCAGAGAAGCTCTTGCAGCAGGTAACACCATATAGGACTGTAGCCGGCAGGGGACAGGACCCAATGGAAAACTTCTAGCTAGCAGTCTGTAGCGGGGACTGCCACCCCCTCCCCCCCAAGTCACGTATGGTATAAAGGGTAGGTGGCCCCCAGCATGCCCCACTTCTCCTGCCGGAGACTCCAACATCAGGGTGGAAGGTGAACAGCACCAGAGAATCAAGGCCAATACCTCACAGAGCAATCCAGATGTTGGCAACAGAAGCAGATATTGCAGGACAGAGAACCTCTAGGGGGAAAGAGGGCCGGAAGCATACCTGCTGCAAGAGCTTCTCTCAAAGATCTACTGTTACGGTAAGTTCTTACTTAACTGTACTATCTTACTTTTGAGTCAACTCTTTGCAGCAGGAACACATATAGGACTGTGTCCCAAGCAGTACAGAAGACCAGACTAGTCTCGGGAAGAGGTAAGGAAAGAGAAAGGAATGGGAAGTTCCCTTATGAGAGGAGTCCCTGCAAAACTGCAAGGCCAAAACCTGCTCTGCATCGAGAGGCAATGTCCAGACTGTAGTGTTTGATGAAGGTGCGGAATGTGTGCCACGTGGCTGCTGCTCATATGTCCGATGCAGAAACATTCCTTAGGGCGGCAAAGGAGGCTACTACTCCCCTTGTGGAATGACCCTTTACCGAGCCCAGCAAGGATTTGTCGTACTTTTGGTAACAAAAGGAGAAGCAATTTACAGGCCACTTTGAGAGGGTCTGTTTAGCTATAGGCACCCATTGGGTCCTACGAACAAAGGAAACAAACAACTGGTCAGAACATCTGAAGTTCTTTGTTCTGGACAAATAAAACCGCAGAACATGGTGAACATCAAAAGTATGGAGAACAGCCTCCCACCTGTTTGAGTGATTTGGGTAATATACAGGGAGATGGATGTCTTCATTTAAGGTCATCTCGGACACCACCTTTGGCAAAAATTTAGGACTGATTCTTAAGGTCACCCGATCCTTGTGAAACACCAAATAAGGCTCCTTGCACATCAGGGTATGAATCTCGGAAGTCCTTCGAGCTGAAGTGACAGCAACTAAAAATGCTTTCCAAGAGGGAAGAGCTCTGATCCACGGCTGGCTCAAGACGGGTGGTCAGCTTCTAGAAAACAAATCCCAAGGAGAGACAGGGTCCCGTATGAGAGGTTTTATGTGCAGAATTCCTCTGAGGAAGGTGCAGGTTACTTCCATCTGCACCACAGTTCTGCCTTGGACAGGAAGATGGTAGGCAGAAATGGCTGCTAAATGCACTTTAGTGGAAGAACAGCCCAGTCCCGAGTCCAAAAGTGACCAACAGGTACTCAAGGAGCAATTTCACCAGGCAGACCAAGGGGTCCAGGTGTCAAGCCATAGCCCAGAGACAAAAACGTTTCCACTTCGTGGCATAAGTCGCTCTGGTGGAGGGCTTCCTGGCAGCCACCAGAACGTCAGCGACCCTGAGACTCCAAAACAAAGTTTGGCTAGGTCCTCAGGAGCCATGCATGTAGGTGTACGGATCAAAGGTTCAGATGAACTAAGGTCCAGTTGTCCTGGGACAGCAGATGAGTGCTCAATGGCAAGGGAATCGGAGTTTCTACCGACAGCTGTTGCAGCAATGGGAACTAGATCTGTCACGGCCATAGCAGTGCCATGAAGATAACTACTGCACACTCCACATGCAACTTGAGAAGGACCTTCTGAAGGAGCAGAAAAGGGTGGGAAGGCGTAGAGTTATCTCCCCTTCCAGGAGCGGGACAACACGTCTCATCAGAAAACACCAGGCCCTGGATCTGGCAAGCAAAAATTGGGCAGGTAAGGCAGTAAGGCAGGCAAAGTCCCAAACTGAGGAAACACTAGCACAAACAGTAAAAGAAGGTGACAAGACTTTCTATAGATACATTAGTGAAAGGAGAAAGTCCAGAGGGGGTATTGCTAAGCTTAATGGAGAAAAGGGAACATGTGAGGAGGAGGACCCTGTAAAGGCATCTATCCTAAATAGATACTTTTGCTCAGTATTTACTGAAGAGAAGGTAGGCAGGCCCACAGCTCAGCATCATGGACACAGGGGAGGGAGGTGAGCACTACTCCTTCACAAAAGAAAGGGTCCTACAAGAGCTTGCTAAGCTCAGGTGGATAAGGCAATGGGACCTGATGGCATACATCCCAGGGTACTAAAGGAGCTAAAGGAGGAACTAGCAGAGCCATTAGCAGAATTGTTTAGTGAGTCTCTGAGCACAGGAGAGGTCCCAGAAGACTGGAGAAGGGCTCATGTGATCCCACTCACAAGAGTGGTAGCAGGGAGGAGGCGGGGAACTACAGACCGTCAGTCTTACCTCAGTAGTGGGCAAGATTATGGAGGCACTCTAAGGAAAGGATAGTGCAACACCTGGAATCCATAGGGCACAGGATCCAAGACAGCATGGGTTTACAAAGGAAGGTCCTGTCAAACTAATCTCATAGATTTCTTTGACTGGGTAACCAGAGTGGTGGACCAAGGGGAGCAGTTGATGTCGCCTACCTTGACTTCAGCAAAGCTTTTGACACTGTTCCACATAGAAGATTGATAAATAAGCTAGAGTAGGCTCAAGGTGGGTCAGAAGTTGGTCAACTGGGTGGCAAACTGGTTGACTGGCAGAAAACAGAGAGTGGTGGTAAATGGTATACAGTCAGAAGAGATGCAAGTCACAAGTGGGTACCTCAGGATCAGTCCTGGGGCCAGTCCTATTCAACATCTTCATTAGTGACCTCATAGATGGACTAGAGGGTAAGGCTTGTCTGTTTGCAGATGACACCAAGATCTGCAACAGAGTAGATGATCCAGATGGGGTGGGCAGAATGAGAAGAGATCTGGATAAACTAGCAGAATGGTCAGAAGAGTGGCAACTGGGATTTAATGCAAAGAAGTGCAAAATCATGCACATAGGGAAGAGAAACCCTGAAAGCCACTTATAGGCTGGGAGGAGTTGCTAGCAGTCACAAAGGAAGAAAGAGACTTGGGCATCATCATCACTGATGACCTAAAATCATCCAAGCAGACCTCTAAAGCAGTAGGTAAGGCTAGGGGGTGTTAGGGTGTGTAGTAGGGGTATCACAAGTCGTAAGAGGGAGGTAATAATCCTCTGTACAAGACATTGGTTAGGCCCCATCTGGAGTACTGCGGCAGTATTGGAGGCCACACCCTTCACAAGGACATTAACCAAATTGAGGCAGTCCAGAGAAGGGCAACCAAAATGGTGCAGGGACTGCATCAGAAGACATATGAGGACAGATTAACGAGCTCAATATGTATACCCTTGAGCAAAGGAGGAGAGAGGTGATATGATCGAGACATTTAAACACCTTAAGGGCATAAACAAGGTGAAAGAGTCTAACATGTTTAAATATAAGAAAAATAGCAGGACAAGAGGACACAGCATGAGATTAGAGGAGGCCGATTAAGGGGAATGTGAGGAAATTCTTTTTCACAGAAAGGGTGGTAGATGCATGGAATGGCTTACCACAAGAAGTGGTGGCTATGAATACAGTGCAGGGCTTCAAACAGGCATGGGATAGGCATAAGGGAGCAATACAAATGACTATGAATAGATAGGTCACTGACAGAGCAAAGGCCGATGGCACATTTATAAGGTAGAAAAAGAAATGGGCAGACTGGATGGGCCTTGAGGTCCTTATCTGCCGTCAACTTCTATGTTTCTATGTTTCTATGTTTCAGTTTTGCATTGCTAGGGGAGGCAAAGGGATCCAGTTCTGGCTTGCCCCATCTGTCAAATAGATCATCTATGAGAGACCGAAGAAAACGCCATTCGTGTGCTCTGGGCTGAGAGCACTGGCCAGAATATTTTATATTCAGAATACAGTATGTCAGATGAACCTAATAGATTTCTTTGACTGGGTGACCAAAGTAGTAGACCAGGGAGGGGCTGTGGGTATGGCCTACCTAGACTTTAGCAAGGCATTTGACACAGTCTCATACAAAAGATTAACATACAAGTTAGTCAGGAGTGGGTCCCAAGTGGTAGCCTGGATAAAAAACTGGCTGGACAAAAGGATGCAAAGGACAATAGTAAACGGAGTCCACAGTGAAGAAAGGGGGTAACTAGTGGGGTACCGCAGAGTTCAGTACTGGGACCGGTCCTCTTTAATGTCTTTATAAGTGACATTGAAGAGCACCTGGAAGGAAAATTATGTCTCTTTGCAGACGACACAAAGATCTGCAACAGGGTTGATACACAAGGTGGGGTGGAAAGGATGAAAAGGGACTTGGCAAGGTTGGAGGAATGGTCAAATATATGGCAGCTCAGATTCAATGCAAAGAAGTGCAAGGTAATGCACCTGGGAAACAAAAACCCAGGGGAAGAGTACACAATGGGGGTGAGATAATAACAACAAAAATTGAAAGAGACCTAGGAGTAATTATATCAGATGACCTAAAGGTGGGCAAGCAATGAGAGAAGGCAGTAAGGAGGGCTGGGGGGATACTGGGATGCATAGGGAGACGCATCAACAGTAGAAAACAGGAAGTTGTTATCCCTCTGTACAGCCAGTTAGTGAGACCCCATCTGTAGTATTGCATGCAATTCTGGAGACCCCATCTCCGCTAAGACACAGACAGAGTGGAGGCTGTTCAGAGGTGGGCAACCAAAATGGTGCAGGGCCTGCACCAGAAGACATACGAGGAGAGACTAAAGCAGCTTAATATGTATACCCTTGAGGAAAGGAGAGAGAGGGGGGACATGATATAAACTTTCAAGTATCTCAAGGGAATTAAAGTACACGAGGGTAGCATCTTTCAGAAGAAGAGATGTGCAAGAACAAGGGGGCACTATTTGAAGATAGAGGGGGGATGGCTCAGAAGTAATGTTAGAAAGTTTTTTTTCACAGAGAGGGTTGTGGATGCGTGGAACAGCCTTCCTGAGGAGGTTGTGGAGTCAGGAACAGTAGGAGAGTTCAAGAATGCATGGGACAGGCATAAGGCAATTCTAGTGGGGGGTAGGAGGAAGTAAGTTGTTAATTAACTAGAATCTGCAGCTTATCTATCAGGTAGGGAAATGGGCAGACTAGGTGGGCCAAGCAGTCCTTATCTGTCATCAAATTCTATGTTTCTATTCTGGATCCCTGGGACGTGGACAGCGGAGACCTCTAGATGGTGGGAAACGGCCCAATTCCACACCCTCACTGCTTCCAGGCAAAGGGGGTAGGAATGTGTGCCTCCCTGTTTGTTGAGGTAGAACACCACCGACACGTTGTCGGTTTGTACAGGGCGATGTCCTGGACATAGCACAGTGCTCAAGGCCTGCAGGGCGTAGAGAACTGCTCTCATCTCCAGGATATTTATGTGGAGGGTCTCCTTGTTTGCAGACCAGGAACCCCGAGTCCTGTGCACACTGAGGTGTGCTTCCCATCCAGTGCCTGAAGCATCAGATGTCAAGACCTGGTCCAACACTGCTTTTTGAAAGAGCATCCCCTCCTGCATGGAAGGGGATGTCATCCACCACTGGAGTTCTTGACGAACCGGATTTGTGATGGAAACCAGCTGGTCCAAGTCCTCCCATCTTTAGTCTCATTGAACACGCAGTGTAAACTGGATCATCCTCATGTGCAGCTTTGCTAGAGGGACTGTGATGATGGACGCTGCCATATGGCCTAGCAGTCGTAACAGGGACCTGGCTGGTACTACTGAGGCAGAAGAGACGTTACGAGCTAAGGCTTGAAGCCAAAGAGCTCTGTCCTGAAGCAAAAAAGCCCTCCCTCAAGTAGTATCTAGAAAGGTCCCGATGAACAGATTGATTTAGATTTTGGTACCAGAGAGGATTTCAGAACGTTGATCGTGATACCTAGTTCTCCGAAGAGGGAACAGGAATCCTAAATGGACCTTTGAAGTAGCCCTTTGGACAGTACTGTCAGGAGCCAATCATCCATATAAGGGAAGACATAGTATCCTCTCCTTCAGAGGGTCGCTGCTACCACTGCGAGGCACTTGGTGAAGACCCTCAGGGCCGATGACAGGCTGAAAGGCAGCGCCCTGAATTGATAATGCCTTCCTTGGAAGAAGAATCTGAGAAATCTCCTGTGGGGCTTTGCCATTAGGATGTGGAGGTAGGCATCCTGCATAGCCAGTGATACTAGCTAGTCCCCTTGGTTTATCATGGGGAGCAGGCCCTGTAGGGTGACCATCCAAAATTTCCTGTACTCTACAAATCGGTTGAGTTCGCTGAGGTCCAGAATGAGTTGCAGGTCGCCCGTTTATTTCAGCACTACAAAAAAGTGCGAATAGAAACTTGTGCCCCACTGTGCTAGGGGGACTGGTTCTATGATGTTTTTTAGCAGTAGGGCTTGGATTTCTGCTTGAATCAGACCTGCATGCTCCTGTGAGCAATGGGATGGAAAGGTAGCCTCTCCGGTGGAAACTGGACGAACTCTATGGCGTGTCCGTTGTCTACAAGTTAGTGGACCCACTGATCGGAGGTTATTCTCCACCAATCTTCAGCATAAAGCGAAAAGTGGCCTCTAACTACCTCCCCTGCCAGGGTCATGGGAGGAAGTGGATCCAACAAGGAGTCAGGCTCTAAATGGCGGTGGGAGGGCGGCTTGGGATGACTTGGCTGAGTGAGAGGCGGGCCCTGCAGAACCTCTATGGGCGCCTCTGTGGCTATATCCTCCTCACTGAGGCTGTTGGGACTGAAAGCAAGGTTGGGGTTGTTGTCCCCCAAGGCGTTGAAAACGGACTTTACTAAATGGCCATTGCTTCAGACAGTACATAGATTGCACTGTCCGAACTGCTTTACTCGAGTTCTGCAGTTTGGTCATGATCCTTTCTGTGTCATCTCCAAAGAGGACCGAACCTTGAAAGGGTGCATCCAGCAGGTTGGATTGCACATCATGTGTAAACTCCGAGACCCAGAGCCAGAAGTGTCTGCACAAGCATACACCTGTTGCAGCCGTGTCCGCCGAGTCATATGCCGACTGGAAGACGCGAGTACCCACGTCTGAACCAGTCTGCAGAAGTTTAACTAATTCTGTCTTCTTCGGACACTCAGGAATGTCTTTGACTATGTCCATCCCTTGTTCCCAGAGAGCGTTTTAGAACTGAATCATGTGTGTTAAGAAGTTCAAGCTCCAAATGCTGCAAGTGGCTGATGAACAGATTTGGTGCCCCATGGAGTCCAGCTGACTGGATTCCTTGTCTATGGGTTGTGTGCTTAGGTATTTCAGCCTCTGAGATCTATCACGAGCAGCCGAAGTCACCACTGAGTCAGCTAGTGGGTGTTCCGTCAAGAAGGTTTGCTCCTATAGAGGTGGTCTGCCTTCTTAGGGATAGCAGCAGACGTGGGGTCGTTTCCAGGCTGCCTTAGTGACATCCGCGAAGGTGTCCACCAATGGTGGTATAACCACCGGCTTAGGGTCCTTCTGACGTAAAAACTTTGCCAGTTGGAGCCTCTCTGGGTCCAAGTCTTCAGTTTCCCACCCCATGTTTGACTGAATGTGCCTCATGACCTCCATGAAAGAGGGGTCATCAGGTGGGGATTTCAGTGTGTCCCTCAGATTCAGAGAAGATAAGTCTTCAATAGATGAATCAGAGTATGTAGTGTCTGAGGACTCGTAAGAGTCCTTGGAAGAGGAGGAATGGGACCAGTAGCATAGTTTCTTATGTCTACAGCAATCAAGAGAAAGTACAGTTACGTAAGAACTTACCGTAACAGTAGATCTTCGAGAACAGCTCTTGCAGCAGGTTACACCATTAGGACTGAAGCCGGCAGGCGTCAGGACCCCATTAAAATTCTAGCTAGCTATCTTCAGGCGGGGACGCCCCAGCGTCTGTCCCGCCTCCGGCGTCAGGCGTGGTACATAAAGCGGTCGCCAGATTCAGTTCTCCGCCGGAGACTCCCGGGCAAGAGGATGACATCAGAATGGGAGACCGAGGATCCACCGTCAGAGGAAAATAAGGAATGAAAATCCCAACATGTTGAGGTAAAGCCATGCCTCCTCCAGGGGGAAGGTGGGCGGGAAGGTACCTGCTGCAAGAGCTGTTCTCGAAGATCTACTGTTACGGTAAGTTCTTACGTAACTGTACTATCTTACTTCGAGACACAGCTCTTGCAGCAGGTTACACCATTAGGACTGATTCCCAAGCAGTAACGCTGCCAGAAATTCCGGGAGGAGGAAAATAGGAAAAAAAACGTTCCAGGTCCTGAACCTAGGACAGGAGCCTACAGCACAAGGGCGAGAACCAGCCCCTCGCGAGAGGGCAATGTCCAGGCTATAATGCCTGATAAAGGTATGCACTGAGCTCCAAGTGGCTGCAGCACAAATAGCAGAGATGGACACGTTTTTAAGTGCTGCAAAGGATGTGGCCACACCCCTGGTAGAATGACCCCAGACAGAACCCGGAAGGGGCTTCTGTTTTAAATCATAACAGTAGGAAATACACTGGACAAGCCAGCGAGACAAAGTCTGTTTGGATACTGATTGGCCCATCATTCTCTCAGAGAAGGAAACGAAAAGCTGATCAGAACTACAAGAGGGTTTAGTTCTGTTGAGGTAATACCTCAGGCTGCGGTGAACATCCAGGGTGTGGAGCAAAGCCTCTCCTCTATTTGAATAACTCGGGGAAATAGACCGGAAGGTCAATATCTTGGTTTAGAGTGAGTGAAGAGACCACCTTAGGCAAAACTTAGGGTTAGTCCTCAGGGATACTTTGTCCGGTGGAAAACTAAATAAGGCTCTTTGCACATGAGAGCATGAAGCTCAGAAATTCTTCGCTGAAGTAACAGCAACTAAAAATAACGCCTTCCAATACAGAAAAACGTAGGCTCGTAATCCATGGCAGGTTCAAAGGGAGGAAGCGTGAGCTGTTCCAGGACAAAGAGCAGATCCCATGGAAGCACAGGGTCCCTAATGGGAGGCCTAAGGTGTAACACTCCCCTAAGAAATTCCCGAGAGGCATCCAACTGAGCTACTGTACGGTGCCCCACCGGGAGGTGATAGGCAGAAATGGCACAAAAATGTACCTTAATAGAGGAGTAGGCTAGGCCTGAATGAAAAAGGGAGAGGAGATAATCCAAAACTACTCCCACAGGACAACCTAAAGGGGAAAAATCACGAGTGCATGACCATAAACAAAAATGGCGCCATTTCATGGCATACGTTGCATGCGTTGCTGGCTTTCTGGCTGCAGAAAGAACCTCTGCAACCTCTTGCGAGACCCCATGACGCAAGATGACTATGTCTCTAGGAGCCAAGCATGCAGGTTCAGAGAACGTAGATCCGGATGGACCAATAAACCTTTCTCCTGAGACAGTAGGTGGGAGCTGAGCGTAGCGGAGGCGGAGGTTCAGATAGTTGCACCAACAAAGGGAACCAGATCTGTCTGGGCCAGAAAGGGCCACCAGAAATCATGTGCGTGCTCCCTGCGCAGTTTGAGAAGAACTCTCTGGATCAACGGGAAGGGAGGGAAAGCGTAGAGAAATCTGTTCGCCCAGGAGAGGGATAACGCGTCTCGCCAGAAAACACCAGGCCCTGGATCTAGCGAGCAAAAATTGGGCAGTTTTGCGTTGGATGGGGATGCGAACAAGTCTAGTTCTGGAATTCCCCATCAAAGAAACAGATCCTCTGCTACCTCTTGAAGAAGTTCCCACTCGTGGACTCTGGCCTGGGATCGACTCAGGCCATCTACGATCATGTTGTCCACCCCGGGAACGTGCACAGTGATCAGATTTGCGCCGTGTCCGATTACCCAATCCCACACCCTCATGGCCTCCCTGCAAAGGGGGTAAGAGTGTGCGCCTCCTTGTTTGTTGAGGTAATACATCACCGCCGTGTTGTCTGTCTGAAGCAGGAGAGTACACGGTGGGATTACTGACTGAAAGGCCTGCAAGGGCATAGAGAACCGCCCTCTTCTCTAGGACATTGATATGGAGATGAGCTTCCAACAGGGTCCACGTACCCTGGGACTTTACCCCATCCAGGTGTGCCCCCCATCCAAGACCTGAGGTGTCCGTGGTGAGGGTTACCTCCAGGGACAGAGCTACAAACGGGACACCCTTGGAGAGCGACCCGGGGACTAGCCACCATTGCCAGTCTCTGATCACTGAGTTCGTGATCCTGACCGGATGCTGCAAGTGGTCTTGCCTTTGGTCCCATTGCACCTTGAGCATCCACTGGGTTACCCGCATGTGGAGCCTTGCGAAAGGGACAGTAGGAATGGCCGCAGCCACGTGTCCGAGCAAGCGAAGGACCACCTGGCAGGTACGATCTTGTTCGACGACAAACCTTTATGAGGGATCTGATGCGTCTGGCTTGTCGTCTCAGAAGAAAAGCTCTTCCCTGAACAGTGCCCAGTACTTGCTCTATGAACTGCAGTTTCTGCGACGGTACCAGGAGAGACTTCTCGTAATTTATGAGAATGCCCAGAGATTGGAACAAATTCTGGGTGCTCTGGACCGCGAGTAACAACGCCTCTCTGGAGGCGGCCATGAGAAGCCAGTCGTCGAGGTACGGGAACACATAGTGGCCCTGTCTCCTCAGAGATGCTGCCACGACTGCCATGCACTTGGTAAAGACCCTTGGTGCGGATGACAATCCGAACGGAAGAGCTCGGAACTGAAAGTGGTGGTCGAGAAACTCGAAGCGCAGGAACCTCTGGTGCGCGCGAGCTATGGGGATATGCAGCTATGCGTCCTGCATGTCTAGAGACACTAAAAACTATTCACTATAAATACCACCAACAGCTTAATCTGGTTCAAGGTCAGTTGGCATTCATCTGTATCCCCCTTCCTCAGGTCGTGCCTGAAAATAGGCAGGATTTGTCTAGTGCACTTACCCGGTCAACAAAAAATAAATAAATAAATAAAATAAATAAATAAATAAATAAAAAGGCGTCTTGTTTCAGCATGGGAATAAGGCCCGGAAGAGTCACCATGCAGAATCTTTTGTAGGCAACCGACACATTGAGGTCGCTGAGGTCCAGAATCAGACAGCGGTCCAGAATCAGACAGCGGTCCCCTGATTTCTTGGGAACCAGGAAGAAGTGGGAATAATATCCTCGTCCTCTCTGGTTCTCCGGGACGTACTCTATCGCTCCTTTTCTTAGGAGCGTGAGTACCTCTTGCCAGATCAAATTTTTGTGCTGACCCGGATACCAGGAGAGCAAAGAAGGCCTCGAGGGTGGCTTTTCTACGAACTCTATAAAGTGGCCTAGACTGACCAACTGCAGAACCCACCTGTCGGTGGTGATGGCCTGCCATCCCGGCAGGAAGTTCGCAATGCGACCCCCGACCATGATTTCCCGTTGATCCTGAGGGGCGGGGGCCGGAAAGGAGTCAGGCTGTGGCGGCAGATGGGCCCGCTGGCTGGGTCGGCCTAGGGGAACGCTGACCTCGGCTGGCGGGCTGTTTTCCCTGGGTTCTACCAAAACCGGAGCCCTTCTGATGTGTAGCGGAATGGGCTGCTGCCTCTGTGTCCGCTCACAAACGGCTTTGGTTCCCTACGAAGGAACTAAGCTTGGGTCGGTACATGGCTTGAACTGACCTTACCGCCTTCCCGGCCTCTTGAAGTTTGGTAATGATCTTCTCAGAAGGATTACCAAATTAAACTTCTCCCTCGAACGGAGCGTCCATAATGTTTTTCTGGACATCCGGAGTGAAGCTGGAGACACGTAACCAGGAGTGCCTCTGGAGGCAAACGCCAGAAGCTGCTGCTCGGGCCGATGAGTCCGCGGAGTCGTACGCGGCTCGAAGCACTTGGGTCCCCACGTCTGAACCCATACGGAGGAGCTGGAGCATCTCCTCCTTTTGCTCACCTTCGGGCAGCTTTTCAGCCACCTCCAGACCCTGTTCCCACAAAGCATTCTGGAATTGAACCATGTGGGTTAGGTAGTTCAAGGATCTGATGGCGCAGGTAGCGGAAGCGTACGTGCGCCTGCCCAGAGCATCCAACTGTTTGGACTCTGGGTCCGGTGGCAGGGTGCTCAGATGTTGCGGCCTCTGTGACCGGTCATGTGAGGCTGTGATGACCAGAGAGTCGGCCTGAGGCTGCTGTGTCAGGTACTGGTCCTCCTTAGGAGCCTTGTACAGGCGATCAGCTTTCTTGGCACTGCCGGGAGGCGAATCTGGACGCTTCCCAGCTGCCTTGGTGGCGATCTCAAAGTGTCCACCAAGGGTGGTACCACCACAGGCTTGGGGTCCTTTTTGCAAGATATTTGGCAAGGCGTAACCTTCGGGTCTAGTTCTTCTGCATCCCATCCCATGTTCTCCTGGATATGTCTGATAATATCCATGAACGAAGGGTCATCCGGAGGAGATCTCAGCGTCTCACGTGGGTCCGGAGAAGGGATGGAGAGAGGAGATGGGGATCTAGAGGAGGTGTAGACTGATCCCGTGTCCTCCGTCGACGGCGAACGTCAGTGTCTCCTGGATCTCTTGGGGCTGGGTGATCCAGAAGAGGATTTTGACGGAGGTCTCCGTTTTTCTGATCTTCCCCTGGGAGAGGATCTAGGCTCCCGGGGGCAGTTAAGCGGCCTGCCGATCCCGAAGGTGAAGGGGGGGCCGGCACCGGAGGAGGAAGGGGAGGAGGAGGAAGAGTGGTGGGGGCCATGTCCCTCTTAATGGTATCCCACCAATAAGTGAAGAGATCCTTCACTTCCGCTAAAGAAAGTCCCGACGACGGCCCAGGCGCCGGAGGGCGGTCATCGGGTCCCGGCGTCGGCTCCACAGGGGCCTCGGGTAAAGGCGAGGGGGCCCTGGGAGTTTCCGCGAGGCCAGGATCGCCCGTCTGGTCCTCAGGCTGCGTTAAATCCTCCTCAGTCAGCGTTTCCTGACCGACGTCGGTCGGAGGCTGAAGAGCCCTCTTCTCAGGGAGAGCGGACGTCGGTCCCCAACCGCGCCCGCTGGGATGAAGGCCGACGACGGCTCCAGGAGAATGACGACGGCCGACGGTTAGTCGAGCCGGCGTCGGGTCCACCGGTCTCTTCAACAGTGTGAGCTCCAAAGTTTTGCGAGGAGGCACAGAAGACGACCGGACGCCGGTGCCGAAGGGCGGGAACCCGACTTATGATGATGGTGATGGCACTCCCCGGACTTCGCCAAGGCCTTAGAAGAAGAGGACGACGATGGCCTGGCGGACCTGGCCTGAGAAGAAGGAGGCTTAGGTACCGCAGCCGGGGGAGGCTGAGAGCTGGCCCTGGAAGGAGAGCGGTCGGACCTAGAACCGGAGCTGCAGGACTCCGAAGCCCTGGACGGGGACCTGGAAGGGGCCTTCTCCCTTCTTTTCTCCGCTGCGTTGTGGATTTGACGACGATTCCTTTGGAGGACATGGTTTTTAATTTCTCCTCCAACAAAAAAGCCTGAAGAGCCTTCTGACATCGGATCCTGGTTCAGCTGTTGAACCCCTGGCAGAACGAACAGGCCCGGGTATCGTGGTCTGGGCCCAGGCACCTGACGCAGGCCGTGTGGGGGTCCTGAAGGATCTGTTTCCAAAGCACTTGGAGGGGATGACCGGAGGTCGGAGAGGACATCAACAACAATCTTGCTTGAAGAAAAGGAATTCGGAGAAGCTCTGTAACCACGCGTCGCGTGCTGGGCCTGAAAACCAGGAAGGGTCGAGACATACAAGTCGGGGCGGAAAGAACTGGAGAATCTGAGGGACCGCCTCTATGTGTACCCACGCCTGACGCGGAGGCGGGACCGACGCCGGGGCGGTCCCCGCTGGAAGATAGCTAGCTAGAATTTTTCCGTGGGGTCCTGACGCCTGCCGGCTTCAGTCCTAATGGTGTAACCTGCTGCAAGAGCTGTGTCTCGAAGTAAGATCTGGATAAACTCGAGCTCCATAATCATGACCTGCAACGCTTTTTGCGAGGAGCCTTCCCCTTATTTTTATCGGAAGAAGGGGGCACTTTGCCAGTGTCCTTATCTGGAGGGGGGTAGGGACTTTGGTGGGAACTGGAGGTGTGGTAGAAGCCTCGGAGGGAGCCCCAGCATCCGGGGTGGTAGTTACCACTGTTTGCGGCTTAGGTGGGAGAAAATCAGTGTGTATGGTTTCCCACAAAAAGCCGAAGAGATCCTTAATCTGAGACACGCTCAGTTTAAGATCTGGATCCGTGGTTGGGCCAGACACCGGTCCAGCACCTGTGTCGGGCGTACTGCCATGGTCAGGCGATGGTGGGCGGACTGGAGGTGACATTGGGGCGGTGTTAGGTGACCCGGCGCAGGTATCTGGCATCTGTTGGAGGTTGACACCTGTCCGTCCTCCCTAGGGCTGACACCTGACCTGTAATCCGCCGGTGGCAGGGGTGAAACTGGGGATGAGGGTGCCTGTATCGGCAGTGCCGGTGTTTGGGCAGCAGTGGTAATGACGTCTGTATGCTGATGTCGGTGTTGGTCATTGGTAGGCTGACGGTGCTGATCCTACAAGTGCTTGGACGACCTACCTTTGTCCGACAATGTTTTCTATTTATCCGTTGATGGCTTGGAATGCCTGGGGGACTGTGAAGCCAATCTCCTGAAGCAGTGCCCCAAGGTCTTGCACCTATCTTGGGAGTCGGCACCGGAGACAGAGGCTGACCGGGAAGGCACTGACGAGCTCTTACCGTCAGTGCAGCCTGATGGAAGGTCTGACGGCATAATTTTTTAAAGGCTGGAGAGTAGGGCCTGCAGACCTGGATCCTCTATTCTTCGCGCCCGATGCCCAAACCAGTGCAGGGGGCTTGACCGCAGAGAGCCTGGAGAGAGAACAGGTCATCTGTGAAGCGGAGTCTGAACTACCCCTAAAGGCAGAGTGGGAGCCTGAGGATCTCAAAGTGGACCTCTCTTTCTCTCTCCTCTTATCCTTGTGCTTCCCTATGGATTTTTTATGGTGGGAAGAATCTTTTTCAGAAGAGGAGTCTAGCTACATGGCGGCCAAGTGTTGCTCTGTAAGACAGGCCTGGAGTGTCTTCTGGTGTCGGATCTGCATCCAGCTGTTAAACTTCAGGCAGTGTGGGCAATTCTAGGTGTCATGGTCTAGGCACAGGCACAGCAGACAGGCCAAATGGCCATTCTTGGGATGGGATCTGTTTCCCACAGGCACGCCTGGATGGGTGCTCCTTAGAAGAAGGCATCGGGGAAGATGACATGCAGAATACTGTCGCTGAAAAGCGGAACTGTGAACGAAAAAATAAGGAAATTTCGACACAGTCATATGAAAAATATGGCGGTTGAACTAGCGAGAGGCAATCTGTGGAGCCGATGAGCTTGAGTCGACTGCAGGAAAATAACTGGGTCACGCTGGGGACCGCCTACCCTCTATACCATACGTGACGTCGGGGGCGGGCCAGTGACAGGGGGTGGTCCCCATTACAGACTGCTAGCTAGAAGTTTCCCGTAGGGTCCTGTCGCCTGCCAGCTACAGTCCTATATGCGTCACCTGCTGCAAGAGCAGACTCTCGAAGTAAGATCTAGGGTTAGACCAGAGGAAAAACTAAGATGGACAGATAAGGGTGACCAAAAGACTGGGCAGCCCTGGGCAAAGTAAAACAACTGAGAGACAGGAGAGAGGAAGGAAGACAGATGGAAGAAGAAAACTGACCAACACCCCCACCCTACAACCCCAAAGAACTCTCTCTCTCTCCCATGAGAAGTCCAGAGGACTAGATTCCTCTTAGAAGGGAAAGAAATCATCCAGGACTTAAGAACCCAAGCCGGATTTGGGGGTGCTGAAGGAGGAAGGGCCAGAGGCCAGGGACCTGACCATACTGAGAAAAAAAATACCTTCCGTCTTCCATCCATACCTTCCCTCCTGGTCTATACGCCCACTGTCCTCCTAAAATTCGCCAGACAAGGCAAAAAATAAAGCACCAGAAGAGGACTGCCCCAGAAAGCAGATTTTAAAATCTGGAGGACTGCTCAGTTGGAGAGAAGCAATTAAAGAAGTTATACCTCAGAAGAATCCCACAGAAGTAGTGGAGCAACCTCGTGGCCCACCAGTGGTGGAAAAGTATCCAGACTGGACACAGGGTTCGTACAAGACAGAGACCTGTTTTCCTATTCCTTCTGGCCCGGAGGGATGGGGGAGAGAAAAAGGACTGAGCCGCCCAGTGTCTGATCATAGGGAGGGTAGGTGGGCGTAATGAATGAAGATATTTGGGAAGATCATAATTACGGTAAGTAGGTCATTTCTATATCTTACCCAAATCAATCTTCACCATTCATTACTGATGGGTCCCAGTACCAAGAAGGTGAACCCTTAGGGAAAAAATATTCCCCCAGCCTCCCATGGGGGAGAAAAGGAACACAGGAGGAGGGGGCCAATCCGGGCCCGGCTAGGCCCGAGGACTTGACAGGGCCAGCAAGATCTGGAAGGTGGAGGGTGCCCCTAAAGGACTCCCCGTGCCCTGCGGGAGAAGTGGGCCCCCCAGAAAGGAGAGGACATCACCTTACACCTGGCCAGGGGTGCGACCTGGATAGGCGAAGCCACACAGCCTGCCTAATGCAGACTGAGTATCCTACCAGCCTGGAAGCCACCTCATTGACATTACAGACTGCCCTGGAGAGGTGTCTTGCTAGTTCCAGGCCCTGGGCAGTTAGGTGAATGGCTTGCTTGGTTCCCTCACCGTCAGGCAGCACTGCTAGAACTTGCCCCAGCAGTGAACAGATATGCCCTGCACAGGCCACCTGGTGCACCTCATAAGACAATATCCGTAATAGGAGACATACAGAAAAAAAAACACCCTCCTCCCCCATCAATAGAGCTCAGCTGAGTCAGAGTCAGGCAGGTAGTCCCAACTGAGGCGTTGGCACCCCGAAGGAGTATCCAGGAACCCCAGACCTAAAGAAGGCTGTGGCATGGCACCCCGAGACCCCGCTGCTGCACAGTATCTCCACATGCAGTCCCTAAGGGCAGGAGAAGGGGCAGAGAGACATAGCCAGATGGCATGTGAAGCATCCCGCAATGGCCTCGGTAAAGGAGGAATGACCAAACTGTCAGTGCTGTACTCCCCCAGGAATGACAGCATCGCACGAGAGGGGTTCCGTCCACCTGGGCGGGAAATATGGAGCTCCCTCATCATCTCCAAAAGGAAACGGTAGGATATAAGATCCCCCACAGCAGAAAAATGGCATGAAGAATCCTCTTCCTGCATGAGGAAGCCAAAGAGGAGAGGGAGTCCGATTCAGAGGTTGGCGGTGCCGAAGCTGAAGGTGTAAAAATTACCTCAGAGGCGGCCCTGAAGTATCGGGGGAACAGCGCCGCCACAGCCCTGAATTGTTCCCAAGAAAGGGGGTCTTCAGGGCTAAGAAACCCCGGAAAAGGGGGTAAAGGAGGCAGAGATACTGGAGGAGGGGAAGCCTGGCTGGACCAGGAAGCACCTCTGCCAGATCCATGGGTTTGTCCAGATATGCCCTGATTAGGGGAGAACTGGAAGACTGATACCCCAACCTCACCCAACCCCTAAGAAGCGACTGGGGGACACTCTTGGAGGAAATCCTCGGAAGGTGAGGCTGGGGCCATGCAGCACCTCTTGGGAGGCTCCTGCTCTCACCCACTGTAGAGCCCCTCCCCAGAAGTGAGGTCGAACAGGACAGTCCCCCCGACGATGATCCCCAAGGACGAGTGGGTCATTGTTTAGAGACAGGTCCACCAGCCCTCTTCTCTTGGGAAGAAGGTCTGTCCCTCTTGGGAGGCCCAATGGAGGAATCGGAGCTTGCCCCCCTCGAACGAGAAACCACCCCACCCCCAGAGGAGGTCAGAGGGTCTCTCCGAGGCTCGTCCCAGTCGGCCAGGGGAACCAGATTACTGTAGGACTGGATCTGGGTAGCGGGGTAGAGCCAGGTTTCAAGGAGGGCTTGGTCGTGGCCGAGTAGGAGCTGACACCGACATTGTCGCCAACCTCGGCACCATGGTCGGACCCGTCCGGGACCCTCAGAGGAAGATGCACAGGTACCTCAGAACCCGAAGAGGTCTCAGAAGGGACCAGGGTAGCAGCACCGCCTCCTGGACAAGTTACCGGCACCAGAGATCCCAGCAGCCCCAGGGACATCAGAGAAGATTCCGAAGAGTCAGGGGCCCAACTGGGGTCATTCCTATCACCATCCCCTGAGGCAGGGGAGCAGACAAGGGCCACCTCCAACTGGCCACAACTGAAACTCTGGACCCCCTCCCCGGCGCCCCAAGAGGCATCAGGGAGGCTCGGACAGGCTACCCCAACCACTCTGCTCATCGGTACCAGAGGTGGCACCAAGAGCTGAAGCCAATGGAGAGCACAGTCTCAAGGGGACCTCCCGAGGAGAGCCCACGTATAGTTCTGACTCCACCTCGGGGGTCGTCCAATCCTCCGAGGAGGAGCCGGACTGCGAGGGGTGATCAGTTGCCTCCCTGGAGAAAGACAACCTCCCTACCAACCACTCGCAGGAACCCCATGCCCCAACAAGACAAGGAGAGAAGGTCCCTTCCCCGCTGGGCCTAATAGGCCCGGGGGGGGGGGCTCAGGGGTGGAGACCAAAGTTCTTGCCTTGGCATCCTGAATTCATTGACACCCAATGAAAGTTGGGGGTTCCCTATTCCAACGCGCCACATGAATAATTAAGGTACAGAGATCCAATGAAAAACATGTATCACACTCGTCCACTGGATGGCAGGGACCCAGGCAAGAAAAGCAACGATCATGGGGGGTCCGTGATCGTGATGACGTTGACACAGGGGCACCAACACACAGGGGCAACTCCAGACTGTTGCGACTTAGAACAACGCCCCGACCCCAACATATTGTTGATGCAGTTTAAATACAATAAACTAAAGGAAAAAGAGACACCCGGCACCGAAAATAAACTTAGGATAACAAAATAATCCTCCAGCGTCGAATGACACCGGTACTCACGGCACCGCAGAAACTTTCTGAGGCCTAGACAGTGATGCAGTTGCTTGCAGCAATTCCTGAGAAGGATCCTTCCTCGACAGCGGAAAAAAACAAGTGGAGGGCTGGGAGAAGTCAGCGTCGATTACTGGCCAACCCACGAGAACCATGTAGAACGCTGGCCTCGAGGGCAGCGCCGTCCTGACATCATCTCCACCCAGCACAAAAGTTTTAAAGAGACAGTGCTCTTTTTTCTGTGCAGGGTCTTGACCTCCGGTAGGACCCATCAGTAATGAATGGTGAAGATTGATTTGGGTAAGATCAATGACTTTAAGATGGGTCCTTGATTTTGGTCCCTCTTCCCTAATTTAGGAGGCAGGGGTTAAGAGGTGTGAGGCAAGCTACCTGGCTAGCCTAATAACCTGCAGCTGGTTGACTGGGGGGGACTCTCATGGAGAAGGTCAAACAGGGACACCGAACAAAGAAAGTGGGGTGAACCTACCCAGAGAACCATGGGAGCTCTAAGCTGTTTCTTAAGACTCAAGTCAAGCTGAAAACTTGGATCTTGCTGCCAGTGGGCCTTTTTCAAATCCTGTGTGGAAAGCGTGAGGGCAACAGTCTGTTTTCAAGGAAAGGCCTGTGTGGGTAAAAATCTAAACTTTGTTTAGCCCATTTTTGCATTTTCTATCATTAAATACCTTTTTATTTTCCTAGAGAGTTCTATTTTTCCTCACTGATTTGTATATCCTATATGTTCTGCTGATATTAAATATTTTACACGCAATTCTTCTGTGACTGTGCAGGGTTTTTAAAAGGTACAGATAATGTATTTTGCTGGCAACTCTGTGTTCTGTCTCTGACAGTAAAGTGAAACCACTTGTATTATCAAACAAGTTGCTGTTCACTGCATATTATATTTGCACAGACATGATCAAATGCTTATCTATTTAACCTTGATGCCACACCTACACGCCTGTTTTAAACTGCCAGTTTTACTCTTTTCTCTAAACTCTCTATTATTTGGTTGAATGTTTTGCCCTCATATCCCTTCCCACAGACAGCATCTGGAAATAAGCTATTATGGTTCAGAGTACCCTTCATGGTAAAACGTCTTCACTAAATAAACAAATAAAGCAGGAGCCTGTTTAGGAGTGCCTGAAGAGAAATGGGGTTCTGATGTCAAGAAGCACTGCCCCATGTGAGTAAGCAAGCACTGAGAGTGGGACGAGAAAGCAGCACCCAGTGGTACATTCGCAATAGGCTGCTGGTAGCACTGATGAAGAAGCCGTGCACAGGATTTGCACTTTTTAAATCCTGTTGGGACTGTCCCGTTTTTTTAGGCATCTCTGTCATGCCAGTGTGACTGAAAAACATTTGAAGAAGTTGTACTCTCGAAAAAATATAACCGTTTTAAAAACTAGGTCAACTTAAACACAAAAAGATTTAATTGTGAACAATTTAAACAGTGAAACCACAAAGTGGGAACCACTGTAAACCACATCAGTTCCAAGAACCATGAAATAAAAAACACTAAAAAAAATAAATCTAACTCAACAGAAAGTATGAAACTAAATAAAGAAGCAACACTTTTTAAAAGTCAAATTCTTGACTAGACATAGTCACTAGGACTGGAACAGGACACGGGGTGTGTATTCTTCAGCAGAGAAATAAATCTACTCATGGAACACTTGAGGGAGTGTGACCAGAGAGAAGAGTTTGAATTTTAACATTCTAAAGCTCTACCTCTGGGGCAACACCTTTGCAGCTTGTATGGAATCATTAATAAATTATTACTGCTAGAACAAGCCTTTTATGAGGGCAGTCATTTAGGTTACCATAGCTATGAAACAGTAAATCACTGTAACTTATTCAGAGTATGTTAGATTACATCTTAGAATGGTCCATGCAAAGTATATTTGAGTTCAAGGGAACCATTTCCAAGAATCAACCTTTATCAACTCAGCCAGAAGCAAAAACTTATTTATGTGTAGGTTAACAATACCGAATAGCACTAAGAGTTATGTCTAAAACATATCCATGATTTTCCCGTACTCCTGAGCCCTCTGAAAAATCAATCAGCATAACAAGATCCAAAAGCACTGGTTAAAAATACATAATGAAACTATGGAATATATACAACTATGACCTTTCTCTAAAGTCATAGGCACTTGTATTTCCCAAAATGTTATGCAGAATTACTAGTTTGGTATTTTATATACACTAGGTTGGAAAGGAATGTTGTATACAATATGCAAGAAGTAAGGATTAATGCACAACAGGGCATGGGTTTTCTTGAGAATTAATCTACACCTGGAAGGAGGGGGGATGTGAAGCACGTGACCGCAGGCCAAGTGCCTTCAACCACCCAAGCATGGATTAATTCTCATGTAAACCCATGCCATGGACTGGGTTAATTCACTTATAAAAATCGGCAAATTTATTTTAGAGGTTTACCTAAAATAAATATTAAAACACAAAAAACACTTTGTACATGCATTTGTAATAAAACAGTTCTTCTGTCCAATGGATTTGTCCTACTGAGGATGCCGTAATTATAGTTCTCCACTAGGTGGATTTGTCCCGACAAGGATGCTGTGAGTAGTTTTTAACATTCCTCTCTGGTAGAATGATCTGACTTGGTCTCTTTACATTCCTGTCAATCAGGATTTTGCAGTCCGGCAACCCAACTCTGGATTACTTGAGAATTAATCCATGATGAGGTGATCTGTTTTGATGAATTAGAATATGAGATTTTTCCGAACCCATTTTATAAACTGCTGTAACTCAGTGGCCAGTCTGTGAGTTACGTGACAGTATTGCCACATGACACTGGTGATTTGGGTTTGGAAAGGAGCCTAGGACACTCCAAGGCTCGGGGGCGGGGGGGGGAGATAATGCACTCCTTCCAAGAGGGTCGCTTTCCCCGCTGCAGCACTGACACCTGGGTGACCACAACTAGTAGTGCAGTGAATGACAATGTGGAGGTGGTGGATGTCAGCAGAGCTCCACATCGTCATGTGCAAGCATGCAAAACTTGGAGCCCCTAATGCGATGATGTCCTGTAAGCTGAAAGGGAACAACAAGGAATAAAACCATGATCGGATGTGGCTAGATGATGGCCCTTCAGGGTACTCTAGGACCCTGCGTCTCCCTACTGCTGACTAAGCTTGTGACTTAACTCCAGTGTGTGTACCTGGTTTAAGTGGCGGACAAAGGACCCCACCGTAGGCATTATGTGAATGCCGTACTATGGTATTAGTGTACCCCAGTCTGTCCCTCTGGCTATCCAATCACAGGAGTGGGGTTAAACCCCACATATAAAAATAAAAAAAACAAGAAAAACTAAACATCAATTGGTTTTGTTAGAAATGGGGGGCTCTGCCCCAACCCGATTATTTTTTTTTTTTTTAAATGGGTAGCAGGTCAGTTTTCTCTATTACGATTGCTACTGCTAACACAGTCTAGTATACCACAGCATGTAAAAACGTAGAACCTGTCAGCAGATAAGGACTGCTTGGCCCACCCAGTCTGCCTATTTTTCCCTACCTACATTTTCACCACAGACCCTACTTGATCTACAGCTCTTTCTCCCCCCTCCCACTTCCTTTCCAGTATGACTCCCTTGTGCCTATCGTCACCAGCTCACTCCCGTGGGGTGGGATTCTCTGCATCACAGCGAATCCCTTTTGAAAAGGGGGGGGGGGAGTCAGGGATACCCTTCCTCTGTCCTTTTAGCACGCTCGCTGTCTCACAACTGAACATACACCAGAGGATCCAAGGGTGCCCTCATCTGTGCCAGGGGGTACAAATACAGTCTTAAGTCTGTGTTCCTGGAATAGAACCCTCTCGGCCACTGCACAGAAAAGCCACAGGCGTGTATAGGCTTTGGGGGCCCCTATACACCCTATTATGTACCTTTCCCCCAGAAATGCAGAGCTTAATTCAACCCCCCCCAAAAGACTCGTCCTGAGACCCTTTCTGTTTTCTCCCCACCATCCGTCACACACAGTCCCTAGTAGTTCTTTCCTTTGGTAGTGTTTTCGCCCTTAAGCAATCACACAGGCGTAGTATAGTTTGAACAACTCTCCCCAAGACAACACACACAAACGACATTGGCAGAATTAACTCTTAAAAGTAAGCCAAAAGCTTTACTAATTAATTAATAAATGCAGTAAATAACATAAAGACAAATAATGTTAGACATTGGTTACAGGATATTGAAAATAAAATGGAAAATATATAGAAAAACCTACACTTTCAAACTCTGAGATTAAAGTCTACATCAAGTCCTTAACTGCTTAATTTTGAAGTGCAAAGTCTTTACAAAGGCAGCTGAAAATCTTTGTTCTTGGTAGTGCAGAAGAATTCTTGAAGAAAATATCTCTGCTCTCCTAAACAGGCAGGGTTCTCAAATGCAGAAAGGCTAAAAGGCACTGATACAGTCTTTGCACCTTTGCCTTATGGGCTTCTCAAAGGGCAGGTCCTGAGGACTGTGGCTTGCCATGCGGTTGGCTAGCATTCCATTTCTATGGCTACAATACCAATCAGCTTTTAGTATTTTATTACAAAAACCAAAAATGTGCATTTCTGAATAGAAGAGAAAAAAAAGACTCAGAGGTCAGCAAGTGTAAACCAGAATTCTAGGGGAAAAGCCAGTCTCCCTCCTTGGAAATGGCTATAATTAAGCTATCCTCAGTACAGCCATTTACTTAAATGGTAGCCCATTCATCTGTAATAAAATTTTCTCCGGGCAAACCTGCAGAGACAAAAGAAACCCAGACTGAATGGCACCATTGGAGGTCCTGGCTTTTCATAAGCACAAATGGATGTGCCTTTCTTCCAGCTCTGCTTAATTATTCTTTTGTCTTCTTTTTAAAATGATTTAACTAAACTCCAGTCCCTGGCTAGCAGCTGACAGATTCTCTGCCCAGTAACAAGAGTTACAACATCATTCCCCAGGTCCCATGTACTTTGTACCCATGATCCCTTGCAACTTGACCTGGCTTTTTCATGGCCTTCCCTGGTGTATTATATACATAAAATGATATGAAATATGACCCAAACAATAAGGTATGGCTCTATCACGCCACACCTATCCCCTGCATTCTTGAACCACACCACTGTTTTCACCTCCACTGCCTCAGCTGGAAGGCTGTTCCAGGAATCCACCACTATTTCTGCCAATAATTACTTCTTCACATCTCTCCTGAATCTACCCTCTTTCAGTTTCATAGCACGACCCCTTGTTCCCACATTTTTTCCTGAAAAATATTTCCCTCATGTACCTTATTTACTCCTGTGAGGTACTGTATTTATAGGGCTCTATCATATCCCCCCTCCTCTCCTCTCCTCCAGGGTGTACATAGAGGCTCCTCGAACAACTTTTGATGCAGACCCTGCACCATTATAGTTGCCCTCCTCTGGACTGCCTCCACTCTATGTCCTTCCAGAGATGTGGTCTCCAGAACTTGACACAGTACTCTATGTGCAGTCTTGTGATCTATACAGAAGCAACACCACCTCCCTCCTTCTGCTGGTGATGTCCCCTCCCTATGCACCCCAGTGCCCCACTAGCCCTCCCGACTGCATTGTTGCATTGCCTGGTCACTTTGAAGTAATCAGATATGATTTTGCATCCTGCCCAGAAACGATCCCTCTTCCATTTGCCAGTGGGTCAGAATTGATGCACCAACTCTATGATAATATTTAAAGAAAGTGAACATAAACTGTTCAAAACCTGCCACTGATTAGATTTCGACCTGGTAGGTTCCTCTTTAGACCCAATTTTTTACACCATTTGACCCATGTTTTGAACAACCCCCATGCTGTCACCGACTCTGCTCCTGGGATTCTGTGCCTTAATGCATTATTTTGCACTTTCTGCATTGAAACCCAGCTGCCATGCCCTTGATCCTCCTCTAATTTCTAAGGTTTCCGCTCATCCTTTCAACCCCCGCCGGGACTGTCCACCTTGCGCAGATTTTAGTGTCATACATAAAGAGGCAGACCTTCCTTCAGCTCCTCTGCAATGTCACTTCTAAAGATAATAAAGAGGACCACTACCAGCACTGATCCCAGAGGACCCCCACTTGTCACCCTCCCTTCCTTGGAGTGACCTCCACTTGCTATCACCATCTCTCACCTATCCCCTAACCAATTTCTTATCCAGTTTATTAACTTTGGACTCACTCCTAAGCTACCAAGCTTGCTTACTAGTCTCCAATGTGGAACGGTGTTGAAAGCCTTACTGAAATCTAGATAGGCCATGTCCACCACTCCACCCTAATCTAATTATTTTATCACCCAGTCAAAGAACTCTATCAGATTCATTTGCCATGACCTGCCCCCACCCCGTGAACTCATACTGCATCGGGTCTTGTAACCCACTAGATTCAAGATATTCCATAATCCCTCCCTTCAGCAGTAGTTCCATTAACCTTCCCTCCACTGATGCCAGGTTCGCTGGCCTGTAACTGCCAGCCTCCTCCTGCTATCCATCTGCCCTCTTCCAGTCTTCCAGAACCACTCCTGTTTCCAGTAGGCTGTTCAATAGGACTGTCAGAGGTGTAGCCAGTACCTCCCCAAGTTCCCTTAATACCCCTGGATGCACCACAACTGGCCCCATTGCTTTGTCCACCTTCAGATTAATGAGTCCTTTCAGGCTCTCTTCTCCGAGAAAAGACTAATGTCTACCTTTCTCCAAAGCTTCTCTTACTTAAAATATTTGTTCAGGACTTCTGCCTTTTCCTGGCAACCCTCTGAACAGTTCCCCCTTTCCCATTTTTAACCTTACAATCCCACTACTGATCTTGTACTGTTCATTTATACACCTAAAACATGTCTTGTCCCTTTTTGTTACCTCCTGTGCTATTCGTGCTTCAGTTTGCACCTTTGCGCTCCTTACTGCTTTCCCTGCTTCTCTCCATTTCCTCTGATACACCAACCTACCCTCCTCCCTCTGCATCTCCTTATACCTTCTCAGTGCTACCCTATTAGCCTTTACCTCTGCCGTGAATCATGGCAGTCCCTTTTTTCCTCTTGCTTTTTCTCACCTGTTTGACACAGAGGTTTGCTGCCTTTACTATGCTCCCTTTTAGCTTTGCCCACTGTTCCTCAACCCCACCCTACCAGGTCATCTCTGAGGTATTCACACAGGTTTATAAAATCTGCTCTCCTGCAGTCAACAACCCTCATCCTTGTGTGGTTCAATTCCGCAGCTGTCCTTGTACTGAACTACACCATATGGTGATCACTGGTCCTCAGGTAGCCTCCCACCTTGACGTCTGCAACACTGTCCCTGTTAGCGAGTAGCAGGTCTAGTACTGAGGCAACACAAGTGGGTCTGCTGAGTAGCTGCCTGAGCAATGGCCCCTGCAGAGAGCCCAGGATGTCCACTTCTAGCAGAGGTCGCTGCTGAGAGGCTCCAATCTACATTAAGCAGATTGAAGTCCCCCAACAGCAGCAGTTCCCCCTTTTCTGCCACCTTGTCAATGGCTTCCACCAGTACCTTATCTAATTCCTCCCCTGTGCTGGAGGGCTGTAGATCACTCCAGCACAAACACTGGCTCCATTCCCTGTCTCCAGAGTGACCCGCAATACTGCTGCCTCCTCCTATATTCCCTCTAGCTCCATCATTTTAAATCTTTTCCTCACATAAAGCACCACACCCCTTCCTTTCCTTCCCACCCAGTCCCTCCTGAAGAGAGTACAGCCTGGTATGGCCAAGTCCCAGTCATGGTTTTCAGTGCACTGTGACCCAGTAATGGCCCCAACATCCGGGCTGGCCTCTCCCATGATGGTCTCTAAGTCCGGAATCTTATTTCATAGACTTCTAGAATTTGCACACATGGCCTTCCAGATTTAGTTTCCACTCTGCTCATTACCCCTTTTTTCTTTTTTGCTCTCCCTCCCACCTCTTTTTAATGCTCCTGTTCTTTTCCCCCTTTGTCTCTACCACCCTGTTTCCTTTATTAATTTGCACCTGGGAATTCCTCTCCCTCGGTTCTTCCTTACCTTAGCCTGGTTGGGGAGGGCAGTGCCTGCTTCCTGATTCCTTCCTCCATCCCCCCCTTGGCTAGTTTAAATGTTCATCAAAGTACCATTTAAACCATCTACTGAAGACTGTGATTCCCCCCTCGATGGATGTAGGCCATCACCCCCATAAGGGAACTTATCTTCCCAGGTGGGTCCCAAGTCCCCAGTGCAGCCAAACCCCTCCTCTATGCACCATTCCTTCAGCCATGAGTTGAAGCTCCTGGTGTGAACAGCCTTCTCCTCCCCCTCTCCCGTTACAGACAGGCAGCACCTCAGCGAAAGTCACTGTGCATGTTACTGAAAACCTCTTCCCTGCCCTATCCCAGCCTCGGCCCAAACCAGGTCATTAATCCCCAGGTAAACAATGCCATTCAGCTCTCCTTCCCAACCTGCTGCCCTAGCAATCCTCAGGATCTGCTTTTCATCCCTCTGGGTTATGGCGCCATGTCGGCACCTAACCTGCCTCTCCCCCCCGTCCTCTTCCCAAGTCTATCCCCCTCACAGTCAAGTCCCCCATCAGAAGTTGATTCCTCCTCCTCCTCTGGTGTACTCTACTACCCTCTATGGTGTATCTGTTATGGAGGGCCCCCTACATCCTCCCTGTTCACTACTGCAGGTGCCTCCTCCTGACAGTCCCACTCAGCCAGAGCGATGCAGACATTATGCAACTATACCAAGTTGAGGAATGTACCGCTGTCCTACCACCCCCACCATTCCAGAGCCCACCATAGTCCAGCCATTCCTCCTCCCTGGCATCCTCTGAGGTAATGATGGAAGACGTGGTGGCCACTGGGTGGGGGAAGAAGTCCCTCAAATCCTAGCCAACCTGGCCTTGAGTCCAGCGACCTCCTCCCTCAACCCCGAAAGGTGCGTGCAGACAGGGCAGCACCACAGTTTCCACAAGGTCTCTCTGAAAACTGCTGCCCCACAGCTACTGTACTACATCACTCCCAGCATTCTTAGCCTCTATTCTCCCTGTGTTATGGAGATATTTTTGTACTCTTAGCCCTGATAAGGTGTTTCTAGTTTCCTCTTTTTTTTGTTTATTTCTATTTGTGTTCCCCCGTGCGTATTTAAATCTCTTTATACTCCTACCCTAGACAGGATGTTGCTCCTATCCCCAGTTTTGGCCTACCTTTTACCTTCAGTCGCTCCCATCAGTGACCGTTACATAGAAACAGACTTTGTTGGCATATAAGGACTGTTTGGCCCACCCAGTCTGCCCATTTCCCTACCTATTGGATAAGCTACAGATCCTAGTTAACCAACAGCCTACTTCATCGTAACCCCCACCAGAATTGTCTTATATATCTGTCCCATGCATTCTTGAATTCCCAATTTTTGACCCCAGGACCTCCTCAGGAAGGCTGTTCCATGTGTCCACCACCCTCTCCGTGAAAAATACTTCCTCACGTTGCCCCTAAGCCATCCCCCCCCCCGTCTTCAAATTGTGCCCCCTTGTTCTTGCACATCTCTTTCTCTGAAAGATGCTCCCCTCTTGGACTTTGTTGATTCCCTTGAGGCACTTGAAAGTTTCTATCATGTCCTCCCTCTCTCTCTTTTCCTCGAGGGTATACATTTTAAGCTCCTTTAGTCTCTCTTCGTATGGCTTCTGGTGCAGACCCTGCACCATTTTAGATGCCCTCCTCTGGACTGCCTCCATCCTGTCTATGTCCTTGCGGAGATCAGGTCTCCAGAATTGCACATAGCACTCCAGATGGGGTCTCACCAATTGTCTGTACAGAGGGATGACAACTTCATGTTTGCTTCTGGTGATGCCTCTCCCTATACATCCCGGTATCCCCCAGCCCTCCTTACTGCCTTCTCACATTGCCCGCTTACCTTTAGATCATCTGATATGACTACCCTCAGGTCCCTTTCCATTTTTGGTGTTATTAGTACTCCCACCCCCACTGCATACTCTTCCCTTGGGTTTCTGTTTCCCAGGTGCATTACTATGCACATCTTTGTACTGAATTTAAGCTGCCATACTTTGGACCATTCCTCCGACCTTGCCAAGTCCCATCTCATCCGTTCCACACTGCCTTGTGTATCAACTCTGTTGCAGATCTTTGTGTTGTCTGCAAAGAGTAACACTTTTCCTTCCAGTCCTTCTGCAATGTCACTTATAAAGACATTAAAAAGGACCGGTCCCAGTACTAAACCCTGCATTACTCCACTAGTAACCCCCTTTCTTCGGAGGAACTCCATTTACCATTACCCTCTGCGTCCTGTTGTCCAGCCAATTTTTCATCCAGTCTACCACCCTGGGACCTACTCCCAGGCTGGCTAACTTTGTTTATTAATCTTTTGTGTGGGACTGTGTCAAATGCCTTTCTAAAGTCTAGGTAAGCTATGTCCACAGCCCCTCTCTGGTCTACTACTTTGGTCATCCAGTCAAAGAAATCTATTAAATTTGTCTGACATGACCTTCCCGCTGTGAATCCATGCTGCCTTGTGTCCTGTGCTCCGCTGGCCTCTGGGTACTCAACAATTCTTTCTTTCAAAAGTGATTCCATCATTTTCCCTACCACTGAGGTCAAACTAACAGTTCTGTAGCTTCCTGCCTCTGCTTTGCTCCCACATTTGTGAAAGAGAATCACATCCGCCCTCCTCCAGTCCTCAGGTACCACACCATCTTCCTATGATTTGTTAAAAAGGGTAGTCAGTGATGTCACTAGTTCTCCCCCTTAGTTCTTTTAGAATTCTGGGGTGAATCTCGTCAGGTTGCATTGCTTTGTCCACCTTCAGTTTCAGGAGTTCTTTCAGAACCCTTTCTTCTGTGAATAGACTGGTATCGACCCCCCTATCCTGAGTGCTTCTAATAACTGGATTAAGTACCTCCCCCTCCTCTTCTTTTGTGAATACTGAGCAGAAGTATTTGTTCAGTATCCCTGCTTTTTCACCATCACCCTCACTATCCCTCCCTCGGTCTTTCTTCACTCCCTAATGTACCTGTAAAAGGTTTTATCCCCCTTAACTGAGTTGGCTATCTTTTCCTCGGTTTGGGCCTTTGTTATTCTGACTGCCTTCCCTGCTTCCTTCTGCTTTATCTGGTACAGTTCTCTGTCCTGCTCCTTCTGTTTCCTTATACTTTCTGAATGCTATCTTTTGCTCCCTAACCTTCCCCGCCACATTTTTTGAGAACCATAGTGTTTTTTTTCCTTTATTTTGATTTGTTTATTTGCTTCACACAAAGGTTTGTTGCCTCTGTGATGGCAGTTTTGATGTTTTCCCATTGTTCCTCCACCCCTCCTTTTTGCCCGTTTGCTAGTGCTTTTCTGAGGCACTCTCCTATTTTGCCAAAGTCAGCCCTCCTAAAGTCCAGTACCCTCACATTTTTATGGCTTGACTCTATGGCTGTGTTTATCATGAACCACACAGTTTCGGTGTCACTTGTTCCCAGATGGCTACCCACTTCTAAATCAGAGATTCTCCCTCCTCCCTCCCTCCCCATTTGAGAGTACCAGGTCTAAGATTGCTCCCTCTCAAGTGGGTTCCAACACTAGCTGTCTGAAGCATGCCCCCATAGGGCATCAAGAATGACCCTGCTCTTGGATGTGGCTGCAGCAAAGGTGCTCCAGTTAACATCTGGCATATTCAGGTCCCCCATCAACAATATCTCCCCTTTTTCTGCCATCCTAAGGATGCTTTCTATCATTTCCTTTTCCATTTCCTCCCCCCCAAGACGGGAGTCTGTATACAACTCCCATGCGGATTGTGGTGCCATTTCCTGTCTCCAGGGTGACCCACAGTGCCTCCTCTCCTCCCTGTTTACCCTTTGGTTCCATTGCTTTGATTCCTTCTCTCATGTAGAGAGCTACTCCTCCTCATCTTTTACCCTCACTGTCCCTCCTGTAGATTGTAGTATGTTGGCATCCCAGTCATGGTTCTTTGTGTACCATGATTCTGTGCACAGTAATGAAAAGGTGCCTTACTTTAGTCAACAAGAAGAGTCCCCTGCTTCCTTCTGCTGACACTTACCAATGCCTAAGATGCCAGTTACCTGTTACACTCCTTCGCTGCTCCATTCACTAGCTGGGACACGAATGTGTTGGACATGTTAAGAGTGGAAGTGCTTTTATAGTGCTCTTTTAAGAAGACACTAAGCCTCAGTCAGCTCCACCCCACCTGATTCACAGGGTTTCCTGAATCTACTCAGCCCCAGTATTAATCTCCTGAGCTAGTTTCCCCCACACCACCTGTTACAATTTTAAAGACATGTTTCAACATGCCCCAAACTCTGCCTACAGATGTTTTTTTCTGCCCACTCACTATGCTATTTTCAATATGAAGAAAAATATAAAATGAAATATACCTTTAAGGTAAAGCTAGGTGCTTTCACTCCTCTGTCAGCAAACAGTCTTCCAGCGTGCAACTACTAATTGCCCCCACAGTACTACTACATAGGTTCCATAATGGTACACTGAACAGAAGCATCCTGGGGATTACATAAGGAGGCGGCAGAAGCCAAAAACAGGAGAAAAGTATAGAGAATCAAATACATTTCTTTGACAAAGTAAACAAAAAGCAATTACATAACTAGAAATACACTGACATAATATGTAAAAATATGCAAAATATACAGCTAATATGGCAAAGCCACTGATTCTATTGTGCCTAAACAGCAATATTTTGGACATAACAATGGACTTAATTCTAGTGACAAAGCCAGTTTTTGATGACAGAGAGGACTAGCAGCTGAGAACAGTGCTACTAGTTGAAGGGTGGGGGCAGGCAGGGGATGAAAGTGAGTTGTATAAGGGGGGGAGAGGATTACTAGGCACCAGGCGTTATCCCTATGTGGAATACATAGTGGGAGGAAGCTAAGGAGGAGAGGAGGAGGGGAAGCTGTAACCAAGGCCTTCACCCCTTCAGGATGATGAGAACCCTGCAAGGGGGGGAAAGGATCATGGGAGTGATGGAGGGGGAAAGTGTACCCAGGGCCTAAAGAATAAAGCCCTGGAGGCATCTAGCAGCAGAGACAGGGGCGAAGGGGTTGGAAGTTCAGATGGGAGAAGCCTGGTCAGGAGGAATAAAAACTGCAGATAGCTAAAAATGAAAATGCCAGAAATCCAGATCCGAACGTTGACTTCTGTATCAACATCACACAGGAAAGAGACTCATCTGTGTCATATTCAGAATGGTAACCATTAAGGCAGGGTATCCACTAAGACGGAAACAATGCTGACCAACTGTGGTCAAAATAAATGGCACTCCTACCAAAATGTTGATGGACTTCAGTGGCAAAATAATTTCCCCACCATTCAGAGCTGAGGCATTCAAAAAATCTGACTGCTCACAGCAGTGGCATCACAATGAACACATGGTGGTAAGGAAACTTCCTGCCGTGAAACTGCCCAAACATGAACTGCTTAGAAGCACCACCAGCATAATGCTGCACAAAAACAGATGTTACTTGTGACCATGGTTCTACTACTAATATTCAGTTCACATTCACACTTAGGCAATCTTCCACTGAGCATGCTAGGTCACCGAACAGTCTTCAAACTTGACTCCTCCTACCACCAACCATGTGGTCCTCTGGCTCTGCCCATCTGCACTCATATCTGTACACCGGGACAGGAATCTGAAGCAAGCCTTGTCAGGGGAGGACAGGCAGGTTCCATAGATGTGAACTGAATACTAGCAGAACTATGCTTGCAAGTAAGTAACCACGATTGCCAACTACCTAGATTCAGTTTACTATCCATACTTAGGAAGACTCTTATCAGTTCTCAGGAGCAAAGGGCAAGGCGCACACCCCAAATTAGGTGAATAGAGATTGGAGAACTGAGGACTCAAAAAGCAGCATCATGACGACTACGCAAGTTGATGTTGTAATGGGAGATGAATGTGTGCGCATTTGAGCAAGCAGCAGCACTATATACTTAAGCATTGGGAATGTTATTGACAGCAACAACAGAGGCTGAAGTATGACTGACGAAGTGTGCCTTCAATTCCATTGGTGGTTCCTCCCCAGCTAACCTGCAACACAGAATGATGCAGGTGATTATTTGCCAGCAATCATCTGTTTGGCTGCTGGTCTGCCTAGGGTGGCTTCAATGTATCTAACAAAAAGCTGGCGAGACACCCCACAAAGTCCACTGGACATTCCTGGTAGAAGAGCAGAGCCCTGTGAACAACTGACATGTGAAGTATTCGCTCAGCCTCCAAAGTGTGAGGATCAGGAAGATCGATAGACTGTGTGCTTAAGGTGAAACTCAAAGACTATACTTGGTAGGAATTTTGTATGATGGTGTAGGACAACTCTGTCCTTGTGGAAAAACAGACTTCACAAGAAATGACTGGAACTCACTCACTCACCTATCTAGCCAAGGTGAAGGCAACTGAAAATGTTATCCTTCATGACAGACACAAAATATCACGTGTCCATAAGCTCCAATGGTTTACCCATTGCCGTGATAGCACCAGTGGTAAGTCCTACTGTGGAGATGGTTCCTACACCCAAGGGGATACATGATCCATCCCTTTACAAACCTGCCAACAACTTTGTCCTATGCCACTGTCTGCAACCCTACCGTGGCAAGGTAGCCGAAATGGCAGCCAGGTGCACCTTGCGATACGTGCCTCGTAACCCTACCTGAGATACGGAAAAAAAATTGTACAAGAGTATGTGTGATATGGAGCGGGGGACAGCAATGCTTGCTCGTCACATCAACACAAAAACCTTGTCCACTTTGAAGACCACCTTGTGGACCAGGGGTAACAAAGAAGGCATATAAGAGTTCCTGAGCCCAGGACCAAGAGAACACATTCCCCCAGCAAAGTGCTTTGATGAGGGGGGGGGGACAGGCATAAAACAGTCTTAGTTTCCTCTTTCCCTAGAAAGCAACCAGATCCACTGATGGTTTTCTCCATACTAAGAACACCTGGGATACCACCTCTTTTTGCAGCGACCACACTTGGCATGCTTCTGACATGTAACTGAGAGCATCCGCTAGTTGGGTGTTCACATATACTCCACGATCCTCCAATAAGTCCGCATACAGACAGTGAGCCAAAGAGCATGTCCAGAGCACTTCCTGACACAGCATAAGTCTATATGCTACCTTGCTTGTTCAGGTAAAACACAGCTGTGTTTTTCATGTTGACCTCGCCCACCAGATGCATAACAGTGCCAACACCACCAACGCCAAGTAAATTGTGCAGAGTCCCAACAGGCTGATGTGGTGTCTGCCTTGCTTGGCAGCTAGAATCCCTGTGCTTTGTAATCCAGCAGATGTGTATTCCAGCCTACCAGTGAGGCATCTGTCTCTAACATGACCAGGGCCTCTGAACAGATGAATGGGATATTCTCTGAGAGGTACAGCCACCAACAAATGGCATCCGGCATCAGCTAGGTCACCAGGACTGTTTTTTTTTTTCCATAGCTGCATGCAAACAAAACAATTGGCGTCCCAATTCCCACTGAACAAGTCGAATGTAGCAATAGGCCCAATGCACTACAGCCATGCTAGAGGTCATGAAACCCAGAAGCCAGAAAAATCCTGGGCAAGGTGCAATTACCCAACCCAAAATGATAAGGCAAAGGAGGACAGGTCCTCAGCCCTGTCCAGGAAAAAATGAACTCTGGCCTGGAGTTGACTCTAGTTCCGCTTCAGTGAAGATGGCCACCTACTCTGGGGTGAGCTTGAACTTGGCCAGATTCACCATCAGAGTAAGATCACAAACAGTCCACACAGCCAGGTTCCTGGACCGCTCAACATCCCATAATGAACTCACTAAGATGAGCCAGTTGTGGAGGTACGAAAATACCATGATGCCTCTTCATCTTAGAAAGGCCCCAACCCCGATCAACAGGCACTTGGTGAACACCCTGAGGGCAGATGAACTGACCCATGGTTCCAGCCATACAAACATAGAGAAACCATCCAAAACACAGACAAACAGGGGCATGGAAGTATGCATCCTGGAGGTCCAAGGAGCAGAACCAAGACCTTGACTCCAGGGATTAAATATTCTGGCACAGTCACCATGCCAAGCTTCTGCTGTGAATGAACTTGTTCAGTATTTGCAGATCAAGAATGATGCACCAGGCCGGCCCGGTGGCGCTGAGGGTTGAGGTGCTGGACGCCACACCTCACGCTACGCCGACAACCAGAGTTCGGGAGTGAGCTCGAGCACCGGGGTCGGCAGGGGAGGGAGAGGATTGAGTATCTGATGGACTGCTCTTGGGGGGAGTGTTACAGGGTTGTCCGGCGTCCCTGCGACCCTAGTGGAGTTCGGGGGCGCTGCAGGTAGCAGACAAAATGACGTGGGGGGGACATGGCAGACACCGGCAGGGTTGCCATGTGCCATGGCGTCACTGCACGCCACGCTCGGTGGGGGGGGTGCACAACAGAACAAGGAAACAACCAGCTCTGCAGGGTAGGCGACAGCACCTGGCCCCCATGCCCACCGCCGGATCTCACCCACCTGGCCTTCCAGTTCCTCCACCCGGGCCCTCACCTGCAGCTTGGCCAGTCTATAAGAGAGCACCCAAAGAGGAAGGGCGGCCCCACCCCAAAGGGGTCAAGCCGGGGGTACTGGCTGCAGGAAGAGGAGGAGAGGCCCCACAAGCTGTGACCGGAGGGAAAAAGACATTAAAAAAAAAAAGAATGAAGCACCATCCTCTCATCTGTTTGACCAGCAGAAAGTACCATGACTCAAACCTCTGCTGAGCTCTGTTTTCAGGGCAGAATGTATTGCACAGTGCTCGAGGTGTTAAAGAACTTCACTCCGTACTTCAGGGGAGAGACTCCAGGTACAGTGTGTCCTCCGATGGCACTCAGGACCGACAGGTGCTTGTACTTCAGTTTTTGTTCGGGGAATACGAGCCCATGCTGCTTAAGAAGTCACTTGCTGAACTATTAATAAATGTAGGTCATACAAGGTCTGTTTCAATCTCAAAGCCCGCAGTACTCCTTGTCCTGTGATTAAAACAATAACCACGCCAGGGAAGGAGTGAATCAGGACTGGAATAGACAGAAAGGGATAAAGGACTGGGGGGAGACTTCCACCAGGCGAGTTGGATTTGGAGGGAAAGGCTTAAAAATTGCATCGCTAATTGCCATGTCTGTTTAAAAAATACTGCTGGGTTTTGTTCAGTCTGCTCCAGATCCTTAATCCGGGATTTCAGGAGAACTGTGGCAACTGGTGTTAAAAACCAGGTGATGGGGCCGGCCCAGTGGCATTGAGGGTTGAGGTGCTGGATGCCACACCTCGTGCCACACCGACGACCCAGGTTCAGTGACAGACTCGGGTTGCCAGGGGTCAGCAAGAAAGGGAGAGGATCGAGCATCTGAAGGACAGCTCTTCTCTCCCTGGGGAGGGCTCCAGGGTTGCTTGGTGTGTCGAGGCGACCCCCGATGGAAATCGGGGGTACTGCAGGTACACCAGCCAGAACGCAAGGGAGCGGAGAGCAGACACCAGCGGGCAGCCGTGCGCAGTCATCATTGCACGCTGCACTCGGGGAACAAGGAAATACCCCTGATCTCCAGGTGATGCAACGGATGGTCTCCAAGGGCCAACTCCCACACGCTCAATGCCAGCCACGATCCCAACCCCACTCCCTGGGAATCCTTGGCCTCCTCCTGTATGGGTCTGGCAGGAGAGGAGGGAATCCTGATCCCGATGTCTCGATCAGGGGATGTGATTCAGGCAAGTGGTTAGGGGAAACAAAGAGGGAGCCAGCCCAAGATGCACCCTGGACCACCAGGTCAATAAACAGAGTCGGAAAAAAAAAATAACTAGGTGATGGAATGACAGGTGCAGACTTGGAACTGGACATCAGATGTGAGGGGCAAAGGTCAGAAGGCCAGAAACTCAGTGAGACAGGGCTGGCATGTTGGTGCAACAGCAGAGGCACGGCACATGATGCTGCTGAACCATGTTTGGTTACTGTGGCTATCCTCAGCTGTCACCCAGCATGCAATCCATTGTAAATGATAACTCTTTGGGAACGAGCCCAGATCACTGGAGGGCCGGCCGGGGGAGAAGGATTGAACGTGCTACGACAGCTCTCCTTCTCCAGGGGGAGGGCAGGGGATGAGCCTGGCACCTGCTGGCTCCTAGCAGAGGCTAGGAGTATCGCAGGATGCACGGCCCAATGTGGGTTACGGGAGGAGCAGATGTTGGCGTTAGCCTTGACGTCACCACGCTGCTGCCCATAGAAAAACAGGAAAAATCTGCTCGCTGCCCACCAAGATGACGGCTCTCCGTTCCCGGCGCGCCCCCAGTACCTGGCCTGGGCCTCCTGTTCCTCAGCAACATCCCCGGGCCCTAAGGAAATGTGTGCTGGGGTCTTCCCCCTCTTCCCAGTACCCTTCCCCCTCGGAGGAGGGGGACCCACCCGGTGATAGGGATACACCGGGATATCCCGGGGATCGGCTGCGATCTGAGGACCTGAGGAGGGCTGGCTAAGGTCAGTGGGGATGAAGGGAACTTGCAGAGCCCGAAGGAGTGGGGGGCAGCGAAGCACGGGAGGAGGGCATAAACACATAATGCAAAAAAAATAAATAAATGATAACTCAGTTATAATAAACCCTTGCAGCAGAGATCACAGACCAGAGACTGTGCAGATTTATTTTAAGAGGTACTTTGGTAACCACTGTGACACTGGTTATACAAAAAGGGTCCACATCTGACTACTGAATTAGAGACTATATTTCAATACTCTTGTATTGATACCCTGGCTTCAGCTCCATACCGCATCACACATATCCACCAAAGCACTGGTATGCAACTAAAACCAAGGACATGATACAGTAAAAGAATTTAAAAAGTTCAGCTTTGGAACTGCTTGTTTGTTGTGACTGCCATTCCTAAGCGGATGACTGTGAATTACTGCGTGATTTTTTTTTTTTTAATACTACATTTTCTTGAATTTGTGTATTCGTCAAATGGCTACAGCTCTTTACAGTCTCTCATACAGCAACCATGACACCAGTATGTAGCTGAAACCAAGGGATACATAATGTACAAGATTCAAGTTAAAAAAAAAAAACCTTGGAGTTGTTTGGTTGTTTTTGATGACTGTAATTCCTATGTTGCTGACTGTGGTTTATTAGCATGATGCATCTTGTTTGGTGGTCTGACTGGTGAGTGAGAGTTGTTTGTGTACTAACACTCACGGGTTCCTAATTTCTGTATTGTGGATAATAAAGATAGTAGAAACATGCAGCTTGATTTTTCCAAATAAAAACTTACACGCTAGGTGCCTGCACCAAAGGGGTACAACGCAAGTGCCAATTTGCGTCAAAGTTTGTAGCTATCCCAATATTCAAACGCCAGTTGTGTCAAAATCAGGATGCCATGCGGCAAAGCCCCCCTGCGCCACCCTTGTCACAAAAGTGCCCATGTACCAGGTCGCAAGGGTGGTTGTGCCATGGCAGGGCTGCATCATCTCCTTTGCTGAAATTCCAGAAGCCCCGCCGTGGTCGCAAGAGGGGGCTCAGGTTAGACTAGCCAGGAGCTGGTCTAAGGGCCCTGCGCCACTGCATGGCAGGGCAGTGAGTGGGGTGTAGAACCTGGAAGTGGGGACTGGTGGCTCCTGGGGCAGTGGGGGTGCCGTAGGGAACAACAGGGAGATGGCACCACTGAGAGGGTGCAAAGGAGGCACTTGGTGGAGGTGCCATATGGAGTAGCGGACAGCTTGTCAGACCAGGGAGGGGGGTTGGCATGGAGACAGCATCCTGACAGGGACCCCAGGTGGAAGCAGTCCTGGCACCTGCCCCACGGGGCCCACAGTCCCCTATATGGGGCGGATGGCAGTGGGTGCAGGTTGCGCGGTGTCTGCGGTGGAGGGATATGTGCCCCAAGCACTATGACATTCCCATGGTACACAGCCTCCCTGAGCGGCAATCGGCATATGCCCAACTACACTGCCAGGGACTGTGGGTCCCGTGGTGCAGGTGCCAGTGCTGCGTCCACCTGGGGTGCATGACAGGATGCTGCTGCCATGCCAACTCCACCACACTGTCCATCACTCCGGATAGCACCTCCAGAAGGTGCCTCCTCCACACCCTCTCAGAGCCACCGTGCACTCATCATTCCCTATGGCACCCCCACAGCTCCAGAGGCCCCCAGACCCCACCTTCCAGCCACACTGCCCCCCAAATCTCCGCAGCTCATCTAGACTTATGCAGGCCGGGGGAGGTGACGGATCCCTCTGTCCACATGTTTGGCACAATGCTGCGGCAACTCTGGGGTCTTAAGTGCAGGAACTGGGTGCAGGGTCCCTGATGCAGCCAGAGTTTGCCGCAGCCATGCATCACCACAACTTTCGGCAATCTAAGGGCTCTTTGAAAATCGAGCTCATGGAGTCAGCAACAGTATGCAAGTATCTCAGTGGATCCCACACACATACACATGCCAGGGATCAAGTAAATGAGAAAGGGAAATACTTGTGAAGGCTCTGAAGCTGACAGATTTCCTTACAATCACAAACATAGTGAGTGTGTAATCATTACACACAAAAAAAAAAAAGTCACAATTCATGATGATGATATGAAAAGGAAATAACGGATGGCTCTAGATTAAGGGACATAGCCCTGTGTGAGGGGGCCCCAGATTTTTCTTGCACCTAGGGCCCCAGATAACCTTAATCTGTCCCTGTATGTTGGCCAAGTCTAGGGCCATCTGCAGTTAGCACTTTGGCCACTGTCCGCCCCAGATCACAAACCTCCTGTAGATCTGGCCAACTCTCCTCAGGAAGCAGGTCACATTAAGTCGGAGAGTGTCTTTATGAGCTCATAGCACTACTGAGCCAACAAAGTTGTACAGCTGGCTTCGTGCATGCCCAGGGAAGCAGCTGCACAGACCTTTTAGCGAAGATTGTATTGCTTCTTGAACTCCTTGTCCAGCAGTTTGTCTGCTTTGCATTACACCCTAGCCTTGAGGGACACAGTGCCTGTCACTAGAACTTCTGATCACAGATGTTCTGAAAAGACAAATAATCCACCTAGGAGGACCACATACTTGCAGTATGTACGATGTAATGGGGCATGGTAGGATGTTGGGTGCTGCCAGATACTGAGCTCCAGCCCAGGACAGCAGGGTTGATAGGAATGGTGGCCTCCAGTGAGGAATGTCGCTCAAGAATGACAATCAGCAGGTAGGTCTCCTTCTGAACCTCTTCTAACAGAGTGTCCAGAGCCATGGAAATGTTTTTCTATGACGGCTTTAAAGGATGACTACTCTCCGGGGGTTGGCTGGGGCTTGTATATCGACAGACTGACCTCTCGATGATGTGGAGTCAACAGACTGGACAGTGCATCTGAATCCAAGACGGGATAGAGGAGCATCGACTGCCAACACGGGGTGTGAGGGTGTGGACAACACTCTCCAGCACAATAAGCACCACAGAGAGGAGATGAGGAAGTCTAGACACAGGCCTAGAGTCCTTGGATAGCACGCCCTTAGCCAGCTGTTGGGACTCCATCTCTTTCAGTCATTGCAGCACAGCCAACAATGTCAGAGAGGGAACCCCAAGGTGCATGACCAGATTTGCACTGGGAGACACAACCAAACATGGGACAGGTCCACCGGCATCACGGGTCAACCTTGACCCTATGCAAATGCTCTGCAGGCCAACTGTTGCCATCTGTGACAGGCTCAACACCAGTGATCGGAGCCAGAGAACGACAAGGAATTATTCAAAGTCAAGAGTGAGACTGAGAATGTGACCATAGTCTCAATCATCAACTCACAGAGATCGACATGGTGACAGAGCTTCTGGGTCCACATACTCTAACAGAGTAATCCTGGGTACGACTAAAACGAGGCTGCCCCCGAGTCAGGAGGACTGGTGGCTGCTGAGTTGTCAAGTTACCCATCTGGGAGCTTTGCTGGACCTGACTCATCCTGCCTTGGTTGCCATCACAGGAGAGAGAGTGGACTCTTCCCCTTCAGTGGACAAGTGAGGTTCAACCATCAAAGCAACAGGCGTCAACAAAGTTGGCTGCCCTGATGGAAATTCTGTAGGCAAACAGCCAGGAGACACGACATGTTAGGACGACGACCGTCCATGTGAACCCTCTGGCTGGGAACAGCATGAATGGACTCGCAACCAACAGCGATCCCACGACCATCGTCAACGAGACAGGGACTCAAAACTTCAAAGGACTAGAGAGAGAACAAAGTTTTTAAACCCTTCATCCTCACAAGGAATCGCGAAACCAAGCACAAACTCTTCCTCTGCTACCAACAGAAGGTCCAGGGCCAGAACATCCTTACCGGCCTCCTCCTCTGGTGCCTGTAACAAAGCCACCAAACACACAGTCACACAGATGGCACGTGCACTTTAGTAGGGTTTGCCCTGGAGCACCCGCTGCTGGCGCTCTTCAACGGCTATCAGGTGCATCACTTGGCAATAGAGGGGATGTGTCGCATCATGGACCAGACCCAAACACAGGCATCATGTCACTGCACAAAACGCACCTCTCGAACCCTGGCTACTTCTTCTGTTCCATGGTGAATCACAATGACAGAGCAGGAAGTCAATGGTGAGGGTATAGCAAGTGTCAAAAAACTGCAGCAAAACTTCAAAAAAAGTTGCTATAAAAGCTTGAAATCTAGCAGAATCCTAATTCACAAACAGGTGCTGTGAAAGAGGAAACATGTTCCTTCCAGCACTGTTCCTTCCAGTGAAAGAAAAGATCAGAGTGCAAAGGAGGCAGAGCCAGAGGACCATATGTTTGGGTGGTAGAAGAAGTCAAGCTTGTAGATTGTTCAAGTGACTAAGCATGCTCAGTGGAAGACTGCTTAAGTGTAGATAATGAACTGAATCTAGGTAGTTAAATTTCTTCATTCTAAATCCTTGTCTTACTTCTGCATCCAAGTATTTCTTAAAAATCATACGAACATAGGACGAAGCCAGCAGAATAAAATCATTAGTTCTATCTAGTCTGCTTGTATTGCAGGGTCCACAGCATAAACTACTGAACCTGCTCCCCTCACCGATTCATCCTTCTCCTCCATCTGCCCCCCTCCCTTGACCCTTATTATCCCATTAACTCTATCTCAGCCTCTCTTGAAACTGCCTATAGTTTTCAACGAAACCACCACCCTCTCCATGAAGAAGTGCCTCCTAGCCTCTCTCCTAAACCTCCTCCCTTCCAACAGGAGACTTTACTGTGTCCCCTCATGTTTCGGTTCTCACTCAGCTTGAAGAGACCCTACTTGTCCACTCTATTCCTTTCAAATACTTGAAGGTCTCAATCATGTCCCCTCACAACTCCTCTCCTCCAGGGAGTACATGTTCAGGGCCTCCACCCTCTCCTCTTAAGTCCTACCCTGTTGGCCCATGATCATCTGCACTGCCCTCCTTTGGACCATCTCCACAGTTTTATGTCCTTTTTAAGGTGTACACACCAGTACTGTACAATGTACTCCAGATGCGGCCTCACTAATGACCTGTACAAGGGCAGTATTACCTCCTCCCACCTGCTGCTGATCCCTCTGACAATGCAGACCAACATTTAATTTGCCTTTGCTGCTGCTTTCCTACATTATGTGGAGTGTTTCAGTCCCCGGTGATCATCACTCCCAGGTCCTTCTCCTCCTCTGATGCAGATACCCAGACCCCTACCAAGCTGTACTCAGTCCTTGGGTTCTCGGCCCCACTGTGCATAACTTTGCATTTCTTTGCATTGAGGCCAAGCTGCCAAACTCCAGATCCTCCTTCAGTCTTGTATCCCTTCTGTGGAGTTCACCCTCCCACAGAGCTTGGTATCATCCACAAATAGTCAAATTTTGCCCTTAATACAATTCACAAGAGATTAAACAGCACAGCACAGTTCGAGCACAAAGCCCTGCTGATCTCCACTGGTGAGCTCCCTGGTACTGGAGTGTTCACCTACCACAACCACACTTGAGTCCTGCCCCTCAGTCAGTTTTCTACCCACCTGGTCAACCCTAAATCCACCAACTTCTGATCAACCTCTTGCGGGGTACAGAGTCAAAGGCCTTGCTGAAATCCAGGTAATGGATGTCAGCCACATGGCCCCTGTCCACTGTTTTTGGTGACCCAGCCAAAGAAGTCAATCAGATTTGTTAGACACAATCACACTCCCATAAACCCACGTGGCTTCTCATCCAGATACTCTACTAACCTTTCCTTAAGTATGGTCTCTATAAGCCTGCACACAACTGAGGTCAGACTGATCAGTCTGTAGTTCGCTGGGTCGTCCTTGAGGCCACTCTTATGGAGGGGTACTACATGTGCCATTCTCCAGTCAGGCAATATCACACCTGACTCCAATGTACTACTGGACAGGTCAGCCAAGGCCCTTGGGTCTTATCTACCCTCAAGGTTAGTAACCCTGTCCTTACCCTATCCACCTCAGTCAAAACATCTGTGCCCCCCCCCTCTTTCTCCCCCGAGGCACTGGTCTGCCTCTCTCCTGGTGAATGCATTTTAGTTTAAAAAAAAACTAAGCCAAAAAAAAAAAATCCTCTGAAAGAAGGTGAAGGTAAAGATGCCACGGAGTGGACTCCAACACTCAAGCCCAGAGTAACAGAATTAAAATACTGTACAGATTTATGCTATGTTGTGAGCTCACAGCAATGACATGTACTAATGAGTAGTACCCAGATTCCTGTGCAGACTTCCTCAAATTGATGTTTGGACAAAGCTGAGACTTTACAGCTGCTGTAAACATCCACTCAACAATCCCTTAGTTATAAAACAATTCCAGCCGGCCCGGTGGTGCTGAAGGTTGAGGCGCTGGATGCCATGCCGGCAAACTGGGTTTGGAAACAAGCTGGGGGTCGGGGGGGAGAGAGAGGGAGATTCAGCATCCGGAGGACTGCTCTCTCTTCCCCAGGAAGGGTTGGGGAGAGGACCGCTCAAGGAACGACCTCTGGTGGAAGCTGGAGGTGGCCGAAAGTAGCGTTGTGGCGTATGCCAGGGGGGTGGAGCTGCAGCAGTACGTTGCCTTGGAAGCCAAGCTCCACAGGGGTGAAACTAAGAAAATACCTCCCTCCTCCCGCTGATAGGCGAAGGTGCCTCCCACCCAGGACCACACTCCCAGAAGTCGGGCAAGGCTGTCTCCTCGGCCCGTCTCCTCCCCTGCCCAGTTTCAACCCTATAAGAAAGAGCGCCCTGGTGGCGGTGGTCCTTCCCCGGAGGGTAGACCCAGGGGATTCCCGGTGCCGGGGGGAGAGGAAATCCGCTGGGGTCATGCAGGGAGGTAGAGTCCAGGTCTGGGCAGTCGCCGGAGAGAGTTCAGCGGGGTTCCAGAAGGAAGGAAAAAATAGAGTTTGAAAAAAAAGAAAAGAAAAAAAAACATTTCCACTTCAAGGTGTGCTTTTCTTTTTTTTTTTTCATGAATGAGATCTTTTTCAGATTTGAAATAAATCGCTTGCTTGGATATGAATGTAGAATCTCTCTACTCTCAATCAGATTAGTGCCCATGTAAATCACAATAAATGCATGTTTTCCCAAAACAAATTATCAAAAGAGATGTAATGTTCATACCCCTTAGATCCACCAAAAAAGATTAATAATCTCACAAGTATACCTCATCTGTTGTGTCAGGGGCATCTTCTTGCTGTATTGGTGCAAGTGTGAAAACAGGTTGACTTTTGTGCCGTAGTCACCCCTTAATGGAACCTGCAGCATTAAAGAAGCACAAACAAGACGCATTTGAAACCAACAGTAACCTTAAGCCCAAAATTACTACTGTGAGGGCAATAAACAGGGTTAAGCATAAAACGGGGGGCGGGGTAGCAAACAGGTTTCCTGCCCACACTGGTGTTTAAGTTCATTTACTAACTATATCACAGGTTTGGTTCAAGCCATTAGCTGCTTCCGCACTATATTTCTTTGCGTTATCACCTTCCTCACTCTATCCCCATCTTCACAATTCATTAGTGATGGAAAACTTGGTTTATCTGTATATACTGCACACATCTGAATGCATTCAGAACAGCAGTTTTTTATTAAGTTTTTTGCATAATATAGGTACAATATAAGTTAGTTCAGTAACACAGCATCATACAAATGAATGGAAGTTATGTCATCTTATTACTGGTGTTAGATCATTATTTTCACATCGTCACACATCTCATTTTGAGTGAGGTATTTGCTAACAAGCAGTGTTAAATCATATAAATTAACTGTGGTTTCAGGTTTAGCTCACTCTGTTCCCCTTAGTGTGTATCTGCTAGTGTGGTCTCCCTTGTGGGGTTTCTTTGGGCTATGGGGTTATGGTGTGTAGTCGGGATGTTATCACCTAGGTACAGCACACCCATCTTAACCATCTAGCTGTGAAGCTGGGTGTATGTTGGTCAATCTGGAATGTCAGTTGCTCCATCCGTTATTCCTCTAGTGAAATATGTGTCCCAGGGTGCATCTAAGAGATATGGAGAACCAGGCAGAGGCAGGCCTCAACTGACATAGCCAGCAAATGTTTAAATAGAAACAGAGAACACAGAAACATAGACTTTGTCAGCAGATAAGGACCGCTTGGCCCACCCAGTCTGCCCATTTCCCTACCTATTGGATAAGTTGCAGATCCTTGTTAACCAACAGCCTACATCCTCCTACCCACCACAAGAACTGCTTTATGTCTGTCCCATGCATTCTTGAATTCCCCCACTGATTTTGACCCCACTACCTCCTCAAGAAGGCTGTTCCATGCATCCACTACCCTCTCTAAAGAAAAAATACTTCCTTGCATTGCCCCTGAGCCATCCCCCCTTTCTTCAAATTGTGCCCACTTGTTCTTGCACATCTCTTTTTCTGAAAGATGCTACCCTCTTGGACTTTACTGATTCCCTTGATGTACTTAAATGTTTCTATCATGTCCCCCTCTCCTCAAGGGCATACATATTAAGCTCCTTTAGTCTCTGTTCATATGGCTTCTGGTGCAGACCCTGCACCATTTTAATTGCCCACCTCTGGACTGCCTACATCCTGTCTATGTCCTTGCGGAGATGAGGTCTCCAGAACCGTACACAGTATTCCAGATGGGGTCTCATCAACTGTCTGTAAAGAGGGATAACAACTTCCTGTTTTCTAATGGCGATGCCTCTCCCTATGCATCCCAGTATTCCCCCAGGCCTCCTCACTGCCTTCTCACATTGCTTGCTTATCTTTAAGTCATCTGATATGACTACCCCCAGGTCCCTTTCCATTTTTGTTGCTGTTAGTACCTCCCCCACACTATGTACTCTTCTCCTGGGCTTCTGTTTCCCAGGTACATTACATTGCACTTCGTTACACTGAATCTAAGCTGCAATACTTTTGACCATTCCTCCAACCTTGCCAAGTCCCTTCTCATCCTTTCCACTCCTTCTTGTGTATCAGCCGTGTTGCAGATCTTTGTGTCGTCGGCAAAGAGGCATAATTTCCCTTCCAGTCCCACTGCAATGTCACCTATAAAGACATTACAAAGGACTGGTCCCAGTACTGAACCCTGCTATGTTTACAATATTACTCCAACTACAGATACAGTTAGCAGCTGCTCATATAATTCTCCTAGGTATTCTTGCCCAAAGCTGAGCAAGGAGCTGCCTGGCAACAAAGGTAGAAGTGTGCTAGCTATTCTTCAAAAAATTAGATAGATGGTAAAGCTGATGGCTGCAGGAGCTTGCCCTCTATCTGCAATAATGTAAAACTGAGCTCAGAGGATAATGGGGGAGGTGGCATATGCCAGACCTGTCAATCATAACTTATTAAATCATTCCATTCAGCCAACTTGGGGCAAGACCAAAAGAGACGTGCATGATGTGCTTTGGTCTCTGTGCACAGCCTCCAGCAGCTCTGCAAGTGATTCAGAGTCTCGTTTCCTTGAATTATGGGTGTGTAAAAGAAGCAAGCACTGATCTTCCAGCTACATGCCTGCCATAATGAAGAGCTGATAGTCTTAAAGGCCAAGTGAAAGGCAGATAACAGCTCTGTTGTGAGCTCTGTGTCATTTTCCCCTTCCCATATTTGTTTAGTGTTTTTTTTTTTTTTAACCAGGATTAGCACACTAAGCTGAAAGCTTTTTTACAGGCACGATCTGGGAGCACAGGGAAGTTAAGTGACTTGCTCAGGGTCACAGAGTATGTAAGTGGAAGCTGTGGGATTCAAACCCAGGTCTGGTCTGCTGTATATCACCAGATTTGCAGCTCAGCTCAGAGCCTTAAACTACTGCGCTATACTGCCTCCCTAAATGTGGAGGGCATAATCCTCATTTTGATCCCTAAATGCTTTCCAACTCTTAAATATTCTGTCCATTGCTCTGGCTCAAGGAGGAGCTCATCTTTCCTCTATCTGCTCTATAACTTTCCAGGTTGATTAGAACAGCAGCAGGTCTGAGGTCATGCCTTGGTGGGGGGCAGTGTGTTGCAACCGTCAGGGAGCTGGTAGGACTACATGTTCAGAACAACACACAGGTACAAAAGCAGACAGAATCAAAATAAACTTCAACAGTACACAATGTATTCTGCAAGGTGCAAACTAACGACAAGTGCAAACACATATGGGCATTGGGCATGTCCTGTGTGTCTGCACTCAGCTGAATAAACAGCGCACTATTGCAGTTTGATTGTATCTGCATTTGGCCAGTATGTTTCAGTTGTGAATCTGGTGACTTAAGGGCGGGCTGTCCTGGTACTGTGCACCCCTGCCACTGTAGTGCGACCTCCGTCCTTTGTTTCTGCACTAGACTACACACCAGGAAAGGCTGGTTATTGTGTAACCTTGAACTAAATGGTTACTTCAATTCTTTGTGCTCCTGTCCTCCAAGACTACATTGGATAAAAAGATCAAAACAAGGTAGTGCTTCTTTATTTAGGGTTGTCCTGGATAACTTAATTCTTTAACGAAAAACATGGACGGGCCACCCGATGACCCAGGAGAAGCCCATTATTCTACTGTGTTTGGTGCCTCCGGTTTGGGAGAAGGCTTGGAGCACTAACAATCCTGCAGCTGGCTGGGATAGCTTGCTGCTGCTGGCAGCAACGTCCCAGCCTGGGGGGGGGGGGGGTGGCACACTGCTCCTCTGCAGCAACACCTGCTGGTGGGCCAGGAAGCGTACTGTCCCAGCTGATGCATGCTACAGATAGGTGAGAGCAAAGCTACCAGTAACTGTACAGGCTTCCATGGGGAATGGGGAGAAAAAATGAAAAACATTTGTACCACAAGCTGGCTAAATGATGGTCAATGACACTCTCAGGACCTGCTCTGCATTGATCCCCACTAGCAGCAATGGTGGAGTGAAAGGCTGACAGAGCTCTGAGGTCACTGAAATGAAGCCCAACAGCCCACACTGCCAAGAATAAACAGTTACCTTTCTCTAGCAAAGGGGGGTGCCCCAGGGTGCATCTAAGAGAGATATGGAGAGCCAGGCAGAGGCAGGCCTCAACTGGCATAGCCAGCAAATGTTTACATTTTTTACAATACTGCTCAAAACTACAGACACAGTTAGCAGGAGCTCAGAGAATTCTCCTAGGTCACTCTCCCTAAGGGACCCGAACTCATCATCGCAGGCGATTTTAATATTAACTGGTCTGGCACAGAATTAGCCCCCTTCAAGGACATTGTTACCAGTTCCCACCTAACCCAATTGGTCACCTGTCCCACCAAATGGGATCACAAGTCAGGCAATGACACCCTACTTGACTGGATTCTCTCAAACTCACCATCTAAGATCTCTGAAGTCAAGGTGCTGCCTGACACCTTAAGTGACCACTGCCCTATCACTCTTGTGCGGTCCCACAAATTCATTAAACCCCCTCCCACACTAATAGAAAGCAGGGTACCGAAGAAAGGCAAACTCGGGCCACTTATCTCAGCCCTCTCAGCGCATGACTGGACCCCTACTGACCTGGCATCAAATCTCAACCAAGCGGGGGCGCTCTGGAGCCCGAGCCTAACAGCAGCAGGAGAACATAGCTCTGGACATTGACAGATTTTATTAAAATACAGTATTTTCTAATAGTTTCTGAAAAAAAACTTTGGTGCCACTGGAAAGAGGAACTTCTTAAACCCTAGGATGGGCAACCCGAAGAAGGACAGAGGTGGAACAGGAGAGAAAACGACTGGGATTCCTAATCCACCTAAATCTCGTGGTGAAGGTCAGACCGAGTCTAATCTTGAATCAGAGGAAACGATGGCCTCCATAGGTCTGAAGCTGAAAAGAATTATTACTTCGGTAGCTGAATTAAACAATAAAATGGATACCTTTGCCACAAGGGTTACAGTGGTGGAAACGGATGTGGAAGGTCTCAAAATTGAATTCCACGACGTTAAAAGAGCAGCGGAATCCTCTACAGCAGCAATGGCCACGATCATTAAAGAAAATGCTCACCTTAGGGCATGCATGGAGACCTTGGAAAATCAGTCTCGCTCTTCTAATGTGCGAATTCTAGGTCTGGCTGAAGGGATAGAAGGAGATCATTCTCTCTCTTGAATATTAAAGAGTGGCTAGAGGAGAAACTTGCTTTGAGGGATCAACCCTCCTCCTTTAATGTGCAGAAAGTTTACCGTGCAACTCTCAGGGATCGAAGAGAGGAATCAAAGATGCCCCACACGTTGCTGGTAGTGACAGATGGAGTGGGAACAAGAGACCGAATCTTGAGGTTGGCCAGGCAGCTGAGCCCCATTATGCAGGACGAGCATACCGTCCTTTTCTTCCCAGACATCAGTTATGCCACCAGAATGCGCCGTAAGAAGTTCGATGGTACACGAGGCCTGCTGCGTGAAGCCTCCATTCCCCATTCTATTATTTTCCCAGCCAGATTACGCATTGTGCACCAGGGGAAAGTGTGGTTGTTTTCGGATCCTACTGAGGCCGGGAAATGGGCCACGCGTTTTGTTTCTGCCAAAGTTCGGCGCGCCAGAGAGTCTGAATCCGAGGATGAGGAAGTCGGGGAGATGGGAGCTGGCTGAGTCGACAGTATGCCTATATCGTTGCCATTGATGCTTCGTTACTGTACTGGAGAGGGCTGAAGGACTCTTGAACTGGTTAAAATTTGTATCTACAACTTGGAAGGTCTAATTTAGTTCTGTGGCATAATATTAATTAAAACTTAATATAGTCTTTCTAGCAGTATTTGTATTAAGAGTTATCAGAGCTTTTGTTTTTTTCTGGTGCTGGGGTTTAAAATTAAAAGTTTTCAGTTAATTTAAGATTTTTAGTGTGATGCCCCTTATTCCACCTTTGTGGAGTGAATACTTTGTGCTGGACATTATACTTAAATGGACTTTAGTACTATGAAATTAATCACACTGCTCATGGGCTTTTCACCACAGCTGTTTATACTGGTAATGTGTATCTGGGATGTTGTATCTTGCATTACCCCCCAACGTGGTATCAAAATGTTCAGGATGCTTTTATTTCCTCAGATTAAGGAGAGGCTTATTCTCTCCAGAAGGAATATCCTTACTTTAAAATGTACCGATTGGTCTTGAACATGGTAAAATGTAAAAGTGTGAATACTTTTAAATCAAATACAAAATAAAATGAAAACAAAAAAAAAAAACTCTCAACCAAGCCCTCAGATACTTTACAGAGGGATTCAATAGCATATGCGACCTATTTGCCTCCCCTGAAGAAATGGAAAGTCCGGGGGGGTTAAGAATAATTGGATCACAGGGGAACTCCTAACTAAGATGAAAGAAAGGGACATCCTCTGGTCAAAAACCAGGACCTCCAGCAGCTCGCACGATTACCAGTGCTACAGAGTCGCAAGAAGCCACTGTACCAGCCTCATCCGGCAGGCCAAAGCCAACTTCCAGAAGGAACAACTCAGCAATACATGGGGTGACAGTAAGCGGTTCTGGAAGAACGTCAAAAGCCTCATCGGTAAAGATAATAAACAGCACCCACAACTTCTCAACACCAATAATTCCACCATAACTGACCCACTCCTCATTGCAGAATCATTCAAGGCGGCCTTCTCGGACCTCACCTCGGTGCTACCCCCCCCCCTCCTGATTATCAGCTCCCATCTGCCGATCAACCAAGCTGCAAGACATGCTCAAGCCCCCAACCAAACTTCTACTTCAAGAGAGTGACAGTAAACAAGACCCTAAAACACGTAAAAAAAAAAAGTGCTAGGCAGGACCAGAATGGGCAGTGATGGGGTTAACATGAAACTCCTATCCCTCACACTTGTCGCTATCATTGTGCCAAAAGTAAAACTATTTAACAAATTTCTGGCACTTGCCGAATTCCCTAGACTCTGGAGACAAGCCTTAGTGACACCAGTGTACAAGAATGGAGACAGAACGTGTGCATTCAATTACTGACCTATCTCCATCCTCTCCCCCTTATCCAAGGCAGTGGAAAAGACTGTGACGGAACAACTTACTAAATACCTCAACAAATACCAACTACTCTGCCCAAACCAGTATGGTTTCAGGCAGTATCACAGCACTACTATTGCCTTGGTTGAGTACATGGATTACAAGCACAGAGCACTGGACAAAGGTAAATTCGTGGGATCTATCTTTATTGATCTCATTAAAGCCTTCAACACTGTCAACCACTCCTTACTCCTGGCAATGCTACAGAGCCTGGGGGGTGGCGGAAAACACTGCTGCCTGGTTCAAGGACTACCTTACCCACAGAACCCAAAGTGTTACAGTTGATCAAACCATGTCCCGCCCCAGAGAAGTGTCACTGGGGGTTCCCAAGGGTCCATTCTGAGGCCCTTACTCTTCAGCCTTTTCCCACACAACCTCCCTGAAGCATGTGACACCAAACTTATCCTTTATGCCAACGATGTGGTACTCATCAACAGCAACTCACATCAAGGCACTCTTCAAACTGAACTACAGCGTTCTTTCCACCATCTGGAGGACTGGTTCTGCAAACAGAAACTACTGCTAAATTACAAAAAGACCAAGTCCATGCTAATATCCAGTTCCCACTATAAAAAGAAACTCCCCCCACTCATCATTTCCAACAAAGTCACTGCACTGCTGGAACAAGTGACCACATTCAAGTAGCTGGGGGTCACCCTTGATGACACTCTCTCCTTCACCCATCACATTGACTCAGCAGTCAAGACGGTTAACTCTAAGCTGGGTGTCCTCTACAGGCATAGGAATTACCTCATTCCTGAGGCACTCCGCCTCTCGGTCTCCAGCTTCATCCTATGGACCATCAACTATGGTCTGTTTGTCTATGGTGCGGCCACAGATACACACTGCCCTCAATAAAGCCTGCAGGCTCACCTTGGCTGCTAACAGACTTGCACACACCTGCTCCCTATACGAACTGACAAAGTGGATGCCGCTAGGGAGCAGGATCAAGTCCCAAACCTGCCTCCTTGGGAAGAAGGCACTTATGGGGAAAACACCCCCCTGTGTATCTAGCATCTTATCCCTGGCTGTCTCCATATATGAAACCCGAAGTAGTATGCAAGGAGCTCAATCCACACCATTTCGCATAACAGCTCTTGGACAACGTGCCTTCGCCTATAGGGCCTCCTATGGCTGAACAAAATCCCTGGGCCCCTATGTACGTCCATGAGCCTCTCCCACGTCAAAACTGGTCTGAGGCAACACCTTAGCTCAAGCTCAAAATGTAACTGCTCCTGACCACTCCCCCCATTGCCTACCCAGCCTCCCATTCTGGTTGACTGTTACACCTCATTTGCATAGCTAGAGAACTCTCCTTAGGGTATCACCTCCCCACCCTCTAGCCTCACTGCGGCCTCCCCTCTCGCCCGTGCTCTCCCTATCCCGCCATCCCACTCCCTTGCTGCACCCACTCCCTCTCTCCTCTTGACAAAACTGCTTGGGTGACTGCTCAGCCCTCTTCTGCCCCTAGTACCCACCCCATCCCTCCTCCTTCGCCCTTAAGTGCTTCCACACCTTTTTATCCCCCTCCTTGCTGACGCTGTACTTAGTCATAGTACTAGTTATGACTCTGTAACACTGTAACCTCTTGTAAGCTATGTAACTGTATCACTGTAACCTTATGTAAGCTTTGTACCTAGCCTGACCATATGATGTTTATTATGTCTGTCGTCTGTTAACCCGACGTGGAACCTTTGTAAAAGAGCCTGTGCTCAAAGGTACTTTCCGGATTTCTAATAACAAATAAAGGTGTTCTTGCCCAAAGCTGAGCACGGCGATGCCTGGAATCAAAGATAGGAGTGGGTTAGTTATTCTTCAAAAAATTAGATAGTTGGTAAAGCTGATGGATGTAGCAGCTTGCCCTCTATCTTGAATAAAGTAAACTAAGCACAACAGATTTGGGAGAGGGGCATCTACCAGACCTGTCAGTCAAAACTTGGTATTGCATCATTCCAGCAGAAGCCCTAACAGGTGGAATTTACCATTCGTCCATCCATATCCACTTCCATGGCACATCTTGTGCAACACACAAATCTCTTTTATGATAAGCCAGAAGTATCTAACACATACAAACTGTGCTGATATCACAAAGGCCAATCAGAGATATCATTTAGTTGATACTTCCATGGAGAAAGCTATATAAAATGTTGTCCATAATAAGAAAACAATACTAAACATTGTTGCTCAAGTTTTATCAAGGACAATTACAAATAATCTGGCTGTATGAGTTTTACTGCTGTACACAGGAACATTATAAACACCTTCCTGTCCTCTTTAACTAATGAGGAATTAAATTTTTTCCTGTGCGCCCCCCCCCCCCCTTTTTTGATTGTTGGCCTACAAAACTGTTCTGATGTGAAGTAACAGAACAGAGTGAAAGCCACAAGCTTATGGTAATGATATACCAACTTTGCCCCTCCAAGAGAAATTTGTTTCCTCATAAATAGGCAATTTAGGGTTTTCATTATGTTATATAGTGTGTGTACAGGAGGCTAAGCCATAGCTGTTGACCTGTTAGAGCAGCACTCAGAGTTCTGAACACAAAAATGGGACAGTCAGAACTCCAATTACTGGATGCACGAAGAGAACTGTTCAGAATGTTAACTATAAAAACAAAACAATACAAAATACGTTTAAATATTTAATTAGAGTACATTTTATTGTGGATTGTTTGGGAAGTATGAATAGAGATGCCATGATGACAATATGATGTATCACAATAACTGCCACTTAATATAATTTATCATTGTGCAGCACGATATATCGCAATATATTGTGATAAACTGTCAACCTGCTGCCCCACAGTGTGTCCCTCGTCAGGTGCAACTATGATTCTCAATTTCCCATCTTCCTCCAATCAGACTTTTACTATTTTTCCTAAAATCAGACATGCTGCATATTATCGTGATAATATAGTGTATTTTCTGTTACTGGAATTGTAATTTTGACTGGCCACTAGACAGTGCTGCTGTGCACATTGTCCTCATTTGTGGTTTTAAGATTTTTTTTTTTTAATTGGGGTCCTAATAGCTGGAGTGTGTAGCACACTGAATAGCCACGCGGCGACGGCAGTTGTGGTCAGGCTGACTCAGTTATGTTAGCCGTGCACTGAAAGTTTTGTGAAGAAAAAAACAAAAGCCAGGAAAGAAGATAGCCTGTTTTGGTGAGTAGTTCAGTGTGGGCTTTGTCCACCCTGTGCTGTATTGAGAAAAATGGCTGTGTTGCTAGTCGGCAGGAGAGGGCTCTAAGCATGCGTACAAGGTGGGCAACCCGGGAGGAGTGGCCAAGCCTAGGAATGGCATGGACGCATAACAGGAGACCTCCGTAACAATCCAACCTAAACGTTCACCATCCTGCAACCAAACCGTGAAATTTATCCAGCAACTAATGGCTCCCCGCTTTTAAAATGGCAACGGCAACAAAATAAACTAAAAAGTCCCAATTAAACATTAGATCTGCATCTGAGCATGCCGCGCTGCCAGGCCCGAGCCGCCGCCTACTCAAGCAGCTACTAAAGCCTCCTCGGAGGGCCTGAAAGATCCCAGCTCCCCGATGACCTCACCAATTACAGCCATTCAAAGTTCCCTGGAGAACCTCATTAACAATTTAAAATATGACTTGACACAAATGCAAGCGGGTTTTAAAAATATTAACATGCAACTTACCCACCTCGAACAAACTATTTATGCTGTGCAATAGACTTGACAGCCTGTGCATGGTATTATTTTCCTCAGGTCCAAAGCTCCTTATTTTTACTCTGCTTCCACGAACTGCCGCATGAAGGGAGCACCATGTTGATAAAAGGAATACTAGGCTCTAAAGGTTCTGGATTTCTACATTTCAATTATATTGGGGGGGGGGGGAGATTGGGCAGACTCGATGGACCAAGAATGTCCTTTTCTGCTGACACATATCTATGAATCTATAAAAGCGGGTAATGTAATCTTTGCAGCCAAAAGACTATTACTGTTTGGGTTTCATTTGTCTTTCTTTGTTCTGGTGATACAGATCATTATATATAGGCCTGGGAGATGCCTCGTGCCTAGAGTTTTTGGGAGTAGGGGGAGGCGATCTTGCCTGCATATGGCCTTGAAATTGATTACACCAGAGGACTGCAGACCTGCCATCTGCTACGGAACACTAAATAAGAGCAGGGAAAGGGTCATGTCTTTTCTACATGTCTACTGTGCTAATTAACAGTGGGATTGTGCCTTGTTTTCTACAACCAATATGGTTGCTGTTTAATTTGACGTGTCCCCTCATGGGACCGGGGGGAGCGGAGCTGCCTGTAAACAGGAATTAGTGGTGTGCCTCTGGCAGGGGTACACCCCTCGGGGCATCATTGCCCACGTTATCTATGAGCAAGTTATCCAAAAGGGGGGTGCACTCCGCATGGCGCTTGGGGGGGGTGGCAACTGTTTATATTAGGGACTGAGCAATGGTAGTCAGTCTGTAATACGCATATGATGGAGGGGGGTGAGTGCTCAGGGTCACAACTCAAGAGTGGCCCAGGAGGGCGCTGTCCTCCTCCTCAGTGGTTGTGAACCTCTCTAGCCCCCTTTGGTGACCTGCAGGAGTGACTACCGCTTACTGCATTAGGGTATCTCCTTGGGGGGCTCTCGCCACTTGGGGCGGTGTCATAGCCTGCCACAATTATTATATTTTTAATAGGTTTGGTATGCTTATAGGATTTTTTTTTTTTAATGATTAATTAGCTATACAAGAAGTTGGATCGAGCGTCCATGGACTCTTCCACGAAGAGTAGTGGGAAATGGAAGGTTCTATCTGAAGGGAGGGATCGTTGGGGTGGGTAAAGTTAAGGTGTTATGTTTTTTGCTATTCGTCTTATGGGGCATAAGGGATAACAGTGTGGAAGGAGCAGATTGCAGCAGTATACAACGTTGTTAAAGTTTCTATTCTTAGTTGCAATAAAGTTGGGGGTTGCTGGAACTGGGAAATTTCATAAGGTGAGGGGGGTTAGGGACTAATAAAAATAGCAAGTTTCTGTTTGTTCTGGTGGGAACTGGGGGGGGACAGTTTTTTTTTTTTTTAACTGTTTCAGGGAATGTTTAAACTGCAAAAAATTGAGAAGTCAACAAAAATCAAAACTTTGAACAGAGGTAAACATGTGTCCTCAATGATGTTAACAGATGCCTTAAAATACAACAACAGATTAAAATGGGAAGGTTGAAACTTTTGACGTGGAATGTCAACGGCCTAAAAACAGTAGTTAAGAGAAAGAGGATATGGTCATATATAAAAAAGAAAAAGAAAGGAGATGTAGCATTTTTGCAGGAACTTCACCTTACAAAACCTAAATAGGATAAGTTGACAAAATCCTGTCAGCCCGGTGGCACCGACGGTTGAGGCGCTGGACACCACATCTCATGCCGGCGACCTGGGTTCTGGAGCGGACTTGGGTCATCGGGGGTTGGCAGGGGAGGAGAGGATTGAGTGTCCAGAGGACTGCTACTCTCTCCTGGGGTGGGTTCCGGAGGGCACCACAGTAGCGTGCTGCTTACAGGGAGCAAGGTGACAGTGGACATCAGCAGAGGGTCTGCCCTCAGCGCAGATGTTATAGCATGCCCACACCTTGGGGTATGTAGGTAAGGTGGAAAACTCTGGTGTCCTGAGAGGCGATGGCGGGGCTCAAGTGGCTGAAGCCCACTCGCCCAATGCCAGCCCCAATCCCGACTTGACTCTCCATGATCCTGCCTCTCCCGTTCAGGGTCACGGGAGGGGAGACCAAGCAAACGATTCCCTGGTTGGGGAAAGGGCACAGTGGACAGTGGAGGTGACATTGAGTAGGTCCCCGCTGGAGAGACGCCCAGGATGCCAGTGACTGGAGTGAAATAAAGTAAAAAAATAAAATTGGCAAAATCCTGGGGTGGCACGCTACTTGTGGCTCCTTTTACCTCAAAAGCTAGGGGAGTAGCCATGTGGTTTAGGCCCTCCTTGAGAATTTGGGTTCAATCCTCTGCCTCAGATCTGCAGGGGAGATATGTTGTGGCAGATGTGACAGTGGAGGAGGTGAGCTATACCTTGGTATCGGTTTATGGCCCAAATGTTGATAACCCCCACTTCTTTCACCATCTGGCTGTTTTAGCTCCCTTTCCCAATAATATCATAATAGGGGGAAATTTTAATACATACTGGGATCCGGTGCTGGATCATTCTGGTACCAGGACTCGTACCCCTCCTAAAAGTGTAGCTGCAGTACACCATTTGGCCAAAGAAAGAGCCCTGACTGAGGTCTGGCACCATCTCCACCCAAATCATCATGAAAATTCCTTCTATTCACATGCACATTGCCTCTGCACCAGGACTGACTATATGCTGGTGTCACCCCCACTGGCGAGGGGAGATATGGAAGCAGCCTATGGCCCTATTTCTATCTCCGACCATGCTCCCTTGGGAGTATCCCTGCAGGGTGGCCCAAACCTACACTTAGCTAGGCAGTGGAGACTAGACCCCAGCCTACAAAGATGACAGCAGGTCAGCAGGGTAAGGCATACAAGGAGAGTTTGAGAGCACTGAACATGTACTCCCTGGAAGACAGGAGATAGAGAGAAGGGACATGATTGAGACCTTTAAGTACTTGAAAGGGATAAATAAGGTTGATAAGAAGAATCTCTCTAAGTTGAGTGGCAACCATAACACGAGGGGGCACAGTCTTAAGATGGAGGGTGGGAGGTTCAGGAGGGAGGTCAAGAAGCACTTCTTCAAAAAAAGGGTGGTGGACACTTGGAATGTGCTGCCGGAAGAGGTCATCTCATTGAAGACAGTGGGCATCTTTAAGAGAGGCTGGGATAGGCATGGGGAAGGTAAGGGTCATGGATAGGGAGGGAGGACAGGGACTTTCACTCAAACTGTGGACCCTGCAATACAAGCAGACTTGATAGACCAAATGGCCTTCTTCTGCTGCCTTCTTCCTATGTTCGTATGTATTGGTGGACAAACAATATGTTACCCAAATGTCAAACTCTTTACAGGAGTTTTTAATCTATCAATAAAGTAGAAGATACATTTCCCATAAACACATGGGAGATGCTCAAAGCCTTTATCTGAGGTAACACTATATCATACGCAGCATATAAGCGCAACATATAACTCCAAGCCGAAAATGACCTAGAAAAGCGTGTGCTGGATCTGTAGGGAAAGGGGTGATGACGGGAGAGGGCGGAGTGGATGTCCAGGACCTAAAAAGAATGAAGGGTACATTGAATCAGCTGGCCTCCAAACAAACTGAGCGGGACCTCCTGTTGACAAAATCTGGCTCTTACTTTGAGGGGGGACAGAGCGGGGAAGTGGCTGGCCTGGCAAGTGAAGAAAAAAACAGGCAGACAGGGTGATTATGGAAGTAGAAACCCTGGACGGCACAATATCCTCAGATCAAAAACAAATAAACAATGCCTTCAAAGGTTTCTATGATCCCTGTATACCTCCCAGGTTCCTTCTAACACCTCCCCAGAGGATTTTTTAAAGGGCATCACTCTCCCTGCTCTGGACCCCTCTATGAGCGAGAATATGGACCAACCAGTAACTCTGCCAGAAATAAAACAATCTATCTGGTCAGACAGGTCAGGGAGGGCACCAAGCCCAGATAAGATACCAGCAGATGTTTATAGATTTTTTTTTGGGGGGGGTGGGGGGGGGGGGCTGTCCTTGCTGATGTATTCCATGGTCCAGGAAATTCTGGAGGAGGGCCACCTACCACCATCTCAAACACTGGCCACCACCACTGTTTTACCCAAGTCTGAGAAGGACCCCACAAAATTTGGCCCATATCTCTGCTCAATGCAGATTATAAAATGGTAGCGAAAAATTCTGGCTGCTAGACTGGAGGAGGTCCTTCCAGATTTGTTGCATCACGACCAGGGTGGCTTTGTTAAGGGAAGGCTGGCCAAACACAACATAAGGCAAACCCTGAATGTCATGCTTACGTGTTCTCAGGGTGGGGGGAATAGGAGTCAGGGCCTTCTTGCACTAGATGCCGAGAAGGCCTTTGCCCACGTCGAGTGGTCATTTATGTTTGCGGACTTGGATAAATACAGTTTCGTCCCTTCCATCTGATCCTGGATATCTAGCTTATACAAATGCCCCAAAGCACAAATATTAACCAACGACTTTGTTTCCACCCCCTTCTGCCTCACTAGAAGGATGAGACAGGCGTGTCCCTTGTTCCCATTTTTGTATGTGCTGATTACTAAGGCCCTGGCAGCCACTGTCAGAGACCACCCTGAGATCCAGAGCTTCGAATGTGGCGGGAAAACCACATCATCTCCTTATTCGCTTACGATATATTACTTTTTATTGCAAATCCCACTAGGGCTCTCCCAGCACTGACCAACTTCTTTAGTGTTTATGGCCCATTATCAGGTCACAAAATTAACTGGGTAAAATGTGAGTGGCTGCCAATGAAGGGGAGCAACATACCTATACAGGTAGTGGGCACAACCATATCCCCAGTTAAAGATCTAAGATATTTAGGTATTTGCATACCCAGTAGACTTGCTATATTGGGACAGATAACCTAGAAGCCTCTTGTCCAAAAAGTTCGAGAAGACTGTGCTAGGTGGAGTTCCCTCCCACCAACGCTTATAGGTAGTTTAACTTAGTAAAAATGTGTATCCTCCCACAGTGCCTATACCTGTTTCAAACATTACTAGTGTATGTGCCCAAGAAGTACTTCACTGCATTGAATGGTTCGATCACCACCCTTTTGTGGCAGAACAGGAGACCTAGAATAAAGAGGGAAATCTTGTGGTAACCAGTAGATAAAGGAGGACTGGGCCTGCCAAACCTGTACCTATATTAGCTGGCATAACAAGTGGCTTTCATGGTGGACCAGAACCCTGGTTTGGGCTCCATGAGAGCATGGGTGCAGCTGGAGAGGTGGACGTGGATTCCCTCCTGTATAATTTATTATTTACAGCAACTTTGGCCAACAAAAATTGTGAAAAGGATTGATAATCCTTTTACTAGATCCACTATAAGAACATGGTTATCAGCTCATCAGCTTCTGGGTCACCCCTTGACATTGTCCCTAGAGGCTTCTACCGAGCATGTCCTATGGGACAAGCAACAAATTGCTGAGCCGGTACAGTGGGACTTGAGGACTGGGCGTACGGGGGTGCCTGACTATTATGGCACCGATATAAGGATGGTATCCCTTTGTCATTACAAATGGCCAAAAAATTCAGACTACGCAGCTCTCATTTCTTTACTTATCTCCAGGTGAAGACCAGGCTCAGCACCGTGGGCGGGGGCGGATGTCTTGCACTCTCTTAGGCACTTGCCCCTGGAGGAAACTGTTATGGGTGATAAGAAGAGACCAACTTTTAAGCCACGAACTGGGCTTTACACAACTCTTTTTGGGGGAAGGGGGGTTTACAGGACCCTTTCGCTCCCCTGAAAGGTAGCTGGGAAGCTGACTTTGGACATACATTAACGGGGGGAGACTGGGCAGCCATTTCTAAGCAGGGGATGCTTTGTTCGGTGAACAACAGATTATGGGAGATTCATTATAATGCCCTCTGTAGGACATATTTTACGCCTGTACTTGCTCACAGGATTGACCCAGAAAAATCAGATAAATGCCCTAAGTGTAAAAGTTAGAGGGGATCTTTTTTCCATATGATATGGTCCTGCCCCAAGGTACTAACCTTCTAGTGAGAAATCGAAGATATCTTAAAGAGATCCACCAAGATAATACTGGAAGCCACTGTACCATATGTACAGATGCCTTACCACCAAAGGATACTGATATGCTGCATATCCCTGAAAACTGTTTTGCTGTTTAAAATCTCCTTCGTAAAAGTCTCTATACCGGGTCCTAAGCACTTTCCGTTTTTGCTCAGCCATACTCCGCCCCCAAACTTCCTGATGGCAGATGCCAGTGAGGAGCGGGGGCATGCTCCGTATAATCAATGGTAGGATATCTTTCAATCTGTTTTAATAATCTAATGGCCACTTGGCAATGAAGCGTGGGCACCGGTTGAACTAAGAAAGGGCCTCGTTAGTCGACTGGTGCCCACGTTTCATTGCCAAGTGGCCATTAGATTACTAAAAACAGATTGAAAGATATCCTACCATTGATTATAATGAAGCATATCCCTGTGCTCTCACTGGCATCTCGTCATCATGTCGGTGAGCGTGGGGGCGAAGCGTGAGCAGAACCTACGACCGGGAAGTCCTTGGGACCAGGTATGAAGTATTTTACGAGGGAAATAACATTTTAACAGCAAAACAGTTTTCGGGGATATGCAGCATATTAGCATCATTTGGCAGTAAGGCACTTATATATGTGGTGCAATGGCTCATCGTGGTGAGTCTCTTTAAATGGTGTCACTGGGGACCATAAACCATTGGATGCCGTTGATATTCTCCTAGGCCTGCCCAGGAAGGGATGACACCTGCACACTCTCTATGGTGATTGGGAACTGCAGTGGGGAAACAGGTGTTGGCTCAGCACTGGTGGCTTGAATCCATCCCATCCATGGCCCAATGGGTGCAAGCACTCCTCCACTGTAAGAAACTGGAACATACCCAATATTTGGCTTGAAATTTGCAAGATCATTACCTTCGAATGTGGGCTCCTATGGAACCTGCCCTGAGCTCCCCATGGTTCCTGACTTTTTAGCTGTCAGACAAACAAAGAATCAGATTGGGCTGGTTGACATTCCTTTAACAAATTCATGACTATCAGGTTGTGTTCCTACAAGTGATAACTTATTCCAGACCTAGCTTACATTAAACTAAAAGTTTATGAATGATGAAGGATCTCTTTCTGTACTACTTGTATGATTACTATTGTCTACTGTTATACTAAGTCCACTTGCTGACTTTTAAATAAAGTTTACAAAAAAAATAGGTGGAAAACACAACACGGGTTCGCCATTATAACCCGATGCTAGTTATTACAGCAAATCTGGAAGGAGGCTGAAGCATTAGGCCGGGATATACAGGTTACTCACCTGTAACAGGAGTTCTCGGAATGGTATATGTTGTTCATCCACACTATCTGGCAGGTTCCTTGCCGCTTTAAATCTTGCCGGAAGGTCTTCAAGCTGGCTCCTCCCACCCACCCGGGTGGTAAAACTCTTGACTCTGCCCCATGATGCCAGATCCAGCCCGCTGGAAGCCAGGTTGTGCATCGAAGCCGGGGAGGTCGGGTGGGTGAACAACATATACCATTCCTAGAACTCCTACTACAGGTGAGTAACCTGTATTTCTAGGGACATGGATATGTTGTTCATCCACACTATCTGGCAGACTCCTAGCAGTTCTCCAGGAGGAGGAGGCAAGCGCACACCCCTACTTAGGAAATAAAGACTGGAGAACCGAGGCCCCAAAACCAGCATCCCGGCGTGACTCAAGGTCGATGTGGTAATGGGCGATGAAGGTATGTGCTGACTTCCAGGTAGCAGCCCTGCAGATTTCCTGGATAGGGACATCCCTGGAAGCAGTTACCGATGCAGCGGTATGGTGGGTAGAATGAGCTCTTATCCCTCTGGGAGGCTCCATGCCCAACCTACAGCAGAGATCCATGCAGGAGGTGACCCACCTGCCTATCGTCCACTTGGCTGCAGGTCTGCCAGGTGCGGCTTCAGCATAGGTGACAAACAGCTGGCGAACCTCTCCCCGAACTTCAGCCGTCCGCTCCTTATAATAAGCGAGCTCATCTAGGGTCCAAAGTATGGAGCCTGTCTGCTCCGAGGTGTGATTAGTAGAACACCGGCAGAGTCAACACCTGGTTAAGGTGAAACTCTGACACCACCTTCGAAGGAATTTCGGTGGGAGTAGGACAACCTTGTCCCTGTGGAAGACCAGATAAGGAGACTCAATGGAAAGCGCCTGGAGCTCTCTCATCCTTCTGGCTGACATGATAGCCGCCAAGAAGGCGGTCTTCCATGACAGGTGAGAGATGTCACACCTGTGCATCGGTTCAAATGGCTTGCCCATGAGCTTAGCCAATACCAGCAGTAGATCCCACAGAGGTGGAGGTTCTCGCACCGGAGGGGATATGTGATCAAGGCCTTTGAAAAAGCACCCAACCGCCTGCTCCTGCGCCACCGACTGCTTCCCGGCCCACGCCCGGTAAGCAGAGATGGCTGCCAGGTGCACCTTAAGGGTTGTCAACCGAAGCCCTAGCTGAGAAAGGGACCACAGGTAGTCCAGAATGCTTGCCAAGGAACAGGAGGACACCAAAACCCTGACACCAAATGGAGAATCTCTTCCATTTGAAGGCATAGCATTTTCTGGTTGACTCCTTACGGGACGCCTCAATGACGCTGAGGACCTCGTCAGAAAGACCCACGGCCTGGAACTCTAGCCGCTCAGGAACCAGGCCGTCAGGTGCAGGGATTGAAGGTCTGGATGGAATACCTTCCCTTGATTGACTGAGATCAGGTCCAGGCGGGCTGGAAGCCGCCTCAGGAGCCTGGAGCCGAGACTGAGGAGATCTGGATACCAGAACTGACAGAGCCAGTCTGGGGCTACCAGGATCACCTGCGCATTGTCCCTCCTCACCTTGAGAAGCACCTTGTGGATCAAGGGAAATGGGGGAAAGGCGTAGAAGAGGCCCGGGGTCCACGGCCTCGAGAAGGCATCCCCCTGCAGCCAGCCCTGCTGAGGGGGACGGGCATGAAACAGTCTCAGCTTCGCATTCTCCCTGGAGGCAAACAGGTCTGCCTGAAGTGTGCCTCAGTGGGAGAAGAGATCTTGTACTACCTCCGGCAGGAGAGACCACTCGTGAAACGCAGCACCTATCCGGCTTAGGGTATCGGCCAGGGTGTTGGAGGCTCCTGCCACATGAATGGCGAGGAGATCCGCCTCCAGGCTGCGCACGAGGGAACAAATGCGGAGAGCGTCCTGCCCTGGCTGTTTAGGTAGTACATGGTCGTGGTATTGTCCGTCTGGACCTGAACCACTTGACCCCGTATAAATGGAGCGAAGGCGGTGAGGGCTAGACGAACCGCTCGAAGCTCCAGCAGGTTGATGTGGCATCAGGACTCCCGACGGGACCAGAGGCCGTGCGCTCTGTGCTCCCCTAGATGGGCACCCCAACCCATCAGAGAGGCATTGGTCAATAGAGAGACCGTCGGCTCGGGACAGGCAAACGGGATGCCCTACTGCACATGTGCCGGAACAGTCCACCACTGGAGAGCGTTCCACATCCCCTTGGTCACTGTCACTAGCTGATCCAATGGATCGAAGCGCTGTGACCACTGGCCGGCCAGTCCCCACTGAAGGGGACACATGTACCAGCGGGCCCAACTGACCACGCTGGTGCAGGCCGCCATGAGGCCCAGGAGGCGCAGGAAGTCCCAGGCAGGGCGCAATTGCCCAACAAGAAATGATTGGGCAAAGGAGGAAAGAACCTCGGCCTTGTCCGCCGGGAGCCGTGCTCTGGCTCAAAGAGACTTGAGCTCTGCCCCGATGAAAAGCATCACCTGCTTTGGCACGAGTTCCAACTTGGCCTTGTTGATGAGGAGGCCAATCTGAGAGAAAACCTGGAGGGCCAGATCTGTGGACCGTTCCACCTCCGCTCTGGAGGGGACTGCAATCAGCCAGTCATCCAGGTAGGGGTACACCTGGACCCTTCAGCGCCGCAGGAATGCTGTCACCACTACCATGCATTTGGCAAAGACCCTGGGAGCAAGGGAGAGGCCGAAGGGCATGGCCCGGAACTCGTAAAGGGATCCCTCTGCTCTGAAGCGGAGGAATCTCTGATGAGACGGATGGATTTGGACATGAAAGAACGCGTCCTGGAGGTCCAGGGAACAGAACCTCACGCCTCGTTCCAAGGATGGGATTATCTGAGCCAGAGTGACCATCCTGAAGGTCCGAGACCTTAGGAACCTGTTCAGGTCGTGCAGATTGAGAATGGGGCGCCAGCCCCCCGTCCGTTTTGGGACCAGGAAATACCTGGACACAAACCCCAGGTCTGGGGAAGATCCCCGCTTCCTGATCACCTTTTTTTGAGAGCAGGGCAATATCGGCTCATGCCCGACAGCGAGGGGTTGCAGACCCCGTGGCCCCCAGAGGGGCGACGGCTCAAAAGGGTGAACCCTGCTCGAACTCCACAGGAAGGCCCTTTCCTACCACCTCCAACACCCAGCAGTCCGTGGTAATAGCGGACCAGGTGGAAAGGAAGTGGCGGAGCCATCCCCCCACAGGGAGAACCCAAGGGGGAGTGACGAGGCTGGGGGCGACACCCCTCAACCCGTCACTGGTCAGGCTTGGAGAAGGGACTGGCCAGGGGACCTTCTGGGCCTTTTCCTCCCTGCTTCCTATTGGAGGAAGCCGTGGGCTTGGGTTTGGGATGCCAAGCGCGAGCCTGCTGGCCCTAGTGCTGGTGCTGTTGGGTTGGACGTGCCACAGGTGCAGAAGGATGAAAGGGCTTGTGCTGCTGCTGTCAGCAGCCTTTGTCCTTCTGGACAGAGGTGACCGAGTCCAGAGTGGCATTGGACTTCTCGATCCGCTGGAGGTGACCTTCCACTCCAGGGCCGAAGAGGTCGGTCCCCAAGAAGGGGACGTGCGACAACTTGTGCTGGGTATCCGCCGTGAAGGTGGATATCCTCAGCCATGCTCAGCGGTGCACAGCCACCTCGGCCGCAACCGATCTGGCACAGAAGTCCCCTATGTCCAGAGCTGTTTGGAGCTGCTACTTCGCCACCGCCCTACCCTGGTCCCGAACCTGCCGGACCGTGGTCTACAGGTCAGCCAGGAGATGAGGGATCACCTCATCCAGGGAGCCCATGAGGGCGTGGGAGAAGTGCGCCATCAGCACGGCCTAGCTGGCCTGGCGGAGGCCAAGGGAGGACGCAGCATACACCTTGCACCTGGCGTAGTCCAGCTTTTTGGACTCCTTGTCGGGGGGCTTGTCCATGTCCCTAGCATTCCTGGAATGCCAGAAAACGCTGTCAGTGACCAACCCCTCGGCAGAGAGGTGCTCCGAAAATCCGGGCAAAGAGCCGGTAGGGACCGCATACTTCCTGGCCATCCTGGCCGAGGGCGCAGGACAGGAAGCAGGCCGCTGCCAAAGCTCCAAGGCTGGGTCTACAATGGCCTCAGCCATTGGAAAGGCCTCCGTGGGTGAATCCCCTCGGTCCAGTATCTCCGTCCGGGGATACTTGGCCCGTTTGTATATGGGCTCGAGCTGCATTCCGGTAGACTCCAAGATGAGCCGAAGCAAACCCATGAAGGACGACGGCCTTTCATCCAGTGACTAGCCCCCAGAGGACGCCAGGTCAACCGGCCTGGAGAACAGGGAGGAGTCGTCATCTGACTCCGAGGAGTCCGCGAAGAGCTGCCTAGGGCCTGAGCCACCCTCCACCTGCCAAGGACGGTCGGGAGTGAGGGTGACCGACAACCTGTGGGGCAGGCCTTGACCTGACCGAGAGTCCTTGGTCGGCGTCCCCGATTTCAGTTGTGGAGGCGGAGGTTCCACCACAATCAGTGGGGCAGCAGGTTTCAGCCGAACAACCGGCCCAGGCTTGGGCATCTCGACTGCAGCGAGAGGCTGTTTCAGCCATTCGGGTGACAGCCACTTGATGGCCGGGGAAGGCATCGGTGTCGACTTGCTCCCGGACAAAAGTAACTGCTGCCACATCAGTTCCTCATAGCGTCGACACAATTTGCGCTGAAGCCTCTCCTCATCCGAGGAGGAAGACGAGGACCAGCGGTGTTGCCGCTTACCTCGGTGCCGAGACCAAGATTGCCGATGTCAGCGGGATCGGCTGGACCGAGAAGAGGTCCGAGACCGAGATGCTCGGTGTGTCCAAGGGCGGGCCGGGGAGGGAGCGGGGAACACCCGCTCCTCCCTCGGCTCGACACCTTAACCGGGGACTGCTGCACCAACGGGCGCAGGCAAATCCTCGGTTTCCACCGGGAACTGCAAAGAAGGATTGTCGGCTTCACTCAGTCGACAACCGTCCGACGGTCTGAGAAAATCTCGACTGCCGACAGGTGTCTCGGATGGCTGACCTGACGGGGACACAGTGAAGCCAGCGGCCTTAGCTGCAACCTCGACCGAAGTAGACAGTCGGCTGTCTGGGGAAGGGGACCTCTCCCGCTCCCACGAACATCGATGATGGGACTTACCTTTGGGATCCTTCTTTTTGGACTGAGAGGAATGTCCTGATGGCCCCTCTCCTTTCGTGGAAAGGGAATGGCAAAGGTCCTTGAACGAAGCAGAGTACAAGGTACCCAAACAGAGCGGGATAAATTCCGCGACTGAGGAGGAGGAAGATGCGGCCTGGGCCACCTCCTCCTCGAGGGCGATCATCTGCTCGAGCTGCTCAGCCGAGCCAGCCGCTGCGTAACCGCCCAATGTGGCCTCTTTGACTTTTACCGGGGATAGCACTTCGGGTGCCCAAGCTTCAACCAGGCAGCTGTCCTCCAAGACGCTGGTCGAGAACAAAACAGCATGACTCACAGGCCCGCGGGTCGTAGTTCTCAGGCCGAGGCAGTAGACACACGTGGAGTGCGGATCCGTCCAGGACATCTTCTGCCCAAAAGGGCACCGCCGAAAACCAGGAGTCAATTTGTCCATCGCAGCCGCGAGGGAAAAGGAAGACCGAAGTCTTGAGAATTTTAAAACGAGTTTCGGACGAACTGAAGAGTTAGGATCCAGTCTATCATGCAGAGTGTTGAGGGAACCTAAGCTTCCAAGCGGTAAGAAAGATCTGGCGTCATGGGGCGGAGCCGAGAGTTTTACCACCCGGGTGGGTGGGAGGAGCCAGCTTGAAGACCTTCCGGCAAGATTTAAAGCAGCAAGGAACCTGCCAGATAGTGTGGATGAACAACATATCCATGTCCCTAGAAACAAGCTTTAAATCATACCCTAAGAAAAGTACAGTTACACAAGAATTTACCACAACGGTAGATCTTCCGAGAGAGGCTCTTGCAGTAGGTAATAACCTTGAGGACTGCGCCCCTGGTATAAGGACCACACGGAAACTGTCTGACGGGGAACCGCCCACTGACATCACGTGACCGATGTCAATGTGACACTATATAGCGGGTGGTCCACATGCCCGCCTTCCAGTTATCCTGCCGGAGACCTCAGAGGAGGAGCGACAGGAGAATGGAAAAGAGGCTCCTGGAGACCAGAATGATTTCACAGAAAAACAGCAGCAAAGAAACTCGGGGCATAGAGGGAGGGAAAAGGTGACCTACTGCAACAGCCTCTCTCGAAGATCTACTGTTATAGTAAGTTCTTATGTAACTGTACTATCCTACTTCAAGAGGGTCCTTGCAGTAGGTAATAATCTTGAGGACCGAGTCCCAAGCAGTGTTAATCAGAAGAAACAAACATGGGAGGCAGGAAAGGATCTGCAATAAGGCAAAAAGTTTAGTACAGGAGTCCCTGGAGGACAGCTAGGCCAAAGCCCATCCCACGCCTAGAAGCAATGTCCAGACTTAATGCTTTGTGAAAATGTGGACAGAACTCCAAGTAGCTGCTGCACAAATGTCAGTGGCTGACACATTTTTGAAACAAGCAGTAAAGGCAGCCATGCTTCTGGTGGAATGCCTCTTAACTTCCCACGGAACAGTTTTACCATACTTCTGGTAACAGAAAATAATAGAGTTTGCCAACTTTTGGATAAACACTATTTGAAAACTGCTGCAGAATTTGCATCATGCCGCAGAATATACTGTATACAGTGCTGCAGGATTCATTGTTTTTGGTGAATTTTCATATAAATATACTGTTTTTCTATATTGTCAGGCTTTCTTTTCCACCTCGTTTATCCAGAAGCCCCTCCTCTATGCTCAGCATATGTCATCGATGACATCACATCATATTTAGCCAATGACAGGACTGCATTCTGCCAGAGAAATGAATAAATCATGCCGCAGAAACCAGAAAATGCTGCCGAAGAAGTCAAGGAGCCCTGCCGCAGAAATCAGAAAATTCTGCCACAGAACACTAAGGGCCCTGGTTTTAGGTGAAGGATTCCTTTCAGGAAGGTTTTGGAAAACTCCAGCTGAGCTACTGTTTTACCTTTGACCAAAGTCTGGTAGGCAGAAACAGCCTCTTCAGTGAGGAGCAACTCGGGCCCAGGTCATAAAGGTGCAGAAGATACTCCATAACTTGAGGAATGGGGCACAAAAAGGGGTCCCCAACCCGTCGAGGTGGCCCAAATGGAGAAATGCTTCCACTTCATGGCATATGTTGTTCTCGCAGATGGCTTTCTAGCCTCTACCAGGACCTGCGCCACTCTGGAGGAAACTCCAAAACGTGAAGCAACTATGTCCAGAGGTGCCACATGTGAAGGTGAAGGGACTTCAGCCCTGGATGGACCAGCATGCCCCTCTCCTGAGTCAGGAGATTGTGGCAGAGAGGCAGGGGAACCAGAGGCTCCACTGCAAGCTGCTGAAGAAATGGAAACCAAACTTGGCAAGGCCAATACGGGGAAATCAGAACCACGTGAGGCCCCGTCCACCTGAAGCTTGAGCAGCACCCTCTGCACAACTGGAAAGGGAGGGGAGGTGTACAAAAACCTCCCTGTCCAGCAGAGATAGAGACATCTTGCCGAAAAGCACCATGCCCAGGAGCAAGAAAGCAAAAGCTGGGTAGTTCTGTGTTGTATGGGGAGGCGAACAGATCACGGTCCAGACGACCCCACAAGTCGAAACTGTGGTCAACCACCTCTTGTTTGAGCTCCCATTTGAGGGCTCTTACTCTAGTGCAGCTGAGACTGTCCGCTAGGACATTTTGCATGCCTGGAACGTAAACAGCTGTGAGGTGAATTCGATGTAGAACTGCTCAATTCCACACCCGCATCACCTCCCTGTAGCAGGAATATGAGCGAGTGCCTCCTTGCTTGTTGAGGTACCAGACTACACACATACTGTCTGACTGGACTACTAGTGGACCCTGGTGGAGCAAGTGCTGGAAGGCTTGAAGAGCATACAGCACTGCCCTCATCTCAAACACATTTATGTGCAGAGAGAACTCTGACAGAGACCACAGCCCTCGAGTCCTGTGGCTCCAGAGGTGAGCGCTCCAATCCATCCCAGACGTATCTGTACTGAGGGTCTGCATGGGAGGAGGGACTGGAAGGGGACCGGACTGGAAGGGGAACCCCCTGGCGAGGCTATTGAGATCCTGCCACCAGAGAAGATCCCGCTGCATCGAACAGGCGATCATGTCCAAGTGGTCTAGGTCGTCCAACCTCTGATCCCACTGTGCCCTGAAGGTCCACTGTGAGATTCACATGTGGAGTCTGGCAAAAGGAACAGTGGGGATGGCCTCTGCCATAAGGCCAAGCAGTCGAAGAATCTACCTGGCGAGAACCCGTCTGCTGAAGGCTACCAGACGAACTTGTCTCTGCAATGTTTCCTCCCTGTCCAGAGGGAGGAAAGCCATACCCTGGATTGTATCCATCACCGTTCCAATAAATTAAAGAGGAAAGTTGGGATTTTGAGAGGTTTACAGTGATCCCAACCCGCATAAAAAGGTCCAGGGTAGCTGAGAGGGAAGGTTACAGATGCTCCCTCGAAGGGGATGACAAGAAGCCAGTCGTTGAGGTAGGGGAATGCACAGTTGGTCTGACGCCTCAGGGCTGCCGCCACTACCGCCAGGTACTTGGTAAATACCCAAGATGCCGAAGACAGGCCAATGGGGAAGGCCTTGAACTGGTAATGCTCCCCTTGAAAGGTGAACCAGAGGTAGCGGCGATGAGCCTGAAATATTGATATGTGCAGATAGGCATATTGCATATCCAGAGCACAGAGCCACTGTCCCTCATGCTGGAGGGGCAGCAGGCCTCGGAGGATCAGCATTCAAAACCATTTATACTCTATGTACAGGTTTAGAGCGTTGAAGTCTAAAATGGGACGCAAGACTCCTGTCTCTTTGGGGACCAGGAAGATGTGGGAATAATACTCCTTTCCTACCTGGCTGGATGGAACAGGATCTATTGCCTCCATCTGTAACAAAGCCTCGATTTCTTCCCTAAGGAGAGGGATGTGTGCCTTTGAATAGCGGAACACTACTAGTGGCCTCTCTGGAGGCTTCTCCAGAAACTCCAAGGTGTGGCTCTGTCCAACTAACTGAAGGAACCATAAGTCAGTAGTTACTGCTCATCACCCCGGCAGATGACTGGAGAACCCTCTGCCCACCGGCTCCTCTGAAGGACAGGGAGGAGGGAAGGCGCACCACAAATCAAGTGTGGGGGGGGGGAGGTTGGGGAAAGGCACGCTGGAGGCTCTTTGGGCCTTTGCAGGAGGGGTGGTATAGCTGACAGAACCAGACGTTTTGGCTGACATCTAGCCATCTGCTGTTGCTTCATCTGCCACTTCGCTTGGTGACAAAAAAGGCTTTTTGGCCTGAAACTTAGGGTGGTACATTGTGTGGACTGACCCAAGGGCCTGGTCCTTATCCTGCAGACTGGTGATGATGTCTTGGGCATCACCCCTGAAGAGAACTGAGCCCCTAAAGGGAGCACCCTGGATGGCTGCCTGAACATCTGGCACCAGTCCAGATACCCTTAGCCAGGAAAATCTCCTGAGACTAACTGCTGTGGCAGTGCCCCTGGCCAAGGAGTCCACGGCATCATAGGTGGCCCATAAAGAATGCCTACAGGCAACCTTGGCTGACCTAATGGAGTCTGCCAGAATGGATTTGGACTTGGAGTCAGGCAATGCCACGATGGCCGGCTCCAGCTGACTAAAGAGAGACTTTTGGTAGACCAACATATGGGCTACATAGTTTAAGGAGCATGGCCAATGTTGCTGAGGAACAGAACTTCCTCCCAAATTGGTCCAGCTGTCTCGACCCCTTATCAGGAGGAAAGCTGTTCATGTCTCGGCTTGGAAGACCTATCATGAGCCGCTGCAATGACTACCGAGTCTGCCTTGGGATGGACGCTAAGATGGTCTTTCCCCTTTGGCATCCGATATGTCCAGTTGGCCTCCTTGGCTACTGCCGGTATCAAAAAGGGCATCATCCAAATCGAGGATGCAAAGTCCTCATGTGGCTCCAACCAAGGGGAAGTGAGGACAAGAGCTGCTTCCTGCATGTCCAAATGCTCCACCAGCCTTTGGCGCTTAGGATCTTGAGCATCACAGATCTCCGCAATCTTCTTGAGAAGGTCTGCAAAAGAAGGGTCCTCAGGTGGAGATTTTGGGGACTACTTGGGTTGAGGTTCTTCTGTGGGAGGAGTTGTCTCGAACCCCAACGCAGAAGAGGAAGAGATAGAGTCTGAGCCCAGATCAGAGGACCGGATGTCAGGCCGGGAAGTCTCCCGGGTGTCAAGGGGCATTCTACCTGGCGTCCACCCCGACAAAGGCTCTTTCTAAAGGCCCAATGTCAGTTGACGTGCATCTAGTGTCAGAAAAGGCCTGGGTGGCTGATCCACCTGATCTAGGGGAACCACCCCGAGGGGGGTGGCGGCTATCCAGCTCTGACACAAGCTGGGCCTTAGTCTCTGACCACCATGACTGTAGGATAACCTGGAAGTCCACCTGAGGCTGGGGAGGAGGCGGAGGGGCAGAGGAGGCTGGTAAGCGGTGGGTATCCTGCAGGAAACACTGGCGTTGGGTAGCTCGGCGTATGATAAGCTTGTGTCAGGTAACCCGGTAGAGGATAAGTGGGCGAATATTCCAGCGTCTGGTATCCTGACAGTGGGTAGCCCGGGTGGTGTACACTGGAAAATGTGGCATCGGGTAACCGGACAGAAGACCCAATGGCGGTGCTGGAGGGCCTGAAGGAGGACTCTGTGGGGCCCTAAAGCCTGACCCCAAAGGACCTAGAAGAACCAGGTCGAATGTTGTACCAGTGAGCGGTAGACGTGGCGTCGGAGTCTGTGTCTCTGTTGGAAAATCCAGCAGCAGGGCTTCCTGATGGTTACCTGGGACAACCAATGTCAGATCCGGAGGTGAGCTGGGGAAGGTGCCACCGGACGGATGACCTCCATCGTCTGCACCTCTCTTGTCTGGGGAGGGCGGAGGAAGCTCTTCCACAGGGGAGGAAGGGTGACCCAGTGGGGGGAACCAACGGGAGAGGTTTGGCAGATCTGGCAAATGGGCATCATCGGGGCCCTTGCCGGACCCAGATGCCAGATCGGTCCAGCGGACATCAGGTAAACCGATGCCACATTTATCGACCGGGCTGGTCGGGCAGATGTTGGTGGTACTAATGTCCAAATTAGCGACCATAGCCAGGCAGGCTCCGGGGTCTCTGGAGCCCGACGACACAGCTTGGGCCGGGCGCTCGACAGAGGATCAGACGAGCAGATTATCAGCCCCGCCAGGTAACTCAGACCCACTGGTGGAAAGGGGCCTAAGAGCGGTGGAAACCTCGGACATAGCTGAGGCGCCTGTAGCCACTGTGACCAACGGTGGCAAGAGGTCCAAGGATTGCTTCTAGTGAGGGGCAGGCTTGGCAACAGCAGCCGACTTACCAGAGGAGGAAGAAGGCCGCCGCTCACCCAAGGGACCCGAGGGCGGCCGTGGGTGAGAGGGGGACCTGTCTTGATCCAGATGTTTCTCTTTCTATCTCTTCTTCTTGTGCCTGGAGGTATCAGTCAGGGAGAAGGAAGCACCATGGAGTTTTTGAAGCTCTTTTTCCATCGTGGCCATTCTTTGTTTCAATAAATGAGTCTCTAGGGCCTGCTGGCAATGCTTCCGTGTGGACTGGTTGAAGCTAGAATAGGCCTCACAATCCTTGATCCTGTGCTCTGGGCCTAGGTAGAAGAGGCAGAGGATATGAGAGTCTTTGTGCAGGAGCTGCGCACCACACAAAGTGCATTTATTTTTATGTGACTTGACAGAAGACGGCGACGACAAGCACCAAAACTAAAACTCAATTTTAAAGAAAGAAAACGGATACATATTTGAAGAAAGCAGTCGAACTGCAACATACGATCTCCGTGAGGTCCAGCGTGTTTGGTCAAGGCGGAAAGAACCCGGTAAGGGCGTAGACCACCAACTATATAGTGTCACAGTGACGTCGGTCACGTGATGTCGGTGGGCGGTCCCCCATCAGACACTGCTAGCTAAAGTTTCCATGTGGTCCTGACGCCAGAGTGCACAGTCCTCAAGGTTATTACCTACTGCAAGAGTCCTCTCGAAGTAAGATCAGCCTAATTCAGTCTGTAATGAAAGACAAGTAAGATTTCAGAAGTGCTTACCACTAAATAAAGACTACTCGGTGAATGTGCAAAGATGCAATTAACAAAATCTTTCTGTTCCAATTTTTAAATTTGAAAACGGTTCAACTTTATGATAGAAGTTTCTAGGTTTTATTCCCAGCTGAGTACCACTCCTAACTACTGCACAGCACAGCAAAACGCAAAATCCACATGCACATCAAATTCAGACCTTTGGATGTTCAAGGTTCAAAATATCAGAAATGTAAATACTTCTCCAAGATTGATTTTCTGTGAGTGGCAGTGGGGGTGTATCTTAATAAAGAAAAACACTAATCACTCTAAAATAAGAGAATGCAACTCCTGACACAGCATGCACAAGAAGAAATGAAACGCCACTCAACAACAAACAAACTAGCTATAACTCAAATTCTAACACAAACAAGGAGTAAAATTAAAGTGCAGACCTTAATCAGCCAAGGAGCCTGTGTGCAGTTATTGGCCACCAAAGCCTGCAAAAGACCAGCATCACATTTCACCCGATAATAAGACATTTGCGTGGTTTGATCAGCTCAACTACTGTCTATACCAGTGGTTCTGAAGCCTCAGATCTGGTGGCCTCAAAGTACGACCACCAGAACTTACAGTATTAGCCTCGTGCTCACTTTTTTCACACAAATCATTCAATGCAACAACGCTCTTTTCACACACTGCACAGTAAATGAAGTTTGAGCATACTTTTCATTTAAAATTTAAATGCCAAGTATCTAATACATTTTCAGCTTCATCACTTTTTTTAATTAGGACTCTAAACAGCTCTGTAGCTGCACAAAACTGTGTTAGTGGATGCTGTGGCCTCACTTAAACACTGGTCTTTGGTGGCTCTCACAGCCTGTCACTGGTCTAAAGACATCACCTGACCATTTATTAAGTAAGGATTAAAGCATGGCAAAGGGGAGGAATATGTAAGCATTAATCACCGCCAGCTGAGGGCTCTACCGGTGGATTAATGCCTGCTGGGGGGGTTCGTGCACGAGGACGCAGCCTGAGGGCGCCCCCCAGCAGACATTAATCACCGGTAGAGCCCGAAGCAGAAGGTGATTAATGCGCTTGTAACAGAGGCTCGGCGCGCGACGCAGAGCCTCTGTTACCAGCATCACCTCCAGCGGCAGGACCTTGTGAGCGGTCGGCTGACTATTTCTCTGTGTTGCACCGGGAGCGCAACGAATAAAGGAGGCGGTAGTCAGGTGTCAAAACAAACTTTTTTTTATTACGTTACAATCTGGAAATGTTACTTGCTGGAGCCGAGTTCAATGATTCGGCGGCTCCGACTGGTCTGCCACCTCTCGCAGTCCATGGCTGTCTGGCTGTACTCGGGGACCTGCTGGGTTGCGCACAGCGCTCGTCTTCGACCTGCAGGACACCTCGATCGCTGAGGTGGTGCGAGTGGATGGGTGGCAGCAGCTTCAGCGCTTTGACGTCAGACACAGCAGGGCTCAATGATTTCGGCCCTCTGCCATGGATCAGAGGCGCACGCTCTGCATTTGAGGGGGGGCCCACTGCTGCCCGGCGGTGTACATCGCAGGCTGCCCAGGACGGACGCTCTCCATCTCTGCTGCGGGAAGGGGGGCCACAGCAACTGCTGTGATATGCTGGCTTACTAGGAGTTCAAACACACACGGTTATCGGGACAGACTGTTCGCTTCTCGGCAGGGCGGCGGGGGCCTGCTCTACCTGCCTGGCTTCCTGACTGGTCCACAACAGAAGTTTACCGCCCATGCACCACCATGTTGTGGATTTCAAAAGCCTGGCAGGCGGGACCCTGCGTTGCTGCCCATCCTGTGCGGCGACCAGGTCCATGAGGCTCCGCTGGCTGCTCTGTAGGTGCAGTGCCACTCCCAACGTTTGGGGAGGGTGGATCAGCGCCATGGGTCTGTGTGCTGCTGCTGTGAGTGGAACATGTCTCGGAGGGAGGGGTCCCGCAGGTGAGCCATGCGGGGTCCATTGGGGGGGGGCCCCCGTAGAAATGCAGCATTGTGCTGTGAGGCTGACGGGGAGCCTGTGGCTGGTGCTGTGCAGCTGGGCTCTGTGATGCCTCTGGTTCTCTTGGTCTCGTTGTCTGTGGTTGCTGCGGGTGACATTTTGCTGGCTTTGCTGGACTGCCTCTCTGCTGCTGCTCCTGATGGGTCTGCAGCGTCTCTTGAGCCTCCTAGCAGTGGCATGTGCTGGGTGCTGTCCTGTGCTGCTCGACGGTGGCTGTGTATGGCACCAAGAGCTTGTGCTGGGTTCTGCTGGGGTGGAGCAGCTCTTCTGTGGTGCTGTGGCACTGGACAGGACAGTAGACTACCTCTTCCGGTCTGCGGTGGATGGTGATCAGTAACTCCGCAGACTTGTCTCGCACCGATGTCCTGTGACTGACATTATCTCCCTGGTTGCGAGCCCGGCATCACTCAGCATTGTCACCGCTGTACTCCTAATGCTATGGTTCGTGTACCGCTTCGACAGCTGGGCATTGTCGGAAATCTGGGGCATCAGAGAGCCAAGGTAGTTCTTACCCATTGGCTGGCATGTGTACCAGCAGGTACACTGTGCGCACTTCTGATCTATCTTCCGTGGGTGAAGGTAGAGGGCAGGGGCATTCGGTGGGCACCGTTGGGTGTACTCACGGAACAGTGCAACAATGCAGTCCCTGCTCCCAGGGCTCCCATACAAGACGCCTCTCATGGTCTGCCGAGCTGGGTCACCCACCTGCGCATGGTTCTTTGTCTGTTCGTTGAATGACAGGGACAGAAACTCATTGCCCTCATCATCAGTTTCCACCCTCAACGAGTCTTGACGGAGCTCTCTCTGCCCCTCTCTGCCCCTTCGAGCCAGTCCTAGCTGGACCTCAAACCAGAGCCTGCGGACTAGGCTGTACGGTGTCTCTGGGCTCAGCCGGTCACAATTCCGAATCTTTAGTAGGTCGGCTGAAGATATGCTGGGGTGGTGCATTGCTCTGTCCTGGCCTGATCTCCAGTACTCCTTCACCACTGCCACAAACACCTTGTTTGCAGCAATAAACTCAGCATCTGTGATCACATTCAGGACTCTGTAGTTTGGTGGCCCTGTCAGATACCGCTGGACGCCTGCACGGAGGCCAACGAAGGAGCTTAGACTGTACTGTGTTCTCTGTTCTGTGCGGACTGATGCATAGAACTGTCGGAGAAGAGCTCCCAGCCTGATGACGCACAGCAAGGTCCACTTGCGCCTGCTGCTGTGAGCCAGTCTAGGGACGACATTGGAGGCCCAACTTGTATTTTTGTGTGTGTTGGCTTCCACATGCCTGCTCTCCAGGGTGTCCACCTCCTTGTCACTGAGCATAGCATGCCGGTGATTCACGCTGCTGCTGACCAGTCCTGTTACTGACTGTGTCTCTGTCTGGACACTGGACCTGCTCGTGGACGTGGCTGCGAGCTGCACTGCTGGGTGTCTTGTGGCATGCACCTCGAGCTCATGGCATGCAATATGACTGCCTCTGGGACTCATGCCATCCATGTCCTGTGCTGTGCCTGATGCCCTGCTCCAGCTGCTAGCAGTCTCTTCGATCACTGCTGCTCTTCCTCGGCTGAGTACACAGTGCTCCGAGTTGCCATGTTGCACACCCCCATCCCCACTGTGACGTCTCTGTTCCCTGCCTCCATCTGCTGCTGAGTACAACAGGACTGTCTGACATGGTACCATGTGCCTCTCTTTAAGGAGCTCATCGGGCCACTGAGTGCTCTGCACAGCCTTGCTGCTCGCAGCTCTCACAGCTCCTGTGACAGGCACGACAGTTTGTCTCGTGCGCTCCACAAGCTCCTCACTCTCAAACTCCTCTGCGACCCACCGGATTATGCCCTGCACTCCACAGAGTGCAAACGCCGTGCTGCAGCTTTCCATTACTTCGACTACTCACTACTGCTACAGTGCTCCACTACAGTGTATGCCGCACTTGACTGCTCTCGAATCGGGAGATTCTGAGCACTGAGTACCTTCCCTGTCGCGCTTGGTGCTGACGTGCGTGTGGGAGACAGTGGAGCTCCACCACTGGCGGGCCGCGGTGGTGCCTCAGCGGGCTGCTACCCTCGGCAGCCTCCATGGCCACAGCTGGTACTGACCGAGCAGGCGTTATGCCTGGCTTAATACCCACTCGGTTTCAGTCAGCTGTGGCGATTCTGCCTATCGCCGCGCTCCTTCCCAGAGCCCAACTGAGAGCCGTGTTACAAGCTATATTAATGTATCCAGTGGTGGGCTGGAGTTCCAAGCCCAAAGGGTGAGGGAATTCAACCAACATGAGGTACAATGACACAGCATACCCCCCCCCCCCAATGAAACTGCCTTATTCCACTTAAAAAATGTTTAGCAATGGTATATATTTATTTATTTATTAATTGTTTCACCAGGAAAGGCACACTGAACAAAAACGATGCTCGTCTCCCGGTGTGACCTGGGGAGGTAGGTAGGAGAGGATAGCACGCAGGTTATCAATGAGTGAAACATGTAACATTACAGTTAGTGTAACGGTGAGGAAAACGCACAGGTTTTCCAGTAGGATACATATAACATTACATTTATTACATTACATTGATGTGTATGCTTAATCAGAATTACAGCTTAGTAACCGGTTACAGGCACGGAACAGTTAGGCACAAGACACGATGATCCAATCATGGAGCAATTTACATGAACTGGAAGTGCAGTAAAACAGCATGACAGCAGAAGACTAATAAGTGCAATAGTTGGTTTAATAACCCAGCTTAGTAGCATATGCTGGGTGCCATTGGCCAAGCAATCAATATTCACTGAAGAGAGCTCCTCCATTGGGCCACAACTTCAGAAATGTAAGCCATCGGTGTCAGGACCTTTCAGAAACTTTTGCTTAGCTTGGGGCCACCCACAACAATGTACAAATTTGGTGCTTATAAAATGTGGGTAACCCCCTCACTTCTCAGCTCTTTCTTTCACCATCGACATGCTTGTCAGACCTGCAGAGAAACACAGGTTACTCACCTGTAACAGTAGTTCTAGGAGTGGTATATGTTGTTCATCCACACTTCTTGGCATCTCCTTTCCCTTTAAGAATCTTGCCGGAAGGTCTGAAAGCTGGCTCCTCCCACCCACGCGGGTTGTATATCCCTTTGCTCCACCCCTTGATGCCAGATCTTGCCCGCTGGAAGCAGTAGTTGTGCGTCGAAGCCATGGAGTTCGGATGGATCAGTGTGGATGAACAACATATACCACTCCTAGAACTACTGTTATAGGTGAGTAACCTGTGTTTCTAGGGATGGGGATGTGGATATGTTGTTCGTATCCACACTTCTTGGTTGACTCCTAGCAGTTCTCCGGGAGGAGGGAGGCAAGGCGCACACCCCCTACTTAAGCAACAAAGACTGGAGAACTGAGTCCCCAAAACCAGCATCCCGGCGTGACTGTAGGTCAATGTAGTAATGGAAAACGAAGGCATTTGCTGACTTCCAGGTAGCAGCTCTGCAGATTTCCTGGATAGGAAAGTCCCTAGTAGCAGCCACTGACGCAGCGGTATGGTGGGTTGAATGAGCCCTTAGCCCTACGGGAGGCACCCAACCCGCCAACCTATGGCAGAGATCGATGCAAGATGTAATCCATCTGCCAATCGTCTGCTTAGCTGCAGGTTTGCCAGGTGCGGCTTCAGTGTAGGTGACAAACAGTTGGCTCCCTGAACTCCAGCTGTGAGCTCTTTATAATAAGAGAGCACTCGTCTCAGGTCCAAAGTATGGCGCCTGTATTCAGCCTCCGAGGTGTGACTGGGGTAATACACCGGCAGAGTCATCACCTGGTTTAGGTGAAACTGACACAACTTTCGGAAGGAACTTCGGGCTGGGGTGCAGGACAACCTCCTTGTCCCTGTGGAAGACCAGATAAGGAGACTCAACAGGAGCTATGGAGCTCCCCAATCCTTCTGGCTGACATGATAGCCACCAGGACGGTGGTCTTCCACGACAGGTGTGACATCTCACTCCTGTGCATCAGTTCGAATGGCTTGCCCATGAGCTTTGCCAGTACCAGCAGTAGATCCCATGGTGGTGATGATTCACGCACCGGAGGGGAAATATGGTCGAGGCCTTTGAAGAAACGCCAGACCACCTTCTCCTGTGCCACCGTCTGCTGACTGGCCCGCGCCCAGTAAGCAGAGGAGGCTGCCAGGTGCACCTTAAGGGTCATACACTGAAGAACCCCTTTTGAAGAGAGACCAAAGGTAGTTGAGAATGCTAGCCACCGGACAGGACAAAGGGTCCAGACCCTTGCCCTGACGTCAAATGAAGAATCTCTTCCATCTGAAGGCATAGTACTTCCTGGTTGATTCCTTCCTAGATGCCTCAACTACAGTGAGGACATCTTTGGAGAGACCCAAAGCCTGGAACTCTAACCACTCAGGAATCATGCTGTCAGGTGCAGGAACTGAAGATCCGGGTGGAGGACCTTCCTCTGACTGACGGAGAGCAGGTCTGGGAGTGCTGGAAGACGCCTCGGGAGCCTGATGCTGAGGCTGAAGAGATCGGGGTACCAAAACTGGCACGGCTAGTCTGGAGTCACCAGGATCACCTGTGCCTTGTCCCTCCTGACCTTGAGGAGCACCCTGTTGTTCAAGGGAAGTGGAGGGAAGGCACAAAAGAGACCTGGGGTCCACGGCCTCAAGAAGGCATCTCCCTGCAGCGAGCCCTGATAAGGTGGCGGGCACAAAACAGCCTCAGCTTTGCTTTCTCCTTGGAGGCAAACAGGTCCACCTGAGGGGTGCCCCACTGGGAGAATAGGCTGTGTTCTACCTCTGGATGGAGAGATCACTCATGGGATGCCTTGTCTGGCATGGCTGAGGGTGTCCGCCAGTTGATTTGAGACTCCTGCCATATGAATGGCTAGGAGTTCCATCTCCAGTCAGCTCACGAGGGTCCAGATGCGGAGAGCTTCCCTGCACAGAGGCCGGGAGTGTTTGCCGCCCTGTTTGTTGCGATAGTACATGTTGTGGTGTTGTCCATCTGGACCTGAACCACCTGACCCCAAAGAAATGGAGCGAATGCAGTCAGCTCTAGCCGAACTGCTTGACGCTCCAGTAGGTTGATGTGGCATTGGGATTCCTCGGGGGTCCAGAGCCTGTGGACTCTGGTTCCCCCATGTGGGCACCCCGGTCTGTGAGAGAGGCGGTCGGCTCGGGGCGGACAAATGGGATCCCCTCCGGCAGATGCTCTAGGACGGTCCACCATTGGAGAGCATCCCACATCTTCTGGGTCAAGAAATGACCTAGTCGCTAAATCCACTGGCCGGCCAGCTCCCACTGAAGGGGTGCATATGCCACCGGGCCCATCGGACCATGGAGGTGCAGGCCGCCATGTAACCCAGAAGTCACAGGAAGTCCCGGGCAGGGTGCAAGTGCCCAACCAGAAATGATCAGGCAAAGGAGGAGAGAATCTCCATCCTGTCCACTGGGAGCCTGGCTCTGGCTTGGCAAGAGTCGAGCTCTGCCCCGATGAAGCAGATCATCTGTGAAGGCATGAGTTCTGACTTGGCCTCACTGATCAGGAGGACAAGGTTCAGGCAGTTTTGGAGGGCCAGATCACTGGACCTCTCCACCTCCAATCTGGAGGGACCCACTATAAGCCAATCATCCAGATGGGGGCACACTCTGACCCCTCAACGCCAAAAATGGTCCGCCACCACTGCTATGCATTTGGTGAAGACCCTGGGAGCCGATGACAGGTCAAATGGCATGGATTGACACTATAGGGTTTCCTCTGCCCTGAAGCGGAGGAACCTTCGGTGTGACGGATGAATCCAAACATGGAAAAACGCATCCTCCAGATCCAGGTAGAAAAACCACATGTTCTGCTCAAGAGATGGTGTGATCTGAGACAGCATTACCATCCTGAAGGTGCGAAATCAGAGAAACTGATTCAGGTCATGCAGATCTAGAATGGGGCACCAGCCTCCAATTCGTTTCGGGACCAGGAAGTACCTGGAAATGAACCCTGGGTTGAGAGGGGGATCCGCGACTCGGACCACTACCTCCTTGAGGAGGAGTTGAACGATGTCATCTTGGAGAGCCGACTGAGTGTGCACGGATACCTTCTCCTCCTGTGGGACGCGGGCTCGGCTTGGTGGGTACTGCAAGCTTGAGCCTGCTACTGCTGCCCTGATTGGTACTGAAGCTGCTTGACCGCAGGGGCATAAGGCCGAAAGGACTTGCACTTCTGCTTTTTGAAACCCTGAGATTCATTCTGAGCGGAAGCAATGGAGTCCAAGGTGACGTTGGACTTCTCGATGCGTTGAAGGTGATCATCAACTCCTGCACCGAACAAGTCAGTGCCCAGGAAGGAATGTCAGTCAGTTTGTGCTAGGCGTCTGCCAAGAAGGTTGAGATCCTCAGCGAGGCCCTGCAGCGCATGGCGACCGCAGCCACCACCGAACAGGCACAGGAATCCCCAATGTCCAGAGCTGCCTGGAGTTGCTGCTTTGCCGCAGCCTGACCCTGATCCCGGACCTGACTGACCGTAGTCTGGAGATCCATAGAGAGATGAGGAAGCACCTAGTCTTGAGAGCCCAGGAGGGCATGGGAGAAGTGTGCCATGATGACAGCTGAGCTCGCCTGACAGAGACCAAGCGAACAGGCAGCATTGACCTTTCTGGCAGAGTGGTCCAGTTTTTTAGACTCTGTCCTGAGTTCTGTCGGTGTCTCCTGAATTGCCCGAGCGCCGAATCACAGATTCGGTCACCAACCCCTCAGCCGAGGAGTGCTCTGTGAACCCAGAAAGGGCCATCCGGGTTGATGGCGCGGGGCAGGAGGCAGGGTGCTGCCAAAGCTCCAAAGCATGGTCAACACTGGCTTCGGCCACTGGGAAGCCCTCTGTCGGAGAATCCCCTTTTTTCAGAATGTCTGTGAGGGGATATTCAGCCTGTTTCTGAACAGGCTCCAAAAGCATCCTGGTGGATTCAGAGATGAGACAGAGAATGCCCATGAAGGACGTAGGACCTTCCTCTGTCAAGAGACCCCCAAATGAATCCTCGTTGAATGGACAAGAGTGCAAAGAGCAGTCCTCAGTCTCCAGGGAGTCCAGATAAATCGGCCGACCACCTGAGTCACTTTCGAGACACTGCGGACGGTCGGTAGTAGGGGTGACCGGCAGCCTATTCAGAAGGCCCTTAGCAGGCCAAGACTCCTTGGCAGGAGCCCCAGAGATAGGTAGTTTAGATGGCAGTTCCACCACAATCGGTGGAGAGGCCAGTTTCGGCTGAGCCGAGAGGGCCTTCACAGGCTCCGAGGGTGGAGGGACAGTGTCGGCCAGCTCTGGAGGAGTCGGCATCGGCCTAGATGGCGACAGTCATGTGATGGCTGGCATGGAAGTTTGGGTTGACTTCAGACCGGCCAACACCAGCTGTCGCCATATGAGATCCTCGTAGCGTCTACGCAACTTGCGCAAAAGCCTCTCCACTTCCAAGGAGGACGAGGATGAATAGTGGAGACGCCACTTCTTGGAACACCCAGAGTGGCATTTGTGAGTTCTCCTCGACCTGTTGGTCGAGGGTGTCCAAGATCTAGACCTTGACCGTCAGGGAGACCAATGGGAGTGCTCAGAAGGAGCCGGAGAGACCCGCAGCTCCTCCATGTCAGGGACAGGGACTGTGAAGAGGTTCCCAGCAGGCTGGGTCTTCTCGTCGGTGGATCCAGGCAGGACCGGAGTCCTAAACAAGGAATTGTCAGCCTCCTCCAGTGACAACGGGTCGACAGGATTGATAATTTCGACCGGGTCGTCATCCCATGTCTAGGCCGACTGGCCTGATGGGGGCACTGTGAAGCCAGCAGCCGAGGCCACAATTTCGACTGAAGTTGAAACTGGAGATTCCTGGGAACAAGACCTCTCTTGGTCCCAAGAACGACGTCGACGAGACTTCTCTCTCAACTCCTTGGAATCCTTTTTACAGGAGTGAGAGATGTGCAAACCCAATGGGCCCTCCCCCTTGGTCGAGAGAGGCTGGCACAAATCCTTGAAGCAGCCTGAAAAGGTAGAATCCCAGTTTGAATGGTACGAAGACCGATGCTGAAGAGACCTAATCAGCCACCTCCTCCTCAAAAGCCTTTATCTGCTTGAGTTGTTCAGCGGATTCCGCAACCACGGAGACCACCCAACAGGCTTCTTTAGATTTGACCGGCCGGTTCCGTTTCTCCAGTCGGCTGAGCTGTAACTGTGCGAGGCGATCGTCCAACACGTTCGGCTGGAACGAGCGACAAAAGTCGCAGGCCTGGGTATCATGATCATGGCCCAGACAATGGATACACGTGGCGTACAGGTCAGTGCAAGACATCTTCTGCCCGTAAGGGCACTGGCAGAACCCTGGTGAGGACTTAACCTCCATTGCAGTAGCGATCGAAAAACGATGCAGTGAAACTAATGAGTTTTGGTAAGTAATCTGAAGATTTAGGTGCCAGGGTCTACTCAATGCAGGAGCGATAAGGAGGGAACCTGAATCTTCCAGCAGAAAGGAAGATCTGGCGTCAAGGGGCGGAGCCAAGGGATATAACACCTGGGTGGGTGGAAGGAGCCAGCTTTCAGACCTTCCAGCAAGATTCTTAAAGAGAAAGGACATGCCAAGAAGTGTGGATACGAACAACATAGCCACATCCCTATAACACTGGTGTTTTGTTTCCTTCTCTGAATATTAACACATCTGTTTCTGTTACTGCAAGCAGCAGTGTCAGTTTTGTCAACAGGACCTTTCCTCAATGGGAGCAAAAAGCACACCTACAGCACAGATGGTACAGCTGCCTCCTCCGTCGCTGGCCCCCTTCGTCATACGAGACTATGACGAAATGGAATACAATCCTGACCTCTTAGAAATGGAAAAGGATTTGGAAGGTGGAGATGAAGAACCCTATGATGGAGGTGGTTTCCCTTCCAGCTCAACCTTATCATCCTGTTGTGAGAACTCTGTGGCATATACAGTAATCCCAGGTCTCCACCAGATAATGCCTCCTTCCAGGCTTGTTGAAGCAAATACAGAGTGTGATGGGATTTCAAGGTGAAGAAAAGACCCCAGTAAAAGAAACTTAATGGAGTTCATAGAGGTAACAGCTGCTCCAACTATTATCCCCACCCCCCCACCTACCATTTACTCCGCATTAAAAGATGCTATGTTTGCTGCCTGGCACAGACCTGGCACTCTGCCAGCAGTCTCCAGAAAGGCTGACAAACAGTAGCCTGCTCTGTCTGTTAAGCCCTATTATGCTTCTTAGCCTGAAACCGATTCTGTGTTTATCATGGCTGTGCAATTGGTCTAGGGCTCCCAGAGTGATGAGCACTCTGCTTCCTGACAAGGAGTCCGAGGAACTGGATGTAATGGATAAGAGGATTTACGCCTCTTCCACTTTCAGTCTTTGTATTGCAAACTACCAGGCTTTTATGACAAAATATCAGAATAGCCTCTGGAAGTTAACTACAGCTGTGGAACAGACACTCCCAAGAAGGCCTGCAAAGGCGGAACTGCTTAAAGCTACCTCCGCAGGCCTAGATAGTGATAAACATTTACTAAGGTCAACACGCGATGCTTCAGATACTGCTCCTAGATCAGTTGCCTCTGGTACATGCCTCAGAACGTACTCCTGGCTCAGAGAGGCTGGATTTGCTTCAGATGTGCAACAGGCCTCGCTCAATGCCCCTTTTTGGGGCTCCAAGCTGTTCGGCCAGGATGTAGATAAAGCACTGAAAGTCCTACAGCCTTCTAAAATGACTAAGGTCTAAGAAATCCTCAACACTCCCTCACAGAAAAGTGGTCATGGTAGGGGTGTTTTCAGGAGCCTGCAGGCCAATGAGGCCATGGCTACCATCAGCCCTACTGTGGCAGAGGAGGCAGCCCCAACTGGACCTACTGGCCAAAGCTGCCACTCCCAAGGCATCCAAAGATTCCAGTTCAGGTGGCTCTTGCCACCTCCGACACCTTCTGACGGAACACTTCTTCCCTCCAGGGTATGTTGGGGAAGGATCTTTCATCTGCAAAAAGGGAGACTGCCCTCAAATGTATGGGTCCTGGAAATAGTGTAAAGAGGACATGCACTGGGACTGCTCTCCAAATCCTTCACCCCATTCTCACTGCCCTCCAGGACACCCATATCTGTTGAGAAGAAGTTCAGTTCCTGCTTCAGAAGAAGGCCATACAGCCTGTTCCTCCCAAAGAAAGGAACAGGGCGTTTTACTCAAGGCACGTTCTGGTCCCAAAAGCAAAAGGAGACATGTGTCCCCTGTTGGACTTCAGAGCCTCAAACAAATTCATCCAATACAAAATGTTTAGAATGGTGTATCTTCAGGCTCTCATTCCCTTTTGGAAAATTGGGACTGGCTTTGTGTTCTGTACATGAATGATGCTTATCTTCACATCAAAATTAGAATATGCCACAAGCAGCACCTCAGATTCACTCGGGAGGACTGCCATGATCAGTTCCAAGTATGGCCCTTTGGCTTATCCTTGGTGCTACAGGTATTTACCAAATGCTTTGCAGCTTTGGCAGCAGCCCTCCGGAGGAAAGAGCTTTATGTCTTCCCCTACTTGGACGACTGGCTCCTGCATGACCCATCCAGGGAAGTGGTCCAGCACACAGTGTCTCGAACTCACAAGTTGTCTGAGTATCACAGTCAGTGTACTGAAATCCAGTCTCACTCCATGCTAACACCTCCAATATATTGGGGCAGTACTGGACACAGCAATGGGCAGTGAGTTCTTGCCCCAGGACAGAACTGAGGTCCCAACTGCTCTGGCCTGTCTGGTGCACAGCAGTCAGTGTGTGTCCTCCACGGCCATGCTCCACCTCCTGGGCCTTGTGGCAACTGCCACTGTAACCATCCCATTTGCACACTTTCATACAAGAATCCCACAATAGATTTTTCAGATGCAGTGAGACGAACTGATGGAAGGGTTGGAATGAATGATGCCTGTCACATTCCACTCTCAGAAGGTCCCTACCATGGTGGATGGAACCACTGCACTTGCTGCAAGATGTCTCCTCCCCCGCCCCCAACTCCAGAGCATATCCTCACAACAGATGCCACCTGGGCCTGTACCAGACACAAGCATTGTGGAGAGACTGGGATTCGGATCTCCACATTCATGTTCTGGAGATGAGGACTGTTCTTCTTGGGCTCCAGGCCTTCAAAGAGCATCTCTCTTCAGGTCCCCTGTTGATACGAACAAAGAACATCAGAGTGATATAACTATATCAACAAGCAAGGAGGCACTCGCTCACACTCTCTGTGCAGGAAAGTGATGAGAGTATGGCAACGAGCACTCTCTCATGGCTTGCAACTGACAGTTGTTTTTCTCCCAGGAGTCCAAAACATCTTAGCAGACAAGCCAAGTCAGTCCTAGTCACAGGTACACGAGAGGGAAAGTACAGTTACGTAAGAACTTACCATAACAGTAGATCTTCGAGAACAGCTCTTGCAGCAGGTTACACCATTAGGACTGAAGCCGTCAGGCGCCAGGACCCCACAGAAATTTTCTAGCTAGCAGTCTTCAGCGGGGACCGCCTCAGACGTCAGGCATAGTACATAAGGAGGCGGTCCCCCCACAATCCTCAATTCTCCCGCCGGAGACTCCCAGCCGCTGGATGACATCAGAAGAGGAGACCGAGGATCCGCCACCAGATGGCCAAGGCTAAAAACAGAATGTCCCACCTCGTAAGATGGATGTTTGGCTACGACCTATCTCCACAAGAACGGGGATGGTGGGCAGGAAGGTACCTGCTGCAAGAGCTGTTCTCGAAGATCTACTGTTATGGTAAGTTCTTACGTAACTGTACTATCTTACTTCGAGATACAGCTCTTGCAGCAGGTTACACCATTAGAACCGATTTCCAAGCAATAGTGGCAATCTTACGCCACAGGGAGGAGGAAAGGTAGAAGTCTCAACGCAACCTGAGCCTAGGACAGAAGTCCCTGAAGGACAGCTAGGCCAAACCCTGCTCTTCGCCTTGAAGCAATGTCCAGGCTGTAATGCCTGATAAAGGTATGCACAGAGCTCCAAGTGGCTGCAGCGCAAATAGCTGAGGTGGAGACGTTCCTTAACTCCGCAAATGAAGTGGCCACCCCTCTCGTGGAATGACCCTTGACCGCACCCGGTAAGGGTTTATTGCGTTTATCACAATAGAAAGTGATGCACTGAATGAGCCACCTCGAAAGAGACTGTTTAGAGACCGGAGCTCCTTTCATTCTAACAGCGAAGGAGACAAACAGTTGATCCGTCTTTCGAAACTGTTTGGTTCTGGTCAGATAATATCTGAGGCACCTATGTACGTCAAGGGTGTGCAGAAGGGCTTCTCCTCGGTTGGTGTACATTGGGAAATACACTGGTAAGTCAATATCCTGATTAAGGGTGAGGGCTGAGACCACCTTAGGCAGAAACTTTGGGTTTGTCCTCAGGGATACCCTATCCTGATGAAAAACTAAATAAGACTCTTTGCACATTAGTGCATGCACTGGAAATCCTTCTTGTCAAGTAATCGCACTTAAAATAACATTTTCCACGATAGAAAATGTAGCTCGTAACTGCTGCTGGTCTGGAGGTATGCTGGGTATATATAAGCTGCCCAGACAAAGGCAGTCCCAAGGAGGAATCGGATCGTTGATAGGCGGCCTAAGGTGGAGGACTCCCCTTAAAAAGGCACGAGTAGTGTCCAATTGGGCCACCATCCGATGGCCTATGGGGGCATGGTAAGCCGAAATTGCATAAAGGTGCACCTTAATCGAGGAGTATGCCAGTCCGGACTGAAAAAAGGAAAGCAGGTAATCCAGAACCAGCTTTTCGGGACATTCTAACGGCAAGAAACCGCGCGCTTGAGCACACAAGCAAAATCTGTGCCATTTCATGGCGTACGTTGCCGGTTTTCTGGTGGCAGAGAGAACATCTGCCACTTCTTGCGAGACCCCATATCGCAACATGGCTATGTCTCTAGGAGCCAAGCGTGCAGGTTCAAAGAACGCAAGTCTGGATGTACTAATGAACCCTCCTCCTGAGACAGCAGATGGGAGCTGATTGGCAAAGGGAATGGAGGTTCCCGGGATAGCTGATGCAGAAGAGGGAACCAAATTTGTCTGGGCCAGAAAGGCGCTATCAGAATGAGCGTCGCCTGCTCCCTGCGAAGTTTTAAAAGAATTCTCTGGATCAACGGGAAAGGAGGGAAGGCGTAGAGGAATCTGCCCACTCAGGAGAGGGACAACGCGTCTCGCCAGAAAACACCAGGCCCTGGATCTATCGAGCAAAAATTGGGCAGTTTTGCATTGGATGGGGACACGAAAAGGTCTAACTCTGGAGTGCCCCATCTGTGAAACAGATCCTCTGCCACCTCCTGTAGAAGTTCCCCCTCGTGGACTCTGGCCTGAGAGCGACTCAGACTGTCTGCGATGGTGCTGTCCACTCCCGGGACATGTACTGCAATTAGGTTTGCGCCATGTTGCATTACCCACTCCCACACTCTAATGGCCTCTCTGCAAAGCAGGTAGGAGTGAGTGCCTCCTTGTTTGTTGAGGTAATACATCACCGCGGTATTGTCTGTTTGTAACAGGAGAGTACCCGGTGGAATCTCCGACTGGAAGGCCTGCAGAGTGTAAAGTACTGCCCTCATCTCCAAAATGTTGATGTCGGGATGGGATTCCTGGGCTGACCATATGCCCTGAGACCGTAGACCATCTAGGTGTGCCCCCCCACCCGAGACCTGAGGCATCTGTGGAAAGAGAGTCATGGTCGGAGACGGCGCTATGAAGGGAACCACAGCGAAGAGATTCTCCGGATGTAGCCACCACTGCCAATCCCGAACCACAGCATTCATAATTCGAATTGGCTGCTGCAGATGGTCTTGCCTTTGGTCCCACTGCACCCTTAGCATCCACTGGGTTACCCGCATGTGGAGCCGTGCCATCGGGACTGTTGCAATGGCCGCAGCCATGTGTCCGAGCAGGCGAAGGACCAGTCTTGCCGGGACGGTCTTCCTCACCGACAGGTCCCTGATGAGGGATCTGATGTGTTCCGCTCTGTCTGAGGGAAGAAAGGCTTTCCCTCTGACAGTGTCCAGAACTGCTCCTATGAACTGCAGTTTCTGGGAGGGTACCAGGAGAGACTTCTCATAATTGATGAGGATACCCAGTGATTGAAAAAGGGCCTGGGTGCGATGAATGGCCGTCATTTTCATCAGAGTCTCCCTGGAGGGAGCCATGAGAAGCCAGTCGTCCAGGTATGGGAACACGTAGTGGCCTTGTCTCCTCAGAGATGCCGCTACGGCCGCCATGCACTTCGTAAAAATGTGAGGTGCCGATGACAGCCCAAAAGGGAGCACTCGGAACTGATAATGGTGGCTCTGAAACGCGAAGTACAGGAACCTCCTGTGCGCTTGAGCAATTGGAATGTGCAGGTAGGCGTCCTGCATATCCAAAGACGCGAGGAAAGCGTCCCGCTTCAGCATGGGAATTAGGCCCGGAAGGGTCACCATGCAGAATCGTTTGTAAACGACCGACAGATTGAGGTCGCTGCAGTCCAGAATTGGACGGAGGTCCCCTGTTTTCTTTGGAACCAAGAAGAAGTGCGAATAATACCCTAGCCCTCTCTGGTTCTCTGGAACGTGCTCTAAGGCTTCCTTGTCCAGAAGCGAGAGCACCTCCTGCTGAATGAGCAGGGCGTCCTGACCCAAGTAGTGGGAAAGTAGGGGAAGTCTTGTAGGTGGGCTGCCTACGCATTCTATATAGTGGCCTTTTTCAACCAGTTGCAGCACCCACCTGTCGGTGGTGATCGACCACCCCTGGCAGATGACATGCGATGTGACCCCTGATCTTCATTTCCCATTGATCCTGAGGAGGGAGGGGCCGGAAGGAGTCATGCTGTGGCAGCGTTAGATCCCGCAGGCTGGGCCGACTTTGCGACTCGTTGGCCTCTGCCTGGGGATGACTTGGCCTGGGCTTTTCAGATAAAGGAGCCCCTCTGCTGTTGGCCGGAATGTGGTTGTTGCCTTTGCGTCTCTGGTTCCTACGAAAGGAACTAGGTCGAGATCTGTACATGGCCTGGACAGATCTAACTGCCTTCCCTGTGTCCTGAAGTTTGGTGATCACCTTCTCAGATACTTCACCAAAAAGGACTTCCCTGCTGTAAGGGACGTCTAGGATGTTCTTCTGGACGTCCGGGGTAAAACCGGAGACGTGGAGCCAAGAGTGTCTCCGGAGACACACGCCTGAGGCTGCAGCTCTGGCCGCAGAGTCCGCAGAGTCGTATGCGGCTCTGAGCACCTGGGTCCCCACATCCGAACCCGTACGGAGGAGGTTTAAAAGCTCCTCCTTTTGACCACCGTCGGGCATCTTCTCAACCAGGACCTGTCCCTGTTCCCACAGTCCGTTCTGGAATTGTACCATGTGGGTGAGGTAATTTAGAGACCTGAGGTGGCGCAGAGTCGCAGCCGCGTATGTGCGCCTACCCAGGACATCCAATTGCTTGGATTCGGGTCTGGTGGCTGTGTGCTCAAGTGCTGAGGTCTCTGAGACCGGTCATGTGAGGCAGTGATGACCAGGGAATCGGCCAGAGGATGGTTCGCCAGATACTGGTCCTCCCTTGGGGCCTTGTATAGGTGGTCAGCCTTCTTCGGCACTGCCGGAGTCGAGTGCGGACGCTTCCACGCAGCCTTGGTGACGTCCGCAAAGGTGTCCACCAAGGGTGGCACTACCACAGGCTTTGGGTCTTTCTGCCGAAGGTAGCGGGCAAGGCGCTGTCTCTCGGGGTCTAGCTCTTCAGCATCCCACCCCATATTCTCCTGAATGTGCCTCATGATCTCCGCGAAAGAGGGATCGTCCGGAGACCACCTGGGTAGGTCGTGTGGGTCAGGGGAGGGAATGCTGATGGGAGAAGGAGATCTGGAGCACCCTGAGGTGTCAGATCTAGAGTCCTCCACAGACATGGTGTACCGGCGTCGTCTGGGTCTCTTAGGGCTAGGTGACCCTGAAGTGGATCTTGAGGGAGGTCTTCTCCTGAGGATCTGCCCCTAGGAGGAGGTGTTGGCTCCTTGGGGGTTGGTGACCGTCCTACGGGCCCCTTAGGCGGAGGAGGGGGCGTAGGCGTTGAAGGAGTGGGTGAAGGTGGAGCCGGAGTAGGAGGAGGGTGCGTGGCGACCACATCCTTCCTGATGGTGTCCCACCAGAAGGTAAAGAGCTCCTCCACCTCTGCCAAATTCAGGCCCGACGACGGGCCAGGCGCCGATGGCCTGTCGCCGGGGTTGGGCGTTGGATCCCCGGGGGTCTCCCGCTCCGGGGAGGGTTCCCGTGGGAGCCCAACGACTCCGGTGTCACCCGCCAGGCCCTCGGGCTGAGTGGTGTCCTCCTCCAATGATTCCTTCCGACCGACGTCAGCCGGCGACGGTGGTGCGGTCCTCCTCTCTGGGGTAGCCGACACCCTGGGAGGCGAACGCCTGGCCGGCGATGGGTGTCTTGCTGTCGCCGGCTCCTGGGAGTGCCCAAGATGCTTGGCCGAGGACGGGTGGGCCGACGTCGGGTCCGGCGTCCGTTTTAGGGACGTCAGGTCCTTAGTCTTACGCGGGACCGGGTCCGACCCACGCAGAGGCTGGGACACTGACCTGGCGTCGGAGTCCCGACGGTGGGAGGAAGATTTGTGGCGCTCCCAGACTTGGACGAGGCCTTAGAAGGAGTGGATGAAGCCAACGGCCTGGAAGTCTTGAGAGGCTGCAGGAGAAGGAGCCACTGGAGGATCTGACCTGAACTGGGGAGGCTGAGATTGAGCCCTGGAGGAGGCGGTCTGACCCCATGAGCCGAGCTGAGGAGTCCCAGGCCCTCGCCGTGGACCTGGGCCTTTCCTTCTCCCGGTGTTTGTGGGTCTTCCCTGATGACTCCCCCCCCCGGAGAAAGGTTCCCTATCGATGGTTTTGAGTTTCTCCTCCAAGAGAAACGCTTGAAGGTCCTTCTGGCGGCGGATCCTGGTGCGACTGTTGAAGCCCTGGCAGAAGGAGCAGGCCTTGGTGTCGTGTTCCGGGCCTAGACAACGCAAGCAGGCTGAGTGATGATCCTTGAAGGGGATCTGTTTGCCGCAGGCACACTTCGATGGGTGACCTTCCAAAGAGGTGTTTGGAGAGGACATCAGATGAATCCAAGTTCATAGAAGAAATAGAGAACGTCGTAGTTCCGAGTCGTCGCACGCTAGAAAGTGACCGAGAGGCAGATGCTTGCGATGTCGACGGCGGGAAAAGAACTGAGGATTGTGGGGGGACCACCTCCTTATGTACTACGCCTGACGTCGGGGGCCGGACCGATGTTGGAGGCGGTCCCCGCTGAAGACTGCTAGCTAGAAAATTTCTGTGGGGTCCTGGCGCCTGATGGCTTCAGTCCTAATGGTGTAACCTGCTGCAAGAGCTACATCTCAAAGTAAGATCTGCTAAGCTCCATGGTAAACAAACTCTTCATAAGATGGGTTTATCTAAAGCTGGACCTCTTTGCATCCCCACATAATGCAAAAATGATGCCTTTCTGCTTTCTCACTCCAGGACCAGGAGTTTTTTTGGCGAGACATGTTGTCCCTCTCCTGGAGGGGGAGATTCACTTGTTAATACCGCCCCCCCACTCCCCCTCCCCCGATACAGAACAGTTATGTAACAGTGGATCTTTTGAGAGGAGCTCTTGCAGCAGTCTATCATGGGAGACCGCCCCTGCCGTCAGCAAGCTAATGTCCACCTATCCTATAAAGGGGGCGGTCCCCCAGATCTACCACAGCTCTCCCGCCTGAGTCCCTGGCACAGAAAGCAGAAATAGAGAACCAAGGCAGGTCCACAGAGCTGAGGAAGAGCAGAATAAAAAGCAAATGAGAAAAGCAATCAGGGGAAGGAAAAGCAGCACCTGTTGCAAGAGCTTCTCTTGAAGATCTACTGTTACGGTAAGTTCTTACGTAACTGTACTATCTTACTTCAAGTGGGCTCTTGCAGCAGGTAACACCGGTAGGACTGAGTCCCAAGCAGTACCAGAACTGACCAAGAGTCAGCCAGGAGGAGGTAGAAAACAAGAGCAGATTGCTCAGGAAAGAAGGCCCTGAAGAACAGCTAGCCCGAAATTGGCCCTGTGTCTGGAAGCAATGACCAGACTGTAGTGGCGGACAAAAGTGTGAACCGAGCTCCAAGTGGCAACTACGCAGATGTCTGCAGCAGACACATTCCTGAAACAGGCAGTAGAGGCAGCCATATCTCTGTCAGAGTGACTCAAACACCCCAGGCAAAGGTCTGTTGTACTTACGGTAATAGTACACAATGCAGTTTGCCAAAAATTTGGACAAACACTGTTTCGAAACAGGTGCCCCTTCTCTCTCTCTTAGGAACAAACAAACAACTGATCAGTCTTTCTAACTCTGGGTGCGATTTGTATAATAACTGAGCACCATATAAACATCCAGAGTATATAGTAAGGTCTCCCCTGATTCAAATACTGAAGGAAATAAACCAGAAGGTGGATGGATTGGTTCAACGTAAACTCAGACACCACCTTAGGCAAAAACTTAAGATTAGTACACAAAGACACCCTTGCCTTTGTGAAAAAACATGTAAGGCTCTGTACACATCAGAGCCTAAAGCTCGGAAATCCGCCAAGTGGAAGTAACGGTAACTAAAAACGCTTTCCATGGCAGAAAGTGCAGCTCGCAACCCACGGCCATCTCAAAGGGAGGCCCAGTGAGCTTTTCCAACATGAAAAGATCATCCCATGGTGGGACAGGGTCCCAAACGGGAGGTTTCAGGTGCAGAATACCCCACAATAATTTGCGGGAGAGATCCAGCTGGGCAACAGCCTTGCCCTCAACAGCAGCATGGTATGCAGCAAAGGCGAAAAGGTGTACCTTAAGTGAAGAGTACCCCAGACCGGAGTCCGAAACGGAGAGGAGGTACTCCAGAATGAGATTCACCAGGCAGGTGAAGGGATCCAGGTGGAGAGCGGTAACTCACAAAGAGAAGCGCTTCCACTTCATGGCATTGGTGGCTCTCGTGGATGGTTTGCTGACTGCCACAAGGACATCAGTAAACCTGGAAGAAACCCCAAAGCAAGAGATAGCTAAGTGTGCAGGAGCCATGAATGGAGATGCAGAGACTTGAGGTCTGGATAGACCAGGGTGCCCTACTCCTGGGACAGCAAGCCAGTGCATAGGGGCAAGGGTACTGAAAGTTCCACTGCCAGTTGCCAAAGCAGAGGAAACCAAATCTGACGTGGCCAGTAGGGAGCTATGAGAATCATTTCTGCCCCCTCTGACTGAAGCTTGAGGAGTACTCTCTGTAGGAGCAGGAAGGCATACAGCAACCTCCCTTTCCAGGAGAAGGACAATGCGTTGTGCCAGAAAACTCCAGGCCCTGGATAGAGCGAGCAGAAAAGTGGCAGTTTTGCATTACGTGGGGACGCAAAAAGGTTCAACTTTGGAAGTCCCCACCTGTCAAAGAGGTCTTTGACCACCAAGGACAGGAGTTCCCATTTGTGCATCCTCGACCTGGACCGGCTTAAACTGTTGGCCAGGGCATTTTGGACGTCTAGAACAGGGACGGCTGAGAGTTCCAGGTCGTGCTCAATGTCCCAGTACCAGAACCTCATGGCCTCCCGACAAAGAGGGCAGGAATCAGTGCCACCCCTGTTTGTTGACGTAGAATACTACAGACATGTTGTCTGTCTACACCAATAGTGGGCCAGGAAGAATGTGGGCCTGGAAGGCCTGCAGAGCATAAAGAACTGCCCGCATTTCCAGCACACTGATGTGGAGATGATGCTCTGACCCGGACCAAATGCCCTGGGTCTGATGGTTGGCTAAGTGAGCGCACCTCAGCCCAAGCCCAAGGTGCCTGTAGTGAGAATCTGCTGTGCAGACACAGTCCAGAGGGGGACTCCTCTCATGAGATTGGGGAGGTTCTGTCACCACTCCAAGGTCCTTATAACCAGGTCGGAAACCAGCACCAACTGATCCAGGTCATCGGTGCATTGATCCCATTGGACCAGCAGAGTCTACTGCAGAACCCTCATATGCAGGCAGGTTAGGAGAACCGTGGCTATAGCCGCCGCCATGTGCCCCAATAAAGGAAGGAACACTCTGGCTGTTACCTGACGACTGGAGGATACTAGCCAGGCCTGTGCTAGTAAGCACTCTGCTCTGTCCACTAGCAAGAAGGCTGTGACCTGAGATGAGTTCAGGACCGCTCCTATATACTGGAGGCGTTGGCTCAGAGAGACAAGACTTCGGTAGGTTTATTGTGATCCCGAGGGCCTAGAAGAGCTGAAAGGTGCCTTCCAGGATCTACAGCAAGAGATCCCTAGAGGGAGCTGTGAGCAGCCAATCATCCAGGTAAGGGATCACTGTCTCTGCAGAGCTGCAGCTACCACTGCTAGGCACTTAGTAGAGACCTGAGGTGCAGAGTAAAATCCAAAAGGGAGGGCCCTGAACTGAAAGTGGTCCCCCTAGAAACAGAAGCAGAGGAAGCGGAAGTGGGCCGGGAAAACCTGGATATGGAGACAGGCATCCTGCATATCCAGGGAACAGAGCCCCACAATGAATGTCCCAATGAATGAGGGGCAATAGCCCCTGAAGAGTAAACATCATGAACCGTTTGTATTCTTTTTTTTTTCTTTCTTTTTTCTATACATATTTTTTGCTCCTCTTGAGCCCTGGCAGGTGACTTTGGCCCTCCAAACGGAGGGACTCTCTCTGGCTCTGCCACTCCCGTGCTAGGCAGCCCCGGACATTACCCGTGGACTGCCCCCCACGGCAGAGCTGGGGGGAGGTTGCTGTCTTCTCTCTCTCCCGGACACCCATACCAGACTCCAGGGCAGCTCCTGGGGGTGGCAAGCCATCACTGATTTTTCCTGGTTTTCCTCCCGCCCCACCAACTCGTACGTCGGCTCGAGCTTCCCAACCTGTATCCCCCACCAGCCGTCGCTAGGGGGCGATCAGCGGGCAGGACAGCTATCCCTCCCCGAGAAAGGAAAGCAGTCCTCTGGATGCACAATCCTCTCTCACCCTTGCCAACCCCCGATGGCCCAGGCTCATTCCCGAACCTGGGTCACTGGTGTGATGCGAGGTGTTGCGTCCAGCGCCTCAACCCTCAGTGCCACCAGGCTGGCCAGAATCGCTTGTATTCTCAATCAGTCAATCAATATCTTTATCTTGCCAGACGGAACATCATTGAGACAAGCTCATTTACAAGATGGACCTGGGGATTCTATGTAGAGGTTCAGTTGACTAAGGTCTAGGATTGACCTCAGGTCCCCTGTTTTCTTGGGGACAAGGAAGAAATGAGAGTAGAACCCCTTTTCTCTTTGAACTGGGGGGACAGGCTCTATGGCCTTTTTGTGCAAGAGAGCCTGAATCTCTTCCCTGATGAGGGCAATGTGGGCCTGAGGGTAACTGGAGAGTGAGGGAAGGTTTTCCGGAGGGGGCTTCAGAAACTTGAGGGTGTGACCCCATTCGATAATCTGTAGCACCCACTGATCTGAGGTTACTGTGCGCCACTCATCAAGGTATAGGGAGAATCGACCCCCGACCACCTCCCCCAAGGCCTCTGCTGGGTGGGAGGTAAGGCAAGGAGTCAGGCAGTGGAGCTGGGAGTGGGCGGAGCGGCTGTGGGTACTCTGGAGGTCCGAGGGGCAGCCACTCCGGCTGGCAGGGTGTTTGCATTATGATTAAAGGTCCTTTCGACTGTCGGCCCTTGGAAGGCTGGCAAGAGAACCGGTGAAAGTACTGATGTTGGGAAGACCTCGGTTGGGACCGGTACATGGAATACACTAACCTTAGGGCCTTGCCCAATTCCTGAAAGTGGGAGATGATATCCTGGGCATCCCCAAAAAAAAAAAAAAACCATCAAGACAAAGCCACAAAAACAGGCATCCATTATTTTGGCCTGTACATCAGGGGCAAAACCAGACACCCTGCGCCATGAATGACGGCAAATGCAGATCCTTGCTGCCGCCCCATGCCCGGAAGCATCTACAGTGTCATATGCTGCCCTCAACACATGGTTGCCTGCATCAGATCCAGATTTTAAGAGTTGGGTCAACTGCGTTGTAGTGGAATCTGCAGAGAGGGTTTGCACCAGATCCCTCGCCTGATCCCAGAGGGCATTCTGGTACTGAACCATATGAGCCATAGATTCCTTGTCTGGAGGGTGGGTACTAAGAAGTTTGGGCTTTTTATTGCGGTCATGGGCTGGGGGTTCATGACCACTGAGTCCGCAGTGGGGTGTTTGCCAAAGAAAGGCTTGCCCACTGGCGCACTGTAAAGCCGATCCGCCTTCTTGGCCAAGGCTGGGGTGGACAAGGGGCAGTTCCACGCCACCTTGGTAACATCCTCATATGAATCAATAAGAGGAGGAACCACCAAAGGGAGGGTTCTCCTTCTTCCGGAGGCAGATAGCCAGACAACGGTGCTCTGGGTCAAGCTCCTCTGTCTCCCATCCCATAAGGGATTGGATATGGCACATCAAGGCAAGAGGGATCATCGGGGGAAACCTAGGGGTCTCCTTGGGAGGCTTCTGACCATCAGAGGAGCCCCTCAAATCCTCCGACGACTCTGAAGAGGAATAGGAGGAATCGTCCCCTGACTGATCACTGTCTGGGACCAGCGTCTGAGGGCGATGGTCATCCACATGCTGGTCTGAGGTCCCCTTGTAACCCCCAGAAGACCCCATGGTATGGGAGTTGCTAGGATCTGCCTGTTCGGGATCCTGAGGAGGAGGGTCCCAGGGAGGAGGAGTAGGAGTAGGAGTAGAAAGCCACCTGGGTGTGTCCTTATTCTGCATAAAGGTCCACCAGGCTGTAAACAAGGCATTATAATCCATCGGTGGAGATGGACTGTAAAGCCAGATAAGGATATTGAGGAGGAGGGTATGGGTACGTTGGTGGAGCAGCTGGCATAAGGTACCCTGGTGTAGGTCCAGCAGGTGCCGGCTGGGGATCCCTAGGAGGACCATCAGGCGTTGGTTGTGGCGTACGCTGGGGCTGAGGCGACGATGGTTGAGGAGTCGTTGTAGACATCGACACAGCCAGCGCCAGCCTGACAGGTGAAGGCTGGTGTCAGTCTGGCGAAGCAGCTAACGTGGGCCCCAGAGGAGAGACTGGTGCCTGTGGGGAGAAATTCTCCCGAGGCAGGGGCAGAGGTGTCGCCTGTGTGGAGGAGGAGGCAAGCACCTGCTCCAGGCTATGTCTAGAAGGGTTAGCGCCGGCCCCAGAGTCTGTGTCTGATGACAGTAATACCTTGACGGGGGAGGGGTGCAATGGGTGAAGACCCGCCACCGGAGCCGCCTGGCTGAGGACCTGTGGGCACTAAGGGCCTGAGCATTAGGGGCTGGGAGGCAGGAGAAGCAATCTGCTTCCCGTAATGAAAATGAGGGTGGGCAGTTGTACCACTGGCAACCTGGAGGGAGAGAGGGGGGAAGGCCCCAAGGCAGAAGCCGGTCTATGCAGCGACCGCGAGTGAGAGGCTGACAGTGGACCATCCCGGTGCTTGTCCCGGTGCGTATGCTTCCTGCTGGACTACTTCTCCTTCCTTCTGGGAAGAAGAGGAAAAAGGGAAGTAGAACAGCTTTTAGCCTGAAGCTCCTTCTCCATCAGGTAGCTTTGAAGGGTCTTCAAGCGGCATCTCCGTGTGGCCTGGTTGAAGTGCTGGCAGGCCTCGGTGTCGTGGTTGGTGCCTAAGCAGAGCAGGCAGGAAGAGTGAGTGTCTTTGGCAGGAATCTGCTTACCACAGGCACACTTCGTAGGTCGGTCGGAAGATGAGGCTGGAGCAGAAGACAAACGAGATGGAGAAAACACCGAAATTTGATGTTAATACTAAGGAAAAAAAAGAAATTAAATCGCGGGTATACGCGAACAAAATGGCAGCTGACAGAAGCAGGCATCTGTGGAGGTCTGATGTGCGTGGGTTGACAGCAGGAAAAGAACTGAGGTAGGTCTGGAAGACCACACCCTTTATAGGCTAGGCTGACATCAGAGTGCTGACGTTGGTGGGGGTGGTCCCCCATGACAGACTGCTAGCTAGAAGTTTTCCATGTGGTCCCGGCACCTGGCAGCTTCATGTTGCCTGTTGCAAGAGCTCCCTCGAAGTAAGATCTCTTATTCAGAGGGTTCTTCTAAAGTTACGGGCAGAGGGAGCCACCTTGATACTGGCTGCCAGCCACTGCCCTCATCAGATATGGTTTCCACTCCTTCAGCATATGGCAGTGGAACCCCCGGTTCATTTACCCCTGTGTCAGGGTCTGCTGTCCCAGGATCAGGGTCCCTGGTCCACCTGAACCTCAGGTCCCTCCATGTACATGTCTGACTCCTGAGGATGTAGCTGCTGCATGTTTGGGGGTTCCCCCAAGTGTAAAATGTCTTGTGGGCAGCTAGGAAGCCTTCCACTAGACATACCTATTCACTGAAATGGAAATGCTTCACTCAGTGGTGTGCTTCTTACTCAGAGGACCCTTTTATATGTCCTGTTAAATACTGTATTTGCCTACCTCCGGTCCCTATCAGACCACAGCCTGCAGTACTCTTCTCTTAAGGTGAACTTGGCTGCCATTTTGACTTTCCAAGCCCATAGTGATGGATGTACAGTGGCACAACTGAAGTGTCCCGTATCTCTTTGAAGAGTATTCTGAACATGCGTTCTCCTGATTTGTAAACCAGTTCCACCTTGGAACCTTAATTTTATTCTTGAAAAGTTGACTTTGGCTACTTCTGAGCACGGTGCAACTTGTAAACTACACTTTCTTTCTTGGAAGATGCCTTCTCTGGTTGCTATTACCGCAGCCCAAATGACTTCTGAACCTCAGGCTCTGATGAATGTGCAAACCTATCGGAGTTTTCACAAGGACAGGGTGGCATAGGGTATGAATCCTCATTTTGTACCTAAAGTGGTTTCTGACTTTATGTGGAATCAGATCATCAACCTACCAGTGTATTTATCCTGAGTGCACCAACAAGGATGGGGAATTGCTTCATACCCTTGATGTACACAGAACTTTACTTTTCTATCTGGAATGTACAAACAACTACAGGAAGTCCTTTCAGCTCTTTGTGTAATTCACCCCTGGGGGAGAGGGCATACGAGTGACTAAGCAGTGTCTGTCCAAATGGCAGTCTATCCGTATTAAACTGTGTTACATGGAACTTCCTAGTGATGTTCGTGGCCACTCAACTTGTGGTGTGGCCTCCTCTGTTGCTTGTTTCCAGGGTGTGTTTGGTGTTGACATCTGTACTGCCATCACATGTAGCAGTGTCCACACTTCTGCTTAACAGTACAGTCTGGACATCATCTCATGCAGACGTGCTGGTTTTGGTCTCGGTTGTCCTGCAAAGCCTTCTGTCCCAATTACACCCCAGACTTTACCAGCCTCCCGGGGCACACCTCTCAACCTCTCAGCATTACAAATCATAGCACTGGCCTTCAAAAATCATAGCAAAGGGCCAGAATGTGTAGCACTTTCTTATTTTAAACAATAATATGTCTACAGACAGTGGGCCCCATACAGTTAGTGATAAGGAATGTTTCTATCAACTTAGTTCAATGATTTAATACTTTGTGTGTCCAGAAACAGAGATCTAACATTATGAGAAATATCAGTAAACCTATGCAGAGCAAGGGTACATTTGAGCGTGAAAATCACAGCACTATGCGAAATTCATAGCAGTTGAGAGGTATGTCTCTGGGTATTTGTACTTCTCAGGAATCATTCCAAACGTGTGACCCAAAGGAGTAGATATCCTCAAAGAAAACAGAACAGCTACCTACCAGTAACAGTAGATTTTCAAAAGAATCTTCTCCAATGGGAACAGGGCACCCACCTTTCTTCCCCCTTTATGAAGTACCAAAACGAAATAAGGAAGATCTGCACTCAGGAGTCAGCAAGGACAGGTAATTTAAAGTGCAAAAGTGCAACCCTCCACAGCAAGAACCCCATGCGCATTTGGAGTCACTGCTCCTTTGTCCTGATGAAGGCACAGTGGCTTTGAATACACAGAGTTCTTAGAATGGGCAGCTGCACTTTTGCACTTTAAATAAATTATTTTTTTCACTATGACTCCTGAGTACAAATCTTTCTTAATAAACAGGATGGAGGCAGTCCAGAAGAGGGCAACTAAAATGGTGCAGGGTCTGCACCGGAAGACTTATGAAGAGAGACTTAAGAAGCTTAGTATGTATAGCCTCGAGGAAAGGAGGGAGACTGAGGACATGATAGAAACTTTCAAGCACCTCAAGGCAATCGACAAAGTCCAAGAGGGTAACATCTTTCAGAAAAAGAGGTGTGCAAGAACAAGGGGCACAATTTGAAGATGGGGGGCAGCTCAGAGGTAATGTAAGGAAGTATTTTTTCACAAAGAGGTTATGGATGCATGGAACGGCCTTCTGGAGGAGGTTGTGGAGTCAAAAACAATGGTGGAATTCAAGCATGCATGGGACAGTCATAAGGCAATTCTAGGGGGGTGGGGGTAGGAAGAAGTAGGCTGTTGGTTAACTAGGATCTGCAGCTTATCCATTAGGTAGGGAAATGGGCAGACCGGGTGGGCCAAGCGGTCCTCATCTGCTGTCAAATTCTATGTTTCTATATTTAATTTTCGTTGTTCTGCTCTGCTACATTCACCACTGAGTTCTGCAGTGACTCAAGGCTTGACGTTTTCTTCTGCCCCTTTCTGAGGTACCAGCTGGCAGGCTGTCCTGCTACCTTTGCGGAAGGCATGGTTCTTTGTGCTTTTCATGTCTTCTGTCACCAGTTCTGGTCTCTCTCTCTCTTTGAGTGTCTGAGCCCAGAGTGTGATCTCCAGGTTCACCTCAGTAGGTGGCCGTCAGAGGTTATCTCCAGCAGGGGACTCAGGAGTGAAAAGGCTGTCCACATTTTAAAAGGCACAGATGATGTATGCCCACGCTAGGCAAAAAGGTGCCAGATGGTCCTGACACTGACCGCTTATAGTTCCAAAGCTGTGGTTCAATGGAGGCGATTCGAAGATTTACTGTTACTGGTAGATTATAGTTCTTTTTTAAGCAGTGCAGCAGAGTTGTAATTTAGCACTGTATCTTTAAATGGTGGTCTTTAGGGCATTAGTATAATTAGATATAAAGCAGGGGTTAGGTTACAGCTAGTAAGCTGCATTTGTTGAGTGCAGCTGCACTGCAAAGGCATGGGTTATTTTTTGTTTCTTTAAATAGGTATTCCTGACTATCAACTTCCCATGTGATCTGTGAGCCTAAGCTGGAAGCCTGGTTGTGTGCTTCTTGTTCTTTCCACGTAATTTTAGTCAAACCTGGTAGCCTAGGCTATTGATTAGATGTCACATGACCTTATTCGGGTGCACTGCTGGGCAGCTGAGATTTAAGCAGAGAGTTTGAGCTGTCCTTTGTTTCTTCAGTAAGTGAATATTTTACTAGCTTTTAGAGCAATGTCTGTAGAAGTTTTACAGATGGTTTAGTGATGTATCTATGCATGTTTCTGCTGTTGTCAAGAATCACAGATTTGTGAGTAGGTAGTACTGCATGTTTTTCAAAGCTGTCGGATGTATTTCCTTTACAGTCTGTGATTCTTGAGCAATGTAGCTGTGTGTGTGTTGGGGGAGGGGGTTGTTTATTTGCATGATTTCTTTTTGATGCTGTAGTGTTTGATTTGCACTGTAATCTTTTTGACCCTGAGGACATCTAATTAGCATATTTACCTTTTTTGACCCATACTAGTTGTGCTCTCGATTAATGCACCACTATCATGTCTTCTGAGCAGGAGTACATGCTAGGTCAACACAGTACTGTGTGACGGGGTCCTCATCAATGAGGAGTCAGAACTGACCAGACACCATTTTATAATTTGGAAATGCCCAGTAAATGCACAGTTAAATCCCCCCAGCAACAGACTAACTACATGAAAATAAAAACCTTTTCCATTAAAATAACGAAAACTGATTTCTGAAGATTGAGTATGCCTCCAACAGACGTCAGAAACTGACACGTCAAGGATAGTGCTGTCTCTGTCTGTTTGGATGAGCTTTTTATGAACCAGTCATCAAGGTAAAGGAATACCTGTACTCCCTTCATTATGAGTTGTGCCGCAAATACTGTGAAGCACTTGGTAAAGACATGCGGTGCTGATGTAAGCCCAAGAGGCGGGACTCTGAACTGGTTATGTTTGAGGCTGAAACAAAAGTAGAGGTATTTGTGGTGGTTGGCCCTGACAGGGATACCCCCAATATGCATCCTGCATGTATAAGGATGCCAAGCCATCCTGGGATCTCAAATACTAAAGGAAATATCCCAGAGACACCATCCAGATTTTATGTGCCCCATGTAACTGTTTAAATGTGACAAGATCAGACAACTTTTGCTGGCAGTCTGAATTATTCTGTCAACTGCTGGTTACCTTCTATAGAAGTGTGTGTGTGTGTGGTAGCAAGATGCGGTCTCTTGAAATTTTCAGCAGCTCGGCAGGGTTTCTTAAGTGGTGTGGACTTTCACTGTAAAGGCTTCCTGAAAGGGGGATAGGGTAATTAATGAAGAAAGGCTCGGAGACACTATGTCTTGACTGCATCCAGGCACATTCTTGAAGATGCTAAATAGTTTTTGAGAGGAAGTTTGGTGCCTGAGAGGCTAAGGTCAGATACTGTACAGCAGATATTAGAGCCTGATATATTTAGCGTGACTGCTAATGAGGTACATATTAGCGCCTGATTATATTAATGCTCAGTATACCAGCAGTTACAGTACTAAGCAGGTGTGACCGAATGTTGTTAAATTACCAGGGCCTTCATTCAACCACAGTACTGTATGCTCAGAGACTTGTGCTGTGCTGCTTACCTCGTTCATTGTTGTAAAATGTCCCTGTTAAAGTGGCTCCAGACATCCCAAGACAAGCAGAAATACCCGATGGACACTACAGCAATCTCAGATGCAGATCTGGCAGACAGATCTGGTGTCAAGTTAGCTCCAACTGCCACTGTTGCTAAGGAGCTCGCTGCTTCACTGCCACCTGCCAAAAGAGGACGCAGATCCTCCTATGTAAATTACAATCCCGAAACAAGATTCCAGCTTGGGAGGTACGCAGGCGGGCACGGTGTCATGGCTACGGTTCGTCACTACCTAGCAACCACCGGCAAAACAATAAATGAAAGCTTGGTTCGAAATTTCAAGATAGACTACCTTGCTCGTTTACAAAAAAAAAAAAAAAAAAAGACCCAACCACTATATCCCCTACTCTCCCCCCAAAAAACCCGTGGTCGTTCCACTCATTTGGAGGACAATGAGGAAAGGCTGAAATTACTGGGACTATATTCAACGGAGTACAGGGCTATGAGGGAGGACTTATGTCTAGTTTTCAAAGCATCTAGAGATGAAGCTATTTTAGAAACTATAAGACTCATAAAACATCTAGGGTCAAATAATACTAAGTTTCAATCAAAAACTATAAAGTGGAGTGAGCAAAACTACTAAGAGATCCAGACAGTTTACTCAAAGAGTGACTACGATATGGAACTCACTACCAAGTTTTATAGTGGAAAGTGAAAACCTAGACCTATTCAAACAAAGGCTGGATAAGTATATGGGAGAGGGGAAATTTGCTTACCACCATTAGTGATAAATGGTGGCAAGTTCATAATAGGTCTCAGACCTCCTGAACTTCTATCTTCCTATGAACCTTTGAATTTGGAGAGTCAGCTAAAAAGTATTGTTAAAACTCTCCACACTGAAAAGGGCAGTTGTGAATGCGGGAGTCATCCGGACGATAGCTGTTGCGACTCTCAAGGCCAACTCACCGCAGCTCCACACTGAGAACGGGGGGCATCTGACACAGTCTTGCAAGTGGGTGTAGGGGTTCCTGCACTGCATAGGGTTCAGTAAATGCAAGGGCACAAAAGCCAGGCGCAAGACCCCAAGTGACTTCCCTAATCTTAAAGCTGCATTTCTAGAGCCAGTGCTCAGGAACTGATACCACCCCAGTTGATAATCAACACGGATGAAACAGGGGTTAACAAGATCCCGGTTTCTGACTGGACGATGGAGGCAACGGGGGCTAAACAGGTCTCAGTGACCAGCTTGGGAGACAAACGACAGATCTCCATCATCTTAGCCTGCACCCTGTCTGGAGAGTTGTTGGCCCTACAGCTAATCTACAAGGGCTGTAGCACAGCCTGCCACCCAAAAATACAGGTTACTCACCTGTAACAGGAGTTCTAGGAATGGTATATGTTGTTCATCCACACTGTCTGGCAGGTATCCTTGCCACTTTAAATCTTGCCGGAAGGTCTTCAAGCTGGCTCCTCTCACCCACCCGGGTGGTAAAACTCTGGGGTCCGCCCCATGGCCAGATCTGGCCGCTGGAAGCTCAGGTGTCTTGTCGAGCGGGAGGTCGGTGGAATGTGGTGGATGAACAACATATACCATGCCTAGAACTCTGTTACAGGTGAGTAACCTGTATTTCTGGGGACATGGATATGTTGTTCATCCACACTGTCTGGCAGACTCCTGGCAGTTCTCCGGGAGGAGGGAGGCAAGGCGCACACCCCCTACTTAGGGAATAGAGACTGGAGAACCGAGGCCCCAAAACCAGCATCCCAGCGTGACTCAAGGTCGATGTGGTAATGGGTGATGAAGGTGTGTGCTGACTTCCAGGTAGCAGCCCTGCATATATCCTGGATAGGGACGTCCCTGGAAGCAGCCACCGATGCAGCAGTATGGCGGGTAGAATGAGCTCTTATCCCTCTGGGAGGCTCCATGCCCGCCAACTTATAGCAGAGATCTATGCAGGACGTGACCCACCTGCTTATCGTCCACTTGGCTGCAGGTCTGCCAGGTGCGGCTTCAGCGTAGGTGACAAACAGCTGGCGAACCTCTCCCCGAATTTCAGCCGTGCGCTCCTTATAATAAGCGAGCGCCCTTCTAGAGTCCAAAGTATGGAGCCTGTATTCGGCCTCCGAGGTGTGATTGGGGTAGAACACCGGCAGAGTCAACACCTGGTTAAGGTGAAACTCCGACACCACCTTCGGAAGGAATTTCGGGTTGGGGCACAGGACAACCTTGTCCCTGTGGAAGACCAGGTAAGGAGACTCAATGCAGAGCGCCTGGAGTTCTCCCATCCTTCTGGCTGACATGATAGCAACCAAGAAGGCGGTCTTTCACGAAAAGTGAGAGAGTTCACACCTGTGCATTGGTTCGAATGGCTTGCCCATGAGCTTTGCCAGTACCAGCAGTAGATCCCATGGAGGTGGAGGTTCTAGCGACGGAGGAAATGTGATCAAGGCCTTTGAAAAGCCCAGACCACCTTCTCCTGCGCCACCGACTGCCCCGGCCCGCCTGCAAGCAGAGATGGCTGCCAGGTGCACCTTTAGGTCGCCGACCTAAGCCCTTGACTAGAAAGGGACCATAAATAGTCCAAAATGCTTGCCAAAGAACAGGAGGAAGGGTCCAAGCCCTTGTTCTGACACCAAATGGAAAATCTCTTCCATTTGAAGGCATAGCACTTCCTGGTCGACTCTTACGGGACGCCTCAACAACATTGAGGACCTCATCGGAAAGACCCAAGGCCTGGAACTCTAGCCGCTCAGGAACCACGCCGTCACATGCAGGGATTGAAAGTCTGGATGGAACACCTTCCCCTGATTGACTGAGAGCAGGTCCGGGCGAGCTGGAAGCTGCCTCGGGAGCCTGGAGCTGAGGCTGAGGAGATCTGGGTACCAGAACTGGCGGGGCCAGTCTGGGGCTATCAGAATCACCTGCGCCTTGTCCCTCCTTGCCTTGAGAAGCATCTTGTGAATCAAGGGAAATGGGGGAAAGGCGTAAAAGAGGCCCGGGGTCCACAGCCTCAAGAAGGCATCCCCCTGCAGCGAGCCCTGCTGAGGGGGGCCGGCATGAAACAGCCTCAGCTTCGCATTCTCCCTGGAGGCAAACAGGTCCACCTGAGGTGTGCCCCAGTGGGAGAACAGATCTTGTACTACCTCCGGCAGGAGAGACCACTCGTGAGATGCAGCCCCTATCCGGCTCAGGGCATCGGCCAGGGTGTTGGAGGCTCCTGCCACATGAATGGCTAGGAGATCCGCCTCCAGGCTGCGCACGAGTGACCAAATGCGGAGAGATTCCCTGCATAGAAGCATGGAGCGTGTCCCACCCTGGCGGTTTAGGTAGTACATGGTCGTGGTATTGTCCGTCTGGACTCAGACCACTTGACACCGGAGAAACGGAGCAAAGGCGGTGAGAGCTAGGCGGACCGCTCGGAGCTCCAGCAGGTTGATGTGGCATCGGGACTCCCGCGGGGACCAGAGGCCGTGCACTCGGTGTTCCCCCAGATGGGCACCCCAACCCATCAGAGAGGCATCGGTCGATAGAGAGACCGTCGGCTCGGGGCGGACAAACGGGATGCCCTCCTGCAGATGAGATGGAACGATCCACCACTGGAGAGCGCTCCACAGCTCCTGGGTCACCATCACTAGCTGGTCCAATGGATCACAGCTGTGTGACCACTGGCTGGCCAGTCCCCACTGAAAGGGGGCATGTGCCAGCGCGCTCCAACGGACCACGCTGGTACAGGCCGCCATGAGGCCCAGGAGGCGAGGAAGTCCCGGTAGGGCGATTGCCCAACCAGAAATGATTGGGCAAAGGAGGTAAGAACCTCGGCCCTGTCTGCCGGGAGCCGTGCTCTGGCTCGAAGAGAGTCGAGCTCTGCCCCGATAAACAGAATCACCTGCTTCGGCTCGAGTTCCGACTCGGCCTCGTTGATGAGAAGGCCGACTTGAGAGCAAACCTGGTGGGCCAGATCTCTGGACCGCTCCACCTCCTGTCTGGAGGGGGCTGCTATCAGTCAATCGTCCAGGTAAGGGTACACCCGGACCCCTCGGCGCCGCAGGAAAGCTGTCACCACTGCAGTGCATTTGGTGAAGACCCTGGGAGCTGGAGACAGGCAAGGGCATGGCTCAGAACTCGAAGAGGATCCTCCGCCAAAGCGAAGGAATCTCCGATGTGACGGACGGATAGGGACGTGAAAGAACACGTCCTGCAGGTCCAGAGAGCAGAACCACACGCCGTGTTCCAGAGATGGTATTGTCTGCGCCATAGTGACCATCCTGAAGGTTTGAGACCTTAGGAACTTGTTCAGGTCGTGTAGGTCGAGAATGGGGCGCCAGCCCCCCGTCCGTTTCGGAACCAGGAAGTACCTGGACACGAACCCCAGGTCTGAGGGGGGTCCTCTACCTCCCTGATCACCTCCTTTTGGAGGAGGAGAGCGATGTCGGCTCGATGAGCAGACAGTGAGGCTTCGGACCCCGAGGCCCCCCGAGGTGCGACGGCTCTGAAGGGTGGGGCCTGCTCGAATTCCAGAGGCAGGCCTTTTCCCACCACCTCCAGTACCCACCTGTCCGTGGTAATAGCGGACCAGGCAGAAAGGAAGTGTCGGAGCCGTCCCCCCACGGGGAGACCAGGGCGGTGGCGGGGATGGGGCGACACCTCAGCCCGTCACTAGGCAGGCTTGGAGGAGGGACCGGCCGAAGGACCTCCTGGGCCTTTACCTCCCTGCTTCCTGTTGGAGGAAGCCAACAGCTTGGGTTTGGGATGCCAAGCCCGAGCCTGCTGGCCCTGACGTTGCTGGGCCGGGCGCACCGTGGGCGCAGAAGGACGAAAGGGCTTAGGCTGTGGCTTACCGCCTTTGTCCTTCTGAGTGGAAGAGACCGAGTCCAAGGTAGCATTGGACTTCTCGATCCTCTGCAGGTGACCTTCCACCCCAGGGCCGAAGAGGTCAGTCCCCAAAAAGGGAACATCCGCCAACTTGTGCTGGGTATCCGAGGTAAAGGTGGATATCCTCAGCCAAGCCCGACGACGCATGGCCACTGCGGCTGCCACAGACCTGGCACATGAGTCCCCAATGTCTAAAGCAGTCTGGAGCTGCTGTTTGGCCACTGCCCTGCCCTGGTCCCGCACCTGCCTGACCGTAGTCTGCAGATCTCGCGGGAAGATGAGGGACGACCTCATCCAGGGAGCCCAACAGGGCATGAGAAAAATGTGCCATGAGGACGGCCGAACTGGCCTGACGAAGGCTGAGAGAGAACGCAGCATAGACTTTTCGCCCGGCATAATCCAATTTCTTGGATTCCTTGTCGGGAGGTATGTCCACATCCCTACTTGGCGTTCCCGGCGCGCCGGAAAACGCTGTCAGTAACCAACCCCTCAGCAGGGGGTGTTCCAAAACCGGACAGGGAACCTAGGACCGTGACATTTCCTGGCCATCCTGGCCAAGGCGCAGGACAGGAAGCAGGGCGCCAGAGCTCCAAGGCGACCCACTATGGCCTCGGCCACCGGAAAGGCCTCCGTAGGGGAATCCCCTCGGTCCAGAATCTCCGTGAGGGGATACCTGGCCCATTTAGAAACGGGTTCGAGCTTCATCCCGGTGGACTCCGAGATGAGCCGAAGCAATCCTAGGAAGGACAAAGGGCTATCGTCCACTGACTGTCCTCCTGAGGACTCCAAGTCCATTCGCTTGGAGAAAAGGGAGGAATCATCCTCGGACTCGGAAGAGTCCTCAAAGAGCTGCCTCGGGCCTGAGCCACCCTCCACCTGCCGAGGTCTATCGGGAGTGAGGGTGACAGACAGCCTATGGGGCAAACCCCGAGCCGACCGAGAACTTTTGGTGGCGCCCCAACTAACGGCTGTGGAGGCGGAGGTTCCACCAGAATCGGTGGGGCAGCTGGATTTGGCCGAACAACCGGCCTGGGAACAGGCTCCTCGGCTACAACGAGGGGTTGTTTCGACCGCTCCGGTGACAGCCACTTAATGGCCGGGGAAGACGACTGGGTCGGCTTATTCCCGGTCAGAAGGAGCTGTTGCCACATGAGTTCCTCATACTTCCGACGCAACTTGCGCCGAAGCCTCCCCTCGTCCGAGGAGGAGGAAGAGGAAGAGCGGCCGCGGCCGCCTGCCGCGGTGCCGAGACCAAGACTGCCTATGACGGCGGGACTGGCTGGACCGCGAAGATGTCCGAGACCGAGACCGAGAATCTCGGCTAGGCCAAGGACGGTGTGGGGAGGTGTCGGGAACTGGCACTCCCCTCGGTTCGGACGATTCCACCGAAGGCTCCGGAACCGGAGGCACAGACGAGCCGACGGGATCCTCAACTCCCACCGGGGGAACCGGGGAGAGGGGGTTCTCAGCTTCTCCAGCCGACAGCCCATCTAACGGGTCGAGAAAAATCTCGACCGCATCGACGGGAGTCTCGGTCAACTGGCCTGACCGGGACACCGTGAAGCCAGTGGCCGAAGCTGATTGGTCGACCGAAGTCGGACTGCTCGACCAGGGAGAGGGATCTTCCCGCCCCAAGAGCGTCCGACGTGAGACTTACTTTTGCTCTTTTGGACCGAAAAGGTCCAGAAGAAGTTGGACCCTCACCTTTCGTCGAGAGGGCAGACAGAGCTCTTAAAGGAAGCTGAATCACGAGGCACCGAGAGAAGCGGGACAAATGTCGCAGCGAGGTAGAAGCGGCCCGCGCGCCTCCTCTTCTTGAGGGCGATCATCTGCTCAAGCTGATCCGCCTGAGCCGCCGCCGGACACCGCCAACCGGCTCTTTGATTTAACCGAGGAAATCTTTTCCTCGGACGCCCAGCTGTAAACGGCAGCACGGCCTCGAGGACGTAGGGTCAAAAGAAAAGCACAGGTCGCAAGCTGCGGGTCGGTTCAAGGCCCAAGCAGTAAACGCACGTGGAGTGTGGATCCGTCCGAGACATCTTCTGCCCGCAAGGGCATCTCCGGAAACCGGGAGTCGATTTATCCATCGCAGCCGCGAGGGAGAGAAGACCGAAGTCTTTTTAGCAAAAGAACTTTGATTTAGAAAATTCAAAGAATTAGGAACCAGTCTTATACGCAGAGCGTTAAGGAGGGAACCTGAGCTTCCAAGCGGTAAGGAAGATCTGGCGTCATGGGGCGGAGCCGAGAGTTTTACCACCTGGGTGGGTGGGAGGAGCCAGCTTGAAGACCTTCCGGCAAGATTTAAAGCGGCAAGGATACCTGCCAGACAGTGTGGATGAACAACATATCCATGTCCCTAGAATACAAATTTCCCAGTGAATGGGATATCACGCATTTTGATAGTCACTGGGCGAATGTGGCTACTACGCTGCAGTTCATTGACAACATTGTTGTCCCCCATGTAAGGTCTCATATATAGCCCCTTGGGTTGCCAATGGAACAGAAAGCACTGCCAGTGCTCGACCTATGCAGAGCACACACTACCGAGGACGTTTTACAGCACCTAGAGGAAAATCAAATTATTCCTGTGTTTCTCCCGGCTTCGTGTACAGCTGCCCTTCAACCCCTCGACATATCTGTAAAACTTTTCAAGGACTATTTGAAAAAAAGAATTCACTGGCTGGTACGCAGGAGCTGTATCTGACTGACTTGTTGCTGAAGGTGCTGGCAGTGCCAAAAACATTACTGCTGACCTAAGGCTACAGAACCTAAAGGAACATCATTCACATTGGCTCGAAAACAGTTTCAACTCCCTAAAGGATCGCAGAGAGGACACCATCTGTGGTTTTCAACAAGCATGCATACTGACTGCACATGAGCACTGTCTTAATCAATACAAGTACAATGTTTGTAAATTTCAGTGTAGTCCACTCCTGAGGGCAGTTTCATTCATGCTTTCTTTCTGCTTCACAGATCGTACAAAATACGGATACAGAAACGGCAGCAGTGTGAAGCAGAAGAAGTTGAATGAAGAAACTAAAGGAGTGAGCAGATTTTTTTCAGGCACTGGCCTTAGCTATGAATATAGCCTGTTTGAACTTTTTTCTTTTTTTCCCCTTCAACTATGAATGAGCTTGATTACAGTATCTACGAAATAAAACATGAATTTTAACTGCACTGCTTAGCTTGCTAGTATGGTGTTAATCTTCTGATCAGAAGAAACAACAGTACCGTGAACTGTGCTAAATGGCCACTAGACAATCAAAGGTCGCAGGTTTATGCATGTAGCGTGCAGCTTTCAGACAATATTAGCACTTTGTTTATATTAGCGTATTTTCCTTTTCAGCCAATACCACTAAAATAAACAGAGCGCTAATATTATCTGCTATACAGTAATATCGTAAGGAAGGCATCCTGAAGGCATCACTTGAAATTCCAGCCGGAAGTGGTTCCAGATAATCAGATGAACTTGGGTATGGTGAAGTGATGTCACAGCCTCGTGCAACAAGACATCGGAAAGAGAGAGGAGGGGGTATAAATGCTCCAACCCACTTCTTTTCACCCTGTTCGCTGGGGTATCTGTGTGAGTAGGTCCAAAGGAGAGAGCCAGACTACATGTCTGCAGAGAGAGCGAGAGAGAGGGACTTAAAGAAACAAAGCTTAGTGTGAACAGTGAGGTAAGAAGACCTTGTAACTGGTGAAGACAGAAGCATTTATCTGCACAAGTCTGCAAGCTTTCATTTTTAATCCTTTATGTGTATTGTTGTCAGACTGTGTAAACACCTGAATATTACTGCTACATTTGGACAACCAGTGTTTAGTAATAAAATTTTTTTTCTAAAGAATGGAGTAAATACAGGTTACTCACCTGTAACAGGAGTTCTAGGAATGGTATATGCTGTTCATCCACACTGTCTGGCAGGTATCCTTGCCACTTTAAATCTTGCCGGAAGGTCTTCAAGCTGGCTCCTCCCACCCACCTGGGTGGTAAAACTCTCGGCTCCGCCCCATGACGCCAGATCTGGCCCGCAGGAAGCTCAGGTTGTGCGTAGAAGCCGGGGAGGTCGGGTGGGTCGTGTGGATGAACAACATATACCATTCCTAGAACTCCTGTTACAGGTGAGTAACCTGTATTTCTAGGGACATGGATATGTTGTTCATCCACACTGTCTGGCAGACTCCTGGCAGTTCTCCGGGAGAAGGGAGGCACGCACACCCCCTACTTAGGGATTAGAGACTGGAGAACTGAAGCCCCAAAACCAGCATCCCGGCGTTACTCAAGGTCGATGTGGTAATGGGTGATGAAGGTGTGTGCTGACTTCCAGGTAGCAGCCCTGCAGATTTGCTGGATAGGGACGTCCCTGGAAGCAGCCACCGATGCAGCAGTATGGCGGGTAGAATGAGCTCTTATCCCTCTGGGAGGCTCCATGCCCGCCAACTTATAGCAGAGATCTATGCAGGAGGTGACCCACCTGCCTATCGTCCGCTATTGCAGGTCTGCCAGGTGCGGCTTCAGCGTAAGTGACAAACAGCTGATGCAACCATCCTCTCCTCGAATTTCAGCTGCGGCGCTCCTTATAGTGTTTAGCTACCTTCTAGGGTCCAGAGTATGGAGCCTATATTCGGCCTCCGAGGTGTGATTGGGGTAGAACACCGGCAGAGTCAACACCTGGTTAAGGTGAAATTCCGACACCACCTTCGGAAGGAATTTCGGGTGGGGGCGCAAGACAACCTTGTCCCTGTGGAAGACCAGGTAAGGAGACTCGATGCAGAGCGCCTGGAGCTCTCCCATCCTTCTGGCTGACGTGATAGCCACCAAGAAGGCGGTCTTCCACGACAGGTGAGAGAGTTCACACCTGTGCATTGGTTCGAATGGCTTGCCCATGAGCTTTGCCAGTACCAGCAGTAGATCGGACGGAGGTGGAGGTTCTCGCACCGGAGGGGAAATGTGATCAAGGCCTTTGAAAAAGCGCCAGACCACCTTCTCCTGCGCCACCGACTGCTTCCCGGCCCGTGCCCGGTAAGCAGAGATGGCTGCCAGGTGCACCTTAAGGGTTATCAACCTAAGCCTTTGCTGAGAAAGGGACCAAAGGTAGTCCAATATGCTCCCCAAGGAACAGGAGGAAGGGTCAAGGCCCTTGCCCTGGCACCAAATGGAAAATCTCTTCCATCTGAAGGCATAGCATTTTCTGGTCGACTCCTTACGGGACGCCTCAACTACGTTGAGGACCTCGTCGGAAAGACCCAAGGCCTGGAACTCTAGCTGCTCAGGAACCAGGCAGTCAGGTGCAGGGATTGAAGGACCGGATGGAACACCTTCCCCTGCTTGACTGAGAGCAGGTCCGGGCGAGCTGGAAGCTGCCTCAGGAGCCTGGAGCTGAGGTTGAGGAGATCTGGGTACCAGTACTGGCGGGGCCAGTCTGGGGCTATCAGAATCACCTGCGCCTTGTCCCTCCTTGCTTTGAGAAGCACCTTGTGCATCAAGGGGAACGGGGGACATGCGTAGAAGAGGCTCGGGGTCTATGGCCTCGGGAAGGCATCCCCCTGCAGCGATCCCTGCTGAGGGGGGCGGGCATGGAACAGCCTCAGCTTCGCATTCTCCCTGGAGGCAAACAGGTCCACCTGAGGTGTGCCCCAATGGGAGAATAAATCTTGTACTACCTCCAGCAGGAGAGACCACTCGTGGGGCGCAACCCCTATCTGGCTTAGGGCATCGGCCAGGGTGTTGGGAGGCTCCTGCCACATGAATGGCTAGGAGATCCGCCTCCAGGCTGCGCACGAGTGACCAGATGCGGAGAGCTTCCTTGCATAGAAGCATGGAGCACGTCCCGCCCTGGCGGTTTAGACAGTACATGGTCGTGGTGTTGTCCGCCTGGACCCGACCACTTGACCAAGAAACGGAGCAAAGGCGGTGAGAGCTAGGCGGACCGCCCAGAGCTCCAGCAGGTTGATGTGTCATCGGACTCCGCTGGGACCAGAGGCCGCGGCGCCGGTGTTCCCCAGATGGGCACCCCAACCCAGAGAGGCATCGGTCGAAGAGAGACCGCCGGCTCGGGTGGACAAACGGGATGCCCTCCTGCAGATGAACTGGAACAGTCCACCACTGGAGAGCGTTCCACATCCCTGGGTCACCGTCACTAGCTGGTCCAATGGATCGCAGCTGCTGAGACCACTGGCTGGCCAGCCCCACTGGAAGGGGCGCGATGTTCCAGCGGGCCCAACGGACCACGCTGGTACAGGCCGCCATGAGACCCAGGAGGCGCAGGAAGTCCCGGGCAGGGCGCGATTGCCCAACCAGAAATGATTGGGCAAAGGAGGAAAGAACCTCGGCCCTGTCCGCCGGGAGCCGTGCTCTGGCTCGAAGAGAGTCGAGCTCTGCCCCGATGAAAAGAATCACCTGCTTTGGCTCGAGTTCCGACTTGGCCTCGTTGATGAGGAGGCCCACCTGAGAGCAAACCTGGAGGGCCAGATCTCTGGACCGCTCCACCTCCTGTCTGGAGGGGGCTGCTATCAGCCAATCGTCCAGGTAAGGGTAAACCCGACCCCTTGGCGCCAGAGAATGCTGTCACCACTGCCATGCATTTGGTGAAGACCCTGGGAGCTGGAGATAAGCCGAAGGGCATGGCTTGAACTCGAAGAGGGATCCCTCCGCTCGAAGCGAAGGAACCTCTGATGTGACGGACGGATAGGGACGTGAAAGAATGCGTCCTGCATGTCCAAGAGCAGAACCACATGCGTGTTCCAAGGATGGTATTATCTGAGCCAGAGTGACCATCCTGAAAGTTCGAGACCTTAGGAACTTGTTTAGGTCGTGTAGGTCGAGAATGGGGCGCCAGCCCCCCGTCCGTTTTGGAACCAGGAAATACCTAGACACGAACCCCGGGTCTGAGGGAGGGTCCGCCACCTCTCTGATCACCTCCTTCTCGAGGAGAGAGCGATGTCAGCTCGGGCAGCCAACAACGAGGCTTGGACCCGAGGCCCCCGAGGCGCACGGTTTGAAGGGTGGGGCCTGCTCTAACTCCAGAGGCAGGCCCTTTCCCACCACTCCAACACCCACCGGTCTGTGGTGATAACGGACCAGGCGGAAAATAGTGATAGCCCCCACGGGGGCACCTTGGGGTAGGCGACGGGGTTGGGGGCGACACCCCTCAACCCGTCACTGGGCAGGCTTGGAGGAAGGACCGCCAGGGACCTCCAGGGCCTTTACCTCCCTGCTTCCTGGAGGAGGAAGCTGAGGGCTTGGGTTTGGGATGCCAAGCTCATGCCTGCTGGCCCTGGCGCTGCTGGGCCGGACGTGCCAGGCGCAGAGGACGAAAAGGCTTAGGCTGCGGTCTGCGGCCTTTGTCCATCCTGTGCGGATGAGCCAGTCCAAGGTAGCATTGGACTCTCGATCCTCTGCAGGTGACCTTCCACCCCAGGGCCGAAGAGGTCGGTCCCAGGAAGGGACGTCCGCCAACTTGTGCTGGGTATCCGTGAAGGTGGATATCCTCAGCCATGCCCGGACGGGCGATAGCCACTCCGCGGCCGCTACTGACCTGGCACATGAGTCCCTAATGTCCAGAGCAGTCTGAAGCTGCTGTTTGGCCACTGCCCTGCCCTGGTCCCGCACCTGCCTGACCGTGGTCTGCAGGTCCGCCGGAAGATGAGGAACTACCTCGTCAGGGAGCCCAACCAGGGCAGAGAGAGAAATGTGCCATAAGCACGCTGAACTGGCCTGACTTAAGGTCGAGGGAGGACGAGCGCACACTTTGTGCCCGCATAGTCCAATTTCTTGGACCTTTGTCGGAGAGGTTTGTCCACGCCCTTGGTGTTCCCGGCATGCCGGAAAACGCTGTCGGTAACTAGCCCCTCGCCGAGAGGTGTTCCCAAAACTGGACAAAGGAACCGTAGGGACCGTGATACTCTCCTGGCCATCCTGGCCGAGGGCTTAGGACAGGAAGCTAGGGCTGCCAGAGCCCAGCAGGCCGGGCCCACGGCTCCTCGCCGCCACCGGAAAAGCCTCCGAAATCCTCGGTCCAGTATCTCCATGAGGGATACCTGGCCCCGCTAGGACACAGGTTCCTGCGGCTTCATCCCGGTGGACTCAGATGAGCCTGGCAATCCCAGATAGGACGAGGGCATCGCCCATCGACTGACCTCCAGAGGACTCCAAGTCTACTCGCCTGGAGAAAAGGGAGGAATCGCCGGACTCTGAAGAGTCCGCAAAGAGCTGCCTCGGGCCTGAGCCACCCTCCACCTGCCGAGGTCGATCAGAAGTGAGGGTGACAGATAGCCTATGGGGTAGTCCCTGAGCCAACAGAGAATTCTTGGTCAGAGCCCCAAATAACGGCTGTGGAGGCGGAGGTTCCATCGGAATCGGTGGAGCAGCTGGTTTTGGCCGAACAACTGGCCTGGGAACAGGCTCCTCGGGTAAGTCGAGGGGTTGTTTCGGCCGCTCCGGTGACAGCTACTTAATGGCTGGGGAAGGCCCGCTTGTTCCCCGGTCAGAAGGAGCTGTTGCCACATGAGGTCTCCGTACGCCGACGAATTTACGCCGAAGCTCCCTCGTCCCGAGAGGACGACGAGTGGCGGTGGCCGCTTTCAGCGGTGCCGGACCGAGACCGCCTATGACGGCGGGATCGGCTGGACCGCGAAGAAGTCCGAGACCGAGAACCTCGGCTTTTCCGAGGGCGGTGCGGGGAGGGGACGGGGGAACCGGCTCTCCCCTCGGCTCGGAGGGTTCACCCGAGAGCTCCGGAACCGGAGGCACTGGCAAGCCCAAGGGATCCTCAACTCCCACCAGGGAACCAGGGAGAGAGGATTCTCTGCTTCGCCTGGCGACAACCCGTCCAACGGGTCGAGAAAAATCTCAACTGCGTCGACGGGAGTCTCGGTCAACTGACCTGACGGGGACACCGTGAGACCAGTGGCCGAAGCCGAACGATCGACCGAAGTCGATGGCCGACAACTCGGGGAGAGGGACCTTTCCCGCTCCAAAGAGCGTCGACGGAGGGATTTACCATTGTCTTTCTTTTTGGACCGAGAAGAAGGTCCAGCAGATTGATCCCTCTCCTTAGTGGAGAGGGACAGACAAGCTCCTTAAAGAAGCTGTATAAGAGGAACCCAGGGAGAGCGGATAAATGCTGGCCGAGGAAGATGCGGCCCGCGCCACCTCCTCTCTTCGAGGGCGATCATCTGCTCTTAGCTGATCCGCCGAGCCCGCTGCCGTGGAAACCGCCAACCGGGCCTTTTTTGACTTCACCGGAGGAAAACGTTTCTCATGACGCCCCAGTTGTAAACAGGCAGCACAGTCTTCTAGGACGTAGGCTGAGAAGGAAGAGCACAGGTCGCAAGCCTGCGGGTCGTGCTCAAGGCCTAAACAGTAGACACACGTGGAGTGTGGATCCATCCGAGACATCTTCTGCCCGCAAGGGCATCTCCAAAAACCGGGAGTCGATTTGTCCATCGCAGCCGCGAGGGATAGAAGACCGAAGACTAGAAGTGCAAAAACTTTTAAATTCGCAAAACCAAAGAATTAGGAACCAGACTTATACGCAGAGCGTTAAGGAGGGAACCTGAGCTTCCAAGCGGTAAGGAAGATCTGGCGTCATGGGGCAGAGCCGAGAGTTTTACCACCCGGGTGGGTGGGAGGAGCCAGCTTGAAGACCTTCCAGCAAGATTTAAAGCAGCAAGGATACCTGCCAGACAGTGTGGATGAACAACATATCCATGTCCCTAGAACTGGTTATTTATGACTGCATATCTGAGGGTACCTGAATAAAGGAATGCATAGTAAAATTCAGAGAGAGAGAGAGAGTGTGTGTGTGTGTGTGTGTGTGTGTGTGTGTGTGTGTGTGTATATATATAGAGTGTGTCCTACCCAGAGCAGACCTTTACTATGGGGAGTCTGAAGGGTAGAAGGTGGCAAAAAAAGTTAATCAAAGCACTGAGGTCTGCACTCTTACTATAAAGGGGACCTTGGCGGCAGCAACACTAGTCCGGATGGTCTCAGTGGCAGACGCCTGACAGAAAGAAACAGACACACTGGGAACTGCAGAGTGCTCTAACCATCACAAGGTATCTGATGTCTAAGGCTGGGCACATGCCACCCATCTTTTTGGGATCAAGTAAGTGTATAGTGGAAAAGTCTAGGGAAGCAGGATAGCGCAGTGGTTTAAGGCTCTGAGCTGCAAATCTGGAGACCTGGGTTTGAATCCCACAGCCCCCACTTACAGACTGTGTAACCCTGAGCAAGTCACTTAACTTCCCTGTGCTCCCAGGTTGCACCTGTAAACAAGCTTTCAGCTTAGTGTGTCTCACCTGGTTAAACAATTGGGGAAAAAAACAAGTCATTGCCCTATTCTGATTCTAGCTCTTTCTCGATTGCTCTGTTCTAAAGAAGTCCCACAACCTCCAGGGAAAGAAGGTCTGCCACCAGGCCTCCTGGCTGACGCTGGTTCCCTGAAAGGTTGGTCCGGCAGTTGCTCTAACAGTTTTAGGAAGCAGTCATGCCAAATAATCTTTGGGACCCCATGATAATGGTCTCCCATTGCTATAGAATAGTGATTGGTACCCCCCTAGTGGAAAGGAGTGATCCACTTTGCATAGCTCAGGTGGACAAGGGGCCAGCTCCCATCAACAGGGTAGCAAGGGTGAGAGTAGCTGAAGCAAACACTCTATTATTCAGTATGTCAGTCTTACATGACTCCTTGTCAAAAGACATGCAACAAACTCCTCATAAATGACTAACATGACTAGCCATAATAAAAATTATACAATGGGCAAGAAAATACTGCTTCTTGATTGACTGACTGGCATGATTTACAACGTGTAAATCCTGCCATCACCCCACGGGAAGAAGGGCCAGCCAATCATAGTACCAGACTTCAAAGTCGCCGTCCGTCATATTGTTTTCTCATGGTAACTGAAATGTGTGAAACTCAAAATAGAAAAATAAAAACTTCTACTACTTTTCTACATTGTATAATCGCAATATACCACAAGTGGCTGTGGGCAATGGCAGGATTTACCCACGCCTGGTGTGGTTTCCTCACTCGGCCAGCAGCCTTGTGAGCAAACCACCACACCAGGCATGGGTAAATCCTGCCACCACCACAGCCGCTCGTGGTATATTGCTTAAATAGCACCTGCTATAGGCCAAGTGTGGTAAACTGGTTCTGTCCAAGGTATCATTTACTTTTTTATCTCAGAGCTGGGGGACTGCTGGAATGGGAATAGATTTGCTCCAGGCCAACAGAGAGAGGGTCTCTACAGAGGGCTGGATAGGTGGCACCAGAGATAAAGGGAGAGAAGCTACATTGAGATACACCATTTGTATCTTCTTAACTTCATCCACAGCCACTGTCTCAAAATTCAGAGCTTTGTGCATATTCTTCAGCAGTAACTACAAGCAAGGTCCTTCTGAGGAGCTAAGACTGTCTGAGCAGATGGAAATTCCTCTGGGTTTAGAGAATACTCTTCAAGATCCTCTGACTAGTCATCAATGGAATCTAGACAGTATTCTTGCTCATCTCCAACTAGGGAAAGGGAGTAGGCAGACCTAAGGGGTACTCCCCACCCGGCACTCTGGCTGGCCATGGCACAGGTAGTAATGTCCCAAGGGGAGGCTGAACTAGTGCCGATAGAATCAACACCACCAGTGGTGCCGGCGACATCAGTGACAGTACTGGCTCTCATGATGGCACCACTTGTGGTGACATCATCATCAGTGGCACCGACCCAGAGGAAGTCTATGGCACTGCAAACGGAACCACAGGCAGAGTCAAAACGGTGCTACGGTCCCACAGCTCTATGAGGACTGTCCACTGACCAAACTGTTCATCCAATAAATCCCCAGAAGGCACAGAGGGTACTGAAGGATGAGGAGTCAATCCTGAAGGTGGGAAGTAGTCCAGTGTGAGGTCATCCCCTTGTTAATAGTGATGAAGGAGGGGACACCTGGACTCTTACACCAAAGGGAGACAGCTGCCTCAGGGCAGAGTGAGAAGAAACCTTTTTAGGCATCCTATCTGCCATAATGGTTTTGCAACAAAGTTGAATGAGGTGGGTCTGTCAGAAAATGTGACAATTGAAACAAAAAAACTGATATAAAAACATACAAAGATAGATTCAAAATGGCGATTTAAACGAGACAAACTAGACTAAAACACTATTGGCATGCAAACTGATGTTCTGTTCCCCGACAAGGAAAACACTGTGCATCGACAGTGGGGGGAGAGGGAAGGAACAGTGTTGACAGGGGTCGGTGCAGCTATGTATCCTGTGGGCTCATAGACAATGCCATGCGCCAGTGCTACACACTAATGTCACCGGCACCAAAGTTCCATTTTCAGTGGGGTCCAGTCTTCTTCCGTACTTAGACCAAAGAATAGGACTCTACAGACAAACCTGATTTTTGAAGAGCTTATGTTTACAAACCCACCTCTGAAGAAAAAGCTGGTTTACAGGTAAAATGCACTTCTCAATTTAAAGATCAAATGCACGCACATTTTATATAAAAAGCTTGAATTCACTTGAATTCATGTCCCCGTGTCATGCTTAGTGTTTCCTAAAATAGCATGTTATTTGGTTTTGTGGTTTTCCTTAAATCAGTATCTGTTAATGTGCTCTGCAGTTCCAGAAACAGTGAAGATGTTTTTGTCCCTGTCACTGAGCAATGACATCATACCTGTCCAGCCTGCTGCTTCACCAATTAAATCCTTGATTGACTGAATAAGCTGTTGCAGTTCCTAGTTAGAGCAGTCTGTAGAGCTAATTGTTTTCACTCAGTTTGTTACTAACCCATCTGGCTTGTTTTTAGAGAGATACAGTATGCTTAAAATCTATCTTTCTGTTCTCATAAACAGTTGATCATTTAGGGTGCAGTGCTGAATTTTAGTGGCATGAATGCATGTCTGTGAGAAATTACCTTGTCTGTATCACAGATGTCAGTTCTCTGTCATCAAAACTCTGCATTTAATCCTGGCTGTACAACACAGGGTTATGTAATGGATATAAAATAAATCTGTATTCCGTTAATTCATTGAAGCAGTGCATCTTTGAGGCAGCCTCAATAAATAGATTCATGTGAGAACAATTTTGTTTTTATGTTAGATTGACAAACGTGTCTGCCACACTGCTGTTTCAGGATCATGTACTGTATGAACTCATGAAATTCAGTTCATTGTGGGGGTTCTGTGTGAAAATACATCATGTATGTGTATATCTAGAAACACCACCCTGCATAGTAAACCTGCTCGAGGCCTCTCCCTCATCACATATCACCAGAGGGAAGAAAAACGGAGCACTGTCCATCCCATTCCGGTGAACCTCACTTGGTCAGCGTACCTTCACCTACCGAGCCCCCCTCTAGCTAAATGAACTCCTGCAGAAACTACATACACACAGCCTGCCTCAGTTCAAAACTGGCCACAAACTGCACCTACAGTCTATCTCACAATGCATGTGCCCCCCCAGGAAAAACCCGATAGACTCTCCCACTACCACCATTAAACCCAGCACTGAAACCGTGACTATTAAACTGCCTAATGCACTGAACCTGTATGACTGTATCTTTCTGTAGTCTGTAACCACTGTATTTGTGCTAATCCTGTAACAACTGTCTATGCTCTGAAATCTGTATTTACTGTACTGGTGTTTCTGTATCATTAGTCCTCCTTGACGTGGAACCTTTGTAAAAGAGCTCACGCTCAAAGGTTTTTCCGAATATTCATAAATAAATAAATACTAAATGGCATCTTGATGCCCCTGTCTCCTGCCTCTCAGTTGAGACTGCTACACCCTGCTTCCCTCTGTCCCCCACCCCCACAGTCAGGGCCAAGGTACACTGTTGCCCCCTTTTCCTGACTCCACAGACAGGGCTGCTGTGCTCTGCTAAGCCCTAGAGTCCCAGGGCCTCTGCTTTCACAGTTTGGGCTGCTGCACCATGCTGCCCCAGGCCACCAAAGGTGGGGCTTTTGCTGCACCCTGCTACCCACTTCCACTGCCCCAAATGGGCTGGGCTGCTGCACCACATGCTCCCAGTCACACCGTCAGGGCTGCTGTACCCCGATTCCCCACTGTGTCCTGCACCACAGTAAAGGCTTCTGCACCATGCTGTCCTCTGTCTCCCGAGACCACTGTGCCCTGCTACACCATACAGCCTCTTGCCCCCACAGTCAGAGTTGTTGCACCATGCTGCTCCCTGCCACTAGAGTCAGATCCTTTACACCGGGCCGGTGGTGCTGAAGGTTGAGGCGCTGTACGCTGCACCTCGTGCCACACTGGCGACTAGTGTTCGGAAATGAGCCGGGGTTGCCGGGGGTCAGCAGGGTGAGGAGAGGACTGAGCGTCTGAAGGACTGCTCTCCTCTCTTGAGAGGGAGGGGGTACATGTCTCACGCAGCTAGCAACACTCGGTGGAGAGCCAGTGTACTACTGCCATCGGAACCAAAAAGTAAGGGGGAGACGTAGAGCGGCTGCCTTCTGGGTATGAGCAGGAGCGCTCATGCAGCAGGCAAGGCGACACTGCATGTCCCTCATCTAGGGAGGGACTACAAGCAAGAAATACTCCACCCCAGAGACAGGCGATGGCACCTGTGCCAAAACCACACTCCAACTCCGGGTCTTCCTCCTCTCCGAGGCCCACCCGTGCAGTCCTGGGCTCTATACTATAGAAAGAGTGCCTGGACAGGTAGGGCGGCCCTTTCTCTGGGGGGCTTAGATCTGGAGGTTGCGTCGGGTCCATGCGGGGAGAGAGGTAGGAGGTTTCAGGATGGAGGTAGAGACCTGGATTACAGGATGCCCACCACAGCTCTCCGGTAAGTGGAGCATAAAAACAGTTTGAGGGGGAAAAAAAAAGAAAGAGATCCTTTGGTACACTGCCCAAAACTACCCGATAGAAATACAAAAAATACTTTCATCTTGTGTGATAGGGTGGGGGGGCAGAGGGTAGCAGAGTGTGGCAGCCTAATCTGTTTGTGCAGGATCCAGCATGGTGCAGCAGCCCTGACTGTGTGGAGAAGACAGTGGGCAGCGGGTTGCAGCAGCCTCATATGAGGGCAGGGGACAGGGGGAAGCAGAGAGCTGCTGCCTCAACTGTCAGGCAGGAGACAGAGGCATCAGGATGCCATATAGTATTTCTAGTTATACACATGCATGCTGTATTTTCACACAGAAACCCTCGAAGAACTGAATTTTATGAGTTCATACAGTACATATTCCTAAAATAGCAGTGTGTGGCAGACACAGGTTTGTCAGTCTGATATGTAAACAACATTGTTATCACATGAACATATTTATTGAGGCTACATCAAAGACAAACTGCTTCTATGAATTAATGGAATGTAGATTTATTTTATATCCATTAAACAACCCTGTGTTATACAGCCAGAAGAGATGGCTTAGTTTTGATGAGAGAGACAGAAATCTGTGATACAGATAAGGTAATTTCTCACAGACATTCATTTATACAGCTTTAGTTCAGCACTGAACCCCAAATGATCAACTGTTTATGAGAAAATAATGATTTTAAGCTAATCTCTCTAAAACACAAACCAGATGGGTTAGTAATAAACTTTGAGTGAAACAATTAGCTCTACAGACTACTCTAGCTAGGAACTGGAGCAGCATATTCAGTCAATCAGGGGCTTAATTCGTGAAGCAACAGGCTGGACAGGTATGATGTCATTGTTCACTGACAGGGACAGAAACATCTTCACTGTTTTCGGTTACTGCAGAGCACATTAACAGGTGCTGATTTTAAGAAAACCACAAAACCAAACAGCATGATATTTTCAGGAAACACTAATTGTGTCACAGGGATGTGAACTGAAGGGAATTCAAGCTTTTTTCTGAAATATGTTTATTTGATCTTTAAGGAAGCAGTGAGACTGACCATCATTTCAAACGGGCCAAGCTCCCTCCTTAAATAAAACATTTTTGCTGAAAACAAAATTAGATTTAATAGTTTGATTTCTCTATGAGAAAGGGAATAAAGTACTGTATATTATCCCATCCCTGTGTGACCACATTTTAATCACTCATGAAGCAGAATTTTATAAAGTCTACTCTCTACTCAGAAAGAAGACACAGCACAATTGCCTCAGGCAGTGCACTCACTATTGGTTCCTATGTTTCAGCATTTAGAAACGTTCTAATCCCGAGAAAATGGCAAGGGTGTGTGCAACCCAGCACCTCTCTGAAATGCAGAAAGCGGTCACTGATGGAAAGTCTGTTACAAAACAAACTTGCTCTGTACCCTCCAGAACACATGAGCAAGTACTTGAACATACACTGGGGCAATTCTGTCCTGTGTTCTTTTTGCTGACAACTTGAGCTGGTCTAGTTTTTAATGTAACCTATTTTTAATCTTTGTTGATACAAAATAAAAAATCTATTAAAAAAAGTGTTATATGGGTGCTAATGAAATGCAAGTGGAAGGCTGCATATTAATAGACAGCAGAACCTGTTGACACTGTAAGAGAGCCGCATCATGCATTCTTTGGGAGACAGCATCACATGGATGCAAACAAGTAGTGTTGAGACACCACTACACCCCTATTACTATTACAAAGCATAACATCTTTTATTTATTTACTGATTGGTAACCGGCTAATGCCCCTGGGCACAAGGCCTGTTCATAGGAGTGACCCGGGAGCATTGTGGAAGTTAAGTGACTTGCTGAGGGTCACACAGTATGCAAGTGGAAGTTGTGGGGAATCAAACCTCAGGATGTACCAAGGTCATTCACAGCTTGTTGCTGTAACCCTCTAGCACTAGGGTATCCTGCCAGTGCAATCATAATCATAATTTTTAGCTAGTCAGGATTTCTGCTTTATAAACACTCCAGGTGCTCACAACCAAAGTTAGTGGCTCTGCAGGTTGCATCCTTGCCTCTGGGGCTGAAATTCTGGAAGGTCGTAGATTCTAGTCCCACACCAGGAACTCCGGTTAATACCAAACACTGACACAATAGTGCAGCACTGGGGGAAGGGGTGCTACACGGTTGAGGTATCATCCCTTGAATATGACATTAAGCCGAGACTCCTACTAAAGACCATCCAGGTGGAAGTGGAAAGATACCAAGGCACTTACTGTAAGAATAGGGGCTTTCTCCAGTGTCCTGGCCAATATTCCCCCGGCCAATAAAGTGTTCCATCTAGCTCAGCCCCTAGGATTCCCCTGGAAACATGCTGTTTCAGCTTAGCATGCCTTTCCTGGTCAAAAATTACAAATTAAATCATAAATAACCCAAAGGCATAAGATGTTATGAGGGTTATTTGATTTCCTGCTGATATAATACATTAGACAAGCATATATAATTGAGAATTAATTCAATGGCTTATAATTTGGCAGTTGTCCTCGACTGTTCTATGTAAGACTGCACTTCCATGCACTTCAGCATTTAAAAACATGATCTTATTTTGTCATTTTTCAATTGTCCCTCTTCTCCCCTATTTGACTGATTTGTATAATTTTATTAGAAAATGTTTGTTATTAGCACTGTGAACCAGTGGAAAGATGCGTTGGTTAAAAAAAAAATACTGTATATACTGTAATAGTACTGTATACCTTTGTATTTCAGTTTCGCCTATATATGCCTTAATAGTTTGATTTGGACTGTATAGTTTCTTTTTTTCCATTGTAGTTCTTGGTTCAGAATAAAATTATAATTTGAAGAAAAAAATAAGAAGGTGCGAAACTAAGAAGTTAAGATTCGGAAGTTCATATTGCATAGTCCACTCCCTCACCATTCTGTAATGTAAAACATTTGATTTCAATGAAAATGACTTTAAACTGACATTTTTAACATGATTTATAAAGCCACAACAAATTAATAATTGACTTGGGGAGAGGTCACCTGCCCTCACTTTTGTTTTTCATTTGCTTTTAAAATAAGACCCTCCCTCCACTCAGTCCTTATTAAGTCACATCTGTCACCTGCCCTAGCAGAAAGTACTATTGTAAAAAGTCCAACATAGCGCAAAGAGATTCATCCTCTCATTGTCTGGCCCAAATGCAGATTTCTTGCCTGATCCTGACTGTGCAAAGCACTACTGGGGCGAGAGACCAGCGTTAAGGCCCAGCAGTGAGACCAAGACGATGAGGATCTTTACCCTGCCACTTGTACCTTTTATAGTTAGAATATTGTCTTTTCTAGCCATTTGTGTGCCACAAGAAAGAACTCGAGAAGGTACTGTAGTCTTAAAACTACAAGAGATGCAGTAAATGTACAGTATTAGTTAAGAAATATATATATACACATATATAAATATATATACATACACACACACACATACATACATACATACATACATACATATATATATATATATATATATATATATATATATATATATACACTGTATATATGTATATATATTTATACAACGTATGTGCTGGGATACATTCAGTATAAAAAGTAATATCTGTAGAAGCCACTGAAGATGACACTGTTATCTTCATGTTCCTATACATCATCATGATATCTTTACACTCCTGTACGTCATCATTTTATCTTTTAAACTCCTATACGTAATCTGTAACAAATTCTATTGGCCCCCTCAAGAAACACAGCTGTTATAAGGCTCTGCCTCTTAATGACCTGACCCCTGTCCCCCTACCAACGCGACTCTTACATCTGGTTGACCCTGCCATCAGTTTAAAACCATATTTAATTAAAAAAAAAAAAAATGAACTTATCTGGTTGATCCTGCCATTTCACCCTAGTCTCGCCAAAACAGTTTAATTCCTGACGTCCTTTATTTGTAGTGTCACGGAGCAGCTTCAGTACGTTACTGTGAGTACCTGACATCCATCTAAAGCAAAGCACTGTCTCTTCAAAATCATACAAATGCATTCATTTTTTATTAATTTCCCTGGACTTGCTAAGTAAAAAACAGGCTGCAGTTAAAACCGAATAGAGAGCAAGGAACCCGGCATCTCGGCAGCTTCAGAGAAGTGAAAGTAAGCGCGGGTGAGTGTGAAGATGCAGAGTTCCTCGCTCTCTATTCGGTTTTAACTGCAGCCTGTTTTTTACTTAGCAAGTCCAGGGAAATTAATAAAAAATGAATGCATTTGTATGATTTTGAAGAGACAGTGCTCTGCTTTAGATGGATGTCAGGTACCCACAGTAACGTACTGAAGCTGCTCCGTGACACTACAAATAAAGGACGTCAAGAATTAAACTGTTTTGGTGACACAGGGGAAAAATGGCAGGATCAACCAGATAACATTTTCAACAACTTAATAAATGTCTAAAAGCCACAGAGCTTCTTCTTAATTTACAAAAGAGAGTGTTTTCTTTTAAACGTCTGCCCGCTCCTCACTGAAAACCCTTTTGGTCAAGTTACACATGTACACTACAACTCCTCAGTGAGACCAGTGGGGAAATAATCAACCAAATAATGGATTTTTAATAATCATATCTTTACCAATTATGACAGGACCAATGCAGGGGAGGGGGGAGGCGCTCTTATTCCTGCCTTATAACTTATGTGCAGTATTGTTGTAAGTATCCGATGTGGTCAGTTCTGCAGGGAGTGGGTGCAAAACATATCTGGGGGTCATGTTGGGGGACCAGCACATAAGTTGTATAAACAGAACATGACATGGCCTGACTGAAGATATCATATTTATCTTCACTCGAGGCCAATGACATCAAGATATCTCACTCGTGGCTTAGCCACTCGTGAGATATGATATCATTGGCCTCTCGTGAAGATAAATATGATATCTTCAGTCAGGCCATGTCATATCCCCTATATATAAAATTTTTTTTTTTTTTTTTTTTTTACAGACCACCTTCTGAGAAAGGTGAACAGATCACTTTTTAAACAGGATATGTGAGACAGTCACAGACAAGAAAAATCACTGGACTGGCTGAATCAGTGCAGGTGATTTACAATTTATAAAGTACTATGTAGTTCAAAAAGTTCACTATGGTGGGTTTTTGGTTTACTTCAACAGGAGTGATGGACCACTGAAATGAATGGAGACAGACTGATACACTGGAACCACTTTACTATATACGCATAGGTACAAGAGCTCACTAAGAGGGTTCCACTTTATTTGATTTTAGCAGCATTCCCTGGGAGAAGCCTGTGTCTTCCAGCTCTTGCTACACTGCTCACGATTAACAGCCACAGCACAAAAACAGTCCTTACCTGCTGACGTTCCAGTTTCTTTGCTAGTTTTTTCTGTGCTGCTGGGTCATCTGCCTGGATGTGCTCTGGCAGTCGTTTCACAACTACAAGAAAAACCTGCATTCTGATAATGCTTTTCATACACGTAGTATTCTGAAGCACTTTACAAGACATGACAGACTACCCAGCCCAGCAGTGTGAGTTCAGTGTACCACATTCCCATATGAGTGATTAGTGTTCTCATCACAGACCAGACCCCGCCCCCCCCAGGTTGGTGGAGTCTAAGGAACGCTAAGGAGGAAGGGTATTCGTGTCTTTGCTACACCAATGCCTCCTGTGGTGGGTTAGGAGTGGTATTCGATGTTGTGGGTGATGTCCTCTCTCCCCAGGCCAACACCTGGAAGTACACTGTACAAATATGGGCAGCGTTTCCCTAGGGGAAAAAATCCTTTCTGAACTCATGATGCTGATACAGCCCCATGGCGACTGCACCTGCTCTGTACTCCGGCCCTTCCCAGCATGCAGGGGCAAGATATGAGTAAGCCTAAAAATGATGTCAGGCCTGTGTATGCCTTGGCACCCACTAGTTTTACTGGGAAAGGGAATACTGTCCAGGACAGTAACGAACTTTACCTACACTTGGTAAACATGCAACTGGTTCTTTGACTTCCAGCTGACATCCACCAGGGCAGCGCCAGAGTAGGGCAGAAGGGACCAATCAAATCCATCAATCCAAGAAATTATATTTCTGAAGTGCCCTCCTGGAGCAGCTCAGAGCACTGTATAGAGCATAGCAATACTAACAAGATAAACACTACAAAAATAATTAATGTGCAATCAACTAGCATAAAAACAGAAAACTGTATCTTAAAAATTCATATATAAAAAGACATGTCCATAAAGAAAGGGAAATCAATATAATTTAGTTGCTTGTTTGCTCAGCATACAGTACTGTCTAGTCCCTTTATAAAGCAGGAAGGAGAGTGAGCAGACTTGTTGGTCTTGGTGTGTCTTCTGACCTTTAATTACTAATGCAACTATGTATAAAACTCCCATTTTAAGGTCTCATCTCAATGATATTTTTAGTAAATGGAGACAATTTGCTAGCACATCTCATCTAGTGCCTTACGAACATACGAAGAAGCCAGCAGAAAAAGGCCATTTGGTCTATCTAGTCTGCTTGTATTGCAGGGTCCACAGCTTGAGCTAATGTCCCTGCCCTCCCTCCCCATGCCTCCCATTCTCTCTACCCATGATCCTTACCTTCTCCCTATGCCTATCACAGCCTCTCTTAAAGCTGCCCACTGTCTTTAACAAGATCACCACTTCCAGCAGCGCATTCCAAGTGTCCACCACCCACTCTGTGAAGAAATGCTTCCTGATATCCCTCCTAAACTCCTAAACCTCCCACCCTCCAGCTTAAGACTGTGCCCCCTCGTGTTATGGTTGCCACTCAGCTTAAAGAGACTCTTCTCATCAATCTTATTTATCCCCTTCAGGTATCTGAAGGTCCCAATCATGTCCCCTCTCTCTCGCCTGTCTTCTAGGGAGTACATGTTAAGTGCCCTCAACCTCTCTTCATATGTCTTACCCTGCTGACCTGCTATCATCTTTGTAGCCCTCCTCTGGACCTTCTCCAGCAGGTTAATGTCCTTTTTGAGGTGTGGGCACCAGTACTAACCCCATACTCTAGACGAGGCCTTACCAGGGACCTGTACAAGGGCAGTATAACCTCCTCTCTCCTATTACTGATCCTCCTAGATATGCATCCCAGCATCTTGTCTGCCTTTGCTGCTGCTGCTTTCTTGCACTGCATGGAGTGCTTCATGTCACTAGTGATCATCACTCCCAGGTCCTTCTCCTCCTCTGATTCAGATATTCGGACTCCACCCAGGTAGTAATCTGTCCTGAGATTCTTGGCTCCAATATGCATAACTTTGCATTTCTTGGCATTGAAGACAAACTGCCAGATCCTGGATCATCTCCCCAGCTTTTCCATATCATCCTGTATCCCTTCAGCTGTGTCCACTCTCCCGCAGAGTCTGGTGTCATCTGTGAATAGGCACATTTTGCCCTTAATGCCATCCCCATTGTCACTGATGAAGACAATGAACAACACCAGCCCCAGCACCGAGCCCTGCGGGACCCCACTGGTTACCCCTCTGGTGCCAGATAACTCTCCCCACCCCTCTCTCACAACCACCCTCTGGGTTCTGTCCTTCAGCCAGTTTTCCAACCAGCTGACCATCTTTTCCCCAACCCCGAGATCCACCGACTTTCTGATCAACCTTTTATGGGGCACAGAGTCAAAAGCCTTGCTGAAATCAAGACAGAGGATGTCTACCACTTGGCCCTTGTCTACTGTCTTAGTGACAGTGTCAAAGAAGTCAATCAGATTTGTTTGACACAATCCCCCCATGAACCCATGCTGTCTCGCATCCTGGAGACCATGCTCCTCTAAATATTCCACCAACCTTTCCTTTAGTATGGTCTCCATGAGCTTGCCCACAATGGAGGTCAGACTGACTGGTCTGTAATTCCTTGGGTCATCCTTGGGATTGCTTTTGTGGATGGGGCACTACATGCGCTGTTCTCCAGTCCTATGGTACCACACCCGACTCTAGTAACCCATGCCATAATCCAAGAGCTTACAGAAAACTATTTCACTTACCACTTTCCATGTTAATTGTGAACCCCCCTATATCTGTGAAAATGCACATATTTTAGAGTCATTGAGCCATGCTGAATTTTAAGGGAATCCTTTAAATGGTTCAAGGTGCTTACAAATATTCCCTTTTCTTAAATTATTATTTTTTTGGTTCTTTATTCCCTTGCTCTACTTGGTCGACCTCCTTCACTAACATCCCCCTCCCCCCCAGCCATGTCACCCACAGTCTCTGGGACTTACAGGACTTGTCTCCAGCAACTTCAGTGCCCCCGTTGCCTCCTGTGCTGGAGCCCCTGGCACTCCCAGGCCCCAAGAGGAGTTTAGCTGGGTTGCTGTTAGGCAGCCCAGCAGGCAGTGCAGGACCTACAGGAGGACAGCAGGTCATCCTGTCGACTGGCAGTATTTCCCTGTTTTTCCACCCCTCCCCCAGATGCCTTGTGGGCAGGGACTGCTGGGGCATGAATATGCAAAGTGTGTTCACCTCACAGTCAGGAGGCATCCACTCTCTCCACTGGAGCACCAGGCTGTACCGCCACATCTGATCAATCAGGCAGCAGTAGTGCAGTAGCTCACAGACCTCCCTCCTCTGGGATGCCTGATCCCCCTCCCCCTCCCCTCGCCTGTGACTCAGGCTTGCTTCCAAACCTGGGTCTCTGGCATCGCGAGCAGTAATGCTATCTCTGTGCTGATGGGATGGTATTATTAAAATCAGTTTCATATACAGTTTGGTGCCTTCAAGCCTGCATTGCCCCCCCCCCCATACACATTTACCTGATACTGATACAACCCATCCGCAATCAGATTCCTAAATGGCTTGCCCTCACAAGGTGGGACTTCCAACATGGCCCACATGCTGTCCATTGCCGGGACACATCCCTAGTCTGCAACAGCAGACTGGATAGTACCATGTGTTCTGTGGTGCCTGGGGTAAGCAGATATCGGCTCCATCATCGTTTGATCTCCGACTGGTGTTTTTCTCCCTGGGTCTGCTGATCATCCCACCTCCCAGGTAACTGCCTATGATGCCCATAAGAACACTGCCATATGTCGCATAGTCACCCAAAATGCCAATGCCAACCCCACTCCCTGCTGTAGGATGCATTGCTCCCTCCTCCCAGGGTCAGGGCGCAATACCTGTGTACCGCACTCCAGACCTCACCAGCCTGAGTTAGGGAAGTCAGGAGTGAAACATAGCCCCAGGTCTCTCATGTGACAAAGCAATACTCCACCAGCCAGCACCACCAATATGGGCATGGCAGGATGTCATAAGTTAGGCAGATGGCACAAGTATAGAACTGTTGACTACAGTAATTAAAAAGGTAAGGAGGAAGGATCCCCAGAATGATGAGATCTCTAGCATCTTACAAGCCATGCCATGCCTCATATTTCCGTACCTGACTGGGGCTCACTTGGTGCTGCCTTTGCTTTTGCCAAACCAGCTGGTTGGTTTGGGTCTCCCTTCTTCACCCCCTTTGATGCCCGATCTGCCTCCTGCTTTGCTCTGCGTTCAGCCCGCAGCTCTGCCTTACTCTTTCCACCTGGTTGCTTCTCAGTGTTGACTGGTGCATCACTGGGTACCACTGCAGGCGCCGAACCTTTAAAAAAATGGGGAAAAAAAATGAAAAATAAAATGAATGCAATTTCTCTGAAACCGTACAGATGTAATGCATTAGTTTTCTTTTCCAGTCACTAATGGACAAACTAGGCATTTGGTTTAGTTACAAAACACAACCATTCCCATAGAACACAATGGCCTCCATACTCAGAGCCGGCTGTTAGTGTCGCACAGACAGGAATGCTACGCAGCACTCAGCATATGACCAGCGTGGAGAAACAGACAGCGTGCTCCATCCGCAGCACTAAATGTCTGAATATGGGGCTGTGCCAGCACACAGCATAGCGACTATGCACTGTTCTGACAGAGTTCACAGCTGAAATAGCCCACAGTGAAGTCCATCGGAGACAGTGCTAGTCAAACAGGATAGCGCCAGGGCTCTTGTGGGCCACATTTAGTGCTAGCATGCAAATGAGCCCACTGGGCATGCAAAATGCTAAGAGTCCATTAGCATGCCTATTATGGTCTCATTAGCATGCCTACGCAGTCCCTGGTGTGCCCAATCTGAGCTATCTACTATAATCATTGGTACTCTAGTAGTCTCCCTACCCCCCAGATCTGTACATATCTTATATTAACAGTATTGTTTTTAAGAATGATATATAATGCAACACATGCTATAACATATTCCCTGGTAGTTTAGTGGACCCCCTAATCACCCATACCAATACGTCTAACACATTCTCTGGTACTCTACTGGACCCCTTCCAGAACCATACACTCTGGACACTCCACCCTACCCCCAACAACAGACATTAATCACATTACTGGCAGGTAATGGTGACCGGAAGGCTGTGCATAGACTGCAAAAAGTACAGTTAATCACCAATTAATGAATTTAGAAATGAAGATTAGTGGGGTCTTCCAGTTCTTCTGACATTCCAGCTCTGTCATGGGATACAGTCTTCCGATGCATCACAAGAACCACTGCTGTGACAGAGCTGGAGCTCATTGCTACCCATCCCAGGGACCAATAAAAATAGACAAATCAGGGGATTGCTCCAAAGCTGCAGCGCTCTGTGTGGCCATCTAGGTGACCTTAGTTTCGGGGTCCTACTCACACAGCCAGCAGTTCAGGATAGGGGTGCTTCACAGATTTGCGTTCCACAATATTGCTAAATATTCTGGTAAAATCTTTCAGCAATTTGGCACTTTTCCCAATGACTGCCATGTAGGCAATATGACACGATGGGATGTGCATGGAAGAGATTTTACTGCATGTTCAGGGGTGTAGTGAGGCCCAAGGCCACATGCCAAGTGCCTTCAGCCACTGGAAGTGTACTGTGGTGAACTATGAAAGACACCACTAACTTCAGTTTTCACTGTAGGTGCTATCACTCTGACCTGACAGCTGATGAACTTGCAGCGCTCAGATCTCTATAGCGGGGGAAAGATATTTTTATTAAACCAGCTGATAAGGGGGGAGCTGTTGTCCAACACCAGGTTTTACTCTTCTCTTCAACAGGACCCCACTGCCAGCTATCAGACAGAGGTTACCATCACTTCTGCTACTGAACACAAAAAACACCCTGCCTCCGCCAAAAGATGCATAGTTCAGCACCCTCAGACTTCCAGCTCCTGCCCCATAAAAACATAGAAACAGACTTTGATGGCAGGATAAGGACTGCTTGGCCCATGTAGTATGCCCATTTCCTTATCTACAGGATAAGCTGCAGTTCCTATCTAACCAACAGCCTGTTTCTTCCTACCCCCCCACAAAAATTACCTTATGTCTGTCCCATGCATTCTTGAATTCTCCCACAGTTTTAGACCCTACAACCTCCTCAGTCAATCAATCAATCAAACGTTATTTAACCAGGCGTAGACACCGTTGAGCAAGCTCATTTTCAAGGTGGTCAGGAAGGTTGTTCCATGCATCCACCACCCTCTTTGTGAAAAAAAATACTTCTTCACATTGCCCCTGAGCCATCCCCCCTCTATCTTCAAATTGTGTCCCCTTGTTCTTGCACGTCCTTTCTCTGAAAGATACTACCTTCTTGGACTTTGTTGATTCCACTGAGGTACTTAAGTTTCTATCATGTCCCCCCTCTCCCTCCTTTCCTCAAGGGTATACATATTAAGCTCCTTTAGTCTCTCCTCATATGGCTTCTCTTGCAGACCCTGCACCATTTTAGTTGCCCTCCTCTGGACTGCCTCCATCCTGTCTATATCCTTGAGGAGATGGGGTCTCCAGAACTGGACGCAGTACTCCAGATGGGTCTCACCAACTGTCTGTACAGAGGGATAACAACTTCACATTCCACTTCTCAGCATTTCTGGACAGCCTCATGAGATCACTCGCTGAATCCCTGCCCTCCTACATTAAAGACACTAAGCATGCTCTCCAGTTATCTGATAGGTTCAAATTCAGTGGCTCCCATCGGCTCATCTTTACTATGGATATCAAATCTCTTTACACACTGGTCCCTCACAATGATGGTCTGACAGCTTTGCAGCATTTTTCTGAATAAGCATGAAGTCCAGCAGCCACCCACACACACTAACCCAACTGGCAGAACTTGTTCTTAAACTTAATGCTTTTTCTTTTATTTACACTTTTTTTCAGCAGTCAGTGGAGTTGCCATGGGTCCCAGCTTTGTCAATGTTTGTTGGTTGGGTTGAGGAACAGTTCTTTCTCCCCTCACAGGGACTGTGCCGGAATACTACAAACACTACATTGATGACTGTGCAGGGGCCACCCTTCTCCAGGGAAACCCTTCAAATCTCCTTGGACAAGTTTACCAGGGCCCATCCATCCCTTCAGTACACTACTGAAGTATCCTTCTCCACACTGCCTTTTCTAGATATCAAATTGTTGGCCAACACTGGTCTGAAGACATTGGTTTATTACACACCCGCCGACCCACACAGCTTTCTCATCCACAGCGCCTTCCTTCCTGAACATGTTAATAATGGTTTGCTATATTCAGTGGCAGTGACTCAGCAGGTTGCACACTCGCCTCTGAGGCTGGAAGATCGAAAGGTTGTGGGTTCTAGCCCTACACCAGGCATTTGAGGTAATTCCCAGTACTCATACTGTAGTGCATCATGAGGGGGATGCTGCATTCCCGAGGCGCTGTCTTTCGGATGAGACATTAAACTGAGGTCCCATCTGCCTGTTCTGGTGGTTGTTCAGGTGAACATTAAAGATCCCATGGCAATTCTCAAAAATAGTAGGGGAATCTTTTATTTGAAATAAGATCAATATAAACAATAATACACACATAATAATCCCCCAAAAAAGATGAACGGAAATACAATACATTGGATTTTTCAATTGACAACAGTAATACCTTTTTACTTGAACGTTCTGATTCCCTTAAGGAGACTTCAAAAGCTACCACGAGTTAGCTTACACAGTGTATTACACTTTCTCTTCTCTCATAAGACTTTGATAACCTCTCCTACTTCATTCCCTTTATCTCTTTTGCCATATCAACTCTTTCCAGTAGCATCTACATCCATGCTGGGTAAAGTTCATTTGTACTTTATAAACATAGCAAATCCTTTCCACCACTGAAAGACTTTGCTCGAAGAATGCAGCAGTTTATCTTTTATACACACAGAATTCATTGCTTGTGTTACTAAAATGCTAAAGGTTGCACAGGTCATCAATTTTTGTTGGAGTACCCACTGGCACCTTGCCTGCCATAGGTAAAAATGTTAAACAAAAAAATACTGCCAGAGTTCCTGTATCATATCTGCTACATAAACAAGAATAGTGACCCATCACTAGAGAGTTACAATCAAGGTTCTTTAACCATCTGAAATTCCATTTATGTGCCAACAACTCCCACAGGGGTTTCACATAAGAACAGGTAAACAGAAAATGTTCCATTGTTTCCTCTATGGCCTGGCAGGAGTTGTACGGGCAGAATCTTTCGCTCTGCAGTTTATGCTTGCAGCTGCCTCTAGTATTTAGCCTGCCATAGGGTGATAACCATAACATTTCCCACATATGCATAGGAATCCTATCATTGTTTAGTTGTTTTAGTATTTTTACTCTCAGGGACTGGGGACGATTTTTAAATTCTGGTTTTGATGGGTAGATTTGTGACATAATTAAATTATACAGTTTTGAACCAGAGTTCTGACATATTTGGGTTTTGGACAGTGCCCATCTGTATTTTTGTGTACTGGGTTTAAAGAATCCTGGAATCTGTAAGCATGGAGACACTTTTGGAAGGGGGGGTATTTCCCCAGAGCTGAAAAAAACTGGCTATGTTGTTTTGGGCCCAGTAATATTGTAAAGTGTCAGAAGGCTGAAGGCCTGTTTTTATAGTCTGGGAAATGAAGAGAGAATGAAAAAAGGTTATGGGGTCCACCATCCCTAGACTCCCCTGTGCTGTTCACAGATATGTGTAACAGTTTGACGGGGTTCAGCCTGCTTCCCCATAGCATTTGGAAGAAGCAAGCATATAATCTAGTTTCGAGGGAAGATCATTGCAATAAAGAAGACAGGAAATAATAAATCGTTTTATGATACGAACTCTTGATTTTTGATAACTTCCACCCTTTCCACCTTAGTACCTTTTTCTCCACAGTTCTTAAGGTAGACTCCTAATTATCCAGTGGGCAATTTTGGGGTCCAAAAGTAATTCCTAATATTTTGAGTGGGTTTGCAGAAATCTGTATACCATTTATACATATGGGGCAGGACTTGGAGAGCCAATGATAGGCCTCTGTTCTTTCCTATGTTCAGTTTAGCACTCGATACCAATGCATATTCATGTAACTCCAGGAGAAGAGCAGGTGTCTGTGTTGCCCCAGGCAAAAATAGATATACATTGTCTGCATATGCTTGAACTATCAATTTATCATGGTCAGAATCCCCTGAGAGGCCTTGCAACTGAGTAGCATTAGAGTCTTCCAAGGAGCAGGTCAAGGATGAAAATATACAAAAGGGGACTTAGTGGGCACCCCTGCCTAATTCCTGATGAAATTTTTATGCATGGGGTGACTCTTCCCTTAATTACTGGATGTGCCGTAATGGAAGAGTACAATAATTTTATCCATTTATTGAATTCTGATGGAATTCCATCGTGATTCTGTCCGGAAGTCCACAAAACTGGGATGGGTGAATCAAGCTACTGGCAATCTCCCGTAACCGATGGTTCAAAATTTGGGACAGGATTTTGAAATCAGAATTTAGGATAGTAATAGGTCACCAGTTTGTTTTTCCTATCCCCTGATTTAAATAGAAACACTAAGAGCCCAGATGTAAAATATATAGGGACTGTTTTGGACTGTAACAGGTAAGCAAAAACTACCTCTAAACAAACGGAAGAGAGTACTTGCAGCCGGCTCCGTGGCGCTGAGCAAAGGGGTTCGCGCAGCACGCTGGCAACCCAGGTTCGTGCCCCAAGCCCAGGTACCAGGAGCAGAGCCGGCGGGAGGGTTCCACAGTGTCCATTGAACAAATGGGGGAGAGAGAGAGACAGGCCTTGGCACCTGCGGGCTGACTGGGCAACGTGAGGCCTGACACCCCCCCATATTTCCCCGCCTGAGGTTGCTCGTAGCTCACGCAAGGCAGAGAACTGTAGTGGGCCAGGCCAAAAATAGGAGAAAGTGGTCCACACCCAGCTGGATGACGAGTGCCGGCCCCTGCCACCACAAAGCCCCAGACAGCCTGATCTGGCCCTGCAGCTTCTGGGATGTGCAGATCACCGATAAGGTACATCCCCCCCCGAAGAGAGGGACCCTCCAGACACAGGGATACGTCGGGCTACCCAAAGTAAGCTGCAAGAAAGGCTGGTAAAATGGAGGTGTGGGTCGGAGGGGCGGCAGGGACTTAGGTGCTCCGAAGGAGTGGCCGGATGGGGAAGCCACGTGGGAAGGAGCAAAAAAAAAAAAAAAAAAAAAGACAGTACCTGCAAAGAATTTATAAAACTCATATGGTAGGTCATCAGGTCCTGGAGATGTCCCTAATTTGAGGGTTTTTATAATAACCTCTATTTCTGTGGCTAAAATGGGTGAGGACAAGGCCTGGGCATCACCTGAAAGTGGTGTGATTTTGACTTTCTGGAGATAAGAAATTATGTCACCTGTCTGTGGGGAAGTCATTTTTACTGTGGTTCTGTATATGCTTATAAATTTCTTAATGTAAACCTTACACAGTATCTACACTATTTCCTACGTCATCTATTAAATTATACAGAGAGACAGACTCATTTCTGGCCTTGCAGGCCTCAAAAGGATCTCCAATGGGGGAATTTTGAGTACCAAATTGTAGTTCTGCTCTTAAAGTTTTTGCTCTGTTGTACTGAAACTGTTTCATGTCATTTTTTACTTGTTCTGCTTGGGGAGAATAATCATACCTGGATGTAGAGTCCAATGAATATAGATACTGCAACTGGTTCCGTAATAAGGGAATACATGATGTCTAGTTGCGTGATACAGAATATATCAATGAGTGGCAAGTGAGCTCAGGGAATATCATGAGTGGTGGAGCGTAGTGGAGCCACAAGTGATGGTTCCCTGAGCTCACTTGCCACAGGTTCAGAAATATTCTGTATCACACACCTAGCCATCACGTATGCCTTTTATACAACAGGACTGTGTTTTGTGTGGGTTTTTTTTGTTTGATGTTGTCACCACAGTGTGATATCTGAAGTTATCACACTGCAGTGAGAATACTTGTTTTTATCTAATAAGTTATCTGGTCACTCCTGTTGTATAATTGTATTTATCTAAAGAACCTTGATCTTTCCTTCTTTTTCCCAAAATTTTAGAACCATCTTTTTATGTCTGATTTAGTATCTGCCCACCATTCCCCTATGTTATCATAAAGGTCACTTACTGAGGACCTGGCTCATAGTAGGTCCGTACTTCCTTTCTGTACCAAGAGGTCTGCCAGTGATGTATTAAGTCGTCATCTATTATTTTTACGTTTTAGTGGGGAGTGTGTAGTAAAATTAATTTTTAGCAGCAGGTGGTCTGAATACTCCAGGGGAACGGTACCTGAGGCGGGAGTGGGCATATTTTTGGAGATAAAAAAGTGGTCAATAACAGAGGTAAATCTTCCTCTTTTGTAGGTATATGGTGGCCCATAAGACTGGAATTTTGAACAATATATCATATCTGCAGAAGTCAGTTTTTCCTAGAGCATTTGAGTCACAATAAGTTTCCTTTCCCTCTAAGGATTTGCTTGGTTTCGGCATTTCACAATTGAAATCACCTCCAACTATGACATATGAGGAGGATATCAGGTAGGGATGTAATACAGCTAATAAGGCCACTCTTTTAGTCTTCGATTGTGGGCCATAAACTACAATAAATTTATAAGCTGACTGGTTCTAAAGGCCATCTAAAATCAGTAGTCTACCAGGCAGAAGGTCTATTAATTTCGACAGAGTACAAGTGGATGATTTGAAGATGATTCCAATACCATCCGCCCTGTCTGGCCCAAAGGACCAAAAGGAAGGCCCCCAGACCCATTCTGCCTGAGATAGCCTGACCTGGTCCAGAGTAAACATCCATGTCTCCTGCAAAATGCATATGTCAATGTTGGAATCAAAAATATATTGAAAAAAATGCATCTCTTTTTGTAGCATTTATTAAGCTACAGCAATTGAATGAACCTAGGCATAGCTGCACCATATATTAGAAGATTGAGTTCAAGAACTTTTTTTTTCCTTTTGTATCCCACCTGAAATATGCTGCCTTGGTTCTGAGAATCTGAATCACCAATTTCCATGTCCGAGTACCCCCAAGAAGTAGCTAAGCCAAGGCTGCATAGGGGTTTTCAGATTCTACTTCTGGGACCTGGGGAGGCCGAATTACTAGTAACGCGTCTCCTCGGCAGGGGAGCTGATTTGGGGTGGTGGGATTGGGCATAGTAGCTACCTCTTCTTGATCCCTGGAGGGTCCTGATAACATACTGGGGGGTCCACCATACTGGATAGATCTGGGATTTCAGGATCTCTGCTTTTTACAACGGCTACCAGAATTTCAGGTCTTTCCTAGCTCTTCCCTTGGTGATGGTCCTGGGACTGGTTTGGGGGGAGAACCCCCTGTCTCCACCTACTCTAAGGTAGAAACTGCATCTTGAGCTTTTTGTATTAGCAGTTCTGGGCGAATTACTGATGCTTTGTTTTTTGCTGCCCAGGGACATTTTCAGAATACATGCCCTGATTCTTCACAAAAAAATCACACCTGGGATGGTTGGCACACTGGCGGTTAATATGCCCAACCTCCCCACAGATGTCACATCGTGGTGTATCACATACGCTGGACAAGTGAGTTAGAGAACCACACTTGTAGCATGCTCGTGGTTGGCCAGCATAAAAACATACACCTCTGTCCCTTCCCAACATAAAAGAATGTGGTATGTGCTCGATTTCATTGTCATCCTGACCCAGTTTCAGCTTATATTTTCATCCCCCTGTCCAAAACAGTTCGGAATCTAAGATTGCCTCTGGTGGACTGAGTACCTCACATTTTTGGGACAACCAGTAAGTTATGTCCTCTACATGTACCCCCTCATTTCTAAACAGGACTGTTGCATATTTTATTAATGGTTTTGTTAGGGAGATCACAAAAAAGGGGGTCCAGAGAGGAGAAAACTTAACTAAGTTGTATCTGCCAAAATAGGTCCAGAGCATAAGGGGATTGAAAACTCGCATCAAAGTTGTCCTCACCGGAGATGTTAATAAAGGTGAAGACCTCTTTGGGAGAAAAATTCAGAGATTCTTTTAACAATATTCTCCCCACATATACTGTCCATCTGGTCTTACTTCTAATCCCCACTTATACCTTATCCTGACTGCAATCCGTCTAGGAGCTGCCTCTTTTTTTGATTTAGAGAATTGTTCGGATAAAGGTCTCTGATGGGGAGGTTCCTCTGAATTTTCGGAGTTTCCTCCAGAGGGAGTTTGTTGGTTGGGGTGCATTCTTTCTTTGCCCGGGGGGGGGGTAGTATTCGGCCCTGCGTTGTTTTGTTTAGGTGGAGCAGTTATAGTAGAGAGTTTCTCTCCTTTTTTTTCCTCCTTTAGGACTAGTCATTTCTACCCCAGGGTTTTGCTCGTTTGGTGAAGCAGGTACCTACCTGCTGCTCAATCGATGGGCGCCATTCGGGGGAAGGTTGAGAGAAGGGATCTTTTGCGGCCCATTCTGGGTCTGGTAGCCATTTACCATCAGGCATTTTCTTCAAGCCGGCCTCAACTGAAGCTTTTTCGGAAGACCACTGTAAAAAGGGGTCGGCGGATGAAGGTTGGACACAAAAGGTTGACTGAATTGCTGCAGTCATGGTTTGATGCTGGCGAATGGCCTCCTGCTAGGGGAAAGAATCGTCAGTGGAGTCATCACTCATATTTGGCAAGTCCAGGGGAATGTTCTGCTTTGTGAGGGTCAAGGCAGTTCTTTTGCATTTTTTCTCTTCGTTTACGGTTGCTTTGGTTATTTGTCCCTTGGCCGAGAAGGAGAATACAGTTACCTCCACCTAATTCAGGGGCTCCGTTTGGTAAACACTAGTGCTGCTCTGTTCTACGGGCGGTACCTCTTGCCTTGGTATTGAGTTAACATCTTGCTCAGGAAGACCAAACAAAATCAGCAGCATCTGAGGTTTTTTCTTTATTTATGATAATGTCTGAGTTTTTGAGCTGTCCGGTAGCCACTATACCGGTTTGTAGGGTAAATAGGGGAGGAGCAGTCAGGGTGCTTCGAAGGAAGGAGGAGGAGGCAACGAGACGGCATGGGTGGAAGCTGGAGGGGGGAAGATTCAGGGGAGAAAGAAGGAGGTGCTACTTCACTGAGAGGGTGGTGGAGCCATGGAATGTGCTGCACAGGGGGCAGGTGGAGGCAGAGACGGTGAAGGGGTTCCAGAGGGGGTGGGACAGGTACAGGGGAAGGGTTCTGGAAACAAAATCCAGTGCAGCGAGAATATCCAGAACTGGGAAGGGAGAAGCCAGAGAAGGCGAGGGGGGCAGCAAGGTCAGCTCCGAGCAGACACGAAAGACTGTTAGGCCTATTCTGCTGGCATTTTAGTATGTTAGTAGGAGAGAAGCTGCATTTTAGGAAGTTTTATCCGAGTTCCTTAGTAACTCCACCTGTGACCGTGAAGTTTTAGATGTCTCTGGTAATAATTTAATTTCCTCTTCTGGAGGCTTTTGGCACATGCTATCTTTAGAGTTTTCACCGCCAGCCACATTTATTCAAGTATTTTCAGAAGGCATGAACATTGCAAAAGAATGGTCTCTAGTATTACTCACTAGAGCGGTGTTTTCCTTTGATGCTACTGTGTCATTAGTTTGTTTGACATTTGGGCAGCACTCACTGACAGGAGCGTTCTGGCCCTTAGCTTCTTTAGTTCAGACTACAAATGCATTTTAAATTGAGAATGTCTAAACTCTTCTTCCGCTAGTTTCTGCGACATCAATTCCTGGGATAACATTTTGTTTACATTTTCAGATGTACTTATCTCAGGTGCGGTGCTCTCCATGGGTATTTTCGGCATCTCCGTTAAGTTTTTAGCTGAATCCACATGGTATACAGTATGTAGGGGTCTCTTGTGATAAGAAAGCAGATGAGTAGACCTGCTCCTCTGCCTCTGAGACATCCATCCCTTCCAGTGTCTCACACAGAGTGGTCATCCATGGACGGCCAGCGATCCCCCTACTGGCAGAGTAGGGGAATTTCCCCGGTGTCCTGGCCAAATTTCCCCCACTCACTAAAAATACCACTAACGGCGTAATCTGGCTCAATTTCAGTTGGTTACCATCTGTATCCCTCCCCCCAGTCCACCCCTGACTTCTAGTCTCAGTGGGCCTACCTGGTCAACAAAATTCAATAAATAAATAAAAATATTCGCAGTTTCTTCGATTTCGCAGGTTATGCAGTGAAGAAGATTTTGTTGACCAGGCTCAAATAATGCACAGGTGTTTTTTTTTTTTTATATTAACAGGGAATACCTAAAAGCACAGTGGACAGAGCACTCTCCTAGGCTGCTCCGAGTAAGATGCTCCGTAACCTTGACCCTCACAGGAGGGATACTTTCACTCAACAACGCATTCCACTAGTGCTTTCCTTCCATCACAGTACACCTTCTCTTTACAGGATCATAACTAGGAACTTTCCTATTCTGCAAACTGACCCTAATACTGAAGCTTCCTTTGCAGAACCACCTATAGCCTCTGTCGAGGCACAGAAGCATACGAAAACCAGGAGCAGTTTCAAAATTCACAAATAGCATTTTTAATTTTCTCAATAACAGCAAAATCCAACATAAAAATTATTCAGTATAACTATTTGCAAAAGCAGTGCAAGCAGAGAAAACAAAGTCCTTCTTCTGAGTGTTTCTTCGCTTAATTCCAAGTTTTAGTCTCTCAGTCTCTCACTCTCCTTGTCTCTCTAGCAAAAGCATTGCTGCTCTTTTTAGAAGTCTTTGTCTGGGAGCTCGTTAAGAGAGCTTGTTTCTCACAGAATGTTCTTGTAAGTTTACAGAATGTTCTTGTCAGTTTCATTCCTTGCAGGTGGAGCAAAATAGTACACAGTGACCCAGAACTGACCTCTTGTTTACAGCTCTGCAAAAGGCTTAAAAACTGCATCTCAGGTTAATCCCTTGAGTTCCAAATAGCTGTGCAATCATTTCTGCAGTATAACTACTGTATATAGTTTTAACCCTTGCATGGCCGTGGACTGATATCAGTCCAAAATCCCTATACATCCTAATACTATCGGCAGCCTAAGAGTTAAACAAAGGGATTCCCAGTATCACAGAGATTCACATATATTTTTTATAACTGTAGATATGCAAGGGGGAAGAAAAGACAGAACAGCAAGTGAAGGCAGAGAGACAGCGAGAGATGAAGAATTATGAAACCGTCAGAGTGATCAATTTCTAGGTTTCACAAGAAAGTTTGGTTGCGCAACCAGAAAGACGAGACAAAAAAGAAGAGGATAGAACAGACCCTTGCATTTAACTTTTTCTACATAACAAATGGGGCAGGGTCTTATTCAATCCTGTCACAGCCACCGACCACCCAACTGCAGAATCTCCTGGTATGAAACAGCCTACATACTCCTAACAAATCCCTCCTACCAGGTACCAAAGCTTGCAACAGAAATGAAAATTACGTACTTACCATGATTCTTGATCTTCTAGGAATATCTGCACCATTAACTCACACTAAAGGGTCTTAGCCCAGAGGCATTAGGACCCCGCAGGAGTCAAAACTTTCAAGGAGGCAGGCGTTGAGGCAAGCTGTACGCATGCACGGAGCCACAAGAGTGGCACTAGGCTTACCTCAGCACCAGCCCCAAACCGCCTCAGTTCCTTTTCTGCCAAGGAGGTGCAGTATAACCTTACTATTGGTCTTGCACTTAAGCTACGGGCATAAGAAGCCCTGATGACCTGTGTAAGAGTGGTCAGTATGAGAGTAATATAGTGTCTTCATAGATCAAGCCTTGAAGAAGGGAGAAGACTGCAGTGAGCTCGGGGGATGGCAGGCGGGCGTGTGAATAAATGGAGAAGATATTCCTAGAAGATAAAGAATTACAGTAAGTGCATAATTTTCTTATCTTCCAGGAATGTATCTTCACCATTTATTCACACTAATGGGTCAGAGTACCAAGCTGAGATAGAACCCTGGGGTAGGGTGGTAGGAGTGAAGCGCTCACTCAGGACTGAAGTCCATTCAGGACAGTCCTGCCAAGTGGTATGGTATACTGCCTGGCAGTGACATGCAGGACACAGTGCATAACCAAAATGTGCACTGTGATCCCAGTTACAGCTTTGCAATGCATCACCAACAGGCACACAACAAACCTCTGCTAGGAATGTGACAACTGCAATGGTGAAGCTGGCGCGTACTTGATCTTTCAACATGACCTATGCCATGGCATAGCAGAGGTGCAGACAGCTCACAACCCAGGCAGAATGCGCTTCAGTAGAGCAGATTGACTCAACTGAAAGCAAGGGAGACCAAAAACTGTCTGGATTGATTAAAATCCTAGTTCTGTGCAGGTGAGAAGTGAGGACCCCTAGAACGTTCAGAGAATGGGAAGAGTGTGCTCTCCAACATTCTGGAAGCTGGCAAGTAGGTGGGCTGCACAGTGGTAGATTCAGAAAGAACTCTGATGCCACTTAGGAATGAACTTATAGTGCCTGAAGCACTACCTTTTCCCTGTGGGAAACAGTATAAGGGGAATCTTCAACCAAGAGATGATTTCAGACAATCTGCAAGCAGACGAGTTGGCCACTAGAAGCTGCTGTCCAAGTAGAAACTTAGCTCACGAGTCACACGGCTCAAAGGGCTTGTGATGAACATGACTAGCACAAGGTTGATATCCATGGGCTGGCCCGGTGGCGCTGAGTGCCACACGTTGAGCCACACCGGCAACCCAGGTTCGGCAGCAAGCCAGGGCGCCGGGGATCGGCAGGGGAGGGAGAGGATCGAGCGTCCAGCGGACTGCTCTCCTCTCCCAGGGAGGGATCCAGGTCTTCTCTGGCGCAGTAGGGACCCCCGTTGGAGACCGGGGGTACTACTAGCATAGGAGCAAAACACTAGAGAGGAGCGCAGCGGACGTCTACGGTAGCCGTGCTGACATCACTGCACAGCTACGCTCCTGGGAGAAATTACATACAAAATTCCCGGCCAGGGACAGGCAATGGTGCCACCTGTGTCCAGACCACATTCCCGCCATGGGGCTGTCTCTCCAGGGCTGCCCCCCTGACTCCAGCAGAGCGCACCTGTCTTCAGATAGAGCACCAGGGATTAAGGCGGTCCTACTTTGGGGGGCTCAGAGGCAGGGAATCCGCTGGGCTGGGTTGGCCTGGCAAGAGAGAGCTTCAGACAGGGAGATAAGAGTCGCACGCACTGGAGGTAGCTGGAGAGAGTTCCTCGGGTTCCGGTGAATAAACAGTGTTAACAAAACAAAAAAAAAAGGTTGATATCCAGGCAACCACTAGCTTCTGGAGAGGGGTCGCATGCAAAAATGCCCTAAGTATTGCAGGGATGGAGTAGAAGACCCTGAGACAACATGTCCAACCTGAGAGGAAGGATCCTCTGTTGGCAGATTGAAAACCTGATTAACAGAGAAAATATCTGCTGAGATCACAGGGTGCAAACAAGTGTGTCTGGATAAGCATGCCCAACAGTGTATAATAGATGCCTGGCAGATAACTGGCCTGGAGCAGGATCCTCTGCTCCTGGTCCTCTCTCCACACTCTACAAGGTAAGAGAGTGCTCTTCATTGTTTATTCATGTAATACAAGGCAGACTGCCGTCCATTTGGAAAGACTATTTTGTAGCCGCTGAGATCCAGCAGGGCTGGCAGGCTACATAAAAGCTTTCCGCATCTGTAACCTACTGAAGTAGAGAGAACACTGATGGACAAGATCCAGACACCTTGTGATTAAAACACTAGGGAGGGCAACTAAGATAATACCTACAGTCAAAAATATGGCTTACAGGGATAGGGTCAAGGAATTAAATCTATATGACCTACAGCTACATAGAAACAGGGGAGATCTACTCATGCTTTTTCATATATTACATGATAGACAACTAACCAAAAAATGTAATCTGTCCTTTGCCCTAAAACCTAGTAATTTGTGTTTTCACAGCAAACAACTGTGCATACCAAGGTCAAAGACTGATAAAAGAAAGCACTCTTTCACAGTGAGACTCTGTGTAAACTATGGAATTCCTTACCTCAACATCTTGTGGACATCAATGATTTTAAACAATTTAAAAGAGAGTTAGACAGAGATCTGTTGGGTAAATAGAATTAAATCCAACCCACAGGTATGGGGAAGGTAGTCTCAATGGGCTGATAGCCTTCCTCTGCCGTAACAAAACAAGAATAAACCGAGTAACAGTGGGCTACGCAACAGGGGGGCCTCCGAAGAATGAGGTGCCCAGGGTTCTGGATGAGCAGGGCTAGAGCTCTGTGACTGGACAAATTGGTTATCAGTCAACTGTCTGGGTAAGGGTAACTTGGAATCTTAACATGTCGGATGCATTGTGAGAGCACAGGGGAAGAACCTTGAGGCTTGCATATCCAGGGAGCCAACCAATCCTGGAAAAATAAAGGAACTGGAGACTGCTTGGATAAAATCCTGTATAAGACAGTCAGCAGAGCCCTCACCCCCCCCACACACTTTTTTTTTTTTTTTAAACCTTGTGGAAGGGCGAGCTCCAAAGGGATAGAAGAAAATGCCCTTGGAGCTAGCAAGCACAAGAGCATGCCCTGAGGCACAGCAGAAGTATCTGGGTCCGAAGAGTCCATGGAAAGTCATTAACGCCACCATCAGAAGAGATGAGGAGGGTGGGGGGACTCATTTTCCTCCATGCCCTCTCAGGGGGGAGAGGAGTAGGGAGACTCCCCTAAACTGAGAACTTCTGGCGTCAACTGGAGGCCACACAGAACACCACAGAGGGTGCCGGAGACTGCGCCAGGGACAGTGCTGAACCAATCCAGATCAAGACCGTAACCCAGCCCCAAGAGATCCAGCACCAGACCAGGTGCCAGACCAGGCACTAAACCAGGCATGGCACCTGCTCAGAGTCTGGCCCCTCATAAAACACTAGAGGCACTGAACTGGCACCAAGGAGGACAGGGAGAGTGAGAGAGAATCTCTGGAACCAGGGAAACACCAAAGAGTCAACAGACACTAGAACCAGGGCTAGGAAGACACAATGACATGCCAGAAGGCTGAACTCGGCACCAGACCAGAGTAGTACCTGGCCAGTCCTACCAAGAGACACAAGGTAGGGGTGTGGCCAGCGGGGCAGGAGTCGGTGGCGCAGTCACCATCACCAGCAAGGGCAGAAAGCTGTTGCCGGAGCCAAACGCTCTACCTGGCTTTGGAGGGCCTCGCCTGGGGTTCCATACCACCAATCCATGAAAGCCATGGAACGGACCACCAGCAGCAACACCCCATCCAGATGCTACACCCACTGCTCCAAAGAGGTGCCCAGGGAAGACTCCCCACTGGGGACCCTCCTAGGACAGAGGGGGGACTCTAGGTTCGAGGTCTCAGTATCCTGGCACCAAGGCCCATGGCAATGAGGGCCGCGTTGAAGGGCCATGGCCCAAAATGGGAGAACAGGGTTTACTTAAGAGGAAGGAGGGGGTCAGAACTAGAGGGCACAGCCTCAGACTGCAAGGAAAAGGATACAGGGGCAATGTGAGATGACGTTTCTTCATGGAGAGGGTGGTGGAGCCCTGGACAGACAACCAGACAGAGTGGTGGGGGCTAAATCGGTGGAAGAATTCAAGAGGCATGGGATAAGCATATGGGACTGAGTATCGGGGGAGGCGGGGCTGGCAGGGAGGGGGAGGTTGGGGGGTATAAAAGGGCAGACTAGATGAGCCGGTATGGTCTTTTTCTGCCATCAAGCTTCTATGATTCTATGGGTCTCGGGGAAGGCTTCCTGTAGGATGACCTTGAGTGGTATCATTTCTTTCTCCCCCTGAAGGGCAAGGGAAAGAACTCGAGGCCAAGCGGTGCAAAGAACCCAACCAGAATTGGGAACCGGCCCACTCCTTCATGCTCTGGAGGACTGTTCTTCCCCCACGCACAGGACCGCCCGTGGTCAGAACCCTTCCCTCACAGGAAAGTGGACCGGACACAGCGTGGGCAGCCCAACAACCATGGCACAAAGAGAAAAACAACGCTGGGTCAACACGGTAGCAGCCCAACATGGTACCTAGTCAACATGGCACCAATCCAAACACAGCGCCAGTACAAAAAACTGGGGAGGGTCCCTACCGTGATCCTGTAGTGACGTTATGATGAGTCTCCATAGGGCTGAGAGAAACTGACCGATTTTTTTTTATTTTAAATCACTAAACTGATACAAAAATAATAAATTCTACTGTTAAACAACTACAACAAACTGAAGCGGCTGTCATATAGACGTGAAAAGTTCAGTTAGTAAGAACTTACCATAACAGTAGATCTTCGAGAGAGTCTCTTGCAGTAGGTAATTACTTGTAGGACTGCACCCCCGGCGTCAGGATCACATGGAAACTTTTGCTAGCAGTGTCTGATGGGGGACCATCAGTGTGACACTATATAGTGGGTGGTCCCCACATCCGCCCTCCAATTCTCCCGCCGGAGACCTCCAAGAGGCGTGACAGCAGAATGGGAAAGAGGCTCCTGGAGCCAAGAAAGGCTGATGGAAAAAGAGCTTCAGACTAAATATGGGTGAAGAAGGGTGGGAAAAAAGGTTACCTATTGCAAGAGCCTCTCTCAAAGATCTACGGTTATGATAAGTTCTTATGTAACTGTACTAACTTACTTCGAGAGGACTCTTGCAGTAGAAATTACTTGTAGGACCGAGTCCCAAGCAGTAAGAGTCCAAGGAACAGGGAAACATGTGATGCTGGAATTGAAAAGATAGTAGGTAGCCAAATACTTAGGACAGGACTCCCTGGAGGACTGCCAATCCGAAACCGACCCTGCAACTAGAGGCAATGTCCAAACTATAGTGTTTTGTGAAAGTGTGGATGGAACTCCAAGTAGCAGCCATGCAAATTTCTGTGGCAGATACGTTTCTGAAACAGGCTGTTGAGGCGGCCATATCCCTGGTAGAATGTCCTTTAACCTACCCCGGAATGACTTTACCATACTCCTGGTAACAAAAACCAATACAGTTAGCCAACCATTTGGAAAAGCACTGTTTGGAAACTGCTGCGCATTCTCTCTTTGGTGCGAAAGAAATAAAAAACTGATCAGTCTTTCTGACATCTTTTGTCCTGTTGCTGAAATAACACAGCATTCTGTGAACATCTAACATATGTAGAATGGCCTCCCCCTGATTAGTATGCTCAGGGTAATACACTGGCAGCTGAAGAGACTGATTCAAGGTAGTCTCTGAAACAACTTTCAGAAGAAACTTGGGATTAGTGCGCAGAGCCACCCAGTCTCTGTGAAAAATCAAATAAGGCACCTTACACATCAGGGCCTGAAGCTTAGAAATTCTTTGAGCAGAAGTAACTGCAACTAAAAAGAGTGCTTTCCAGGATAAAAAGTGCATACCACATGTACTTGAAAGTTTGAAAAGAGGCAAGGTCAATTTCTCTAAAAGAAAATTAAGGTCCCACAGTGGAGCAGGGTCCAATGAGACATGGTAGGCAAAAATAACCACTAGATGTACCTTCAGTGACGAATAACTTAAGCCCAGGTCAGACAGATGAAGAAGGTACTCCATGACCTGAGGAACGGGGGCATCAAAAAAGGATCCCAACTCTTAACGGTGGCCCAAATAGAAAAACGCTTCCACTTCATGGCATATATAGTTCTGGTAGAAGGCTTTATGGCCTCTACCAAAATCTGAGCTACCCTAGGGGAAACCCCAAATCTGGAAGAGACCATGTCTTGAGGAGCCACGTATGAAGTTGAAGGGACTTCAACCCCGGATGGACCAGCGTGCCTCCCCTCCTGGGTCAGGAGATCGTAAGAAAGTGGTAGAGGAATCGGAGGTTCTGCTGCCAGCTACTGAAGCAGCAGAAACAAAATTTGTCAAGGCCAAAATGGAGCTATAAGAATCATTTGTGCTCCTTCTGTTTGAAGCTTGATCAGTACTCTCTGTAAAACTGAAAAGGGAGGGAATATGTACAGAAACCTCCCTGTCCAACAAAGCGACAGGACGTCTTGCCAGAAAGTACCATGCACGAGATCGAGTGAGCAAAACTTGGAAAGTTTTGCATTTGATGGGGCTGCTAACAGATCCACTTCTGGACAACCCCAGAGGTCGAAAATGTGGTCTACTGTCTCTTGCTTTAGCTCCCACTCATGCGCTCTTACCCTGGTACGGCGAAGACTGTCTGCAAGAATGTTCTGCTTGCCTGGGACGTGAACTGCCAGGAGGTGAACCTTGTGCAGAACCACCCAATTCCCGACCCGCATCGCTTCCCTGCAAAGAGGATATGAGTGGGTGCCCCCGTTTGTTGATGTACCACACTAGGCACATGTTGTCCGACTGGATCAACAGTGTATCCTGCTGAAATGTGAACAGTCTGAAGAGCATATAGAACTGCTCTTGTTTCTAGCACATTTATGTGCAAGTGTAGTTCCACAGGTGACCACAGGCCCTGGATCCTATGATTTCCAAGATGGGCACCCCATTCCGTTCCCGACACATCCGTGGTCAGGATTTGGGAGTAAGGAGGGGCCTGGAAAGGAACTCTTCGTGTCAGGTTGTCGGAGTTCTGCCACCACTGCAGATCTTTCTGTATCGGGCCGGAAACTACGACACAGCTGTCCAAGTCGTCTGCCCTCTGATCCCACTGAGACCTGAGAGTCCACTGCGAGATACGCATGTGGAGTCTGGCCAAGGGAACAGTGGGAACCGCCACTGCCATGAGGCCAAGGAAGCAAAGGACCGCCCTGGCCAAAATGTGTCGGCTGGAGGATACCAGTGTGGTCTGTTTCTCCAGAGTCTCTACCCTGTCCAGGGGGAGAAAGACCATACACCCTGGACTGTGTCCAGAACCACCCCAATAAATTGCAGGCACTGGGAAGGAGCAAGCTGAGATTTGGGGTAGTTGACAGTAATACCCAGTCGCTAGAAAAGTTGCAGGATAGCTGACAGAGAAGCCTCCAACCCCTCCCTCGACGGAGCTGCAAGGAGCCAATTGTCGAGGTAGGGGAAGACGGAGTGCCCCTGACTCCTCAGAGCTCTTGCCACCACCGTGAGGCACTTGGTAAAAACCAACGGTGCAGAGGACAGGTCAAAGGGAAGGGCTTTGAACTGGTAATCCTCCCCTTGGAAAGAAAACCTGAGGAATCTGTGGTGAGAATGGAATACTGGGATGTGCAGGTATGCATCCTGCATGTCCAGGGTACAAAGTCATTGTCCTTTGGACAAGAGAGGCAGCAGACTTTGCAGCATCAGCATCCAAAACTTCTTGTATTCTATAAAAAGGTTTAGGGTACTGAGGTCTAATATCTGGCACAGGTCCCCCATCTTTTTGGAGACCAGAAAGAAGTGGGAGTAGAATCCCTTCCCTATCTGGTTTGCCAGCACTGGCTCTATTGCTTCCTTTCGAAGAAGAGCCATGATTTCCTCCCTTAACTGGGGAATGTGCACCCTTGGGTAGTGGGAAACACCCAAAGTTTTTTTTTTTTTTTAAATTAGAGAGTGACCAAACCTTATTAATTGAAGTACCGAGGCATCGGTTGTGATGGACTCCCAGCCTCCCAAATGCCTTGCGAACCTTCCCCCCACCTGCTCCTCTGATAGACATGGAGGAGGGAGGGCAGTCAGCGAGTCAGGAATGGGAGGGGGGGTTAGGTAGGACCACCCCTGAAGCTCTCAGAGTCATGGCTGGAGAGGTGGCGGCCGTATTGGGAGCCCTATGCTTGAATGGATGCTTAGGTGCCTGCTGTGGTTTCATCTGGCGTCTGTTTTGCTGACGAAAAGGACATTTTGGCTGAGGTTTCGAGCAATACACAGTATGTACTAACCAAAGGGCAGTGCCTTTATCTTGTAGGCTTGTAATAATGTCCTGGGCATCCTGAATAGCCAACTGGACATCAGGAGTTAGACCGGATACTCTTAACGAAGAGAATCCACTAAGGCTTACTGCCGTGGCTGTGCCTCTAGCGGAGGAATCCACCACGTCGTAGGCGACCCTTAGTGAATGATGTCCTGCCACCTTAGCAGCTCTGAGGGTATTCGCCAAGGTGGTCTTAGATACAGAGTTCGGGAGGGCCTTGACTATGGGCTCGAGCTGGCGGAACAGAGATTTTTGGTACACTAGCATATGCACCACATAGTTAAGAGTAGGAATAGCAAGTGTAGAAGAGGAATAAAACTTTTTCCCAAACTGGTCCAGCAGCCTGGAGTACTTATCAGGTAGAAAAGTTCTTGGGTGCTTAGGCTTAGCGGACCTGTCATGGGCTGCAGTTATGACCACCAAGTCAGCCTTTGGATGTACATTGAGGAGGTCTTTGTCCTCTGGTGTCCTGTAAACCCGGTCGGCTTTCTTGGCCATAGCCAGGATAGAGAAGGGTCTCTGCCAAGATGGTCGAGGATAAATCCTCATGAGATTCCAGCCATGGGGGTGTGAGCACCGGACTAGTTTCTAGAAAATCTAGGTGCTCAGACAACCTCTGACATTTTGGGTCTTGAGCATCAGACTTCCAGCCTTGTGCCTCTGCCATTTGCCTTAGGAGGTCTACAAAGGAGGGATCCTTGGGTGGGGGGGAGACTTGGGAGAGTCTCTAGGAGTTGGCTCCTCAGGAGGAGGGGGGTCTTGAATCCTGAACACTCAGAGGATGACTCGGAATCAGATTCAGAATCATCGGAATCCGCAGGTTCTTTGTCTGGAAAAACAAGCTCCATCTCCCTTGCAGCTACGTCTGACATCAGGGCCTGTGTACGGCCTGACATCAAGGCTCAAGGGGTGATTGGAGAGGGTGCCCCAGGGGTAAGAGCTGGATGACCTACATATAAAGGTCGTGGATGCCTCCTGTCCAGTTCTGAGACCAATTAAAATTTTGTCTCAGACCTCCATGTTTGCAAAATCTCCCTGAAATCCAACTGTGGTTGAGCAGGAGGAGGTGGAGTGGGAGGTGGTGGAGAGTGACAGGTATGGAATCCTGATCTGGCATGCATCTCATGAGCCGAGAAAAAAAAATTACTTACCACAGAAATGTTGTTTCTTCTAATGGAGTCTTGCTGTATTCTGACAATATGCAGTTAGACCGACCGGTTCAACTGCCCCGGAGAACCAAGAGTTGAACTCTATGCAAATGCATAGAACGTTGAGCTCAAGTTCGGTTTTCAAACCACTGTCCTCGGTACATTCTAGTAACAGATCAGATTCTATGAAGCGAACTAGTTTAATATGCTTGCAATGGCCAAAACTAAGCCTAAACAGGACCCCAACAGGGGCAACATATGGAAACAAACCCAAAGGGCATATAAAAGACTCAAGTCACAGATGCCCAGAGAAAACCATTACCACTAATGGTTTTAAAGTTGCTGCAGAAGAACCACCCTTCCCCTAGGTTCTGAAGGGGAGGCAGGGTGGGAGGTCAGAATACAGCAAGATTCCATTAGAAGAAACAACATTACTATGATAAGTCATTTTTTCTCCAAACAACATGAAGTCTTGCTGTATTCTCACAATATGCAGACTATAAAGCAGTGCCCCAGGAGGTGGGCATAGAACCTATTTGGGGAATAGGCTCTGCAGTACTGCTGTGCCAAACCTGGCATCACTCCTTGCCTGAATAACCAGGCTGTAATGCTAAGTAAATGTATGGACAGACTTCCAGGTGGCAGCCTTACATATCTTAAGCAAGGGGACTTCCCTGGCAGCCGCCAAGGAGGCCGCAGTGCCTCTGGTAGAGTGGGCCCTAAGACCTGCTGGTGGGTCCTTACCCAGCTTACTGTAGCAGAACTGGATACAAGCCACAATCCATCTGGCTATAGTCCTTTTTGCAGCTGGCCTACCCTGACCAACTTCTCCATAAGAAAGAAAAAGTTGGTAACAATCCTTCCTTAGCTCTTTTGTCCTTTCCACATAATAGCTAATAGCTCTTTTAACATCCAGGCTATGCAGCCTGCGTTCACCTGAACTAGAGTGATCTGAGAAAAATACAGTCAAAGTAATGGATTGGTTCAGATGAAACTCAGAAACCACCTTAGGGAGGAATTTCCTATTAGTTCAGAGCACAATCTTGTCCCTGTGAGGTGAAATATAGTTGGGCTCCACAGACAAGGCCTGAAGCTCACTGATTCTTCTAGCAGAAGTGATAGCCACTAGAAAAACAGTTTTCCAAGTGAGAAACTTGAGTTCTGAAGAAAACATAGGTTCGAAAGGAGGCTGCATAAGCTGACCTATACATATGTTCAGGTCCCATGCAGGGGGTAGGTTCCCTATGAGGGGGATAAAGATGCAACAACCCCTTGAAAAACTTCTTGAAAACTGGGTGTGCAGCCAAAGAAGATGCCTTCCCTGCTGAAAGATAAGCAGAGACAGCAGAAAGGTGTACCTTCAGGGTAGATGGCTGTAAATACAGAAACTAAAGGTGGACCAGATTAGTCCAGGAGCTGTAGTACTGCAGCTTGCTGTGGATCCAAATCCTTCTGTGCACACTACATGGAAAATCTTTTAGATTTGGAGGAATAGGTTTTTCTGGTAGCAGGTTTTCTGGCACCTTTCAGAATATCCAGGACAGACTGAGACAGTCGTAAATCGGCATATTCTAGGTCTTCAAGATCCAAGCCCTGAGGTGAAGGGACTGAAGTTTGAGGTACATTATCCTGCCCTGAAAGGAAGTCAGCAGGTTGTACCTCCTGGGTAGAGAAATCGGTTTGGTCACTGACAGTGACAACAGCATCGAGAACCATGGCAGTCTGGCCCAGTCTGGGGCTATAAGAATCATTGTGGCAGACTGAGACCACAACTTGACCAGGACTCTGGCTATCAAAGGAAAGGGAGGAAAAGCATAAAGGAACCTGTTTGACCAGTCCAGAAGGACAGCATCCAGTGGCACTGAGCCCTGGAGTGGAGGCCTGCAACAATACAGAGGTAACTGGTGATTGTCTGGGGTTGCAAAGAGATCTATCTCTGGAACCCCCACCTCCTGAACACTGAAAGAAGGACCTGCTTGTTCAAGGTCCATTCGTGATGGCCCTGGCTGATTCTGCTGAGAGCATCTGCCAGTACATTGTCCTTTGCCTGGCAAGTGAACTGCTAACAGTGACATGCTGAGAGAATATGCCAGCTTCCAAATCTTCATGGACTCCATGCAAAGCAGGGAGGATCTTGTTCCCCTCTGTTTGCTGATGTAGTACATGGTGGTGGTGGTGTTGTCTGTCCTGACCTGTACCACCTTATCCTGTAGCAGACTGGCAAACTACTGAATAGTCGGGAGCACTGCTCTGAGTTCCAGAAGATTGATGTGTAAGAGAGACTCCTGAGGGAGCCACGTACTGTGTGCTGTGTGATCCCCTAGGTGGGCACCCCAGCCGAGGAGAGATGCATCCGTTGTCAGCAACAGAGAGGGTACCTGAGGGAAAAAGGGAACCCCCACTCTGAGGTTGTCCATCTCCTGCCACCACTGAAGAGCTAACAGAAGGGTGGGAGACACTGGAATCAGTTTGGATAGAGAATCCTTTTTCTGAGACCAGAAGGATCTGAGGTGGAACTGCATGTCCCTCATCTGGAACCTAGCTCCCAGGACCACATCTGTGGTGGAAGCCATGTGTCCTAAGAGCTGTAAGAAGTACCCTTCTGGACGAGGAACTCGAACCTGAAAGGATTTTGCTAACTTTATGAGGGTCTGTGCCCTTGCCACGGGCAAGAAGGCCCTAGCCTGAATGGTATTCAGTTCTGCCCCTATAAATTCTAGTACTTGTAAAGGGTTTAAGACAGACTTTCAAAGATTTACCAAAAACCCCAGAGAGAGGAGAGTATCCTGGGTGAGTTTTAGGGCTTCTGTGACCTGCTGGGGGGGGACTGACCCACCAACAGCCAGTCATCCAGATAAGGGTAAACTGACACCCCTTGCCTTCTGAGGAATGCCGCCACTACTGCCAGACATTTTGTAAACACTCTTGGTGCAGATGTCAGGCTGAAGGGCATAGCCCTGAATTGGTAGTGGCCTGAAGGCAGTCGAAATCTGAGATATTTTCTGTGAGACTGTCTGATGGGGATGTAGAAGTAAGCATCCTTAAGGTCTAGGGATGCCAGCCAGTCCCCTTGCTTGAGAGTAGGTAGAATGGTAGCCAGGGTTGTCATTTTTAATTTTGGCTTAGTAAGATGTCCGTTCAGGAATCTGAGATCCAGAATAGGCTGTGGCTCCCCAATTTTCTTTGGTGCTAGGAAGTACCTTGAGTACAGTCCTTTTCCTCTGTGCTGATGTGGCACAGGTTCCACTGCTCTTGACTGAAGGAGTGTGGAAACCTCTGCCTCCGGCTGTGCTGTTTCTGCAGTGCTGGAAGGTCTGAAAATTCTTGCTGACAGTTTTGGAGGCACCTTGAAAGTGAGAGCAAGTCCCTGACCCACTGTCTCCAGGACCCATTTGTCTGAAGTGATGGAATGCCAAGCCTGGAGATAGTAGGTCAGCCTGCCCCCAACAGGGTAAGGGGAGGCTGCATGGACAGAACTTTCAGGGTGTCTGTTTGGCTGGGGTAGCAGATTGGGGGTGCAGGCGGCCCTGCCAGCACCCCTCCTGCCTCTCCCTCTGAAGAACCCCTGGGCTGCTGATAAGAGGGAAAAGCTTGGGCGTGGTGGAAAGGCCTGGGGTAAGGTCTGCCCCTGCCCCGCTGCTTCTGAGGAGTAGCAGCTTTCTCTTTTGCTGAAGCACTCCTGTATGCCACTCTGTACTCATTCATCTTTTTCATATATGCCTCAGTTTGTTCCCCAGAGAGTTCTGGATAAGAGGAAAATCCATGGCATTATTCTGCGTGCCCTGGGAGAGGTTAGTACACCTGAGCCAGGAAAAACATCCAAGGGATACAGCAGAAGCCATAGCCCTGGAAACTGCATCATTGGAGTCCACAGCCATGTGGAACTGGGACTTAGATGCTTGCACCCCCTAGTTGACCAGCTCCTGAAGGTCAGCAGAAAGTTCAGAAGAGGCCTTTTTAACCAGTTGTTCCACAGCTTCCCAAAGGGACTTCTGATACCTGTAAGCATAAGCCAAATAGCAGACTTGTCCGATACCCAAAGAAGCTGCCAGGTACCCTTTTTTGGCAAGAGAATCCACCTTTCTGGAATCCTTGGCAGGAGTGCTGAGAGGCCAGAAGAATGCCAGCCTTCTCACAGGCTGCAGCTTGAACCACCCCTACATGGCTACAATGGCCAGTTAGAAAGTCAGTACCATTGCCAGCCAGAAAATACTTCCTGTCCATTTTCTTATCTAAAGGAGGAACAGAACTAGGGGTTTGGAGGATTTTTAAAGTCTGCTTCTTAAAGGACTTATGAATGGGGATTGAAAGTCCCTGGGATACAGGAATATCCATATTTTCCCTGTAATCCTCTTCCTCTTCATCCTCCTGCCTGGCCTCTTGTACAGAGAGCTGCAGGGTCTCAGCTACCTGCCTCATAAAGGCAAAATGGGAGGTAGCCTCAGAGACAGGCCTAGGGAGGGATTCGTACTGGGGCTGGTCAGGGGAGACCTCAGGGGCAATGAGCTCCCCTTCATCCTGTTCCTCATCATCCTCCTCATATTCAGACAAATAATATTCCTCAGGATCAATGTGACCTGAAGGAGTTGAACCGGTACCCAGAACCGTTGGCTGTCCAGACGGTACCTGCGACTGTTTTGGCGAACCCAGCTTACAAAGACTGCACTATTCGAATGGCTTTCCCAATCTCCTCCGTGGTTGCAACCAAGACCGACTGCTTACACGGTTCCGAACCAGAGCATTTGGGTTTCTTCAACGATGTGGGTTCTGAAACCGACTCAGAGCATCATTTGACAGTCGACGGTTCACCCTGACTTGAAAGGTCGACTGTCGGATCCAAAGGTTCGGCTGAACCGGAACCGGCCTCAGTAGTCTTGTCCGTTTTTTCCCTTAGTTTACTGAGGCGCCTGTCTAAAGTAGACCGAGGGAAATTTTTACAAATGTCACAGTCTGTTTGTAAGTGGTCGAAACCCAAACAGTACAGACAAACCAAGTGAGGATCAGCTTTTGCAAATTGCTCCCTACACTCGGTACAATGCTGAAACCCAGTGGGACCATTTTTTCTCCTGGGTTTCTGTGACATAACCCTAAAATTCGGGGCTTAACCCAGTGGCTTAGTTAGGCCGGTCAAGCTAGAGTCAAATTACTACTTTATCCGTAGTAGCTTAGTTAGGCCAGGATGAAGAAAGAAGGAAAGAGAAAATTACCCTTGAAGGCTTAGTTAGGCCGGGTAATAGAGAGAAGACAGAATCCGAACCAGCCAATGGTTTAGCACCAGCCAAAAATGAACTGTGAGCCCCCAGTTCTGGTCAGGACTTTGCACCGGTACCAATTACAGTGAAACTGAGGAAATTTAGAAATTCGGTTCCCTCATGGTCACGGAACCGATCGGAAACTGAACACTTACCTAACCTAAGAATGTACACAATACCGAAGACAGCGGTTTGAGAACGTACTGAAAAGAAAATAAAGTGGTTTGAATTAAACCGACGAAACTCAGCTAGACCGAAAGCGGTGTAGGAGAAATCTCCACGGCGTCTTCACCGGTGAGCGGAGTAAAGAATCTGATCAGTTACTAGAACATACCGAGGACAGTGGTTTGAAAACCGAGCTCGAGCTCAATGTTCTATGCATTTGCACAGAGTTTAACTCTTTGTTCTCTAGGGTAGTTGAACCAGTCGGTCTAACTGCATATTGTTAGAATACAGCAAGACTTCATGTTGTTTGAAGCTCAGGGTAGCATAATGGTGAGCATAACCCGGCGACTGAAAAAGAGGCAATTGAAAACCAGAATATCCTGGGTAGTAATAACTCATCGAAAAGGGGGTCCGGCATCAGGCCTGATGGAGAGTAGCACGTCGTCGGAAAACCTGATGATACCCCAGATGGTGGGTAGCCTGATGATGGCCCTGACGGAGGGTAACCTGACAGTGGTCCTGACAGAGGGTAGCCTGCCAGCAGCCCTGAAGGAGAGTAGCGTGAAGGAAAGCCTGCCAGCATCCCTGACTTGGGGGGGGTACCATGGTGAAGGGCACGACGGCAGGAGTCCGGAAGGCGGCCTGAAGGTGGGAAACCAGATGGGGGCCCTGATGGAGTGTGGCCCGCTGGCAGCCCCGACAGCGGGAGTAAGGGGCCCGACGGGAGCGGAGAAGGATTGGGTCTGGCACCCCTGCCAGGGGCAGTGAAGCTACTGTTAGTCCTTTGGCTCAGTCATCAGGTATACCTAACAAAAGGACTCCTTCCATCGGGACCTGTGGGTCCGGGAACAGTGGAGGAATCTACAACGGAGGAGGAGACGGGGGCTCTCCATGAAGGGAACTCCATGGCGACCCTTGCCCTCCAGCCGGGATGAAGCTGACATTCGGCTGCACGTCAGAGCCTCCTAAATTGTCTGACTGATGCAAAATGGTCATGTGCACATCAGAGGGTCAGATGACCAACTTAGTGACCTGGGTCACGCAGAAGTCGGAGACACTGACCCCCGACTTACCAACCTTGGCCAAATGCTCATCGGGGGGGAGGTCCGACGAGTGGCTTACTGACTGCACCTGCCGACTTAGAGCCCAAGGTTGTGATAGGCCTAAGTACGGCAGCGGTCTCAGACGAATCCAAGGCACCTGCAGTCATTACCAGTGGCGGCGGGGTGGCCAAAGCCTGCGGAAACACAGGCTTGGCCGCAGCACTCATCTTCCTGGTGGAAGAGGGTTGCTCCTCCACCAAAGAGCCCGTGGGTGGCTTTGGAGGAGCTGGGGGGACTGCTACCAGAGTGTTTTTTCCTTGTCCTACTTCTTCTTCTTACGGGGGTCGGAGAGTAGGAGGCGCTTTTTAGCTTCTTTAGCTCCTTTTCCATTGAAGCCATTTTTACTTTTAGGAGATGGGCTTCGAAGAACTGTTGACACCTTTTCCGTGTAGCCTGGTTGAACTGGGCGCAGGCCTCACACTCCTCGACGCTGTGATCCAGTCCCAAGCAGAAGAGGCAGAGGGTATGCTGGTCCTTCTGCGGTAGCTGGATACCGCAAGAATCACACTTGTTTTTATGCAATTCTGTAGATGAAGTAGACAGCACACACAAATATTATGACATTAAGAAATAAGAGAAAAAACAGATACTCATTCGAATTTAGGCATTCGAACAGCTGCAACAAGCTTTAGTAGGTCCGCCATGCAGAAGTCGATGGCAGGAAAGAACTGGCAGGCGGATGTGGGGACTGCCCACTAAATAGTGTCACGCTGACATCCATCACATGACATCGGGTGGGGGGTTCCCCGTCAAGACACTGCCAGCAAAGGATTCCGTGTGGTCCCGAAGCCGGAGGGCACAATCCTACAAGAAATTACCTACTGCAAGAGCCCTCTCAAAGTAAGATTTCTGATTCCCGAAGGTTGAGCGACATCGTCCCTGACGTGCACGCGACGGCGGGGAAAAAAGGAACTGAGGCGGTTGGAGACTGGCTTAGTGCCACGAGCCACTCTCATGGTGCCATGCATGTGCACCGCTTGCTTAGACGTCGACCCCCTCGAAAGTATGGACTCCTGCTAGGTATTGATAATTTGCCAAAAAAACACACACAGATGTGATGGGCTAAATATGAGGGAAGTCTACGAATCAGCCGTAAGCAAGCAAGAAATGACTATGACACAAAAAACCATCAATACACATAGACTGTGGCTACGAAAAAGTTTAATAAATTACAACATGAACAAACGGACGGTTCCCCGGAGCTTCGAGGGTAACAACCCTCTTCATTGGTTGGGGGGGGGGGTTGAGTCCAAGACATACACCACCATTTAAAGACATTATCAAGTAAATACACAAGACTATGGTGACCAATTATAAAACATCTCACCATGTGTCAATTATAGGGAAGAAAAGAAGACAATTATTACCTACAAACAATTAGACAAATGCACCATAATGTTTATAGACAACAATGTTTACAAAAGGGGGTCAATACATCTATAAAAAAAAAATTCAACCATCTCTCATTCAGACGATCAATGGCAGTGAAAGGACAAAAACTTTTTTTTATGTACAAAAATAATTTCTTATATATAAAAATCTTTTTGATTATACGAGTCATATGACTTTAAGCGTTATAGAATTAATAGGATTAATTTATGTCCAATATTTCAGTGAGACAAATCATGCCAAAAACAACCTATGTATTTGTGATGCACGCTGTGACACATGGTGAGGTTATGTTATATGATTGGTCACCATAGTCATGTGTATTTACTTGATAATGTATTTAAATGGTGTTGTACATCTTGGTCTCCACCTACCCACCCCACCAATGAAAGAGTTGTTACCCTCGAAGCACCAGGGAACTGTCCGTTTGTTCATGCTGTAATTTATTAAACTTTTTCGTAGCCAGTCCATGCGTATCGCTGTTTTTTGGGGCCATAATTGATAATATGCCACCCAGTGAATCCGCCAGATGGTTCAATGAGCAGGCTGAGATTTTCATGCCTCTGAGACTGTGAATAATGCCACAGTGATAGTACTGCCAGATATCATGTAAGTTACCTGGACCGCCCTGGTCCTGGAACAAAGTAATTCAGGGCATTTACTCCTTTCTGTTTCAAGAAGACGTTGATGTGGATACACTGATGCTGACTGTCACAGACCTCCTGTAATAAAATCTGGTGATAATGGGGGTCACATAATCTTAGGGGAGGCTGTCAATAGGGATCACTTGAGCTACAGGAGGCTTTGAAGTGAGACCCCTCTCCCTGCAAAGCCAACTTGGGACTCCCCAAGCATGTAAAACAAAGCAAAAACCAGCATGGCCAACTAAATCAAAGAAGACTGGATGACCTCAAAGCCGGGGGCAACAAGAGCAACCCGTCCTGGTGGGTTCTTATGAGGACACTGACCAATGCACGTTCCATTGGTGCTACCATGTCTTAAAAAGTGCCACTTTTTTTATTGGGGAGGGCAGACTTTTTAATACTGTCCTAGACCCGCAACTGGACAAATCAGGTAACAGGACTGAGTCATACAGCAGGGCAGTGGCAAATCTGAAGAGGCTGGGCCTGACAGAGTTGTGGCATCATCTCCATCCGAGACTGAGAGACTATACTTGCTGGTCTGCACCCCACCATGCATACTCAAGGCTGGGCCTTGTTTGGTTGCCAGCTGAATGGCTGCACATAGTAGATTTTTGCACCTTCAAACCCAGAACGATATCAGACCAGGCAGCAGTGGCACTAAGCCTCACTTTAACCCCAAAGGTCAAAAACTCCTCTTGGAGACTTAATGTTTCCCTCTTAAACAACCTGGAATACAGAGAGATGGTGAAGCAACACGTAACGGATTAATCCCCCAAAAGGTACACCACAAGCAATGTGGTGGGCCAGATTCAAAGCTATTGTTATGGGTGAAACCATTAGTCTGGCATCACACCTAAAACAAAGAGAGAGGCTTAGGGAACAATGTGAGTTGGAAAGAAAAAGAGTTGAATTAGGTGCAGAACATAAAATAGCACTAGATGTGGAAGTTAAAAAAAAAAAAATTAGAATAATAATGTAGGACAAAACGTAATAAAATACTGGACGATAAGCTTGAAGGGTCTCTCCAATACTCCCGCCAGAGGTTGTAAGAGTCGGGTAACCAAGCTGGTAAAATATTAGCCTGGCAGTTACATAAGGAAGCTGTCAGCAGGTGGGGTATTTAAAATAAAAACTAGGAATGCCCCTCCTCAATATACATCAGACCTGAATAAAACAGCACAAGATATATTCACAGGACAGTGTGACCAACTGTTAAGAGAAACAGGATGCCTTTTTTGCCAGGGTCAAGCTAAAGAAATTACAGGAAGAACAGGCAGAAGCCCTGGATGCCCCAATTACAACAGAAGAATGCTGGTGGTGCTTACGTGCCTCAAGAGATGCAAGGCCCGTGGCCCTGATGGTCTGGCTCCCGAATTTTACAAGACTTTCCAAGAGCATTTACTCCCACATATGGGCACGGTCTTTAGAGCGGTGCAGGATGGGAAGGGAACCCTCCTAGCCTGGTAATATGCTCAGATTTCTATCATCCCCAGAGAAGGCAGGGTCCTGACACTGGTGCTGCACTGGAGGAGATGGGTCTGGGACAAAAATTTCAAGACAGTATAGGGACCCTATATGCTGCGCCATAAGCCACACTAAAGGTCAATGGGTTATTAGCAGAGAGATTTTATTTAACAAGAAGGAGGAGACAGGGTTGCCCCCCTCTCACCCTTGCTCTTTGCTATGTGCATATAGCCCCTGGCCACAGACATCCGCAGTAGCAGAGAAATTAAAAGCATCAGTACAGGAGATCGATGCCATACAATCTCTATGTGGATGATTCCCTGTTTTATATCACATCCTCAGAAACAACGCATCCCTGTTTTATTAAATTAACTGGAACAGTATGGGGATAGCTCTCAGAATACAAAATGGTTTAATGTGATAATGGCGACTTTTAAATGTCACCGACCAAAAATAGCAAGTAAAATAGCGCCCTAAGTCAAAAGGACAAGCAGAACTACATTGACCGCCACAAACAGCGATGGTCGCTCATTATGTCAATGCAAACAAGACCAGTAACCTATGCCCCACCCACACTTTTGCCCCCAACTTATTATACTCTACTGGGGCGTAGACCCGGGGGATGGAGGCACAAAAAAAAGAAATATATATTATATGTGTGTATGTATATATATATATATATATATATATATATATATATATATATATATATATATATATTCCTACAACATCCCGGACCCAACGTGGCTCCACCAGCTCAATAGCCACTACACCAAACAGCCAGCTCGGCAGGGCTTGGCCTACTATATCCCTATATGCTGCTCCATATAGGGATCGGCATTTTGCAACACTCGCTATACCTATGAGTAATCAAATGGAGTGGCTGAATTGTGCCTCGCTCAGATGACTGCACACCTACAAAATCAATTTGGATAGGTCAGAGGACAACACTTTAGGAGGCATATCTGCACATCGAGCGGTGTGGAGCCGCACTTTCACACTAAATGGAACCGTGCAGTGTCCACCATGTTCCCGACTTCCAGAATTTACAAAATTAAAATAAAGTACGTTACAGTGCATAAAACAAAGGCTTTTCCTTGCGAAAAGCTTAATCTGGGGTAAGCCTTTGGGGGTGGAGAGCTGAAAATGTGGACAGCTTTCCTTTAAAAATGTTGGCGAAGGCCAGGAATCTAAACACACCGAATGAGATCGGACCCCTCGCAACTATCATTGGAGACCCTAATTTCCTACCTCCCCGTACAGACCCGGCATTCTGCAGATGTAACAGGATGTCCCTGACGAAGTCCCAAGCCCTAATAAGTAACAACAGAGTCACACAATTCCTGGAGCTGAAATATTTTTTTCAGATACCTCCAAGAGGGGCATCGTCTTCATTCCCAGAATCATATAAACAGCATAAGTGGAGATTTGACGCCATTAGAAAACTTCCTTTATTGAGCAGCTATGCTGGCAGGGAGGGGTGGTACAATGTCAAGAGCATACAAGATACTTATGGGGTAGACCACCCAGAGTTCAATAAGCTAAGGCTACAAAAATCAGAAACCCCAAGACAGACCAGACCTCTCACAAGGAATCTGAAATTAGACAAACCTTTATAGAAGTCTATCAAAACTTGTATAACGAGGACTCTGTTACCCCGAACATAAGACTCAATTTCCTAAACAACCTAGGCCTCCCCAAACTAACGACAGCGCAGATTAGATCCTTAGAAACCACAATCAGAGAAACAGAAGTCTAAACTGCCATTACAGCTCTCTCCCTTGGGCGAAGTCCAGGCCCCAATGGCTTCCCGGACGAATGGTACTGAGCGTTCCAAAAATAACTAGTTCCCAAATTACATTCACTCTGTGTAAAAGTGGCTAATGGTGGTGCCCCCCCCCCACCACACAAAATCTTGGGACCATGCAACCCTGGCTGCGCTCCCCAAACCAAATAAAGACATTACTGACCCCACTTCCCACCGCCCAATTTCAATTTTAAATGTTGATTATAAAATCTTTACTCCTATTTGGGCCACAAGATTGGAAAATATTCTTCCCCAGATTACACATCCTTACCAGGCAGGTTTTATCAAACACAGAAATACATCAGATAATATTCACAAAACTCTTATCCTACACGAATATATCCAAAACAGGAAAATTCCGTCCACCTTCATCGGCTTTGATGCTGAAAAGGCCTTTGATATGGTCTCCTGGCCCTTTTTATGGGACGCCCCGTCGGCTTTTCAATTTCCTGATTCCTTCTTAGTTTGGTTACGTAACTTGTATACATCCCCAAAGGCCTACGTTAGAATAAAGGGGAGGTATGTCAATCCTGATCCTATTACAACTTGGAACCCGGCCGGGTTGTCCTCTCTTCCCCCTCCTTTTTGCCCTTTACATGGAACCACTAGCTGTGGCACCTAGGGGAGCAAAAATATAAACACGACTCAGGAGACATAAGCTGGAGCCACACTAAAAGGAAGCCCAGTACTACGAGAAAAAGTGGGCTCAAGAGCATAAGAAAAAAAAAACGCAGTTGCAGTCAGCTTGAAATAGCAGCATATTTAGTATTCCTCCTAAAACCTCGCTCCTCAGATGGGACACCACCTACAATAGCATCTGCCGCTATGCCTCTGGGGCGCCACGCTTCAAACATCACTGTCAGCTTTATGCTGACCTAAAATGGCCTAGTCCCTCTGCCCATCGGCATCTAGCCTTTGGCTCTCTACTTCATGGTATAAACAGCTCAGGTCTACCTAGATCTCTCTCTCCTCACTGTTATACTCCCAAACCTCCACCTATGGTCTCCGATCAAATGACTATACCCCTCTTTTCATCCCCAGATGCAAAACCTCCATGGGTACACGTGCTTTCTCTTACTTGGCACCTAAGTACTAGAACGCTATCCCACAAACTATTCGCCAAGCCCCCACCCATGCTCACTTCAAGAAACTCCACCGTAGATATCTACTGGCTTCTAACCCCTGTACATGCTTCCAGCCACCATAGCCCACTACACACACTTCTACTTTCTACCCTGCTCTCTCCCACATTTGCCTTCCTTCTCTTACCCTCTCTCTCCCTGTCTCCCATCCCTTCTTTCCTCTCTCATAACCTTGCGTCACTTGATGGCACTTACTGTTAGTCTGAACCCTCCTGATAGCTCTAACATAGACCTACTGTATATGTGTTCTGTGTAGCCGTACTGTTCTAGCTGCAACTGGCAATATTTGTTGAATGCGTTAAAACAATCTACTTGTCAAATACTGTTTGTATTGCTATTGTCCTACTGTCTGCCTCTCCCTTGTGCTGCGTCACACTGTACTGCTCATGTATTTTCACTTGTATACTCCCGGGTCATGCCTGAAAACAGGCATCTCTATGTCTAGTGCACCCACCCGGTTACCAAAAGCAAATAAATAAAGGGGAAAAAAGACCTCAGGCCTATCTTCGAATACTGCAAGCTAAAATCTGAGGATGAGGTGGAGGCATCTAGGCCTAACACATCTCTTTCAATTCCTGGGTCCAGATGGAATTCTCCCCTTTGATAAACTCATGGACAAATATAATCTCCAAAGAACTGAACTTTTCACGTACTTCCAAACCAGAAACCATATCCTTCAAAAACGAATAATACAAGCTAAGATGCCTTCCCCCTCACCACCACTATTAAAAATGTTTATAGATTTCATACAGGGTAACACCTGGAACCATCTCACTGGCTCTCTGTACAAGGGCTTGAGAGAGGAAATGGAGGAATCTACCAAATCAGTATTAGATGGTTGGAACAGGGACCTAAACGTAGAAATCTCAATGGGGGAGTGATTGAAAACAGCATTACAGGCAGTGAGAGAGTTACTTCCTCCCCTCATTGGAGGAAATTCTCATGGAAGTGCAGTTCCAGATATTTCTGCTCTTTGGCGGTACTAACCAAATATTTCCCAGATAGGTATTGTCACTGCTAAAGGAACTGCAGATGTGCCTTCGCAGCCCTGGGACACATCTTTTGGCAGTGCACATATCTTATGCCCTTTTGGCTCATCCTGCACACTGCTATTTTGCTCTGTCTCGGAGAACCCTTTGAACTAATGGCTGAACATGTCTTACTTGCCATCTATCCGGATCGTTCTTCCCCTTGGACTAGAACCCTGCTACCGGTACATTTACTGGTGGCAAAAAAGTCCATTACTAGAAGGTGGATGTCTCCCACAACTCCAATCATTAAAGACTGGAGAACTATAATGAAGATTTTATATATATATCAAATGGAGAACCTTACAAAATAAGACACAAGCCTTTACAACTAAGTGGCAGAGATGGATTCTCCACCAAACAGAGATAGATCCTGAATTTTTGCCCTGATCTGCCTTGAGGTTTGGGGTGATGGGGGGAGGCGCGTGACGAAGACATTACAAAGAAAAGTATGGGAGCTTACCAATGGGGCAGGGCGGTTGGTAGATCTGGGGGTCATTAAACAGACTTAATCTGACCTTGGTGATAGACAGGGTCTAACCATTTGTAACATATTAAAAATCATAAGCTTGTCATGACAATGAGACCTTGTATAAGAAGTGTTGCTCTTATATATGGAAAAAACTGTCTGTGTGTTGAAAACTTGCTAATAAAAAACAAATACAAAAAAAATAAATAAGCTAAGGCTACAGCGGGAGGAAGACGCATGGATCAGTCTAACAGAAGCAGAGTGGGCCAGGACATGGGAGAGAGGCTGGAAGGTGATCGCATCTCCCGGGTGGAGAGAATTTCATACTAGGAAGTAAGGAGCAGAAGAAGGCAGGATGCCCATGTTTGCTCCTATCATTCACCTGTAACACTGTATATTATGACCCTTAATGAGCTCCTAACAGAATTAGGAAAACATAGAAAAAAGTAAGGTTTATATTCAACTCTATCCCATTTTCTTTACTACTTCATATATTTTCAGTAATTAATTCCCCATTTTTTTTATTACTGACAACAGCTGCATAAAAACAAGAGCCCTGTCCAATAGACTAAATCTGCTCTGGCTGCTTCTCTACAAATGACTTCATAATCCCCTGTTTATGACTTCATAAGTTTCTCCACAGCAACATATTTTGACGTCGTAAACAGAATTATGATGTCAGGTGTAGGAAGGCAGCCAGAGCTAAAAGGGTAGTGATACTGTATTCGTGCAAATACCCTTAGTAATAAGGAAATAAGGGTGAGAATTACAGAATTAAAAACGAAATATAAGCTACATTTATGCTTGAATATTATATTTTTCCAAAGTTGTCTCAACTGTGTCAGGAGCTCTTTAAGAATATATTTGTATAGATTAGATTTGAATTCAGCTTTGTCTTTACTGATGATAATTTCCTCTGGTAATTTATTCCAGGGGTCGACTACGTGTTAAGTACAGAAGCCTTTCCTTTTGTGGTGTTAAACTTTTGTGCTTTTAATTGTCATGGATGACCCCTAGGGCCAGATATTCAAAACTTTGCACTGGGCAAAAACCATTTGTGCAGGTTTAGCGCGGGATTAGCACGGGTTTGCTACATTCAAAAAGCCAAATAGCACGCACAAATTGCATTATCACCAGGCAAAATCATAATGTATGCAAGGGGCAAAGTGAGGGGGTGTATATATGAATACAGGCGCAATGCTATATTCAGCGACTAGCACCGGGCAAAGTGGTTTTGTGAGACTTAGCGTGACACTTAGCGCGGTGCACATTACCACCCAGGAAAAGATAGTCTCAACCCTGGGCAATCAGCTTTGCGCAACATTTTGGCTTTGCGCGGTGTTTGCGCAGCTTTTGCGCAACCCTAACAAATAAATATGACACACAGACAAAGCCAGACATAGAGGAAACATGCTGCTCACTGATGGCATCACAATGATGCCATCATCTGCCACCAGTCCCAGCCATGCCAGGCAGTAAGTGTTGACCCTGCCGCCAGTGGACAGCATGGCAGTGTGGCCATACAGCACACACCTGCAGACCACTCTTCTGTGGACATCAACAGATGCCAGCACACACATGCAGCACTGTGGGCATGGAGGATGTTGAGGGGAGAGTGTACGGGTGGCCAGGCTGTGCCACAGACCAGGTGTAGCCACAAGGCTGGGACATATCACACAGTGCACATGGGCCAGTATTGGGAATACCCCAACACCAGTGTGCCTTTCTGATAATATATGCTCCCCCGGCCACATACCGCACAGTTGTACAACTGCCACAGCACAAAAAGCCGTACATGTATATGTCACTGTGAGCATCCCATGCCAGAAGTGCAGCATCTGTGGGTCACACAACAGCGTAACAGTAATGTCCACTGTCAGTAAACATCTGCATGTTGGGCCTGTCACTGTGTATAGTGCAATCATCAGAACTGCCCTACACACCATAGGCAGTGCTGTGTCCACATACTGCTGGCCCTCTTGGTACTGTAGTGTCTGCTGTGTACTATAGCATGACCTACAGTGTGACAGTTGCATGCAGCACCACCACCATCTGTGCCTATATGCTGTGTTGTCCCCTGGGGTACAATATTCTATGCTATGCTGTACTGTTTACATGTAGCCTACAGCAAAAATCATGCACTGCCAGACTGACCTACAGGTGGAGCTGCGGTAGGACCTGGCCAGCCCCTGTACTTCCAGACTGACCTACAGATGGAGCTGTGGGACCCTGCAGTAACGCTGGACAAACTGCATGCAAATTAGGGCATAATGAGATTCTAATCTGGATGTTTGCCCAGAGACTACCCAAGCAAGCTCATTTGCATGTCACTTTTGAATATGGCAATGTTTAGCACCGGGCAAGCGTGTTTGCACCAGGCTAACGGTTTAGCCCTGCGCTAAACCGGTGCAAACATGTTAGCGCTGCGCAAACAGTTCGGGGAATAATATACAGTTTTGAACACTGTACTTTCACATGTGCTGCTTCCTGCAGCTGTACTGGGTCCACACATTTGCTGGCACACACATTGGCCACATAATTCACCTTTACCTACCTTCATGTCGCTGTGCACTGTGTTGCTGTTGTGGTTTGCACTTCCTGGTTGCTATATTCAGAGCTGTCTTATTCCAGGGCTAAGTTTGCCCTGCACTCCCAGCCCAGTTTGCCTGGTCTCATTCCCATGCTATATTCAGAAGCTGTTTGCCCCAGGCTATTCCTTCTGAATATAGCTTGCGTTGTGCTCCGGGCTAAGTTTGCCCGCCGGGCAGCGTTAATTTAGCCCCGGGGGGGGGGGTTTGAATATCTAGCCCCTAGTGCCTAAACTATCTTTGAATTGTAAGATAATTTAGATGGAAGGGTTTGACCCAATATTTTCACACACCCCCACACCCCCACACCCATGCACGCACACACACACCCCCAAACAACACTGCACTTTCAACCCAAAGGCACAAATTTATGCTGAAGAGGCTGTGGCTGAGTGGGATCTCACTACCACATTTCCTAGGACTGCCCAAAGATAGCCACCTTCTGGTCCTAAGTCCATACAGAGCTATGCAAAATGTGGAACACCACAATCCCCTCAGATTTTCAAACGATGATTCTGGGAGTGAGGGTACAGGAGATAGGGAATCGGAAACTGTTTCTCCTCAGGACCCTCTGTACCACAGCACATAAGGAAATTACGCTTAATTGGTTTAAAGATACCTTCCCAGCTTTTGATTCCTGGGTAAAGAACATCTTTAGACTGGAACAAATAACTTCAAAACTTAGACAGACCCCAGAGAAAAATTCAGAGTTTTGGACAGATGAAATTTAAGGTCCGATAGGTAGCAGTCAGCCGAAGGAGCAAACACAGAGATAGGAGAGGCCTAGATACTAGTTTCAATAAGGGTTAGGACAAGCTTGGCCCCAGGTCAACAACGTTTTAAGATCTTTTTTTAAGATGTTTTAAGATTCCAACATAGTGTCACATTATGTTTTATCTTTGCCAGTGTTGGCTTGGTTATTTATAATTATCCTTCTTCATTTAAACTGCGAACAAGCTAATTTTTTTAAGATACTACAACATGTAACATTTTGGAGTTTTGGATTATTAGGGTATAGCAGATACTACAGAGGTACAGAAATACAGAAGTCTGACAGCAGATGAGGACCACTTGGCTCATCCAATCTGCTTATTTTTCCCACCCTCTAACGCTTTCCTTGCTTACCCTTTTTCCCTGCTGCTATGTATCCCTTGTGCCTATCCCACGTATTTCTGAATACCTTCAACATCTGTGTCTCCACCATCTCTGCAGGGAGACTATTCAAAGCATCCACCACCCTTTCTGTAAAAACTACTTCCTCACATTACCCATGATTCTACCTCCCTCCAGCCTCATCTCATGACCCCTTGTTCCTGAACATTTTCTTTTCTAAGAGAGGCTCCAGTCCTGTACCTTATTTATGCCCTTGAGGTATTTAAACATCTCTATTACATCCCCACTTCCTTCTCCTCGCTAGTGAATACACAGGAGGTCTTTCAACCTCTCCTCATCTGTCTTCTGGTGTAGCCGTGCACCATCTTTGTCGCCCTTCTCTGGACAGCCTCCACCATGTCCATACCCTACCCAAGATGCAGCCTCCAGAATTGGACACAGTACTCCAGATGAGGTCTCACCACTGATCTGCAGATTGGTATCACTACCTCTTTTCTTCTGCTGGTGACGCCCCTTCCCTATACATCCCAGCATGCAGCTGGCCTTCCTTACTGCTTTCTGACACTGTCTGGTCATCTTTAAGTCATCCGATATAATCACCCCCAGATCCCTTTCCTGTTGGGTGGCCATCAGCAACTCACCACCAACTGAGTAATCCTCTCCCTAGTTCCCACACCCAAGTACATCATGTTGCACTTTTTGGCATTCAATCTCAGCTGCCACACTTTCGACCACTCTTCCAGCTTGTACAGGTCCCTTCTCATCCTTTTCACCCCCAAGCATGTTGACCATATTACAGATATTTGTGTCATCTGAAAATAAACACACCTTACTCTCCAGGCCCTCCGCAATGTCACTAATGACATTAGAGAGGACTGGACCCAGCACCAAACACTATAGCAACCCACTGGTCACCTCCCTAATCTTGGTCTGAACTCCATTCGCCACCAATCTTTGTGTCCTGCCACTCAACCAATTTCTAACCCAGTTTACCACTCTTTGCCTGACTCCCAGGCTGCTCAGTTTATTAGCCTATGTGGGACGGTGTCAAAAGTCTTACTAAAATCCAGATACGGCACATCCACTGCCCCACCCCCGGTCTATCACCCTGGTCACCCAATCGAAGAAATCTACCAGGTTTACCTGGCAATACCTACCTGCCGTGAAACCATGCTGCTTTGGAGCCAGTTGTCCGCTGGACTCAAGGTACGACACAATTCTCTCCTTGAGTAATGACTCCATTAGTTTGCCCACCACTGAGATTAGGCTGACCAGTCTGTAATTTCCTGCCCCCTCTTTACTCCCACTTTTGTGGAGAGGGATGACATGCGTCCTCTCTCCAATCCTCCGGGACCACCCCAGTCTCTAATGATCTACTGAACAGGTCTGCCAGGGGTGCTGCCAGCTCCTTTCTGAGCTCCTTTAGTATTCTGGGATGTATTTCATTGGGACCAATTTCCTTATCTACCCTCAGCTTTTCTAACTCTCTTAGGAGTGGACATATGCTATTCTTGCATACTACATGTTACCTTATATATGGATCTGTGGCATTTCCACAACTTGTATTGCATACTTTACTTTCAATACAGCAGAGTTAAAAAAAAAAAAAAGAAAAGAAAAAGTACCAACAGACAGGGATATCAACCGCTAAGATCTCCAGACTAGGTTCTCCTTCCTGGCTGCAGATAAGAAACTTCCATCCTTGTTCATCAGAAAACCCCAGCATTCCAGCCTTGGTGGTCAAGATAGGAGTTCTTCAACCTGCCACCAATCATTCTTCCATTGGCATCCTGACAAGAAATCATCCCACCAGAGGTATAAATGATGCCTTTCCTGTCTCAGTGATGCCTGGAACACTAACAGGGACTCTTAAGAGAATTACTCAGCAAAGCTGCTAAACTCATGGACAGCACATGGCTGAACATGATGCTTCTGGACTGTGAATCTCCAGAAGCCCTGTGCAACTAACTGGGCCATCTCTTGGCCACTGTGTGTGAGATAAGCCTGACAGGACCCTCTCTCGTTATGGTGGAAATAACCCAGTCTAGAGAAACAAAACCAGACTGGACTGAAATACTTGCAACTTCCTAAAAACTAACATGGAATGGGGTAGAAATCACTGTCCCCTCTTGGGAAAAGGGATTGGGACAGGGTCCTGGTCTCCAACAGTATAAAGAGGGATCTTCTCTAGTGGCAGGAGCCATCCATCCTCTCCTCGGGGACCCCTTTTCATCCCGTCTCCTTTCATGACCCTCACAACAGATGCCTTGGGTCAAGGTTGGGGAGTCCACCTAGGAGACCATCGAACCCAAGCGAGATGGTCCCCACAAGAGGAATACTTGCACATCAAAATTCTGGAGATGGGAGCTGTGCTGTATGCTCTCCAGGTGTTCCAGACTCTTACTCCTGGGAAAGTACAGTTATGTAAGAACTTACCGTAACAGTAGATCTTCAAGAGGGGCACTTGAGTAGGTACTGACATATAGGACTATTCCATCAGGTGCTATGACCACATGGAAAACTTCTAGCTAGCAGTGTCTGGTGGGGGACTGCCACCAGTCACGTGACCGATGTCAGCATGGCGCTATAAAGGGAGTGGTCCCACGCTCGCCCTCCAGCTCTCCCGCCGGAGACCTAGAAAGGTGTGACATGAGAATAGGAGTGGCTCCTGGAACTAAAAGCAATTACAGGAGAAAGAGAAGAAGAAACCCAGGGGATAGGTGGGAGGGAAAGCAGTACCTACTGCAAGAGCTTCTCTCGAAGATCTGCTGTTACAGTAAGTTGTTACGTAACTATACTATCTTACTTCAAGAGAGCTCTTGCAGTACGTACTCACATACACGACTGAGTCCCAAGCAGTAACATGAGACAAGTCGGAGACATGGGAGGTAGGAATGGGTTTGCAGAAAAAATGGGGTATTCATGATAAGAGTTCCTGCAGAACAGCAAGGCCAAAGCCCACTCTGCGCCTTGAAGCAATGTCCAAACTGTAATGTTTGCTAAAGGTACAGACAGAACTCCAAATTGCAACTACACAAATATCTGTGGCTGAAACATTCCTGAAGCAAGTAGTCGAAGAAGCCATACCTCTGGTTGAATGTCCTCTGACCTCCCCCCGTAAGGGGTTTGTTGTACTTCTTGTAACAGAAGGTAAAATGTAGTCTGCCAACCATTTGGACAAACACTATTTTGAAACAGCAGCGCTCACTCCTTTGGGCGCAAAGGAAACAAACAGTTGGTCAGTTTTACGGACAGGCTTTGTCCTGTTAGTGTAGTACTGAAGAATTCTGTGTACATATAGAGTGAGCAGAAGTGCTTCACCCCAGTTGGAGTGCTCTGGGTAGTACACTGGCAAGTCAAGTGACTGATTCAAGGTGGATTCCGATACCACCTTAGGCAAGAACTTTGGACTGGTTTGTACAGCCACGCGGTCTCTGTGAAAAATCAAGTAAGGTATCTCACACATTAGGGACTGAAGCTCAGAAATCCTCTGAGCTGAAGTGATGGCCACTAGGAAAAGCGCTTTCCAGTAAAGGTAGTGCATTTCAGAGCTCACTGCCGGCTTGAAAGGAGGTAGTGTGAATTTCTCCAGGATGAAATTCAAGTCCCAGGCTGGAGTAGGGTTCCATAATGGTGGTTTTTAATGGAGGATCCTCTTTAAGGTTTTGGATACCTCCAACTGGGCCAGTCTTCCTTCCCATAGGGATGTGGTAGGCAGAAATGGCAGATAAATGGACTTGTAAAGTCGAGTAACTAAGACCCAGGTCGTTAAAGATGCAGCATGTAATCTAAGACCTGTGTGACTGAACAGGAGAAAGGTTCTAGCCCCTTCAAGTCTGCCCATATGGAAAACCTTTTTCATTTCATGGCATAAGTGGCTCTAGTGGAAGGCTTTCTGGCCTCCACCAGAATTTGTGCTACTCTCAGGGAGACCCCAAAACATGCGGCAGCTATGTCAGTAGGTGTCATGCATGCACATGAAGGGACCTGAGACCTGGACGTACCAGTGTCCCCTGCTCCGGTGTCAAGAGATCTTGAGAGACTGGCAGTGAAAATGGAGGATCCACTGACAATTGTTGCAGTAGAGAGAACCATATTTGTCTCGGCCAGAAGGGAGAGATGAGAATCATTCATGTTCCTTCTGCCTGGACATCTACCACTGACTCAGTTCCCACTCGTGTGCACTGGTTTGTGTGCAGCTGAGTGCATCTGTCAGGACATTTTGAACACCTGGCACGTGGACTGCAATCAAATGAAGGTTGTGGTTGGCTGTCCAGTACCACACTTTCATTGCTTCCCGACAGAAGGGATAAGAGCGAGTTCCACCCTGTTTGTTCATGTATCAGACTACGCACATGTCTGTCTGAATCATGAGTTGACCCAGTTGGACGAGGTGTTGGAAAGCTTTTAAGGTGTTCAACACTGCCCTCATCTCGAGTACACCGATATGAAGGAACAGTTCATTGTGGGACCAAGGACCCTGTGTCCTCTGGTTTCCCAGGTGCACTCCCCATCCCAGGCCCGAGGCATCCATTGTTAGGGTCTGGGCGGGAATGTCTGAGTGGAATGGGAAACGCTTGGGAGATGTCGTCCTGGTTCTTCCACCAAAAAAGGTCCCAAGCTATCGGGTCTGAGACAAGGATCTCGTAGCTTAGATCAGCTGATCTCTGGTCCCATTGTACTCTGAGGGTCCACTGAGAGACCCTCATGTGTAATCTGGCTAAGGGGACCAAAGGGATGGCCACAGCCATGAGCCTGAGCAGTCGAAGAATTAATCTGGCTGGTATCCTTCTCTGCAAGGCCACTAGGCGTGCTTGCTGTTACAATGTTGCCATCCTGTCCAGCAGCAGGAAGGCCTTGCCCTGGACTATGTCCAATACTGCTTCAATAAATTGGAGCTGTTGGGTAGGGACAAGGTGGGATTTGGCATGGTTGACTGTAATGCCCGCCTATTGGAAAATATCCAGGGTAAGCTCCAAAGAGCTGGCCAGAGTGTCTCTTGACGGAGCTGAAATCAGCCAGTCGTCGAGGTATAGAAATACCTGTACCCTGTCTGCACAGAAAGGCTGCCACCACCGCTAGGCACTTCATGAACACTCTGGGTGCCGACGAAAGGCCAAAGGGAAGAGCTCTGAACTGAAAATGCTCTCCCCGAAAATAAAACCGGAGGAATTTGCACTGCGGCTGAAAAAAATCGGGATATGCAGGCAGGCATCCTGCATGTCCAGAGTGCAGAGCCACTGACCCTTCTGTAACAGAGGAAGTAGGCTGGGAAGAGACAACATTCTGAACCTCCTGTACTCTACAAAGAGGTTAAGAGAGCTCAGCTCTTCTTGGGTACCAGGAAGAAGTGTGAATAGTACCCATTCCCATGATGTTGCTTTCGAACTAGCTCTATTGTTCCCTTTTCCAGCAGGGAGTTTATTCCTCTCTTACCAATGGTATGTGGTGAGGTGGGTAAAATGAGTGACGGGGGGGTCTCTGCTAGTCTGTCTGTGAATTCTATTGTGTGGCCTTTTGCCACCAATTGCAGCATCCAAAAGTCTGTTGTGATTTTCTCCCACTCCGATCGGTGGAGGGAGAATCTTCCCCCTACTGGTTCCTCTGGAAAGCGATCCAGTGGAGGTTAGAGATTCAAAAGGCGGTAGGCAGGGAGGAGGCTGCAGCACCAGAGGCCTTCTGAGATTTGACCGGGGGGCTCTACCAGCCGAGGGCACCCAACGTTTGTTCTGACATCAGTTTTGAGGCCATCTTTGTTGACGATGTTGTTGTCTCCAAAATAGCTGCTTTTGTTTTTTGGGTGGCTTGTTCATAAATTGTACAGAGCGCAAGGCTTTACCCTTATCCTCTAAGTCAGTGATGATGTCCTTGACATCTCCCCCAAACAGAACTGAGCCTCTAAAGGGGGCATCCTGTGTAGCTGTCTGGACTTCAGGTGCCAAGCCTGAGATCCTAAGCCGTGCACGGCATCGGAGGCTAATGGCTGACGCTGAGCCTCTGCCAGAAACATCTATCACATCATAGGTAGCTCTTAACATATGTCTGCAAGCAGACCTGACAAACTCCTCTCTGTCTCTGCCTCAGCCACTGCCTACAGTCTTTCTCCAATTCAAAACCTCTCCTTTTCTAGTGCTTCAGTCCCTACCCCATGGAAACATGCTGTGGTCCTCCCTCTTCCCAAAGGCAGTGACCCATCTTCCCTAAGAAATCACCGTCCTCTCTCCTTCCTACCCTAGCTAAATTACAAAAACACCTTGTCCTCTCTCCCAGCTTACTCGATTTCTAACTGACACCTCCTACTTCACCCCTTTCCAGTCTGGCTTCAGGAAAAATCACTCCACCACTACCTCCCTACTTCAGTTGACTGACTATCCTTACTGGGATGGACAATGGCCAAATCACCTCAGCCATCTTTGTCGATCTCACCAAGGCTTTTGACATAGTTTCCCACTCCCTCCTCCTTGACTCCCTCTCAACAGCTGGCCTATCTCCTTCAGCAACTAGCTGGTTAAAGGCCTACCTCACTGGTAGAACCCAATCAGTCAGGATCTCTAATGTCATTTCCCCTCCAGATTAAAACTAGAGTCCCTCAGGGCTCAGTGCTAAGGCCCCTATTATTCTCCATCTTCCTAAATAACCTTCCACCTGTCTGATCCTCTGTCACTGCCATACACGTGTGTGCCAATGATATGGTCCTGTATGCATCTAGCTCTTGCCCAGCTGAGGTTACATCCAACTTGCAGCAAGACTTTGACAAGGTTCAGCTCTGGTTTGCTAACCATCCACGTTTTCTCAACGCCAAGAAGACTGTCTCCATGACCTCTGGCACAAAGCAGAGACTCTCTAGGCTTCCCTCCCTGCCCACTTTCCACACCTTTGATGGGACTTTACTTGAGGACACATCCTCCTTCACGTACGTAGGAGTTTGGCTGGATCAACACCTAAACTTCTCCAGACATAGTGAAGTCATCCCAAAAAATTGCGCCCCAAGCTTGGTACCTTGTTCATGAATCGTAGTTGTATCCCCTCTACGGTTAGGCGTGAACTTGTTCAGAAGATGATCCTGCCCACCTTCGACTACTGTGATGTAGTCTACGGTGCTGCTCCCAAGTCCTCCCTGACCAGACTGGATACCTACTTCAATTCCTTCTGCTGTATTGCCCTTGATGCTCCCTCTCGCACCCACAACTGTGATCTCTTTCGAGCCCCATCCTTCCCTTCTCTTATAAAACAGACTACTCCCCCAATGTGCTAAATTCACCTCCAAGCACTGGCTGGGTGAACTCCTTCCTACCTCTACCCATCATTTATAACCACCCCCAACTCCCTCTCACTCCCTTAGATCATCTGACTCCCGACTCTGACGGTCCCCTGCAGAGCCACCCTCATAATCCAATCCGATTACTCTCACCGCCTCCCAGAAATGTGGAATTCCCTTTCCCCTCAAATTCATCACTCATCCTCCTACTACTCCATCAGCTCTGCCCTTAAAAACTTCCTTGCACCTAGCTGTTCCTGTTACAAACCTCCCTAACTCCCCCCTCTAAGCCCCTGACAAACCCTACCCCTCTTCAGTACCTATGCAATGCCCCTGCTGCAGCTCCACCCCCACCCACCTAAAAAAACAGCATTCCTTCCCTTCCTCAAATTCCTTCCCTTCAGACCTCCCATTGTTCTCTTACTGTGATTTCTCAATCATCCAAAGTTGTGCCAAGGGCCAGTCCCTACCCTATCCTTACACCATCAACCCAACTCTTCCCTCCAACTTCTCCACATCCTGAATGGGCTGGGATTCGGCCTCTCTTCTCTCTCACCTTCACCCTCTCTTCTGTTCTTCCGAAGCCTATTCCCCCTCGCTGTCTACAACCCGCTTCCCTCCTATCGTACTCTACCTCTCGCTGCCACAACCTGCTCCCATCCTGTCGTGCCTGATCCCTGCCTTGTGCAGGCAGGGTCCTCAGCGTACTGGAGGCGTCAGGCCCCAGCTGACCTTTTCCTCCTACCTCTTCCTTCGCCTCCTCGTTCCATCCACTTCCATCACCCCCCAACTTCTCTGTCTACCGACATACCTACCTCTCTCTCTCACCTTCCCTTCTCCCCCTTACATAGCCTTAGCTATGGCTGACCCCAATCTCTAATGCACTTGTAGTTAACTTGCACTTCTGTTACGGCTGACCCCTAATTTCTACTGCACTTATAGGTTAACTTGTATTTTTGTTATACCTTAGCCAACCTGTTCTGCCTGTGTTTACTCTTCACTAACTGCCCTAGATCAAACTACAACAATTCTATTCAGCCATTTTCTAGCTACACAGTTATGTGTCATTTAGTGTATGCGTAAATGTTTTGTGTTGTGTTGGCGTAGTAACTATCTAGTTCAAAACTGTTAGCATCCCACTATTTCATTACTCCTATACAGTCTGTTCAAATTATTTGAATGTAATCTACTGTAAATTTATATTGTGTACCAAACCTCTGTAAACTATCCTCATGTTCCCCTACCACCACCCCAGGTCACACGGAGACTAGCAACTTGTTGCTCAGCGTCCTTCCTGGTGAAACATTTAAATAAATAAATCTTCCATTTCTCCTTTTAGGGTGGAGTCTTGAAGGAGTCTATCTTGGACTCCAGTTGTCCTAAGACTGATTTTTGGTAATCCCCCATGTGGGCAACATACTTTAATGCCCCATTTCCCAGGGTGGAAGAAGAGTAGATCTTTTTCCCGTACTGATCGAGAACTTTAGACTCTTTGTTGGGAGGAGAAGCACTAAGGTGTTTCAGTTTTGCGGATCTATCATGGGCTGCACTGAAGACCACCGAGTCAGCCTTCGGATGAAGGCTAAAGTGGTCCTTGCCCTCCGGGGTCTGGATAAAGCCTGTCTGCTTTCCTAGCCACCAAAGCCAAGGAGGAAGGTTGCTTCTAAATTGTTGTGACCAAGTCCTCTTGTGGCTCTATCCAGGGCGGAATGAGGGTTGGTGAGGTATCTGCCAAATCCAGGTGAGCAGCCAATCTTTATCTTTGCGGATCCTGGGTGACCGTACGCCAGTCGTATGCCACTTGGATCTTCATGAGAGCTCCAAAAGGGAAGGGTCCTCAGGTGAGGATTTAGAAGATCCTTTCAGTCCACGGTCTTCCTGCGTAGGGGACTCAAAGTCAAAGCCAGAGGCAACCGAATCACTGTCAGAGTTCAACGATCGGCCTTCGTCAGGTGAGCTGATCGCAGGATGTGCAATATCCATCGGCCTTGAAAAGTCAGATGGCCGGGAAATGTCCAGAGGTCGCAGATTAGGCGGCAATGACTCCATTCTTCTGTCCAACGTTGGGATCAGAGGGCCCAACAACAGAAGGGGTGACACAGAAAGAGGCCTAGGGCCTAGCATAGGGGTCATCGGCGGTTGGTGTTTCTCGGGCTCCAACGTGAGTTGCGATTTGGCTTCTGTCCACCAAGATTTAAGGACCGCCTGCAAATCCATTTGCGGTCGTGGGGAGGGGGTGGGTTATGAAATCCGTAGCTCAGGTACCCGTAGTAAGAGTAATTAAAGCCCAACAGTGGATAACCTGGCATCTGAAAACCCAGCATGGGTAGTGCAGCTTCAGGTACCCGGCATGGGGTAGTGCGGCATCGGATAACCCGGCGTGGGGAGCCCAAAGGGGCTGCCAGACGGTCCTGGCATAGGACCCGATGGAGGATCTGAGGGGCCCGGTGTCGGTCCTGATGGTGGGACTGAAAGGTCCAGAAAACGCCCCCATGGGGGTTCAGAGGGCCCTGACAGGGGATCCAGAAGCAGGGCAGGAAACCCCAAGGGTCCTGACGGTCCAGGTGTCTGGCCCGACGGAAGGTCCTTGAGGAACTGACAGGCCTGAAGAGTTGGAGGGACCTTCGCCTGGTTTGATGGCATCTCAGGCATTTGAGGCTCCAGCATAGGGGGTGGCGAGGCTCCCGAAGGCGGGCGATCTCCACCCTACATTTCCCCTGCGGGGGGTGCTGGAGATACCGTTTCAATCGGCGATAAAGGAGAAGTCAGAATAATCTCCATCGTCAGCTGCGTATTCAATGTCAGCTGGTCTGTCACCCCATCGTCAGGTCTGTTATCGGGGCCTGGCAGAAGATCCGGGGCTGTGCGACTATCAGAGGAGCCGGCGGGCGACTTAGCAGCCATAGCCATGCGAGACCCGGAGGAGCCGGGAATCAACTTACCGGTCCCACTCGTACCGCTAGGCCTCTGTATATTTGAGCCCTTAGAGGAGGTGGGTGCCTTCTGATCCCTGGAGGCTCCCATCGGGCCCGAGCCTGGGCCAGACGGTGGGGGTGGGCTGACAGCAGTTTGGTAGCCACCAACATGGTCATCGAAGGTGGATCCTCTGGAAGGGAAGTAATCTTCAGAGCTGCGACTCTGGCCAGAGGCAGCGGGTCTGATGGGGACCCTTCCCAGTCCCTATGTCTCTCCTTGTCCTTTTTTTTCTTATAATGAACCTCTGGAGAGGAAGAAGAGTGCCTGAGTTTTTTCAGCTCTTTTTCCATATTGACCATCTTTTGTTTCAAAAGATAAGCTTCCAGGAACTGCTGACGGCGTCTACATGTGGCTGGATTGAATTTCTGGCAATGCTCACACCCCTCGATCTTATTGCCTAGGCAAAGAAGACAGAGAGAATGGCCGTCTTTGTGAGGGAGCCAAGTTTCACAGGAGTCACACTTGTTCTTATGTGATTCTGAAGGTGGAGAAGACATGCACGATCAATAATATATACTTTTTTAACAAGAAAAAACAATGAGAAACAGTAAAATAAATGCTAAGTTTAAGTGATACTCATCCAAAGATGGCGTCGACAATAGCAACAATCTTCCGCGAGGTCCGACATGCGCAGGACGACGGCGGGAAAGAACTGGAGGATGGCCATGGGGACCGCTCCCTTTATAGCATCACGCTGATGTCGGTCACGTGATGTTGAGGCAGTCCCCCACTAGACACTGCTAGCTAGAAGGTTTCCTTGTGGTCCTAGCGCCCGGCGGCTTCGCCCTATACATCAGTACCTACTGCAAGAGCCGTCTCGAAGTAAGATCACTCCAAATCCAGACCGACAACACTGCCACAGTCTGGTACATAAACAAACAGGGAGGCACCCGATCATACCCCCTCTGCAGGGAGGCAATGCAGGTGAGGTACTGGGCAGTCCAGCATGGCCTATCTCTAACAGCAGTCCATGTCCCGGGAGTTCACAACATCCTAGCGGACAGTCTCAGTGGCACCGTCGCGAGGGTGCACGAGAGAGAACTAAAGCAGGAGGTAGTAGATCTTTTCAATTAGTGGGGTAGGCCAGAAATAGATCTATTTACCTCCCCATCCAATGCAAAACTAGCCAGCTTTTTGCTCGCTCGTTCCCAGGCATGGTATTTTCTGGCGAGACGTGCTGTCTCTTTGTTAGACAGGGAGGTTTCTGTCCACTTTTCCTCCCTTTCCAGTTCTGCAGAAGGTACTGCTGAAGCTTCAAGAGAAAAGCACTCGCATGATTCTCATAGCTCCCTTCTGGCCTCGGCAGACCTGGTTCCCTCTGCTACAGCAGCTGCCACTGGAACCCCCAGTACCTCTTCCTCTCCTCCACGACCTTCTATCACAGGAGCAGGGCAGCCTGGTGAATCCGAGCCTCAAGTCTCTCCACTTTAATGCATGGCACCTTTGGACGTAGCGGTCTCACGATTTGGCATCTCCTCGCGGGTCACCCAGGCCCTAGTGGAGGCCAGAAAACCATCCACTAGATCTACATATGCAATGAAGTAGAAGAGATTCACCATTTGGGCCATGGTCAAGGGCCTGGACCCTTTCTCTTGCCCCAGGTCCTTGAGTACCTCTTGCACTTGTCTAATTCGGGCCTCAGTTATTCATCCCTGAAGGTCCATCTTCTAGCGATGTCTGCCTACCACCTTCCGGTGGATGGCAAAACCCTTGCACAGCTGGAGGTCTCAAAAACCTTTCTTAAGGGGATCCGCCACTTAAAACCTCCGGTCCATAGTCTGGTTCCCCCTGGCACTTAAAGAACTCCTAAAACAGCTGAGACAACCTTGAAAAAAATGTAACATTCAGGCATAAGTGTAGCTTATATTTCGTATTTTATTCTATAATTATCACCCTTATTTCCTTATGAATAAGGGTATTTGCATGAATACGGTATCTATACCTATGTAGTTCTAGCTGCCTGACTACACCTGACATCATAATTCTGTTTATCACATCAGAATACGTTGCTGTGGATTCTGATGTCATGTGCAGAGAAACTACAGGAGTAGATATAGTCTTGGGGACAGGGATCTTGTATTCATGCAACCGTTTTCAGTAACAAAGAAAATGGGGAATTAATCACTGAAAATATGTGAATTAATAAAGAAAATGGGATGGAGTTGAATATAAATCTTACTTTTTTCAGTGCTTTCCTAATGCCATCAGAGGCTCTTTAAATTTTATTTTAGACAAACTTACTTTGCCACCTTTTGAGCCGGTAGCAAGTTGCGACATGCGCGCTTTGTCATGGAAAGCACTCTTTTTAGTTGCTGTTACCTCAGCTCGAAGGATTTCGAGTTTCAGGCCCTCTTTTGCAAGGAGCCTTATTTAATTTTCCACAGAGACTGGGTGTGGACTAACCCCTCCTTTCTACCGAAAGTGGTATCAGAATTTACGTTGAACCAAGATGTTCAACTGCCGGTTTATTTTCCTGAACATTCCAATAGGGGGAAAACCTTATGCACACATTGGATGTACACAGGATTTTGAGATACTCTATCTCTCGGACCAAGGAGGTGCGCAAACTCTGACCAGTTGCTTGTAGCTTTCACACCCAGTCATCAGGGTATGGCCATCTCTGCACCGGGCCTGTCCAAATGGTTAGCTAACTGTATTGTGTTCATCTATCAGAAATGCGAGAAACCCTTTCCGGGGGGGGGGGGGGTGAAAGGCCACTCGACTCGTGGCATGGCCGCTTAGACAGCCTTTTTATGGCACGTGTCCGCTTCTGATATCTGCACTGCGGCCACCTGGTCTTTGGTCCATACTTTCACCAAGCATTACAGTGTGGACATCGCCTCTAGGTGTAAGCCCGGTTTAGGACTTGCTGTCCTAAAAGGCCCCTTATCCTGACAGGCTCTCTAGTTGGTAGAGATTTCCGCCTCCCGGACATCACTCTCCGACTTTCTTTTTCTTGACTGATTGGTATTCAGTCCTATATGTGAAGACTTATTGCAGGAACCCTCTCAAAGTAAGATATTACAGTTTAAGAACTTACCGTAACAGTAAATCTTCGAGAGAGATTCCTGCAGTAGGTCACCTTTTCCCGCCCACTTTCCCCAGCTCCTGTTTTTCCTATCCCTTTCCAGGGAAATTACCAGCAACTCCGGGCTCTAGGAATCATGCTGCTTTCTCCCGTCACCCTTACAGGGGTCTTCCGGCAGGAGAACTGGGGGGAGTGTGTGGGGACCGCCCGTATATACTGACACGCCGATGTCTCGTCATGTGACACTGGAGGTGGTCCCCTGCTAAGTATTGCTAGCTAGAAGTTTGCCATGCAGTCCTAACGCCAGGGGGCACATTCCTATGTGTGAAGAACTACTGCAGGAACCTCTCTCGAAGATCTACTGTTAGAGTAAGTTCTTACGTAAATGTAATTGTCCCAGTACCAAAACTCCAAGGCACCTTTAGTTCTCCCAGTGACAAACCTCATGACACCTTCAGTATTCCCTCTAACAAAACTTCAAGGCTAGCATGTGGAGGGCATTAGTTTAGAAACTGCGTCTCCCATAAGCAACAGTACCCAAGGTGTCATTAAAAACTGTATATCTGCCTGATGATTAGAGGGTGGGCCACTTTGTATCAATATTCTAAAGAGGCCCACAGCTAAGCCTGGAACCTATATACAAGTCAGTTTACTATAAATACCAAGGAAGCTGCCTGATGCAGTCTTAAGAAACAGAAATGTTGAGCACTTAAAGAGCTGCTGATGCCTCAAAGAAAACTTTGAAAAACATACTATTTAGGTACAATTTGGCTTGCACTACACATATATTCTATAGATTTCTCCTCCATGTTATTCACTACTGAGGCACTTTGCATGAATACATGATCTTTATACCTCAGAGCTCATCTGCCTCTATAGCATACTCCCTACTTCAAGGCATAATCCTCTACTGTGACATCACAATCTGTTGCTATGTGAGTAACTGTGATGCCACAAGCAGGCATTATGACTTCAGGTAGGGAGAAAGCAACAGGAATAGAGAACTCTTCAGGAGCAATGATCCTGTTTTCAGGCAAATTACATCAGTAATAAGCAATGGGGAGGAGGAAAGCAGAAATAATGTGAACTACAAGCTGAACTGTGTCCAAAATAGAGGACAGTGTATGGGCAACAGTGAACAACAACAGTGTTGTTCACTTCAAGAGGTTGTTATGACAACCGCTGAAACCTCAGGAGCGAAGCTCGAGAGGTTTGAGGGTGTCATGACACCTCGAGAAACACAGGTTACTCACTTGTAACAGGAGTTCTAGGAATGGTATATGTTGTTCATCCACACTGTCTGGCAGGTTCCTTGCCGCTTTACATCTTGCCGGAAGGTCTTCAAGCTGGCTCCTCCCACCACCCTGGTGGTAAAACTCTTGGCTCCGTCCCATGACGCCAGATCTAGCCCACTGGAAGCCAGGTTGTGCGTCGAAGACTGGGAGGCTGGATGGGTCGTGTGGATGAAAAAATTACTCACCGTAGTAATGTTGTTTCTTCTAATGGAGTCTTGCTACATTATGACATATGCAGCGAGTCCCAACCTTCGAACTGCTCCGGAGGTGAAAGAGTTAACTTTCCATGTCAGGCATGGAATTTTGAGCACGAGCTCGGTTGAAAACTCTGTCTGTTGTTAATCAAACTCAAACTGTCAGATCTTTACGAGCAAAACTCACTAAGGTTCTGTGTGGAAGCCGTAAACCTACACTAGCCAACTGGTTACTAAATATAAGAATACATTTTTCTTGGTCCCAAAACAAAGACTCAAGTCAGGGGATCCAAAAAATTAAAAACATAACACTCAAACACCCCAAAAAGGAGGGGTGAAAAAATAAGGTGGGCATCTACTAAGTGCCAACACTGCACTGCCCACCCACATCCCAAAAGTAGAGGTTCTGAGAGGGGCAGGCGGGGAGGTCATAATATAGCAAGACTCCATTAGAAGAAACAACATTACTAAGGTGAGTAAGTTTTTCTTCAAACAACATGAAGTCTTGCTATATTATGACATATGCAGACTGCACAGCAGTACCTCCATGGAGGAGGGACAGAACCTACTTCGGAAATAGGCTCTGAAGCACAGCTGTGCCAAACCGAGCATCACTCCTAGCCTGGATGTCCAGGGAGTAATGCTTGGTAAAAGTGTGAACTGTTTTCCAGGTAGCTGCTTGACATATCTCTAGGGTAGGGATGTCCCTGGCAGCAGCCAGAGACGCAGCTGTACCTCTGGTAGAGTGAGCCCTCAGGCCTGAGGGAGGAACCTTACCCAGTTTTTCATAGCAAAACTGGATACAAGAGACAATCCACCTGGCAATGGATCATTTAGTGGCAGGTTTCCCTTTACCAACCTCACCATAAGGGAGGAACAGTTGGAGGGGAGTCAAACCTGTGACCCTTGGTATGTTCTATGTAGTAACTAAGGGCTCTTTTGACATCTAAACTGTGCAGTCTCCTCTCGCCAGAGGAGGAATGGTCAGTGAAGTACACAGGGAGAGACATAGATTGATTAAGGTGGAAGTCTGAAACCACCTTAGGCAAGAACTTTCTGTTAGTCCTGAGGACCACCTTATCTCTATGAAAGGAGATAAAATCAGGCTCCACTGACAATGCTTGTAATTCACTTGTGCGCCTGGCAGAAGTGATGGCTACCAAAAACACAGTTTTCCAAGTCAAGTACTTAAGCTCTGCTGAAGACAAGGGCTCAAAAGGGGGTTGCATAAGCTGAGCAATGCAAATATTAAGATCCCAGGCAGGGGAAGGGTCCCTGAATGGAGGGTTGGTGTGAAGCAACCCTTGAAAAACTTGGAGAATACAGGATGAGCCGCAAGAGAAGAGGGTTTACCTACTGATAAGAAAGCAGACACGGCTGCCAGGTGCACTTTTAGGGTAGCTGGCCTCAGCCCCAAAGTATTCAACTGCACCATATAATCCAGGACTGTGGGTAAGTCAGCAGATTCTGGGGAAATATGCTTGCCAGAGTACCAAATGGAAAATCTCTTCCATTTGGAATTATAAGTAGCTCTGGTGGATGGCTTCCTAGAAGCCTTCAATATATCCAATACACCCTGGGAGAGGTGTAGGTCAGCAAACTCTTAACTCTTCAAGAGCCAGGCCTTGAGATTGAGAGATTTGAGATTCGGGTACCAAACCCTCCCCTGAGCACAGGTTAACAGGTTGTGATTCCTGGGAAGACACAGGGGAAGGTGGGCTGCTAAGGACATAAGGAGTGGGTACCAGGGCTGTCTGGCCCAATCTGGAGCAATCAGGATCATCTTGCAGGGCTGAGATCTGATTTTGACTAGCACCTTGAACAGAAGAGGAAGGGGAAAAGCATAGAGAAACTTCCTTCCCAACTGAGAAGGAAGGCATCCAGAGGGACTGGAGCCCAACACTGGGGCCTGCAGCAAAAAAGGGGAAGTTGGTGATTGTCTGGGGCTGCAAAAAGATCTATCTGCGGGGTGCCCCATCTGGCAAATACTACCTCCAATACTAGGGGATCCACTGACCATTCGTGATGGCCCTGGGAAATCCTGCTGAGAGCAACTGCCAGGACATTGTCCTGCCTGGTAGGTGAACTGCCGTAAGGGAGGTGTTCAGGGAGTACGCCAGAGACCACAACTTCATTGCTTCTGTGCACAAGGCCGTAGACCGAGTGCCTCCTTGCTTGTTGATGTACCACATTGTAGTGGTGTTGTCTGTTCTGATCTGTACAACTTTGTTCTGAACAGAGGTGGAAAAAGCTTGAAGTGCTAGAAAAACTGCTCTGAGTTCCAACAGATTGATGTGGAGCACAGATTCCTGAGGGGACCACAATCTCTGGGTAGTGAGATCGCCCATGTGAGCTCCCCACCCCAAGAGGGATGCATCTGTAGTAAGGATTAAGGAGTGAGACTGAGGGGTGAAGGGGAACCCCTGTCTCAGATTGCTCTAGTCCTGCCACCACTGGAGGGCTTGGATCAGGGTTCGAGTCACTGGGATCAATTTGGTCAGAGGGTCTCTCCTTTGAGACCAAAAGGCTCTCAAATGGAACTGGATGTCCCTCATCTGAAATCTTGCTCCCTGCACAACTGCTGTAGAAGCAGCCATGTGCCCCAGGAGCTGCAGAAGATGCTTTGCTGGTCGAGAGACCTGCAGGGTGAAAGAGGAGGCCAGAGAGACCAAGGTCCTTGCTCTTTCCAAAGGAAGGAAGGCTCTGGCCTCTTTTGTGTTCAGTTCTGCACCTATGAAGGTGAGAAGCTGGACAAGCTCTAGAACTGACTTTGGAAGATTGAGAAGGAAACCTAGAGATGTGAGCAGTTGCTGAGTTACCTGAAGGTGTAGTTTGACTTGGTCTGGAGACTGGCCTACTATGAGCCAGTCGTTCAGGTAAGGAAAGATGGCAATCTTTTGCCTTCTTAAGTGGGCCACTGCTACTGCCAGGCATTTTGTGAATACCCTCGGGGCAGAGGTGAGGCCGAAGGGCATTGCTCTGAACTGGTAATGGCCTGAGGGCAGTTCGAATCTGAGGTACTTTCGATGGGAGCTTCTGATAAGAACATGGAAGTAGGCATCCTTGAGGTCCAGGGACACTAGCCAGTCCCTGGCCTTAGAGAGGTAAAATAATTCCCAGAGTCACCATTTTGAATTTTGGTTTAAAGGTGCTTGTCTAGGTATCTGAGATCCAGGATGGGCCGCCATTCTCCTGTCTTTTTGGGGTAAGGAAGTACCTGGAGTACAACCCTTTGCCCTGGTGTAGGGGTGGAACCCTTTCCACAGCTCTGAGAGCCAGGAGGGTAGAAACTTCTGTTTCTAGGGCAAGTGCCTCTGATGGATTTGTAGGTGGAAAGGACCTGGCTCTCATCTTTGGAAATTTTTTGACGCTAAGAACCAGTCCCTGGCTTACTACTTCCAGGACCACTTGTCTGATGTTAAAGACTTCCAGTCATGGAAAAAGCAAGCCAGCCTGCCCCCTACAGGTAGTGGAGAATCGGCCTTGGCCACCCCATCAGGGTTCTTGCTTGGCAGGGGCTTTGGGCTGAGGGGTAGAAGCAGGCTTGCTTGTACCGCGTCTGCCTCTCCCTCTAAAGAACCCCCTCTGGGCATAAGCAGAAGAGGAGGCCTGGACTTGGTAAAAAGGCCTGCCCCTGCCCCTGGGATGCTGCCTTTGAGGAGTGGCCTGCCTTTCCTTGGCCTGTGCACTCCTATAGGTGGTCCTATATTCATCCATTTTCTTCATGTAATTCTCTGTCTGCTCCCCAAACAGAGAATTTCCCACAACAGGAAAATCCATGGCCTTAGACTGGGTATCCTGTGACAGGGTAGTACATCTGAGCCAAGCCATTCTGCGAAGTGCCACAGATGTAGCCATGACCCTTGATGACACATCATTAGAGTCTACTGCAGCATGAAATTGCACCTTGGATGCGTCAATACCATCCGCAGCCACCTGTTCCAGCTCCCTGGCAAGCTGGTCAGGGACCTGTTTTGCCAGGGCCAGCACAGTATCCCATCTGGATTTCTGGTACCTAGCAGCATAAGCCATAAAATTTGCCTGTCTGAGTCCCAAAGATGCTGCCATGTACTGTTTCTTTGCCATGGCATCAATCCTCCTGGAGTCCTTTTCAGGGGGGTGCGAAGCTAGAGGAATATTTGCCTTGTCACAGGCTGCAGCCTGCACTACCCCCACATGGCTGCATTGCTGTGTGAGGAACTCCGTACCAGAGCCTGATAATGTATACCTCTTGTCCATCCTTTTATCAACAGGAGGTATAGTGTGAGGAGTTTTTAGAATTTTTACTGTCTGTTTCCGAAAAGATTTATGCAAAGGAATAGACAGGTCTCCTAGACTCTGGAATATCCATCATTTCTACATAATCAGGCTCCTCTTGGTCATCAACAGCTTCCTCAACAGGGAGCTGGAGAGTTTCAGCAACTTTCCTATAGAACATAAAATGAGAAGGGGACTCAGATAGCCTGGGGGGAGAAACCCCTGACGGTCTGTCTGGAGAGATGTCCGGTTCAATGGACACATCCAGACCTTCAAAACCACATTCACTCTCCTCATACTCCTCTTCCCCCTCCTCCGGTTCATAAAACTCCTCAAAATCATAATCTTGAACCGGTGGAACCGGCCGAACCGAGCGCTTCCCTGATGGTGTCGGTTCGGTCGGAACCGGGGAAAGTGACTGGACAATTTGAATTGCTTTAGCTATTTCCTCAGTGGTTGGAGAAAGAACTTTTGGCTTCACACTAGCTGACTTTCTAGTCCTTTTAGTTGGAACCGGCTCCTCAGAGCTGGCTCTTCGTTTGCCCAAGGAAGCATTGCCCTGGTCAGAGGGCACTCCCTCCGGTTCGGTTGAAACCGAACCGGGCTGGCCATCCGGGTCAGCGGACTTTTTGGCCTCCCTTTCCCTGAGCCTACCAACTCTCTTTTCTATGGTGGCAGCAGGAAAATTCTTACAAATCTGGCAGTCTGCATTGAGGTGGTCAAACCCCAGACAATACACATAGGTGGTGCGTGGGTCAGCCTTAGCAAAGGCTTCCCCACAAACACTACAGTGCTGAAACCCAGTGGGCCCGGTTTTTCTTTTGGGTTTCTCAGACATAGTGCCAGCCTAACCAAACTAGTCCGTTTATGGCAATCTGCCAAGCAAGACTCTCTTATCGGTTCCCAACCGTGTCACGGGTCGTGGAAAAAACCGTAATGAAATCCGTTTTTTTTAGAACCGATAAGAACCGGGAACCGCACTCTAAATAAGGACTAGTAAAGTTTGAGAATAACCTGATCGGTTCAAACCGAACCAAAAAGCGTTTACAAGTTCCACACAAAATAAAATAAATGTAAAGCCTATCTATTACTTACAATACCACAGACAGAGCTTGAACAACGGTTGCGGTTTAATTTCGGTCAAGATAAAATAATACTTTTTAACCGACAAATGAACCGAGCAGAAGGAGAAATCTCCAGAGCGACTGTTCAGTGAGGCGGAGTAAAGAATCTGACAGTTTGAGGTTGATTAACAACAGACAGAGTTTTCAACTGAGCTTGCGCTCAAAGTTCCATGCCTGGCATGGAAAGTTAACTCTTTCACCTCCGGAGCAGTTCGAAGGTTGGGACTCACTGCTTATGTCATAATATAGCAAGACTTCATGTTGTTTGAAGAACAACATATACCATTCCTAGAACTCCTGTTACAGGTGAGTAACCTGTATTTCTAGGGACATGGATATGTTGTTCATCCACACTGTCTGGCAGACTCCTAGCAGTTCTCCGGGAGGAGGGAGGCAAGGCGCACACCCCCTACTTGGGAAATAAAGACTTGAGAACCGAGGCCCCAAAACCAGCATCCCGGCGTGACTCAGGATCGATGTGGTAGTGGGTGATGAAGGTGTGTACTGACTTCCAGGTAGCAGCCCTGAAGATTTCCTGGATAGGGACGTCTCTGGAAGCAGCCACCGATGCAGCGGTATGGCGGGTAGAATAAGCTCTTATCCCTCTGGGAGGCTCCATGCCCGCCAAACTATAGCAGAGATCTATGCAGGAGGTGACCCACCTGCCTATCGTCCACTTGGCTGCAGGTCTGCCAGGTGCGGCTTCAGCGTAGGTGACAAGCAGCTGGCGAACCTCTCCCCGAACTTCAGCCATCCGTTCCTTGTAATAAGCGAGCTCTCTTCTAGGGTCTAAAGTATGGAGCCTATATTCGGCCTCCGAGGTGTGACTGGGGTAGAATACCGGCAGAGTAAACACCTGGTTAAGGTGAAACTTTGACACCACCTTCGGAAGGAACTTCGGGTGGGGGCGCAGGACAACCCTGTCCCTGTGGAACACCAGATAAGGAGACTCGATGGAAAGTGCCTGGAGCTCTCCCATCCTTCTGGCTGACATGATAGCCACCAAGAAGGCGGTCTTCCATGACAGGTGAGAGATGACACACCTGTGCATCGGTTCAAATGGCTTGCCCATAAGCTTAGACAATACCAGCAGTAGATCCCATGGCGGTGGAGGATCTCACACCGGAGGGGATATGTGATCAAGGCCTTTGAGCGACCGACCACCTTCTCCTGCGCCACCGACTGCTTCCCGGCCCGATGCCGGTAAAGCAGAGATGGCTGCCAGGTGCACCATAAGTGCCGTCGTGAAGCCCTTGCTGAGAAAGGGACCACAGGTAGTCCAGAATGCTTGCCAAGGAACAGGAGGAAGGGTCCAGGCCCTTGCCCTGACACCAAATGGAGAATCTCTTCCATTTGAAGGCATATCATTTTCTGGTCGACTCCTTATGGGACGCCTCAACGACGTTGAGGACCTCGTCGGAAAGACCCAAGGCCTGGAACTCTAGCCGCTCAGGAACTAGGCCGTCAGGTGCAGGATTGAAGGTCCGGGTGGAATACCTTCCCCTGAATGACTGAGATCAGGTGCAGGCGGGCTGGAAGCCGCCTCAGGAGCCTGGAGCTGAGACTGAGGAGATCTGGATACCAGAACTGGCAGGGCCAGTCTGGGGCTACCAGAATCACCTGCGCTTTGTCCCTCCTCACCTTGAGAAGCACCTTGTGGATCAAGGGAAATGGGGAAAGGTGTAGAAGAGGCCCGGGGTCCACGGCCTCGAGAAGGCACCCCTGCAGCGAGCCCTGCTGAGGGGGGGGCCATGAAACAGTCTCAGCTTCGCATTCTCCCTGGAGGCAAACAGGTCCACCTGAGGCATGCCCCAGTGGGAGAACAGATCTTGTACTACCTCCAGCATGAGAGACCACGCGTGGGACGCAGCCCCTATCCAGCTTGGGGCATTGGCCAGGGTGTTGGAGGCTCCTGCCACATGGATGGCAAGGAGATCCGCCTCCAGGCTGCGCACGAGTGACCAAATGCGGAGAGCCACCCTGCACAGAGGCATGGAGCGCGTCCCGCCCTGGCGGTTTAGGTAGTACATGGTTGTGGTATTGTCCGTCTGGACCTAAACCACTGGACCCTGTAGAAACGAGGCGAAGGCGTTGAGGGCCAGACGAACCACTCGAAGCTCCAGCAGGTTGATGTGGCATCGGGACTCCCGAGGGGACTAAAGGCTGTGCGCTCTGTGCTCCTCCAGATGGGCACCCCAACCGATCAGAGAGGCATCGGTCGATAGAGAAACCGTTGGCTCGGGGCGGACAAATGGGATGCCCTCCTGCAGATGTGCTGGAACGGTCCACATCCCCTGGGTCACTGTCACTAGCTGATCCAGCAGATCGAAGTGCTGTGACTATTGGCTGACCAGCCCCCATTGAAGGGGATGCATGTACCAACGGGCCCAATGGACCACGCTGGTGCAGGCCGCCATGAGGTGCAGGAGGCGTAGCAAGTCCTGGGCAGGGCGCAATTGCCCAACCTGAAATGATTGGGCAAAGGAGGAAAGAACCTCAGCCCTGTCCGCCGGGAGCCGTGCTCTGGCTCGTAGAGAGTCGAGCTCTGCCCGATTAATTGGATCACCTGCTTTGGCACGAGTTCCGACTTGGCCTCGTTGATGAGGAGGCCAACCTGAGAGCAAACCTGGAGGGCCAGATCTCTGGACCGCTCCACCTCCGTTCTGGAGGGGGCTGCAATCAGCCAGTCATCCAGGTAGGGTACACCCGACCCGTGGCGCCACAGGAATGCTGTCACCCTGCCATGCATTTGGTGAAGACCCTGGGGCTGGGAAAGGCCGAAGGGCATGGCCCGAACTCATAGAGGATCCTCTGCCCTGAAGCGGAGGAATCTCTGGTGGGACGGACGGATTGGGACGTGAAAGAACATGTCCTGAGGTTCAGAGAACAGAACCACACGCCTCGTTCCAAGGATGGGATTATCTGAGCCAGAGTGACCATCCTGAAGGTCCGAGACCTTAGGAACCTGTTCAGGTCGTGCAGGTCGAGAATGGGGCGCCAGCCCCCCCGTCCGTTTTGGGACCAGGAAGTACCTGGACACAAACCCCGGGTCTGGAGGAGGATCTGTCACCTTCCTGATCACCTCTTTTTTGAGGAGGAGGGCGATATCGGCTTGGCGAGCCTACAGAGAGGCTGCGGACCCTGTAACCCCCAGAGGGGCAACGGCTCGGAAGGACGGGGCCTGCTCGAACTCCAGGGGCAGGCCCTTTCCTACCACCTTCAACACCCAACGGTCCGTGGTGATAGCGGACCCGGCGGAAAGGAAGTGGCGGAGCCATCCCCCCAGGAGGGGAGCCCAGGGGGAAATGACAAGGCTGGGGGCGACACCCCTCAACCCGTCACTGGGCATACTTAGAGGAGGGACCGGCTGAGGGACCTCCTGGGCCTTTTCCTCCCTGCTTCCTATTAGAGGAAGCCGCAGGCTTGGGTTTGGGGTGCCAAGCGCGAGCCTGCTGGCCCTGGTGCTGGTGCTGTTGGGCCAGACGTGCTGCAGGCGCAGAAGGTCGAAAGGACTTATGTTGCTGTTGCCGACAGTCCTTGTCCTTCTGGGCAGAGGTTACTGAGTCCAGAGTGGCACTGGACTTTTCGATCCGCTGGAGGTGACCTTCCACTCCAGGGCCGGAGAGGTCGGTCCCCAGGAAGGGGACATCCACCAGTTTATGCTGGGTATCCGCCGTGAAGGTGGAAATCCTCAGCCATGCTCTGCGGCACATGGCCACCGTGGCTGCAACTGATCTGGCACAGGAGTCTCCAATGTCCATAGCCGTTTGGAGCTGCTGTTTTGCCATCACCCTTCCCTGGTCCCGTACCTGCCGGACCGTGGTCTGCAGGTCGGCCGGGAGATGAGGGATCACCTCATCTAGGGAGCCCATGAGGGCGTGGGAGAAGTGTGCCATCAGCACGGCCGAGCTGGCCTGGCGGAGGCCAAGGGAGGACGCAGCGTACACCTTGCGCCCAGCATAGTCCAGCTTTTTGGACTCCTTGTCGGGGGGGGGCGCTTATCCACATCTCTAGCGTTCCCGGAACGGCAGAAAACGCTATCAGTGACCAACCCCTCGGCAGAGGGGTGTTCCGAAAAACCGGACAGAGAGCCAGTAGGGACCGCATCCTTCCTAGCCATCCTGGCCAAAGGCGCAGGACAGGAAGCAGGCCGCTGCCAGAGCTCCAAGATTGGGCCAACAATGGCTTCAGCCACCGGAAAGGTCTCCGTGGATGAATGCCCTTGGTCCAGTATCTCTGTCAGGGGATACGTGGCCCGCTTGGATATGGGCTCGAGCTGCATCCCGGTAGACTCTGAGATGAGCCGAAGCAGACCCATGAAGAACGATGGGCTTTTGTCCATCGACTGGCCCCTGGAGGACTCCAAGTCAAAGGGCCTGGAGAACAGGGAGGAGTCCACAAAGAGCTGCCTGGGGCCTGAGCCAACCTCCACCTGCCAAGGACAGTCAGGAGTGAGGGTGACCGACAACCTCTGGGGCAGGCCCTGACCCGACCGAGAGTCCTTGGTTGGCGCCCCAGATTTCAGTTGTGGAGGCGGAGGTTCCACCACAATCAGTGGGGCAGCTGGTTTCAGCCGAACAACTGGCCCAGGCTTGGGCACCCCGACAACAGTGAGGGGTTGTTTCAGCCGCTCGGGTGACAGCCACTTGATGGCCGGGGGGCGGCAGCGTCAGCTTGTTCCGGACAGAAGTAACTGCTGCCACATCAGGTCCTTGTAGTCGATAATCTATGCTGAAGCCTCTCCTCTTCCAAGGAGGAAGATGAGGACGAGCAGCGGCGCCGCTTACTTCGGTGCCGAGACCGTCAATGTCGGCGGGATTCGCTGGACTGAGAGGATGTCCGAGACCGAGATCCTCGGTGTTTCCGAGGAGGGGTCTGGGAAGGGGAGGGGGACACCCGCTCTTCCCTCGGCTCGGAAGCCTTGACCAGGGACTCCGGCACCGGAGGCGCAGGCAAGTCCTCGGTCTCCACCGGGGGAACAGGTGAAGAAGGGTTGTCGGCTTCACCAGTCGACAGCCCGTCCGACGGGTTGAGAAAAATCTCTACCGCATCGACGGGTGTCTCGGCCGGCTGACCTGACGAGGACACCGTGAAACCAGCGGCCTTAGCCGCAACCTCGACCAAAGTAGAGTGTCGACTGTCCGGGGAAGGGGACCTCTCCCACTCCCACGAACGCCGACGGTGGGACTTACCTTTCGAGTCCTTCTTTTTGGACAGAGAAGAATGTCCCGATGGCCCCTCTCCCTTCGTGGAAAGGGACTGGCAAAGCTCCTTAAAAGAAGCTGAATATGAGGTACCCAGAGAGAGAACAGGATAAATGCCGCGACCGAGGAAGAGGATGAAGGCGGCCTGTGCTGCCTCCTCCTCGAGGCGATCATCTGCTCGAGCTGCTCAGTCAAGTCAGCCGTTGTGGTAACATAGCAGACCTCCTTCAACTTCACGGCGGGCGTAGCCTGTATCCAGACATGCAGTCTTCAGGGCGTTGGCTGAAAATGAGCGGCATAACTTCGTAGGCCTGCGGGTCATGGTCTAGGCAGAGGCAGTAGACGCACGTGGAGTGCGGATCTGTCCTGGACATTTTCTGCCCACATGGGCACCGCCAAAATCCGGGAGTCGATTTGTCCATCGCAGCCGCGAGGGAGTAATCTGACTGAAGTCTTAAATTTTAGAATAAGTTTCGGGCGAACCGAAGAATTAGGACCAGTCTACATGCAGAGCGTTAAGGAGGGAACCTGAGCTTCCAAGCAGTAAGGAAGATCTGGCGTCATGGGGCTGAGCCGAGAGTTTTACCACCCGGGTGGGTGGGAGGAGCCAGCTTGAAGACCTTTCGGCAAGATTTAAAGCAGCAAGAAACCTGCCAGACAGTGTGGATGAACAACATATCCATGTCCCTAGAAGCAAACAGCACTGTTGTTGTTCAGTGTTGCCCATACACTGTCTTTTATAGTGTATTGGCACCAGAAAATCAACATCAGGAAAATAGATTTAGCGTATGCCATTAATTTCTCTCTGTCTTAGTCTTTGACTCACCGCCGTGGCCGTTTCCCTGAGGTTGCGAGCACTGGTAACTGTGCATGTGCACAGACGTTCAGCGCTGTTGTGCCATCGATGCGACGTACTCACGATGGTACAACAACATCGTGACGTCACATCAATGGTACAACAAGCGTAGGGAAAGCTCGTTTTTCAGCAAATGCAGCATTCTAACATACATTATTATTATGTTTTGTTAAAGTTCTCCTGAAAGCGACAACTGCTCTTTAAAGAAAAATGACGCAAGACTCTCTGACTCACTAGGATTCTGTAAAGGAAAATTATGCCAGATCAGTCCAACAACATTTTTTGAAAATGTCATCAAGGGACGTGACGAGACTAAACCTGTGACTTCACCAAAGCCTTAGTGGCTAGATCATAACTTGGAGAACCTAAGTATGACCCATAGTATGATGGAATGGATTAGAAACTGGTTGCAGGATGGGAAGCAGATGGTTACAATATTTGGTTATCTAGCTAAATGGAAACAGGGGCTTGTGGGGTCCCCTCAGGGTTTGCACTGGGACCAACACTGTTCAAGAGCTGGGTTGCCAAGTTTGCTGAAGACACCAGAATTGGAGGTGTGGTTGCATCTTGGAATGAGATTAATGAAATGCAGACGGGCCTGGACATATTCGAGAAGTAGGCAGAAAAATGGTAGATGAACTTTAATGTTAAAAACTGCAAAGTAATACATCTAGATAAGAAGAATATCTGTGTGAAAATGAGAAGAATCAAAACATACCAGGCATAAACAAGATCACTTAGGAAGTAAGATGTGCATCTAAGCTAAGCTATTCTGAGTAAATAAACTGCTTGTAAATAACTTCGGGATACAGTATATTAAAAGCAGTACATAAATGTAAATTCTGTACCACAGCTCACACTATAAGGATTTGATTAAAGCACCAATACTACTGAGAGGTGCAAAGCAACCCTTCTCCCTTTGCCTTAATTTCTTCAATCTCCTCAACTCTTTCTTTCAAGCTTTCCCCCCAGTCCATCTCCTCAACTGTAGGACCATATTTAGTATGTTAATTTGACTGATTACCAAAAAAGGACCACAATTATTAATCAGCTTACATACGATGAAGCTAGCAGATAAAGGCCTGATGGCCTATCAAGTCTGCTTCAGTGTGCAACTCTCAGTGCTATGCACTGATGCTGCCCTCTCCCCCACCAACTGATCCCACTGCTTTACCCTTTCCCTCCTTCCCCATTTTAAATCTGCCCTTAAGTTTATCCCACCCCCCTTAAATCTCCCCAATGACACCCTCAAAACCAGTTCCTCTAGCAGAGCATTCCATGCTGTCATCAGCCTCTCAGTGAGAAAGTGCCTATTCATCTCCCTTCTGAACCTCCTCCAACTTTAGACTATGCCCTCTTGTAATTCCTCCCTTTCTAATTTTAAACAGACCCTCATGACTTACCCTATTAATGCCCTTCAAGTATTTAAATGTCTCGATCATATCCCCCGTCCCTTCGGTCCTCAAGAGAGTACATAGTGAGCATCTGTAGCCTCTCCTCATAGGGCTCTTCCCTCAACCCACTCAACATCTCGGTTGCTCTCCTCTGTACCCCCTCCAATAGTTTGATGTCCTTTTTAAGTATGGATGCCAGAACTGTACGCAGTACTCCAAGTGAGGTCACACCAATGCCCAGTACAGCGGCAGGATCACATCCTCACTCCTTGAGGCGCTTTCCCTTGCTATACACTCCAGCATCCTATTAGCCTTCACTGCCACTTTCCTACACTATGCAGTGATAGAGTAATGACTGCCAGCCACACACAGGACCATGACACTGCATTATAACGCAATTACTTTTTCAGTAGAGCACACAGTCCATTACACACCAATGCAAAAGGCACCCATTACAGTCAACATAACATGTCTGAGAAGCAGCATAACAGAAATGCAGTTTGCAGGAAGGGCAATATGTACAATGCATAAATGACACATGAAGGAAGATAATTGTGTGTGTGTGGTGGTAAGCTGCATAGGGAATATGTCAACTGGCTCTACATTCTGCTGACCATGTCACTACTCAGACCTCACCACAGCTGACTCACACATAGATAAAGATACATAGAACGTGAAAGCAGAAGACGACTGAGGGTCCATTGAGTCTGACCAAAGTTTTCCCAAGACCTAGCATCAATCTGGGGACCTACCTACCTCCTCCCCTTCAGCTCATTCTTCCATACTGTTTAAATCTCTACCACTCTGAGCGTAGCTTGTTTTTTTTGAGACCTTACTCTGTCCCACCTGTGTCTGAAGCCACCCATGATCTTTGTCCCCACCACCTCAGCAGACAAACTGTCCCATGGCTCCACCACCCATTCAGTAAAGTAGTACTTCCCTCACATGCCTCCTGAAGCTCTCTCCCCAAAGTTTCCATTCATGCCCACATCACTGAGCTGGCGCTTCTATTGAACAGCTCTGTGTGGGGCACCCTATTAATGCCTTTCAGAAACTTAACACTTTTAGTCATATCCCCCCCTTGCTTACAGCCTGCAGTGAGCACATGTTTAGCACTCTGTCGCTCCTCGTAGGAGACCCCCTGGAAGTCCTGTATCATCTTTGTTGCCCTCCTCTGCATGGCCTCTAGCCTATCCTTATTCCTTTCTTAGGTTAGAGCTCCAGAACTGGACACAATATTCCAGGTGTGGCCTCACTAGGGACTGATGAAGGGGGAGGATCACCTCCCTGCTCCTGCTATCTATGCCCCTCCCTGTACACCCCAACATCTTGCCTGCTTTGCTATATGCTTTGTTGCACTGCCTTGACTGTTTTAGGGTGTCACAAATAATGACTCCCAGGGCCCTGCTCTTCTGCAGTGGTACTGAGTTTAACCCCATTTAGCCAGTACTCTATCCGGGGGGGGTGGGGGAGGGGTGTTACCCGTTTCCAGGTGCATTATTTTGCACATCTTTACATTAAACTTCAGCTGCCACACATTTGTTCATTTCTCTAGCCTTCGGAGGTCATTCTGCAGTTCCCCAACTCCGTCCAAGCTATCCAACCTTCCACAAAGCTTAGTGTCATATCAGCAAAGAGGGCATGCTTACCTTGGATTCCATCGTCAATGTCACTAATGAACACGTTGAAAAGGACTGGGTCCAGGACCGATCCCTGTGGTACCCCACTTGCGACCTCGTCTTCCACCGACTTCACCTCACTGACAACAACCCTCTGTTGCCTACCCTTAAGCCAATTTCCCACCCACCTGTGTCATTTGACGTACCAAGGTCCTTAAACTTCTTCAACAGCTGCCTATGCGGCACTGAGTTGAATGCCTTACTGAAATCAAAGTAGAGGAGATCTACTGCATGGATTTAGTCCAGCTCCCTAGTCACCCAATCGAAGAGGACAATAAGCTTGGCCTGGCATGACCTCCCTGACACGAACCCATGCTGGTTACTGTCCTGGAGACCAGTGTTTTCCAGGTAGTCCACGAGGTCTTTTTTTGATTAATTCTCTACCTCGTCAGATTAGGGAGTGCCAAACCACAGACCAGTTTAAATCTGAATTAAAGACATTTTTATTTAGCTAGGCATTCCCTTATATAGTTTAAAGGATGGCTTATAATTTAGCATAAATGGGGTTTTACTGTATAATTTACGGAGTTAATTTATATTTTATGGATTTTAAGATTTGTTGTAGAATGCAGAGTGCTTTGAATTCTGTGAGAACTGCGCTTACAAATAAACTTTGACTGATTAGGATCTCCATCAGCTTCCCCACAACAGATGCTAGACTAACTGACCTGTAGTTTCCCACCTCCTCCCTGTCTTCCACCCCCCCAATAGAGTGGCACCACGTCGGCCACTCTCCAATCTCTGGGTACTACACCTGTCTGTAGTGAGCTGTTGAACAGATGTGCAGGGGATCAGCTAACTCCCTTAGCACTCTCAGATGGATCCCATCTGGGCCTGGTGCCTTATCTATTTTGAGGGTCACCAGCCCTTTTCGGACCCTGTCCTTAGTGAATACTAGGGTTTCCATCCCTAGGATTCTCATAGCGTCTGCACTGAGGCCTCCTTCAAGTAGGGGGCCTGCACCCTCCCTGGTGAAAACAGAACAGCCGTAGTTGTTTACAACTGCGGCCTTCTGTTCATTCTCCTCGACCACCGTACCATTGTCTACCAACCTAACAATACCCCCTCCTCCTTTCTTTTTTCCCCCGATGTCATTTTTTTTTCTTTTAATTGTTTAACCAGAAGTGGCACAGTAAGCTGAAAACTATTTTTTTTTTTTTTTTTTTTTTTAGGTGTGACCTGGGAGCACAGGGAAGTTAAGTGACTTGCTCAAGGTTACATAGTATGCAAGTGGGGGCTGTGGGATTCAAACCCAGTCTCCAGATTTGCAGCTCAGAGCCTTAAACCACTGTGCTATAAGGTTTTTCCCCGGATTTAATCTTTTCAGCAATCCACAGCTCCATGGTTAACTTTGCCTCCCCTAGTTATTTTTGAATGTATTCCTCCCACTGGCTCCTTTTAAACCTATAGAATGCTCCCCATTTGGCACTGACAGCTTCCCTAACCTTCGCTGCGAACCATATGAGTCTCTTGTACTTATTTCTACATACAACTGATTTAACACAGAGTTTTATACCCTCAAGGGCGGCCTCTTTCACAAAACCCACATCTTCCACACCTGTTCTATCCCTAACTTTTGCCAGTGTGTTACTCACCAACAGTCCTATCTTGTTAAAATCCACCCCTCTGAAGTTCAGGACCTCCATCTGTGAGTGTGTTCTTTCATCCCCTGGTGACAATTTAAACCAGACAGAATTATGATCACTGTTAGCTAGTGATTCCCCTACTCTGCCCTAACTGCTGCTGAGTTTGTGAGAACCACATCCAGAATGGATCCCTGACTGGTAGGATCCTTTACCAGCTGGGTCAGCAGGTAGTCCTGGAGGGCCTTCAACAAAGCTTGACTCCTAGAACTTTTTGCTGCTGTAACACCCCAGTCTACATCTGGAAGGTTTAAATCTCTGACTACCACTACCTCCCCTTTACCTGTCACTCTTTATTTCCTTTACAAGCTCCTCATCCCTCCCCTTCCCTCTCCTGGAGGATAATATAGCACCCCCCAACTAAATGTAACAATAATATGTGCACTAGAGTACGCCTGATAGCAAAATGTGCTGCGAACTAACACTTGACATCTAATAACAGCAAAATACTAAGCAGCCTAATGTACAACTGCAGCAGGAAATAGATGAGGCTGTAATAAACATCGTCATTAAATGGGGCGGCAGTGCAGCAGCTAGCAAAGCAAATAAATCCATGGCATGCATTCAGGGTCTTGAGTACATTGTACAGTTCTGGTTCCCATATCAGAGGAAAGGTATCGACAGGAGTGAGAGGGTGAAGAGAAGAGCAGAGCAACCAAGGTTGTTGAAGGCTTGGAAAACATGGGCTGTGAAGACTGACTGGCAGAACTATGGCTTTTCTCCATGCAAAGAGGAGACTCGGGGTGACATGATTACAGTATTCAAATACCTGAAAGGGATAACACCATCAGACCAAAGGCAGCTCTTTAGTACGTGCAAGGATGAGAGGAGAAGGGAGCACACAATGTCATTAAAAGCAGGAAGATTCAAGGGAAATATCAGCGAGACCTACATCACAGAATGAGGGATGAATACTTGAAGCAGACCAGAGCCAGTGGTGTTAGTCGACACGTTTTTACCTTCAAGCTTAAACCAGATAAGTACCTTGACCAAAAGGGGTGACAGTATTCCCACTGAGTTAGTGGAGAAAGAACTTGATGGGTTGGTGACCTTCTTTCTTTCCTTAATTCATATGTTCATACCTTTCGGCGGCTGCTGCTGGCCATCTAGGACGGTAGTAACAGTGGCAGGTTTTTCAGGCTCTGCTGTGCTTCCCTGGCCTTCCTTCTTGCTCTTTTTATGCTTCTTCTTCTCTTTCCTGAGACGCAGTTTCTCTTCCTTGGAGAGTTCCTGGGCATCAAGCTTGGGAAGCAAAACACAGCACTTACTCCCTGCTTCTCGTGGAAAATGCACTCTATAGTGACCTTTCAGCCATGGCTGTCACTGACTGCCCCCCCACCCCCCAAAAAATGCACCGACTTGCTTAAATAGGCCTGAAGTTTCCCAAATTAATTTTAGAAACAATAAATAAAAGTTTTCAACACTTTTTCCTTTTTTTTGTGTTCTAACTCCCATGCTGTTATTTTTTCTGCTACTTTTACCACCGCGTACAAAACAAAAATAACAGCTGGTACTGGTGAGCAGAATACATTGAGCCCTGTTTCATTTTGGGGTTCTGTTGATTGTTATATAATCAGTTAAATCCTTGCAAAACAGTTTTTTGAATAAGCTATCTGAATACACTGGAAAAGAAGAAATTCTATCAAATTTAGTCATTTCTTTTTTCAGTTAGTTCCAACATTGTTAGGGTTAATCATTTACTGCTAGGTAATACATGCTCATAGTGTTACAGAACTCACTGCTCTTGGGGAATTTTCATTCAAAACAAATTATTTTTCCATAGTGCCTGGTTCCTTTTTCCTCCTCATTTATCCTAAAGGTCCTTCTCTATGCTCCGCATGTGATGTCATCAATGACGTCACATCATACTGTAGACAATGGAAGGACTGCATACTGCCACAGAAATTAATAAATCATGCCACAGAAATCCAAAAAATGCTGCTGCAGAACCCAGCAGCCCTGCTGCAGAAAACAGGACTTAAGTGCCATAAAGAATTAGGGGCCCTGAATAGGGGCCAACACACTAAAAAAGCTATGACATCCATAGAACTATAAGCTCCTCCCCATTCTGTGACAGTCTGCTTTGAATAATCAGTCATAAATATTTCAGAGCTTTAGATTAACAAACTAATCCATGGTTGACGTATACACTTCTTAAACATACAGAAAATCATAGCCCACCGTACAGGAATGTACAGACAGCCATCGTCTCTCCTTCATATCATTCAGAGAACTGAATAAAAGAACAAAGCACAAAACCATATGTGCCTGAAACAAGTAACATCAACTTGTCTGGTAAGAAATGTATAAAGTCTAACCAAATCTCAGTTGCAGAATACCGTATTCTCCAAGGTGAAACTCTAGGGTGGGCCCCATTGACAACGTTGGATCTAATAGAAAAAGAAATTACAGTAAGTCTGATAGAACTTCTTCTTTCTGTGTTGTTCCATGTGGTCACTGGGCTTATACCTTTGATTTTACTGTCTACTTCTTTACTTAGCTACATGTAGCACTTTACAGCTGAATGCTGCATCAGCAGAACTCAGCGTGTCCAATCCATAAGGTTTTGTAAATGTGTGTAAGATCAAGTTCTTTCCTAATACAAGTCGGAAACTAAGGTGTTTGTCCTCTCTGCCCAAGAGGCTGCTATAGCCCATGTCGAATGCACTTTGATCAGATGGCCCGTCAGCTCAGCCGCAGCGCTACTGCTCACAATGCTGGTGACCTAAGTTCAGAAATAAGCTTGGTTCATCAGGGGCCAGCCCGGGAGGGGAGGAGGATTGAGCATCCTAGAGGACAGTCTCCTCCAGGGACGGTGGGTTCCATGCTCCACCACGAAACTGCCACCTGGGTGACCACAGGTGGTAGTGCGGTTGGAGACAGATGTGATGGTGGGGGGACATCGCAGACGTCAGCATGCATGAGCATGTCTGCACGTCACTGCATGCGACATCTCAGGGAACTGGAACAAAGAAAAAGCACAGTCCCAGCACCTCCACGATGACAGACCCCAGTATATCGGGGTCCCCACCTCCCCAGCACGGCATCATCTGATGTGACTCTATGTTCGGGGGTATATCCCCCTATGCTGAAGCCACCGGGGGGGTAAAATCCAAGGTTCTATAGATGTAGGTGGCCATGGCTTGGAAGGCAAGGGAGTCAGGAGGGGCTGGGGTAACGGAGGCATAAAGAGTAACATAACAAAAAAAAGAAGAATGTGCTTTGATCAAACTCGGCTGTGCCAACTTCACCTCCTTATAGGCTTTGCTGTACATGTTCTAACCCATCAAGCCATGGTCGCCTTTGAAGTCTTTAGTGTCTCTTTTTTTTCCCCTCCAAATTACACAAAAAGACTATTTCAGAATGTATTGTGTCCTTATAAAGTATGTTTTTACCACTCTGTGAATATCTAGCTTAAGCAAGAGTTTTTCTTTGAGGCTCCCAGGATTTGGGCAAAAGGAAGAAGGCTTACTTCTTGATTAACAAGAAACTCTGTGGGAACCTTAGTAAGGACAGAAGGAAGTACATGTTAACACTAACTTATCCTGATAGAATACAAGATATGGTTTCTTGCAGAAGAGTGCCTGCAGCTCTTACACGTCTTTGTTGAGCAAACTGCTGCTAGAAAACACATCTTAGCAGGCCCGGCAGTGCAGAGGGCTGAGGCGCTGGATGCCTTACCTTGCACTACGCCGGGAACCCAGGTTTGAAACGACTGGGTGTCGGAAGCCAGCACGTGGGGGGAGAGCAGGATTGCCATTTCACGGCAGCGCCCTCTCCTGGGAGATGGTCGCCCCTGCAAGTACCGTCGCCACCGGGTGGAGGTCAGGCATCGGCGCAGGCAGAGGGGGCAGCACAAAGAGAGGGCATCTCGATGCATGGCGTACGTGTGCCTCAACACACACACGCGTGCGACAGACGGGGGTGGGAGTAAAACAGGGTAAAAAGTCTACAAAATACATGTATATATAGAAAAACACATCTTGATGGGAAGCATGTCCTCTGAAACTTGCAGGAGAAGCTCAAATGGAGGATCACAGAGTGCACTCAGAACAGCATTAATACACCAAGGTGGAATAGAGGGCTCTATAGATCAGCTTATTATACTAAGAACTTTAAATAATTTAATCAACTGATGTCAGACTGAGAACCTAAGGGATGAACCTCTTAAGGACAAAGTACCACACCCAAAGCTGAGGCCTGTACCTGCAAGGTACGAACAGCCAGCCTTTTGTCTGCCCTATTCTGAAGAAATTCCAAAATCTGAAGCATGCATGCTTTCCTAGGCCAAAAACTTCAACTGAGAGGCCCAGCGGGAAAAGGTCGACCACACACATCATACACCAGTGAAGTAGAAAATTCCCATGAAGACATTTTATTTATTTATTTTTTTATTTATTTATTGAATAGAACATTAGGACATTAAAGAGACTAAGACAACTTTAGTAACATACAATATTTAGACACATTTCTGTTCATATATTTCATTTTTGCCCCATGATTCACATCCTTATTTTTTTTTTTTTTAATAGTAAAGACATTCACATGAAAACCAGATCTCTGCCCTATCTGTCCTGGCTGGCTGGCTGGCTGCACTAGACATCACAAATCTGTCACTGTGGTGACAATGATGATGCCATAAACAAGGCTTTGTGGTGTCAGGTGTAGACAAGTAGCTGGAGCATATTAGGTCTAGGGGGGCAAGGATTTTATTTTCATGCAACTGTCCTCAGTAACAGAAAAAGTGGAAAGAATTACAGAAAATATATGAAATCTACACTATAGGTTATCGTAAATGTTTTGGGAGGGGTATATACACATACTACCCCCTTTAACTTGTACAATAATCAAGAAGGTGTACAAGTATCACCTAAAGGCTGCCACTTCCCCCAATAGCATTATAATTTTATCTACATCCCCCTCCCTACTTCACGTGATTAAAATGCAATTTTGTGGGCAGGGCTGCAACAGGCACCCTGTGGCCGGCTTTCATTAAGGAAATTAGATAACAGTTCTAGCGAGTTTCAAATGTCCAATAATCCTTTGTTAAGTTTGTTTAGGTCCTAAGGCAGGCAGTTCCTTGCCATGACCTGCGTGAAAAACATGTCAGCAACTCTTTAAGATCTTTGTAAATACTTTCTCCGAGCACTGTAAGTGTTACTCCTGATGTGCCCTACCTGGTTCTGACTTCCTGTGATCAACCTTTACCGCCTCATTGCTCTCTTTATATCCATCCTTTCCTGTCTTTTACTTCCTGCCTTTGCTAGGTTTTCCGCTACCTTTACTGTTCTTCACTCTGCCATGGTATAGAAACGTCATGGTCATTACAGACATTACACGAGTGAATATTATATATCCTGCTTGATTATCCATCTCATGATGTAGCTTTGTATACATTATTTGTTCTTACATTTGTGCTGCTCTATAATAGGAGTAGCTATGCTGTACCTGTATATGTATTATTTATCTGTTGGCATTTCTGTATGACCAACCAGGCCCACCTTGGAAATGAGCTTGCTCAATGGTGTTCCACCTGGTAAAATAAAGATTGATTGATTGATACTTGCAGGGCAGAGGCTAGTCCGAAGGGGAGATACACATATTTAAAGTACTGATCCCGGATGGCAAACCTGAGACATTCCTGGTGCAACCGCTACATCAGAATGTGTAGATAAGCATCCGATATGTTGAACAAGACTAGAAAATCGCCCAGCTAAACTGTCACAATGATTCACCTCCGAGATTCCATCTTGAACCCAATGGGGCTCCTAAACTGTTTAAGCCAGGAAAAATCCTGGATCAGACAGTATCCCAAGGATTTTTAGTAAATGGAGTACAATCGCAGCCCTCTTCCTTGTAAGAAACTGGAGTTACTGACCCTGTGTTGAACAGATAAATGTGTGATGTACTGTTTTGCGCTTCCTGGGATTTGTAGATACCAAAGACTGAAAAAACACTGCCTGGAGGGCAGAGAAGTGAACTCTATGGATAGCATAACCCTATGAAAATATCTCCAATACCCCCACATCTGACGTGGCCTGGGCCTATCTGCAGAAAGTTTTCCATAGGTGTCTGCCAAGAGCCTATGGACAAGGATGAATCCGCATATACTCATGCCGAGTCACTTCATCAGTCCTTGGCTGACCAAACAATGACGTAAAAAGGAGCCTTTGTTCTGCTGCAACTTGAAAGTGTGTTCTGCTGACCAATGTCATAGCCAAACTGACTCAAGGACCATCACAGTTGCAGCACTACCCCATACTGAGGCACGAATGAGATCCACCATGAAATCTGCTAAAAAGGGGACTGCCATAGGCACAAAGGGAAGGAGTTTTTTGACTGGAGAATCCTCTAGAATCTCATCTGCTACTGTACTTGACCATTCACATAACACTAGGGCTACCAAAGCTGAAGCCGATACTTCCGTTAAACCAAAACCCAATGTAGTGTATGCTCATTTGCAAGGTGCTTCCAGATGCTGCCTCTTACAGGGGTATGTTTGACCACAGAAGAGATGGCTGCATCTGTGGTCGTCAGAGCTTCCCATTTGCTTTTCACAAAAGTATCTAGGAACAGGTAGCACTGTGCCAGTGCTTTAGAAAAGTGCTTTATTTTGTCCACATTATCCTATTCATCTGTAACCATCAACGGAAAAAGTTCAGATTCAGGGAAGCACGCTCCCTGTTGAAGACAAGATGGGACTAACATTCAGCCTTGTGGTAGACTGTCTCTGGTTGCTACAGCATCTTAGAGGTCTTCTCAAGTAGGAAGGTAATGTAGTTTGGGTCAAATAAAGATGGAACCGAGGAGGACAGAGTTCTCTACCCACCGGTCTTCCTCTTTCTCCTCCTCAGCTCCGGAATCCTTAAGGCCCACTGGATCCGGAGAGTCTGTAGGATTCATTTTGTTTTGCTGGCCTTCTAGGCCATCTGGCTGTGGGATGGTGCCATGTCTGAGGATGCATTTAAATCTGGGAGAACACTCTTTTTGCCCAAGTTCTGTGACAGATACATCTGGGCGTGCCTGCTTGGAACACTTCATTAATTTAGTTTTTTTCTCCAGGTAAGTGTTAGACAATCTAATGTCTATTTGCAGGCACAACCTGGGAGAAGGGTCTGCTGTGAATCGTGTGTACGAGGAGGACTGCTCTTCTATGCCATCTTCCTTGGAAACCAGCTTGTTGATATGGCACAGTAGGGACCAATGCAAGCCTCTGCTGCCACCACCAAACATGAAATCAGATGCACCCCAAGCTGAGACCTGGGCATTTGATACAGTCCCACACAAAAGATTAATTCACAAGATAGCCAGCCTTGGAGTGGGTCCCCAGGTGGTAGCCTGGATGAAAAATTGGCTAGACAACAGGACGCAAAGGGTAGTAGTAAATGGAGTACACAGTGAAGAAAGGAGGGTTACTAGCGGGGTACCGCAGGGTTCAGTACTGGGACCGGTCCTTTTTAATGTCTTTATAAGTGACATTGCAGAGGAACTGGAAGGAAAAGTATGTCTCTTTGCAGATGACACCAAGATCTGCAACAGTGTTGATACACAAGATGGAGTGGAAAGGATGAGAAGGGACTTGGCAAGGTTGGAGGAATGGCCAAATGTATGGCAGCTCAGATTCAATGCAAAGAAGTGGAAGGTAATGCACATGGGAAACAAAAACCCAGGGGAAGCATACACAATGAGGGGTGAGATACTGACAACAGTAAAAATGGAAAGGGACCTGAGGTAATTATATCAGATGACCTAAAGGTAGGCAAGCAATGTGAGAAGGCAGTAAGGAAGGCTGGGGGATGCTGGGATGCATAGGAAGAGGCATCAATAGTAGAAAACAAGAAGTTGTTATCCCTCTGTACAGACAGTCGGTGAGACCCCATCTGGAGTACTGTGTGCAGTTCTGGAGACCCCATCTCCGCAAAGACATAGACAGAGTGGAGGCTATCCAGAGGAGGGCAACCTAAATGGTGCAGGGTCTGCACCAGAAGACATACGAAGAAAGACTAAAGGAGCTTAATATGTATACCCTTGAGGAAAGAAGGGAGAGAGGGGACATGATAGAAACTTTCAAGCACCTCAAGGGAATTAAAGTCCAAGAGGGTAGCATCTTCCAGAAAAGAGATGTGCAAGAACAAGGGGGCACAATTTGAAGATAGAGAGGGGACGGCTCAGAGGTAATGTGAGGAAGTATTTTTTCACTGAGAGGGTTGTGGATGCATGGAACAGCCTCCCTGAGGAGGTCGTGGAGTCAAGAACAGTGGGGAACTTCAAGAATGCATGGGACAGGCATAAGGCAGTCCTAGTGGGGGGTAGGAGGAAGTAAGCTGTTGGTTAACTAGGATCTGCAGCTTATCTGTTAGGTAGGAAAATGGGCAGAGTAGATGGGCCAAGCGGTCCTTATCTGCCGTCAAATTCTATGTTTCTACCTTCACCTGGTCCAACAGCAGTTTGGGGACTGAGTGCCGAAAAGTTAGCATTGGTTTTGATACTGCAGAATGGACAGAAAATCCCACATGGAGACTGACTCATGGTCTTAAAACATGCTTTACATTTTCTGTTAGTTGAAAAGGGCCTGTAGAACACCATGATGCCTTGAGCCCCAAATTCTGCATCAAATCTGTAGAGCAGCTGTGTCAGCTCACTTGTGTCACTTTTCATGGACTTGCGTCTATTTCTGTGCACCTGCGGCAACCATCTCCATACCTGCGGCAACTGTCTCCATCTGCACACACCTATTGTCTCCACTCTTATGCCAGCTGTCTCTGTACTTGCAGTAATTTTTCCATGGTTACATCAATTCATCCATACTTGGCTCAAATGCATCAAAACCTACCAAAAATGACACAAATCAGTAAAGAAATGTTGCAATTGCATTAAAACAGGGCATTGTCTATCGGAAAAAAAATTAAATTAAGCCTCAAAAACATCAAGCAACCTCAAAAAGGTACCTAAAACTCTCAGGAATGAGAATAAAAAAAAAAAGCATTCTGAGCAAGCTTGTGCTGAGGGGAAAATATCCCAAACAGCCGACACAAAGGAGAGAAGGAAATCTTTTCTTAAGAAAAAGGAAGTTGTAGAGCACTAACATAGCATTAAACTAAACGCAGACTACAATAGCAAGACCTTTTTCACTTATTCTACATCCCTGAAGAATTCTAGAAGAATCCAGGCAGAATGGTAAAATACCCGGTCTCAGATAGGAATTTGGGTCTGAAAGCGGAAACCAATTTAAGCAAATACAACACAGGTATGTTTCAAATTTAGAAATTCTGTCTGTAGAAACAAGAAGGCTTCTCTGCTGAGAGTTACTGCAGTCTGAGAAAACGGGTTTTGAAGACAGTCTTGAGGCTAGAGAACTCTAGTGATGCTGCCACCCCTAAAGCCAACATGCATAAGAATGATGATTCAAAGCAAACTCACAAAGAATGGGGAGGAGCTTATTTCCATTGTGATGTCACAGCTTTGGAGTGTTTTGGTCCTTAGGGTTCCACCAAGGTGCTTCGACAACAGGGCCACCGAAAGCCACTACAGCGACGGGCAAAATTTCGGCTATCGAAATTTCGTCCATCACAAAGTTACTGTTTTTTTGGCAGTGGGCTGTACCCCCTGCACCCCCCACCATGCGGGAAGCTCTTACCCCGCACCCCTCAATTTTTTTATAATCAATTCCGAGTCAGAGTGGATTCAGGAGGGGGCTAATCACCAGCGAAACCGATGCTGCTGTACAGCGGGACCATTACAGCAACAACATCAAATTTGTCACTGTAATGGTCTTTTCTGTAATATTTTCATTGTTTAAACAGTATACGGGGCCTTAGTAGGTAAGCATGTGTTACCGAGCAGTAAATGACTAGCCGTAGTCTAGTGACTAGTAGACCAGGTTACACTATGTTTACAGCCTTGATCAGGTTCATAAATGATGTCTATTTGGCAACGGACAAAGGTATGTTGTCTGGAGCCATTTTCGTGAACCTGACCAAGGCCTCTGCCCTTGTTGACCACAGTCTGTTTAACAGACTTGGTGATTTTTGGCATTTTGAGTGTTGCTCAAAAGTGGTTTTACATTTGTCTGCAAAGTTGAAAAAAGCTGGTCAAAATAAGAAATGTCTTATCCGAGTTTGCTCTCATTAATGAAGGAGTTCCCCAAGGCTCAATCATGGGTCATTTTCTTTTCTTAGTGTTTTGCCAATGACCTTCCATGGTTTGGTACCAAATGTAATACTCTATGCAGATGACTCAATTAATTACTGCCTTTCAAATAGTCTGGTTGAACTGAATCTTAAACTGAACTATAACTTTGGTCAGATTAAAGGGACACATTCATACCCAGTGGCCATCAAAACATGAAAGCCCACAAAAAGCTCTTTCAATCAAGGTACTGGGCTCATCTGTAGCTGGAAGCACTCCAGAGATACAGATGACCGAATCTGTTCAGTATTAATCCTACATTACAGCCATTTTTAAAACATTGTGATGTCACTGACAGACAAGTTGTGCCTAACTGCACTGACGTAAGCACAGCTTGTTCATCACTGACATCACAAGATTCTAAAAACCGCTCTAACGTAGTATTAATACCGAACAGACTCAGTCATCTATATCTTTGGGGTGCTTCTAGCTACAGATGAGCCCAATACCTCATTTGAAAGTGCTTTTCGTGGGCTTTCAGACTGTACTGCCCACAGGGCATGAATGTGTCCTTTTAAATAATGCTTAGTGAATAGTAAAATGGTCATGAAAATTAAAAACTCATGGTTTTAGGGTCTCAACCTGAAACAAAAACTGGAAGTGGAGGCCTATTATAAATACCTCAAAATGCCGCTGCAGCAATAGCACTACAAGTCGTGATGTTGGCAACTGAGGACCAGGAGCAATCTTGGGTAGTCGGGAACCGGTTGAGGAGTAGAGGATAGAGCTCCCTCTCCTCCTCTGGGGAGGGATCTGGCTGCTGATGTGTGACCCCCACCTGGGTATCTGCAGGTGGCAGTGCAGGCTGATGCACCACGTCAGGTGGGGGGGGCACCAACTGGCTAACAGGGGTGTACACCCACATTTAGCCCCTGCTGGCATCTCCCAGTGGGCGGGCAGGGGAAGAAACTGAAAAAAACAGCCCACAAGAATTGCAGGAGGAAGGCCGATCAGTCTCTTAGGTCACAACTCTCCAACTGCCCCTCTACCCCCAAGAACTAAGAAGTCAGTGGGGACCCTGGGGAACTCCCCACCACCACACCTCAGAGGGGGAAGTCCATAAGTAAGAGCGGGCAGGGTAAGAGACAGAAATGGTGAGGCAGCTGGGGGTAGGGAATAAAGAAAAACAAATACCTCAAAGTGATACCTGATCTCATAGTACACTGCTGCAATCAGTAAGGCTCACAACTGTACACTCAGAATAGCTTTAAGAGCCAAACAAAACTTAACAGCTAGAGCAAAAATGGTTAGTTGGCCCGGATATCTAGTAACCTACATGAAGCTACTGTATGGTTCTCTGGTCTATTAGAACACCCCCTCAACTGTAATTCTGAAATGGAACACAGTCAACCATGACATTTTGTAGATTTGCCCTTTCAGCTAATCACTTGACCCACCACTACTTGTTATGTGGGACTTGGCTGGTTTTCCCCATCAGGCTGACCATTCTTTTGACCTGGGCTGTTTCATCGATAACCAAATAAGAATCAGAAATCAAGCTCCCCTTTATTTATCTCATCAACTGCAACCAACACATGCTTCTTTAGGTCTGATATCTGTTTAGTAAACCAAGAATTACTAGTAAGATGAGTAGAAGATCATTCAGCTATTTTACCCCTCATTTTTGTAACATCTTGCCTGACAACCCCCCAAAAAAAAAAACACAACTTTAAATCTTGTTCAATTCAAACCTGTATTCAAAGAGAACATTTGCACTTCTACATGTCTATGCTATAACTAGTGGATGTACAACAAACATTTTATCTGCATAGTATGTATTATGATGTACCAAGGCCATGTCAGAATACAGGCAACATACTGCATGTCTAGTGTACTCACATGGTAAACAAAAACTAACTAAAATATACAGGTGATCTTAGCAGCAACTCTTAAAAAGAGAACTGTGCTAAGTCTAAGTCATTTCCCCAGCAGAAGCTATTTTTAAATACTGGTTCAAATTCAGTTGTTGCTCTAGCTATACAGGCTTCTCGGTTATCCTAGTGGGTCTCTGATTCATACGCTGCTGAAAAGAACAACATTTTAAAACTCTTATTGTAGATGTAGTTTATGGCCCTTTTCTGTTCTTTTACTGTTGACACAATGCATCCATGTTCTACTACCGAACTCTCTGGTTGTTAAGAGACATAAAGTACACCATACAGTTCTAAAATGGTGCTTATCACCATTTAGCAAAAGCAAAAACACCCACTGAGATTACCACAAGGCTTGTATAGCTGGAGCAATAACAGAATGTGAATCAGTACTAACAAAGCAGTTTCTACTGAGAAAAATTACTTACAGTTTCATCGCAATTCTCCTTTAAGTGAAAGTCTCTCACTGAATTCACTGATAACTCTCTGCAGTCGCCCAATAAAAAACAGGAAGGACCCTGACCTACTCCCAATAAGAAAAGGAAGGATCCTCACCTACTCCCAGTGTCACTGGTGTCACACTTATAATTTACAAATACCCCAATTTTGGAAGGGAAGAGATCATATTTTGGCTCCGTAGAGCCAAGACGTCAATCCCTTCCACTTCCTGATACTAAGAGCCGTCCTCTCCCCATGCTAAGACATTTCCATTTTATGATGTCATTATATGGACAGCGCAGGGAAACACTCCATAGACATTAATGGGGCCTTTTTTAAAGTCCCTTTAACGTATTTTAGATGTGTATTCAGAATAAATCATGGCAACCATTGTTAGTTGAGTGGTGGCATTAATTTGTTCCAAATGGCCAACAACACGATAAAGTTAAAAAAAAACAGCCCCGCTGATGTTTATGAAGCGTACGCCCGCACTCTCCATATAACATCACAAAACGCTTCAGTGTGGGAGCAGCTCTCAGTATCAGGAAGTGGAAGGGATCAGCTCCATGGAGCCATAATACAATCCCTTCCCTTCCAAAATCGGAGCATCTCTAAATTATATGTGTGGCACCACTGGGATTAGGGGCAGGTAAGGGTCCTTCCTGTTTTTTTTTTTTTTTTTGCGAACACCGGAAAAAAGTGCTTTTTAAAAGCCTACACCAGACCAAAATCACTGCAAAAGGCAGGGCCCTGGGATATTATTTTCAGTATGCCTACCACTTTATGTGCTAATGAGTGAAAACATTTTGATCATGGAAGATTTTCTATTTTTTTCTCCAAAACATTTGCCCTGCTGCAACAGATACCCCCCCCCACACACACACACACACACACACATACACACACAGGGTGATGATGACAAGCAATCAAAACATGACACAAAAGGCAGTTAGGGTTGCCGCAACAACAGTAGGGAAATGCGGTGTTAGGATTTCCAATCCTAACACCCCACCCCTACCCTGCACAGATCAAGAGGTGTTGGGGGGCAGCACTGGGTCGTCAGCCCCAACACTCACCCCATTCCTTTAGAAGATAAGCTGGGTGGGGCAGAATAGGAGAATGTGGTGAGAGTTAGGGCTGACGATCCCAATGCTGCCCCCTTATGCCTCTTGATCTGTGCAGGGTGGGGTGTTTGGATTAGTAACCCTAACGCCGCATTTCCCTACTTTTGTTGCGGCTACCCTGATGCACTAATGAGTTTTTTGCAATTTATTTCCTTATTTTTTGAGATAGTATAATCATATCCTAAGTTGCCGGTGGGAGCGCAGGGCTCTCTGGGCCCTGTGCTCCCATTCCTCCATAGATGCATATATGTGCGTAGCTATGGAGTGCCCTGTGCTTCCATTTATAATACAAGAGTGATGAAATTGTCAGCACGGCCATGTTATTACTGCATCTGATGTGACTAGTACAGAAAATATTCAAATCCAGAGGTAATTCTGTGCAACTGCAATGCCATTCCGTGCCACAGTTGTGAAAACACATTTTGGCCAGGATCTGAAAAATGACACCAGTGACATACATTTGGTGGAGTAATAACAAGCCTATGTTGAATATTTAGTGTGAATATATTTAAAATTTACAAAGTTACGAGTGTGCACAGCAAAATTGTAATGAATTGTCATAACTCAGCCATTTTCCGAAATTTTGACCCCAAATTTTCAACATGGAATTTTCAAGACCCCAGATCATGAACAATACAACTGTCCTTATGCAAATCCTGCCCAAAAGGTGAATTTGACAAGCAACCACGAAATCACCTTTCAGGCAAGAGTTGAGAAATGGCAGCTATATTGTTCATAAGGTGGGGTCCCCAAAAGTCATGTTGAAAATTTGGGGTCAAAATCTCCAAAAATGGCTGCATTATGTATAAAAATTGAAACCCCCACTGAAATACAGTGAACAGTATTTACCTTAGTTTCTCGTATTGCAGTTGCCAGTTCCAGCAGCAAGATGTGTCTTCAATCGGGAGACCAGATCTCGAACCTGGGACCTCTTCAGGTGACTGAGGGTGTATGGGGGTGTGGGGAGGTGGGTGCACAGTGGGTGGCCGGGTGCGGGGTACGGGTCTGATCAGCGATGGACTTTTTTTTTTTTTTTTACAGGTAAAAAAACAGACATCATGGGACAGTTTTCTTATTTTCAGGGCAAAAACAGACATGGGAGGGTGATGGGATACCACTAACCACCAATGAAAAAATAAAGGAACACTGGAGGGTACCACTAGACACCAGGGATAAAGCCGGGAGGCTTGTGAACCCCATAAAAGAACAAAGGAGGTGCAGGGTTATAAAAATATAAAAAAATAAAACACATATATACATATATATATATATATATACACACATATATATATATATATATATATATATATATATATATTCAGGGTGGGGTTGCCACTAGGCACCCAGGGATGTTTATGGAGGGGTTCTACGGAGAACCCATATTTTAAAAAAATTATTTTTCAACTCCAGCAAATCCTTTTTCGCCAATCCTTTGCTGTGGTGGTGGAAAAGGATTCAGTCTGGCAAAAAAGGATTTTGGACTCAAGATTTTTTAATTTTTTTTTTAATCCTAGTTCACCAGATTTCCTTTTTCACCATCCTTTTTCATCATGGTAAAAAAGGAAGTCAGCTGGCAAAAAAGGATTTAAATCCTTTTTTGCCATCCTTTTTCATCATGGCGAAAAAGGAAATTGGCTGATGAAAAAAAGGATTTTGGACTTAAGATTTATTTCAAATCCTTTTTCGCCAGCCAATTTCCTTTTTCACCATGATAAAAAAAGGACTCACGAAAAAGCAAATTAGCGAATGGCGTAAAAGGAATTATATTTAATAAAACAAAACAAAAAAACTTTCAGACGGCATACAAAATATAAAAAAAAAAAAAAAAAAAAAAACACAACACACATAACAGCTCATCAACTCCTGATGAGCAAGATACGTGTTTGAATGTCTGTAAAAGACATCCCTAGGCACAGTTATGACAGTTTGTTTTGGCCAGAAATAAAAAACAAGATGACAACTCACAAAAAAGGATTTTTTTTCTGATGAAAAAGGACTGGCCCCTCAAGAAAAAGGATACTTCTTCGTCAGAGCAAAATCCTTTCTCATTCCATTCCTCTATCCAAGAGAGTGAACCAAGCATGCTCAGAACCCGAAATTTTAAAATTAAATAACTTTGGAATATAATAATAGTTTTTCACCAAACCAATGCAGACAAGCACAGAGGGCAAGTACTTTCTACCCTGAAAATTTCAGACCAATATTCCAAACAGTTTGGCTGCAGCGCAATGACAAAAAAAAACTGTAAAAGGGTGAATTTCACACTTTTTTCACTATGCGCACCTCGAAAACTGCCAAACCGACCAAAACTAAACTTGACATGTCAAGAGATCTACCCCACGAGACTGCACATGCAAAACTTCACGAAAATCCATTAAACAGTTGCAAAGTTATTAAAGTACAACATTTGAGGTTTAACATTAAACTGCCTGCTCAACCCTAACTATAGTGGTGCGGTATTAATATATATATATTTATTTACATACACCACACACACACACACACACACACACACACACACACACACTATATAAAACAGAATATGGGCAACCCTACACAACTCAGCAGGTGTTTCTGTCTCTGAGTTGAAATGACAGCATGGACCTCAGTCTCGACTTTCCCTCTGAAGGTCATACACCGGCCGAGATTGGACCGCGGGGGTTGCAGTCTGTTTTAAGACTGAATTGGTCTCCCGAATGTGAGGCTGAGTCCTTTAGTGTACAGTTGTAGCAGCAGGTGTGGCGTTCGGGCGTTCTCATCTACCGTCCACCGAGAATGGGAAAGCGCTTCTTACAGGAAGTAGCAGACTTCCTCGTCAACATGTCGTTTGAGTCACCCAGATTGATGGTGCTGGGTGACTTCAACGCCTGGGTTGACGACGAACTCTCATAATTTGGTAAATACTTCCTCCAATTAATGTCTTCTTTGGGCCTTACACAGGTAGTTTCCACTGCTACGCATAAATCTGGACACTCTCTGGACTTAGTCTTCCTTCCTTCTAGGGATTGATGCATCCAATATGGGGGTGGAACCAGTCGCTTGGTCTGACCACTACATCGTGAGGTTCAATTTTTGCACCCCTCCCCCCCGAGAAGGCCATCCCCTGTGGAGATGGTCAGGCACCACCCATTACGGAATGTTACTTCACGAGGCCTAGCGGCTTTCCTTGACCTATCATCCCCCGTGTTGGTGAGCAATAATCCAGAGGCACTGGTGTTGGCCTATAATGAGGCCATCATGGTTGCCCTGGATTCTATTGCTCCTGTTCGTGAGCGCCCTCTTTCCCATCACCCCAGGGCCCCTTGGTTTGATGGGACTCTGAGGGAGATGCGGAGACAAGGGCAAAGGTTAGAGCATTGTTGGCGTAAGTCCGCCCTCGATGCTGAACTGCTTTAGATTGATTGAACACTATGCTAGCTATCAATCTGCAATCACCTATAAGAAGGCAGGATTCCTGTCCAGGGAGATTGAAGTTACCTGGAATCGACCGGCTCAGCTGTTCTGAACTGAAGACAGACTGTGCAACCCAGCCTGTCTGCAAGTTCAGAAAGCTTTTTCCCAAATAGAGTGCGATGAGCTCGCTCAATACTTTGCAACTAAGGTGGCTGACATCAGGGCGGACTTGTGTCCGACAACCTCTAAGGGTGATGTGGTAGGAGCGTGTGAGAACACAGTGCCTCGATTCTCTTGGAATTCCTTTTGTCGACCTGAGTTCGTGGGTATTATGAGGATCATCCATAGTGTGTGCCCTACAAGCTGCGGCTTGGATCCTGGACCGACTACCCTAATTTTGGGTTGTGTGGATATCATTGGTCCAGTTTTGGCGCAAATAGTCTGGTGCTCCTTGGAGTCAGGTGAGTTCCCTAGCTCCCTGAAAGAGGCGGTGGTGACACCTCTCTTGAAGAAAGCTTCCTTGGACCCAGACTGTTTTGTAAACTACAGATCTATCTTAACCTTCCCTTTATTGGGAAGGTTATTGAAAAGGTCGAGCTGCTCAATTGATGACCATTTAACCATCCATAGTATCTACGAATCCTTCCAGTCTGGTTTCCGTAAAAGACACAGCACCGAGACTGCGCTGGTTCGGGTGCTTAATGATCTTCTGAGGGCGAGGGATCAAAAGAGATGTTCCATCTTGGTTCTCCTTGATCTCTCTTCAGCCTTTGACACTGTGGATCACGTGGTGTTGCTAGCATGCCTGAGGCAAATCTGTGGAATGTCTGGAACCGTTCTTCAATGGTTCACCTCATTCCTTACTGGGAGATCACAAAGAGTTGTGTCGGGGATTTTTTCCTCCAGCCCAGTCTCTTTGTTGTGTGGAGTGCCTCAGGGTTCTGTGCTGTCACCCATGTTATTTGCAGTGTATATGCTGCCCCTCGGAAACATTATAAGATAGTATGGGCTGAGGTTTCACTGCTACGCAGATGATACCCAGCTATACCCGTCTTTCGCACCCGACCAGGATGGAGCTCTCTCATTGTTTAATGTCTGCCTGGGGGAAATCCAAGACCGGATGGATTCTAGTTGGTTAAAGTTGAACTCTGAGAAGACTGAGGTTTTGGTGGTGGAGCCGGGTGGTCAGATTGAGAGGTCGCATACTGGCGCGCCTTCTGGAATTCTTCTTGGCGGCGTGTCACTACCGGCTCTGAACGGGTGCGCAACCTTGGGGTGATCCTTGACAATAGGCTGACTTTTCAATCTCAGGTGTCGGCCGTCGTCAGGACCTCCTTTTACCATCTTAGGAATATTGCCAGGGTTAAGCACCTTGTTCCGTCTGACTCCTTGCCAACGTTGGTCCACGCCTTTGTGTCCTCGCGCCTAGACTACTGCAACGCCCTTTACTTTGGGCTTTCTGAGGTTGAAATCAGCCGCCTACAGCTGGTGCAGAACGCGGCAGCCTGGGTTTTGATTGGGACAAGTAGGTCCTGTCATATTACCCTGGTGCTGCGCGAATTGCACTGGTTTCCTATATGGTGGAGGATCACCTTTAAAGTCATTTTATTGACTTTCAAAGCCCTTCGTGATCAGGGTCCGTCCTATCTGAAGGACCTACTGGTTCCTTACTGCCCTGGCCGATCACTCTGCTCGGCCGACATGGAGTTGTTGGAGATTCCAAGAGTGAGTTTAAAATCTTCTGGCAGCAGAGCATTTTCTCATGCTGCATCCACTCTTTGGAATTCTCTACCATGCCGGTTATGTGATTGCACCTCCGTGGAGATATTTAAGAAAGAATTGAAAACATATTTATGGAGAATGGCCTTCTTAGATAGTTAAGTGAATTGTAATATGTTTGGAATTTTATTGTAATTTATTATGTTTTTATAATGTATTTTTATAATGTCTTTTTAGTGTTCTGATGTTTTGTATTGAAATTTGAATTTATGATTTTAACTTGTTCAGCGCCTTGATATATTGAAAGGCACTATAGAAATAAAATTATTATTATTATTATTATTATCTCAACCCCTCGATGGAAACACAGCCTTGTGTAGAGTTGCCCACCATACATTATTCTCTACATAATGCGCTCCTGGGACATTCTGAAACCGCAACGCTACTCCCGAGTGACACTGCTGCTAAGCTGGTCCCCCAGAACTTCCATGACTCTCTCAGTTCAAGACAGCACTGTGTGCTCCCCAAATCCCAAACTATGCTTTTATCTGAGGTACTAGCCATATGTTTCCCACAGTCTTATCTATCCCTTCTATCTGGAGTACTGGTTGTATTCTCCCCACAGACCTATGTAACAGTACTGTCGCAGTGGAAAGTAATTAGGGTTTATCATGTACAGTCCTCCTGCTACACAGCAGGAGCTATATACTCCAATAGGAGAACGGACACATCCAGAATGTTACCCCTACTCATGCTGTGTGATCACTTATTCTCCCTTAGGAATCCGTCAGTCCTGCTCTGAAAGTTGTAACAGTGCTAGCTTCCACAACCTCACTTGGGAGATAATTTAATATTACCACCCTCTCAATGAAACAATACTTTCTGTTTCCCCCTTTATCCTGCATATTGCTCAGTTTGAGTATACGCCCATATCTACTTCTGCATGCACTCAACTCAGGCAGCTGTGTGTGCTCCACTATATCTAACTCTTTTATTCAGAACACTGGTATCATACCCCACCCCCACCAGCCTTCTCTGATCTAGGCTCAGTAAGAAAAAAAAAATACTCACTGCAGTATTGTTGTTTCTTCCAAGGGATCCTTCATTATGCTTAACAACTGCATCATTCCCCTGGAATGACCTGCCCCAGAGCTTAGAATTATATGCTAATTATGGAATTTGGAATGAAATTCAAACTCTGTGTGATCATGCTCACCCTCACAATCTAACGGCAGATTTATTTTGAAAGCTAAGGTGAGTAGTGACCACTAACTAGCTAAATGGCTACCAAAAATATAATAATACTTTTAAATTGTTACAAAGAATTTAAAAGGCTCAGGTAACTGTTGTAAAGGCCCTGTAACAAGCAGTGCCAGATACAAAGAACTGATTCTTGTGCGAATCTTTTCTCACGTTTTGGAATGGGAGATGGGGATTGGGATTGTTAAACATAGCGAGGGATCCCTTGAAAGAAAGAAAATTACTGTGGTGAGTAAGTTTTTCTTCAAACCCCAGGAATCCCTCACTACTGCTTGACAAATGCAGACTCCACAGCAGTACCTTGGGTGGTGGGGTACAGAACCCATTTTTGAAAAAGGTTCTACAAGATAGCAGTGCCAAAACTGGCATCCCTTCTGGACTTTATGTCCAGACAGCAGTGTTTTGTTGAAGAGTGTACTGTTTTCCAGGTAGCTGCTTACAAATTTACTGCCGGGAAACACCTCTTGATGCTGCCACAGAGACAGAGGTGCCCCTTGTGCAGTGAGTCCTAAGGCCTTCAGGTGGCAACCTGCCAGCTTTGCCACAACAAAACTATAAGTAGGAAACTATCTAATGAGAAATGGTTCTCTTGGATGCTGGCTTCCTTGTCCCCACTTCAACATAGGTGATGAATAAAGTACAGTTACGTAAGAACTTACCGTAACAGTAGATCTTCGAGAACAGCTCTTGCAGCAGGTTACACCATTAGGACTGAAGCCGGCAAGCATCAGGACCCCACGGAAATTTTCTAGCTAGCAGTATTCAGCAGGGACTGCCTCCGAAGTTGGTCCCACCCCCAACATCAGGTGTAGAACATAAGGAGGCGGTCCCCCATAATCCTCAGTTCTCCCGGCGGAGACTCCCGGCCGCTGGATGATATCAGAAGAGGAGATCAAGGATCTGCCATCAGATGGCAAAACAAGGCGTCAATAAAAGCCCTATTCTAGGAGAAGGATGCTTTGACTACGACCTACCTCCAGCGGGAATGGTGGGAGGGAAAGGACCTGCTGCAAGAGCTGTTCTCGAAGATCTACTGTTACAGTAAGTTCTTACATAACTGTACTATCTTACTTCGAGAAACAGCTCTTGCAGCAGGTTACACCATTAGGACTGATTCCCAAGCAATACTGGCAATCACACACCATCGGGAGGAGGAAAGGTAGAAATCCTCGAGATACCTTGAGCCAAGGACAGAAGTCCTTGAAGGACTGCTAGACCGAACCCTGCTCTTTGCCTCAATGCAATGTCCAGGCTGTAATGCCTAATTAAAGTGTGTATGGAGCTGCAAGTAGCTGCAGCGCAAATAGCTCAGGTGGACACACCCCTTAAGGCTGCAAAGGAGGTGGCCACCCCTCTGGTGGAATGACCCTTAACCATGCCCGGTAAGGGTTTGCTACGCTTCTGGTAACAGAACGTAATGCACTGGATAAGCCACCTGGACAGCGACTGCTTCGAGATAGGAGCTCCCTTCATCCTATGGGCAAAGGAGACGAAAAGTTGGTCTGACTTTCGGTGTTTGGTTCTGGTCAGGTAGTATCTGAGGCACCTATGCACATCAAGAGTGTGCAGAAGGGCTTCTCCTCAATTTGAGTATTTCAGAAAATACACTGGTAGACCGATGCCCTGATTAAGGGTGAGAGCCAAGACCACCTTAGGCAGAAATTTAGGATTAGTCCTTAGGGATACCCTGTCTTGGTGGAAAACCAAATAAGGCTCTTTGCACATAAGTGCATGCATTTCAGAAATTCTTCTGGCCGAAGTAACTGCAACTAAAAATAACGTTTTCCAAGAGAGAAAACGTAGCTCGCAATCCGCGGCTGGTTCAAAGGGTGGCAGCATGAGCTGCTCCAGGATGAAGGTAAATCCCATGGTGATTGGATCATGTCGGGGCCTAAGGTGGAGGCGCCCCTCAAAAGGCGAGCGTCGTGTCCAGTTGGGCCACAGTGCGTTGGCCTACAGGGACGTGGTAGGCTGAAATGGCACGAAGGTGTACCTTAATCGGGGAGTAAGCCAGGCCGGAGTGGAAAAGGGACAGCAGGTAATCCAGTACCAACTTTTCTGGACAGTCCAAAGGCGAAAAGCCACGCACTTGAACCCATAAGCAAAACCTGTGCCACTTCATAGCGTAGGTCGCGTGGGTAGCCGGTTTCCTAGCGGCAGTAAGAACAACTGCCACCTCTTGCGAGACCCTGTATCGCATCATGGCTATATCTCTAGGAGCCAAGCATGCAGGTTCAGGGAACGTAGGTCCGGATGGACTAAGAAACCCGACTCCTGAGACAGCAAATGGGAGCTGATTGGCAAAGGCACTGGAGGTTCCCAGGATAGCTGGTGCAAGAGACGGAACCAGATCTGTCTGGGCCAAAAAGGTATGATCAATATGAGCGTTGCTTGCTCCCTGAGGAGTTTCAGAAGAACTCTCTGGATCAACAGAAAAGGAGGAAAGGCATAGAGGAATCTGCCCATCCAGGAGAGGGACAATGTGTTTTGCCAGAAAACACCAGGCCCTGGATCTAGCGAGCAAAAATTGCGCAGTTTTACATTGTATGGGAACGTGAAGAGGTCCATCTCTGGAGTACCCCATTTGCGAAACAGATCGTCTGCCACCTCCTGGAGTAGTTCCCATTTGTGGACTCTGACCTGAGAGTGGCTCAGGCTGTCTACAATGACGCTGTCCACTCCCGGAACATGAACTGCAATAAGGTTTGCGCCATGCTGCAAGACCCAATACCACACTCTCATGGCCTCCCTGCAAATCGGGTAGGAGTGGGTGCCTCCCTGTTTGTTGAGGTAATACATCACCGCAGAATTGTCTGTTTGTAACAGAAGTGTACCCAGTGGAATCTCCAACTGGAAGGCCTGCAGGGCGTAAAGAACTGCCCTAATTTCCAGTATGTTTATGTGGAGATGAGACTCCTGGGCTGTCTACAGGCCCTGAGACCGGACACCGTCAAGGTGTGCTCCCCAACCAAGCCCTGAGGCATCTGTGGAGAGTGTCACAGTCGGGGACGGCGCTGTGAAGGGGACTCCCGCCAAGAGGTTCCCTGAATGTAGCCACCATTGCCAATCTTGAATTACGGTTTTCGTCATTCGAACTGGATGCTGCAGATGGTCTTGCTTTTGGTCCCACTGTACCCGTAACATCCACTGGGTTACCCGCATGTGGAGGCGGGCTAGCGGGACTGTTGCAATGGCCGCAGCCATGTGTCTGAGCAGGCAAAGGACCAGTCTGGCTGGGACGGTCTTCTTCGCCAAGTCCCTGATGAGGGATCTGATGTGTTCCGCTCTGTCCAGGGGGAGGAAAGCTTTCCCTTGGATGGTATCCAAAACTGCCCCGATGAATTGCAGCGTCTGGGACAGAACCAGGCGTGACTTCTCATAATTGATGAGAATGCCCAACGTCTCAAACAGAGACTGAGTGCAGTGGATGGCAGACATCAGGGCCTCCCGTGAGGGTGCCAAGAGAAGCCAATCGTCCAGGTAGGGGAACACGTAGTGACCCTGTCTCCTCAGAGACGCGGCTATGACTGCCATGCACTTCATGAAGACCAGAGGTGCCGATGACAGCCCGAGGGGAAGAGCTCGGAACTGAAATAACGGCAGCCCTGAAACTCGAAGCGCAGGAACCTCCTGTCCGCTTGAGCAATAGGAATATGCAGGTAGGTGTCCTGCATGTCCAGGGATGCTAGAAATGCACCCTGCTTCAGCATGGGAATCAGACCCGGGACAGTCACCATGCAGAAGCGCCTGTACGCGACCGAAATGTTGAGGTCGCTGAGGTCCAGTATTGGACGGAGGTCCCCTCTTTTCTTTGGAACCAGGAAGAAGTGAGAATAATATCCTAGTCCTCTCTGGTTCCCTGGTACGTGTTCTATAGCTTCTTTTTCCAGAAGTGCGAGCACTTCCTGCTGTATGAGCAGGGCATGCTGACCCGAATAGCAGGAAAGCAGGGAGGTCTTGTAGGTGGGTCTAGAAACTCTATGCAATGGCCTTTCTTGACCAAATGTAAAACCTACCGATCGATTGCCACCCTGGAAAGTGTCTAATGATGCGACCCCCAACTTTCTTTGCCCGTTGATCCAGAGAAGGGGGGGGGGCCGGGAAGGAGTCATGCTGTGGCAGCGTTTGTCCCTGCGGGCTGGGCCAACTTTAAGTAACATTGGCCTCTGCCTGGGGACGATTTGGCATAGGCCTTGCACGAGAAAGTGCCCCTCTGCTGCTGGCTGGAACGTTGCTGCTGCCTTTGTAGCCGGCCGCGAAAATGGCTCTGGTTTCTATGAAAGGAACTAGGCCTACATCTGTACATGGCCTGTACAGATCTGACTGCCTTCCTGCATCTTGGAGCTTGGTGATGACCTTCACCGAGGACTCACCAAACAGTACCTCACCATTATATGGGACGTCTAGAATAATTTTCTGCACATCCAGGGTGAAGCCAGAGACACGGAGCCAGGAGTGTCTCCGGAGACAGACGCCTGAAGCTGCAGCCCTGGCCGAAGAGTCCGCGGAATCGTATGCAGCTCTAAGCACTTGGGTCCGCACATCTGACCCGGTGCGGAGGAGGTTTAGGAGCTCCGCTTTCCGATTGCCATCGGGAAGCTTTTCAACCAGGTCCTGGCCCTGTTCCCACAGGGCATAATGGAACTGAACCATATGGGTAAGGTAGTTCAGAGACCTGATGGCGCAAGTAGCAGCCGCATACGTGCGCCTCCCTAGGGCATCCAATTGCTTGGATTCCTGGTCCGGTGGCTGAGTGCTCATAAGCTGGGGTCTTTGAGACCGGTCATGTGAAGCAGTGATGACCAGGGAATCTGCCAGAGGCTGCTTCCCCAAGTACTGGTCCTCTCTAGGAGCCTTGTACAGGCAGTCAGCCTTCTTCGGCACCGCAGGAGTGGAGTGCGGACGCTTCACACAGCCTTGGTCACGTCCATGGAGGTGTCCACCAAGGCCACTCTCAACAGGTTTCAGGTCTTTCTGCCGGAGGTAGCGGGAAAGGCGCTGTTGTTGGGGTCAAGGTCCTCAGCATCCCACCCCATGTTGTCCTGGATGTGCCTCATAATCTCGGCGAAAGAGGGATCATCCGGTGGAGACCTGGGGAGGTCATGTGGGTCAGGAGAAGAGATGCTGAGTGACGAAGGAGATCTGGAGTATTCCGAAGTATCCGATCTTGAATCCTCCCCCGACGGAGTGTACCGGCGTCGTCTTGGTCGTTTGGGGCTGGGTGACCCTGAAGGGGATCTGGAGGGAGGCCTTCTCCTGTCAGTAGATCTGCCCCTAGGAGGTGGAGTTTGATCCTTGGGGGACGGTGGTCGTCCTACTGGCCCCTTAGGTGGAGGAGAGGGGCGTAGGCGGTGAAGGGGTAGGAGGAGGAGGAGGAGTAGGAGTGGTAGGAGGACGACGGGCGAGGACCACATCCTTCTTGATGGTGTCCAACCAAAAGGTAAAGAACTCCTTTACCTCTGCAATGTTCATACTCGACGACGGGCCTGGTGCCGGTGGTCTGTCAACAGGGTCGGGCGTCGGGTCCCCAAGGGTCTCCCGGCATCCTCGGTGTCGCCCGCCTGGTCTTCGGGCTGTGGGGGGTCCTCCTCCGTGGAATCCCTACAACCAGCGTCCGCCGGCGACAGGGGTGCGGTCTTCTGCTCCGGGGTAGCTAACGTCGGTCCCCTGGCTGACGTCTTCGAACCTGGCGAACGCCTGGCCAGCGACAGGTGTCTAGCTGGTGTCGTCTGCTCCTGTGAGCACTGAGCCGATTTGGAGTGTTCGGCCGACGTCGGGTCCAACGTCCATTTTAGGGATGTCAGGCCCTTGGTCTTTCTGGGCGCCGGATCAGGACCTCTGGGCGGTTGGGAGACCGACCTGGAGTCGGTGTCCCGACGATGGGTAGATGAAGAAGACTTATGGAGCTCACCAGACTTCAAAGAGGCCTTGGAAGGGATTGATGAAGCCAAAGCCTTGATGTCTTAAGAGGCTGGAGTGAAGAACTGCCTGAAAACCTGACCTTAACCGTGGGAGGCTGCGACCGAACGCTGGAGGGAGAGTGGTCCAATCTGGAGCCGGAGCTGCAGGAGTCGAGGCCTGAGTAGGGCACCTAGACCTCACCTTCTCCCAGTGCTTGTCCCGGTGTTTGTGGGATCTGGATGAAGATTCTCCCCTGGAGGAAGGTTCTTGGTCCATTCTTTTAAACTTTTCATCAAGAAAATATGCCTGAAGTGCCACCTGATGGCGGATCCTGGTGCGTCTACTAAAACCCTGGCAAAAGGTGCAGGCCTTGGTGTCGTGGTCTGGGCCTAGGCAATGCACACAGGATGAATGGGGATCCTTGAAAGGGCTCTGTTTGCCGCAGGCACACTTCGAAAGGTGACCCTCAAGAGATGGAGTTGGAGAGGACATCAGTTGTGCAGAGAAAATTTATTTGAAAGTTCTGTAGTCGTTGTGCGCTAGAAAGGAGACCAAGAGGCCAATGCTGGTGAGTCGACGGCGGGAAAAGAACTGAGAATTACGGGTGACCTCCTCCTTATGTACTACACCTGACATCAGGGGCGGTCCCCGATGAATACTGCTAGCTAGAAAATTTCCGTGGGATCCTGGCGCCTGCCGGCTTCAGTCCTAATGATGTAACCTGTTGCAAGAGTTGTTTCTCGAAGCAAGATCTGGGAATTAGTGGACCTTACATCCTTAATATGGTCCAAGTAGTACCTCAGAGCTCCCTTAATATCCAGACTGTGAAGCTTTGTTCTCCTAAGCTGGATTTTGATGTTAAGAAAAACAGAAGTGTAACAGATTGATTCAGATGAAATTCAGACACCACTTTAAGGAGAATCTTTCCATTACCTCATATGACTACCCTGTCCCTGTGAAATATGATACAATTAGGATCTGTGCAGAGGGCTTGCAGCTCGCCCATCCTTCTGGCAGATGACAGTGCCAGCATGGAAACTGCTTTCCAGGTGACATACTTCAAGGTAGCAGTTGCCACAGGCTTGAAAGGAGCCTCCATCAGCTGGGCAATACACAGATTCAGGTTCCTTGAGAAGACAGAATCCCTACTGGAGGGTACAGACGAATAAGACCTTTAAAGAGCTATTTGAAAATGGGTTTTGTAGGCCACTGACCTGTCATTGCCAGCTGATATATAAAAACATAGAATCTGACGGCAAATAAGGACAGCCTGGCCCACCTAGTCTGCCCATTTCCTTACCTACCGTATAAACTCCAGATCCTACTTGATCTGCAGCCTACCTCCTCCTTCCTGCCCCTAGTATTGCCTTCTGCCTGTCCCATGCATTCTTAAATTTGCCTACTGTTGCCCCCACAATCTCCTCAGGGAGGTTGTTCCATGCATCCACCACCCCTTTTGTGAAAAAACAGCCTTAGAAAAATCCCCTGCAGGTCTTGGCTGACACTGCTCCCAAATGCACCTCCAGAGTTGAAAGCCTTAGACCCAAGGACTGGAGGTGAACTTGGTAGTCCAGGACTGTGGACAGAGCTGCCAGAGAGGGTTGTTCTGTTTAGAAGGGCATCATAAGGAAAATTATTTCCCCATTTTGGGGCATAAGTTTTCCTTGTTGTTGAGTTCCTGGAAATCTCAAGTACTTCCATACTTTCTCGGAAAGATTCAGCCCAGAGAACTCTAACCCCTCAAGAACCATGCCCTGAGGCATAGAGGTCTCAGATCCTGGAAAGCTATCCTGCCCTGGGACATAGTTAACAGGTTGTGCCTCAGGAGCAGACTGATAGAATGTCTGCTGGAGAGTGAGAGAGTCATGGAGAACCATGTTTGTCTGGCCCAAGCCTGGAACATTTTGAATCATTGTTGCTGACTCCCTTCTTAGCTTTACCACTACTCTTAGTACAAATGGGAAGGGGGGGCATAAAGAAACTTCTCTAACCAGTTGCGGACTAAAGTGTCCTCTGGGAATGAACCCACTACTCTGGGGGGGGGGGCTGCAACAAAAAAGTGGGAACTGACTTTTCACCCAGGGAGCGAACAGATCTACTTCTGGTGTACCCCACTGTCGTGAGCCCTTGGCCCCCAAACCTCGGGCAGCCCGACAGGACCTCCTGTTTGCAGAGAGGATTCCCCTTTTTAAGAACTCATGAGCAGGAGTAAGGGTTCAGGAAGACTTCCCAATCATCCTTTTCCCAGTGGGAGGGTGGAGTCTGTAGTTTCGGGTTCCACTGGCTCTGCACTACTTTCAGAATTTGAATCCCACCACGGCCACTGGCTACGTCTTGCCTAAATAATTTTGCACAACAGTCTAGCGGTTCTATCTTCCAGGCACATAGTCTTTTCAAAACCCCTCTGTTTAAAATGTTAAATCACACAACCAGACCCCAGGCAGAGTTGATAAGAAAATCATAAATGTTTACTTAAAATGAAAGCAATACAGAAAAGTCTACAGTTTGGAAAAATTTTGAAATGCAGACAATAACAAAAGTAAAACTGGATGGTTTACAGAAAACACTAGGTACTGTATTTCTGAACTATACCTTGTTTTGATGTTAGAGTCCAGCAAAATTAAATGTTCTTGTAGAGAGGAGTCCTTAAGCAACAGTTGTGTAGCAAGCGTGTGTTCCAAGCCAGTTCTCTGAAATGTCCTTTTTTAAAAAAAACTTATCCAGGTGCTTCCTTGGTGCAAAGTCTTGGTTTCCAAAATTCTGACTTGAAATCAGAATTTTCTGTTCAGTATGTGAGAAGTCAAACTTCCACACACTCAGGTCTGGTTTTAGAGATTTTTCCAGGCCTGCACATATACTTCTGGTCTACAAGTATATGCCAGCTGGGACAGACTATCCGACTTCCAGCTAGATAGTTTTCAACTGCTCTGAGTTCAAAATGTGTCTGATTATATAAATTATGGTCATTTTATTGTACACACTTACCTTTTTAACTCTCTGGAGTGGGGTTAAATAGTTCCAAGACAATGCAGATATTAGGGAGCAACAGCTTGCGTTTTCCTGCAGGTGTCACTGTGGTTCCATGTCAACCCCAGTGACATCTGGTCCATGCATCTGGCTTAACCCCTGATGCCTAGGTCACTACATTACCTTCCCGTCATGGAAAATCACAGTGGGATAGTTTATGCCTTCCTGGGCTATATACCCATCTCCCTTATCTTGAGACATAACAGATCCACACTAGCCTTTATAGAAATAACAGTTATTTTGTAGTCACCTGCTAAAGGGACAGTGTCTTAATTCTAAAGTACATTACAGCATATACAATATGAACCCACATAAATGGATCTAGGCCTATCATGCAACACCCACCTTCTGAATAATAATGCCAGAACTTGTTGCTTTAGGGCCCATTCTCAATTTCTCTGGCTGCTCCTGCTCAAGGAGTCTGCTAATACATTGCCTTTCTCCTGGTAGGTGTACTGCAGATAGGTGCACCCTGGTAGGTATACTGTAGATAGGTGCACCTCCAGGGAATATTCCAGGTTACAGATCTTCATGGCTTCTGTGAGCAACTTCATAGATATTGTTCCTCCCTGTTTGTTTATGCAGCATGTTTGTGGTGCTGTCTGCTCTGATCTGGACAGACTTGACCACTGATCTGGGAGGAAAAGCTTGCACTGCAATTGTAATGCCCAGAGTTCAAAAAAACTGATGCGCTCCTGTGTCACTTGTGGACGGGAATCCCCTCTCTGAGGTTGCATTCCTCCCTCCACCAGTCCAGTGCCCCTAACAAGGTGCTTGTGACAGGCACCAGCTTAGATAGGGTGTCTCAAGTCTGAGACCAAAGGACCCCTGGTAGGTACTGAATATCTCTCATCTGGAATCTGGACCCTGGTACCACTGCTGTGGAGGAGGACAAGTGACCCAGTAGCCCTAAAACATCCCCTGCAGGTCTTGGCTGGCCTGCTTTGAAAGATCAGATAGTTGAAATTAGACTTGCTACCCTTGCTAGAGGAAGGAATGTCTTCCCTTGCAGGACAGCCAGTTCTATACTGATAAAGTCCATAACTTGAACTGTTTAGAGTCAGCAATACGGAGGAGTTTGCTTCTTGCTGTCCCTCTCCCCCCAGAGATCAGTCCATCGTCCAGGTAAGGAAAAAAAAATTGCACCCATTTCCTTCTCAAATGTGCTACCACCATAGCTAGGCATTTTAGGTGAGGCCAAAGAAAGGGGCTGTGAACTGGTAGAGGCAGTCCCTTAACCTGAACCTGATGTATTTTCCCCAGGCATCTTATGCATTTTTCTTTGGGGTTAGGAAGTATCTAGAGTAATATCCCTTGCCCTGTTGTGCAGCCGGTACTTTTTCCACTGCATGTGTTTACAGCAATTTCTTCACCCCCAACTCCAGCAGGATTTTTTTCTGCTGGTGTGTGAGGTTGAAAAACTTTCAGGTACTGTAGTTTTGTAAATCTTCTGAATTTTGTAGACAAACCCTGGCTTACTACCCATAGGATGGAAGTAGTACACAAATCTTCCTTCCACTTGCAATGGTTGGACAACCTAGACAGACTTGTCAGGGGATCTGCTTTGCCTGGGGTTTGAGTGCTGGTGTTGCAACAGCATACTTATTTCCCCTTCTACCTCTGCCCCTATAATAGGTCCTTTTTGTGGAGAGTATTCATAAGGGGCATATGCATGAGGATCGTATCCACTACCCTCATGTAGGTGGTTTCCATGTAAGCCTCTGTCTTGTCACCAAAACAGGGAATTTCCCTCAGAAGGAAAATCTATAGCTTTTGTCGGAGAGCTCTGAAACAGATCTGTAGTTCTAAGCCAGACAAACCTTATCAGGGACATCATGGGCTATAACCCTGGATGCAGTGTAATTAGTATCCACTGCCCTATGAAACTGGTATTTTGTGGCATCTGTGACCAGTCTTGCTGTGCCAGCCATATCCTGTGCGGTCTCTCCAGTAGCCTTTTCGCTCAGTGCCAGAATGGAGTTCCATAAGGCTCTCTGGTTCTGTGCTATGTAGACCAGATATACTGCGCAAGAAAGCTTAAGTGTATATACTTTTTTTTGTTCTCCCTAGAACTCAGTTTCCTGGAATCTTTTTCAGGATGCTGGGAGGAAAAGGGCACTTTGGTCTTGTTGCAGGTAGCAGTCTGAACAGGGAATACAGGTACCCAGAACCCTGTTTACCGACTGATATTTGTTTATTCAGTTTTTGCAACTGTGCCAGCAGGTGAGGTGCGTGCTGAAGTGATTTTAAAAGTGGCTTTTCTGAGAAATTTAGGGCTGGGAAGCATCGACCCTTAGTGGGGGATAAGCCCAACATATCCATGAATTCAACCTCATCAGCTTCCTGAGGAAATGCCGAGGGAATTGACTGTGTTTCTCACAAAGTTATAGTGAAAGGCAAGTGTTCTGAAGGGCTTGGAGGCGAGACAAATTCACGCTCAGGAGAACCATCTGGTTCTATGGGTTCTCTGTCTTCTTTTCATAAAACATTTCTACCTTCTTCCTCCACGGGCAGTGGGAATGGAACTGGAACCTGAGGAGGGGGGCAGGCATGCTCATGAAAATTCCCCACAGCCCGAAATGCCTGGAAGAATTGCCATGCCTTAGTCATGTCTTCCATTAAGGATATTTTATTTTTATTTAGTGGCGGCTCCTTTCCTTCTTCAGGAGGTTGGACAGCTACTGTTTTGTTTGGCATGCACAGTCTCTGGTGCCGGCCCTGAATCTTATTTTTTTACTGGTTTCAGGATTCTCCCATTCAGACTTCCCGATTTCTGATCCAATTTTGCAGCTTTATCTTCTCTTATTCAAGTCAGCTGGCACCTCCTTTGCTTCTTCAGCAGGAGGGGTAGTGATATGTTTTTTCTTTTTGCTTTTTCTCAGCAGGCATTGGGTCTGATGCCTGCTCAGCAGCCATTTTACTCTTACTGGTTTCAGGGTTCTCTCTTTCAGACACCCTGACATCCACTACCACCTCGAGCAGACTTGTCCTTCTGCTTACTCTGAGGAGCTGGTCTCTCACCTGAGCCTTGTTATGACACAGAGGTAGACTGAGAAGCCCTAATGACTTCTAATTATTTATTTATTTTAGTCCATTGTTTTGTGTTGTAGGACAAAGCTTAAACAAAGCTCACAATTGTTAAAATCATGGTCTGGACCCAGGCACTTTAAGCACAGCTCGTGATGGTCTGTCTTTGCCAGGAGCAGGACTCAAACTTCATAATTTTTAAAGCCTGCAGGTCACATCTTCTTCCTGAGTCAGTCAGTCAAGCCAAACACCGATGAACCAGGGAAGACGAAGCGTTAATGAAATGTAACTTTGAGAAAAAACCCTGTATATGTGGAAAAAAAAAGTTTAAATTATTTGAAATGCAGTTTGGTTCCCTTAAAAATGAGACTGCAAATAGAAAGAGCACAACAGATGATTTTGTTAGGCTAAACTGTGAAAAAGGGCTCAGTTTCCAAACAAGAGGAATCAATGAAAATCAATAGTAAAAACTGCAAAGCAGTTTAATTCTGTAATAATTTAGAGAAAAAGTGGTTTTAAAAGCGATTCCCTAACAGTGGGAACTACACCAAAAAATGGCTTTCTCCAGATCCCGGGAACCGGAGAAAAGTTAAAAAATAAAAAATAGGCAACCTAACTAAGCAGAGTTATTGATAAAATTATCTGGGCTTGCATTAACCCCCTACTGAAGTCCCCAAATGGGAATTTTGAGGATTCTGAATCACAAAAATGAAAGCAGTGCTTCAATATTGGCCCTGTATACGGAGAGGTTTTCATGGATTTCATTAGCAGAAAAAGTATTGGGTAATATTGTACAAAGCCACTACAGCAAATTTCTGACCCCAGAATTCTCTGGTCTGACGCCCAACATTTGGAGCAGAGGGTCAACCTGACCCCCACTTTACTAGTGTTAATGCAAGCCCACAGTATACTATGGAAAAGTTTGACAAAATAATAAACAGAAAACCAGTCTGAAATTGAAAAGAAGACTGGGGTGACTGCTTCTTCAGGCTGAGAAATACATCTGCCGTTAAAATGCAGAGTCAGGGGACTTGTTCTTTGAACCATCGCTGAAGAGGAGATAAGGAGAGCGACTCTGGATAATCAGTCGGCACGTGGAGTGATTACCAGCGGGGGATCTTGTGCTGGTGGAGTAGATGTGGAGGCGCTGGACCCCAAGCCTGAGAAGGGAGAACGCTGCCGCTGTGGAATTGTGCATCACCTTCTTTGAGGGCAGCTGTTCAAGGACTTGTGCCTGTAGCATGACTGGGTGAAGATCAGCATGTATTCGGGACCTGTTAATCTGTTGTGGGCTTGGTTGTTTGGCATTGACAGGCATTTTAATATCTTTTGTGACCCATGCAATTATTGCCATAATCGAGGAAAGAACTATATGGTCTGGGTTTTGATGTGGTAGCTGGCCGCCGCTATTAGAACTGTTTGCGGCGTGAGGACCTAGACCACCCACTTCAGCCTGTTGCCTTCGGGCTTGTATTATGTTGGGACAGGACCCGAGGTATGGAGTGATGCTGTGAGTGCTAGGTGAAAGCTTTGTTTAAGAACTGAGCTGGGATATCGTGAGTATTAAAGTACCCCACCATTGCTATAAGCAGATCACCAACTCTGGACAAATAGCCCGAACAGTATTAACTAAAGGGCTAAAGGGCTAAAAGGAATACAGGTTTAAATTTACTGGTTGGCTGTGAGAGAGCTGAAATAACAAAAGTGTAGACTGTTCATGACATTTTAAATTGGCTATTTGAAAGTGAGAGTTCCTTTAGTCGCTCTGAATTGCTGTGCTTTGGAAAGTGAGAGACCCACTGTAATTAAATTAATTTGAGTATTCAGATATACTTGGTTTTGTGCACTGCGGACCTTTTCTAAGGTCGCTACAGAACTTTAAGGATTGCCTATATTATAATTTGTTGTTGGGGTTTGGGGGTAGGGGATTTGTGGGTGGTTGATTCATGTGAATGTTTGAATGTGTGTGAATGTGGTACATTTGTTGGATCATATTTAATATTTATTTGAGGGGGGGTTAAGTGTGATATTGCTTAAGGATTTAATAGTCAGGATGGGCCTGGGAAACAAGCATGTAAGTCGAAGCTACTCAGCAGCTTGCCTCCATGGCCTATGTCCCTTCGAGCTTTCCTCGCTTCCTGTGGAAATATATATATATATATATATAAGGTGCAGGGTGCTGGGGATTGCTGGCGGGGGGGGGCGCGTGCCAAGGGGCCTTGCAAGTGGCTGCCGAGGAGTCACAGATATGGGTGGTGAGGCCAAGGAGGAGCCCTGGACAAAATGGGAACTGGAAACGGACCCACCCTACCTAGTTCCTATATCCGAGGGCTCTGCTGTTGAAAGCGGGCAGGTGGCTGATCCAGTATTCTCCCCTCATCCTACTCGGTCTGTGTTATGCAATGCCAGATTGATGAGGAACAAAACTGTGGTAATCGCGGACTTGGTGTTCTCGGTAGACCTGGCTTGCATCACGGAGACCTGGCTGGAGAAGAATGCTGCCCCCATTTTGGAGGCAGCAGTACAGGCCGGGTACTCCATGATACACACCCCAAGGAAGGATTATAGAGGCGGCGGAGTGATCATTTACCAGGTCGTTTAAGAGTACTGCCATTAGAGGGGATCCTGGCACAGGCTACAGCATCCTTCTGCTTTACCGCCCTCCAGGCGGGGACAGGAATTTCCTGCGGGAGGTCAAAGACTGTCACTGGCCTGGTGGTGGAGTTCCCCAGATGGTTAATTCTGGGGGACTTTAACGCCTGGGGTCGACAATGGACTCTCGTCGTTCGGTCGTGATCTCCTGCAGAGTATGGAAGTTCTGGGCCTTCCGCAAATTGTTACCTCGTTGACCCACTCGCACGGTCACACGTTAGACCTGGTGTTCACTCAGAGTCTTGGGGTCGTTGACCTCAGGACTGATCCGGTCATTTGGTCAGATCATAGCACAGTGGGGTTCATGTTTGGGCCCCCCCCCACCCTGAGGGTCCATCCTCTGTGGAGATGGTCCAGTACTGACCTTTACGGGGATTGTCCCCAACAAGACTGCAGCTGGTGCTGGACCTATCGAGTGTGGAGGCTGCATGTGTGAATGGATTGGAGGCAGTGGCGGCCTACAATAGGGCCATCACTGCCGCCTTTGATTCAATCACACCCGTTCATGTCTGACCCATATCTACTCGTCAGAGGCCCCCTTGGTTTGATGGGGAGCTCAAGGAGTTATAGATAAAGGGCCGGAGGTTGGCACGGCGCTGGAGAAGGTCCGGGCTGATGGAGGACAGACTGGCCTTGAGGTCACATTATGCATACTATCGGGGGCAATCTCCCGAAACAAGGCAGATTTTTTGTCTAGGGAGATTGCTGCGGCAAGGAACAGACCGGCTCAGTTCTTATGTTTTTTCATAGTAGAGGGGCTATTACAACCGGCCTGTCTCCAAGCGGGAGGAGCAGGTTCAAGCACAAGGTGCGAGGAGTTTGCTCTGTTCTTTACCAACAAAGTATCCTCTATCAGGGTGGAGATCTCTTCCAGTGTCACTCATAGGGATTGTGGGCTCCAATCTGGGCTGTGCCAGAGTGTCCCTCTTGTGTGGGCTGAGTTCGACCTGGCTGGAGTGGAGGAAATGGCTGAGATAGTCTTGAGGCTGCGGCCAACATATTGTGATCTTGACCTAGGTCCACCTCGATTTTTGGTTGGTTGTGTGGACCTGATAGGCTCTGTGGTTGCTGGGATTGTCAAGAGTTCCTTGGGGAGTGGGGTCTTTCCTATGACACTGAAAGAAGCCTTGGTTAGAACCCTACTGAGGAAACCCTCAATGGACCCGGAGTGTCTCAGCAACTACAGACCAGTCTCAAACCTCCCATTTTAGGAAGGTTCTGGAGAAGGGGGTGGCCATTCAGCTCGAGATGGTCTGACACTTGATGTGCAGGTGTCAGATGTCATCAAAAGTGTTTTTTTTTTTATCACTTGAGGAACACTGCCCAGATCCAGGCCCTTATACCAGCTGAGGACCTATCCACCTTGGTGCATGCTTTTGTCACGTCCAGGCTGGATTACTGCAATGCTCTGTACCTGGGGCTATCTGGAGGCAATCTCCGCCGACTGTAGCTGGTGCAGAATGCGGCGGCTAGACTATTAATGGACACTTTGAGATCAGAACGTATTACGCCCGTCCTCCGCAAACTGCACTGGCTGCCAGTTTGGTGGAGGATTGCCTTCAAGGTTGGATTACTGACCTATAAAGTCCTGCATGAAGGGGGACCAGACTACCTGCAAGACCTCTTTGTTCCTCGCTGCCCTGCCAAGGCTCTCCCATTCCTCCAAGAGTTGCCACCTTATGGTTCCCAGGGCTAGGTTGCAGCATTCTGGGGACCGTGCGTTTTCAGTGGCCGCGCCAGCCCTGTGAAACTCCTTGTCTAGACAGCTACAAGAGGCACCCTCAGTAGAAACCTTTAAAAATGGGTTAAAAATGTTCTCATTTAACCAGGCTTTTAATATGTAAGTTGTTAATGAACGGACTATACTTTTATTGCTGTATTTTAATAACAATAGAATTTTATGCTGTGTTCTGTTACATGTATAGTATGATGATGTTTATGGTTTGACTTTTAAATTCTGTTCAGCGCTCCAAGTCCCTGTAAAGGGGCGCTATATAAAGTTTCTTTCTATCTATCCATCTATCTATCTAGAATGTGAGGGTGAGCACGATCACACAACAGAGTTTGAATTTCATTCTAAATTCCATCATTAGCAAAACATTCTAAGCTCTGGGGTAGCTCATTCCAGGGAATGATGAAGTTGATAAGCATAAGTGAGAGAGTCCCGTGGTTTGAATCTGAGGATATAGTCAATATGTCCTCATATCCATTGACCCCAAAGGCGTTAAAGAAAAGGATAGCTCGGTGCTGAACCTTGTCAACCCTTTCAATGTCCTTTCTGTACTGCAGTGGCAGAGTGGAAACAGTGCTCAAATTTTGGTCTACGAAAACCTTATACCGGGGAGGATCACACTCTTAACCAGCTTTTTATCCCTTCTTAAATGGATCCCAAAGGAGTATTTACTTTCTTGACTAAAGCAGCACCTTGCTTCTCTGGCATCAGCTTACTGTCTTCCACAACTACCTCTACATCCTTTCCCTCCTTTGTGCACTACAGCACCACACAGGGTGCGTTTGTGACCCAGATTCCTCCTGCCCAGGTGAAGTAACTTACACTTCCCTACAGTAAACCTAAGTACCCAGTTTTCAGCCCACGTCCCATACACAGACATATTTACCCCCTTGTATCTGAAGCCCAGGCTGTGTGATTTCTGCAGACTTCCTACTTAGTCATTTTATCTGGGGCACTGGCTGTTTATTTCACACTAATCTTTCTACCCCATTTAGAGTAATGACCAGCCATTCAGAATGCCCCCTCTCCCCACAACAAGGTCACTTAAGAGTTCAAATCTGTTGATATTTTAGCAGGACATGCCTCTCTCTCATCATAACAATCTGTAACTATTTGTTGTAAACAATAGTCAAGTCAAGTCAAATTTATTTAAAAAGACGCCCAATCCCAAAGGCTCTGGGCGCCGCACAAAAACTTTACAGCATTTCATACCGCATAAAAATATAGATTAAAATTAATACATAAATATAATCAACATTACACCCCAAAAGCTTGCAGAAATAGGAAGGTCTTCAGGTGAACCTTAAAGGCAGTTATGGGGGGGCCTCCCTAACTACAGCTGGTAAGGAGTTCCAAAGGGCGGGAGCGGCAACACTAAAACCTCGGTCCCCCGCAGATTTTAGTCTTGCTCTTGGAACAGTTAGGAGGCCACCACTAGAGGAGTGGAGATTACGGGTAGAGGAGGGGGGTACCAGGAGAACTGACAGGTAACCAGGGCCCTGCCCGTGTAGGGCCTTATAGGTGAGAAAACCCACCTTTAAGAGTACTCTCCATCTGACAGGCAGCCAGTGCAATTCGCGAAATACAGGTGTAATATGACAAAATTTACTTTGCCCGGTCAAAAGCCGGGCAGCAGCATTTTGCACTAGCTGTAGTCTGCGAACAGAACCCCCAGAAACCCCGAGATAGAGGGCATTACAGTAGTCGAGCCTAGAAGTGACTAAGGCATGTATCAAGGTAGGGAGATCCAGAGTCGGAACAAGGGGCTTAATCCTGGCAATGTTTCTAAGATGGAAAAAACAGGAACGAACCACGGAAGATATTTGAACCTCCATGGACAAGTTCCTGTCAAGAATCACACCAAGATTTCACACCCAAGGGGAGGCCATCAATGACGCAGCTCCTAGCACAAGTCCAGTTGCAGAGTCAGAGGCCATCCCATCACGAACTCTGTTCAACTCCACTACCAATACCTCAGTCTTGTCAGGGTTCAGTCATAGCCAGCTGGAGGCCATCAGGTCATTAATCTCAGCCAGACAAATATTTAACACATCCACTGCGTTTGATGTTCCTGGGGCAAAGGATAAGTATAGCTGAGTGTCATCAGCATAGCGATGAAAGCTCAGATCATACTTCCTAATGATCCCCCCCCAAGGGCAGCATATATACTGCGAACAACATTGGGGCCAATACCGAACCCTGAGGGAACTCCACACAAAAGGAGGCAGGGTGTAGATGAGAAATTTCCCATCACAACCCATTGCCTCCTATTGGTGAGAAAGGACTCAAACCACTTGATGACAATACCGGTGAGTCCACATAACTCCCTCAGGCGGAGAAGCAACACACAATGGTCCACAGTATCAAATGCTGAGGAGAAATTGAGGAGAAAAAGAATTGTCCTGTCCCCTCGGTCTCTAGTCCTGAGGAGGTCATTCTGCACCCGAACTAACGCAGTTTCAGTGCTATGTCTGGCCCGAAAAGCCAACTGGAAGGGATCGTACAACTCGTGAGTCATGAGATGTTCCTCCAACTGAAGCGATACCACCTTCTCAACAATCTTCCCCAAAAATTGGAGATTGGAGATGGGACGGTAATTTGCCCTGATCTCCGGGTCCAAAGAAGATTTCTTTAAAAGGGGTCTTACCAGAGCCTCCTTCAAGGCATCTGGAAAGACACCTTGACTTAAGGAGCACCGGACAATCAGGGCAAACACCGGGCCAACAGAGTCAATGCATCTCATTAAGAAACGCGTTGGCACTGGGTCCAGTTCACAGAAGGTATGCTTCAGATTGGCTGCCACCTCAGTAACCTCACGGACCTCCACTGGCCTAAACTCTCCCCAACTAGGCGAAGTGCACTTAGAACACAACTGGCGACCACTGACAGCAATGGTATTGCTGGCTGAAGAAACCTCCCGCCGGATCAAAGACACCCTGTCCGAGAAAATACGAGCAAAATCCTCACAATCCTCGTTTGAGGAAACTCTTCCGGGCTGGAGACAGACAGGATGGAGAAGTCTATCAACAGTCCGGAAGAGTGAGGCTGGTCGGTTTCTCCCGGCAGCAATCTCCCGAGACAAAAATACTGTCTTCTTTCGGTTGATTGCCTCCTGATATGCGCAATAATGCACACGCAGGACCAGTTTGTCCATCTCCAGATGGGATTTCCTCCAGCGGCGCTCTAATCTCCGACCCATCTTCTTCATTTCCCTAAGATCTCCATCATACCAAGGAGACCTCAGGTACGAAGTTCTGGGTCGTACATGGATAGGTGCGAAGGAGTTGATGGTGTCAGATAACACCTTGTTATAGGTGTCTATACCGACATCAACAGCTCCGACGCATGCATCACCCATACTAGATAAATCAACTGCCACCATAAAACCCTCAGGGGTAAGATCACGAAAAGGGCGGCAGCGAATCATCTCAGCAGGGGAAGAACTTACGACGGGAGCCCCAAGCGTGAACTTCACCATGCAATGATCAGACCAAAATACCTGATCAATCGCAAGATCTACAATCTCAAGCCCCAGTGAGAACACCAGGTCCAGTGTGTGGCCATCGCGATAAGTAGGTGCAACAACAAACTGCATCAGCCACAACAAGGACATACTCTGCAGAAATTCACTGGTGCACTTCTGAACTTTATCTTCGGCCCAAACATTGAAATCCCCCAGAAAAACACATCTGGGGGAATCCAATGTTTTGCCGGCAACAAACTCGGCAAATTCCTGCAGGAAACCCCCCATCGGGCCAGAAGGGTGATAGAGGAGGAGGATCCTGCAGCCAATGCAGAGTCCTCCACGAATGGCCACACATTCAAATGAACCTGGGGTTCCCACCGGGTGCACGGTGAAGGTCAGGCTAGATCTAAAGCAAATGGCTACACCGCCACCCCTGCGATTTTCTCTGGGGCAGTGCACCACGGTATACCCTGGGGGGACTGCAGCCTCAAAAACAGGGTCAGATCATCTCCACCCAGGTCTCCTCAGAACGCGCAGGTCGACTGATGAAATCAAGGCGCAGAAATTGCCGCCTTGTTTCTGATCGACCTGGCACTGCACAGCACTGCCGTCAGAGATATAGAGAGTGATGCAGCCCCTCGGGTTACCTGACCACTCGGTCTGGTGGTCTCCCTGGAAATGGGGACCAACCACGTCTGGCTTCTCCTAGATGCCCTACATACTCCAGGGCGTCTCCTGGACCCAACCACCTCTATCCTTCGATCAACCCGCTCCTGGTCATCCCACAGGCAGAGCAATCCCTTACAATCCCCACTTCCCTGCAACGCCTGATAGTAGTATCAGACACAGGGAGAGGGACAAAGGGATGCAGAGCATGCGGCTGCGAGTTCCCATAGATGATCCTAGGCCCTACAAGTCGCCCTACAGACCCCCTACACATTTCTAATTAAATAAACTAACAAACAAATTAATTAATACAAAACTCAAATAACTTAAAATATTCCTATCTTAAACAGCCTAACTAATACAATTAAAACCTTCGTGAACTAGCCCGCGTCCCTCCTCTCATCCCCAAACAGGGGGGAAATTCCAACACCGAGTGGCGTTTGCGCCACTCACAACGCTCGCACTTGCGAGCGGCGCTTGCATTTATGTGAAATCCTCCCCGCCCCCTCTGCGACAGCGTTTACTCCCCTCACTCACTCCTCCAGCTCCAGCTGGAAACGATCGAAATTCAGCACGGCCTCTCACGCCGTGTGCTTCAGCCAGTTAGGGGGCTAGTGAGCAGGCAGCCCACAGGGAGGGTAGCAGACACCTGGAGGGATAAAGCAAGTCCATTTCCAAGTGTCATTTCCTCACTGTGTATTTGCATTGTAGATACTCTTTTTGTGTTATCGTTTATGCTAAACAATTTTGTAAACTTTACTGTCACGGTTTGATTATACCCACGATCTCCTTGAAAATGAGCTGTGCTAAATGTTGCTTACTCAGGTATATATTAATGTTCCCCGGAGCCACTCGTTGCAGGATAAGAGTGGTTTCACGAATGTTCTGCTTAAGAGAGAACACTGAAGTGAAGCTGAGCTGTTCTGGCTCGAGCAGAACACAAGTGAAACTACTCATCCCGCAACAAGTGATAATGGGGGACATATTAATAGATTACGGATTGAGCGCGATCAATGTTATTTATTTTTTTTATTGCCCCGGAATGTACCTGTTTCCAGGGCATCTGTACACGACACACTCTCAATATAAGAGTGTCTCATTCGCAGGAGAAAGGAGTGCTCCGATTGGTCGGGAGCACTCCCTTGATCTATAATAAAACAAATAACTACAAATACTATATGTGTTACCTTTGGATGAACCATTTCGTTTTTCTTGTTGCTTCCATCTAAAATAAAAACAAAGAATAAACAAGGTTAACAGGCTACGTAAGCTGGGGAACAGAATTACAGTGGTGTATTAGTGCCACTATTAGTTTGGGTAGGCAGTTCTAAGTTAAACCCCGATTTTCAGCTGCTTATAACTTACTATCCTGGGACACAGAGACATGCCATAAGCATCCTTTGAGGCAGGATCTCCAAACCTGCAAAACATCCATCAGCCAGAGTTGGAAGAGTCCCAAGAAGACATACTGTACAAACATCTTTGTGTATTTCTTTAATCATAAGGTGAGGAACTACTGTTCCAAATCAAAAGCTGAACACCACCTCTACTCATGAAAGAGTCATGGAAACCAATTTTATATGTTTATGTTTTTATTAGTTCATATCACCACATCTTTTTTGCCAATGTTTCGCCCTTGTCTTTGGGCTTTCTCAAAGCAAGTGGTTACTAGGGTTAATATACAGTTCCGATTTTAATTAATATATTAACGTTACTGCATTCTGTAAATACAGTGATATTAATGGTTCAATTTGTAATACACTTCCTCCAGTGCACAGGTCCTTCTGTCACACTTAACATGTGTAGCTCCACCCATGGAAAGTAACACGCAGGAGATCAAAGCTGTGGGGTCCCACATGATCCTGAGGAACTACCGTACCACTCTAGCCTCTCTCCTGCCTCTGTAGGGTAAACAAGGTAGGGATGTTTCCTCCATTGTGCTGTGTTGAGTGATTGGTTTATTTTTGCTCATTTTTTCCCTGCAGTACTATTTAACTCCTCGGTCAAGATGCCTTGTGCAGACCCTGGGGGCTAGCCAGTGTTTCTGTCCTGAAGGGCATCTCAAGAATTAACTGCTGTAGGGAGTGGGCCTCAGTGTATGATCATATGACATAAAATAAGTGGGTTTACACTGCAATTTGCCACCCAAGAATCAGCAAATGCAATTCAATTGCCAGCATGATTAAACAGTGATTGCTAATCATATTGCTGGCACATTTGTTTTTAATCCTCCCTCCCCAAGTCAAAGCTGTCTTCCCCTCCATACCCCACCCTTTCCTCTCCCCCCAGCTGGCTGATGCACTGACATCTCTAAGGCCCCCCTCCTGCCCAGGCAGGTGAAACATGACTACTGTCCTTTGCTTGTTGCGCATGATCTGCCATAGAAGGAGACCGTGACCAGACAGGAGAGATATTTGAAGAAAACGGCTATCTTTTTTTCTGCAGGGTTCGTACTTTATCAAGTTAATGTTGGTAGAGCAACTGAATTCACACTGTATTTCTTTTGTTTTTATTACCAGGGCTTCCAAGTCTGGGAGCAAGGAGTGAGTCTGGGAGCCACCAGCCAGCTGGAGTCGGGGAGGCTGAGAGCCATGAAGAGCCCAAGGGGCCAGGAGGAGGCCAAGAGGAGCTGCCATGAGTTAAGCAGAGCAAGCAGCTGGTAATCAAGATGCACAGCAGGCCAATCAACAATGCAGGCAGCCACAGCAGAGCAGCATGAGAATCTGGGACAATTTATAAAAACAAGTGAAAACTTGTTATGTTTTCTGAGTGGACAGGTAAGGGAAGAGGCCATCATCGGGACAGGCATGGCACTGAGAAGGGGGAGGGGGGGAAATCAGGATTTGCTGCAAAAATGGAACAAAAAAATATGGACACATGGCAAGCCCCAAAGAGAATACTGAAGTTCAGCCTGCAAAATGACTTTATGGACAAAAATGTAAAAAGAACTGATCCAGTCTATCAGGGGGCAGAAATTGACAATCAAAGTAGTGTGCCACACCGTGCCAGCCCTGCAGATATGGGGACAAAATGGTAAAAACAATTCAGTGCCCTGCACAAATGCAGAAATCTGGATTTGGGACTTAACTCTCTGTTCTGCTGGTGAGTGCAACAATGTGAAATCAAAGAGAAAATGCAATGTGCCCGGCACTAGTTGCAGTGATCTGTGAAGAAAGTGGGCAGGGAAATAACATAAGTTCTGTGCCCTGCAAAGCAATAATGGATTGGAAAAAGATGACTGCCATGAGAATGCCACAACTAGACAATGCACTGTGCACTGCTAATGCAGAGAATTTTGAAATCAAAATTAACTTTGCACCCTGCCTCACAGTAATTATTTTGGGAAAAGACTGAAATAACCGTCATCAAGATATTGTGCCCTGCTATTGCAGTGACACTGTGGAAAATGTAATTGTATCATATGCCATGCGGCAGTACCATGTGATCTATGCCCTGTAGTATGCAATGAAATTGCGTAATAAAAAGAAATGACATGCCCTGCACAGCTGTGTGTGTGTGTGTATTTTTCTGTGTGGGTGGGGGAAGCCTGCTGTCCAGGAGTGGAGCGTTTAGTGGTGAGCTCAAATGGTACTACAGGGAGAGGGATGATTTAACCACCATTACCTTTCACACAATACATCAGTCCGCCAGCCTGTTGTTGGGGAGGGAAACTGCAGCAGTCTATGCTGGGGAGCAGTAACCCTGGCAGTCCACCCTTCTTTACAGTCATCTTCTATATCTATGCTTGCTCTTCACATGAAGGTACTGTGCTAGGAGGCAGCCTTTAGATCAAGGAAATTAGCCTGCACTGCACAAAGACTGCGGAGAGGCCGGTACAGGTGCAGTCACGGTTTCAGTTTTCACCCAAGATACACACTGCTGCAGTTGCTACTGTGCTGCTAACTTCACACCGCAGCTGCCCACATGATGCCTGCACCACCACAGCTACAGCAGTCTATGCTGGGGAAACTTAGTAACCCAGGCAGTTTGCTCTGCTTTTCTGAACTTTTCTGGGTCTATGCTTGTTCTTCACATGACAATATTGTGCTAGGAGGCAGCACTTTACTTCATGGAGGAGCCCTGTACTGCACAAAGACTGCAGAGAGGCCAGAGCGACAGCAGTCACAGTTATTGAATTCTTCACCCAACATACAATGCTGTAGCTGCTGCTGCTATCCATGCCACAGCTGCCTACACAAAGCTGCGTGTAGCTATGGGGAGAGTAATCATTCACCCTGCTCCACATGACTGTGATCAGGTTCAGCTTGGGACATCATTTTTCTCCTTCAAACGTGCCTGAATAGACAGCTCACTGAAGTGTGTTACCTTTCACCCTTAGTGAACATGACACCTGTCTTGTTTTGCCCTATAACTTCAAACTTTTTAACTGCTTTCAGTTCTGATCTGGTAAGTGGAGTAAAACTATCAACTGCTAGAGTAGCGCAAAAAATGTGATCTAGAGAAGAACTGGCTACAAACTCTAAGTGAGGGAGATTCTGCAGTGCGTGCAAGTTGTAAACCGTGCTGTGAATACAATGATGAACTACGTAACCTGAGGAAGTTCAGCAAGAATTATTTGCAGGGATAACATGCCTCAGCTGAAAGTTGACAATCTGGAAACATCAAGTGACAGAGCAGCACAAAAAAGCTATAAATGTTTAAAAAATTGATAAAAACAAGGTCATCACTTGACATATCGAAAAACCACAATTGGTAAGTCGAGTGGAGGGAGAAGGAAGGGGTTCAGGGACCCAGATAGCTTAGACAAAATTTGAATTTATTTGCAGAAGAGCCTTCAGTGATGCAAAGGAGCGGCACAGACCGACTGTAGGCTGGCTGATGGAGATGATGCTCCAATTAAAAAATCTGAAGCAACTGCAGAAAAACAGAAGCACCGCGGAGTGCAACTGGGCAATAAATATACAAATGCCATCAGTGGGAAATAACTTACAGTGTGTATTGACAAAAACCTTAAAGGAAACCTGCTGGCAACTGTCAAAAGTGCAAATTATTTTTCAGTGTTTATGGGCTGTAGTACTGGCAGTGGTGTGAATGAAAAGGAAGAAAAAAATTACTCACCGTAGTAATCTTCTTTCTTTCATGGGGTCGTTTAGCATCAGTAACTTTCTGCACTTAGCTGGCTAGGTGCAACTGCCCCGGAGGTGTGCCTTTAAGAGATTTTTTAATGAGCAAAGGGCCAGCCAATCAAAAGACAGGAGGGGGTGTGAACTGAGTAAGAGTTGTTGACTGCGTCAGAATTTTTTTAAGGAAAAATGACGGCAAATGCCCCGAAAAAGAATCAAGAGGATTCAAAAAACATGCAAATGTCCAAAAGTGGAAATATAAACAGCAACACGAGGTAAAAACTCATCAATAACAAATGCCAAATTTGTTAAGCGGTGACGTAACAGCCCTTCTCCGACAGGCGAACCGGTGAGGAAGGGTGGGAGCCTACTGATGCTAAAGGACCCCATGGAAGAAAGAAGATTACTGCGGTGAGTAATTTTTTCTTCTTACTGATGCTAAAGGACTCCTGGGGTAACTTTTTGCAGACTACCAAGCAGTACCAAGTGGGAGGTGGGCAGAGAACCTACTTAGGAAAGAGGCTCTGCAGAACTGCCCTGCCAAATTTGGCATCCAATCTGGTCTGCACATCCAAACTGTAGTGTTTCACAAAGGTGTGCACAGATTTCCAGGTAGCTGCTTTGCAGACATCCAGTAGGGGAATGTCCCTTGCTGCTGCAAGCGAGGTTGCAGTGCCCCTGGTGGAATGGGCCCTGAGCCCCACTGGAGGTTGTTGACCCACTTTCTAATAGCAGAATATAATACAAGAGACCAACCAATAAGAAACAGTTCTCTTGGTAGCTGGTCTTCCTCTGCCTAGATCCCTGTAGGTGATGAACAACTGACAGGAAGAGCCTCTGGACTGTCTAGTATGTTCTAGGTAGTGAAAGATGGCTCTTTTGACATCCAAGCTGTGGAGCTTTTGCTCGCCAGGAGTGGATGGCTCAGTAAAGAAGACAGGCAGAGTAATGGATTGGTTCAAGTGAAACTCTGAAACCACTTTTGGCAGAAATTTCCTAGTTGTCCTGAGCTCAACTTTATCGTTGTGAGGGATGATGTAACTCGGCTCAGTGCACAGAGCTTGTAGCTCTGAAATCCTCCTGGCAGACGTAATGGCTACCAGGAAGATGGTCTTCCAAGTTACAAACTTGATGTGGGCCGTGGACATAGGCTCGAAAGGTGGATTCATGAGCCCATCTATGCAAAGGTTCAGGCTCCAAGGAGGAACAGGCTCCCTGGTTGGAGGCTGGAGGTGCAAGTGGCCTTTGAAAAACTGTTTAAAAATGTTATGGGGAAAAAACTGATTTCTTCTTTCCCACCGAAAGGTAGGCTGAAATTGCCGCCAGGTGTAGCTTGAGTGAAGATGATTTCAAGCCTGATGCCTGTAGGTGTACCAGGTAGTCTAGCAGCTGAGGGTCTGAAGCTGATAGGGGTTCGACCTTTTCGCTTCTGCACCAGTGGGAAAACCTTTTCCATTTGGCTGCATAAGTCTTCTTAGTGTTCGGTTTTTTAGCCATCCTCAGTATCTTAAGGACCTGTTCAGAGTACTGTGAGGATGGAAACTAACTCCTCAAGAACCAGGCTTTGAGGTGAACAGAGTGTACATCTGGGTACTGCACTCCGTCTGAGGAAGGGTCAGCAGGGAGCAAGTTGGAGGCAGGCGAATGGGCCTGTTGCAGGACACTGAGAGAAGAAGAGGGTACCAGGCTTGTCTGGGCCAGTCCGGAGCCACTAGGATCATGGATGCAGGCTGCTGCCCAAGTTTCAGCAAAACCCTGAATATCAGGGTAAAGGGAGGAATTGCGTTTAGGGACCTCCCTGACCAGTCCAGATCAGGGCATCCAGAGGAAGTGTTCCCAGAACTGAGGGCCTGCAACAGTACTGAGGAAGCTGAAAATCGAGAGGCGAGGCGAACAGATCCACATCTAGTGTGCCCCACTGCCTGAACACTGTGGCTAGTACTTGCTTGTTCAATGACTATTCGCTCTGACCTGGACTGATGCGGCTTACAGCATCTGCCAGAGTACTGAGTTTGCCTGGGAGGTGAATAGCTGAGAGGCTGACTCCCAGGGAGAATGCTAGAGACAAGAGCTTCAGAGCTTCCAAACAGAGTATTCCTGATATGGTACCACCCTGCTTGTTTATATAGAACATTGCAGTGATGCTGTCCGTTCAAATTTGAACCGCCTGCCCTTCTATGCTGGGGGCGAAAGCTTTGAGAGCTAGTAAGACTGCTCCAAGTTCCAAAAGATTTATGTGCAACTCTGACTCTTCGGGAGTCCAGCAGCAGCTTACTGAGGCACAGTCTAGATGAGCTCCCCAGCCCAACAGGGAGGCATCTGTGGTGATCACCTTTGTGGGAAGACGAGCTTAAAATGGAACCCCTGCCTGCAAATTTGCAGGGTCCTTCCACCACAGCAAATTCTGGAGGAACTGCTCCGACACCAGTATTAACTCTGAAAATTTGTTGCTTCTTTGAGACCAACAAGCTCTGAGGTAGGCTTGCAGGAGTCTCATCCTATACCTGACCGCTGGGGCTACTGCAGTCATAGAGGCCATATGTCCCAGAAGTTTGAGGAAATGTCTGGCTGGTCTTGGCTGTCCCTGGGCGAAAGAATCTGCCATTGAAAGGAAACTCTGAATTCTTTCCTGTGGGAGGGAAGCATATCCCTTCCGAGTGTCCAGCTGGGCCCCTATGAAGGTGAGCAGCTGGGTGAGTTCCGGGTGAGACTTCTTGAGATTTACCAGGAAACTTAGAGACTCCAGAGTGCGTTCTGTGAGGGAAAGAGATTCCTTGACTTGGCAAGGAGATTTTGCTACTATGAGCCAGTCATCCAGATAGGGGTAAAGAGCGACATCCCGTCTCCTGAGATGTGCTGTTACCACTGCAAGACACTTGGTAAAGACTCTTGGGGCCGAGGACAGACAGAAGGGCATTGCGATGAAATGATAGTGACCCGAAGGAAGTTTGAACCTAAGAAACTTCCTGTGAGATCTCCTTATGGGTATGTGGAAGTAGGCGTCCTTTAAGTCGAGGGAGGCTAGCCAGTCGCCCTGCTGTAAGGACTGTATGACCAGTGACAGTGACCGTCTTGAATTTGTTTTTTTTCAGAAGTTTGTTTAAATATCTGAGATCTAAGATAGGTCGCCAATCCCCAGTTTTCTTTTGTGTTAGAAAATACCTGGAGTAGAGGCCCTTGCCCTTCTCGTGGGTGGGGACCCTCTCCCACTGCTCATAAAGCCAGAAATGTTTGTACCTCCATTTCCAACAGCGGTATCTGTGATGGTGACAGAGGTCTTGACACCTGGGTACGCTTGAGGTCTGGCAGCTGCTTGAACTGTAACGACAGACCAGGGATTTATTTAACTCTAAAAATTGATTAGCGTTTTGCTCATAAAAGTGCTAAATCTTCGTGAAAATGCATAGCTCTTGCCTTACCGTGTTTAACAAACACAGCACTTCTAGAAAATCTATATAAATACTCTCTGTACAGTTAGTATAGTCCCAAGAAAAAAACTGCTAATCAATTATTTAAAACCCTGCAGACCCTTCTCCACCATCTCCAGCACCCACTTGTCTGACGTGATGAGGGACCAGTGCTGAAGATAGTGAGAGAGTCTGCCTCCAACCGGAAACGGGGAGGCGACCTGGACACTCACATCAGGACTTAGACTGAGAGGCAGGTGGCTGGGTAGAGGTGGATCTTCTTTGGCCCCTTCTGCCCCCTGCCTCTGAAAGACACCCTGTACTGGCTAAAGTCAGATTGGGAATAGGGACTGTAAGGCCTGGGAAAAAAACGTCTGCCCCTACCGCCCCTGGGACGGGATATCTGAGGGGTGGCAGGTTTAGGTTTGGATGAATGGCTCTGCCAGGAGGCCTTGTACTCATCGACCTTTTTCATGTAGTCAGTGGTTCTGTAATCAGACAACATATTTTGATCACAGGAAAATCCATGGCCTTGTTCTGAGTGTCTGTGGTCAGACTGGTTGTTGTGCCAGGCGGCTGCTTCAGAGATATGGCATGGGCCATCGCCCTAGAAGCTGCATCATTATTGTCATCTGCCATGTGGAACTGGTACACAGTAGCTTCCAAGGCAGTTTTTGACGTATCCACCAGCTCCTGTACCACAGAATCTGATCTGTTGCTGGTGATAGCCTGGACAGATTTCCAAAGGGCTTTCTGATATTTGGCTGTGAATGCCATGTAAGAAGAAAACCTGAGAAGGAGGGAAGCTGTGGTATACATTTTCTTTGCTATAAAGTCAATTTTCTTGGAATCCTTGTCGGGGGAGAGGGCGACAAGGAGACTCCAGCTTTCTCACAAGCTGCCTGCTGCACTATACTCTCGTGGCTAGAGTGTGCTGACAGGAACTCGATACCATTTATATTTTCTCTCAAGCTGCTTATCAACCCCTAGTACTGAAGTGGGGTGTTGAAGCACCTTCATGGTATTTTTTCTAAATGCATTATAGATAGGGACGACCAGGGTCTTTGAGGATGAAAGACCCTTCATCTTCCTATAATCTTCGTCTTCATCGACATCCTGGTTGGGCTCCTGTGTAGAGAGGTCCAGGGTAGCCAGCATATTTTGTATAAATGAAAACATAGAGGAAGGATCCTCGTGGTCACCCGGGGGATCCCCAAGGTAAGGGTCTGGGGACTCCTGGTGCTCAAGGCCCTCAAAATCCATGTCAGGGGCATCATAGAATTGATCATCATCTGCATCACCCTCACAGTCTACAGAACAGAGAACTGTGGAAGAGTGCTTGCCAGCCCCAGTAAATAGAGGACCCATCTTTTGAAGGGTCTGAAACATTTGCCATGCTTTTTCCGTATCTTGCACTGACGGAAGAACCTGCGCAGTTTGTAAGTGCTTTGTTTTTTCTGAATGCTTTAAGCTGCCTGTTGTCTCACTATTGGCTTTCCCAGGAGCAACAGGAACATATCTGTCTTGACAGAGTTTCTTTTTAGCCACTTCATCAGAGGCTTGATCAAGCTTCCTTTTTTCGTCACTCTTATTATTTTTCAATTTGTGAGGCACTTCATCTTTGGAAGCTTTATTTTTCAACTGGGATCTGGAGGGTTCCTCAGCACCTCTGCTTTTGGTATTAGTATTTCTGAATGGCACCTCATCGGAAACCTCTGATTTATCCTCAGCCGTAATTATCAAAGTTTTGTCTGCTATGTTCTCCAATTTAAGCAAAGCAAACCAGTTCTGGACCTATGAACTGAGTGCAGGTTTCTGTGAAAATGCCACTGGCCAGTCCTGCCCCAGTTAATAAACTCTGTCTATTACCAGTGCCTTTTTTTGTTTTTTTGGTTGTAAAACTGGGTGTATACCAGTACCAATCTTAATAGAAAAACAGTAACACTCAACTGCGCACAAGTGGCTACTGGACCCTTACGGACAGTCCTGACACAGATCATACCAAGGTCCAGTAATATAACAAAAAAGGTTTCCTCGTAATTGCCAATCTAGAGAGAAAACCCCCAGGGACTGTTTAAGTTTGAAATCTACTGCTGGTGCCTCGCAGTAAACCCCGCGAGGTCTGAGGTAAAAAACAAGGCAACTGTCCCCAGTTTGACGGTTCCCACAAGAAATTAGTCAAAAATGAAAGAAACCGTCAAAAAGAAACACCCACAATAAAATTAGGCTTTAAAGTAAACAGTCACGGTAAAAATAAAGTCTAACTAGCACCGTCACACTAAAAATGAAAAATCTGCGAAGCGCTAATGAAAAAGTAAAAGTTGTCACTCAGCACAGTAAAGGAAATGATTTATGAGGAAAACTTTACCCAGATAAGCACTAGGAGGCTGTCAACAAGGAAAGTTGGGAGACACCTCAGAGACAATATGCTCAGTCCAGCGGAGAAAAAATTCTGAAGCAGTCAACAGCTTTCACTCAGTTCACACCCCCCTTGTCTTCCGATTGGCTGGCCCTACGCTCATTAAAAAATCTCTTAAAGGCACACCTCCAGGGCAATTGCACCTAACCAGGTAAGTGCAAAAAGTTACTGATGCTAAAGGACTCCTGGGCTAAGAACTGGTATAAACTGTTTATGTTAATCTCAAAAATGGCCAAGCTGAAACTAGTTTTCTACAAACGAAGGCTGTTATAAGATGGCACAAGTGAGGGATTAAAAACCTCCTCCTAAATATTCTTGCAGACTGTGGGCTTTGTATAAAAAATGGTGGCATTTGGGGCTGATGGGGCATCTGTCAATATGGATGTAAAGCAAGGACTTGCTGCGCTTCTACAGGCAGAACAAGTTGAGTGGTTAATTGCTGTTCACTGTTTCTGACACAGATCTGAACTGCCCATAAAAGATGCTTTGGATAAAACCTATTTTAATGATGTTTCAAACTTTCTGACCCAACTTTTTTTATTTCTATCAGAAAAGTCCTAAGCAACTGAGAGAATCACGGTCATTGTCCAGGCAATAGAAATGTCAGTTGAAAAGCCCAAAAGGGCACATGGAACACGCTGGGTGCAGCATAAACATCTTGTCACTGGTGTTGTTACCAAATCATTCCCTGTAATTTATGCCCACTTGGAATCTATGGCTGCAGACCCAGCTCATGGCCAGGCCAAAGCCAAGGGTGTGTTGCAAATGATATCTAAATCCCTAATGGTGGCACACCTTTCTTATTTTGAACAACTGCTGTAGTCACTTGCCCGATTCACACAGGCACTTCAAAAAAAAGCACCTGAAATGACAGAGCTACTTAGCTCTGCTGAAACTTTAGGCCCTTTTACAAGCAGGGCTCTGCACCACACTGATCAGTGCAGAGCCACTGCAGCATTGCCTGGTTTGCATGTACAGGCAACTTGATCCGCTGCCAAAATGAGCGCTCACTGAAACAGTGTTTCCCGTTTTTCTGGGTTTGCCGTTTCCACACATGGTTGTGCACCGGATCGGCTGCCTGTGTAAATACACAGGAGCACTCACAGTGCTCCAGGAGAGTGGCTTGCGAGATCCTCCGGGGATCCCCTGGTGAACACCACATCCCGTCACATATGGAACTTGGGCTGAAGTGCTCAGAGGCTCCTGTACGGCTTCCGAACTCGAGCTGAAGCTATAAGAATTCTGTTATTGCTCGATGAATGCTGCCCTTGTTAATCTGTACAGCAATGAAAACCGAGGGCGAAACTTACAAAAAAAAACTGTCAGAAAAGCAGATCCATGATACTGGGCATGCAATTATACATATGCATAAGGATATGCATATGTATAAGCGCATGCCCAGTATCACCGATCGGCTTTTCTTACAGGTTTTTTGTAAGTTTCAGCCCTCGGTTTTCATTGCTGTACAGATTAACAAAGGCAGCATTCATCGAGCAATAACAGAATGCTTATAGCTTCAGCTCGAGTTTGGGAGCCCTACACGAGCCAGCTGCGGACCTTTCACAAGACTAACGCACCCCCCCAGCTGCAAGTCTCGAGCTCTCCGCCGGCTGGAAATTTAGTGAAAACATCAGAAGATCCCGGAGACCAATGAACAGCAAATAGTGTAAAGGTAAATGTAAGCAGCGCAGACTGAGCGGAGCGAGCAGATTGAAACTTCGACATTCACATGTGGTCTGCATGTAAAACTGCCTTTTGAAAAACTCTCCTGAATCTGTAATAGGAGAGTGCTCCGTTAGGTGGCACTGAACCACCTCTTGAAAATGGGGCTGATGTTCTTTAAGGAGAATGTCCTGGCCGGCCCAATGGCACTGAGAGCTGAAGCACTGGACGCCACACCTAGGGGCACACTGGCGACCCGGGTTCGGAAGCGGACTCGGGCCGTCGGGGGTTGGCAAGGGATTGAGCATCCTGCGACAGCTCTCATTCCTCTGCGGTGGGGAAGGGGATCGCACCACTCTGCAGCGGCAACTGGCAGAGGCCAGGGGCACTGCTGGTAGTGTGCGCAAGTTGAGGGTTGAAGTATGGCAGGCGTCGTCACGTAGTGCACTGGTGCCATTGCACGACCCGCTCAGAGGGAGAAAAATGGCAGAAAATTGCAGGGCAGTCGTGGCGGCTGATGGCCATGCGCTGCACACCCGGACACGAGGTGCCCCCAGGTATCAGGATCCAGGTCCCTGGGGAACTGCGCGGTCGGGCTCCTTGCAGAAGAGCGCGGTCGCTGGCCAGACCACGTCCGGGTGCCAGTGGCCAGACGACTCGCTGCCCGCTCTGCAGATGGAGAGAGAGTGCTGTGATATAAAAACAAAAAAAGAAAAAGAGAATGTCCTGAATTTACACATAAGAGTGTGAAATTAACAATTCAACAGCCAAGCTGTGAAAAATTTTAAACAGCAATGTAAGAAATACATTACAAACATTGAGATGTCAAGCAAAAAAAAAAGGTTCTCGTTAACAGATGAAACTAGTATCTACAATGGTGCAAAACTATTAAATAACATAATTTGGCCATCAGACCCAAAGGAACTGGAGTCGTAACAAGTACGTTACTTTAGTAGCTGACCATTTCTCACAACGTTTACTGCCTGTGATAGCGCTCTGCTGCTTGCAAAATAGCAACAGTGTAAGATGTGTGCTCAAACTAGCTTTCAGAGAAGTTTGGGACTTCTGGTTCTGGTATGTCTGGCTGAGCACACGAACTGAGTAGCTCCCACCTAGCTGTGCAAAAAGGTCGATTTACTGCAAAAAAACCTAATTCTTAGCATTCAGCAGGTAAAATATTTTAAGATATCGCCAAATTAAGACATAATATGGCAAAACAGAACCGGAATCGATTTCAACCAATTGCTGATATGTTGGAAGGAGACGACCGCATGTCTGATGATGGCGAACAACATAATAGACCGTCTACAGTCACAGACCAAAAGAAATCTACCTCTTCTACTAGAACTAAAAGCTGTATAAAAAAAAACCAATCGGAAACCAATTCGGATGCAATTTTACAAGCGATCTCGGACTTTAGGGGCGAGGTTCGAGAATCGCTGCAGGACCTAAAAAAGGAGTTGAGTACTCTCCAAAATCAAATGACCGAGGCGGACCACCAGATCACCTTAAATGCTACCAGACTAGACGATTTAGAGGAAACAATGAGAACCATCACTGCAAAACAACTGGCAATTTCCATCCGCCAGGAAGATGCCGAAAATCGCGACAGAAGACGAAACATAAGAATATTTGACCTACCAGAAAATGAGGAGGGAAATGATCCTAGAGCCTTTGCGGATTACCTTCTGAGGTTGCTGCTCGAACTAGACCCAGACTTTCATCTGGATAGCGAAAGGGCCCACAGGGCACTTGGCCCGAACCCTTCACATCCAGAGGCAAGGCCTCGTTCCTTTGTGATTAGATTTCTTAGTTACCAAACAAAAGAAACCTTATTAAGGAAGGCCTGGCAGAAGGGGAGAGTAATGTAGGGCCAACAAAGGATGCTGTTTGACAATGAGTACGCTCCGGCGACCCAGAAACAAAGGAGAAATTACAGTCCCCTCTTTCCTACTCTACGAATCCAGAAGATTCGTTTTCACACCCCATACCCTGTAAAACTAACTATATTCCTTACATCTGGCCAACACACCTACAACTCTGCCACCGAAGTTATAACTGATCTTTTGAAGAGGGAAGTGATTAATGAAAAAACTGCAGACACAGTCAAATCACGCATAGGCCAGATTAATCAAGGGGAACAGAAAGGAACTCAAGCAGCACAACTCCAGATGAAAGACATTTTACAGCGACTTCAGCAGTTTAGGAATCCAACATTACCTACCTGAATAATACCAGAAGCCCAGTAATTATTCCTTTCTTTTGGCTGTGGCTTAAGGATGTTCCCCAGGAGATTGTAATAGTAGCAAGGCCAGGACAATCTGTAGTGTAGCAGCTTCTATTATAATTTGAGACTCACACTGGCTGAGCAATGTTCCGTTATGTATAATACTTAATTGTGACAGCAGCGAACCGGATTCGGGAACGAGCCTGGGTCGGAGGGCCGGCTGGGGGAGAAGGATGGAGCATCCCAAGGACTGTTCTCCTTCTCCGGGGGGGTGTCTCTGTGTTCGGTGCGAGGGTGACACCTAGAGAAGGCTGGATGTATAACCCTGAGCACCGATACATGGTCGAAGAGGGGAGGTACTGGGGTGGAACAGACGCTGGCATCATTGCATCTCCGCCCCAGCCAATGGGGGACAAAAATCCCTCCTTACCAGACGTCTCCATGATGCCCTGCTCCCGGCTTCAATTAGCCGCCTGGCCACATACTCCCCAACCAGTTACTAATACACTGCGCCAATCCCTGCCATGGCACCATGCTCCGCCTCCTGGGGGGCAAGCCAGGAGTAATCGCGGAGAAAGAGTGGCTAATTGGGCAGTGGAAGCTTCGGGGGCACCGTGACCAGAGCAGACCCTTGACGGAAGGTGAGGGGATCAAAGAGAGGGGAAAATATTAAAATAAATAAGTAAATAAATAATACTTGATTGTTGGTGAATTTTGTATAATGTATGGCAGGGGTTCTACAGCCTACTCCTTGCTGATATGATGCTTAGGATTTTAGGAGCAAGAAAGCAAATTTAAGAAGGGCGTATAACTTCAATGAAAGGGGTAATCGGGCTGTAATTTTATGGCTATCAATAAGAGGTCGCTTCCCCTTTTTAAGGTTAACGAGCAAAAGAAAAAGCAATGAAACTTCAGCGGGGGGGGTCCACGGTGAGACGGATTCAGTTCCATGGGGGGCTGTAATGTCCGCTGTTGTGGGGCGGTTTTCCTCAGGTCAGCTGCAGCTCTTTGGACCTGTATGGCAGCAGATCGGGTCGGAGAACAGAACAAGACTAAATGAAGGGCCATCCAACTTTTATAAATATAACACGCAGGGTTATTTGGAGGAGGGGATTTCATTTTGGATTATGGAACCTGATAGTTGGGGAATTTGTTAAATTATAGTATTGATCTACCTCAAACGAAATGTTGGGGGGAAAGATAGAGATAGAGTTTAAAAGATTAGATAATGAACGAAACCTAAAATGGGCTGCAATTCAGATATTGCCCACTAGAGGTCGTCTTCCCTCTTTCTTAAGGCAAACAGAGTAAAATAGCTTTCAGAATATGCCTTCTTCCACTATCTGGGCAAAGGTGGCATGTGCAGTGTATTAGATAGCTGGTATAGCATAGCAAAAGCTACGCAAAACCGGGTAATGCCAATAATTTCCAGAAATGAGTAGCAGTAGACTATTTTTTTTTGAGTCCATGGCCCAGTAGAAATAAAAATTTATAATTTTAAATTTTGCTAACCATTTTGTGCCAAGTGCTACGGATTTTCAGATGAATAGCATTTTAGCGTACAAAACTTGTAATCGGGTTTTTTCCCGCTCATTTAACACCCTGATGTGACTTTCAAGCTTCATACAAAATCTTCTGAAGACTGTGAATGAGATGAGAGTATTCCCTGTGTCTAATGCAATTGTTGAAAGGTGTTTTTTTTGTTGAACTATAAACAAGGTAAAAACTGACTGCCAGCAGAAGACACTGTAGAAACACCGATTTGCATAAAAAGCAGGCCCCCTCGGCTGAATTCAAACCAGAAAGAGATGCAGATATATTTTTAGCCTAAAGCCAAGACATCCTGGTGAAATGGCAGCTCAGATGTTGAACCTGGTCACCCCCCAAAAAAACAGGCTAGAATTACAGGCAGCATAGAATAAAGAAACCAGCACTCCAGACAGCCAAAACTGAAGTGACAGTGATTTTTACTGGAAATAAAAAACGTTCTTACAAATAGTAAGGACAAGTGAAACACAAAGTGCATCATTTTATATGCCCTCACTTTCCCAGCCTCCGACTTTGGGGGTGTCAGAGGCTGCTTGTGTATTCTTCTAGTGCTTTATATACTCATTCAAACAGCTGCACAGTATACATCAATTTACATGTGTGATTAATAATTAATAAAGTGACAAACTGAAATATCTATGCTGCACTACATGGTTTTCCCCATGTAGCTCTACTTAGTACTGGTGAGAAAGCTGCACCCAGTACTGCTGACATGATAAAAACACTGAGTGTAACATCCCACATTAAAATTATCTTAAAACAACAAAAACATGAATACTATGCGCCATAGTACTGAACATAATAGATTTACTATTACACATAACAGCTCGAGAAAATTAATTAAATGTACTTTTTACTCTAAAAATGCACATTACATCACATCACATTACATTTTATGACAGAGGCACAATCAGTAAAACTACTTCCTTGAACTCATGAACTTATGTAAGGCTGCCAAGTCCATTTGATCATTAAAACCATGCAGTTTTAAGGTTCTCAATTTAAAAATCCACATGGATTCCTCCTGACTTAACCTCAAATCTCTCTCCCCCCCCCACATTTAAAGGGGACATGTTCAATTCCACAATAGTGTAGGTTATGTTGGTTACATTCTCCTTGATTTTGGGCTTCCAAAATGTGTTTACCAATGGGACGCATTGGATCCCTTTTCCTTACTGCCCTAAAATGTTCCTGAATTCTTTCTTTTAAAATATGGGTTCCTTGGCCCACATACACTTTACAGCATTCGCACCACAGTGCATAAACCACTTTTTTAGTGCTACATGTAATGAACTGGATAATTTCCACCTCCCTTATTTCTAACTTGCCAAGGTTTTTAAAAGTTTTACATTATACAGTATATTTACATATAACACACGTTTTATAAGGATGGAACCCGCAGAGTTTATTTCCTCACCACGCTGATTTACTTACTGAATCTATATACTCACCATTCATAAGGGGATCCTACAAACTTCTCCCTCTTCTGAATGTAACAAGGGGGCCTGCTATCTGAATCCATTTTAGATCTCTGTCAACTCAGGGACCAAAATATGGGGGTACAGAGTGCTAATTCATGTCTCTGTTTCATAATTAGCACCTGCTGCTTTAAAAGTCAACAACTCAGAGTCGCATCCTGAAGCTCCAGGTTCAGGGGCAGCAGTCAGAAAGTGACACGGCTGACTATCTGTGACCCCACGCCTGGGGAGGAGGATTCCTGGCTGACATCAGAGTCACCAAGTGGCTGGACCATGTACATGGGTAGGGGAGCTGTACAGGCTCCTTTCCGATTGGTTTACTATAACTACTGCTAAGCTGCCATAATGGAATGAGTAGGAAAGCAAGTGGGTAGGTCTGGTCTGTGTAACCACAGCAGTTCGATGCTGTGTCAGCATGGAGGCAGTCAGATCTGCACAGATGACATTCACATGCTGCATAGAGGGAGCAGCTCTCTCAGGTATGCCTCTGATGATGTTTTGCTCCCACCAGGCTGGCTACAAGAGATGGCAAAGCCACTTTCAATCTGATGGCTGAATGAGCTTGCAGTTTAAATGTTTTTTCTTCACACAGTAGTAATTTGAGAACATGCCAACTTTACATCATACAACCTGCCCTCCATGCAAAACACTTACTTTCCGCTGAGCAGCCAGTAACTAAACCTGCACCAAGTGTGTATCACAGCTTATTCAGTCAGGCAGGCAGTCATTGTGAGTCAAACGTTTTAAATGTTATAGTATTAAGCTGCTGAGCAGAAAATTCTCTTGTCTGTGTTATAAGCAGCCAAATGAAAACTACTGGTTATTAACTAAAAATGACATGCAGGGCAGTGTTTTAGTTTAGCCTCCCCTTCTGACAGAATACAACAGGGTCCAAAATAAGGATTTGGTTGCCAAGAGGAACTTAATTTGGAGGACTTGCAGATCTGTTTAGGAAGGGTAATTCTGACTAGTTTAGTGAACCGTCTATTGGTACACAACAATATGTAACTTCAATACTGTAAGACTCTTTTCACTGCCAGTTTTACTGCAGCAGTATTAAACTATACTTGAAAAAAAAAAACAAATCACTTTTTCATTTGTCTGCAATTTTTGACATTAGCGCCCGGGCTGGCCTAAGTAGCTCCTGGTTGGCTGGAAAATGCTGATACCTAAGAACTATTCATAGCTCTCAACTGCCAAATCCTTATATTTCGGCCCCTGGATTACTGCTGCTAGAGCAAGCACCCACTAATTTTTCACCATTTTCTTGCAAAACCTGTTTTCTGAAAGAGACCAGACTGATACCAGTGGCATCTGATGGAAGTTTTATTAAGAGTTATTTAACTGTCAAAATACAGTCTTCAGTTTTATGACAATTGCAGTTACATTCTTCACTACAACTTCTTCCATCTCCAGGTCTCCATATCGCTTAGCTTTCAGAGACAAATATATCCTGTTATCAAATCTTGCTGAATTGCTGCCTCTCCCCCTGCAATGAACCCCTAAATAAATGGCATTTTTGTGTGAAACAAACTTAACTGCAAACTCAAAGATGTCACATCTCAGAAACAAAGAGAAAGAGGCATAAAATAAAAAAAAATAAAAAAAACTCAAACCTCTGTGTAAAGTGTCCATTTTATCAGTATATACATAGATAACTAGTAATTGTATGGTTTAAATAAAAAAAAATTTGGGAACTGCTCCTCAAAAATCGACGGACTTTGGGGCTGATTCCAAGACAAATGTCGCAACTCGCAGGCGTATGCGAGCTGCGACATTTGCCACTATGCTGGGGACCCTGCACCATATTCTAAGAGTGGCAGGGTCCCGGCACTTACGACCTGCGACATGTGTAGGCTACCACCACGGGCATGGCGTAATAGCCCTGCATGCTGCAAGTGGCGGCCCACTGCAACCTGGCCCCCCGCCCCAGAATACCACAGCAAGCACCAGAGGGCATGGGGTGGGCTGGATAGGTGACACAGGTGTCTGGGAGGGCACATTAGAAAACAGACCCCCGAAGTTCATGGGGGCACAGGGAGCACAGCAGGACCTTTACTGCGGCGCTGCAGAGTGGGCATCCATCAGATGGCACTTACAGATGCCTCTTAGAGCATCTCCGAGAAGTTCTAACTCCACTGTACCATTGCAGATCCTGGAATGGCGCAAGTGGGTTACGGCAGCCGCCCTTTTAGAATACAGCACAGCTGCTGCCGTAACCCACCCTTGCGCCATGTCGTTGGGGGATGCGGCGTAGTGGGTGGCGTATCCCACATTTGGCGTAACCCACAGAGGGCACAGTGCAAGGTGCCTTTCGGAATTGCAACCGGCGTAAGGCATGGCTCAGATTGCAAGTTACACCATGGGGATTGGTGTAACTCAATTTGCACCAGTGTAAGCCGTCCTGGAATCGGGCCCCAAATCATTACTGGTTTTGATTAGCACAATGCCGCTAATCAACTCTCCAGCACTAATTTATGCTTTGCATAACCTGGTGTGCCTCATGCTCAGAACAAGCAGGATTACTCAAGTAACAAAGTGTAAACATTAAGTGCATGATTCCTGGGGTTAGAAGAAAAAATTGCTCACCGTAGCAGTGTTGTTTTTTTCTAAAGGGATCACTCATTATGTTTACTGTGCTGGGACTTGTCCTCTTTAATGTCTGTACAAGTGACACTGTAGAGCAGCTGGAAAGGAAGGTCTGCCTCTTTGTGAATGACACTATAATCTGCAACAGGGTGGCCACTATGGGCAGGGGGGGCTGAAAGCATGAGCAAAGACCTGAAAAAGCTCGAAGAATGGTTAAGGGTATGGCAGCTGGGTTTCAACGCAAAAAAATAAAAGTGCAAAGTAATGCACTTGGGGCACAGAAACCCAATGGCAGAGTACGAAATGGGGGGAGTGGTACTGACAACCATCAAGCAGGAAAGAAATCTGGGGGAGTAATTATACTGGATGACTTAATGGTGGCCAGGTAGTGCGACAATACAATTGGGAGGGCTAGTAGGATGCTGGGGTTTCACCAGCAGAAAGCGGGAGGTGGTATTGCCTCTGTATAGATCGCTAGTAAGACCCTCCCTAGAGTATTGTGTCCCGTTCTGAACACCGCATCTCCAGAAGGACACAGAGTAGAGGGGCCCATAGGAGGGCAACTAAAATGGCGCAGCATCTGCATCAGAAGCTATACTTGGAGTAATAAGATGAACAAAAGGCACTTGTCCACAGTGTTCATCTCCTACTCTGGCAGGTCATGTAATCCCATGTTCAGTTAAGAGATGTTGATCCAGCCTGCATTTTAAACTAGAGAAAGTATATGTCTCTGCTATAGCTCTTGGAAGGCTATTCCATAGGGGAATTATTCACTGGATGAAGAAAAACCTCCTTAGATTCCTTTTTGGATACGTCAGCATCAGCTGGTAACTGTGGCTTCTAAGTGCGATAGCCCTACTGTTTATCTGGAGTTCAAGATTGCTCATTATACAATGGCAAGAACATTTCTTGGACTCCGATTGGTCAGTGTGCGCTTGTCACAATGAGATTACCAGAGTACAACCTCACGGCACCCAGTCCAGACTTACACATGACTGCATGACAGACTGAATTATTCTAACATTGAATAACAAACCACAGCTTGTTTTAGTAAGACAGAGTAAAGTCTTACAATTGGAGTAGCACAAGCTTAGTTTCACATAAAAACCTTATTTACCAACATTGTGGTGACAAAAAATATTTGTCATGGCTAAAACATTTCATAGTTAGGCAGAGGGCAAGTGTCAGAACATCTTTATAGTGTGGGAACATATCTTTTATAGTACCAGTTTTATTTTTTATGAGGAAACACACCACATATGAATGCACTGCATCATGGGTATGCAAATACCTAATTACCTGGTATTGCATAACACACTACAGTGATACCAGAAAACTGACTGTTTGCATACCTACAATGCAGTGCTTTCACATGGGGAGTGTTTCCTCAAAAAAAAAAAAAAATTTAATTAAATAAAACTGTACAACTGATGCTATAAAATTGATGTCCCTACACATAAAAGGAACGTTCCAACACGTGTTCTCTGCCTGTGAAATGTTTTAGCCATCTACATGTGCTCATTTTTGTCCTCACAATAATAAATAAATAACAGCCATTGTGATAATAGCAATAATGCACTCCAGGGTGTGGGTCATGCTGGGATAACCTCACTTCTGGGGGGTCGGGTGCTGGATACACTCAGTCTGTGGACTTGTGCCCAACCACCCCAGGCATGAGGTTATCCCAGCATGATCAATACCATATCATGCATTACTGCTTAATTAATTCACTGTCCCTTGTAATTTTATACATCTGGAGCAGGTCACCCTTAATACGCCTGAGCTCCAGAGGGTACATCTTTAACCCTTTTAACCTATTATCATAGGTCAAATCGCCCAGGCCATCAATCAGCTTCATCACCCTTCTCTGTACCTTCTCAAGTTCGTTAATGTCTCTTCCAAGGTAAGGACTCCACAATGGGTTGGCGTAGTCCAAGTGAGGCCTCACAATCGATATATACAGGGGGAACAATACAAGCTCTGTTCCTAATGGAGAATGCTTTAATGATACGTTCAATAAGTTTATTCGGCCTTTTAATAACTTCAGTGCATTACTTGCTGAAATTGAGGTCATTGGTAACTATTATCCCCAAGATACTTTCCACTGTTTTGAGTTGCATAATGTTTAATGTATAGGTATATCCCTCACCTCCTTCCCCAAAATGCATAACAACACACTTGTCTGAGTTGAAGGACATACCGTTTTTACTGGCCCATTCCTCAATCATTTTTAGATCTTCTCTCAGTGAAAGTACTTGCAACATTGTCCCTACATCGGCTCCTAATTTTGTATCATCAGCAAATTTAGTACAAAACTTCTTTGTTTTTATTGCCATATCTGAAATGAATAGGGTGAATAATACAGGGCCCAATATCGAGCTCTGAGGTACCCCACTCGTCACTGACCGTGCCCGACAGGTAGCCTCTGACCCATACCTGCAGAGTTCTCTTGGCTAACCAAGAATATACCCACCTTACCAGTGTTTTATCTAATCCCATAGTATGCATTTTATTTAGAAGTATTGTGTCTGGTACTTTATCAAAGGCCTTTTTTTGATCCAGGTAGATCATTACATCTGCAGGTTTCTTACTGTCAATGAGCCTGCTTACTTTCTCATAAAACACAAGATTGTTGGTCAGGCATGATCTATGATGTTTAAAGCAGTGTTGTGTTTCATCCTCTTGCCCACTCTTACAAATCTCCTTCTGAATTCTATCTTTAATTAATGCCTCCATCAACTTCCCCAGGACAGAAGTCAGGCTTATGGGCCTATAATTACTCGCATCCCCATTGTCTCCCTTTTTACAGCTGCAGTGGGCGAAGCCTGCAGACTTTTTTGCATGTACAAAAGGACTGATGTCATGTTTTCTGTCCGTGGAACTGACTGAAGGTGTAAATAGTCTCCTCCGTCTTACCCTCCTCAAAGAAATGTTTTCCACCCTCAAATAAATACGCTTTCATGTTAGTCAATGGTAGCAGGGCACTATTTTCTTTCTTAAATGGGAGGTACAAGAACTGAAACCTGAGTAGGGGGAAGCAGCATTTGTTTTTTTGGGGTAAGATCCACGCCCACCTCCACCTGAGAAGCTCCTAAAGATCCACCACCACCTTTTTTTTTTTGGTTCATGTGGGAGGGGCATGAGGTGGATCTATCATGCTGGAACAACGGACTATCAGAGCTGCCTGGGGAAGTAATTAAGGAGTGCCTGAAACTGCATCTCAGCATGTCCCCTCCTCATCCCCCTCCACACACACAGGCATTTTTTTTTTTTTTTTTTTTTTTTTTTTTAACTCTAAGCATGTCAATATTTGGCTCTAACAGAATGGGCAAGTTGGGCATAAAAATAAAATAGAAAAAAAAAAGGATCAAGCAGGTGCCTTTTCCTATGTTGGAACAACTGACTATCGGAGCTGCCTGGGGAAGTAATTAAGGAGTGACTGAAACTGCATCTAGGCATATCCCTCCCCCCACCCCCACAGGCATCATGATTTATTTTATTTTTTATAAATCAAAGGCATGTCAATATTAGGCTCTAACAGAATGGGCAAATTGGGCATAAAAAGAAAAAAGAAAAAAAAAAAAAAGGATCAAGCAGGTGCCTCTTCCTTTGTCAGATATATCCAGACAGAAGGTCACAAATCCTGTATGACAAAGTTCATTATATGGATGTTTTCCATGTAAAACAGAAATGTTGACGTCATGTCTATAGCATCGTTTGTAGCCAATAAACTCTTATTTACGTAGGTACTGTAAACAGGTTTAAATTCAGAAATCCAGTCTTGATAAATTTTGTTTTTTAGCAGTTCTGTAAGATTTATGTCTCTCTGATGTAAGAGTGCATAGCACAGAAATGAAAAGGGTTTGCCTAACTGATTGTTGTTTGCATGAGAAGTGGGCATGACAGTGACATGCAAGAGTGAAGTTTAACAATTATTTTTTGGCCATTCTGGGACCTGACGTTTAACAGTGATGGGTGAAGAGAATAAAGTCTTGTGTTTTGTGCATTTAAACAGATTTAGTGCTTTGAAATTAAAATATATATATACACACATACATATACACATATACATATATACACACACACACACACACACACACACACACACATAGGGTGGGATATTCAGAATGCGCCAGGCAGGGGCGCAAGCCCGGGTGCAGCGCAACTGGGCTGTGCCAGGGCATGGACCAGACGATATTCAACAGTGCTGCGCCATGGCTCAGCACCACTGAATATGACACTGCGGGCGCCCGCAGTGCGCCAGCGCAAGTGGCAGGTGAGGACCAGGGGGCTGCGCAAGTGCAGCTCCACTAGGCACAGCAAGAGCTATATTCAGATGTGAGCATGCAAATGAGGCCATTATGAATGCTTGGCGCAAATGGGGCCATTTGCATGTCATTATGGTCTCATTTGCATGCAGGTGCGCTGATCCCCAGTGACTTGCGCCTAGCGCCCTGCCAGGCTACAGCCGTCTGGGACTAACGCACCCCAACGCCCGATCACGGGCTTAAGTAAATTAAAATTATCCCTGGTGGTCCAGTGGACCTGCTCCCCAGCCCAATCGCAGGCTTTATAAATAAATATATTCCCTGGTGGTCCAGTGGACCTGCTCCCCAGCCCGATCAGGGGCTTAAGTAAAGAACATCAGTCCCTGGTGGTCCAGTGGACCCAATCCCCAGCCCGATCGCGGGCTTTAGTACAATAAATGTCCCTGGTGGTCCAGTGGACCCGAACCTCAAAACAATCGCAGGCTTTAGAAAACGTAAGATCCCTGGTGGTCCAGCGGTACCCCCTCCCCACCCGTCCACTCAGACCTGCCACCCCGCTCCCCTTCCCCAGTCAGTGGCGAGTGGCAGCTCTCCACCATAAACCGCCCGCCCGACTGACAGCATACAGTACGGAAGCGTATGCCCATTGATACTGCGTGGGCCAATGGGCATGCAGACCATACTGTACTACACAATCCCGAAATATGAATGAAACCATTGAACAGTGACACTATTAGTTCTTTAGGCGAAAAGTGATTTTGCACAGTGACTGCGCCACAGGTACGAAAACACATTTCAAACAGGATGTGAAAAGTGACAGGTGTACTGTTCATGAGGAGATGTAAAAAATGACATTGTTGAAAATCTGGAGTGAAAATATATAAACACTGATGAAGTCACGAGTGTGCGTAGAAACTACGCAATGTACACCCGTAATGTAATTAGTTTGGGAATTTTTTACAACACATTTTCAACATAGGCATTTTGGGACCTCCGCTCATTAACAGTGTCACTGTAATTTTCTTAATCTGTCCCGAACACAAATTTTCCACAGTGACCGTACTATTCTGTGACGGAAGTGCGAAAACACATTTCGGACAGGGTGTGAAAAATGACAGCTGTACTATTCATAAGGAGGTGTGGAACAATGTCAATGATGAAAATCTGGACTGAAAATATTGCAAATTCGTGAACTTACGAGGGTACGTGGAAATTGAGCAATGCACACTCGTAACAGTGTCATTTTATGGACTTGTCACCAAATTTTCAATACCTCTGCTCATGAACAGTGTCACTGTGATTTTCTTAATGTGTCCCGAACATTGATTTCGCACATCGACCCTGCCAATGTGCACTACTTGTGCGGAAACACATTTTGGGCGAGATGTGAAAAATGACAGCTATACTGTTCATAAGGAGGTGTGATAAAATGGCAATGTTGAAAATCTGGAGTAAAAATATTAAAAATTCTCAAAGTTACGAGCGTGCGTAGGAACTGCGCAACGCACACCTGTAAAACAGTCATTTTTGAGAATTTATTCACCAAATTTTCAACATAGGGTTTTGAGCCTACCTCATGAACTGTGACACTGTCATTTCATTAATCGGTCCCGAAAGGTGGTTCCACACAGTGACCAAGAAATCACCTTTCAGGACTGAATAACAAAATGACAGTGACTGAATTCATGAGGTGGGGTCCCAAGAACCCCATGTTGAAAATTTGGTGAACAAATTCCCAAAAAATGGCAGAGATATGCACCAAAGTTGAAAAAAAACCCATTGTATGCCATTATACAGCTTACTGGCATTTCTTCAGTTCGCAGTTGGCTTTGAAGAGTGCAGACATGTTCCCGGTTCACTGAAGATCATTCGTCCTGGGCTCCAGAGGGTAAATAAAGGATCATAGGGGGTTGTGGGGAGGTGGAGTGCGGAGGAGAGGGAGGGCACCCAGGTTGGGGGCAGGGACCACTCTTTTTTCTTACAGGTTTTTTTTTTTTTTTTTTTTTAACAAAGATGACGAAGACTTTGCAACGCTGGTGGGCTCCAAGCGTGGCAGCTGGAAGTTTGTTTTTGGGAGGGCAGTGGAGCAGACAGTGGATTGGGCACCCCCACTGGCCATTTGCCATGCTGGGGTGGGCTAACAGCGTGGCACCTGAAAGTCTGTTTGGAGGGGGCAGTGGAGCCGATGGGGGATTGAGCACCCCCGTCGGCCATACAGTGTGGGGGGAGCGCATGAGCACGCTGAGGATGGCTACCAGCGTGCTACTTGGATGTTTGTTGGGGGGGCTAAGAAAAAAAACGAAGCCGTCTATGACAGCTGTTCAGATGCAATGTTGACGTGTAGGCACTTTGCATACTGCCGACAGCAGTATGCAAATTGCCTACGTTACCACAGCTGATTGTAGCGGTCTTTTTCTCTGAACTGTATGCCACTGCATCTGAACTGCTGTCATAGACAGCTCGGACATTTACTGGTGCGGTGAGGCCGTGCCTGCAAGAAGGAGCAGGGCATTGGAAGCAGGGTGGCATACCTACGAAAATTCGTATGGTGGCACTATGTTTCTTGTACATGCGTACAAGCAAACATAAAAAAAAACAGTGTAAATAATCCCAAGGCTGAACATATGCCAGCCATTACTTTTTCATGTACTGACACCTCCCGTACCATCTTGGGGATTTGCATGTGTTTCCCATGATGCTTAGCATTATTGAGGTATGTGCAATTGTGTTCTCTTTAAAATGTGGCTGTCTGGACAATATCATCTAGGATAACACATACCTCAGTAGCATTTGCTCTGGAGTTCTTTTGTAAACCTATATTGCTTCCTGTTCCTTCCATTAAAATGTACACTTCCATATATTTTCCTAATAATGTGTATGCCTTCCTTAGAACAGAAACTAAAACAAATCTTACTACTTACAAATCACTGTATTGTTTCTCCATATCTCCTTAACAATTCCACACAACTTCACTAACTTCATTATGCAGCCGTGGTGGATCTGACCAGAATTTGTTATAAATTGGCACGACCACAGCTGTTCTCTAGTCCTGAGGGACATCCCTTGTAACCAATGACATACTGAATAATTTGTGTAGTGGGTCAATCAGCCACGTGCCAACTTATTTCAAGAGTTTTGCATGAAGTCCATCCAGACCTGCTGATTTGGAAGTATTGATGCCTTTTAACTTATTTCATCTTTTGTTATTTTGATATCTGGAGTTGCTGGACCTGCTAAGTTAGATATATCTCCTGTTATAGTACATTGATCTCCTTTATCATAAACTGTGCAAATATACTCATTAAATGAGTCCCCACATCAGCTCCTAATTTTGCATCATCAGCAAATTTAGTACAAAAATTATTTGTTTTTATTGTCATATCTGAAATAAATAGGGTGAATAATACAGGGCCCAAAGCTCTACAAGGCTTACCTCGTGCCACGCCGGCAACCCGGGTTCAGGAACGGACTCTGGTCGTCGGGGAGCCAGCAGTGGGGGGGTCAGAGCAAGATTGAACAGCCGGAAGGTAGCTCTCCTCTCCTGGGGTGGTCACTGCCCCCCCCCCCCGTAGTCCTGTTGCCACACGGGTGGGGGCCCAGTGGTCAACATAGGCCGAGGGGCAACATGAAGGGCAGGGACCCAAAACGATGCGTGCGCATGCCTCCACATGCACATGTCCAAGGTAAGGAGGACGGGTTACGGGGAGAAAATGAAAAAAATACCTTACAATATATTTGGGGGAAAAAAAAGAAGCTCTCTTAGGAAAGACTTAAGAATCTAAATATGTACACCCTGGAAAAGGAGGAGGAAGAGAGGGGATATGATGAGACCTTTAAATACCTCACAAGGGTAAATAAGGTAGAGGAGGGAAGTATTTTTTCAGGAAAAAAAGGAGCTCAAGCACAAGGGGACATGGGAAGAAGCTGGGGGGGGGTTAGATTCAGAACAAACGTGAGGAAGTACTTCTTCACAGAAAGAGAGGTGGATTCCTGGAACGGTCTTCCAACAGAGGTGGTGAGGGTGAAAACACTGGTAGGGTTCAAGTATGCATGTGGATAGGCGGGAAATCTTACAGAAAGGGAAGAGGGGGTTGGGTGAAATGAAAATTATGTACCTACCGTAATTCTGATCTTTCTGTGTATCTTCACCATTCATCACAGATGGATTATCTGGCTGGAGGTCAGGACTCCGGGAGCTTTTTTTATTTATTTAAAAAAAAGGGTTACGGAGCCAACACTACTATCGCCACCCTCAAGGCTGACATATCATGTGGCACCGAGGGTTGGCAGTTAGGCTGTGTCGACCACCTGCCTGCCAGTTCTGAGTCGCTGAGAGGTAAGAGGAAGGGATGGAGAGGAGACAAGAGAGTCCAAGGACAGAAAAGGAAAGGATGACTGAACTAAAAGGAGAAATAACGACAGAGGGCAGCAAAGAAGAGGTTAGACTAAGGGGATTGGGTAGGGGCCCCAATCTCTGGAAGCGGAAGAAGGGAAGGGTAGGGAGGGGAAAGAATTTAGGAGAAAGGGAGAGGTATTAAGGTATCCGAGACCCTTGTCCGTCACCAGATTGTATAGGAACTGCAAGGAGTAGCAAAGCTGTCTGCCAGAATTCAAGGCACAGAATAACTGGCAAATACCCCAGAAGCAGAGTCGGCTAGTCTGGAGGAAGGACAGGGTACAGGGATTTAGTACTCTCTCAGGAAAAGATGTTTGGTGAAAAAAAGGTTTGTTTTTTTTTCTTTAGGAGAAATAGTTGGATGGAAAACAGGAGAAGAACAGAAGGAGCGCAACTACCAACTCCCACCCCACCGGGGTGGAGACAAAGTAGTAGAGAAGGAGTGCCGCTTGAGCTGTCTACTCTCATTGAAAAACACCCCCCTGTGTGTCCCTACTTTACCCCGCCTCCTAAGGAGGAGGGGGGCAAGAGGAAGGAGGACCCAGAGACTGAGGCCCCAGGGGATGGTAGGTTGGATGAATGGTGAAGATACACAAAAGATCATAATTACGGTAGGTGCGTAATTTCATATCTTATCTGTGTCAATCTTCACCATTCATCGCAGATGGGTGAGTACTGCCTCTCAAGGGGGTTGTTTCTTTACACCCTAAGGGACAAGTCCCTTAGCCCTCAGTGGGTGACACACTAAGGGGGGAAACCTTCAGGGCCTGGAGAGGCCTGAGAGTGGGGAGAGAGAGAGAGAGACGGAGTTCCCCCGGAGGGGGAAGGAAGTTGCCCCGACAAGCGCCGTCTCACTCTACAGGAGAAAAGGTAGGTTCCCTGGTGGGCAGAGCTAATCACCCTACGCCGGGCCAAGGGTGACAACCGGGAAAGACGTAGCCATGCCAATCGCCTAGTGCAGATCGCTGTCCCTACGACCCTGGTAGCTACCTCGCTGGTGTCATAAGATGCCCTCGCTGGTGCCTTGCTAGCTCCAGGCCACGTGCAGAGAGTGCGATGGCTTGTCTGGTTTGCTCCGAGTCAGGCAAAGAGGCTAGGAGCTGACCTAGCCTGGACCACAAGAACCTGTTGTAGGCTGCATAGTGGGCCCGATGAGCAGAAATAGAGGGGAGTAACCGTGCCGAGTAGAAGATCCTCCTCCCCCAAAAATCAAAATCCAAGGAGTCTTGATCTGGGGGCCGGTCACGGTGAAGGGCGCAAAGCCCATCAGGAGTATCCAAGTGCGTCAAACCAGACTGTGGATGAGGCATGGAACCTGGAGACTCCGGGGGTGCGCAATACCTCTGGCTGAGATCCCTTGGGGCAGGAACTCCGGAAAAGGGCCTCTGCCAGAAACGCAACGACGCCTCCCGAAAGGGAGCTGGCCAAGGCGGCACCACAAGGGTAACCTTGCCAAAATCGCCTAGAAAGGCGTGCACCGCGTGCTCAGGATTGCTGATAGTGGAGGGTGAAAGGTGCAAATCCTCCAACATCCTCACGAGGAAATGCTGATACTCCGAGAGATCAGCAGCCGGAGAGATGTGGACAGAAGGTTCCTCTCCCCCTGAAGAGGGGGATGAGGAGCTGGAGGTCACCATGTGCTCAGAGGGTGGCTGCACGGGGAGGCTGAAAAACCTGGCTGTCCACTGCCCTAACATAAGCAGGGAACCGGGCAGCCACCGCTCTGAACTGCTCCCAGGTGAGAGGGCCGCTAGGACCGAGGATGCCTGGGAGCACAGGAGAATGTGGCAGAGGGATGGGGCAGAGTCGAGAAGAGAAGTCGGCTGACCTCCGCCAGGGCTAGGGAGTGGACCGTGAGCACCTGAGGAAGGTGCCCCGGAAGACCCCACAGCCGACAGCTGCACAACCACATTCGTACTGCCTTGGCTGCACCCAGAAGAATCCCCCCAGTGAGGCGACCGGGGACGTAAAGGTCCAGAAGGACGGTCCCCTGCCTCAAAAGAACGGGACTCCCTCAAAGAAACTGAGGGGGAATAGTGGAAATCTGCACTACGGCTCCTTCCAGGGCCTGGGTGAACCCCAGAAAAATGATGACGCGCCGATCCCACACCCCTCGACCCCTTAGAGTCCGAGAGAGCCCTCCTCCTCGAGAGGGCCAGCCTAGGTAGCTGGCATCTCTGGGCAGCCCCCGAAGGGGAGACCCAGGGAGCAGTACCCTCCCCCCTTGCAGGCGTCTCGATGGGCCCCAAAATCGGGCGATCAAGACACACCACTGGAGGGGGTACCACAATCGAGGGATCGATGAAACCCCCAAGGCTAGGCTGCAGAGCTATGGTGGCACGCACCACTGCCTGCTGGTCAGCACCACTGACCCTAGTCTCGGGGGCCACCGACCTCTCCTCAGGAGGGGGCTGGCTCAGACTCGTCGACGAGACCACTGTGTTGCCCACGTCCGCAGCCCACCCCGAGGGGTGTGACTGCCCGTCAGACTCAGAGCTCGACTCCGACTCCGAAGAGGTAGAGTCCGAAGCTCTGAGCCAAACCGTAGGAGGGTGGGCAGAACTATCCTTGCCACCGGGCCCGGAAGCCACCATTGTGCCCGAGTCAGTGCCAGTGCCCTCCGCAACCCCGCGAGCAGGATCCACAGGAGGCACGGCCCCAGCCCGAGCCAGAGGTCCAATGCCAGGGCCAGTCGTGGCACCATCCGATCCATCGGGACAGGGACGGCGCCGACAACAGCCCCGGCGGCACCCTCAGAGCCGACGCCGCCCGGCCCCACGGCGCCGAAGACCGTGGGCGGCACCGACGCCCCAAGGCGTGACCCAGCGGCGAACACGGCATCGCGAACACCACCGAGAGCATGGACGGCACCACGGAAGGCACTGACAAGAGGAGTCGGGCCCCACGGCACCGAGCCCCGAGGATACGGCGCCGTGCTCAACCTCGGCAGTGAGAACGGCGCCGAGGCAAGACATGGCAAAGGACAACGTTGGATCGGGTCTCATGGGGCCGCGAACGTCCGACCGAAACACGGTGTTGGGCAACAAGTCGGCATGAACAACGGCCCCCGCTTAGCCCATAGCACCGCGGGAACGGGCGCCGGGCGGCTCACGCCGAGGACGGGCGCCGACCTGGTCCTCCGAGCCGCTGAACGACACTGGGGGAGCCTTCACCCCAGAAGGAGCGATGCTACAGTGGAGCCTCCCGCCCGCTTCCCCGGGAGCGGGCGGGCCTCCCGCGCCGCTGAAGGAGCCTCGGCAATGGCCAGGCTACAGTAGCCGAGGCTCCTCCTCCTCAGTCCGTGATAGAACCAGGAGGGGACCCAGAGAAAAGACGAGAGCGCTGCTTGCCCGGACGAAGTGCGAACCCTACCCCCAAAAGTCGGCGGAGCTCGCCCCACTTTCCACGCGCGTTGTTCGAGGAGCCGGAGGTCCATGGAGAAGCAGGCATCGCACGAGTCCATGTCATGAAGTGGGCCAAGACACGCAAGACACCGGTCGTGCTGGTCAGTGACAGAGAATTTACCGTCGCATGGGGGGCCGACCCGTCTTCGAAGACTTCTTGCCCTCCGACCGAGACATGACCTACGGAAAAAAAAACACCAAAACAGACTCGACGTCGCAAAATTCAAAAAATAAGGAAAGATCTTACCGGGGGACGTCGAGTGGAGGCAGAAAACAGAACCAGCAGGTAACCGACGGACTTAACGCCGAAGGTGAAGGATGCAAACAGGCCTAAAATCTCCTTGAAGCTTCCCACGAGGCGACCTCGACAGCGGGAGACGAAGAACTGGCAGGCAGGTGGAGTCGACACAGCCTAACGGCCAACCCTTGAGCGCCACGCAGTACATCGGCCTCGAGGGCGGCGCCGATGGTGTGTCGGCTCGCCACTCCTTTTAAAAAAAACTCCTGCTGGGTCCTGACCTCCGGCCAGATAACCCATCTGTGATGAATGGTGAAGACTGACACAGATAAGATTGAGCTAAAGATCAAGTAGGATCTGTGGTGATACTGCAGGCAGGGAAAAATGGGCAGACATGGTGGGCCAAGCGGTCCTTATCTGCCAATAAAATCTATGTTTCCACTCCCTAACCCTGCCTCCCCTTCCAGAACCTGAAACAGGTTCAAACAGCAATCAGTTCCTTTTTTCCACTGAGGTTGTTTAAGCATTACTACTGCAGTTCCTACAACTGTAAGTTTGTTGTTATTCTTCATATGGTAAAATTTGAAAAGTCTGCTTCAATTTGTTTGGAGTTTTACAAATTCTACAAGAATTTTTTTTCTAAAAATTTTTTGGCTGCCTTTCAGCAAGTTTCACTAGTCGCTGCTCTACTCCTGCTTGAAAAATGATCTGAGCAACAGCCAGAGTGAAGATCAGATGCACAGTCTGACCCTACATTTCAAATTCTACAATTTGCATTGATTCTATCTCTGGGGCATCACTCCTGGCCAAGACAACTGCATAAAGTGTAAACATAGTGAATGATCCCTTAAGTAAACACAACATTTCTATGGTGCATAATTCGTCTTGTGATATTTTACAATGCTTGAAATTATATTTCAATTTAAACTATTAGGCATAGAAATGTAACTTAAAATGAAAGCCTGGAGTCTGACCAACATGACTAGATCCTAATGATACAGTACTCATGTGTCGCTACTTCTACATGTCCAGAGAATATGTTGTTAAAAATAACAGAACTTTAAAACACTTAGTGAACCATCTGATGCTTTTATGTATCGATATATTTTAGTTATAGCATTATCCTTTATCAATACATCTATTTAGCAGATACCAAGCTTTATTTTTTTTTTTTTTTTTTTTTTTTTTTTGTTTCTAGCCCTCATGGTTCCAAAGTTATCCAATATTTAAAGAAATTACCTTTTGAAAGCTCTCACTTTGGAATTTCTGGGGATATAGACTTAATTTATTTTTTTTTAAATGAAAGCTTAGAGTCCAGTCATCAAAAATGTGCTCTGTTGATACTGTTTTTATGTGTCGATAATATCACGAGCATGTCGCCACTATTTGAAAAAGCTTTTCTGCAAGATGATCGAAACACATTTAATTGTGACACATCTTACAATTGAAAAATACAGCCAATTAGAAAACAGACAATATTTTTTGTATCATCGTTATCAATTACTTGACTGTTTTAAAAAAATGTATATTTTAATTTTTTTTTTTGAATTTTGTTACTACACATTTTTTTTTAAGAACTAACTCTGTAGTTTACAACTTAATTATTCATTCATCTTATGACTTTCATCGCATTTTGAACACTTCAATTTCCCATCCTGCAGTATCTATTCTTCTTCTGGAAGATAATAATGGGGAGGAGAAATACAGATTAATTTGAAAAGCTGAAATGTTTCTCAGTATTAGACTTTTCGAAGTTTCCTGTTCCAAGATATCCAAGTGTCCTCAGTTAACCTCAAAATTACTGTCTGCAACATTGCAGAATGTTGCAGTATGAGCACGATGATGTCACAAGTGTGCTATAAAGTCAGAAAATCCTGAAGAAGGCTTTTTTTTAGCAAAGCTTTTTTGGTCCTGGTATGCTGCCACACACTTGCTTCAGGCGCTGTCCAGCACACCCCCAGTCCCATCCACCACTGCTACTGCCAACATGTCGGTGAAGAGCTACATGGGGTGAGGCCTGAAGACACCGGTGCTGTCATTAATGGTAAACCGTGCACATAGTTGTTTCTATTTTCTCCCCAGCCTCCTCCCCACTTAGCAATCTGGCACAGAATGTGGGTCCCCACAAACGGTCCCTCGGTCACACGTGACAATGCCCTGCGGGGGAAGATCAGCCCCTTTGGCCGATCGCAGGCGTTTCTACAGTACTGGAACCTGGAAGCCTCCCTACCCTGGCTGGAAGCATTGCCACACAACAGCGATATTCCTGCTCCCCTTTCCCAACCTGAGGTCCTAAGTTTGCTCCCAAACCAGCTCTTCAGCATGCAGCCACGTGCCTGGGCCATCAGGCTTCCATGGGCCATGTGGCCCCGATGAAGGCTTTATAAGGGTCACTGCATGAAAATGGGTTACCTAAGTTTACTTGTGATGTCCCCAAGACGGTGCATAAACCATAATGCAGAGAAAACCATAATTAGATGTGGTGCTATGGTATTTAAAACTATACAGTATATGCAGGTACAAAACTTATTCAGGATGTCATGGCTCACTCCTTTATGTTCAATTTCCGAATGCTTATGTGCAATTGCCATTAATAACTTTTACTTGCCCTGTGACATTTTAACCCATGCCTTCATAATGTAGGCCAATTTTGGTTTTGAGAACTGCATCCTCTCAAATGAAGTATGCCCATGCAAATCACTCTCTTGTTGTGCTGTTTGTGCTATTTGTTTGTTTTTACAGCATCCCCCCCATAAATCACCCCGTAAAAATGCAGTCTTGGACATAACTTGTTAAGTCCATTACTGTTACGTGCAGCTGTTTTGCAGAAGACCACCTTTACTTTATATTTATGCTTTTTACAGCTTAAACACTGCATAAGTGTAAACCTCTACCACCTTGTGAAACTGTGTATTGCTGCTTAAAACTTTTACATATCTGAAGCCCTGAAGTTGTTAGATAGCAGGCAGAGGAGCTTTGTGGTGCATGTTAGCTAAAGCTAAGAACCACAAACCTCGGGGGAGACCTCTGCTTTTAAACTAATTTTGGCACTTTTTACGTTTTGCTCTTTCTAAACAGCGATCAGCTGTTAAGGGACTTCCGGGGGCTCAGAGCTATAAATAGCACTCTGCTGCGAGCAGGGTGGGCGCGAAGAGCGCGCAAAGACACGCGCGTCGGCGCGTGTTTAGCGGTGTTGGTGGTGTTATAAGGGTGAGAAACAACTTGTTTATATATAGAATTGGTTTAATTTAGAGATTAAAGTACTATGGATGCTTTAATAGCAACAAATAACAGCTCACAATTAAGGAGTAACTATCCCACTTTTATGACCTTGGATGGAGAACTTGGGATAATATGTAAAACATGTAATATGTATCTCTTGTTGAAAACAAAAATTACACCAACAAATGATTATATATGTGGAAAATGTATTGACAATAAACGATTATTAGAGGATACTGAAATGTTTTCAGATAGATTAAAACAGCTCGAGGAGAGTCAATTGACCATGAGTGAACGTTTTAAAGCACTACACACCCCCTTCCCAGATACTACGGGCAATATGATATCCTTTAATTCATCAATATGTCCAGTGATGAATACAATCCTAAATAAAGATGTATGTAGTAATAATGATACAGAAAATGATTCATTAACAATGAATAATGAGACTATGAATGCAAATTTGCAAAATAAAAAATGAAATAGAGAGGATGACTCTGAATGGACATTGATATCCAGCACAAGGGCATGTAAAAAAGGGCGAAGAGCTGATCAATTTTGTTTACCAACTCAAAATTCTTTTTCAACACTCTCTAATTTATCAGATAAAAACTGCCTAATTACAAACAACCTAGATTGCTTAGGAAATCAAATACAAACAAGGGACAGTGACAGCTTTAATAATACGCTCATTTTATTTATTTATTTAAGAGATTTACCAGATAAGCATACTGAGTGGGGACCGCTCATTTCCAGATGCAACCTGGGGGTTACATAGGTCGAGATAAGTAAAGAATACACAGTACAACAGTGAATAGACAGCAGGTTCAGTAGACAACTCAATACCAGTGGTATATAAATCTGAGAAGTGGATACAACAGGGAGAGAAATTACTAGTGGTATTCCAGCAGATGAGAGTGGATACATACAGGGCGAGATTTGTAGGTACAGTAGGTGCAGCTAAGTCGACAGTAAATTGTACATTTACTAGGTATGGTCAACAGGACAGAGTGCATAGTTAGTTGTGGCATGGTTATGCATAGACTGCCGGGTGAAACAGTAGAGCAGTAAAATATATTGGCACAGTAGGAATACTAGGCTTGTTGCTTTAGTTATTATTTACGAGCCATTACAACCACCTATTAGTAAAACATGTAATTCTTTAAACTCTAAATGTGGGCATAAGCTGGGGTAAACAAACACTGATACTTCAACAGTAGTGAATAAAAAAAACTTTATATGAATCAAAAAGTAACTGTATTTTATCAATAAATGAGTGCTCAGGATCCCTAATTACAGATCATCATGTACCTGACCCTGCTTCCACTTTAACTAGGAATCTAGTTACATCTATGGATACCGCTGAATCAAATTTTTGGGACTTGCCACGTCAAGTTTATGTAATAGGAGACTCTATTATTAAACATTTAGATAGGGCAATCTGCAATCCAGATAAGGCCACAAGAACATGCTCCAGTTTTAGAGGAACAAAGATTGCCGACATTACAAATATGGTCAACGATATATTAATGGATGCAGGAAGTAACCTCTTGGTTATTATCCATGTAGGCACAAATGATATAAATCAAAATAATATCCTACAGATTGAAAAAGATGTTGTGGTTTTAAACAATTTACTTGTAGAGTGGGGATGCACCACATGCTTTTCAGAAATTTTGCCAGTACCAAGGGCAACAGATAATAAAATCTGTAAAATTAAAGAAATCAATGAATGGCTGAGGAAGTGATGTTATGGACAGGGAATATATTGCATTCCACATTGGGAAAACTTTGATGGTAGGGAATCCCTCTTCAGTTGGGATGGATTGCACCTCACCAGGAGGGGAAGTGTCCTACTGGGTAAAACATTGAGTACCATCATTAACAATCATTTAAACTAAATAACACGCAGGAGAATTGGACTATTCCAAATTCTCTTGATGGAGGAAAGAATATTGGAACTGACAAAGTGTTTAATTTTCTATCCTTTAACTCAAGATCTTTAAATTCCTTAAAAATGGCTGAACTTTCAATAAAATGCATCCAATTAGATTTAAGTATCATTGCCATTACCAAAACCTGGAGGGATCAGTCTTCTCTACGTATGCAAGATATTCCAGGTTCTAACCTTTTTCATAAAGATAGAGTAGATAGTAAAGGTGACGGAGTTTGTCTTTTTGTTAAAGATGATATTTCTTTATATGAAATCACTACAAATATATGACAGAATCAATATGGATTTCTATCCAACCTATTGACCGTCCCAAAATTAATATAGGAGTGTGTTATAGACCACCATCAGCAGATATTCAATATACAACTGAATTATTGAACTTAATATTGGAATTCTCTCAAAAAAAAAAATACTTTAATTTTTGGGGACTTCAACATGCCCGGTATAAATTGGAAATTAAATACAAGTAACACTAACCATGAAAGGTTATTTATGAATACAATCACTGACCTAGGTTTGGACCAACTGGTAAATGACCTACATGAGGTAATAATATACTGGATCTAGTAATTGTTAACGAAGGTTTTAATATTTCCGAGACTCAAATTATGTCACCAATTGGCAATAGCGACCATAATTCTATATTTGTTAGTTTACAATTACAAACACTTAAAATTAAAAACAACTTTCAACGTAGGAATTACAATAAAGCTAACTTTACTATCATAAACCAGGAATTATCACATATTGATTGGTCAAAATTATTTAAAAAACAAAGGAGTAAACGAAATATATACATGTCTTATAAATATTATTCATGAACTAGAGGATAAATATATTCCTCTATTGTCAAATTGTAATAAAAAAGGTTAAATACCTGTCTGGTTCAACAATACTATTAAAAAACAAATTAAAACTAAAGAATATTTATTTAAAAAATTAAAGACAAATTCTAACATATTACTTACAGACAAATACAGAACTGCTCTGGCAACATTTAAAAAAATCAATCAAATCTGCAAAATTAAAATTTGAATTTAAATTAGCACACTCAAAAAAACAACCTGAAATCCTTATTTTCTTATATGAATGGAAACAGGGTCAATAATAGAAATACAGGACCACTCTGTAATGATGGAATCACTATAAATACAAAGATATGGCAGATCACTTCAATAAGTAGTTTTGTTCAGTCTTAAATCAATCAGGAAATTCTGTAATCAATACTAATAGTAATGATTCCTGTATTCTGCTATTTGAACTAAAAGAAATTAAAAATTCACTATCCAAATTTAAAAGATCAACTAGTTCCAGACCGGACAATATTAATGCTATATTTCTTTTGGAAACACTGGATTCAATCATTATTCCTTTACAAATATTATTTAATAAATCTTTATTTGATTGTAAGACATCTGAAGTATGGCGTACTGCTTTGGTTACACCAATTTATAAAAAAGGGCCACAATCTGACGTTCAAAACTATCATCCAATTAGTCTAACCTCTATTTTGGGGAAAACTATGGAATGATTAATTAAAGATAGGTAGGAAAACAAATTGGAAAAATTGAACATTCAGGATTTATCTCAGCATGGATTCAAAGCCGGTTTCTCACATACAACAAATCTCATATCATTCTACTAACATGTTGCTAAATTATTGGATAGCAATGTAGCTACTGATGTAGTGCTACTAGATTTTAGTAAAGCATTTGATCATATATCACATTCTTACTAATAAATAAATTACATAATTTTAAAATTCCACTTTGTTTAGTAAACGGATATCTGAATGGCTGTATAATCGTACTCAATCAGTTAGAATAAATGGAGCTCTTTCAACATCTGGAGCAGTTACAAGTGGGGTTCCAAGAGGTTCCGCTTTAGTCGATTTTGTTCAACTTTTTCATTCATGATATGGTAATAGAATCTAAAAATTACTTATCCAAGTTTGCTGATGATACTAAACTGGGTGGAAGAGTTGATACCATAGAAAAATTTAAAATTCTAGAACAAGACTTGTATACAATTGAACAATGGGCTAAAAAAATGTAATGTTATTTAACATCAATAAATGCAAGATCTTGCATTTTGGTAAAAATAATACATTACACAACTACTATTTAAATAACCAGTTATTGGAATCATCCAGTTGTGAAAGAGACTTGGGTATATTAATAAATAATAAACTGACATCAGATAACCATTGTAGTAAAGCAGTTAGATCCGCTAATATTGTAATAAAACAAATTTAAAAAAACTTTCATTAGTAAATCAGAACATAATTTGATCCCACGATATAGAGCATATGTCAGACCACACCTGGATTATGGTTCTCCCTTATGGAGTTCTTATACAAAAAAATGACATAAATCGCTTGGAACAGATACAAAGAAGATTGACTAAATCTATTCCAAGATTAAAAAATTAGTGTTATGAGCCCAGGTTACAACAAACTGGTCTCTACCCCTTAACATTAAGAAGAGAAAGGGGAGATTTACTTCTAATGTATAAATTGGTTCACAATCCTAAATTACTTAATATATGTGGATTGGAATTTGCAGAAAAAAGAACTGTAGGAAGATTACACTCTAATCAACTAAAAGTAGAATGGGCCAATAACAAAAATATGATAACTTTTTCAATATAAGGGCAGCAAAATCTTGGAATTCTTTACCACCCACAGTTGTAGATTCAGCTAACTTTGAGATTTTCAAAACTAGGCTTGATCTCTGGTTATTGGCCTAATAATAATATTTAACCAAATGTCCCACTATTGAGGGAGGACAATCTAGATGTGCCTTGAGCCTTCTTTTGTCCTACTTTATCCAGTAAATTCCCACTTTTTTGTAGTGTTTCCTGGCATTGAGAATGCTTTTAGCCCGCTGACCTGATCCTCTGTTTTTTCCCTATTTTTTTTTTTTAAACTTTCACCATCTGCAGTCACCAGGCAACAGGTTCACGTCCACATTCCAGATGTTCATGTCGAGAGGCCGAAGGAATGTGGAGCGCAGGAGAACCTCAGACACCTGGTGAGCGTGGCATCAGAGTGTTGGGCATTGGGGATTAAAATCGGCAGCCTAAAGGAGATTTGCTCCTTTCTACCTGCGGTAATCCAGGAGAAACCTCGTCTTGTCCTCACAGCGTTACATGTCGAGACAGTCACCAGCCAAGGAGCTTCAATCAGGATCCATGTAAGGGCTGAGATGAGCCAGCTTCAAGGAACCCAGCAAACATGCTATCTAAATAGAAATTTCTCCGATGATGTGCATGGCTGTTTGTGTGTGTGTGGGGGGGGGGTCTTCCTTCGGTTTTGTTTAATTTCTGATTTTGGCGCCTTTTCCTGGATTGTACTGGCTGACCACCACGATGTGGAGTGCTTATTAAGAGTCTGGTTTTTGGCTAAGTAAGATTTAATAAGGTGCTAAAACTGGCCAATACTATGTTCTGTAAATGGGGGAATGTGAACATGTGTAGAAAGTGTTGCTTTTGGAGGTTCCCAATTGGATAATGGGTGTGGGACTTTGCAAAATGACTGTTTTAATGGTGTTTGGTTTGAAATGCTGCTTCCAGATAATCCCCCCCCCCAATGTTTTCTGAGTTTTTAATTCAAATGCTGGATGGAGTTTGCTGGGGGGGTTGAACCGATCGAATGTACCTGGATTTTTATCCAAACGCTGCTTGGTGCTTATTTGGTGGGGGGGTGATGCCACATTCAATTCAATTCAATTCAGCTTTATTTTTAAAAGGCGCTTTTCTTAAAACCAAAGCGCCTGTACATTTCAAACAGTAAATACAGTAAAATTAAAACTACTATCAATCATTAAAAGCTATGCTAAAAAGGTGGGTCTTCAAAGCTCCTTTAAAACTAAAGACGCATGGTATGGGCCTTTATCTAGAAGCCTGCTGTGGTGTGTAGGCCTCAAGTGGATCATTTGGAACCAAAAGTGGATGTTTTCTCTTACTAGGCTCCAAATGATCCACTCGAGGTCTACACACCACAGCAGGCTTCCAGATAAAGGTTCATGTCATGCATAATGATATTTTCTGATGTTTGCTTCTGTGTGTGGCTAACGCATGTCGCCAAATCCACCAGTGCTCTTGTTGTGTTTAAACCAGTCGAATGTAGGATTTTTAGCCAAACGCTGCTTGGTGTTTGTTTTTGGGGGGGGGGGTGATGCTGCATGGTATGGGCCTTTATCTGGAAGCCTGCTGTGGTGTATAGGCCTCGAGTGGATCACTTGGAACCCAAAAGGGGATGTTTTCACTTACTGGGCTCCAAATGATCCACTCGAGGTCTACACACCACAGCAGGCTTCCAGACAAAGGTTCATGCCATGCATAATGAAATTTTCTGATGTTTGCTTTTGAGTGTGGCTAACTCTGTCGCAAAATCCACCAGTGCTCTTGTTATGTTTAAACCAGTCAAATGTAGGATTTTAGCCAAACGCTGCTTGGTGTTTGTTTGGGAGATGATGACATGGTATGGGCCTTTACATGCGCATACACAGTTTTATGTCCCCGTTCATGTGCGACATTCTAACTGGTTTTACGGGTGACACAGCAAAGGAGTTATCCTGCGCCATATAACATTTACATTAGGTGGGTAATGGCTCCCCAAAAACATTTTTTTTTGATAAATTATGAATTTCAAAACATTTCACAAATAACACAATTTGGTAGCCCTATTTCATGCACTGACCCATAAATATTTCTTTTCACTTTGGTAACTGGTAAGAGCACTGGCACCATGCGACTTTTTCAGTCACGACCCGGGTGCAACTGCACAGACATTTGAGGACATACATACAAATGTTTGGGTGCTTGTTGCAGAAAATTAAACATACACACATCGATTGAAAATTACATACACAGAAAGTGCAGCTGATTAGTGCAGATACTACATTGAGTGCAGATGTATGGGGTATGAACAAGGGGTATTTATACAAAGCAGTCACAGACACTGAGTGATAGATAAAATTCTTTCAGATTGCTTGAGAAAGCAGAGATAGTCGGTGATTCTCTAATGGGGGCCGGATTGTATTCCATAGTGAGGAGGCACGGTAGCTGAAGGAGCGCTGTCCAGTGTTTGTTCGAAAAAATGGACTTTTAAGTTATTTTTCAAGGTGGATCGAGAGGACAACAAGTTCACAAACTCAAGTTGTTCAGCTAAATAGGTGGGGGAGTTTTTAACCATAGTTGTTTAAATAAATCTTGTGAGTGTTAGGTTGGATTTGAGCTCTGATGAGAGCCAGTTTAAAGTGTTCAGAGAAAGGCAGTGATGCATCTTGCTGTCGCTACCCGTTGCAAATATGGCAATCTTGTGATAGGGAGTGTGTTTCTTCTGCAGCATAGTCTTGTTAGCATCAGTGACCAAGGAGCCATAGTCCAGTATAGGGAGCAGATTTATCTGTGCTATACTATGCTGGATTCAAGTGTTAGGTACTTGCAGATTTTGTACAGAGACCCAAGTCTTTGGTGAAGCAGGTTGGTAGTGTTTTGAATGTTGGTATCAAAGGTAAAGGTAGAGTCTAAGTGTACTCCTAGACATTTAAAGCAGCTGACTTTTTCCAGGCAGTTCCCATTGTTTGCGTTGATGCAGAACTTGGGAGCTGCGTTTTCAGATAGTAGTTAGAACCAAACAACGATTGGGTTTTCAATAGGTTCAGGACCATTTTTTTCCTAGAAGAAACCATTCCTGCAAGTTTGTGAAGCCATTTCCCAGTACATGATTGATTTTGTTGATATCTTTACTATGCGTGTATAGAACTGTGTCGTCTGCATAGAGAAGAGTATGTACGGGTTTGCAGATTGTTGGCAAATTGGTAATGAAGACTGAAAACAGCAGAGACCCCAGTATGGAGCCTTGAGGGACCCCACTGCGAATTACACTGGTACTTGAGACCGCATTACCGATTTTCACCCTCTGTTTTCTATGGTTCAGATAATCACTGAACCAGACCAGAGCATGGAATCAGAAGCCAAATTCAAGTTATTTGCTAGTGAATACGTCATGGTCGACCAAATCAAAAGCCTTAGTCAGATCCACAAACACAACTCCTGTCAACAATCCCTTATCTGTTGCGTGACAGATTGCGTCTGTGAATTCGACCAGGGCTGCGTCAGTGCAATGACACCTCCTGAACCCATGTTGTTCCCTGCAGATTAGACTGTGTTGTTCAAGATATAGGGTCAGTTGTGTGTGCACTACTTTCTCTTGCAGTTTGGCTAGAGCTGAGATAATGGAAATAGAGCAGTAGTTTCCAGTAGCGCCGTCTTCCATTCCTTGTGTAGCAGGACAACTATAGTTGTTTTCCAGAAGTCAGGTACGGTGTGGGTCATGAAAGATAGGTTGAAGATTTTGGCTATGGGTAGGGCTGAGGGGCAGCAGGTTTGAGGAACTTTGGGAGCAAACCATCTGATCCAGCTGATTTGTCTATTTTTAGAAAAGTAGACAATATGTACTGAAAAAGCTGGGAAAGGCAACTAAAATTTTAAAGCGCTGTTCTCCTGTACATTCTAAAGGCTGAACAGAGCACATTTATTAAATGAAATACTAAAGTGAGCAACTAACTCTGCACTACGAAACTGCACGGATTCCGAACCCTGACCATGGTGTCACTGCAGGGATTCCGAACCCTGACCACAGCATCACTAGTCAGAATCCAAACCCACCCAACCTTGTCACTGCACGAATTCCAAACCCTTACCACTGTGCCAATCACTGTACATCTTCTCAACTCTGACCACTTTGTGGCAACATGGATTCTAGGGCCAATGATTTTTCATTTTCAGCACGGGGGAGACATAATGTCATTTTTAAACCAGAAGACAGAATTTTTATTTTTAAACCAGAAGATGGGAGTAAAATTTTAATGAACAAAAAACTATTTGCACCACTTTATTTTGGAAACTCTCCCACTTCCCCGCCAACTTTTTGTGCAAAATCCCTCCCCTCCAAATCTGAGCCGCAGTTTTGTGTTAAAAAAAATGACGATTTGTGATCAATTGGTGGGGAAAAACAGAAAAAATTATTTTAGGCTTTTGTCAAATATAATTGGTCATTTTTGAAAAGTAAAATGACTGGCCCTGGCAATACTCCAGATAATGCTGGCAGGTAGGAGTAATTTACTCACCAGTTTTAAAATTCAAGAGTAAAACAAAATCGGGATGGGTACGAGTGCTGTAAATCTGAAAACAAAATGCTCCTTTTGAATCGCCAATTACGTTACGAAACACTATTCTTTGGCATGTGGCATATTTACAAATGTTGCGCGAGTACTGGTACTCATTAAAAATATTTCTGAAAAGTATTTCCTAAAATGAGGCGAGTAAAATAGGTCTGTACTCCCCTTAGCTGGAACCCTGGGCCCTGGGATTCCAAACTCTGACCAATGTGTCACTGCACGGATTCTGAACTCTCACCACTACGTCACAGTACGGATTCTGAACTCTCACCACTACGTCACAGTATGGATTCTGAACTCTCACCACTTCGACACGGTACAGATTCTGAACTCTATCCACTACATTACTTCACAGATTCTAAACCCCATCCACTGCGTTACTGCACAGATTCTAAACCCTTTCCACTGCGTTACTGCACAGATTCTAAACCCCTTCCACTGCGTTACTGCACAGCTTCTAAACCCTGTCCACTACGTTACTGCACAGCTTCTAAACCCTGTCCACTATGTTACTACACAGCTACTAAACCCTGTCCACTACGTTACTGCACAGATTATAAACCCTATCCACTAAGTTACTACACAGATTCTAAACCCTGCCCACTACATTACTACACAGATTCTAAACCCTGTCCACTGTGTTGCTTCAAGGATTCCACACTCTGACTACTGCATCACTGCATGGTTTCCGATCTCTGATCAGATTCCAAACTCTGATAATTGTGTCACAGCATGGATTCTAAGCTCTGATCACTGTGTCACTCAGTGTGGGATGCATATATAAACGACAGGGTAGCAGTGTGGCCCACTCGGTACCTATAAGATAAAGAATACTCCATGAGGAATCATACTCTAATAAACCTCAATAAAACTCATGTACAGAATTGGAGAAAAATCGACCCACTCACTGGAGATAGTTTAGAAACAAAAAATCTTCTAATATTTTTCTTGTTATTACTTCAAAAACTCTTTAGAGTAATTCTTTACATCAACATTTCGCAGTTGACTCACTGTTTCTTCAGGATCTACTCAAGAATATCGTTATAAAAAAATATCATAAATCATGATACCCAACATATACACTCTGACGTTGGGAGATCACATTCATTTTGTGTATAGAAAGATTTTTTTCTTTATCACAAAGCACCAATTATCACTTATTTAATTCCAGGCTTCTGTAGCATCTGCGGAGACAAACTAGGCAGGGGCAATCTGGTATAGCCAGGTAGGCCAAGTGGTCCTTTTCTGCAAACAAATTCTATGTTTCTGTTGCTACAGCTGACCTACGGGCCCAGAGGGTCCATTTTGTTGCTTAAGCTTTCTGAAACAAGCCATAGGAGATGCTCATGAAATATGCAAACTGCATCCCCTGCTCCCAAAATAAGTGCTGCCGTGGCGACAGCATCCAAGGTTTATCTGGCTCCTATCCCAGATGTATGCCAGTTAACTTCACCGACCCCGTAATATCTCCCTTACCTGGTTTTCTCTTTTCAGTGAACCTGTCAGCTACATTCATCTACGAGCCTATCCGCTGTAAAGGCCCTTTTGCTCAATGTTGATGTATTTTTCTTGGTTATATGCATATATAGCACACTTTTCTATACCTATGTATATTTTATTTTTCTGTATGATATTATACTGTGTCTTTCATTGTTACTGTACTATTATTTTCGTTATGACCAGGTCCATCTTACAGATGAGCCTTGCTCAATGGTGTCCGCCAGGAAAAATAAAGATGTCATTGATTGAAAACCGAACCAATGTTCTTCCACACAGCTCTTTGAGTGTCGAGCAGGTGGGTACGTATGTGCGCTTGTGCACAGCACGCTGACATACCTGACAGTGCTGGATGCGGAAAGGACAACAGGGGACATACAAGATGCACAGTGGCAGCCCAGCACGACATAGTTTTTTTAAATGACAGACATACATACATACATAGAAGCCAGCAGATTAGGCCGATCAGTCTACTGAGTCTGCCTGTCACAGCACACTGGTATTTCACAGTAGCTGCCACCCCCGATGAATCACCCCTTCCCTTGGCTCAATCTAAATAATATGTCCCCCGGAGCCACTCTTTGTGAGCAAGAGTGGTTTCACTTGCCTTCTGCTCGAGCCAGAATAACTCAGCTTCACTTCGCTGTTCTCTCTCGAGCAGAATGCACGTGAAACCACTCTTATCCCGCAATGTGTGGCTCAAGGGGATGTATTAATGTGTGTGTGTATATACAGGGATTTATTTAACTCTAAAAATTGATTAGCGTTTTGCTCATAAAAGTGCTACATCTTTGTGAAAATGCATAGCTCTTGCCTCACTGTGTTTAACAAACACAGCACTTCTAGAAAATCTATATAAATACTTCCTGTACCGTTAGTATAGTCCCAAGAAAAAAAACTGCTAATCAATTATTTAAAACCCTGATATATGAAAAAAAAAAAAAAAAACACTTTCAGTGCTCTCCTTACATCAACTGACAGAGTGTGTCAGGTCCTCCCATTGCCAGACTGATGCAATGTAGACTGGGGGGGGGGTCCAATTAGATGGCAGAGTGGCAATAGAGTGGGACATCAAATAAGAGTTAATGTGGGGTAGGATAAGTAACGTCCCCAGAATGAGTCTGTCTCGGTGATGACAGGTCGCTAGCTGTCTGTGCCCAATACTTTTTTCTCCTGTTGGAAATCGATTTAAGAAAAAAGAAAAAACATTTGTGCTCACGATAGCTCCTAACTTCTAAGTTCTATCTGAAGGATCATCACTCTGGCTGATTCAGTGGTAAAAGGGGGAAAGGGGCTGGCCCCAGCTTACCACTTGTGCAGTTTGATCCAATTTATTAACAACAAAAAAAGAAAACAAAACATTTGTTTGCTAATTTTAGCTTAACTTCAGCAGCTTAATACAGACGGTCTGAAAAGAAATCATGCAGGCAGATTCCAGTTCTGACACTGAATAACACCTGATTGCCTTTTCACATGAGACAGACATTCCTGTTTAAAAACCTTTAACCAGCCGGCTTGTCGGCACAGCGGCTGGATTTCCGCTTGCGGCGCCGACAACCCAGGTTTGGGAACGGACTTAAGTCGTCGGAGAGCCAGCCGGGAGAGGAGGCTGGAGCATCCGTAGACAGCTCGCCTTCTCCAGGGGGGAGGGTGGGGATGTGAGCCGGGCACCTGCTGGCCCCTGGCAGAGGCCGGGAGCATGGCAGAGTGTTAGGGGCTCAAGTTTCCAGGGGAGTGACGGACGTCGGCGTTCGCCATGATGTCAGGTATGTCACTCTCCATGGGGGGAAAACGGCTCTGGGGCAGATGATGGCTCTCGGTCCTCGCTGCTCTCATGGCCCGTGACCTCCCACCCCAGCAGCACCCGGAGCCGATGCCGCAGTGTGCTGGACGACCCCCACTGGTACCTTCCCTCTCGTCGGAGGGGGACCCATCCGGCCAAGGGTTACACCGGGCTACCTCCAGGAGGCTGCAATTTGGGGCTGAGGCAGGTCGTGGGGATGGCGGACAGACAGGGCACACTGAGGGTCCGAAGGAGGTGCTCGCCAGATGGAGCAAGAAGGAGCGAAAAAAAAAACAAGTTTTAACTGACCCGACTGCACTGCAGGTTGAGGTGCTGGATGCCACACCTCACTCCACGCCGGCGACCCGTGTTCGGGAGCAAGCGTGGGTCCCAGGAGTCAGCCGGGGGGGGGGGAGCTGTGTGAGTCCTAAAGCTCTTCTCTACTGGGTGAGAGGGTTGCCACTTCCCACTAACTGCCCCCAGGTGGAGGCCTGAAGGTAGTGGACAGGGGACTGAGACAAAGGGAGGGCGCTGCAGGCAGCAGCATACGCCAATTATTAATGCATATGCACATGCAGTGAGGGAAGGGAGAGAAAGGAATACTGAGCTGGCAGGCTCCATGATGGTCTGGACACGCCCACCAGCCTCCCCGACTTCTGGACTGTGCTCGGGGGGGGGGGGCGCAGCACTCATCTCTCTGGCCCCACCACTGGGGGTAATCACTGGGGGAATACCAGGGGAACGGCCGAGTCAAGGAGTCAGAGCTCAGAGGGCGAGCCCTCAGAGAAGGGCCGGAGCCGCCTGCCAGCTCCGGAAGTGGAGATAAAGTGTAAATTAATAAAAAAAAAAAAAAAAAAGGTTTTGTCAAAGAGTGGAAATTCTTAGTAACTGGGCCACCAAAATTTCTTGCAGGCCATAAAGTCTGATCTACATGCTGTCCCAGTGGCCTCTGTGTTTTTGTTTTCTCCCGAAGTCAACCCCTGCGTGGTGTCCCTTGTGGCACTCAGTAAGCAGGACGCACTAGTAATACAGCAGATGACAGATGTTACTGCAGTTCAGAAATGAAATATACTCAGTGCACCTGGGGATGGCAAATATTGACCACACAGCCTAGATGCTGCCACACACTACAAGAACATCTCCAGTAACAACTTAGTGACCACTATAGGTAGAATTGTTGTAGCACTGCAGATGCCTTCAAACACACACCAACATGATAAAAGAGCAAGAAATTCCAAAGCTGTTGTCCTGCCAGCTTTCACACACAGACCCCTTCAAACTTCAAGCCTCACCTACACTGGTCCTCCACTGTCATGAGGGGGAACAGATTTTTTTTTTTTATTCTCTTTTTGCCCCTATTATGCTCTCATTAAGTACTATTGCTGAAGTGTTTCCCACCCTGGGTTTCCACAACTGAGCCGTTGCCCCTCCTAGGATAGTTACCACCATCCAAGTACAAGGTACAACCGTGGCTTGCTATCCATAATGGAGTTCCCCCTTTCTGCTTCACCAGGGTGTAATCCGGGGAGAACAACTGATCACCCCGTGGGACTAAGTAACATGAGAGGGATTCAGCCATTTGTGTGCCCGAGGACAGCAGTCACACAGGCCCATGTCATCGCACACCAGCCAGTGGAGCTTCCCCCCTTTTTTATGATCCCGACCACCACCCACAGTGAACACACATGCTCGCATTGACCTCATACGACCATACGAACATACTAAATTTGCCAGCAGATAAAGGTCTAGAGGTCTATCGAGTCTGCTCGAATGTGCAGCTAGCACCCCTTATTCTGCAGTTGCCCCTTCCTTCCACCCTTCCCCTTCATTAACCCTCCCCCTTGTCCTGTCCCATCCTCATTTGAAGCAGTCCACTGTTCTACTGCATATCACTTCTGCAGGTAACGCATTCCACCCAGCCACCACCCTCTCTGTATAAAAGTGTCTCCTCATCTCCCTCCTGAACCTTCCTCGCTCCAGTCTCATATCACAGCCCCTGGTGTCCTCCCCTCCCTTACTCTGAACAGCCCCTCTGTACCTGTCTTGTTTATTCCTTTCATGTATTTAAAGGTTTCAATCATGTCACCCCGTCTCTCCTCTCCTCTCCTCCAGTGAGTACATGTTCAACTCCTTCAAACTCCTCTCGTATGATAAGTCCCCCAGCCCCTTGATCATCTTTGTCACCCTGTGCTGCACCCCCTCCAGTAACTTAATGTCCCTCTTCAGATACGGACGCCAGTACTGCACACAGTACTCCAGGTGTGGTCCAACTAATGACCTATACAGTGGCAGAATCACCTCCTCCCTCCTCGAGGATATACCCCTTGCAATACAACCCCGCATTTTGTTGGCCTTTGCAGCTGCCTTCCTACATTGTGCCGAGTTGTTCATTGACCCTGTAATGAGCACACCTAGATCCTTCTCCTCCTCTGTCTGGGCTAGCTGCACTCCCCCTAGCTGGCAACTCCTCCTTGGGTTCTTCATCCCAAAATGCAGCACCTTGCACTTTTTGGCATTAAACCCCGGTTGCCAGGTGTCTGACCAGGTTTCAAGCTTTGCCAGATCATCCTGCAACCCCTGCCATCCCCCTAGGTTATCCACCACCGCGCCAACCTTGGTGTCATCAGCAAACAGACTGATCTTGCTCTTGATGTCCCATGATATGTCTGCAATGAATATCCCAAACGACACTGGTCCCAACACCGAGCCCTGTGGGACACCGCTCGTCACTGCCCTTGGGTGTGAGAGCCCCACCCACCACCACCCTCTGTTGCCTTCCTGCAGCCAGTTTCCTACCCATCTCACCAGCTTAGCACCCACCCTGTGCCTACTAACTTCCTTCCCAGCCTTCCATGTGGCACCGAGTCGAATGCCTTACTGAAGTCCAGATACAGGACATCCACTGCATGGTCCCTGTCCAGTTGCCTAGTTACCCAGTCATAGAACTCGACCAGGTTGGTTTGGCAGGATCTGCCACGTATAAACCATGCTGTCTGCTGTCCTGTAGTCCTTTGGCATCTAGGAGGCCACCAGCCTCTCCTTCAGGACAGTCTCCATTAGCTACCCACGATGGATGTGAGGCTCACTGGTCTGTAGTTTCCCGGTTCATCCTTGGGCCACTCTGTGGAGGGCACCACATGAGCCATCCTCCAGTCCTGAGGTACACACCCCAAATGTAGTGAGGCATTAAATAGGTCTGCCAAGGTCCTGCAAGGACCTCTGCCAGCTCCTTCAGTACCCTGGGGTGGATGCCATCTGGGCCTAGCGCCTTGTCTACCCTCAGTGCCTTCAAACCCTCTTGAACTCTGCCCTCCATGATTTCCCCATCTGTCACCACTTCCCCCCTTGCTTCTGCCATTTCTCCCACCTTGGGTGTCACCCCTCTTCTCTTTAGTAAATACTGAGCAGAAGTACTCATTTAGTGCTTCCTCCTTATCGCACCTGCTTCCACCCACCCTCCTTCCTAATCCTTACTATGTGGTCCTTACAGCTCCTTTTCTCCCTGATGTACTTAAAGAAGTCCTTCTCCCTTCTAATGCCTTGTGCCAGCTTGAGTTCCGTAGATGCTTGGCTCCCTTACTGCCCTTGTCACCTCCTTCAATTCTGTCAAGTACTCCTCTCTGTCCTCCCCCCTTCCCATTTTCTTGTACTTCCTAAAGGCAGCTCTTTTCCTTCTTACCTTTTCCATGATCTCCTTGCTCAACCAGCTCGGTTTCTTAGCCCTACCCTTCTTGCTCTGGGCTTTACAGCAGGTTTTGGTTGCCTCCACTATCCCCAGCTTTATGAGCTCCCACCTCTGGTTAGTATCCATACTAGATTGAATTCTGGCCAGGTATCCTTTTACCACTTCCCCCATCCTCCCAAAGTCGGCCCTCCTGAAGTCCAGCACTCTTGTGCCAGATTCCCTCCTTCCTTGCCCATATCCAATGTGAGCCATACTGAGTGATGGTCACTCCCTGACAGCGGTTCCTCCACTGTAAGTTCTCTCACAAAGTCCCCATTTGCCAGCACAAGGTCAAGGGTATCCCCTAACCTGGTTGGTTCACTGACCATTTGCAGCAGGAAGCTGTCCTGGAAGGCATCCAGCAGTACCTGCTCCCTTCTGTTCCTGGTTGTTGGGATGCTCCAGTCCACTCCTGGGATGTTGAAGTCCTCCACAATCACCACACTACCCTTCTCGCAGGTCCTCCTGATCTGTCCCGCTATTTCCCTGCCTAACTCCTCCGTCTGAGATGGTGGCCTGTACACCACTCCCATTCTAAGAATCCTATTCTTGGAATCCTGGATTTGCACCCAAAGTGACTCCGTACTACCCTCCTCCTCCTCCTCCCTTACACACTTCAGTCCTTCCTTCACATATAGTGCCACCCCCCCTTTCCCAATCACCCTGTCCCTAAGAAACAACTTGTATCCTGGTACAGACAGGTCCCAGTCATTATATCGGGTGGCCCATGTTTCCGTGATGGCTGCAATGTCCACCTCTCCCTCTGCCATGAGAACCTGTAACTCTGCAGTTTTCCTCCCAAGGCTCCTAGCATTAAGGGTAACCACCTTCCACCACCCCCCCCCAATCCTGCCCTCCTTTCCTAGCATCACCAATAGTACTTGCCATTTGTCCTTTGTCACTGTTATGGGGGGTAAGCCATATGATTTCCCAACCTGTTGTCTCTGTATATCTCTTCCCCAATTGCCACCCCCCACTCCTAGTTTAAATTCCCAACTTCCTCTATATACTCTTCCATCCTCTGTTTCAACAGTTTCTTTCCCTCCTCACTCAAGTGTAGTCTGTCCTTGGCATAGAGACTACTGTCCTCCCAGGTCCCTCCCCACCCCCCAACAGCCCATACCCTTTAGCACAACACCAGGTTCTAGCCATCCATTAAATTCCTCTATTCTCAGCTTTGTTGTTGTGCTTGCCTTTGGCACCGAGTATCTCGAAAAAGTTACTGATCTTCCTGCCCCGCACATAATGTGCTAGTTCCTCAAACCTCCTCTGACTATATCTACTGTCTTGTCAGCCAGGTCATTTGTCCCAAGATGTATAATTAAATGAGGCTTGTCCCACCCTTCTAGCATATTTCAGAACAGACTGTCCCACCCTTTCCGCTGTCATTCCTGGCATGGCCTCCACCCAAATGCGACTATGCCTCTCCCCCTTGCTACCCCACCTCACTCCTCTTAGTATTGAGTCCCCCAGCACTAAGATTCCACCCCTCTTACTCCCTGCTTGCTTCCATTCATCTCCCTCTCTCATTTCCAGCTCCTTTTTCCTCCTGCACATTATTTCCCCCTTTTACCCCTGTTGCAATTCTCCCAGCTGAACTTCCCCCCGCTCCAGTTTGGTCCAGGCATTTATCAATTACTCCTCTAATTTCATCATTTCCCTCCTCCACCTTCTTCCTCTCTAGCAGTGCACAACTATTTTCTGAAGACCCTTCACAAATGCCCGCTCCCTCTCTCTTCATAGTAACCTGTTCTCTCCTTTCCACTCCATGACTTTTGCCACTTCTTCGCCTCCTCTCACAAGTCCCTATCTCCTCCTTCCATTTGTCTTTTGTCTCCTGACCTGGTTTCCCCGGCAATCGTTCTTCCTGGCCTGGGCCCCTTTGTCTCTGCTTCCCTTCTTCTGACCCTCTCCTCACCACTGTTGGCTTAAATCGCCCTCCCTCATCTCCCCTTCTTCCTCCCTCCAGTATTGGGCTAAACTTACCCCAATCTGCCTTGCCTGTCTTAGTTCCTCCCTGCAGACCCTCAATCTCCTTTCTAAGTTTTTCTACGGGTTGCACACAAACATCCTCCCACACTCCAGGCAATGTTTAGAAAGATTGGTGCACCGCAGTTGTTGCAGCCTACCACCCTACCCATTGCTGTTGTTGCCCACCAGCGACCCCCCACCCTTCCAGATGCAGGATACCAAACACTCCCCCAAGTCTCCCCTCTCTCAGTGCAAAACATTTTCTTTAGTTCCCTTACCTCCTTTGTTGCACACGTTTAGATATATTGAGCAACTGCTTTTTATATTCCTATCCTTCCTATCCACACTCAAAAAGAGACTTTAAGTAGCCATTGCACAACCTTCTTCAAACTCCTACTCCTCCTTTTCCCAATGCAATATCAATGCGAAGAAGTAATAATGAAAGCTCCTAGATTTGCATTTACTTCCCTTCCACTGAGAGAGCAGTCACCTCTTCACTTGCTGCTGTTCCTTTCCTGGATGTCTGCTTCTGCTAATATGCTTCCTTCCCCTTCTGGCTTCTATAACATTCAAAAATACATACATTTCTATCTCAGCTCTTTACCCTTACCATCATACAAAAATACATACATTTCTATCTCAGCTCTTTACCCTTACCATCAAAAGGTAACTACAATCACAATAATCTACCTTCTGCTAATACAGATTCTATCACCTCGGGATGTCAGATGATGGGTGGTTCCCCTCACCACCAGTGGTATAACCAGGCATTCACTACGTGTCATTACAAGAGTGGCACCACAGCGTCACCCAACCCTAAGACACCATACTCCCAAATACTCCCAATTCTCCCACTGACCTCTGCTCCTGCCATACCAGGCTCAGAGCAGGAACCTGGGTCCCCAGCATGCCAGGCGTACCCATGCTGCCCAATACATGGAGCTGGCTTCCAGGGGCCGCATGTTTATAAAGCATACCACTAGAACTGGGACACAGAGACAGGAGTCAAATTTTATAAATAAAATAAAAAAATGTTCTGGTTGCTCTGCACTAATGTCTCTCTGGGTGACCCACTTTGAACTATACAAGAAGCAGAAAAGCTGGGAAGAGGGCTTTCGTGTGGCGAATTAACTCCTGACTAACACGCTCTCCTTTGCATGAGAAACTCTTCCTTTAGGCCCTGTCCACACTACGCCTCTGTAATGTTGCAGAGTGCCCAAACCATTACCGCAACGGTTTGAGTTTACACCTGTAACGTTACAGAAGGCGTTTTCGTAACTATTGTTGAAACCACATGAGGTGGTTTCAACAACAGATTATGAATCGGTTACGCCCAGTAATGTTGCCGGCGAAGTGTGGACGCTGGGCAACGGTCCCCTGCACGGCACGCGTGGCGCAGCGCGAGCTGCATCTCCGGGACGGCGTGCCGCCGTAACGGTCGCCCGGCACCCCTAGTGTGGACTGGCGGCACCAGTCCCATAACGGACACTGCCACAATGTGGACACATGGTACCACTCCCCGGCCGTAACGGATTGCATCCGTTACCAGGCCAGAGCAGTGTAGTGTGGACAGGGCCTTAGTCAGCACACTGGAAAGTTTCCTCTTTGGCAGTTTCCAAATTTGGGATTTTTGTGTCTTGAAATGCTTATGTGCCGTGTTCTCCATTTGCTACCAGCAGCTAATGCAGCTATTCACTAATCCATTGACAGCTGCAAGGTTTGGGCGTTTAAAAAGTGCAGTTTGGATAAAGGCTGTATTCTGAGTGTTTAAACAACGCTGTTAGTTTAGGGTTGTATTCTGGAGTTCAATTATGTGCTAGCTGACAGAGAGGAAACTGCTGAGGTGGACTTGGGGAAGGGGCAGGAGATTAGCCAGAGCCATTTTAAACTTATTCAGTTTGGGGCTAGAAACTGAAGAAGTAGGGTTACCACCTGTCCTGATTTGGACAGCTGTGTCCTGCAAAAAAACATGAAAAATACTAAATGTCCTGACATTATAGTAGAAAAAATATTTTCTGACTTTCTTCTAAATGTTGCAAAAAACTAAAATACCTTACCTAAAATAAGAAACACTAGAAACAAATAAAAAACTATCAAACATAGTCTTAATACTGATTAGTTAGAGAAAACAAGTCCAATGCATTGGTTGAGGTTACATATTGTCCTGCGAAAAATCATGTTTCAGTAAGAAACGTCCCACTTTGGGCTTCCTAAAAGGTGGTAACCCTATGAAGAAGCATGAACTGCAGGGATGTGTTTGCTCCTGCCTGACGAGAGGGGCTGAGGTGTGAAGCTGGGTAAGAGGTTGATTGACTCGCATGGGAGTGGCAGTGGGCCCCTAGCCCCACTTCTCCTCCCCAGCTTGTCCACACTTATTGGAACGGTCCAGCATTGGGACTGGTGGAAAGCATTACCAGGTGCATCCACTAATGTGCCCTAACAGAGGGTATTGTTCTTGGTAATGTTATAGAGTGATATGAGGGGGGTGCTGCTCTCCTGAGGTGCCGTCTTTCAGATGAGACATTAAACCAAGGTCCCATCTGCCTGTTCTGGTGGATGTTAAAGATCCCATGGCACTTCTCGAAAAGAGTAAGGGAATTTCCCCAGTGCTCTAGCCAAATTTCCCCCCATTCACTAAAAATACCACCAACAACAATCTGGTTCACGGTCAGTTGGCATTCATCTGTATCCCTCTACCCCGGGTCGTGCCTGAAAATAGGCAGAATCTGTCTACTGCATTTACCCGGCAAAAAAAACTAAATAAAATAAATATGTAGTCAGGTTAAAGAAGTAAAAAGTTAAAAATGTACAGATAGTACTGTGTTTTGTACTTAGGTGTAGCACCACAAGCTGTATTTTGCAGATAAACATGTGGATGGTATGACATCATAGCACTGTTTTAGGCTTCTCTGCTACTGATGTTAGTATTGTACTTTTAAGTAGGGACTGAGCTGGTTAGAAACTTATTGAAAGAATTGTATTTTGTAGTTAGTACTGGTATCATGGGTAGGATAGAGAGCTGTAAAGGATGTGGGGCGGCAGTTTGGATTAACATATTGTGGAGGCTAGGAGGGTTTCCAATCTGTATGTGGCTGAGGAGGCTGGAGGACGAAGTGCTGTGGCTTGGTAGAGAGCTGGAGAGGATGAGGGGAGGGGGAAGGGGCCTGGAGGCAGGAGGGTCCTATCCGGGAAATAAAGGGGGAGAGACAGTGGCTCAAGGGAAGTGATGGGGAGTGAGTGAAAGAGCGGAAGCAGCAAGGGGCATAGCATTAGTGGGAAGGCTAGAGTCAGGGGGGAGGGAGCAGAGGCACAGCCAGGCAGGATGGGCAAGAAATAGGTTTGCTGAGCTGGCGACACTGGTGGAGGAGGGATCTCCAAGGGACAGCAGGAGAGGGAGGAAGAGGGAAACCCACAAGGGACAGGAGTCAGTCAGAGGAGGGTGACAGGGGTGAAGGGGAGAGGAGCACTGCTGGAGGGGTGGACCACAGGGGCGGGGTAGAGGAGGAGGGGCCAGGGCGGAGGGGAGGGAGCAGTGAAGGGGAAGGAAACAGGATGGGGGAGAAGAGGCAAAGAGCAGTAGGGAGAAAGAGTGGAGTCAGTTAGCTGGCATGCTCTAAGATTGGATACTCTGGGAAAGGGGTTGGGGCAGGAACAAGGAAGGGGTGTACTAGTGCTTGGTGATTCCATACTTAAAGGAATCAGATAGGGCAGCAGAGGGGATATGGGTGGAGGCAATACCCGGGCTAACAGCGGACAGGGTGGGGCAGGCAGTTCTTAAGTGCACAAGGAGGGGCAGGAAGAAACCACATGTATTGGTGCATGTGGGCACTAATGACCTGGTGGGGGAGATGGCAGAAGTAGTGAGGAGGAGGTTTGAGGAATTAGGAGGGCTACGTGAGGAAGTGGGGGAATCGGTCACCTTTTCAGAGGTGCTCCCGGTACGCTGCAGGAGTACGGGAAGGAAAGGGAGGATTGGGGAGTTCAGCAAATGGCTGGGGGAATGGTGTCAGTCTAAGGGTGCAGGGTAGTGGGGGACTGGGGCAGTACCTAGGAAAATAAGGATCTATATGCAGTGGATAGGATGCACCTAAGTGGGAAAGGGAAAGGGGTATTAAAGCAGAGGTATGAGGAGTATATAGCATCAAGGACAGATTTAAACTAGGTTGGGGATGGCAGGAGCTCAGCTAGTAGGCAGAGATCCCAACAGGGGGAGCCAAGCGTGCCTACCTCCCAAGCTATAACAGAGTTGAGGACACAAGGAGGGATTAGGAGGGGGGGAACCAGGTTGCGTGGGGGAAAGACACAGGTTGGAGGGTGGTCTCGCTGAAAGCGAGAAGCTTAAGTAACAAATCAGCCAAACTACAGGCTCTCTTGGCTGTGGGGAAGGTGGACATTACGGCCATCATGGAGACATGGGCCACCCAGAACCACGACTGGGATATCATGATCCCAGGGTACAGGATATTCAGAAAGGACAGGACTGGGGGAAAAAGGGTGGGGCGTGGTGATCTATGTGAGGGAGGGGATAAGGTGTATGAGGGGGGAAGGGATGGAGGGCAGGGCAGAGGCCCTATGGATGCAGTTTCAAGACTCTAAAATAAAGACACTGAGGGTGGAGGTAGTGTACAGGCCACCAGCTCAGGGGGATGACATGGATAGAGAATTGGCAGAGCAGATTAGAAGAGTCTGTAGAAGGGGGACACCGTAGTTGTGGAGGACTTCAACCTCCCTGGGGTGGACTGAGCACCCCAACCACCATGTGTGCAAAGGAGCAGAGATTACTAGATGCATTTCAGGACTGCTTGCTGGTGCTACTGGTCCACGAGCCAACTAAGGAGGGTAGGACTCTGGACTTGGTATTAACAAACGGGGAGGCTGTAAGGGATCTGGGAGTGGAGGACCCCCTGGCTGAGAGCGACCATCATACGGTGTGGTTCACTCAACATGAGAAGGGAACAGGTACCAGGGTGATTGATTTTAAGGGAGCGGACTTCATTTTTTTTTTTTTTTTTTTAGACATACTATTTATATACCTGTCTCTCCGGCTGGTGGGGTTGCACTTATGGTTCCCCATCCATCCAGCTGTCACCTCGCCACTGCCCCAACCACAGCCGGAGCTCGGAAACCACAATTTCCCGCCCCTCCCTGACCACAACACTGCAGGTACGTACCCCACTCACCACAGAAGACCAGGGGGCAGGCACACCAAGGGAGCTACATGGGTGTGTCTTGCTGCCACGGCACCAGATCCCGCCGTCCTCATGCTCGTAGGGACTGGTACAATTTTTCCCCCCCATTTCTGCCCCAGGACACAGGCATGTAAAGACATCAAGGACTCTCCGTGCGTGTGTCCATGCACGGCGCATCTGGCGTCAGCCTGCTTCATCCCCACTGTGGACTGCACCCTGCACTAGCCCCCACCTGCCGCCAGGATCCAGTACTGCCACAGTCATCCCCCCAGAGGAGGAGAGCAGTCCTTGGGACGCTCAATTCTCCTCCTACCCAGCCGACCCCGGGTTGCTGGCGTGGTGAGAGGTGTGGCATCCAGCGCCTCAACCCTCAACACCACCGGGCCGGCTTAGGGGAGCGGACTTTAAAAGGATGGGGGAAATTTTGGTTGAACATCTGGTAGGAATTCAGACGTGCATGAGTGACACCCAAAAATGGAATATCATTAAAAAAAGGGCTGGCAGAGGCTACTGCGACCTGCACCAGGACACGGAGCAAGAAGCTGAGCTAGCTGACTATGAATGTAATGGAAGGGGTGTGGGCCAAGAAAAAAGCATTCCAGAGGCTTAGGAAATCAGGAGGGCAAGGGGACAAAAACAAGTACACAAAAAAGTCCAGGGAGGTTACCAGGCTAGTCAGAGCGGCCAAGGCTTCCAGAGACCCGAGACTGGCACAGGGAATCAAGGATGGGGAAAATGACTTCTTCAGATACATTGGCAGGAGAAGAAGAAAAGACTAGATTGTGATGATTAAGAAAGATTGGGGGCGGGGCAGGACCAGGCAGAGGCACTGAATGAGTACTTTGCCTGTGTTCACCAAGGAAAGAGGGGGGCAGAGACCCATGGGAAGGGTAGAGTGAGCAGAGGGGGGGTTGGGGCGACTGATATCAGAATTAGACAGGACAGGATGCTGGAGGAACTAAGGGCACTGAGAGTGGACAAGATGCCAGGGCCATATGGTATTCACCCTAGGGTACATAGGGAGCTGGCGGACATCCTGGCGGGACCACTGGCAGACCTGCTCAGTACGACACTGGATGCGTGCCACAGGACTGGAGGATGGCCCATTCATAAAAGTGGCCCAAAGGATGATCCAGGTAACTACAGACCGGTGAGTCTCACTACAATTGTGGGGAAACTTATGGAGTCGATCCTAAAAGAGAGAATGGTGACCTTTCGACAGTGAACTCCAAGACTGCCATCAGCATGATTCTGTATCAGGCAGATCCTGCTAGACAAATCCAGTAGAGTACTATGACTGAGTAATCAGGGAACTGGACAGGGGCCATGCAATGGACATCCTATATTTGGACTGTGCCACATGGGAGGCTGGGGGGCAAACTGGAATACACTGGGGTGGGGACAAAAATGGTCAACTGGATCACCAACTGGCTGAGGGGTAGGCAGCAAAGGGTGGTGGTGGGGGAACTCTCATCACCAAGGGACGTTACAAGTGGGGTGCCCCAGGGTTCAGTACTGGGACCGGTGCTGTTCGGGATATTCATAGCAGATATCTCAAATGGGATCCGGAGTAGGATCAGTCTGTTCGCAGATGATACGAACATCGGTGCAGTGGAAGATGACAGAGGGGTGAAGGGGGCTGCAGGAAGACCTGACCAAACTACAGGAGTGGTCTGAGACATGGCAGTTGGGGCTCAATGCCAACAAGTGCAAGGTACTGCACTTTGGAGCAAGGAACCAGGGGAGGAAATATCAGTTGGGAGGGGCACAGTGTGAAAGCACAGTGGAGGAAAAGATCTAGGGGTACTAATAACGGGGAGTATGAACCACTCAGCTCAGTGCAGAAAGGCAGCTGCAAAGGCAAACAAGATGCTAGTGTGCATAGTGAGGGGGATCTCCTCCAGGCACAGGGAAGTGATCCTACATCTGTACAGGTCACTGGTCAGGCTGCACCTGGAATACTGCGTGCAGTATTGGCATCCATTCCTGAAGAGGGACATCAGATTGCTGGAGGGGGTGCAGCATAGGGAAACAAAGATGACACAGGGACTTTAGGGAAAATCCTACAAGAGGAGGCTGGGAGAGCTGCAAATGTATTCCCTGGAAGAGAGGCGGGATGGGGATATGACTGAAACCTTTACGTACCTAAAGGGTATTAACAGGAGTAATACAGAAGGGATTTTTCAGATCAGAGGGGGGAGGGCATCGGCCAAGATTGGAGAGGGGAAGATTCAGGAGGGAAATCAGGAGACACTTTTTTACAGAAAGGGTGGCAGATAAACACTCTGCCTGAGGAAGTGGTATCGTTTAGAACAGTGGGAGGCTTTTAGAGAGGGTGGGACAGGAGTGAGGGGTGCTTATGGGGAGGGGGGGGGGCAGCTGCAAGTTGAGGGGCTAGCTGCACAATTGAGCAGACTCACTAGACCATGAGGCCTGTTTCTGCTGGCATTTTGTATGTTTGAGGTCCCTGCCACATCAGGGTAGTCTGGCAAATGACCAGAGGCAAGTTAACTCGAGGACACCCTGAAACCGGTCTCACTAGCACTAAGCTCCACCCCCTGGTCTCTAAGTCTGCGTTACTACGAATCAATAGGCTCTGGGTCATGCATTTTAGTAACCAACTAGGTGGGCTCTCCCTAGCGGCAGGAGGTGGTTGTTAACTATATATAAGTTTATGAACATTTACTTTTACAGAAACTTCATCTTTTTTCCGTGTAGTATAAATAACAAATGTACAACATTTGAGATTTTAAAGCTATACTTTCAATGCATCTTGCATACTGTGTGACTCTGAGCAAGTCACTTAACCTCCTGGGTTGCCCTTGAAAACAGGTACTTGTGTCTAGTGGGCCTCACCTAGTTATCAGAGATTTAAAAAAAAAAAAAAAATCTAAATCTCCCTGTAGGTTTGCAATGTACTGCCTATATTGATGATACAGATAATCAATGGGGATTTTGGTCCCTTTAGTAATCCTACCTATCCCTTCATAGTACTGTACCGACCAAGATTACTGAAGAAATTCTTGCAGTGTCCCAAACCGAAGATTATGACCTGTTGTATACACTATTAGCAGAAGGAGGTAAAGTGTACATGAAGCAATTATATATTTAGCTGGAACAGTAAGTCAAAAACACAGAAAAATAAGTGTGGGGGGGGGAGAGAAGACGTTCAGGAGGTACGTCGGAAAGTTTTATTTTACACAGAAAGTGGTGAGCCATGAAACTGCCTGCTGCCAGAGATGGTGGGCACCAAAATCATTAAGTCTTTCAAGCACGACTGGGACACAGTTAAGGACTTAATAGCTACTTGGGGGGTGTAGTGACAAGGCTTGGTGGTAAGGGGAGGAGAGGAAAAAAATAATTGTAGACAGCAGGTCTCAAAGTATGATGGGGTACAACAGGGTTGACTGGATGGACCAATGATCTTTTTCAGCCCATGTTATCTATGTTTCTGTACTTTTATGCACACGCCCTCAGAAATAATTATGGGGAAAAAAAAAAAACATAAAATGAATATTTACATGTTGCTTAAGCCTTCTCTGTATCACCAGTAGCAGGATAGCTGGTTGAAACAGTGTTGCTTGCTTGCTCTGCACCACCCCCTGCAAGTCTCTTAAGTAGAATGAATACCCAAATCTCAAATGATACCGCAGGGTTTTATTTTACTCTAAAAATTGATTAGCGTTTTGCTCATAAAAGTTCTAAAACATTGTGAAAATGCATAGCACTTGCCTCACTGTGTTTAACAAACATAACACTTCCAGAAAACCTATATAAATGTTTTCCATACAGTTAGTATTATCCCAAGAAAAAAAACTGCAAATCAATTATTTAAAACCCTGATTACTACCGGCTCTGGGTCCCCCGCCTCCACCTACCTTTTTACAAGTAACTTCTCTGGCCACAAGACCAGTGACATTATCATTATTACACAAAAAAAAAAAAAAAAAAGATAATATTAACTGATAGTAACAGAGGACAGGATATGTTGCAGTTTTATCTACATGACATATGGTTACTAGATGACAATGTTCAGTGAGTGCATCATGTGTCACAAGTTGGGTAAGCGGGCACACAGTATAAAAAAAAAAAAGACACCTTAACCCTGGCCAGTCATTGCACAAGCTTGCATCATCTATCCCATTTGCTTCCTTGGCTGAGAACCGTAACCAACCCCGCATCGCCAGGAACAGTTCCCTATACTCACTGGAAGCCATTTATACGCTCAGCCCGATCTCATCTCCTGTCACCCGGCCGTACAGTGTACAGCACATGAAGGGATGCCTCGGCCGCTGCAAGCTCCGAGTTAAGGCCAAGCCGCCTAGCCCAACACGCAGCGTGCTGCCCCGTTTCGGGTGGCAGTTACTAAGAATTCCAGGCCCCTCTCCCGCAGCGATTACCTTTCACCAGCGTTATGCTACAGCTCTTGTGCTGTGCGACAACCCCATCCGTGTCTGCCATGTTTACAAAGTAGCGCCGCTGCGCCGAAAACTAAGAGGACAGCCTCCGGCGCCCATACGCTCTCTTCTCAGCTAACCAATTCACAGCGCCATCTGTAGGTCGATCTTCCTATTGCTAGCATACTGCCTACACATCACAGCGCCACCTGCAAACCAGCTCCTCATCGCTCTCATTCATTCATTCAGCTTCTTCATCGCTCTCATTCATATATGTAATGTATTTACTTATTTATTTCAAAAGTTTCATCAGGAAAGACACATTGAGCTGATAGCAGTTTGTTTCCAAATGCGTCCTGGGGGAAAGGGGGACATGGAAAATCATACAGAATACAATAAAACAGAAGCATAATCATCGGTATAAAATATATGTAAATAAGGTACAAACTGAGTCCAGTTGGCTAGGATAAAAACAATTCAAGTAAAGAACAGATTACTGGAACAAGGCAAACTGTTATTTTTTTTTGGGGGGGGGCAGAGAATTAGAGTAAAAGGGTCAAGGACAGTTGCAGGAAGGAGAAAAAAAATCATGAAGAAGAGACTTTAAGGAGAAAGCAGAGTGAATTGACAGAGGAAGAGAGGATCAGAGCTTAGGAAACCTATAAGAGAAAGCAGACTGACCAATAGTAGTTGTTCTAGAAGCACTAAGGAGGGAATGAGAAGTACTACTGCAGAGAGGGTAGCTGGATACAGGGGGAGAGGTTAAGTGGAATGAAAGGTAGGAAGGAAGAGCACCAAACCAGAATTTAGAAATGAAAGAAACACGATGAGAAAGGCGCCTGCCAGTAAGAGAGGGGAGAGAAAGAGCAGGTTAGAGCGAACAGTGTTGGGTGCGAGGAGAACAGTATAAACCAAAATGACAGGAAGAGTAAGAGAGGGGATCCAGTCTGGTAAGGGAGGATTTGAGTACACCGCTATAAACAATGTCACCATAATCAAAGATAGGGAGAATCATCTTTAAAACAATCTCTCAGAAGACAGGAAGTGGCATACTCACTTTATTCCTATACAGTGCACAAAGCTTGGGGTGAAGCTTTTCGTGAATGGCATCAATATGAACCAAGAAATCAAGATGCCGGTCAAGCCAAACTCCGGGGTACTTAAAAGATCTTAAAATATCCTCAATCATAGCACCATCCAGGGTGAGAAATACAGGGAGACGGGTAAGTCTGGAAAGCCTCTGACGAGTGCCAAAAGTCTTAGAAACTGTGTTTTTAGCACTGAGAGTTAACTGGTTAGACTGGAACCAGCACTGAATATTGTCAAAATCCAGCTGCAGTTGTGAGGTAAGATCACAGGAAGAGGAGCCAGGTGCAAAAAGAGCTTTCTCATCAGCATCCATATGAATGGATGCAGAGGAACAGACAGACGGGAGGTCAATTAAGAATATGGAAAAGAGAATAGGACTCAAGACAGACCCTTGAGGAACACCTGAGCACATAGGCAAGGCAAATTTTATTTAAAAAAGACTCACATCCCAGAGGCTCTGGGCGCCAAACATATAACATTTCATAACTCAATCAATAAATTATAAATACACAAATTACACAATATAAACATAAATAGACAGCAAACAGCAATTAAAACAAGCTTCATAAATACTACCCTCAATAATGACTATTAAATCAAAAATTAGCCATAGATCAGTTAAAACATACAGATCTGGAATCAGGATAAGATTATACAGCAGAATCTGGGAAGGCCTGCCTATACAACCTATACAAGAAGGCCTTGAGGGCAGCTTTGAATACCTCAACTGAAGGGGCCTCTCTAACAGCTGGAGAAAGCAAATTCCATGGGACAGGGGCAATGACACTAAATGCTCTGTCGCCTGCTGTTTTTAACCTCATCCTGGGAATCACAAGGATGCCCCTAGAGGAGGAGCGGAGGGAGCAGACTGAGACAGCAGGTGTGAGAAGGTCCTTCAGGTAGCCAGGGCCCAATTCATGTAGGGCCTTAAAGGTGAGCAAGCCCACCTTGAAGAAGACCCTCCACCTAACCAGCAGCCAGTGCAGTTCGTGCAGCACTGAAATTATATGACAATACTTAGGCTGTCCTGTCTACAGCCTAGCCACTGCATTCTGCACCAGCTGCAATCGGCGCAGGGTACCCCCACCCGAGATAGAGCGCATTAAAGTAGTCATGCCTGGATGTCACAAAGGTGTGAACCAAGGTGGGGAGGTCCAGGGGCGGAACTAGGGGCTTTATCCTGGCACTGTTCCTCAGATGATAAAAACTGGTACGAACAACAGACGACACCTGAGACTCAAGTGTCAGTCCGCTGTCGAGAACAATGCCCAGGTCATGCACTCTAGAGGAGGCCTTCAATGGTACAGAGCCAAGAAAAAGCCCTGTCTCTGCACCAGAGGCCAACCTATCCAGTGGTGCCGGAACAGTTTGAAAAGTGGTAGGGCCAAGGAGGTAAGGAGTAAATTTTCCCCTATTAAATACATTACCATGATAGCAAAAAGTGATAGGGCCACTTATGAAAGTGGAAGGGCCATGGCCCTAGTGGCCCCCCGTTCCGGCACCTATGAACCTATCATGCCCTCTGTTCAACTTGACCACCAGTATCTCCGTCTTATTGGGGTTCATTCGCAACCAGCTGGAGGCCATCCAGTCATTGATCTCAGTAAGGCAGGCGTTAAGCATTTCCACTGCTCAAGATGTTCCTGGAGTAAAGGAAAAATACAGCTGGGTATCATCAGCGTAAAAATGAAAACCCAGACTGCATTTCCTAATGAGCTCTCTCGGGTTCAGCATGTACACAGTGAACAACATCGGCAACAAGACCAAACCCTGGGGAACTCCGCATGACAAGAGGCTAGGTGAAGAGAAAAAAATTCCCCATCACTACCCTTTGCCTCCTGTCAGATAGAAAAGACTCAAACCAGCAGATGACAGTGCCGGCAAGTCCGCAGAATTCCCTTAGGTGATCAAGTAACACACGATGGTCCACCATGTCAAATGCTGAAAAGAGAGATCGAGGAGGATGAGAATTATCCTCTCCCCTTAATCTCTTGCCCTGAGGAGGTCATTATGCACCCAAACTAATGCAGTTTCTGTGCTATGCCTCGCACGAAACCCAGACTGGAGTGACTCGTATAGATCATGGGCAATGAGGTGCTCCTCAAGCTGTGTGTAAAGCAAATCAATAAAAAACAATGAAGGAAAAAACCGCTATGGTTCTCAAAAGAGGTGGCAGGGAAGGTTAAGGAGAAAAGGACAGCATTCAGGAAATATAAGGAAACACAGAAGGAGCAGGACAGAGAACTTTATCAGTTAAAGCAGAAAGAGGCTGGGAAGGCAGTCAGAATAGCAAAGGCCCAAACCGAGGAAAGGATAGCCAATTCTGTTAAGAAGGGGGATAAGACCTTTTATAGGTACATTAGAGAGTGAAGAAAGATCAAAGGAGGGATACTGAAGCTTAATAAAGGGGAGGGAATGTGGGTAGAGGGTGGCAGTGAAAAAGCAGGGATACTGAATGAATATTTCTGCTCAGTATTCACAAAGGAAGAGGAGAGGGAGTTACCTAAACCAAACAAGAGAAACACTCTGAAGACAGGGGTCGATACCAGTCCATTTACAGAAGAAAAGGTTCTGAAAGAACTAATAAAATTGAAGGTGGACAAAGCAATGGGGCCTGATGGGATTCACCCAAGAATTCTAAAAGAACTAAGGGTAGAACTAGTAACACCGCTGACTACTCTCTTTAACAAATCATGGGAGGATGGGGTGGTACCCGAGGACTGGAGGAGGGCAGATGTGATTCCTCTTCACAAAAGTGGGAGCAGGACAGAGGCAGGAAACTACAGACCAGTTAGTTTGACCTCAGTGGTAGGGAAAATGATGGAATCACTTCTGAAGGAAAGAACTGTTGAGTACCTAGAGGCCAGTGGGGCACAGGACCCAAGGCAGCATGGGTTCACGATGGGAAGGTCGTCTCAGACGAATCTAATAGATTTCTTTGACTGAGTGACCAAAGTAGTAGACCAGGGAGGGGGCTGTGGACATGGCCTACCTAGATTTTAGCAAGGCATTTGATACAGTCCCACACAAAAGATTAATACACAAGATAGCCAGCCTTGGAGTGGGTCCCAAGGTGGTAGCCTGGATAAAAAATTGGCTAGACAACAGGACGCAAAGGGTAGTAGTAAATGGAGTACACAGTGAAAAAAGGAGGGTTACTAGCGGGGTACCGCAGGGTTCAGTACTGGGACCGGTCCTTTTTTAATGTCTTTATAAGTGACATTGCAGAGGAACTGGAAGGAAAAGTATGTCTCTTTGCAGATGACACAAAGATCTGCAACAGGGTTGATACACAAGATGGAGTGGAAAAGATGAGAAGGGACTTGGCAAGGTTGGAGGAATGGTCAAATGTATGGCAGCTCAGATTCAATGCAAAGAAGTGTAAGAAATGCACTGGGAAACAAAAACAGGGGAAGCGTACACAATGGGGGGTGATACTGACAACAGTAAAAATAGAAAGGACCTGGGGTAATTATATCAGATGACCTAAAGGTGGGCAAGCAATGTGAGAAGGCAGTAAGGAAGGCTGGGGGGATACTGGGATGCATGGGAAGAGGCATCAATAGTAGAAAACAGGAAGTTGTTATCCCTCTGTACAGACAGTTGGTGAGACCCCATCTGGAGTACTGTGTGCAGTTCTGGAGACCCCATCTCCGCAAAGACATAGACAGAGTGGAGGCTGTCCAGAGGAGGGCAACCAGAATGGTGCAGGGTCTGCACCAGAGGATATACTGAAGAAAGACTAAAGGAGCTTAATATGTATACCCTTGAGGAAAGAAGGGAGAGAGGGGACATGATAGAAACTTTCAAGTACCTCAAGGGAATCAACAAAGTCCAAGAGGGTAGCATCTTCCAGAAAAAGACATGTGTAAGAACAAGGGGGCACAATTTGAAGATAGAGGGGGGATGGCTCAAAGGTAATGTGAGGAAGTATTTTTTCACAGAAAGGGTTGTGGATGCATGGAACAGCCTCCCTGAGGAGGTCGTGGAGTCAAGAACAGTGGGGGAATTCAAGAATGCATGGGACAGGCATAAGGCAGTCCTAGTGGGGGGTAGGAGGAAGTAAGCTGTTAGTTAACTAGGATCTGCAGCTTATCTGTTAAGTAGGAAAATGGGCAGACTAGGTGGGCCAAGCGGTCCTTATCTGCCATCAAATTCTATGTTTCTATGTTCTATGTTTCTATGAAGCGCCATCACCTTCTCCACAATCTTACCCAAAAATAGAAGATTGGAGATAGGACAGTAATTTGCCTTGATGTCAGGGTCCAACGATGGTTTCTTCAGAAGAGGTCTTGCCAGTGCCTCCTTCAAGACATCAGGAAAGACCCCCACTGACAAGGAACACCTGACAATCAAGGCAAACACCAGGCCAACAGAGTCGACACATCTCATTAAGAAATGAGTCAGCACTGGGTCCAGTTCACAAAAGGTGTGCCATAGCTTGGAAGCAACCTCAATGACCTCAGCCACCTCCACCAGTCTAAATTCACCCCAACCAGGTGGAGTGCTCTCCGGATGCCCATGGCAACCACTGTTGGCCAAACTAGGGCTCGCTGGCGGAACCCCCTGCCTGATGGCGGACACCCTGTCCAAGAAGAACCGAGCAAACTCCTTGTATAATACATCACCAAAAGCTTCTTTCGGCAGTAGACAGGAAGGATGGAGAAACCTATCCACAGTCCGAAAGAGTACAGTTGGTTGGTTCCTCCCAGCAGCAATTTCCCTGGACAGAAATTCTGCCTTCTTACAGTTGATTGCCCCCTGGTACACACCATAGTGCGCATGCAGGGCCAGTGTATCTGCCTCTAGACCAGACTTCCACCAGCAGCACTCTAATCTCCGACCTACAGTCTTCATCGCCTTGAGCTCCTTATCATACCAAGGTGACCTCAAGTGAGAGGATTTGGATCGTATACGGACTGGTGCGAGGGAGTCAAGCGCACCAGACAATGCCCTATTATAGCTGCCACACACCCCCCCAATGCATGCAGTGTTCGCACTAGATAGATCAGCCACCGCTAGAAACCCCTTGGGGGTCAACCCCCTCAAAGGGCGGTAACTGACCATCTCAGCAGGGGGAGGGCTCTCAGAGGGGGGCCCTGAACAAGAACTCTACCGTGCAGTGATCAGACCAAACGACCCGATTAATCCTGAGACTATTTATCTCAAGCCCCAGTGAGAATACCAGGTTCAACATGTGGCCACCCTGATGGTTTGTGGAGGAAACTACCTGTGTCAGGCCCAGAGATTACATTATCTAGAGGAAGTTGTAACCCGGCCGAGAGGATTCATCATCGGCCCAAACATTGATGTCCCCCAGCACTAAACATCTGGGGGCCTCCAATGTTTCACCAATGATGAAATCAGCTACCTCCTGCAGGAAATCTCCCGCTGCCCCAGAAGGGCGGTAAATCGAAAACCAGGCCAGCATCATCACCAATCCAGGTCTCCGTAGTGCAAACCAAATCGGCTGAAGAAACAATGTCCACAATAATTGCGGTCTTGTTTCTGACTGATCTGGTATTGCAAAGCACTGCCCTCAGGGGACTGGTGGACAGTGCAGCCCCTCTGGCTGCCTGCCCACTCGGTCTGGTGGGAACCCTGGTGATGGGAACTGAACATGTCTGGCCTCTCCCCCAGACCTGTCTAACCCCAGGGCACCCTCTGCACCCAACTACCTCGATCCTGCCATCCACCGCAGTGCCCGTGGCTGCCAACCCGATCGAATAACACAGTTCTTCCTTATTCCAACATAAGGCGCAGGGATGAAATGTAGCTACCTATGTGAACAGGTTGAGACCTACCCCCAAGGTAAGAATGGAACCAGCTGACTGCAGAGTCAGAAAGACCCACTGCTTTAAGCTTGTCAAGAAGAAGAGGTACACCACTGTGTCAATAGCTTTAGCAAGATAAACAAAAATGGCAGACATAATCAGACCCTGATCTGTACTTGAGAGTATGGAGTCAGTGAGCCAAAGGAGAGAAGTAGAAGTGAAGTGAAGTGAGATTTCCTAAAATCAGACTGAAAGGGGATGAAGAAGGAGGAGGAGACAAGGAAGAAAGTTGAGATAGAACAAAGTGTTCCTGTAACTTAGCAAGAGCAGGAAAGAGAGAGTAGGATGGTAGTTACTAGGGGAAGAGCAAGCATTGCCTTTAGCAAGAGGAATGACAGCAGCCTGTTTCCAGGCATCAGAGACAGTAGCAGAAGTAAAGGAAAGGTTGAGGAGAAGGGTAATTAGGCAGAGTGATAGCAGGGGTTGAGAGAAGAAGAAGTTTGGGTTCCAGGCCATCAGGGCTACCAACTTTGTGAGGATTAAGGGCAAGCAATGACTTAAGGATAACAGAGGTGGTGATAGAAGAGAAGGAAAAAGAGAGATTAAAAGGAGGAGGAGGCAGAGAGAGAGAGGGGGGGAGAGAAAGGTGAGAGGGGAGGGAAGAGATAGGAGGGAGGGCACATGTAGTAAAGTATGAGTTGAAGAAGAGGCAACAGTAGAAGGATCAGAAATGAGAGAGTCGCCAACCTTAAGAATAGGGGAAGGAGACTGGGACGGAGTGGAGAAAAGAGAGTGTGGCTAACCTTCCAGAACTTTGAGGGGTGATTAAAATTGTTCTGGAGTGTGGATGCAAAACATTCAGACTTAGCAAGTCTTGTGTCTTTAGTGCAGGCATTAAGAAAGAAATGATACGTAGAAACATAGAAACATAGAAGTTGATGGCAGAAGGAGACCGTCAGGTCCATCTAGTCTGCCCATCATTTTGGACCTATTTTGACACTCTAGTTGTCCTTTGGTGTAAGGGCTTTCTTGTGTCTATCCTACGTATTCTTGAATCCCACCACAGTGTTAGCCCCTGCCACTTCTAGGGCAGGCTGTTCCAGGCATCCACTACTCTCTTTGTGAAGAAAAACTTTCTGGCATTGGTAGCGAACCTCCCTCCTTGCAGCCTTTGATCATGTCCCCTGGTTCAGCTGCCCTTCTTGAAGTGAAAAAGTCCCTGTGTCTGTACCTTGTTTGTGCCTTTTATGTATTTGAATGTTTTAATCATGTCCCCTATCTTGCTCTTCTCTGCTCCAGGGATTACATATTCCGTTCCCTCAGTCTTTCCCTATAGGACATGTCATGCAGACCCTGAATCGTTTTTGTAACCCTTTCTCTTCATTGTTTCCACCCCGTCTATGTCTTTCTGAGGTGAGGCTCCCAGGACTTGACACCATACTCCAGGTGAGGCCTGACCAGCGATCTGTGCAGTGGTAGGACCACCTCTTTCCTCCTGCTTGTGATTCCCCTCCCAATGCATCCCAGCATTTGGTTGGCTTTTAATGTTGCCTTCTCACACTGCTTTCCCACTTTCAATTCATCTGAGATTATGATTCCCAGATCACGATCCTGGTTTGAGGCAGCCAGTCTTTAGCCTCCTAGGTAATGCACCCTTTTTGGATTTCTTTTTCCAGTGTGCATGACTTTGCACTTTTTGGCATTGAATCTCAGCTGCCATGCTCCAGACCATTCTTCAAGTTTCTTGAGGTCAGCTTCCATCTTGTCCACTCCCTCTGAGGTGTCAACCCTGTTACATATCTTGGTGTCATCTGCAAACAGGCACACCTTCCCCTCTAGTCCGTCAGCGATGTCCGCTATGAAAAAATTGAAGAGCAGAGGCCCCAGTAAAGAGCTCTGAGGCACACTGCTGGTCACCCTGCCTTCTGTCGATGGCGCTCCATTTACCTGCACTCTCTGGGTTCTGCCCCATTACCATTTTTGTACCCATCTGACTACTTCCAGACCAACCCCTGTGTGGTCAATCTTCTTTACCAGCCTTCTGTGTGGAACCGAGTCAAAATCCTTACTAAAGTCTAGGTACACCACCTCCACCGCCCCACCGTTATCCACTATTTTTGTAGTGTAGTCAAAAAACTCAAGCAGATTTGTCTGGCATGACCTTCCTGTTATGAAACTGTGTTGTTTGGAGTCCTGTTAGCCACTAGCTTTGAGGAATGCTATGATCCTCTGCTTGAGTAGTGTCTCCATTAGTTTCCCCACTATAGACGTGAGGCTTACTGGTCTGTAACTACCAGTCTCATCTCTGCTGCCTGATTTGTAAAGTGGGACCACTATTGCCTTTTTCCAGTCTTTGGGCACCACTCCACTCTTCAAGAATTTGGTGAATAGATCTACCAGTGGGGCTGCTATTTCTGCCCCCAGTTCTTTTAGAATTCTGGGGTGCATCTCGTCCAGTCCCATAGATTTGTCCACTTTTACTTTATTCAGCGCATCTCGTACATCGGTCTCTGTAAAGGGGCTGGTGTCTACCCCTGGTCCTAGGGTGTTGCATTTTTCCAGGGCTGGGCCATCCCCCGGGTCCTACTCAGTAAACACCGAGCAGAAGTACTTGTTGAGGACTTCGGCTTTTTCTGGGTCATCTTCGGTATTTTTCCCTTCCTCAATAGCAATCTTTACTATCCCCCTTTTGCCTTCCTTCGTTCCCTGATGTATCTAAAAAATGATTTGTCACCTCTCTTTGCCCCTTCTGCTATCTTTTCCTCTGTCTGGGCTTTTGCCTTTCTTATTTTTTTGTTAAATTCTCTCATTTTTTCCCCTGTACAAATCCCAGTCTTTCTCCGTTTTAGTTTCTTGGTATATCTTGTACGCCTTTTTCTCTTTGACTGTGGTAGCCACTTCCTTTGAAAATCATATAGGATTTATTTTTCTTTTCACTTTGCTGACCCTTCTGGTGCATTGTTCCGTGGCTGTCTTGATTGCTCTCTTGAGTCTCCCCCACATGACCTCCACCTCCTCATCCTCTGTTTTTGTTAAACAATTTCTTATACTGTTTCTCATTGTTTGGAAATCGGCCTTTTTGAAATCTAACACCTTTATTTTTGAGTGACTGGTGTCCTGTGTTATGTTTACATTGAAGCTCACCATACGATGGTCACTGCTTCCCATATGGCACCCCACATTGATTTCTTTGATCCTTTCGGTGTTTGTGAGGACCAGATCAAGAATGGCATCTCCTCTTGTTGGGGTTTTAACAAGTTGACTCAGTCCCACACCTTGTAACAACAATAAGAAGTCCCTGCTTCTTGTTGCCGCTGTTAGTGTGCTCCAGTTTATATCTGGTAAGTTGAAGTCCCCCACCAGTATTATTTCACCTTTATTAGTCATTTTGTGGATTTCCTCTACAAGGTCTTTATCTCCTTTATCCCCTTGATTTGGGGTCCTGTGCACTCTGTGGCTTTTATTTCTTCTTGAATGTAAATGGCTACCCCCCTTTTTGCCCTGCCTATTCTTCCTGAACAGGTTGTAACTGGGTATAGCTATGTCCCATTCGTGGTTTTCTGTGAATCACATTTCTGTCACAGCCACGCAGTCCAAACTTCCCACTTCCATGATGGCTGCGAGTTCGGGAAGTTTGTTGGTTAGGCTCCTGGCATTTGCAACCATTGCCTTCTAGGAATGTACATCTTCTTTGGTATGAGGTTGCACCCTCTTCCAGGACTGCTCCAAATTGCTATTTCCACCTGAGAGATTTTGGAGGTTGCCGTTTTTGGGGGGACTGGTATCTGATATTTCTGCGATCGAGGTGTATGTTGTCTCTGTTTCATTTTATGGGGATGTATGTGCACCTTTGAAGTTTTGGGGAGTGATGACAAACCCACTGATGGCGGGGGTGTGAGCTGTCACCCACTCCCCTTTCTTCAGTTTAAACAATCTGTACAGACATCAAATGTTTGTCCAAGCGCTCACACATCTTCTGTGTTTAAGTGCAATCCATCATATTTAAAACACGCTCTTTCCCAGAAGTTATGCTAGTTTCCAGTGTAGTGGTATCCTTTGTCTTGGCACCATTCTCACAGCCATGAGTTGAACTCATCTACTTCAACCTCCCTGACTCGATTGGTGCCTTTTCCTCTTTTCCATACTGGCAACACTTCTGAGAAAGTTAGTTTGGATGGAAGGGAAGAAAGTTTGCTGGCCAGTTCCTCCAACTGTTTTTTGGCCTCCTGAACTGTGTGATTGGCCAAAGTAGCGTGCCAAAGCAGTTGAGGAGCCAGTGATCTTATAAGAACACCAGGCAAGTTCTCTAGAACAGAGGCAAGTCATCACCTCATCAGTAACCCAAGGAAGATGAGAGCCCCATACTCTGGATTTTCCCAGGGATGCATGATGATCCTATACAGCTATAAATTTGGAATGAAAGTATTTTAGGGTAAAAATTAATATTGTCAGCTGTTGAGATTGGAGCCCAATCAGTAGCCAAAAGGTCAATTTAGATGGGCCGGCCCGGTGGCACTGAGGGTTGAGGTGCTGGACGCCACACCTCACGCCTCATCGGCAACCCGGGTTTGGGAATGGACTCGGGCCACTGGGGGCTGGCAAGGGAGAGGAAGGATCAAGCGTCCCATGACTGCACTCCTTCCTCTGGGGTGGGCGAGGGCACTGCACTGCATTACAGCGGCACCTGCAGAAGCTGGGTGCACTGTAAGCTGTGGGCAGGACAAGGGTGTGGAGCACTGCGGGCATCCACACATATGTGCACTAATGCCATTGCACATCCAGCCCCTTGTGGGATCTACTAACACTGGAAAATGGCGGAGCAACCGCATCAGCTGATGGCCATGCCCTGCTCCCCCAGACCCGTGAAGACGTAGCCACTGGGTGTCCATGCCTGCTGGTCCCTTCGTGGGGGTCCTGTCATTGGCCGGCCTGGTGAGTGGGCGTATAAATCCGCACGACAGAACTGATCCGGGGGTGCGGGTGCCGACGGCCGAGATCAGTGGGGGGAGAGTGCCCTGGCCAAGGAGGGGAAAAAAAATTCAATGATAAAACAAAAGATCAACTAGAAGAGAGAACAAGTCCAGTGACCTAAAGGACCTGAAATGGATACATTTGGGGGGGATCTTAAGACAATGTATCTTGAGCACACAGTAAACCATATGATGGTCTCTGAGGGTGTCAGAAAGGATTCCTACATCCACAATGCAGTGAGGATGAGATGAGAGAACCCAGTCATCGAAGAGTGATTTAAAGATTTAAAATTTAGACAAGTAGGGTCAGAAATCATTTGAGTCAGTTGTGGTGATGTAACACTTTAAAAAATGTTATTAGTGCCAGGGGAGAGCCAATTTTTATATTAAAGTCGCCAAGAATATAAAGCTCACCTGTTGAAGAGTTAGAACATATAGTCAAAAGAAACTCAGTAAGAGGAAATACCGGGGCAACAGTAAACCCCATCAGTAACGATAGGGACAGAAAATACCAGCAGGAAAAGTCCTAGAGGTCCATCAAGTTTGCCCAAGTGTGCAGCTCACAGTATACTTTATATACACAGTACACTTTATATACACAGCATACTTTATATACACAGTACACTTTGGGCTGGATATTCAAAAGGGTTGCGCCATGCGCAATAGGGTTGCACCTGCGCAAGTCCAAAATTGCGCCTTTCTGCGATATTCAGCAGGAGGCAGTTACGCCCCCCAAGTCATGCTGAGCAACAGTGCAATGCTAATGAAGGCATGCTCAACCGGAGGGGGAGGAACCATGCATAAACTGCACAGCCCGATATTCAGCAGGCTGTGCAGAGTTGTCTGGCGCCAACCCCCTGCCTGCACAACTTTGAGACAAAAAAGAATCAAAGTCGAGGCCACACACAGGTGAGCTGCATTGCAGAAGACGGCACAACACAGCAACTGCCACCTGTGGGTGGCCCTCCACTGTTCCCTGTGCCCCCCCAGGCCCGATCGTGGGCAGATCTCACCCCGACTGGCCCGATCGCGGGCATAACGTAATGCACCCCCACTGGCCCGATCGCGGGCATAACAGTATTAACCCCTCCGACTGGCCGGATTGCGGAGCATAACAATAATGACCCCCGACTGGCCCGATCGCGGGCATAACAGTAACCCCTCCGACTGGCCGATTGACGGGCATAACATAATGACCCCCCGACTGGCCGATCACGGGCATAAGGTCAAACCCCGCAGCGTCCAATTTCCCTGGTGATTGTGGCCCACCACCCACGGGCCCCACCCCTCTCCCCGTCCATTCATTCATATCTGGACTGCCTTATGCGGTATGGGCTGCCGCCATTGGCTCTTGCTCTGAACCAATGGGTGTACAGCCCTATCGAACTGTCAGTCGGCGAGGCGGCAGAAGGCGGCAGGCGGGTGGGGTGCTGCCGCCGCCAGCTGATGGGGGAGCAGGGTGGTGGGGCTCTCTGGAGTGGGTGGGTGGGGGGCCACTAGATCACTGGAAATTGGACTTTGGGGGGTTTGACCTTATGCCATGATCGGCTCTGTGTCCACTGGACCACCAGGGATATTGGTCTTTGGAGGGGGTTTGATCTTATGCCCGCGATCGGGCCAGTCTGGGCAGGGGTTCATTATTGTTATGCCCACGATCGGGCCAGTCAGGGGTTTAATATGTTATGCCCTCGATCAGGCCAGTCGAGGGAGGTTAATCTGTTATGCCCGCGATCGGGCCAATCGGGGAGTTTAATACTGTTATGCCCGCGATCGAGCCAGTCGGGGGTTTAATACTGTTATGCCCGTGATCGGGCTAGTCGGGGAGGTTCATTACTGTTATGCCGCGATCGGGCCAGTCGGGGTTTAATACTGTTATGCCCATGATCAGGCCAGTCGGGGGTTTAATACTGTTATGCCGCGATCGGGCCAGTCGGGGTTCATTACTGTATACCCTTGATCGGGCCAGTCGGGGGTTAATACTGTATACTTACGATCGGGCCAGTCGGGGGTTTAATACTATTATGCCCTGATCGGACCAGTCGGGAGATTTACTTCATGCCCGTAATCGGGCTGCAGGGGGCGTCGGTCCTCGATGGCTGCTGCCTGGCAGGGCGCCAGGCGCAAGTTGTCGGGGATCGGCGAACCTGCATGCTAATGGCATGCAAATGGGGCCGTAAGTAGATGCAAATGTCCCCTCCTTGCCTTGCATAACTTATGGCACCATTTGCATGTCACCTTTTGAATATCGGAAATTTGCGCATGGCGCACTGGAACTTGAGCCACCGCATCTGAATGCTCCACTCTGACCACTTGTGGTGGTGCAAGTTCCACTGCGCCATGCACAGTGGCTGTGGCCAGGGGGGCGATATTCAAAGGAGTCGCTCAATAGCGCAACTCCGTTGAATATCACCCCGGCCACACCTCTGCGCAACTTTTTTGAGCAGCGCAAGGGCTTGCGCCACAGAATGGTGCAGTTTGAATATCCAGCCCTTTATGTACACAGTACACTTTATATACACAGTATACTTTACTGCAGCTGTCCCCCCCAGTCCTCCCTTCTGATCATCCCTGCCCACCACCACCCTCTCAAGCCTCCTTTCAGTACTGACCTTTCCTTTAACCCTACCCAACCCTCTTTTAAAACTGCTCACCATCTTCAGCAAGATTACCTCTTCCGGCAAATCATTCCACCCTGCCACCACTCTTTCTGTAAAGTAGTGTCTCCTCATGTTCCTCTAGCGCAAACTCTTGCCCATAAGTGACAACATTGCCATAGTTGATCTGCTTGGCAAGGGAGAGAAAGTGGTCAACTTTTGCAGTGGCATATGGGATAAGTAAACAGCAGATATCAGACATTAAGAAACAAAGGGAACAGTTGCTATCCCATGCTACAAATGCTGAGGATGAGTGGAAGTTAAAGAGTTTGTGGCAGAGGAGGAGGTCATCAGTAACTGCCAGGCTGTAGAACATTTAAAAAGATCCATCGGTTGGTTGGAACGTCAGCCCAATGCAGACCCCATTCATTTGATCACCCTTAACTGCCTGCTTGCACTTGCGTCCATAGAGAAATACAGTGGTGCTAAGCAGAAGAAGATTGATGAATTTTCCAAAATGGAATCCACTGATTAATAACTGTACAGTATTTAAAAATACATTTTAAAGTAAATTTTAACTTTTTTTGTATTAAATAAAGAGTTTCTCTATCTAACACTGGGCCAGTTTTTTTTTTTTTTTTTTGTGCCTAAATTCTGATTATTCGAACGTTCGATTATCTGGACAGTTCTGATGTCCCTGAGCAGTCAGACAATCGAGGTCAGACTGTATAGTTACAGTAGAATTCTGCACCCTGGAGGAGAGTCAGGATTCAGATGCAACTAGAACACCCAGCTGTATATTGAGCACAATAGAGCTGAAGTAGGTCAGTTTTTGGGGAGAAGACTACGGATATTTAAATGACAGAGAACCTCTGTGCACAAGCATTGAGGCAATGGTTACCCCAAAGGGCATTTGGCCAGGAAGCCAAGTTTCAAAGAAATACAAAATCACACATGCCTCCACAATGCAAAGCATCATGGGCTGCATATGCTAATCACCACAGAATATTATGCTGGTTCAACTTTAAGCAGAAATGCATGGTGCTGAAAGGCCTCTCTCACAGTTTGCAAAGGGTGCCAACAGAAGACATAGACACGTGTTTTGTCCTACCAGGACTCATCAGTATGCTTCACCTGTTTGACACCCCAGTGGAATGAACCAGCTACCCTGAAATGGTCTATCTGGGTTATGTTGTGGTGAACCCAATTAAAACAAAAAAACAATTTAAAAGACAAAGAACCTCTGTGCACAAGCACTGAGGCAATGGTTACCCCAAAGGGCATTTGGCCAGGAAACCAAGTTTCAAAGAATAAGATGGTCATGTTGTGGTGAACCCAATTAAAACTTAAATGGTCAATTACCTGGGGGTAATTATATCAGATGACCTAAAGGTGGGCAAGCAATGTGAGAAGGCAATAAGGAAGGCTGGAGGGATACTGGGCTGCATAGGGAGAGGCATCAATAGTAGAAAACAGGAAGTTGTTATCCCTCTGTACAGACAGTTGGTGAGACCCCATCTGGAGTACTGTGTGCAGTTCTGGAGACCCCATCTCTGCAAAGACATAGACAGAGTGGAGGCTGTCCAGAGGGGGGCAACCAAAATGGTGCAGGGTCTGCACCAGAAGACATACGAAGAAAGACTAAAGGAGCTTAATAGGTATACCCTTGAGGAAAGGAGGAGAGAGGGACATGATAGAAACTTTCAAGTATCTCAAGGAATCAACAAAGTCCAAGAGGGTAACGTCTTTCAGAAAAGAGATGCAAGAACAAGGGGCACAATTTGAAGATATAGAGGGGACGGCCTTAGGTAATGTGAGGAAGTATTTTTTCACAGAGAGGTTGTGGATGCATGGAACAGCCTCCCTGAGGAGGTCGTGGAGTCAAGAACAGTGGAGGAATTCAAGAATACATGGGACAGACATAAGGCAGTCCTAATGGGGGGTGGGAGGAAGTAAGCTGTTGGTTAATTAGGATCTGCAGCTTATCTGTTAGATAGGAAAATGGGCAGACTAGGTGGGCCAAGCAGTCCTTATCTGCCGTCAAATTCTATGTTTCTATGTTTCAAACCCTTGGGAAGCTGTAAGGACGATGTAGTGATGGGCCAGGATTTAGTTCAGTGTGTCCCCTGACAGCAATAGTAACAAGGTGAAAAAGAGCTTAAAAGAACCAGGATGATGCTTGGGGAAGGGGACAGGAGAGAAGTAAAGGAGAAAGAGAACATGCGGAGAGAAGAGTTAAAAAGCAGTGTCAGTGGCTCAGTAGGTAGCACACTCGCCTCTGAGACTGGGAGATCAGAGGGCTGTGGGTTCAGTTCCCACATCTGGCACTTGGGTGCAGCATGAGAGGGGTGCTGCACTTCTAAGGTGCCATCTTTCGGATGAGACATTAAACCGAGGTCTCATCTGCCTGGATTGGTGGTAGTTCAGGTGGATGTCAAAGATCCCATGGCACTTTTAGAAAAGAGTAGGGGCATTTTTTATTCAAGATTTTCAAACAAAAAAAAATACAGAAAAGTATTACAGCATGCAAAATTATAATGAAAAGAAAACAAAACCCAGAAATAAATATTTCAGTATACAAGAATGTCAAAATCAAAATAAAAAAAATAAAAATATCATCACCCAACAGACCCCCTTCTCCCAAAAGAGTAGGTGAATTTCCTTAGTGTCCTGGCCAAATGTCCCTCATTCAGTAAAAAATACCACCAACAGCTTAATCTGGTTCAAGGTCAGTTGGCATTCATCTGTATCCCCCTCCCCCATGCCTGAAAATAGGCAGGATTTGTCTAGTGCACTTACCCGGTCAACAAAAACTAAATAAATAAATAAAAAAAGCACCAGAGAGATTCAAGGTATAACCAAGGAGCAGGAAGAATAAGACACCAAGGACTCTGAGGCAAATGGAGGAGAAGAGGAAGAGGAAGAGGAAAAGTAGGTGATGAGGAATAGGATTAGCTAAAACAGGAAAATGAGTAGAAGGCAGTAGATTGTAAAAAAAAAATAAATAAAGGGAGAGAATAGGGGGAAACACCATATCAGTTAACAGCATAGCAGCAGAGAAAACAAGTGCAGAAAATGAGGAAAAAAGTTAAGTTAGAGGAGAGACAGAAAACAAAAAAAGAGCAATAGCAAAAATATGCAATAATAGGCAACACAGTGTCGTAGGGTGCAGGTGACTTCGTGGACCTGAACAAACTGCATGGTAGTGTGACACGATTGCAGGTAAAAGAATCAGCAAATTTATTTTATTTCAGCATCTTTCTTCTTTTTTAGCAAGACATATTTAAACAGTGAACTGGTACGACATAAATAAAAAACATAAATGGCAACCAAAAATCACAAACATCACTGGGACTACATGGCCAGAAAGGGCTAGCCAACCCAGGTGTTCTGCTTTAACACCTGGGAACAATGCTCAGAGCTCCCTGCTGGAGTCTGTCTCCAGACCCAACACCCATCTGAACTAGCTTGCAATAACAGCCCTTATATACTTGCTTACAAGCCCATGTGACTCTGAGCCCGCCCATCTAGTATTTCAAACTTTTATTTACACAATACAAATACAATACTGTTTTTACTTCCATTTTCATTTAACAGTATTCTTCTAACATTTGTATCACATAACACTGGAAATAAATGCTATTTAATTCATATTTCAAAAGAAGAACCAAAAGGCCCCATAAATAATTAATGGACTCCACCTCCATTCAAACGGTCCTGCCTTAGGCTGTACAAATTTAGTGGCTACAGGCCAGCAGGCTCCTAAAAGAGTCCTGAATTTACACAGGGAAGAGCAGACCAGTGAGAGGGGCAAGTGGAGTTGCTTTCCCCTTAGGACCATTGTTTCATCTAACTATAAACGTTTGAACAAGTAGTAACACAACTTACTTGCTTCAGTTTCTTTGGGCAGTTTCTATGTCAGCATTTTAAAACCCCTTAAGTAAATTACACACAGGTGAAGTGGAAACAGGAAACAATCCTCCCCACAGCATTCTAACCAAGCCCCAGCCAGAAAACCAACAGTAAGTGCAAATACAACAATTTTATTCCCAATACCTTTTATTTTCTGTGCTGAGAAAAGAGGAAATGTAAAAGATACATCCTTAAACTATTTTTCAGTCTAACCTTAACACTACTATGCCTTGTAACCCTTTTTACAGCATAGTTAAATAGTAGTGTCCACGAAGGGCGAGGAAGGGCAGCTCCCGACCTGAGAAACCACATTTGCTAGCAGCACCCTACAAGACATAATCACCTAGGAAGTGCAAACCAACCCCCCAGTAGCAGTATCCCCAGCAGCACAAATGTGCCTAAAGTAATGGCGGTCTGCCACACCCAGCACTGAAGCGAAGAGAACTAGTCAGGAATCAGAACACACAACACACCAAGCTGCACCGCCACGGAGCAACTGCACTATGCCCTTGCAGTTATCCGGGTATGCTTTGATTGCTCCCGACCCTGCGCTCCCTCACCAAAGTCACGGCAACACAGGCAAATGCTCGAGAAGCTAAAGAAACACAACCTCCCCCAAAAGATAGGCGGCTCAAACCCATTGCACCAACTTTTCCCCAAAGGCTATCCGCAACTTTCGCTGGGGGGGGGGGGAGAAGAACATCCTACAACTCACAACAGTCTGCCTTTCCCCATTCAAATATTTACCCCACGTAGTGCAAAAACAGCTCTAAACTGTGTGTTTCTTTTACAGACATTCTGTCAAACCTATTGTCAATCTCCCTAGACTGCAACTAAACCCATAATTAATAAAGAACTACTAGACTCGCAGTACTGCATTTAAACTCTGTCTCCCAAATGCAGCTTGCATAAGCATGAAATTAGAGAAGCCCCACCACCACGAGGAAAAGCCTTTATCTACCACGTGCATGTCACCATGTGGTGGTTTCCACTAATTACCTTCACTATTTAGTTTTACTATTCAAGCCCTCCTGCTTCCCACTATAAATATAGAGACAAATAGCAGAGCACTGCACAATTCAAAGCACCATGTTGTGCACTATTGCTTACTAGCATCTGCTATTATTCAAATACATTCCAGAAGCAGCAGGAAATTCTTACTTGGGCATTCACTATTTCATAGCGTTGTCAGGACACCTATAATTCCTATTAGGAAAACGAATCCCCAAAGGAACCTCAAACAAATAATTTCCAGCACCATGTCATTACAAAGCTGCATCCGTACCTGTACTATAAATAACTAAATCACCCAAGCACTTTATATCCTGTATGGGGGGGTGACATTTTTCTTAAACCCTCACTCATCACAGGTCACCCTGTAACACACAGGATGGGTATAGTTAGTTAAATTAAAAACTCAGGTACTAATTAAAGTTACATGTAACTAGGTATACTGCAAGCTATGACTACTTAGCAGTATAAACTAAGGAATAAAATAACATGGAACTAGCTAACAAATAAATTAGAAGGAAAATAAACAAGTTACACCTACTAGCACAGGTAAGAACTTAATACTGTTATAAACAATGAGTAAGTTAACTAACATTAAGATTTTGGTACTATAACAAGCTATAGTTAATTTGCATAAAGTAGAAACACTTGGTACTAAGTAAAAGGTAAAATATAGAGCAAACCAAATTAGAACTTAGGTTTAGGTACTAGTTACAACTACAAGCAAGAGGCAGCTAGGCACTCTCACTGTAAACAATAACGTAGAGGCGTAGGCCTCAGAAGCAACCCACTCAGCACTAAGTGGTAATTACTGATCTCACTGCCTCATGTCACTGACCACCCAACTACAGACCAGTGCCTTGCCATACTGTAGCTCAGAGGTTAAATTGGACAGGATGGAACTCACAGGAACTAAGTTCCACCTCCTACGACACCTTTCTCTGTTAAATACTATGAAGAACTCCACCTCTTAGGGATGACAGTTCCCCCTTTTACAAATCTGGAGACTACAGTTCCACATCCTAAACATTTCCAATTTAATTACTGCTGTAGCTATACTAGTTATGTATGTATGTATGTATTTAAAAAGTTTTATCAGGAAAGACATACTGATCTGGTAAGCAGTTCTTTTCCAGATGCATTCTGGAGGAGGGAGAGAAGGGAACAACGGTGTAAAACAACAACACAGTAATAAGATGTATACAAAATCAATTAAAGGCAGGACGCTGTCAGTCATTTTTACATCATATAATTTCTGCTTGGAACCCCACATTTTATGACTGTTTACCTTCTCTGAAACTCACTGGTATTGGTGGTTGTTTCTTCTGCTTCCTTTCTTAGTAGCCTAGAAATGCATGCTAATGGTGTAATTATTCTCCACCTTGTTTTGTTTTAAATCCTGGATTTACTCTTATTGCCTACTTCCTGAACATTAGGAACAACACAAGTAGTGCAACTTTGCAACATGCAGTCATCTCTTTTCCTCCCACATGAGTGGCCAGACTATGCTGGGGCGTTCCTAATTGCAGGAAAGATTCAGTGAGAGTTGACCAAGGGCTGCAAACAACACCTTTCTGTGTTGTAACACCAGTGTGATGGAAAGACAATTTTTCACTTGCAAAAGGAAAACAGGAATCAAAATCAAACTGACCAGCTCCATCAATAATTGAGGCAGTATAGCACAGTGGTTTAGGCCTCTGAGCTGGAGACCTGGGGTTGAATCTCACAGCCCCAACTTGCATACTGTGTGACCCTGAACAAGTCACGCAACTTCCTTGTGCTCCCAGGTAACACCTGGAAACAAGCTTCAGCTTAGTGTGCCTTTCCTGGGTAAACAACCCCCAGCTCCATCAATAAATTCTACAGAATGTGAGAAATCATAAAATGTGTTTTTATATACATGGCACAATTTGAGACATAAGGAAGTTGACAGACAGAGCCCCTTTAAAACATAGCACATTCATTGTACAAGAGGTATACACCGTAGGTAAGAGCATGGGACAGTGGACCACTAGAGTGGTACTTAGAGCAGTATAAGCAGAGGGCTAGGAGGGGTCAAAGACATTTGCAGAAGTGAACCTAGGAGTTGCAAAGGAGGGTTTTAAGAGATGAGGGAGAGAAGGCAGATCAAACAGCAGGGGGGATAGTTTACCAGAGCTTAGAGAGAGTCTGAAGGAGAAAGCTGTTGCTCATGACAGGATGAAATGGAACTAAAAAAAGAAACCATTTCCTAGTTCTCTTTTCCTGGACAACGAACCAAAATAACATTTATTTATGTATTTATTTATTTAATTATTCATTCATTTGGTTATTTATTTAATTATTTAAAATTTGCTCCCTAGGAGTGGCAGAGGCACACTGAGCCAGAGCTCATTTCCAGGTGCACCATGGGGGGGGAGCAAGGAGGTAAGAAATACAGTAGCAAAGTCCAATATTAAATACAGTGACGAGCAACGTACAATACAGAATATCAAATGACACTAGGTATAACATTTACAAACTAACAAGAATTTACAACAGTCAAACGTGACAAGCTTAGTGTAATGACACAGAATATCAGACATGCAAGGTACAAAATTCACAAAAGTATAACATTTACTGTATTACTGGTAATAAATCATTTAAGTAGTTGAACAGTGTGGTGGCCAGGGGAAGGTAATGTAGCAATCAAAAGTGGTGTGAGTGGCTAGCTGCAAGGAGCAGGTTAAATAACAGATAACAGATGCTCATAAAATGGGTGAGAAAAATCATTAAAAATTCTGTTTCCTCATTGGACAAAACACACCACATGACCGTGCATCATCCTGCAACGACTGCATGCCTGCACTTCTTTCTATTTTTTGCCTCCTTCAAAACAATTTTGGCCATTTTATAAAACAGATAATCCACTACAGGGCATGCAGTCATGCTCTGTCTGATATACATATGCAATGGTGGGTGTTGTGAGGCACAAGGCCACAGGCCAAGTGCATTCAACCACCCAAGACATGTGTATATCAGAGCATGACCGCAAGCCCTGTAGTGGATTATCCAAATGTATAAAAATAGCCAAATATTTGAAAACAAAAGAGAAAGAAATACGGCCTCATCCAAATGCAAGATAATCTCAATAAAACAAAGCATATTTCACCAACTAACAAATACATAGGAAGAAGCTAAAGAAGAAAACGAGATGAGGCCAAGCAAGAGATGAAGGTGTTCCAAAGAATATGAAAGCAACTAGAAAAGAACAAAGGACTAACTAGCGCAGGTTCTGTAGCAAGGGAAATGGAAAGAGTGAGCAAAGGAAGTAAGATAACAAGATGGAGGCGGTGAAGTGAGAGTAGCAATGGGAGGGGATGGTAGCAAGTCAGTATGTAGCCAGGAAAGAAGATCAATGGGAGAGATGCTGGGCTTCAAGGGAGGGGGGGAGAGAGGTTATGATAAGGGGAGCAGTGATAGATAAGTGCGAGAGCTTTTGGGCAAAATGAGAGAAGGACTGGAAAAGAGGATCCAGTCTGGCCAGGGTGCATTTGAGGGCATTTTTTTCACCTGCTCCAGTGCCCAGTCTGGCCCCCTCTCCTTTGGACACTGCATCATTGACCCTGGACACCCCCATACCATCCTCATCTTTATCTGTCCATCCCCCACAATGGCACGCACCTGTGGTAGACCTGGGGTAACCCTCCCCCAAGGGGATGCCAGGGAGGGACGGAGATAGTTCCGCTACCTTGACCACAGGACAGCAGGGGGATTGGAAGAGTAACGGTTGGCAGGATGTCTATGTGGCGTCAGGGAATGGGGCAGCCATGATCTGGTGGCCAGGTGAGCGATTTTCCTCTTTTCTACCCCTCCCACCTCCCACCACCCACAATCAGGCAGCTGCATGCAGCATCTTGGGGTGGGAATGTCTGATGGAGTGGGTGGTGCTTCACACTGCCTAGGACGCCGCCACTTGCCGCCACCATAAGCCACTAATGAAGTGGTCCCATACTGCCCTCCCCCTGGGAGGGAAGTGTCCAAGGAATTCTCTGACTCCCTCAATCCCCTAAGATGAAGCCCCTTTTTCCGCCTCAGGACCTCCCTACCTTGGTGCATGCCTTCATGATCTCCAGGCTTGATTACTGCAATGCTCTTTACTTCAGGGTCTCTGGAGGTACCCTCTGCTGGCTGCAGCTAGTGCAGAACGCAGCTGCCAGGTTAATGATGGGCCTCTCAAGGTTCTGCCATGTGACCTCGGTGCTGCATGAACTGCATTGGCTGCCAGTCAGGTGGAGGGTTATCTTCAAGGTGGGCTTGCTTGCCTTTACATACGAACATACATACAAATATGCCAGCAGAAACGGACCACCCGTCTATCTAAGTCAGCTTGAGTGTGCAGCTAGCACCCCTAGTTTGCAGCTGCCCCACCCCTCCTCCCCTTTGTCATCCCACTGCCGCCCCCTACCTCCCCACCCTCACTCTCCCCTGTTCCCTGTCCCATGCCCTTTTAAAGCTGTTCACAGATTTACATGATACCACCCATTTTGATAGTGCATTCCATTTTGCTACCACCCTCTCCGTGAAATAGTGTCTCCTCATTCCCCTCCTAAATCTTCCTCCTTCTATTTTTAGCCCATGCCCCCTGGTGTCCCTCCCCCTTCTTAGCTTAAAAACCCCATCTGCCCTATCCTTATTGATTCCCCTCAGATACATGAATGTCTCTATCATGTCCCCCCTGTACCTTCTGTCCTCTGGTGTGTACATATTCAGATCTCCCAGCCTGCTCTCATAGTCTCTCTCCCCTCCATTCCACATATCATCTTCATTGTCCTCTTCTGCACCCCCTCCAGTAGCCTGATATCACGCTTCAGGTATGGCCTCCAAAACTGCACGCAGTACTCCAAGTATGGCCTTACCAGAGACCTGTAGAGGGGCAAGATCACCTCTCTTCGCCTGGATGAAAACCCCCTCACTATGCACCTCAGCATTTTGTTCGCTTTTGCAGCCGCTCTCCTGCACTGGGCAGTGTTGCTCATGGTTCCTGTTACCATTATCCCCTAGGGCCTTCTCCTCCTCAGTGATCCCCAGCTTAACCCCCACCCCCAGTCAGTATTCTCTCCTTGGATTCTTCACCTCGAAGTGCATAACCTTACACTTCTTTGCATTGAACCCCAGCTGCCACCTCTCTGACCACTCCTCTAGCTTGCTTAGGTCCCCCTGCAGCTGCTTCCATCCCTCCCCTCCATCCACCACTTCTCCCATTTTGGTGTCATCTGCGAACAGACTTACCTTGCTAACCACCCCATGTGCAATGTCTGATATGAAGAGCCCAAATAATACTGGTCCCAGCACAGAACCCTGTGGTACCCCGCTCATCATCGGCTTTGGAGTTGAGAGCTCCCCTCCCACCACCACCCATTGCAGCCTCTCACTCAGCCAGCTTGTAATCCAGTTCAGCATTTTTGCCCCTACCCCTACACCAGTTAGCTCCCCACCAAGACGCCCATGAGGCACAGAATCGAAGGCCTTGCTGAAGTCCAGGTAAAGAATATCCACTGCATGATCCTTATCCAGCTCCCTGTCACCCAGTCGTAATATTGTATCAGGTTGGTTTGACAAGACTTCCCCAAAACAAACCCATGCTGCCTCACATCCTGGAGGCTGTTGTCCTCCAGGTATGATACCAGCGTTTCCTTTAGTATCGTTTCCCTGAGTTTGCACACTATGGAGGTAAGACTTACTGGACAATAATTACCCGGTTCGTCTCTTGGTCCAATCTTGTGTAATGGCACTACATGTGCCATCCTCCAGTCCAGTGGCACACATTCCAAATCCAGTGAGTTGCTGTACAGATCCTCCAGCAGCTCCGCCAACACCTCTGCCATCTCCCTCAGTACCCTGGAGTGGATACTATCCGACCCTGGTGCCTCCGTGCCATTAGTCCCTCTAGGACTCTGCCTCCCTCATTTCTTCCATCTGTCACTGCCTCTCCCCCGCCCCCACCCTCCCAGCCCATGGTGGTAGCAGTCTCCTTTTCTTCCGTGAACATTGAGCAAAGTATTTATTCAGTGCTTCCGCCTGTTCCTCCCCTTTTCTGTCCACCCCCACCTTTTATCCTCACTATTGTCTCCTTGCACTTTCTTTTCTCCCTGATGTATCTGAAAAAGTCTTTCTCCCCACCCCCCATTAATTCCCTACGTTAATCTCAGTTCCCTCTGGGCCTTGGCTTCTCTCGCTTTTCTGGTCACCTCCCTATACCATCTTGCATACTCCTCCCTGTCCCCTTCCTTCCCCATCCTCCTATACCTCTGGTGAGCCTCTCATTTTTCCCTCACTGCCTCCACTACCTCACTGTTCAACCAGAATGGTTTCCTTGCTCTGCTCCTCTTACTCTGTGTCTAGGTGCAGGCTTCCGTTGCCTTTGTAATCCTCCCATTTAATAATATCCCATTTCTGCTCCTTGTCCATCTCCTGCCTTATGCACTCCAGTTTCCCTTTAAGTACTTCCTGCATCCTCCCAAAGTCCTCCCCCCTGAAGTTTACCACCCGGGTTATTGATTTCTCTGGCTCCCAACACATCATGATATTAAACCACAGTTTGGTGATCGCTGTCGGCTAGTGGGTCCTCCACCCTTATTTCCCTTACTGCCTCCCCATTTGACATTACCAGATCTAAAGTGTTCTTTAGCCTAGTAGGTACACTGATCAACTGCATCAGGAGACCCTCCTGGATCATGTCCAGGGTACTGGAGGTGACCAGAATGCTCCAGTCAACCCCCAGCAAGTTGAAATCCCCCATGATGACCACCTTCCCTTTTATACATACCTTTCTGATTTGTCCCACTAATTCCCTGTCAAGCTTCTCAGACTGGGATGGTGGCCTATATACCACCCCAAACCTCAGTTTCCTACCCCTTCAGTCTAGGATCCGCAGCCAGATTGTCTCTGTTCTCCTTTCCTCCCCCTTGTCCCTTGTGCATTTGATACCGTCCCTCACATAGACTGCCACCTTCCCCCCCTTCCTTCCTTATGGTCCTTACTGTATAATTTGTACCCTGGGTTTGCCAGATCCCAGTCCCGGTGCTCAGTTGCCCATGTTTCTGTGACAGCTGCAATATCCACCTTCCACACTGTCAAGAGTGCCTGTAGCTCAGCTGATTTGTTGCCTCAGCTTCTCGGATTCAGCAAGACCACCCTCCATCCTGCCCCCTTCTCTTCACTGCCCTCCATTACCTCCCTTCTACTCCCTCCCTTTTCAGCCTCCCTGAATACTTCCCTGCTAGCCTGGGGGGTAGGCTGTGACTCCACTCTATCAGATCCCTGCCTACCTGTTGTTCACTTGCCACCCCACCATCTAGTTTAAATCCACCTTTGTCACAATATACCTCCCCAATCTTTGCTTTAATACCTCCTTCCCCTCCCCACTCAGGTGCAGCCTATCCCTTGCAAACAGACTGTTATTAATCCAGGTACTACCCCAGTCACCCACAACCCCATACCACTTAGTTCGACACCATTCTACCAACCATGCGTTCAACTCCCCAATCCTCTCCTTTCTCACTGTGCTTGTGCAGGGTACTGGGAGCACCTCCGAGAAGGCCACAGACTCTCCAGTCTCCTCGCACAATCTTCCCACTTCCTCAACCCTTTCCCCTGTTGCCTCCACCATTTCCCCTGCTAGGTCATTTGTCCTCAGATGTACCACAATATGCGGTTTCCTCCTACCCCTCCTTGTGCACCTTAGGAGTGCCTCTCCTGCCTTGTCTGCCTTTAATCCTGGTATGGACTCCACCCATATCCAACTGTGCCTCTCCCCCTTGCTGCCCCATCTGATCCCCTTCAGTATGGAGTCCCACGACACCAGTACACCCCCTTCCTCTTTCTTTATGCCGTTGCCACCCCCCCACCCAGGTTCTCATTCCCAGGGCCACTCAAGACAGTGCTTTTACCATTTGCACCAGTGTCTTCCCCCCTGCCCCTCTCAATTGAGACCTCTCCCCCTCCTCCTGTTTGACTGCCAACCTCCCTCTCCCTCCTCATCTCTCCGAGTATTATCCCTCCTCCTGCCACACCATACTCAATCTCTCCACTAGTAATGCCCCTCACTCCCTTCTCCTCATGTGTTGCTAGTACAGCAAACATGTTCTCCACCCTCTTTGCATTACTATGTGTTTTCTCCTCCCTCCTGCCTACTGCTGCTCCTCTTTTGCTAGACCCTACTGGAGCTCACCCTTCATCTGCTGGCTTCCTGTCTAGTTTGCCCCCTTCCCCCCTTGACCCACTGTTCCTTCTCTATGGTGCCCCCTGATACTCTCCGATGTCAGCCCTTCTATCAACGCAACCCTCCCCTCACTCCTCAATCTCCCCAGCTCCCTACCAAGCCACTGAACCTTTTCCTTAAGTCTCCTTAGCCTGGGGCATATTGGGCACCCTCCCAGCCTCCACAGTATGTTCATCCACACTGCTGCCGCACAACCATTGCACCCCACAATCCTACCCATGGTTCACACTACCCGTACAGGGCAGTGAAATATAGTCTGTCTATACTGACTGCAGATGTTTACAAACACAATTACAAACCCACCAACAGCATTCCCAAGTCTCACAAACACATACAGTCCAGAAATTAGATGTTTGCCCCAGGTCCTCTTTAGGCCCCTCCACCGGCTTTAATTGGGGCCATTGTGCCCCCCGTTGAGCTTAATTCAAAAAACACACAGCCACATAAACCTTCAAGTTAAATTCAAAAGGCACAGCCACAGAAACCTTTCAGCTTAATTCAAAAAACTCAGCCACAGAAACCTTTAAGTTAAATAAAAAAAAAACAACAATAGCCAGCTGGTGGCGCTGAGGGCTAAGGCACTGGGCACCTTACCTCACACTACACCAGTGACCCATGTTCGGGAATGAGCACGAACCGCCGGGGTCAGCAGGGGGGGAGGAGAAGGATTGAGCATCCGAGGGACTGCTCTCCTTCTCTGGGGAGGAGGGCCACCAGCAGTCAGTGTCAACTGGCCCCTGGCAGTGGCTGGGGGATGGCACACTGATGTAGAGGGCGAGAGGTGGAGGCAGATGCTGGTGGAGTGCATGCGGGCCTTACATGCTCTCTCCTAGGGCGTCATTGCACGCCTCCTCTCCTAAGAGGAGAAAAGTGGAAAAAGTGTCCTGGGCATGGCACAATAGCAGCCAATCCCCACAGGCCCCGCTTCTGTGAATAGCGGTAACCTCCACACCGGATCCATTCTGGTAGTTTGAGGGATCCTCACCGCCCCACCATGAGGTGCAAGCCATAGAGGACATTGGAATGTAGGCCATGAGTGGGGGATGGGGCTGGGGGATCAGGCTAGGTGTGCCACCCAGGAGAGAAAAAGAAACTAACTGCAAAAAAAAAATAGAAAAACTTACAAAAATTCCCTCCACACTAACTCGCTCCACAGCAAGTAGAATTAACTAATCCTAGCCCAGCCTCTAACTGAAATTGTAATACCAAATGCCCTTGTATGCAGCCTAAGACAGCCAACTGCAGTAATAAATGGAAACTACAATCCTACTTATAAGATCTACAGTACTAACTGTATACCACTGTCCTATTCATAAGCTATATATATTTATATATATCTTTAAGAATTAGCTCATATGGCTATTTCTTGTTTCCTCCTTCCTGACCTGCCCTGAGGGCTCAGGTCAGTTTGCAGCTTCCCAAGCTCCTCCCTCACAGCCGTCAAACCCAACCCCCAGTGGCATTTCAGTATTTAAGACCCTCCAGCCACAGAAACCTTTAAACTAAATTCCACGTTAAGCTAAATTAAAAAAACAAATAAAACAATAGCAAAACTTACAAAAATCCTCTCCACACTAACTCTCTCCAGAGCAAGTAGAATTAACTAATCCTTCTCTCCTGCAATTTAAAAAACAATAGCAAAACTTACAAAAATCCTCTCCACAGCAAGTAGAATTAACTAATCCTTCTCTCCTGCAGTTTGATGGCTCTGTCAGAATTTAAGGGTGCAACTCAGTTCAGCGCTTTTTATTTCTGCACGGGTCATTACAGCACCACCCATTCCAGCACCCTTCATTTCAGTGCTAGATTAGTGACAGCTGTCTCATTACAGCGCTAGATTAGTGAGAGCTGTCTCATTACAGAGCTAGATTAGTGAGAGTTGTCTAATCTGTGCTAGAACTGTAATTAACTTTTTTAACTAAACCTTCATGAAACAAAAGGTCTAAATACCTTATAGCCTGGCATACTATGTAACTACAATGCCTCAAGAGCCTGTTCATTTCTTACCCAGCTTGGATCTGCAGAAATAAATAGAATAAGAAACACGAACAAACTAAAATAAAAGTGTCCAGCGTTAATTGATATATGTAATCATATAAATAATGTACAGATGTCTTCTTAAACCTAAAACTAGTTGAAGAAGGGTGCACCTGCTCTGCAAAGTCTGCTTTCTTCTGGTTTCAGATTCTCTCTCTGCCCAGAGTCAGCTACACTCTCAAGTCCTGTGACTCCTTCAGTGCCACAGCCGGTAGAGAAGACCAGACTTTTTTTTAGGTGTTACTGCCTCCCTCAAATCAGTTTCCTTCTGTGTCTGAGCAGCTATACTATAACGTGTATCACAGGTGCAACCGGGGGTGGTAGGCTGGTGGCTGGGAGGGACCCTTTCTTGAATTTCAATTGGAAATAAAGAAAAGGTGATAAGGACACCTGCATAGTGTACTGGAACTGCAATCAAAACACAAAACACAAAAAACGGTGCTCAAATGGGAAGCACTGTAATGAAACGGCACTGAGTTGGGTGGCACTGGAATGTAAGCGTTGAACTGACCAGCGCTGAAATGAGAAGTGCTGAACTGGGCTACAGCCAAATTTAAAGGCTTTGTGGATAGGCAAGTCTGGGCATGTCCTGTTCAATCCCTCCAGCCACAGAAACCTTTAAGCTAAATTCCACTTTAAGCTAAATAAAAAAAAAAAAATAGCAAAACTTACAAAAATCCTCTCCACACTAACTCTCTCCACAGCAAGTAGAATTAACTAATCCTTCTCTCTTAAGGCCCTTAAGGCCCTACATGGACTCGGCCCTGGCTACCTGTCTGATCTCCTAACACCTATTATCCCAGTCCTTTCCCTCCATTCCTCCTCTAGGGGCCTCCTGGCGATTCCCTGGATGAGGTTTAAAACTGCCAGCGACAGGGCGTTTAGTGTCGCCTGCCCCGTCCTGTGGAATTCACTTCCTGTTGCCATCAGGGAGGCCCCTTCAGTTGAGGTTTTTAAGAGCTGCCTAAAGTCCCATCTTTTTGCTCTGGTCTTCCCGATATAAGTTTATGATTACTGAATCTGATATATATAATGATTGCTGAAGTTTTTATTTTATTTTTCTATTTGTTTTTTAATGTTTTAAAATGTATTCCTGTACATTTTTTACTCCCTACTATGTGTATGAGGCACCCAGAGCCTTCTGGAATGGGTGCCATACAAATAAATTTCGCCTTGCCTTGCCCTCCCTGCCAGCCTCCAGTCCTGTCATCCCGGGCTCAGGTGCAAACCCAGGTCACCAGTGGGCCAGGCGATTCCCTATCACCTGACGCCATGGAGTCAAGGACATTTTTTAACCACAAGAGTGCAGTGTACATATGTATGGAACACATACAAACAGGAGAGACAAAGAAGTAAGTGCCTCAGCTGGGACTTGAACCCAGGCCACCCGGAATCCTGTTTTGATTACACTGCCAGCTGTGCCACCAAGGCAGCTGGAACCTGGGCTATCCCAGAGCATGTTACTCTTTCTCCAGTGCACAACCTGGTGCTGCACAGGGATAATTACATTTTTCAATCACAACAGTGCAGTGCTCATATTTATGGAATATATACAAACAGAAGAGAGAAAGAAGTAAGTGCCTCAGCTGGGACTTGAACCAAGGTCACCTGGAATACTGTTCCAGTTGCACTACCACCTGTGCCACCAGGATTTTTTACTGTAAAGCATGCTTAGTGTGGGCAGAGCTTTCATGCATGGGGTTTATGTGGACTGTGAAGCTGAGGTGATAGTCCAGCCACACAACAAAATACTTAAAGTAAGGTACAGCTTCAAGTGGGATGCCAGTTAAAGTCCTAAAAACTGGTGTGTGTTGGAGCTCACTACCCTCTGCTTTGTGCCAAGGGTAATAGAGACAGCTTTTCTGGTGTTAAGCAATAGCTGCTTTGAGTGGAACCAGCACTGGACCTTGTCAAAGTCTTGCTGTATTGACAATGCCAGCTCAGGTGCCAAGCCATGGAACCAAAGAGCACTGTGTCACCCACATACTTATGGATATATGAGTAGACACAGACTGAGGGGAGGTCATTTAAAAAAGTGGAAAAGAGGATGTGACCTAGAATGAAGCTCTGGGGGTCACCAGATCTGATGGAAGGCATTACAGACCTGGACCAACTGGTGCTGGTCAGAGAAGTAGAAGTGGAGCCACCCCACAGCCAGTCAACAGTACCTTTAGCTTGTCCAGTGGGAGGTGATGGGCCACTGTGTTGAAGGTCTTACCCAACTCAATGAAAATGGCTGCTGTCATTTGGTCCTGGTTCATATCTTTTAGAATGGAGTCAGTAAACCAAAGGAAGGAGGAGACAGTAAAGTGATGTTTGCAGAAACCAGGATGATGCTTGGGAGCACAAGGAAGTTAAGTGACTTGCCAGACTGGAAAGGCAAGAGGAAGGAGTCAAGACAGAAGGAAAGTAGAGAAAGGGCAGGTTTTTCCTGCACCTCAGCCAGGCAAGGAATAGGGAGATAGGACAACGATTCCTATTAGTCGAAGAGACTCGCCCTTTATGGAGGGGGTTGGGTGGGAAGACTTCAGCCTACTTCCAAATCCATGAGACAGTCACAAGTTGAAAGAAGAGACTGAGGAGGGAGGCGATAGGAGCAGCAGTAGCAGAAGCAGAGGTGAAGGAGTTTAATATCCAAACCATCAGGGCTGTGCCCTTTGGAGGGATTGATAAAGTGTAAATAAATATATATTGCTGCAAGGCAGCAGCCCACTATAGGCCCTCCACCACCTAGCAATAGTGTCAAAGTGTACCAAAAGTGGGAATTAGAATTGCCTAAGCTGGGAGGCAAAGTCCAAGTCAATGGCAAAATAGTTGCTTTCATGTACATACTTCAGTTAACTTACCTTTCTTCTTGCAATAGTGAAAAATCCAAAATATTCAAGAATAATCAATGGTTTATTCATAGAAATATTTGAGACTCAAAGCAGACAGGTTTATACATATATGTATATATATATATATATATATATATATATATATATATATATATATATATATATATATATATATATATATATATATATATATATATATATATATATATATATATATATATATATATATATATATATATATATATATATATATATATATATATATATATATATATATATATATATATATATATATATATATATATATATATATATATATATATATATATATATATATATATATATATATATATATATATATATATATATATATATATATATATATATATATATATATATATATAATATATATATATATATATATATATATATATATATATATATATATATATACATATATATCCCGATCGCACTTACTGCAGAATACCTGGGAGCACACACAGCAGCTTCTTTTCCTGACAGACCGAACGCAATTCAGCAATATCTCCAGTCTTCTACAGGGTGAGCCTGGTTTCCACTCTTCAGACTTCCTTCTCCTCAGAACTCAGATTCAATCTGAACTATTGCTTACAACGGCTGCAGGCCGACTTCAAGACCTCTCACGTGCTTCCCGCGCAAACTGTACACCGCAGAAGCACAGAGCTCCTTCTCTCTTCACTGTCACAACTCATTTGACTTTGCCAGCAACAGTTCAGGGCATTTCCTTTGGCTCCACACCAGTTCTGTTGGTGGATTCAGCTGTCAATCACTGCAGGGCTCCCTCTGTTGGTGCAAAAAGGCGCCAAGGTCAAAACTACATTTCCCAGAGTCACTGCCCATACAATCCCCTTGTGGCTGGCTCAAAATTGAGAGTCCAAGATCTGATTTGCCCGCAGCAGGCTCCATTTTAAAGGTCCCCCCACACTGATTGGTCCAGTTCAGCAGTTCAAAACTAGAATGGAGGGCTAGGCAAAAACAGTTCAGACTGCAAAGAAAAGCAGGTTAGACAAACTGTATTTTCATTATTACTCTAAACAATTCCTGGCAGATTGTTGCACCTTTTGAAAGAGCTCCCTCTGCACATTTAGCGACTGCAGAAACGGAGCAAGTTGACAGCAGCCCGGGCGGGACTCGGGCATTGAAACACACAATCCCCCTTCTAAATTAATTATGTCTGCAAAGCAGACAGCTCTTAAAAAGATAGTACGTAGAGGCTCAAATAGCACTCACTTGGAACCACATTTAAACAGCTTAGATGCCAAACACCTCCAGACTTGGAGCATTCCTGCAAGCTCCTGGAAGACTTTTGGGAACCCCCATTTGCAGGGGGGTTACACCTGTAATCAGGAAATATTTCCCAGCTCTCCTTTCCTGGTCAACAAAAAAACTACAAACATATGATGAAGCCAGTAGAATAAGGCCATTACGTCTATTGCATCTGCTCATATTGCAGGATCCTCAGTGTTAGCTACTGACCCTGTCCCAACATCAGCCCCTCCCCTCCATCTACCCCTCTCTTGACCCTTATTGTGCCCATAGCTCTATCCCAGCCTCTCTTGAAGCTACCTACCATTTTCAATGAAACCGCCTCCTTAGGAAGCCCATTCCAACCTACCACCACCCTCTCCATGAAGAAGTGCTTCCTTGCCTGTCTCCTAAACCTCCCCCCAGATGAGAATTGTTATATTGCCTACCACCTAACAGTAAAACCTGCAAGCAAGACTCATCAAAGCTATCATATTTCATGCCAGTTCGCACCTTCCCTGTGACAAAAGTTCCTTTGGGCCATGTCAGCTTCCAGGGAGTTTTGTTTGAATCTCTTCCCCTGCTGCCACCATGTGGTTATACTAGGAAAATACCTATGTCCTGCTCGGGGATTTGGAAGGCCAAACAGTAATATTTGGTAGAGTGCACTTCGGATGATGGACTTTAAACAGAGAATGTCATGGTCAAATTCCCCCCATTCACTAAAATACCACAAACAGCTTAATCTGATTCTGTAAGTCAGTTTACATCTATACAAATATTCCCCTTCCTTGACCCCGTGTTACACCTGTAAATGAGCCCGCAGCTCAGTGTGCCTCTTTCGGTCATAAGCTTTCAAATAAAAATAAATAAAAATGTTTGCATTGCCCAGCAGAAATATTAAAATAGACCTTTGCAATAAGGATGCTGAGCCACTGGTACTATAAAAATAGTTTCTTTATTATTATAATGCTGCAAGTATTGCAGCAGGATATGTACAGCAAACAAAAAGATATACTACAAACAATATATGTACAGCAAACAAAAAGATATACTACAAACAGGATAAGTACAGCAAACAAAAATATATACTACAAACAGGATATGTACAGAAAACAAAAAGATATACACATTTACAGGAAAGGAAAATAAAACAGTTGGAACGGGTATATGGCTGTAGAATAAACTCACAATCTAGTCTCACACTAGGATATATATATTTACCTGCCAGCTAACTTGAAAGAGACATTCACTGTTCTTTTCTCTCCCAGATAAGCTAGCCATGGGAGCAGGGCTCTCCTTCCTATTGGTGACACTCACCAAAAGATAGACCCCAGGTCTACTTCGAAAGGTGCAGGAAGTCAAAGAGAGAGAGAGAGAGAGAGTTGCAGTTACTGTCTTCTATTTATTTATTCAGGGTAGTAGGATGGGACCTCTCTCTATTGTGACAGCCCTCTTCAGTATTCCCCACCCACATGAGTGTGTGTGTGTGTTTGTGTGTGTGATTACAGCTGTCAGGCCAAATTACACTTTCTCACCAAGCAACATCCTCACTGCATGATCGCACCTCTGAAACCTATCCCTAAGGTTTTATAGGAAAGGGAAAGGGGAAATTGTTTAACCAGGAGAGGCACACTAAGCCGAAGCTTGATTTCAGGTGCGACATGGGAGCAGAAGGGAGTTAAGTGGCTTGCTCAGGGTCACACAGTATGTGAGTGGGGGCTGTGGGATTCAAACCCAGGTCTCCAGGTTTGCAGCTCAGAGCCTTAAACCACTACGCCATACTGCCTGCTATTTCCCTCATGTCTTATTGTCTGAGTGTAGGAATCCCATCCTTGCAAGCTCACTCACATTCTTTTATTACTTTATTTCCTAGCTGCTCAGGATGTCTTGGTGGTAAAAGTAGCACCCTCACACCTGGCAACTGGTTTCCCCTGTAGGCTTCCCCGGATAGCTGCTGGGACATGTGACATGGACTCCATTTTGCTTGCCCAATGCCATCCAATCATAGAAGGAACTTATATAAGAATGAGCAGAAAATAAAATAATTACAATTACAAAAAGAGATTACATTAGCATGATGACATTCCTATCCCATTCCTCTTACAAAGTCCACTTTATTTGGTTGGTTATTTTATCAGGGAAGAGCTTATGAGAACTAGCCTCATTTTCAAAATTATCCTGGGGACAGTGGTACAAAAGAGGCAGCAATAGTAAAATATTGAGTCTCCAGCATACAAACAAAAATGGCATAATTTAATATTTACATTACTTCTTTAAACTTATATTTTATTCTTGTATACAAGAAACCCATTTACTGGTTGCAACCAAACCTCTGTTGAAAATGGGGTGCAGGCACAGGTACACATGATTTTGTTGGGACATGGCGCACCAGATGGCAGAGATACCTTAACCCCTCAGAGGTTAAATGACCTACTTATCAGTCACTGCACACACAGGTTTGCAGGGCAATGGATGTTAGTTTACTAATCAGGTGGTGCAATCTCCCCTTCAGGTGGCACTGCAGCCAACCTGCATCATGCCCTGGATGGGGGGGGGCCACGGCCGAGAGAAATCCTGTGTCGAGGGATATAAATAGAAACATAGAAACATAGAATTTGACGGCAGATAAGGACCGCTTGGCCCACCCAGTCCACCCATTTCCCTACCTAATGGATAAGCTGCAGATCCTAGTTAACCAGCAGCCTACTTCTTCCTACCCCCACCCCCTAGGAATTGCCTTATGACTGTCCCATGCATGCTTGAATTCCACCACAGTTTTTGACTCCACAACCTCTTCCGGAAGGCCGTTCCATGCATCCACAACCCTCTCTGTGGAAAAATACTTCCCGTAAATTACCTCTGAGCCGCCCCCATCTTCAAATTGTGCCCCTTGTTCTTGCACACTTTTTTTTTGAAGATGCTACCCTCTTGGACTTTGTTGATTCCTTCATGGGACTTGAAAGTTTCTATCATGTCCCCTCTCCTCCTTTCCTCAAGGCTATACATATTAAGCTCCTTAAGTCTCTCTTCTTCATATGTCTTCCGGTGCAGACCCTGCACCATTTTAGTTACCCTCCTCTGGACAGCTTCCATCCTGTCTATGTCTTTGCGGAGACTGGGTCTCCAGAACTGCAGTACTCCAGATGGGGTCTCACCAGCTGTCTGTAGAGAGGATAACTTCCTGTTTTCTACTGGTGATGCCTCCTATGCATCCCAGTATCCCCCAGCCCTCCTTGCTGCCCTCTCACATTGCTTGCCCACCTTTAGATCATCTGATATGACTACCCCAGCTCCTTTCCATTTTGTTGTTGTTAGCATCTCACCCCCCATTGTGTACTCTTCCCCTGGGTTTTTGTTTCCCAGGTGCATTACCTTGCACTTCTTAGCATTGAATCTAAGCTACCATACATTTGACCATTCCTCTAACCTTGCCAAGTCCCTTCTCATCCTTTCCACCCCACCTTGTGCATCAACTCTGTTGCAGATCTTTGTGTCATCTGCAAAGTGACATACTTTTCCTTCCAGTCCCTCTGCAATTTTGCTTATAAAGACATTGAAGAGGACGGTCCTAATACTGAACCCTGCGGTACCCCACTAGTAACCCCCCTTTCTTCAGAGTGGACTCCATTTACTATTACTCTCTGTGTCCTATTCTCCAGCCAATTCTTTACCCAGGCTGTCATCTTGGGACCCACTCCCAGGCTGGCTAACTTGTATATTAATCTTTTTGTGTGGGACTGTGTCAAATGCCTTGCTAAAGTCTAGGTAGGCCATATCCACAGCCCCTCCCTGATCTACTACTTTGGTCACCCAGTCAAAGAAATCTATCAGATTTGTCTGGCATGACCTTCCGCTGTGAATCCATGCTGCCTAGAGTCCTGTGCCCCTCTGGCCTCTAGATACTGACAATTCTTTCCTTCAAAGTGATTCCATCATTTTCCTACCACTGAGGTTAAACTAACAGGTCTGTAGTTTCCTGCTTCTGCCTTGCTCCCACTTTTGTGAAGGGAATCACATCTGCCTCCTCAGTCCTCGGGTACCACCCCATCCTCCCATGATTTGCTAAGAGAGTAGTCAGTGGTGTCACTAATTCTACTCTTAGTTCTTTTAGAATTCTGGGATGAATCCCATCAGGCCCATTGCCTTGTCCACCTTCAGTTTAAGAGTTCTTTCAGAACCCTTTCTTCTGTAAATGGGCTGGTATCAACTTCTGTATCCAGAGTGTTTCTACTGTTTGTTTTAGGTACCTCCCCCTCTTCCTTTGTAAATACTGAGCAAAAATATTTGTTTAGTATCTCTGCCTTTTCGCAGTCACCCTCTGCCCACCCTCCCTCCCTTTATTAAGCCTCACTATCCCTCCCTTGGTCTTCCTTCACTCCCTGATGTACCTATAAAAGGTTTTATCCCCCTTCTTAACTGAGTTGGCTATCTTTTCCTCGGTTTGGGCCTTTGCTGTTCTGACTGTCTTCCCAGCTTCCTTTTGCTTTAACTGATACAGTTCTCTGTCCTACTCCTTCTGTGATTCCTTGTACTTCCTGAGTGCTTTCTTTTTCTCTTGAACCTTCACTGCCACCTCCTTTCAGAACCATAGTGGTGTCTTACATCGTTTTGATTTGTTTATTTGCTTCATACAAAGGCTTGTTACCTCTGTGATGGCAGTTTTTATTATTCCCCATTGTTCTTCCACCCCTCCTTCCTGCCCATTTGCTAGTGCATTCCTTAGGCACTCACCCATTTTGGCAAAGTCAGCCCTCCTAAAGTCCAGTACTTTTGCCTTTGTATGACTTGACTCTGTTGTTGTGTTTATTGTAGACCATACTCATGTTCAATAGTCGCTAGTTCCCAGATGGCTACCCACTTCACATCTGTGACCGCTCATCTCCATTTGAGAGAACCAGGTCTAAGATTGCTCCTCTCGAGTGGGCTCAATACTAGTTGTCTAAGGCATACGCCTCCTGTGGGGCATCAGAATAACCCCACTCTGAAGTGGCTGCTGCAGCTGCACTCCAGTTAACATCTGGCATATTCAGATCACCCATCAGCAATATCTCCCTTTTTCTGCCATTCTAAGTATACTTTCTATCATTTCCTTGTCCATTTCCTCCACCAGAGAGGGGTCTGTATACAACCCTATGGATTGAGGTGCCATTGCCGGTCTCCAAATTTACCCACAGTGCTTCTTCTTCTCCCTGTTTTCCTTTTGTTCTATTGCTTTGATTCCTTCCCTTATGTAAAGAGCTACTCCTCCTCCTCTTTTACCCTCCCTGTCCCTCCTGTAGATATTGTATCCTGGTATGTTTACGTCCCAGTCATGGTTTTGTGTGTACCATGTTTCTGTGACTGCCACGATATCCAGATGTTCCTCCTCCATCAAGGCCACTAATTCAGGAAGCTTGTTACTCAGACTATGGGCATTGGTACTCATTGCTCTCCATTTTTTGATGGCTTTACCTTGTTTTGCAGCATCCCCCACTGACCTTTCTACCTGTTACTTCCAACCAGGAACTCCTCGCATTCAACAGAATGGGTTGCTTGACTGCTTGCTGGTGTTGGGGGACATGGGCACCTTAGATAGCAGAACGAAATACACTGGATCACTGAACTTCAAACACTTTACTTTTTATTTATTTATTTATTTATTTATTTTGTTGACCGGGTAAGTGCACTGGTACCGAAGCACCTTTTTCAGGCCCGACCCAGGTACAGAACAGTACACAACAAGACGGTGGAACAGGTACAAGCTCATAAGTGTGGTAATGCAAAAATTAAGTGACATGGTGCAAAGGTAAGGTGTTCAGACAGCACATTAAGTCAACAAAGTTTTGTAAGTCAGTCAAAGCAGGTACAGACATTAGACTCTTGGAGATGTACTTTCAGCTTGGCAGTGAACATGTTAGGGGAAGGGACAGCTCTGACAGTGAAAGGGATGCTGTTCTAGAATGATGCAGCTCTGTATTTGAAAGAGGTCTGGCCCAGGGGCCCCATATTCAAAGGTAGGAGGATGCATCACGCAATTGTATGTGCAGCGCAACTCAACTGTGCTGGCACAAAAACATGGTATATTCAGAAGGTGCATTGTAAACAGCGATTGCGCATGTGCAGCTGAATATCCCAAGCATGCGCAATTGTGCAGTGGGAGATGCACGGTGCGGAAGGCGCCCAGAGCCCAGTGTGGAGCATATGGAATTGCGCGATGCACGGCCACTTGCACCTTGCACAGATTTGCAATATTAAGCCAGGATATGCAAATGGCCTCATTGCACAGTCAGTGCCAAACAGCCCATTTGCATCTCATTACTGGAATGTATGTAGGCCATCTACATACCATTGGCGTGCACAGACTCAGCATTTCAGGGCAGCACCACCACTCCACAAAGGTGGTCAGGAGGTACTGCAGCCTAGCAGGCAGGTGAGACTGTATGGTTGTGTGTGGGTAGACTGCATTGGCCTGAGTACAGTACTACATACCACCCAACCCTGACGCGCCCATATGCATGCCAGGATCTTTGACAAATGGTCAGAATGTGTGACAAAGCATCACACATGACACTGCTCGGAAGACTGTGGAAATAAGTACACCAAATGTTGCTAATGTGTGCTGAGAACCAAGCATTTCATAGTATCATAGCCGCGGGTCGTGCCTGAAAATGGTCCCTGGGATCAGTGCACTCACCTGGTTATCAAAGTCATAAATAAATAAATCATACAATGCGCAGAACAGTCTCAGTGGTCAGTGTGTAATGTCACCCACTCTGTGGGTCAGAGGGTGACTGAGAGATAACATTAGTGCCTTACCCCGTACTGTGTGACAGTTGGGAGGTTTGCAGTGCCACTACCCATGTCCATCTCCGTGCCCTAGGTGGCCGCATGCACAACACTAGTAGGGTCCGGTGTCCTTGGGGCAAGCCCATGCCACTTCCAGTCCGCAGGTGGTGCCACCCCTGCCCTGCACTGCTCACAGTTGTGCACTGTCCACCACCAATACACTACAATGACCCAAACCCAGGACCCCTGTGGCATTGTCACACTGCAAGGATGACACCAGTGACATGTAAGTGGTTCCTGCTGGCATGGGTCTGGCACAGGCATGCAGTGTGCACCTATGGTGTTCCACCGTGGGTGGGTGCCATTAGGCTGTCCCTGACCCAAGCCATGCTGCCACCATTACCGCCATGCATTCTGCTCACCATTGTCCCAGACACCAACATGGGCGCATGTCTCCACCAGATGACACTCTGTGGCCACATAGGTGCAGGCCATGGCACCTGGTACATGTGCCACATTGTAGCTATCTGCTCCGCTGGTGTGTTGGAAGGCGCCTGACTAGCATGTGGCAGCTGGGCATCCCTGACCTGGGTGTGGTGGCTGACTGGGCGGTGCCGATGGTGTCAACCACCAGCACTTGGCAGTTGCTCAGCAGGCAGGCACAGCATGGCTGTGGCTTTGTGTACTACCATTCTGGCATAACTACTGTGTGTGGGTGCCTGAAACACACCCTGGTGCACCTCTGAGGGCTGTCTCAGGGTTGCCTGTCTGTAGTTCTGCAGCCTGTCTGTGGGTGGCTGGCCAATTTAGGCCATCCCCTTTCATACCTAACTTTGCATGGCACATTTCTGTGATGCGTGACACATGTGATGCACATTTTGGCTGAATATACAGTTGCGTGGCACATTCAGGTACGCACCCCTTTTTTCTGTGCCAGATACATTATTTCTGCGTGACTGCACTTTCAGCAATGCACGATGAATCTCTCCCTTTTGAATATTGTGCTTCAGCGCATTTTCTGAGACGCGCCACACATCTCCATTTTGGGCCATGCATCTCCTTTAAATATGTGGGCCCATGACTTTAATGGATGTCTTCAGGCCAAAGTTCATTTTCACAGTTAGTAATCACAGTCTCAAGGACCCCAGTTCACTAGTTCATACACAGTTCACTGTGGTAATTTGATTTTATGGGTAGTCATTCCAGTCCTTGTCTGAGACTGTACAGCATGCTAACTATATAGCAGCCACCTGCTATGGTGCATTCCATCATTCCTTTTTTTCCAGCTGGTCTCTCTCAGAACACTGTCTCTTTGGCCATTATGCAAGGTATGTACAGACAGCCTATCCATATTTCTCAGGCAACAGAGTGCCCAAGCATTCCCTATCCAGATCCTGCACTAAATCCTGGCTTCTCCACCCTTTTATTTAGTGGCACTACCTGCTCACATGGTCTGTTATGTGTTACAGAACATGGTATGTTGGCAAGGGACCTAATATAATCAGGGTGAACTCTCGGCTGAAGAAATCTGTCAGGCTGTTACTTCCTTTGTCAGACCTCAGTGTTTCTTCACATTTTTGGCCAGCATGGTTTGCTGGGAATGACCTGCATCACTCTCTTGGTGCCTACCCAGGTGCGCACTCCGACCCATCCTCCAGGGATGGCACTGCAGCAGCATGGGCAGTGGGCACCCCAACATTCAGGTGGAATGGGAAGAAGAAGTAGTACTAGTAATGGTAGGTTTATGTATTATGTGGCCCATCCCACAGGCTCAAGGCACCTTACAAAGCATAATATAGCAACCCGCATACTGTACCATACATATGTATACCAGAAGCATAGCCAGCTCGAAACAGTCATAGATAGAAACCAATGCAGTGTTCAACATATTGCTGCACAGGTTGTGTTGACTCAGCTAGAATAAGTTTGGTTCAATAGACAATGTTTAAGCCCTCACTTAAAACATTCCACGGAGGTGGCCAGTCATGAAAAATGGGGCAAGGAGTTCCAAAGCAGTAGACCAACCACCAAAATGCCCCATCCCCAGCCAGTGTTAACCTGGATCTGGGGACATCCAGGAGGCTTGTCTTTATGGAACGGAGAGGGTGGCCAGGAACATAAGGACAGAGGAGCTCTTTAAGGTAGCCAAAGCCCAGATCGTGCAGGGCTTTATGTATTTACAAACTGTGCCAAAATGTATGAGCAGCCTTTTGTCTTCCCAACAGCTTCAGTACCTGATGCTAATGTTGGCAATCAGCTCTGTTTCATGTTGGACTATAACAGAGGCAGACAGCAGACCACTAGAGTGAGCCTGCGCTACGTTATGGATGTAAGCTTCCAAGCTGCTTCGAGTGGCACCTTACAACAAGTTAACAGTTTTACTGAATCTGTTACAGTCATGGTTCTCTATCATTTCACAAGTTTTTTTTTAATGTTGATCATCTGCAGAGTTCAAAAGTTAGCAGATCATTATCATTAAGTGAATTAGAAATGCTGTTATGTATGCTGCATGTACTTTCCCCCAGAAATCGGCAGTGATTGTATAAGCCACATATACACGGCAGTTTCAGATGGTACTTAAATACTTGCTTGGCTACTCTTATGCCATGGCAGCATGTAGCTCTGGGTTACATACTTGTAGAATATACGTGCTGGATATAACTCTCCAACATGTAACGATACAGTGGGGAAAAATGGATTCTTACTGATTGCACAACAACAATTGATAATGTCCCCGTGAGAATGCTTGCCTTGCAAATTGTGAAAACAATAAAATGTGTAAAAAAAATACATATTTTTTCATATTTTAGTGGTTTGTAACTTAAATCTACTCAGTCAATTGTTTTCACATTTGGTGGATCCAGAGATACTGCCATAAAGGGTGTGCGTGCCAAATTTCAAGTCCCTCGGTCAAAGGGCAGCTGATTTTAAGAGTCTGAAAATAGGGGTTAACAACGAAGTGTCTACTCAGCCCTAACCACAGTGGTGCAGTGGCATCACTATAATCAGCCCTTTCTGTATTATCCACATTTTCACTGGGGAATCATAACACATGGGTTCTATGCAGTCTTACTGGGGCACTGGCACAGTTCAAAACTGTGACATCAGCACAGAATGCTGGTGGCATGAGAGTTCCACTACCTCTAACTGATAGTCTTGTACTCCTGAAGTCTGACCTAATCTTTGCAATATTTGTTCTTTTTCTCCCGAGTATGTAACTCTAGCAGGAAGACCTGATTGTCACTACAGGCAGTACTCTTACATTCAATCAATGCCTGTTTTACAGTTAAATTGGCAAGCCTAATTTTTTTTTCCTCACAAACGACTTCACTGCTGAAGGTCTGTGTAGGGGGCATTAACCCTATTTAGAGCAGCAGTGCAATGAAATTGGTCAAAAAATTAGACCCCTCCCTTTTTTCACTATAAAATGTGCCGGGCATCTAGTTTTAAGAAGGTAAAATTTTGTATTTTAATTTAGTTTTTCCCCCCAAGTAAAAAAAGATGGCCACCATATTTGGCTGAATGCAACGGTTAGGACCAAGAAGATAACAAATGCATGCTGCACACTATAGCAGGGCAGCTAGAAAAATAGATTTGACAGGTATGTAAATATTTTTACTGATTGCAGCTGAACCTAGATTTTTAGAAAAACAATTTTTAGTGCACTGCTGCTTTAATATTTCAAAGGTGTAAGAGACCTATGAACCTTTATTGTTATATTTGGTCAGATTTTCTTAGTCTGGTGCCTATGGTAAGACTGAGGATCAGTTTCCATCCCCTTGTGTCGAATTGCGGCTGAGTTTAATCACTCTTTAGCTGGTATTGGAGGGGTGACTGTATTTTATGTATTTGTTTATGAGACTTTTAAATTGGTTAAGACCCTCATATCCACGTGTAAGTGTGGGCACTGTTTTATCACTCTTTTTCACTGCCCAGAGCACGTTTTTTGCAACTGCACTTGTGCAACTGTGTTTATTTTGTTTTTGCTTACACAAACTGCTGTTTTTTGTGCACTTCTTTTGGCAACAGGTTTGAGTATTCGCAACACTTATCTGCTTTAGTATCCAGTTTTGCATGATTATCTGATGTATTGTTTGCACAATTCCTGAATCTGCCACCCACACATACTTTTTTCAGAGGTCATTAGTTTGGCGGGACTATTTCACTGGCAAAAGACATATTTATTTGGCACCGTGATTTTTCACAGATCATTTACCTTTACATTCAAAAAGTGCAAAGTATGTCTGAAAAGTATGTGGCTGTCTCCTCATGGGTCATTCTGCTTGTTCTCCACTAGTAAAGAAAATGATAGATGTTTGCCACCCCCCCCCCCCCCAGCATGCTAGTGCACAGGGAAGGTGCATCTGACTTATCTCTTGGTAGCTGCAGATATGAGTTGCATAATTCCTTCCATTATCTTCTAAATTAGATTTTTTTCCATGATGAAGAACTACAAACCCATCCTGAGAAGACACCTGAATCTCATTCCAATCTCCCAGGCCAAGGGGGTTCACAACAGGCATGTGCAGATGTACTGAAGCATTATAACAGTGTTCTTCCAAACTTGCAAAACACTCCTGGTTTTATCAGGGCTCAGCTGTTACATGCAGCCACAGCACAATGACGATTCTAATGGCAATAAGACCCCGGTGAAACCAGCAGTTTTTCAGGACGATGGTGACACTGTATCAGACGTAGTAGAAAGTAAAGGAACGGGGTCATAATGTAGCAAGAACATTATGCCACATGGCAAACTGCTGCTAACACAGCACGATTTCTGCCATGAGGCATAAGTCTTTTCTATGGAGGCTCTGTCCACCACACACCCCATTGCGGGGGGCTGCTTCCGCCCCCACTAAAGATTCTCAACTGTGGGAAGGGGTCCAACTCAGGGAGCGCACAAGTCCATAAAAAAATAAAATGTTCCTGGGACCAGGAATCAAACCCAGTCCCAGGCGCAGCACCTTGGTTCCCACTGCTGTGGCTCAGTCCTGTGAGCCACAACAGCTGCTCGTCAGTATCCGCTCCCAGCAGAGATCTTATCCTCTGCCTGGGAGACTGCTACTGGTGCAATACCATGTACAGCAGTATACGTGGTATTGTACCAGTACGTGAGAATATAAGCCTGCGCGGGTTAGCCATAATGTCGTACGCTATTAAGCGTGTGACATTATGACCCGGTATGAAAAGGAAATGGTAGAGAACATCAACTCCTCCACTCTTCCATTTCTGTTTGGTACTCAATACACTTTTCTGATCAAGGAGACCTGTAGAACCCTACAGCTGCTATCAAAGGTGCAAGTGGAAACTCAACTATCTGTGAATCCCATTTTGTCACGTTTCAGGAAGGCTCCCAAGTGGTTCCTGAGTTTTCTTCATTTGGAGCAGATAGTCAATATGGAATGGAATGACTTGGAGAAAAAGAAGCTGTTTATGAAGAGAGGGGTTAAATACTATCTGTTTTAGAAAGCCTAGTTGAAAAAATGGGATACACTACTGATCACGGCCACGATGATCTCTAATCCACAAAAAGGGACTAAACAAGATCTGAATCAATACAGACCCATTTTGGTTCTTCTTACCCTCCATAAGGTTCTCAAAAAGTGTCTTCACTCACAACTGATTGAGCAACTCAATCTGTCCAGTCAGCTCCCTCCTGTGTAATCTGGTTTCAGGAAAAAGCATGCCACCATATCAGCATTGCTCTAAAAGTCATCAGTGATCTACCTGAAAGATCTCCTGACTCCCTACTCCCTCAGTCGTCCTCTCTGATCTGCCAATGAGGGATCTAAAAACATCTGGAGCACGTGCTTTTTCATTTGCAGCACAAACCCTGTCAAATTCTCTACCTCGTTGGTTAAGAGAATGCCAGACCATCAGTAATTTTAAATCTACGTTAAAAACGTATTTATTTTCATTGGCTTTTCCAGACTGATTTTAAATAATGTATGTTGCTGTCTGTTTCAATATTTGCGGTTTATACTGTGTACAGTGCCTTGATTTTGAAAGGCGCTATATACAGTAAATAAAGAGTTGATTGATTGATTTCCCAATAGCCATGGACAATGGTCTCCTCACTAGGGCCATCTTTGTAGAGCTCTCCAAGGCCATTGACTCAGTGGATCATGCAATACTCATGCAGAAGCTCAAGACCAAGGTCTCAGCCAACCAACCAACCATCAAATGACTCAAAAACTGCTTGAGTAACCAAATCCAGTTAGTGTCCAAACGAGGCATTACTTCAGACCTTGCTGTCTTAAATCTTGGAATTCCTCAAGACTCAATCCTTGGCACTCTGCCATTCTCCATTTTTGTTAAAGGGAAACACCTGTACCCCCAACACTACACCCCCCCCCAAACCAGCAACCCCCCCTTAGGCTTTTGGCAAAGAAATAATTTTTAATTAACTCTGTGGCTTCATATGCAATCCAGTGTAACAGTCATAATGTAAATAGTGTCGGAGCACCGCAGCACCATTTCACATTCTCAGTGCGGTGCAACACCACTCACTGTATCACTTTCTACAATGAGTGGTGTAGCACTGTGCTGAAAATGTGAAATGGCTTCAGCACTGTTTATAGTATGACTGTTATACTGGATCATATATAAAGTCATAGAAGTCATTTAAAAATTATTCCTTTGCCATAAAGGGAAATGCCCACCTGTAATTGAGTCATGCCTTGGTGTGAGGCATGGCCCAATTAGCAGTTTTTGCAAAGAGGTTTAATTTCTTTAACTTACAGTTGGTGAGGTATATAGATATTATCTGGCTGATCCTGCCTCCCTCCTGCCAGCATTTTCAACTGCTCAACGCACCCACAACCTCCCACGGCTATCCCACTATGATCTATGACATGGGGAGCAGCGTGCTGGCATGCCCATAGACAGCCTGTGTAAATGGAGCTATTAACAGCTCTGATTTCCAAAGTACATGTCCTGGTGCTATACTTAGACCAGGCATAGACTGGCAGTTGATGTAAGTAATAAGACACAACAGACACTTTAACACATGGCTAGGAGGCATTGTGAGGCACGAGGCCATCATCCGAGTGCATCCAGCTTCCTAGCCATGTGTTAAAGTGTCTAACGCACATCCAGGAGTGTCTTATTGCGCTTATGAAATGGTTATCTTAAAATACAGATGTATGTGATCACTAAAATGCATAATATTTAATAGCAAAAAATTGACATGTTTGTCCTAATTTTCCATAAAATAGTTCCTCTGCCTGTTTTTTTTTTTTTTTGATTTGAGGACTTTTGAGCTGCTAAGGCATCCTTACTTGTAGTGATGTAGTTGTCACGGCATTCCCCCCTTCCCCACAACTAGCAGTAGTCATACTCCCTTTAGTTTGAACAAGAAATTCTGTTGTCTCTTTTTTTTAAATATATAATTTTTATACATTATGTTAATGGGTGGCGCTAGGGAAAACGAGCTGCTTTTGTTTACAGCACATGGGAGAAAGCCGTTCCACGATGCGGAAGCGAATTATAGCCAAAGGGATAAGCAGTGATAGGACTGCTGCAGAGAAAACCCCAAGGTAACAAAAGAATAGTTTGTGTGGGAGAACAACATTGTGCACACACTGAATCTTAATAAACAAGTAGGACTTCTGGGAGTGAAGTATAGAGTGCCCGCTAAGCATTTTAGTTACAGACCAAGAGAGAGACAGAGCACGTGGGCGGGGGAGTTGAAAGAAAGCCATTGAGCCCTGTCCTGGCACTTTTTATTTTTGAATGATGCAGGTCTTCAATTTCAGTTACAGATATGTTGACAGATCAAAAATACAGCCTGGTATTTCACTTGCAGTTGGTGAAAACAAGATGGCTGATTTTCAATTTGCCAACATTCTAACTGGCATCTTTACTAGGATCAGTGCCCACAGGGCACTGCTGGTCCTTTTTCATGTGCATAAGAAGGAATATCACACAGGTATGGACCAATCAGGATGCCTAAATTCTGATGCCCATTTCACATTACAGTTGGAGAGGTATATAGATATTATTTGGCTGATCCTGCCTCCCTCCTGCCAGCATTTTGAACTGCTCAACGCACCCACAACCTCCCAATATGATGTATGATGTATGACATGGGGAGCAGCGGACCGGTGGGCCCATTGACAGCCTGTGTAAATGGAGCTATTAACAGCTCCGGTTTCCAAAGTACATGTCCCGGTATGATACTGAGACCAGGCATAGACTGGCAGTTGACTGCCAGTTTATACCTGGTCTTGGTATAGCACCAGGACATGTACATCAGAAACCGGAGCTGTTAATAGCTCCATTTACACAGGATATCTACGGATGTTCCTGCAGCTGCTCCCCGACTCATGCATCATCCTGGGACAGCCGCGGGAGGTTGGGGGCATGCTGAGCAGTTCAAAATGCTGGCGGGAGGGAGGCAGGATCAGCCTGATAATACCTATACACCTCACCAACCGTAAGTTAAAGAAATTAAACTTCTTTGCAAAAAATGCTAATTGGGCCATGCCTCACACGAAGGCATGGCTCGATTACAGGTGGACATTTCCCTTTAATAATCTAATCGGGGGTTTTGTTTTTGGAGGAGTGGTGGTGGAGGGACAGGTGTTGTCCTTTAATGACCTCCTAAATCACAGTGGAAGGTGTCATCTACATACATATGCAGATGACACCATACTCTTCTACAGTGCAATGACATTGTCTAAGGTTAATTCTGTACTCCAACCTGATTTCAACACAGTCTCCTCCTGGTTCGTCAACAACTGTCTGATCCTTAATGCAGCCAAAACTAAGTATATGGTGTTTGTATCCCAGAACTTACTGACTTGTTCAGCTGATTCACTTGCAATCACAGTATCAGATGGAAAACCTATTAAGCAAGTCAACACATTCAAATATCTAGGAATCTGGCTTGATGTATGACTTACATAGAGTACAATAGACAAATCGATCACTTTTTCAGATTTTACAGGGTATGTACAGTACTAAATACTAGTTACAGCTGTGTCATATAACCAAATGTCATATACGAGACCTTTCAGTAGGGGGCTGTCTGATGGCACAGTGGAAGTGCTTTGAGAATCCATATCTGCAATCCAAGTTCAGAAGTGAGCCCGGGTCTGCACAGATTGGGCAGTCAGGCTGGGGAGTGCTCCCAAAGGGAACGTGAGCCAGCTGGGGGAGGAAGACAGCCTCACTCCAGTGCAGCAGCGGCTCCTCATGGTGAGCCAAGGAGCTTGCTCCTTTGTGAGTGGTGGTGCATTCCCGGAGTATGCTGCTGTGTCTGAGGCTGACAGAGGCTGTGCCAGCCATCTGGGGTGGAGGGATGGACCAAAATGGGAGGAAACTGGAAAGACCCATGTGCCACAGCCACTGAGTGTGATGATCCCCATGATCCTCGGGCTTCACACTGTGTGGATCCCTGCTGGCCAAAAGAGCAGACGGAGTGGCAGTCAGGCCTGGAGACTGGTAGCTGACCCACAGAAAGGAGCGGGTGGGGGTCCAGACCAAACAGCTATATAGAAAAGAAAAATAGACCTTTCAGTTCAAATTGATCAAGTTGCCTATACACAGTTTCCCATATATTACATATATCTCCATATGTATGTAACCCCCCTGTTACCCAGGGTTACTAGAATCCCAGTAAGACCTAGTAGTAGGCAGGGAAGGCAGCTTGTGAAACTCCAGTTAAATGGATTTCACACTGTCTCACTCTGTTCTCAGTCTCAGCTGAGACTGAGGGATGACATCATAATAGAACTGTCGCAGCTGCATAAGCCACACTGGAATGTTGCAGTTGAAGGTTAGAGTAGAACGTTGGGGAATTTGAAGTAGAGTCTGTAGAGTTCAGTACAGTGTGGCAGTCTGAAAGAGGGGCTTTGCTGTAAGCAGACCCTCAGAGCTCTAAGCTCTGTCAAAGAGCTACTTTTGTTGTATAGGTGTGTGTTCTCACCCGAAGAGGAACACAAGAAGAGCATATTGAAGTGGTGGAGACCGCTTTCAATGGTTCTGGGCCCCATCCCTGCGGGGATGGGGGGGAAGGAATCAGCCTGCTTCCAGGGGCAACCCCCTTGGTCCGGCTAGGGAAAAGAAGCTGCCTAGTTTAAATTCATGCTGAGGCACCAGAAGTTCTAGACGAGATTCCTTGAGGAGTAAACACCTGTGGGGCATCTGCAACCGAAGGGTGAGTTCGCTCTGCTAAAGGGCCATGTGATTTCACCTACATCAAGATGAAACTAAAGGGACTGTTACTGTGGGGTCAGGAAAAGACAGCCAAGTACAGTTTGGAAGATGTGGGGATTGGACTGATTAATTCTGTGGGGGGTCTAGAGAAATGGACAAAGCCACTTATTAAGTATGTTCAAGTCCAGCACAAATGGGATGTAAAGACCATAGACTGAATGTGAAATACATTTAAAAAGAATCTACACAGCAAAGTGTTTTCAAGGATGAGGTGTTACAGTCCAGAGAAATGGCTGGGTATGAATTATGGGAGCGAGAGGTGGGAGACCCCCCCCCCCCCATCAGTAGTAACCAAATTCACCTCTACGGATTTGCTCTGGGACACCTGTTGCTTACTCTCAGAAACTTGGCGAGTGCCTGAGGAAAGTACCCAGACGTGGGATTGATGAGGAAGATTCCCTTATGAAGCAGAAATGCTCATAGGTGGTTTAGGGAGCCACCAGTAAATGTTTCCATGCTATATGGAAAGTGTCCAAGTGGTTGGCAAGGGAGCCAAGCCAGGGAAAACCCAGAGCAGCGAACAAGTTCGAGCTGTGTGCCCAGTGTGTTTCAGAGCCTGAGGGCTAAAGTGAATGAGGATGTGTTCTGGTCTCCTTAAATCTGCATTACCAGGAGTGTAGCCCCGTGGAGGTCCATCTATGCTTTGTTTATTCTGTTGGATGTGAATAAAAGCCACACTTTAGAATCCCACTTCTGGTATTGGACATTACAGTTATTGCTTCCTGTGTCCGGAGTTACTTGGGTGCCCCTGTGCAGAGTAGCCAAACCTAGCCAATGTGCCGAGTGACGTATTCCTCCCCAAACCCAGCCCACCAGGTAGAGCTGTCAGATAGAAACAGCATACCTGGGTGGGGTTACATGTATATGGATGGGGGAGCCGGGGGCCAAGTGAGAAAATCAGTGAAATAAATACTGTATCACTCCAAGCACTTTCAAATCTAATCTGAGCAGACTTGAGTGAGAGAAAGGACAACCAAAACTAATGTACAGACTCACGGACAAAGTTCCGATGGTGTTTGATGATATGTGACACCCAAGTTTGCCATCTAATATGAAAATTAGATAACTGATGACCAAAGCTCATATAATTAGAAATGTCAACACTGTCACTGACTGTGCATATATTATGTTTTGGTGTCATCTCTTATGGTTGTAAGAGTGCATTCTCAAGTTCTTTGGGTGTGAAAACTGTGAAGCAAAGCTGAGCAGGTCTGGCATACAAAGGACTTGAGAAGAAACTGATGCGGCACACCCTCCCCAAGCCCAAGTAAGATGTTCTGTTCCTAAGTACAGTGTTAGTTATGTTAATGTCCACTGGTATTGTGGTGTAACATGTTGTATTTGCGGCCACAAGTGTGTAGTATTGCATTAGCACTTGAATAATATGTATTTGCTACCAAAAATACTGCCATTTGCAAAAGCAAACACAGTGTTATACTGCAGTACCAGTAAATTTTAACTGTCACTGTACTTAACACTAGAAAGGGGGTGTGGTACAAGTGGTGTCAGCAGCACTGGAAGCCTTCATATCACACGGCAGCACTGAGTCCTACTCCTACCAAAGGTTCTACAGCTGATTTTATCTCTGCCGTCAGTTGCAGGTGCTACTGGAATGGGGTTGGAATGGGTTTGGAATCCTCATGAGAGGGTGGGAGGTTCCAGGATCATCATATTAGAGTTGATATTGAAAGGTGAGCTGGGCTGGCTAGGTAGCACAGCGCTAGCATTGCCACTCACTAAGCTGGAGACCTACATTTGGGAACAGACTCAAGTCACTGCAGGTCAGCCAGAGGTTGGATGATTGTGCATCCTGGGGACAGCCCTCCTCCATCAGGGAAGTGGGGGACAGTGCTCTGCTGTGTGACTGCCACCTGATTGAACTGGCAGTGCTGCAGGGGACACTCAAACTGTGGAGAGGCCCAACTTCAGACACCGTGCATGTCATTGCATGTCACTGGTCCTCAGGAAGCAGTAAGAGCAATAACAATACTGGCCAAGCAAAATGGTGCCTGACCTTCTGCAGACCCTGCACCATTGACTTTGATGCTTCAACTCTGCAAGCATAGATCCAGGCCCTAGGGGCAAGCACCCTGAAATACAAGTCTCTATCAAGGGGGCACAGCAGTACTGAGAAAGCTGGAGGTAAGTCTGGAGAAAAGGTCGGTGACAGGGCTGGGGAGGTTAGTTTGATAGCAGCAAGCCAGGAGATTCAGGAGTAGAAACACAGGATGAAAGAAGAAAATGAGTGATAATAAGATTTCCAATAAATGGCGACTTTGTAGTGGGTAACCCAGCCCCACAGAGTACTTAGGTTATTTTACAGTGTCTCCTTCCCCTTTAAAGAGCAGCAGACACCTTTTGGAAAACTGCTGGAAACAAAATATCTAGAGACAAGTCGGTTTGTACTTCATAGTTTCCATATTTCTCTGTCCCTGCTTGATTTGGATGTGAACAGGCCCTTTGTCCCTTAAGAGTTCATCTGTTATGGCTCCCCACCTGAAGTCATAGCTTTCTGTTTGTGGCATCATGATTGCTTCCTTAGCAGCAAACTGTGATGTCAGGAAGTGAGGATTATGACAAAGTGGAAAATGAAGAGAAAAAGTAGAAGAACTCTATGGTGCAAGGACCCAGGTTTCATTCAAATATCCTTAATAATATAGAACACAAGGAAGATACAGCACATACTGACAATATTTGACATATAAACTATACTGTATGTTGCCTAAATACTATATTTATCCAAGTTTTCCTAGAGGTTTCAGTTGCCCTTTAAAGTCGCCTGGCTCACAGTTCTGTGCTCCAATCAGAAGGTTCTGGTTATTCTCAACAATGCGAACGCTGATGCTACAAGCAATGCTGTTTGCACATGTACGTATAATTTATTGCTTATCTTGATACTCAGTACACCATATATGTTGTTTTTATTGTTACTGTATTTTACATGTGATCTATGATCCTGGGTCGTGCCTGTAAAAGAAACCACAGCACCAGTGTATTTATTTGGTAAAAAAATAAACACATTCTTTGTGATCTTTTATGATTATTGTTGTAGTTATTAGCATTGACCAAACAGGTTTATTTATTTTTATTTAAAAAGTTGGTAGCCAGGAATGGCACACTGAGCCAGAGCTCGTTTCCAGGTGTGACCCGGGGAAGGGGAAGAGGAGTATATACCGATCCAAGAAGAGTTACAATGAACAACCAATTGATGAAGAATATACAGATATTTACAATCCAATAAAACAGTTACATGAACAAAAGATCCAGTTTAGTCAGCTTACAGAACATTTTCTATATGCCAGAGTCAGCTGCTGCAAATCTATCAAGTCATTAACCTTGAGAGTTGGATTCTAAGCCATCGTGTCAGTGCAGGTTAATCAGTGGCGCACAGCTCCGACAGTGCTGCATCACATACAATGTTTATGCCACTGTTATCAAGTCATTTTACATTTACAGAGATAGTGAGAGTATCTTGGAGTCCACAGAGTACTCCCATATGTGAAATATGGAGACAGTAAAAGAATTCCAGAACAGCTTTAGACATGACAGAGAGCAGAAGGGACTAGGTGTTCTAAAGATGAATAAAGGCTTGGGAGCTGCATTATCACACATGGTCCCTGAACTGGAGGTTCTGATCCAGATAATTGCCAAAATAATTAGAAATCAAAAGAAATATAAAATGTGCTTTGCGTTAACGTTAACTGAAGTTGATGTTCAGCAAAATAACTAAGAGACCCGCATTCAGCTGTGCGGCTGGTTCCAATTTGCACTTTGTGTGCAAAAAAAAAAGGTTTACTTACTGTTTCCTGCAGTATGGTACATTGTTTCAGGCTGATTCTGCAGACTTCCAAGCTGACATTTACTTTAACCAGAAATCCCAGAATCCCCTACAGCTGATGTTGGAGTAGGGCTGCAGCAGTGGAAGATTCAATAGCCTGCAGTGCACATTAGAGCCTTGATAAGCTCAGATCAGATGTTTTCCATCCTGGGCTAAGTACAGTCCTCTGTGATAGTATTAAGCCCCAGGAGGACAGCGGGATGATCAGGGCTTATAAAAGCTCTTACATGCATTGCAGATATTTAATCTCCCCCTGCACTGCCCTGCTCTGACATCAGGTGCAGACGACTCTGGGATTTCTGGCTGAAGCAAATGCTAGCTTGGAAGTCAGCTTAATCAGCTTGATACAATCTATTATACTGCAGTAAACAGTACGTAAAAAAAAAGATTGCACAAAAAGTACAAACTGGGATCAGCCCCATACTTTGGTATGGTATTCTTAGTGCTAACTGTTCCGCTTCAAGAAAGAATATTATTGTTTACTACTGTACTTTGTTTTTGTCACAGCTGCCTCTGTTGTGAGTTCACAGAGCTACAACATGTGGTGGGAAATAGTTTGAAGTCTTTTTTTTTCACTTTCTATTTATGCATTCTCCTTCCTATCTCCAGCACCTGCCTCCCTCAGGAGCACTCTAGGCACACCTAACCCTCTATACTACACATGAATGTGGTCCTCCACAAAGCCCTGGATGTACCCCCAGGCATACCTCTCAACTGTACCACATTAGGAGGAACGTTCCTCATTTTACTTCACAAAAACTCCTTGTTCCACATTGTGAGGATTTGTTCCACATTCAGTGTTAACATTTTAAAGCAAAAATCTATGGTAAATGATGCAAAATATATATTATTCAATTAATAACGGACTTTCTGAATATAAATGCAAACATTTTAACAGTGTTCTGAGCTTCTTAGATAAAGATTTGATTAAGTGTTCCACATTTTGCTCATTTGTTCCACATTTTGAGAGGTAATGTTCCACATTTGGGGAACAAAGGGTTGAGAGGTATGCCCCCAGATAGGGACAGCGTAGAGTGGGGCTACCTCTGAGTGTATAGTATCATAAGGAGGTATCGCAAGAGGTGGTATAGGGCCTGAATATATTGTGGTCTGTCATTGCGCGTGCTGGGGCAATTTTCCATGTTTCTCTCAACCCTCTAGAGTGTCAGCACACTAGGGGCACAGGCTGAAGGCATGCATAATGGTATGCTGGACGTACACCCTTCTAATGTCCTCTCTCCCACTCTGCCTAATACTCTGCTACCACCCGTGGTCACCCAAGTGGCAGCACTGTAGTAAAGGCAGTGACACCACTTCCCTGGTAAAGTAGGAGACTGTCTTCTTGGACACTCACTCCTCCTCCCCCAGCTGGCCCACAAATGCCCTGAGCATGCTCTCGAACCCAGGTCACCAGCATCGCGAGCGATAACTCTAGCACTGCAACGACATGCCTGTTCTATTAAGTCATTTTAAACACAGCAATTTTCCTTCCGCTAAAAACAGGCAACTTGAACATTTGCTATAAAGAAATAACTATTACTGCATAAGGGACATACAGTGGCAGGACGTAGACTATGTCATCTGTCTTCATGAGTAAAGGGCACAGGACCATAGCTCATGGGTGACTGAGCCACAAGTGCATTAAGAAAGTCCTGTCCCCTTACAAGCAATGAAAATGGCATAGTGTCAGTCAGGCCAATGAGTGTTCAGTTTATACTCATTTACTGTTTCATTATTTAAAATTGTTGTCCAGGAAAGGAACACTGAGCTGGAGCTCGTTACTAGGCACTACCCGGGAAGGGGTTACATGGGGTAAGTAAATTAAAAAGTACAAGATGCAATAAAGCAATGCAGTACAAAAAACAAGCAATTCAAAACTCTGCAGCAGCAATCAAGCAATGAAAATTCCTCAAAATATAGCACTGTTATAAAATAAGACAATATAAAAACAACACAATACAATCTGGGAGCTAGCAACTGGAGGTGAGAGAGGCTAAAGGAGTTAAGGGGGAACAGAACAAGCAGAAAAAAAGGACACGGGAAAGCAAGGCACAAAAAGAGCAATGGAGGAGGGGGAGGAAAGCAGCGAGATGATAGTTGTGAAATAAAAGGAGTGAGAAAAGGAAAGTTGGAAGGGCAAGGAAGGATTAGAAGCAGGAACAGGCCAGCCTGTTGTAGCAGCAGTAGCACTACCACTCCCGACACCAGTGACCTGGGTTCAGGAGCAAGCTCGAATAACTGGAGGGTCAGCCAGGGCAGGAGGATCGAGCACCCCAGAGGACGCTCTCCTCCTTTGGGCAGGTGGGTAACAGTCTCCGCTGCAGTACTGCCACCTGGATGATCACTGGTAGCAATGCAGGCAGTTTCTGTGGAAGAGAGGAATGCCAGCTGGCTCTAACAAGCACAGCCTCACGCAGTGTGCACACATGCATCACTGAACCCTCATACTTGGTGTCCCTAGGGGTTGGGCAGAACAAGAAAATACCCTGCAGGCCTGCAGGGTTAAGCTGCAGGTACTCTTGGGCTATGACATGCCAGCTGTCCTGTGTCTCTGAAAACTCTGCTGTTCGGGGGAGTCCGGCCAGCTCCCCACCGATGCCACCATGGAGGGGGAAGCCCAGGGTAAGAGGAGACAGGTAAGGGGCAGAGAGGGCTTGGATGGGGCTGGGAGGTCACCTGGCAAGTGGATAGATGCCAAGAGAGGAAGAAAAATAGAATATAGAAACAAAAAGAAATAGTCTTAGGAGTGCCCAAAATGATCCCTTGGGACAGCTTTAAGACAAGACAGACGGAGCAGGTGGTTGTTCTAGAGATGGGGGATTTAGGAGGAGGAAGCAGATTGCCCAGCAGAAGTCTTACACCGGGGGAGAAAGAGGAAGACCAGGAACTGGATAAGAAAATGGAGTAGGATGGGGGATGGAAGGCGAGAGGAGTGATGAGAGGCAATAGGGAAAGGAAGAGAACCAGTATTTGAGACAGAAAGTGGAGCAATGACAGAGGTACTGACCCTCCAGGAAGAGGAGAGAAACAGATTAAGGTAAGGGAAGCAGTGGTGGATATAAGGGGAAGGGGAATTAAGGGTGAAACAACAGAAAGAGTGGAAGAGAGTGTTCAGTCTGGCAAGGGTAGATTTTGGGGTGGCATTGTACAACACATACACACACACAAACACTTGCAAAATTGTGGTAAGGATAATCTAACAGTGGTTTGGGAGCGGCAGGCAGGATTATTGCGACACAGAACACCAAGCTTACAGTAGGATGGAGTCTTGTGCATCAGTCACACACTGAGGTAGCTAAAGTGGGGACTTCTTCAGCGGAGGGGAGGTGCCATCAAGAGTCATGAAGACTATGGCAGCAAACAGCCTACAGCCTCTGCTAAGAGCCAGTGATCAAAGAGACTATCTTCTTAGCACTGAGAGAGTTGATCTGAATGAAAACAATAGCAGCCATTGAGAAGTTTTGCTTCAGAGAGGATTCCAGCTAAGGGACTGAGGTGCCTGAGACTAAACGTATTGTGTAAGCTGCCAACATGTGAGTGTGTGAGGAGACACAGACTGAAGTGAGGTTATTAAGGAAAATGGAGAAGAGAATCTGACCCAGGATAGAGTCCTGTGGGACATCAAAAAGGATGGGAAGCAGGAGTTATTCAGTATCAGTAAGCCTTTCGAGTCATTATACAAATCAGCAATGATTTGACAATAAAGCAGCAGCCAAGGCACAGATTATGATGTCTACAAAAAAAATCTTTTTAGGCAAGACTGGGCAGAGATGATTATTGTATAGGATGGGGTCCTGTGGGTTCACAAAAGGCCAGTTTACATGGCCATATTTGCACCACAGTAACCTGATTGTAGTGCAACAAATGCAGCTGTGTGGACACTTACCGAATTGCTGTAAGTCATTCACTAAACTGCTCCCCGTGCTGCTGCAATCCGAGAAAAGCATTCTGGAATGAGTGGTGTAAGCAGACATGTGGACAGGCTGCACCACTTGCTCCGGCGCACAGTGTATGTCCCTGTCTGTTTCAGGAAGCATCCTCCCACCCAGCCCCTGGACTTACAGACCCTCTGCAACATGGCTTACATCGGCGCTGAGAGGGATCATGTAAACATGCAACACAATCAACACAGGAGGCTGGGGCAGCACAGGAGCAGTTCCAGAAGTTAAATAGAGCCGCCATGTCAACCACGACTAAAATGAATGACCAAATAAGGTATTGGCTGCATCTTTAGTTTGTAGTTTACAATGCACTAATGTAGTTTACTTCCAAGTAGTATTCTTTAGAATAGTCAGTCTTATTTACAGTTTGTAACTGTTCACATTACAGGCCAAATTAAGAATTAGTGATATCTGAGAAGTGTTTGCAGAGGTACTTTTTATTATTTCTCCTCTAACTGAGTAATTAATTATAATTTTATAAAGCTAATGGCTGTGAAGTTTTTCAGTACCAGGAAATCTGCACAGTCAGTACTTTACTAGTACAGTACATGTGTTACTTTAGGCTGGAAGCATGCAGGAATAATGGATTTATGCTTGAAGAAAACATATGCACAGATTGTGCAAGAATATATAATGGTGTACATCATAAGTTGAACAAGGGTGCAGGCTAACACTGCGTAGTGTAAGGTGGAGGTGAAACAGTGGTAAGAAGTCAATTCATTATAACACAAGGCATTTACCGATTGCTTTATTCTACTTATTGATAGACAAAACACAGTGAAAAAGTTGTGCTTTTACTGCTAAACCTTGCCCTACCCGGACTGTGTATGGTAAAAGTAAAACTTATATTCTGGAGTAGATCATTAGTGCAAACCCCTACTATTTGTTATTGTGACGAAGGAGATAAGGCATCACAGACCATGGCAGTCAGTTGAGTAAGAGCAAAACCTGCTAATTCCAGGGACACAAAGTCTAGCCCCCACCAGTTTGCCCGTTAGAGGGTTGCCCACAGCATAGAAAACCTTGGTGAGGTCGCTAAAGACAGCAGCCATGATCAGGCCTTGACACAACTCCTTCAGGATAGAGAGCTGTAGCAGGAAAGAACCAATGGAGTGTGAATTACAGGAGCCAGATTGGAAAAGGGAGAGGAAGGAAGAGTCAAGAAAAGATGAGAGTCAAGAGGGCACATTTTCCATGAATTTTAGCCGGAGCAGGAAGAAGAAAGATGGGATGATAGTTCCCCAGAGAGGAGAAGGAGGAGTTGCTCCCTTTGTGTAAGGAGAGAAGAGGACTTTAGCTTGTATCCAAGCTTATGGACCAGTACTAAGGTTGAAGGAGAGGTTGAGGAGCATAGCAATAGGGGTAGCAACAGAGATGGGAAGGAGTTTACCATCTAGTCTATCAGGGCTGTGTTCTTTAAAGTGGTTAAGAAGTGTAGAGCAAAAGAGTGGAAGTAAGACAGAGATGAGGATAATGTGAAAGAGGCTGGAGGAGAAGGTGGGGAGATGTTTAGGAGGAGGAGGAATCACGGAGGGAGATGGATGTAGGAGAGAAGAGGTAGAAAGGGGAAAGGAGAAAGAAGAGGTCAAGAAGGTAGAATTGAGAGGGTACAGGAAGTGAAAAGTGTATTGAAAAATGCAGCGACCTCATTAGGATCAGAGATGAAAGAGTTTGCCAGCTTGAAAACAAGGGTAGTTAATGGGATGTGGTGGGAGCAAAAATAGAGCTGATCACCTTCCAGCACTTGGTTGTGGAATTAATGTTCTTTTGAAGGTAGCTGAAGTAATTTGTTTAGCTTCCTAGGGAGCCTTACTGTTGCCATACATAGCTTCTGGTACCTAGAAAAATCCTCTTGGGAGCTAGATGCATTATGTAGTCACAAGGGATGGTCATGGGCATTAAGCTGAATGATAAGCTCTGCAAAAATCCAGAGGTGGTTGGACCATGGACATGTCATCTCCTGTGAGTGGGTGGGGTGGGCGTGTTTGTCCCAGGCTGATGTGAATTTTGGGTGGAAATGGGAAAGAGAATTGTCAGTGTCAGTGGGCATAGACATGGGGTACCGATCTGTCAGGAAAAGATCATAAAAATGGGAGGACAGGTCAAATGACCTACACCAGATGCACTTTAGGGTGACTTTGGGACAGCAGATCTGATGGATGCAGTATACCATTCTGTGGTCACTGAAGGCTTCTGGGAGAGTACCATCTTCAATTATACGATGGAGATGATAAGAAAAAAGATATTCTGATCATGGGGGACTTCAACCTGGGTAGAATAGACTGGAAAAATGATATATCAAGTGGAAGTGTAGAAAATGAATTATTAAATATAATTAGTGAACACAGATTGGAGCAATTGCTTACAGATCCAATTGGGGATTAAATGTAGTAGATCTGGTAATAACAAGCATTAAAGGAATAAACAAAAATGTGAAAATCTTAAGCCATTGGGATCAAGTGTTCATGACATGATCAAGATAAATCTGGACTTCAGGCACCAAAATTTAAGGAATAAAAACTCGCAGTATAATTACAAGGAAGGGAACTATCCTGAAATTCAGAAAGAAATGCCATCTTGAGACTGGGAGACATATTTTTTTTTTATTTCTTTTTATTAAATAGTTTTTCCACATACATACACAATGGATGTTACAATGTTTCTATAGGCAGTACTCATGCATAGATTTCATTATTCTACATTCCTGTAGTAAATTTGTTAATTATAGGTTGTAAGGTTCAGTTCTTGAGACAGTTTCTATTCAATATACGTTAATAGAGTTAATTTTCTGCTAGGGAAAGCATCAGCTCTGTAAGATTTTCAGAGTAGTTTTGGCCTTTGGTAACATTTATTCTTAATTTCAAAACTTTATAAACTCAAATCCAGTTGTTCTGAAGCTATATATTGGATCCATACCCTCCACTTAGACATGCATGATGTGGGTCCTCCCCACTGCTCAGCATTGAAGGACTCCATTTTATATATTTCAGACATTATTCTCCTCCAATCCTGAACAGTTGGGATCTGAGTACTCAACCAACACCTAGTTATTGCTTTCTTGGCTGCAATAAAACATACCGGCAGTATAGTACGCTCCCAGAGGGGAGCATGGTCCGGATAAACTCCCATTAAAAAAAGTGTTCAGCAGTAAGTTCTATAGGTTCAGTAAATAAATTAGTTAATTTGTTTTGAAAGGTTAACCAAAAGGGCAATATGGATGGACAGGACCAAAAAACATGACCCAATGTGGCTACAAGGCATCCGCATTTCCTTCAACATTTCCCGTACTCATCAGGGAGGTATTTCATAAGTATTGACGGGGCTCTGAAGTATCTAGAGCGACATTTCCATGCAAACTCCCTCCAATAGGGGGATGAGATGGATTTTATCTCTGTTAGAGAGGATCTAAACCAAGCATCTGGGAGACATATTTTTTATAATAAAACAGTTAATGAAAAGTAGGACTTGTTTAGATCTAAAATGTTGACCCTGGAATACAAATGGACCCCGATTAAAAATAAATTTAATAAAAAGGGGATAAAACCAAAATGGTCGAACACTAAAATAAGTAGATTATTGTCAAACAAAAAGCACTTGTACAAAAGATGGATCAAAGACAAAACTGCAATAAATAATGCAAAGTACAAAAACATGGTTAAAAATGCAAATATGAAATATGCAAAAGTAAAAGAACACTTGAAAAATATTTAGCTTGTAATAAAAATAACACAAAGGAATTTTATAGCTATATAAATTTATTGAAGGGAAATTCCCCCTGTATTGATCCACTATTACAAAATTATGTATTGGTTGACACCCCCAAGGAGGTGGCCCGTATACTGAATGATTATTTTGCTTTGATATTTAGAAATGAAACTACAGTGGATAGTGCTAAGAAGCTCAGTGAAGTCCATAATGGTTAGGGCTATGGATATATTTTACGTGACATGGATCAGTAATAAAATTAGCAATCTGGATCCACATACATCTCCCGATAGTGATTGTTTAAGCCCATGCTTGTTAAAAAACACACATAAGCGCCGGCCCGGTGGCGCTGAGGGCTGAGGCACTGGGCACCTTACCTCATGCTACACCAGTGACCCGGGTTCAGTAATGACCTTGGGTCATCGGAGTGCCGGCACAAGGGGGAGGCTGGAAGCAGGATTGAGCATTGGCTCTCCTTTCTCAGGTGGGAGGTCCTTGTCCGTGATCCCATCGCCACCAGATGGAGAGTGCAGGTGGCAGGCATAAGGTGGTGTGAGGGCAACTAGTAGAATTGGGGCATTCCATAGGATGTGACATGCACGTGCCTCCACATGGGTGTATCACGTCGGGGATGTGCAGATCGGGACAGGGAGAAAAAGCGAAAAAACAGAAAAACAACCTATAGAAAAAAAAAGAGAAAAAATAACACATATAAATGTGTGTGTAGGCCATTGCAAAATATATTTATCTCACCCTTCCAGTCCAGGGAAATACCAAATGACTGGAAACATGCTATTGTGGTGCCAGTCTTCAAGAAAGGGAGCCGAACACAGCCATCACACTATAGGCCAATTAGTTTGATGCCGGTTCTAGGCAAAGTGATGGAAAAGATACTAAGGGATCACATCACTGATAAAATAACCAAAGGTGGGAAGGCACACAATAAATAATATGGTTTCATGCCAAAGACATCTTGTGGCACAAACTTAATAACATTCTATGGACCAGTTAGTGAACTATTGGACCTAAATATCCCAGTGATGTGGTCTACCTTGATTTTTTGAAAGCATTTGACCAGGTGCCACATGGGAGGCTGTTGGAGAAAATAGGGGCCACGGATTTGAATGCAGACTTGGTAAATGGATTAGTGAATGGTTAACAGGAAGAACTCAGGCAGTTAAAATAGGTGACTCTGTCAAGTACCACAAGAGTGACCAGCGGAGTTCCCCAAGGAGCGGTCTTGGGACCAACACTTTTTCAGTTATATGTGTCAGATTTACATATTGGCATTAGCAGTAATATTACAAAGTTTGCTATCTATACAAAGGTGTGTATGGGGGGTAGGGACCAGCTTTAACAGGTGAGAACATATCCATTTTACAAAATGACCTGAATACAATCTCAAACTGGTCAAATGTGTGGAGTATGTCATTTAACACAGATAAGTGCTGTGTTATGCATTTCGGAAAGATGAATAGGAAGCATCAGTATTATCTGGGCAGTACGATCTTAACCAGTGTTGCTCAGGAAAGGGACCTTGGAGTAATTGTTGAAACTGATTTATCTTTTCCGGTGCATATCAAGTCCATCTGCAATAAAGCCATAGAATAATAGGAAATATAAAGAGGAATATTAGTAGTAAAAACAGAGATGTTGTGGTCCCTCTGAATTGGGGACTGGTGAGGCCACACCTGGACTACTGCTCACAGGTTTGGTCACCAGCTTGCAAGGGGCAAAACATGGCACTGGAGAGGGTACAGTATAAATTTACATAGTACATTTATGGTATGGAAGGGCTGGATTACAATAGTAGATTAATATCCTTAGGACTGTATAGTCTCAAACAAAGGAGGCAGTGGGGGGATCTATTATTACTCTATAACATCCTGGAGAATTCACATCTTTGTATGCACATGGGTTTGGAATACAAAGAAAATGTGCATAACACTAGGAGACATGGCAAGTGATTAATTGGGAGAAGATACAAAACAAACCACAGTGGGTCATATTTCACACAAAGAGTGGTGACATATTGGAACACATTACCTGAACTGCGACCAATCCTCTTTCACAAACATGGATGCATTCAAAAGGCTATTCAATAACCACATGTTAAACAGGAACTAATATTCACTGAGTAGTGGGGGAATAGGCAAGAAGGACTGTTGGTCTGTTCGTAGTCCTACTTACCTTAGTAAGACAGGGTTGGAGGAGTGGACCCATTCAGTGAGGTGTAGATAACATTGACCCCTCTGTAGTTATAAGACTAGCTGTTATGGTCGACATTCACAAAGACATGACAATATCCACCCGCATGGTTAAACATGAACTTTTAATCAGTAGTGGCAAGCAACTAGCAACTCATTAAACACCATGGACACAAGCAAGACACAGCGACATGAACGTTTCAGTTAATCAGATTTTACTTAGAATAAACTGATAAAGTAAAGAGAGAGATAGCAATCAGAGATTACCACATAGCATTACAATTGATTAGAAAATGACTTTTTCTTTCTGTCTTTCTTTCTTTATTAAATTTTGGTGACCGGGTAAGCCCACCATGCCCCGAAGGTCCCTTTTTAAAGGGCGGCCTGGGAAATTACATAATACCAGAGACAAATATAGCGTTAGTTCAGTATACAGGAATTACAGTAACACAGTTATGGTGACAGGACAGAAACATAGTAGCCCAAATGGAATACATAGTTAGAGCATCAGTGATAACTTAGAGCGAATATTAGCAGTTTGTCATGGAGTTAAACAGTGGTGGAGGAGTAGAACCTGTCTAGTCAGTTGTCTCTTTGTTCCTGTCAGGAGCTGGAGCAATTACAGGAGCTGGATACCGATAGGTGGGCCTTAAGCCTGGTGCGGAAGTTTTTGATAGTGGGGGCTTCCTGCACCCCAGGAGGGAGTTGGTTCCACAGTGTGGGAGCAGTGAAGGCAAATGACATACCGCCTGCCTTAGTTCTAACCCTGGGGACATCAAGGAGAGTACGGCCCGTTGTGCGCAGGAGGTGGTGGTTGGCCTTCAGAGCAACGAGGCCAGAGAGACTGGAGGAGGGGTTGGGCCGACTAACTTGTAGGCTAGGCAGAGCAGGGGGTATTGGAAGCATGCATCCAGTGAGGGCTAGTTTAGAAAGGATAGGGAGTCGCAATGGTGATCCCTAGGGTTGGCCTGGGAGGCGAACCTTTCCACCTTGTTATAGAGGACCTGGAGTCTGTTCCTCTCCAGCTTTCCCAGCCCTTGCATGACTGGGGCAGCATAAGTGAGTGTTGGGAGGAGGACACTGGTGGCAATTGAGATTCTGGCTTCAGGTACGAGCTGGTCTTTCAGGCGGTAGAGGGTTCCCAGTTTCCCGTGTAAGGTTTTAGTGACTGAATCCACATGGTTCTTCAGGGTGAGGCCCTGGTCCAGGGTTAGGCCGAGGTATTTCAGGGAGGGTACTACTTCTAGGCTGTTGCTAGCCGCAGTGGTGAGGTGTAGGTGCTGTGTTCTGTCCTGACCAAGGGATCTAGGGCTGAACAGCATTGCCTTAGTTTTGGACATGTTGAGGACCATTCTGTTCATGGTGAACCAATGCTCCAGTGACTGGAGATCGTCTTGGAGTAGGGGGCTAAGGCTTCCCAGATTAGCGGTGGACCGGTAGATGACTGCATCATCTGCGTACTGGACAAAGAGCTCATTCCACAGTGATCCGATAGTTCATTAGTGAACAAGGAGAAGAGGAGGGGGCTGAGTATTGACCCTTGGGGCACCCCCTCTTTTAGCAGAAGTGGCCCAGAAATAGTGTCCTTCCACTTTACCCTCTGCGTCCGGCCGGTCAAGTAACTCTCGAACCACTGACTGCACCAATAGGGGTGCCCTTATCCAGGCCACGGAATAAATCTGTTGTAAATTTGGTAAGAGCTGTGTCTGTCCCATGGCCGGTTCTGAAGCCATGCTGGGAGGGTGACAGGATTTTATGTGCCTCTAAGTAGTCGCATAGTTGTCCATAGATCAGTTTTTCCTGGATTTTTGACAGGATGCAGAGTAAGGAGATTGGTCTATAGTTGCCAATAGACTCCTGGCGGCCGCTCTTGTGGCTCGGGACCACATTGGCCTGTTTCCACTGTGTAGGGATGATGCCCTCCTTCACTGAGTGGTTGATAAGCCAGGATAGGGGTCTGGCCAGGGCTGGGGCCCCATCCTTCAGCAGCTTGGGATGGATCTTGTTGGGTCCCCCAGCACCAGTGGCTTTTAGAGTTTTTAGCTGTGATACAACCTCTTGAGGCTTGACTAGCCTTAGGTGGAAGGATGGGCGGTCGAGGTCAGAGGGATCCCTAGTGCTGGGGTCGATAGTGAGGGGGGTAAGGCAGCCTTGTATGGGTCTAGGTTAATGAAGTGGTGGTTTAGGGAGGTGGCAATTAGCGGGTCCTCATGAATTAGTTGTCCATTGACCTCGATGGGGCCTGGTTCGGACTTGCTGTTCCCCTTCACCAGCTCATTGATGTGAGCCCAGAAAAGTCTAGGGTTCCCAAGGTTATTTTTCTAAAGGCGCGTGACGTACTCTATTTTAGCTTTTTTTATGGCCAATTTGCATTTGTTCCTGAGGGTTTTGTATGTCACAAGGTCTGCCTGTAGTGAGGAATGCTTGAACTTTTTCCACGCCTTATCCCAGTGTGTTATGAGGGCCTTTAGTGCAGGTGTTATCCATTTGTAGCAGCTGCTCTTGGCACAAAATTTTTTCATAGGGGCATGGAGGTTGGCTGCCGCATTTATTGTCCTCTGGAAGAAGGCCACAGCCTCGTCCAGGGTAGGGAGACGCTTGATCGGGCTCCAGTCTAGGTTGTTTAGATGACTGGAGAATTGTTCGGGTGTGTAGTGGGTGAAATCTCTCACGGCCAGAATACGTGGGGGCACTCTGGGCACTCTGTTCTTCCAGATACAGAAGATAGGAGAATGATCACTCAAAGCATCAGCCAGGATACCAGCGGACAGGATATCGCAGGATTCATCACTAGAGCCCAGTCGAGGGTAGAGTGATTCCCTGTTTTGTGGTTCAGTCTGGTGGGTTCGGAGATTACCTGTACTTGGTGTCTGATTGGCTGGTACCCCTGCCAGGGTGGTACATTAAGTCTCAACAGACAACCAGGAAATAAAAAGTTCCAAACTGACATGCCTCATTGATGAACTGGTATCCCTGTGCCAGTTCAAATTTCAAAAGTCAGTAGCCACCATTCTTTTTCTGCTTGCTTAGCGAGAGAAGCGAACAATTCAGCCCCCCAACCCTCACAACTGAACTGTACTGTAAATAAAAGTTATAATAAAAAAGCACACTTTTTTGCCCCAACTGTAAGCTGCAAGCACAGTCTTCCAAAAATGATTGTGCAGTAAGCCTCCGTAACGTACTGGAGCCGCACCACATCACACCCCCCCAGAGTCTTTCGTAAAGTTAAATTCCTATTCACACTCTCTCTTGCAGTTTAAGTTAATATATATATATATATATATATATATATATATATATAATATAGATATATAAATATATCTATCTCTACATATATATATATATATATATATATTCTGCATAGTGCTGTTACATAGCGCCATCAACCCTGTAATCTCACCTGCTCTTCATCGCGCCCGCCTCCTCTGTCCTTCCAGCAGTCTGCGGCAACAATCAGCAACCTAGCAAGTGTAGCCCACCACACCTCCATACTCCACACCCAATATTTTGTTTCAGAACATTTCCCCCACTGCCTCCTAACCCTGCCATCCTCTGGCTCTGGTTTGCAGTTTGTATACAGTCACGATGCACAAGTCGGACTACAGCCAGGGAAACTGGCCCCAGAAACTGCAGCCACTCCAAGTCCGTAGTGCCAGGGTAAACTTAAACAAATGTAAGTTGGGCACTGGCACCTACCCAGGGTCCATTAATTAAGGTTGCTCTCACAACACTGTTGCCAGTCCCAGTGACTGTCTTAGTTTTTAATTTAAAAAAAAATATTGTAACATGAAAGTACAGCTACAGCATGAGTCCTTCTCTCATCTTCGCATCAACTGCTGTTTGCTGGCGATCCTTCTAACTGCTACAGCGGTGTCTGGGTCCCGATTGCTAGTTCTGTGGCTGTGATAGTAACAATAAACAAGATAAATGTCAGCCAGGAAGAAAGAAAGAAAGAAAGAAAGAAAGAAAGAAAGAAAGAAAGAAAGAAAGAAAGAAAGAAAGAAAGAAAGTGACCTTTGCACATTGCCACATCTGACTTTCTTACTTCTGGATCATGTAGCAAACATTACAGAGCTCTCTAGTGGCTAATGCACTAGATACAGGGACTACTTTACCAAAAAGGACACAAAATTAAATTTTAGTAAATTTTTTATAGCATCACTTTTTTTTTGTAATCCTATAAAAAATGACACATGTAGCCCAATTTCTAAGCGCAATAATACCCTCCAGGGTGGGTGGTATGGAAAATACTGGACCTTCCAGGGGCTATAAGGCCCTCCGCCTGTGGCGTTGGGCCTCATTACAATCCTGGGCGGTCTGGTATTGCCCAATACCGCCCACCCAGGAGTATATTTTACTTTACTTAACACAAAAAGTCCTCCCCTGCCCTTCCTGATGCTGGTTCAGACCTGGAGAGGGGAAAAACAGTGGTAATTTGGTAATCTTGGTATCTTTTCTTCTTCCTCCTTTCTTCTCCTTGGTTGGCAAGCAAAAGTCCAGATCAAAATTTAGGTGTCTACACAGTCACAAAGTCCCTGATCAGTCCAAAGTTACAGGTTCAATCTTGCCCATCAACTCCACAAAATCAGCCCAGGTCCTGCTTCCACAGTGGCTTCTTCCCACAGCTGGCAGTTCATGCTAGCTCAAGAAATACAACTTGGGCAACCACTAGAACTGTGGCAATCACAAGTCTTTGCACTGTCACTGGGTATGGATCTTGGCAGTAGACTGCTCTGGCAGCTTCCCCGTACCTCCCCTGGAAGCAGATTTAGTGTATATCTTGGCTGGTGGATAGCTTGAAGGCTGGCTTGCCTCAAATTTGGCTTCTTGTCTTAGCTCACCCTGGTTATCACAAGCCGGAGGACTTCTGGTTTCTGTCTCAGGTTTGATCAGATATTTCCTGGTTCACCACAACTCATGAGCCCTCTGAGAGATCTGGATTTGAATCCCCTTTCAAATCTGTTCAGAACCCTGCAAATCCTACTTCCACACACTAAGATCATGTTTTTTATCCCTTCTAGCTGGAGGAAGGGGCCTCACACCATCTCCATTCCATCCATTTAGGAGCAACCAGCATAGGAAGATCTATGGTGTCAGGACTTATTAATACAGCAGTTCATTTAAACAAACAATAGTGCACTTCATTTTACGTGGTAAACATCACGCATGTGCTCACATATCTCAATTAAGAAATGACCTTCTTGACTTTCTCAAGCCCAACTGTGATCACCTCTGGAAAGAGGCTGTTTTGTCTATCTATATTGCAAAGGCCTGCATTTTTACATCTGTCCAACACACTGTCCTTGAAAGCACTAAAGCTCATTGTCTTGGATTTTAACGCACTGTAGAAACTGTCTCTTATGCTCCAATTTATTCAAACATTTTAAAAGCTTCATTTAACCCCTGGTGTGCTAGACCAATGGGTCCACCAAGTGGAGAGCCTACATACCTTGTTTAATATAAGCATTGGCAATCTCCATGTTATACTTATCACAGAAACTAACATATGAGAAGCCCTCGTTACAGAGGGAGTGATTTGAGGAGTGGGGATTAAGGAGTATAACCTCATCAACTATTTGAGTTACATAGAGGGATTCAATGTGTTGAATGAATGCATCTGAAGAGGGGAACAGTCAATTAATATTAGGGTCCCCAAGAATCAGGAGTTCACCAGAAGTAGTACAGTTAGAGAGGGAGAGTGGTACTTTGAGATGAAGTCAGGTGTGGCCCAGCACCTAGAGCAGATACTGCCAATGAACACAGGTAGGGAGATGGGGAACAATATATCCACAGGACAAGCTTGTGAAAAGGGGGGGCACTTAACTGGAATATGACATCACAGTTGAGATTAAAATTGACAGAACAGTCTCACCACTGTCCCCATGCTTCTCACAATCCTGTCTATGGACCACAAAACCCAAAACTATAACCTCCATATCAACGATCATAGATGAGAACCAGGACTCTGGGATCACCATGACATTAGACAGGTATTGCAAGAACCATAGCTTCAGCTGATTGAGCCCATGAGGGAAGAAGACCGGGAGGGGTACAAAGTAAAACAGAGGGAGGCAGGTAAGGCAGTGAGGGGAGCAAAGACAGAGGAAAGGATAGCCAAAGGGGTAGCTAAAGGTGGGCAAGCAATGTGAGAGGGCTGCAAGGAGGGCTGGGGGGATACTGGGATGCATAGGGAGAGGCATCACCAGTAGAAAACAGGAAGTTATTATCCCTCTGTACAGACAGTTGGTGAGACCCCACCTGGAGTACTGCGTGCAGTTCTGGAGACCCAATCTCTGCAAAGACATAGACAGGATGGAGACTGTCCAGAGGAGGGCAACTAAAATGGTGCAGGGTCTGCACCGGAAGACATATGAAGAGAGACTTAAGGAGCTGAATATGTATAGCCTCGAGGAAAGGAGGGAGAGGGGGGACATGATAGAAACTTTCAAGTACCTCAAGGGAATCAACAAAGTCCAGAGGGTAGCATCTTTCAAAAGAGGTGTGCAAGAACAAGGGGCACAATTTGAAGATAGAAGGGGGCAGCTCAGAGGTAATTTAAGGAAGTATTTTTTCACAGAGAGGTTGTGGATGCATGGAGCGGCCTTCCGAGGAGAGGTTGTGGAGTCAAAACAGTGGTGGAATTCAAGCATGCATGGGACAGTCAAAAGGCAATTCTAGGGGGTGGGGGTAGGAAGAAGTAGGCTGCTGGTTAACTAGGATCTGCAGCTTATCCATTAGGTAGGGAAATGGGCAGACTGGGTGGGCCAAGTGGTCCTTATCTGCCGTCAAAATCTATGTATCTATGTATCTAAAGGGGATTAGATTTGCTCCAGGTACATAAGCAAGAAGAGGAAAGCAATGGGAGAGATAGCGAGGATAAGGAGGAACAGGAGATTGCACACATGATACTCAAGAAAAAGCAGACATCCTGAACAGTTACTTGTGCTCAGCTTTCACAGTGAGGGAGGGAGGGCAGACCACCAAGGAGCAGCAGGAACAATAGAGGAGAGAACAGAAGTCCATTTTCAGAGGAAAGAGTTCTGAGGGACTTGAAGATCTGAAAGTGGACAAGGCCATGGGACCATTAGAAATAGACCCAAGGGTACTAAAGGAATTCAGGGTGGTGCTTGCTGCACCACTGATGGACTTATTCAACAGCTCACTGGAAATGAGCATGGTTCCAGAGGACTGAAGGAAAGCAGACGTGGTCCCACACCATAACAGTGGCAGCAGGGAGGAGGCTAACAACTATAAGCTGGTCAGTCTCACATCAGTGGTGATGAAATCAGTAGAAACCGTAGTAACATAGAATTTGATGGCAGATAAGGACCACTTGGCCCACCCAGTCTGCCCATTGCCCTACCTGATGGATAAGCTGCAGATTCTAGTTAATCAACAGCCTACTTCCTGCCACCCTTCACTACAATTGCCTTATGTTTGTCCCATGTATGTTTGAATTCTCCCACTGTTCCTGACTCCACAACCTCCTCAGGAAGGCTGTTCTATGCATCCACAACTCTCTCTGTGAAAAAATACTTTCTAACATTACCTTTGAGCCTTCCCCCTCTATTTTCAAATTGTGCCCCCTTGTTCTTGCACATCTCATCTTCTGAAAGATACTACCCTCTTGTACCTTGTTAATTCCCTTGAGATACTTGAAAGTTTCTATCATGTGCCCCGTCTCCCTTCTTTCCTCAAGGGTATACATATTAAGCTGCTTTAGTCTCTCCTCGTAAGTCTTCTGGTGCAGACCTTGCACCATTTTGGTTGCCCTCCTCTGAACAGCCTCCACTCTGTCTATGTCTTTGCAGAGATGGGGTTTCCAGAATTGCACGCAGTACTCCAGATGGGGTCTCACTAACTGTCTGTAGAGAGGGATAATAACTTCCTGTTTTCTACTGTTGATGCCTCTCCCTATGCATCCCACTATCCCACCAGCCCTCCTTACTGCCTTCTCACATTGCTTGCCCACCTTTAGGTCATCTGATATAATTACTCCTAGGTCTCTTTCGATTTTTGTTGTTGTTATTAACTCACCCCCATTGTGTACTCTTCCCCTGGGTTTTTGTTTCCCAGATGCATTACCTTGCACTTCTTTGCATTGAATCTGAGCTGCCACGTATTTGACCATTCCTCCAACCTTGCCAAGTCCCTTTTCATTCTTTCCACCCCACCTTGTGTATCAACCCTGTTGCAGATCTTTGTGTCATCTGCAAAGAGGCATACCTTTCCTTCCAGGTGCTCTCCAATGTCACTTATAAAGATATTAAAGAGGACCGGTCCCAGTACTGAACCCTGCAGTACCCTGCTAGTTACCCTCCTTTCTTCACTGTGGACTCCGTTTACTATTACTTTTTGTGTCCTGTTGTCCAGCCAGTTTTTTATCCAGACTACCACCTTTGGACCCACTCCAAGGCTGCCTAACTTGTATATTAATCTTTTGTGTGAGACTGTGTCGAATGCCTTGCTAAAATCTAAGTAGGCCACATCCACAGCCCCTCCTTGGTCTAGTACTTTGGTCACCCAGTCAAATAAATCTATTAGGTTCGTCTGACATGACCTTCCTGCTGTGAAACCATGCTGCCTTGGGTCCTGTGCCCCACTGGCCTCTAGGTACTCAACAATTCTTTCCTTTAGAAGTGATTCCATAATTTTCCCTACCACCGAAGTCAAACTAACTGGTCTGTAGTTCCCTGCCTCTGCCCTGCTCCCACTTTTGTGAAGTGGAATCACACACATTTGCCCTCCTCCAGTCCTCAGGTACCACTCCATCCTCCCATGATTTGTTAAAGAGAGTAGTCAGTGGTGTTACTAGTTCTACCCTTAGTTCTTTTAGCATTCTTGGGTGAATCCCATCAGGCCCCATTGCTTTGTCCACCCTCAGTTTCAAGAGTTCTTTCAAAACCCTTTCTTTTGTGAATGGACTGGTATCGACTCCCCATTCAGAGTTTCTTCCTTGTTTGGTTTAGGCACCTCTCCTCCTCATCTGTTGTGAATACTGAGCAGAAATATTCGTTCAGTATCCCTGCTTTTTCACTGTCACCCTCTGCCCACATTCCCTCCCCTTTATTAAGTCTCTGTATCCCTCCCTTGGTCTTTCTTCACTCCCTAATGTACCTATAAACAGTTTTATCCCCCTTCTTAACAGAGTTGGCTATCTTTTCCTCAGTTTGTGCCTTTGCTATTCTGACTGCCTTCCCTGCCTCCTTCTGCTTTAACTGATAAAGTTCCTGCTCCTTCTGTGTTTCCTTATATTTCCTGAATGCTATCCTTTTTTCCTTAACCTTCCCTGCCACCTCTTTTGAGAACCATAGTGTTTTTTTCCTTCATTCTGTTTTATTGATTTGCTTCACACAAAGGCTTGTTGCCTCTGTGATGGCTGTTTTGATTATTCCCCATTGTTCCTCTACCCCTCCTTCTTGCCCATTTGCCAGTGCTTTTCTAAGGCACTCTCTCATTTTCCCAAAGTCAGCCTTCCTAAAGTCCAATACTCTTGTTTTTGTATGGCTTGACTCTATGGCTATGCTTATTGTGAACCACACTGTTTGGTGGTCACTTGTTCCCAGATGGCTACCCACTTCTAAATCTGAGATCCTTTCTCCTTCCCCATTTGAGAGTACCAGGTCTAAGATTGCTCCCTCCCAAGTGGGTTCCAGCACTAGCTGTCTGAGGCATGCCCCCTGTAGGGCATCAAGAATGACTGCTCTTGGATGTGCCTGCAGCAAAGGTAATCCAGTTAACATCTGGCATATTCAGGTCCCCCATCAACAATATCTCCCCTTTTTCTGCCATTGGTAGAAGAAAGGTTAGTAGAGTATTTTGAATCTAATAGGCTACAAGACAAAAGGCATCATGGATTCATGGGAGGGGGTGGGAGCATGCCAGATGAATCTGATTGATTTCTTTAAGTGGGTGACCGGGGACATAGATTAGGGAAGGGCAGTGGTTGTGGCCTCTTTGGACTTTAGCTAGATCTTCAACACTGTGCCGCACAGGAGACTGATAAAGAAATTGAGCAGCCAGGTGTGGGATACAAAGTGGAAAATTAGCAAAAAAATAGTAAATGGGTAGGTGACAGAAGGTAGTGGTCAATGGCATTCACTCTAATGAGGGGAGAGTGGCCAGTGGGGTACCGCAGGGCTCCATACTGGGTCTGGTCCTCTTCAATGTCTGCATAAGTGACACTGCAGAAGAACTGGAAGAAAAGGTATGCCTTTTTGCAGACAACACCAAATTCTTTAATAGGATGTTTACTCGGGAAAGGGTTGTAGAGACTGAGTAAGGACCTTGGGAAACCCAAGGAGTTGTTAAGGGCATGGCAGCTGGGCTTCCATGCCAGAAAGTGCAAAATATTGCACCCAGGGCACAGAACCCACAAGCTGAGTATAGAACTGGGGGAGGTACTGACAGTTACTAAACAGGAAAGGGACTTCTGGATTATTACAGTATATCTGATTACCTCAAAGTGGCAGGGCAGTGTGGCAAGGCAGTGGGTAGAACCAGTGGGATGCTGGGGTGCATAGGGAGAGGTATTACTTGGCAGGAGAACGGAAGTGGTGTTACTCCTGTATCAGTTGCTCTGAGACCCCACCTGATTATTGTGTCCAGATCTGGAGGCCGCAGCTCAAAAAGAACATAGGCAGAGTGAAGTCAATCCAGAGGAGGGCAACTAAAATGGTGCAAGGGTTGCATCAAAAGCCCTATGAGGAGAGACTGAGGGATCTCAACATGTAAACCCTGGAATGAGAGGGGACATGATAGAGACCTTCAAATTACCTCCTGGGGATAACCAAGAGAACAGGACAGGAGTCTCTTTGAAATGAGAAAGAGCACCAGCAACAGAGGGCAATGCGATGAAGTTGGAAGAGGGGATGTTTAAGAGGGTTGGTGTTCCCAGAGGAAGGAGAAGGGGAAGGGCCACAAAAAAGTAGCAGAATCTTTGGGGGGAGAGAGGTGGACACTAGTCCTTTTTTTTAGAGGAGAGAGTCCTGAAGGAGCTCATTAATCTGAAGGGGGGCAAAGGAATGGAGCCAGATAGGGTGCATCAAAGGGTATTGAGGGAGCTGAGGGAGATACTGACTGCACCTCTGACAGTCCTATTTAACAGCTCACTAGAAACAGGGGTGGTTCCAGAGGACTGGAGGAGAGTGGATGTAGTCTCACTACACAAAAGTGGTAGCAGGGAGGAGGCTCCCAATTATAGGCCAGTCAGCCTTACAACAGTGATGAGAAAGTTAAAGGAATCACTGCTGAAGGAACGCATTGTGAAATATATTGAATCCTGTGGGTTACAAGACCCGAGGTAGCATGGGTTCACTGGGTGAGGTCATGTCAAACAAATCTGATAGATTTCTTTGACTGGGTGACAGATGATTTAGATCAGGGTGGAGCAGTGAACATGGCCTACCTAGATTTCAGTAAAGTTTTCAACATCGTTCCACACAGAAGACTAGTAAGCAAGCTGGGTAGTTTAGGAGTGGGTCCAAAGGTAGTAAACTGGATAAGACATTGATTTGGAGGCAGGCAGCAGAGGTTGGTGATAAACAGAGTTCACACCGAGGAAGGGAGGGTGATTAGCGGGGTGCCTCAGGGATCAGTGCTGCGACCGGTCCTCTTTAATGTCTTTATAAGTTGCATTGCAGAGGAGCTGGAAGGGAAGGTCTGCCTCTTTGCAGATGACACCAAAATCTGCAATACAGCAGGCACTCAGGTGTGGTGGTGGGAAGGACTAGCAGAGATCTGAAAAATTAGAGAAGTGGTCAAGGGTATGGCAATTTGGTTTCAATATGAAAAAGTGCAAAATAATGCACTTAGGGCACAGAAAACCAGGGGGTGGAGTGACACTGACAACTACCAAGCAGGAAGGAAACTTGGGGGTAATCTATTGGATGACCTTAGACATGGCCAGCTAGTGCAACAAGGCATTTGGGAGGGCTAGTGGGATGCTAGAGCTCATAGGGAAGGGTATCACCAGCAGAAAGAGGGAGGTGGTGTTGCCTCTGTATAGATCGCTAGTAAGACCCCACCTAGTGTACTGTTTCTAGCTCTGGAGACCACATCTCCAAAAGGACATAGACAGAGTGGAGGTGGTCCAGAGGAAGGCAACTAAAATGGTGCACGGTCTGCAGCAAAAGCCCTATGAGGAGAGATCAAAGGACCTAAGTATGTACATCTTGGAAGAAAAGAGGGAGAGTAGGGATATGATACCCTTAAACGGAGATAAATAAAATACAGGAGGGAAGTATTTTTCAGAAGAAAAAGTGCTCAATAACAAGTGGACATTCTATGAAGCTGGAGGGGGTAGATTCAGGAGAGATGTGAGGAAGTACTTCGCAGAAAGAGTGGTGGATTCCTGGAATAGCTATCCAGCAGAGGTTGTGGGGGTGAAAACAGTGGTAGGATTCAAGAATGCATGGGATAAGCACAAGGGAATCATAGTGGAAAGGAAGGTGGGAGGGAGGGAGAAAGAGTTGTAGATCAAGTACGGTCTGTGGTAATAATGTAGGTAGGGAAAAATGGGCGGTCTGGGTGAGCCAAGCAGCCTTATCTGCTGTCACATTCTGTGTCAGTGATGTGAGGATATACTACATCACTGAAAGAGCTGTGAATGCTAGAACAGACTATCAGCAGATGTGGTGGTGGTGAAAACAGTAAGGGGCTTCAAGCATGTGTAATGGGCGAGGGAAGCCACTGACGCTGACCACTCTCAAAATGGCCTGGTCGGGTCAGAGCACAGGTCCACCCCAGCTACAACTTAGAAGGGAAAACACATGTAATCCAAGTACGCCAACCACCTGGAGGTGGATTTTTGTGTGATGCCCGGCCAGTGGATATCGGGGAAATTTTGGGGCAGGGGCTCAAGTTCAATTGTCACTACTGGGAACACAAGGAGAAACGTGAAGCTGACTTGAATGCAAAAACAATGTACACGTTTATTAAACATAACTAAACAAAATAATAGCATTACACTAATATCTAAACTCTAAAAGGCAAAATAACTTTTCCTTAAAACCCTGCGTTTGCGTCTTTATTTCTAGCAAACATTACTTAGCTAGGGCACTTTACAAGCAAATAAAGCAATTCAGTTTATCAGATTACATAAAATCACAAGGGCATCATCTCTTAGTGGCCATCTCCCCCATGGGTGGTCCAGAGGCAGGGTTTGCCTGCCCCCACAGTCATTTGGCTCAAGGGAGCCCTTCTTGTTACTCCGACCCAGGGGTGGTCTTTCAATGGGGCTTTACTCATCCCCACATTTACCTGTCTCTATGGAGCCATCTGCTGACGTGTCTTGTGGGCGGTCCTTTTGCTGGGGCCATGCATGACCCAACTGCTGCTGTGGCTGGTGCCTAGAAGCACCCAGAGATTATTATTATTTTTTTTTTTTTTAAAGTTCCTTTTTTTCTTTCCCGGTGGCCAGCACCTGACCACAGTGCTGCCATCACTCACCCTGCCTCCCTCCATCTGTTTCATGGGCCAGGACTGCTGCTGCCACTCACCCTGCCACCCTCCATCTCTTTTGTGGGCCAGGACTGCTACTGGTACTGGGGAGGCCTGGACCCACCTCCTCCCAGTCGCCTCCTTGACTATGGCTGGAGCCACCGTGGGGAGGCTTGGACCAGTCTCCTCCCATGGACCATTTGCTGCTTCTGGAGACTGGAGCTGGAGGGGTCGGCCTTCTACTGTTGCTGCCACCCCTTCTGACAGGACTACTTCTGGCTTGGCTGGTGGAGGGATGGCCTAGACCCACCGCCCCTCCTGATGAACATGTGCTGGACTGGAGCTGGAGAGGTCAGCCTTTTGCTGTTGCCACCGCTCCTCCCCACAGAACCACTATACGGCTGGTGAGGAATGGAGGGGACGGCCTGGACCTGCCACCCCTCCCGACAAAGCTTTACCGCCACTGCGGCACCAGGAATCCAATCGGATTACAGCCACCGACTATAGAGGGGAGCGATCGCTAATGGACCGGCCGGGACATCGGGAGGGACCCCAGGACATCAGATAAGTCCCTCCCCTTTGGGTGAGCCCTGGCCGGCCTAGTGCTCCCCTCGATACTGCTGCTGTTCTGCACTACGGACTGGAATGAATGGCTGTTGCGATTCAAAAGGACTGAGGATTCTGGTCAGAATCCTCTCTAGCCCATCCCTGCCTGCTAGCCCTCCCGACTGAGCCCACAAAGGCAGGTGCCCGGCACGAGGTAACTGGGGGGGGGGGTTCTATGGGAGAGACTTGCAGGCAGGTAAAACAAAGTGAACAGCAATATTGTTTTTAAATGGAGCCCAGCTGGGGCTTCACATTAGGGGGGTTCCTAACTAAACCCAGGGCACCTACACTAGGGGGACCTCCCTACACAGTGGGGCACACCTAATACTAGGACACCTAACTGGGGCGCAAAAACAGGAGCACCTCCTTAATCTGGGCACCTTCCCTACCTAACCAGCCCCAAGAGCACCTGGATGCCCATTTTTGGAGGGCACCAGAACTCTGGGGCACTACACATGCATGGGATAGATATTGGGGCACATACTCATAGGGTCACTGGGTCCTTCTCGGGCTGTTTCCTGTGATTTCAAGCTTTATTAAAGTGAGATAAAGTTTTGTTATTTTTGGCTCTGAGTGAGTTCATTTCAAGCAGGGACTGAGTAGCATGGTCTCTTCTGGATAACTAGATGTAGGAATACATTAGTAAATAGGCAGAGAGGAGGGAGGGTCACCAAAAACCAGGTAGGGTCTGTGGAGACAGACTTGACAGGGTCCAGGTGGACAGACAGGATGGGCCAAGTGGTCCTTTTCTGCCAATAAGTTGTATGTTTCTATAAGCATAGAGACTAAGCTCTGAGCATAGGACATAGACAGGGTGGAGGTAATCCAGAGGACATAAACAGAGTAGAGGCAGTCCATGGGAGGACAACTTAAGTGGTGGAAGGACTGCCTCAAAAACCCTACAAGGAGACTGAGGGATCTCAGCATTGTACATGGAAGAGAGGAGAGTGAGAAGGGAGATGATAGAGACCTACAAGTACCTCACAGGGATGAACAAGGTACAGCAGGGGAGTCTCTTTCAAATGACAAACAGCACCAGTGCCAGAGGTCATGTGATGAAGCTGGAAGGTGGGAAGACTAAGAGGGTTGTGAGAAAACGCTACTTCACTGAAAGAGTTGTGAATTTCTGGAAAAGACTGCCAACAGATGTGGAGGATGCAAAAACAGTAAGCGGCTTTAAGTATGCATAGGATAGATATAGGGGTATATTAGTAAATAGGCAGGGAGGAGGGAGGGTTATCAGAGGCCAGGTAGGATCTGCAAAGGACCACCTGGGCAGACTGGGTGGGCCAAGTGGGCCTTGTCTGCTGTCAAATTATATGTTTCTATGAGTATAGAGACTACACTCTGAGTGTTGTATTGGAAAAGCCTCAGGCACTTGGGGAGAGGGAAGTGGGGAACAGAAAGGCACGGCCAGATTTGAGCTAAACATTTCCTGACAGCAAGAGAAGAAGGGTGATTATGAGCCCACGGGAGTAGGACTAGCTTCAGCAGGGAGGCAGGAGATAGAAGGGACAGTAGGGTGACAGACAGACCTCATATGAACTCAGTGGTTTAGTCATGGTGAGCCTAAAATAAGACTTTAAAAGGCAGCTTTAGTGCAGGTCCGGTGATGCTGAGGGTTGAGGCACTGGACGTCACATTTCGTGATACGCCAGTAACCTGGGTTCAGGAATGACCTCAGGTCTTCGGGGTGCTGGAGCGGAGGTAGGTTGAGCTGGATTGAGCATGCCGATGGGCAGCTCTCCTCTTCCAAGTGTGGTGAGGGTGGGTTGGTGCCCCTGCCCGTAGTTCTGGTCCCACTGGGTGGAGGTCTGGTGGGCAGTATAGGCGGATAGGGGGTGGCAAACAATTCCGAGAGGTGGAAGGGGCTGAGCTGGTACCACAGGGTGCGTAGTGTGCCTCCACATGCTCACACAGCTGTGTGCTGGGGCCTTGAGGGGTCAGAGGAGAAAACCTGCAAAACTACCTATGTGTGCCCATCGCCAGTTGGCGTTAGGAGGCGATGGGGATCAAATTTGCTTTTAGTTTCTATGATGCCTTGCATTAGCTGGGTAAGTATAACTTTGTATTTCTTTGAAACTTGACTTTATTGCCAATTCCTTTCCAGCGTAACCAATGCCTCAGTGTTTTTTGCACCGGTGTGCTTGTCTTTTAAATTACTTTTTTGGCCTCACCATGCTCAAATCATTGAGATCATTATGAAAACATAACAAAAAAGAGCAGAGTGCTCACTAGAGGGAACCTGAATAGTTTATTGCAGTGCCACTTGTACAAGGACACACTGCAAACCCCTGCGTAGCACCTTACATACGGAGCTTAATCAGGGGACCTGGTGATGTAGCCCCATATGCAGGGCACTTGTAACAACTTTTGTGTAATTTTTTGTTTTTGTGTTTAATTTTTGTTATCAGCAAGACCTCTGTAAGTATTTCAGCTGAGATAATGCTGTCTGGTAAATCTAATGTTCAATGCCACTGGAGCCCAGGCCTGAGGCTGTCAGCTAGGGGGGTCATTTGAGCAAATAACAGAGTTTCTGTCAGCTACAGAGTATATACACTTCAAAGAGGTGAATTGCTTTCATAATCATGGGCTCTGTTTTGTGTGTAAACAAAGCCAGAGCTGGGGAAACCGAAGCCCTGTGGATTTTATCAAATGGGAAGACAAATGGACATTACAGTGCACACAACCAGGGTCTGGAGTACAAATCCAGTTTGGACCGGAATTCCAGAGAGGTGGGACCATCAGAGGAAAATGAATTTGTCAAATCCATGATGTCAAAGTGACATATTTGATGATGTGTCATGGAGGGCTGGCAGCTGAAGGTTTCTGAAGACTTGCCAGACCCTAGCAAGGTAGTTAGGTTTAGGCTCTCGAGCAGTTACCATCTACGGTTCAAATCTGCCCTGATTCACTAAGGTCCTGTGTGGTAAGAAATCTTTCCACTCTGATAGTTTTAAGAAGCTATAGAAAGAGATTTTCTACTTGTTTCTTCTGCTGTGTGGAAACCATTTTCTTTTTAATTTCTGTAGTGACCCTATAATTCCTATAGTCTTTGTGTATTGTGATATCCTTCAGATTGTGTAAATATTGAGAACCAGTAAATACTATTTTTATATACTTCATGCCTCTGTGACTGAATCTTTTGGGGGAATAGTTAAATATTGGTATTGACAAACCCACGATTCATCTCTGAAGTGGGAGCAGACTGCTATAGTTACCATAGTCTCAGAAGTGAAGTTTTATTTCAAGAGTGAGTAACAGGGGCTGGTTCTTTGCACTTTGGTAAGGAACATTGCACTTTGTGAGCAGAGGCTCTGGTGAGATTCAAATCAAGAAAGTTCCCAGGTAAGAGAATCACTTCTGAGTGGTGGTGGAGGACTGAGAAAATTGACAACCCATTGCAGACTGCGTCCTGAGTATTACAAACTGGTGCCACTGATGTGGACTCGACAAGGACTGTCAATACCCTAGTTAACTTGTGTGTCACAGAACAGGATATTACATAAGGGAACATGGTGTACACTTTTTTGTTTTTAGCAAGAATTGTCAGAGACAGAAGACATTATGTTGGACTGTAGGGAAAGTGCACTTTGCTAAACTTGCAAGAGTTGTGCAAAAGTAGAGAACTGGGGTATGAGGAAGGTCAAACATGGACAAAACTTAGACATCTTCAATTAAAGTGACCAGGGAAGTGCAGCAAAAATGGTCACTGCTATTCAAAGTCATGATATGGAGGGCAAGGAGAATGCAGATGAGCCAGCGCCCATGACTAGGGCAGCTGCACCAGCAGACCAGGTACAGATGTTGGAGCAGGAGCTCACTCAGGTTAAGGTGAAGGCAGAAGTTGAGAGGTAAAAGGCAGATGTGGAGCTGCAGAGGAGAAAGCTGGAAGCTGAAGAGCTAACAAGGCAGCACCTGCTCGAGTGAGAGGAGCAAGAAAGGCAGCGCTAGCAAGACCATGAGAAATGAGATGGGCAGCGACAGCATGAGATCCAGAAACAGATGGAGAGCCTGCACCACAGGGCAAGACCACAAACTGTGAAAAATGGCATGAGAGGCTTGACCCAGGAAGCCAAAATTAATTCTAAAATGTTTCCCAGCTATCAAGAGGGGGATTTGAATTGGGCAGGGCTTGCTGGGTGACTCACCTATTTCCATTGCTTACAGGCAATGCATTAGAAGCGTTTGCCAGAACGGACAAAGAGGACTGTATAGACTATGATAAAGTGAAAAATGCCTTTCTAAAGCATTATGAGTTAACTCCTGAGACTTATAGACAAACATTTAGAGGGTTAAGAAAGGCATTGGAGTTAGGTATGCTGAAATATGTGTGCAGCTAAGTAATCTGTTACACTGGGTAGAAGGTGCCAAAGCTTGCTCTGTAGAGGAAATAAAATATTTATTTCTTCTGGAACAGTTCCTAAAAACTGTATCTGAAGAACTGAGAATATGGTTGTTGGCAGTGGTCAAATTGAAATTTCAGAGGTGGTGGAGCTCTGATGTCATAACTGCCACCAGCAATATAGCATGTAACTAACTAGTAAGCGATACCCGCGTGAATGCACAAGATGGGAGACGATCACATTTTCACCTTTGCCATTCTGTTTAACTGTTTATTAACTTTCTAAACCAATACATAGGCCTTAAACTATCATCATTTTTATACATATAATGCTTTTATTTTTTTCAAAGTACAAAATCAATTAGCAAAGATGGCAATGCAATAATACATTATTTAACAGAAGTTAGGCAACGCATACACCACACATTTAATTCTAATCAAACACACATGGTTCAATTTTTTTTTTTTTTTTGCATTTTTCATTCAATTTCTGATTCAGTCACAGATGAAATCCAAGTGGCCTAGTCCTGTTTTTTTATGACGTTTATAACTTTCCATATTGATTCGTATGTATGTTTATCTTCCTTAGTTTTACAAGCTTTGCAAGCAGCATGGTCAGCAGACTGTCTGTGCACCAGCTACTTCTGAACATAAGAATATGGGTCCCACTGTTTCAGTGGTGGACCAATCAAGGAGATGAACATGAGTGACGAGATGTGAACAATGCTCAAACATGTCCTAATGGGTGTGCAAATGTCATTCATTTCACTGAACATCCTTTCATATTCAGTTGTACTGATTGCAATGGTATTCACTGCATGTGAAAGGCGTAAAAGACTGTCTCTCATAGGCTTTGTTCTCTCTTCTTTTAAATTTCTGTACTCATTTTTCAGTTCTGAATATCTGATATGAAAAAGTCATAGAACGCCTTCACATCTCCTTCTCCAAACTCCACTGAAAAGTATTCTGAACACATTTGTGGCAGAATACTTTGCATTTTCTTATAAAGCTTCTCTTCTTCTTGAGTTGCCATTCTAGCAGACAAGGAATCTACCAGTGCCTGCTAGAACTGACCTTGTAGATTGTCTTTTGTGCATGGCTGTCATCATGTCGAGTTAGTCCACTGAATTCACCTTTAACAATTGCTTCTTGTGCTAGCTGGAGGTAATGTCCTTTACTTTCTTTCCTGTTGATGAATCAATCAATCAATCAAGTCTTTATTTAACCCGGCGTTCATCGTTGAGCAGAAGCTCATTTGCAAGATGGACCTGGGTGGAGCATGAACAATTGTATATACAGTTCAACACAGTTATTTACAAGGCAATACAGATAATACTCTTTACAGAGAGAAAGAAAAAGAAGTTCATATGTACATAGAATTATACAGATATTGTACAGATTACACGGTATTTACATACATAGAAGTGTCTATAGGAAGATAAAGCAGGTTATCTAAGGTTGCAGGAGGAAGTAACGGAAGAAAAAATAAAAAAAAATATATACCAGGTAGAGTGAAGGTAGGGGAAGGGAGGGAGGGAGGTAGGGGAGAAAGGCTAGGAGGCACGGTGCACAGAAAGGAGTTGGTAAAACGGGATGTAGAGAAGGTGGATGGAGAAAAGGAGTATGTGTGAGCCCCGGGATTGAATGCTATAAAGTACGGGGCATGGTAGGATGTCATAACCCAGGGTAGTGAGCTCCTATCTGAGGTTGGGAAAGGAAGAATAAGGGGATGGATGGGCCTAGTGTTGATAAGACAAGGGGATAAGAGAGAGAGAACAATTAGGCTGGTGAGGAGCAAGCTGGGGGGTCAGTACTTAAAATTGGGTCTAGGCGTGGCTATATACCAGTGCAGACACTGGTACTGGGTCTGAGTGGGTGAAGCAGTTACATACTTCTCTGATTGTATGGAAATAAAGCATCTTGAAGGCATTTATACCGCTTAGAGTGCTTAATTTGAGGGTTTTATGTAGATCATTCCATAAGGTAGGTAGCACGAAGCTTATGGCTGCCCTGCCGAAGCGGGGATTTTGCTTTGGGTACTTTAAGTGTAATAGCTGAGTAACTTCTTAATGTGTATTTCCCAATTATACTCAGGGAAAGACAGCAGGAGATATAGTAAGGAAGCTTATTAGAGATGGCTCTTTAGGTCCAGAGAGCGGCGTTTCTGTGGCGCCTGAACTTTAGTGATGTCCACCCCACTGCCGCATATAGGGTGCAGTGATGCAGGTCGAAGGGGAGTCCCATTATAAACCTCAGTGCTTGATGGTAGAGTGTGTCCAGTTTAGCCATGTAAGAGTTGGGGCATTGGCTGTGGAGGAAGTCAGCGTAATCAACCAATGATAGGAAAATGGATTGGACCAGTTGTTTCTTGGCATCTCTGGTGAGAAATTGGTTGATTCTCAAAAACAGTCCAAGCCTTTGCCGAAGTCGTTTTAGCAAGTCCTCGATATGTTCAATGAAGGAGAGTCTTTGGTCTATTCAAACTCCCAGATACTTGAATTTTGTAACAAATTCTAGTTTTCACCTAGAACTGTGGTAATTTGGGGAACTGTCCACTGGACACAGGGTTAGCTGTACGGATAAAGGAGAGGATCATCACTTCAGTTTTTTGGCATTAAGGAGTAGCTTTTTGGAGAGTTGGCTTTGCAAAAGGTTGAATTCTGACTGTAGGTCATTGCAGGCAGCTTCAGGTGTTGGGCGACTCCACGTGAGAACTGTATCATCTGCAAACAGATGGATGTTGGCTTCTTTATACAGTAGTCAGTGTTATTAATGTAGATTGCAAAAAGTAAGGGCCCTAATATAGAACCTTGAGGTACCCCTCTTTGCAGAGTTTTTAAGGGGGACAGGCCTCCTTCGGCTTTAACTTGTTGAAGGTGCCCTGTAAGATAGTCAGTAAACCAACGCAAATAGGAGGGGTCCACACCTATGGTTTGAAGGGAGGAGAGGAGCAGACTATGGTTGATGGTGTCAAAAGCCTTGCTTAGATCAAGGAAAACAGCACAAATAAAGTTTTTGCTCTCAAGATTACGCTGCCAGTCGTTAGTAACTTTGGCGAGGGCTGAGATAGTGCTATGTTTAGCTCTGAATCCGGACTGCATAGGATTTAGCAGTTCCCTAGACTCAAGGTGAGTCCTCAGCTGTGCATTTACAATTTTCTCTAGGAGCTTGGACAGGACGGAAGGAGGAAATTGGCCTGTAGTCATTGAGATCGCCAGGGTCACCTGATTTGAACAGTGGTATGACATGTGCTGTCTTCCATATAGTTGGTAAGGTGCCGTGAGACAGAGATAAGATTAAAAAGTGGTGTGGTAGTGCTAAGTACATGGTAGGCAATTTTTAGGAAGTAAGGGTCAGGTGTCGGCCCCAGCACTTTTTAGTATCCAACTGAAGCAAGAGGTCCTCTACCTCTTTCAGTGTGGCAGGTTGAAGCGAGAAAGGCGGCTATCAGAGTTTCAGGCAGTTGGCTGGCAGTCTGGGAGCGAAGTATGTTTGCAGGGAGTTATCAAATGCCATGCCTGCAGTAGCAAAGTGGTTATTGAATGCGTCAGGTATATCCATCTTTTCGGTTATAGTCAAGTTGCCAGAGGTAATCTTGGTCGGGAGTGAATTTCCTGGGGAGTGGCCTAGCAGATCATTGATTGTGTTCCAGAGCTTGATTGGGCTCTTTGTGGCAGAGTCGAGTTTGGATTTGAAGAAGGCGGCCTTCGATTCTCTGGTTGTTTTGGTACATAAATTTCGTAGTCTCCTGAACTGGTTCCAGTCCTCTGCAGTATTCAGTCTGCGCGCTTTTTTCCAGAGCTTATCTCTTTCTAGAAGCAAGAACTTGATCTGAGGGGTGAACCATTTACAGGTTTTGGTCCTAGTTCAAACTTTAATCAGGGGAGCATACTTATTAAGGGCCCTTGATAGAATGTTGTGGAAGATATTGTAAGCCGACGTAATCATTTTGGCCAGGTAGAAATCTTGCCACTCAGGGAAGTACTTAAGCTCGTTTAGGTAGGCATAGTCATTGAAGTTGTGCCTGGCTCTCTTCATAAAGAACTTGCTGATGGGTGCTGGGTTGTTGGTGGATCTTACTCCCGCAATAAAACAATGGTCGCTGGCGTCTGAGAAGAAGACATCAGCGTGGGAGAAGAGATGAGGTTTGCTCACCATTAGCACATCCAAAAGTGTACTTTACTGGGGTTCTTCACGTTTGGGCATGTTGGTTCAGTAATAAGTTGCGTCAGCCCATGTTCATCACAGAAGGATGCAAGGGGCAGCTGTGTTAGAGAGCCAGTCAAAGTTGAGGTCTCCTAAAATAATAGTTTCTGGCAGCCCCTGTCCCAACTTGTCACTTAGATATGACACAAGCTGTAGGCCAGCAGACGGTGGTCTGTAGCATCCTATTACGCAGAGAGCAGTAGTCTGTGTAATTTCCACTTTGAGAATTAGGCATTTGAATTCGCTGGCGACAGATGCCGAGGATAAGCAGAAGGCAGAAAATTTGTCTTTAACGTAGATAGCTACTCCTCCTCCTCCTCCTCCTCTGGCATGCCTATCAGCTCTGAACAAGGCATAGTTGGGTACGTTTACTTCTCTATCAGTGGTGCTGGGTCTAAGCCAAGTTCGAAATCACAAGTATGTCAGGAGAGGTATGATTTACCCAGGTTTGTATTAAGGTTATCTTTTAAGGAGGCTACATACATTAATATGCAAGAAGCTTATTCCTTTTAAATTTGCTAGTTCTGCTGGCAAAGCAATAGCTTCTGGGGGGCCAGGGTTGAGTTCTACGTTGCCTGAACATAGCAGGAGGATAAGTATGATTTTTCTAAGAGCGCTAATTATAAGCTTGTAATTCCTGCCTTTCTCCCATCTAGTAGATCTGAATACCTCAAGCTGTCTCTTAATAAGTTTATTTGCTGGTGGTAAGTTTATGTTCCATGCTTGTAGTGCCTTGGACAGTTCTTTCAGTTCTTCCAGTGTGCATCCAGTATCAGGCCAAGGTTCTTAAGTAAAACAACAGAGGACAATTTTTTAGCCATTCCCTCAAACATTGTTCTTTCTTTTGAGTCTCTGGCCATGTCTTCTGTTGCTAAATGGAAGTGGTGGTAAAGGACAGGGAAAGATACCCAGACTGCATGTGCTGCTCTAGAACTAGAAGCAATCCACCTCACTCCAAGAATCCTCCCAATCCTCTTCAGGTATGAATCTACTGCAACAGCTGCTGCTGCCAATTCTTGTTGATTTTTTGGAGACTGGTTATAAATTCTATACAGTTTATCCATATAGTTCCTGAAATTATTTACTTCAGTGCAAGTCCTCACTGCATCATTGACAGATAGTTGTAGTCTATGGTTGAGGCAGTGCCATTCAATGAGTCAGGGAAAGAGTTCTTTGAGTTTTGAAAAAACACCAGTCTTTCTATCCATCATGACTGAAGCACCATCAATATATAGACTAACTAGGCATTCAGTCAAAAAAAGTCATCAATCCCATATCCTTCCAAGCAGCGTAACAAAGCCGAACTGATTCCATCAGCATTTGCAGCATCCAGTTCTACTAGATCAAGAAAAAAAATTTGTGGGCTTGTCATTTCCAACCAAGCTTCTTATATAAATAACAAAGTATGATTTTTTGCTAAAACTTGTACTTTTATCAGGAAGTATGCCTGTTGGTGGGTGAGTGTTCTTAGTAAAATTGGTAAGTTGCACCTACATTTCCTTTGCAATAAAATCGACTAGAATGTAGGACTCTTCCAGCATTGATTCCATTCATAGCCTGCAAATCCACTAGGTCAGGAAAATCTGTGAAAGGACAGTTTTTCTTTCCAATAAAATAGACGGTTCTAAAAATACATTTTATAGTTGCAGAAAGGTCCTCTTTTGCCTTTAGCATACTAGCACTCAAAGCTTCTTCTTTTTTTTTAATTTATTATTTTTAATGCTTCCAGGTGGGCCTTTGATTCTTTGAGATCATTTTCATTTCAGTTCATTTATTTGATAACCAGGTATGGACACTGGGACAAGCCCATTTTCAGGTCCAACCCAACAAATAGTCACAACAAGCACAACAATCACATTAAAAGACAACACTATTAAGCAAAACATTTACAAACATCCATGGAAAATAAATCATCCTTAAGATTCTGTTTAAAAAGAGAAAGTAAAGTTGAAGAACAAGCTTCAATTGGCAATACATTCCAAAAATTGGGGAGCAGCAGCTGAACAAGACCTTAAACCTATTTTAGACTGAAAAAATGAATTTGATAAAATAGTACCACTGTGAGACTGTATATTACAGATGGGTTGCTTAACTTCAATCAAATCAGATAAGGGATAACCTGCACCAAAAAATATAATTTCGAAAACATAACAGCCAAAGTAGAATGTAAACCTAGCCTTTAAGGATAACCATCCTAATCTGGACAACATTAAACAATAGTGAGGCCAATAAGAACAGTGTAATATAAATCGACAAATATTATTGTAGGTCACAGTCAGGGTATTAAGCTATTTGACTGATAATCTATAGTAAAGACTTGCAACATATCCAGGTGGAGTAATACGATTCCAGTTGCAACTGATTTATGAATGTCTTCAGTGAAATATTTCTTAAATTTGAATAGTACATCCAATTTTTGATTAACTTTTTTACTTGTAACTTTAACCTGAGAAGAAAATGTTAAACCAGGGTCCAAAAGGACTCTAATATATTTAAACTCTTTTACAAACTCAATTGTAGCTCCTGTAGTATAATGGATCAATAAAGAAGGATCATCTTTCAAAGCGTAAAAGGTTCCAAACAACATCAGTTTTGTCTTGTTTACATTACGAATCAGGTGATTACCAGAAAACCAGCTACAAACATTTTGGAAATCAGATTCCAGCAAGGAAGTAATCAAGTAATCAGGAGATTTGATTTAGCCTGAGAGTATCATGAATCTTCTTCCTTAGTGATGATTGCTGATTTTGTCTGGTATCCCCATATGGTCCAGTTGCACAGGTTATACACTCCACTGATAACTGGCACCTCATTCCTGTCTCTCTGTTGATGGACAGTGCCTTCACTTTACTGCAGACCAAACAACCAAGCTTTTTATCTTGGATGCACAACCAATCGTGTTGTGATCTCAAGTATGTAAACTATTCCGATGTCCAGCAGTCCGGCAGGCTTGCATTGTCATTGCCACAGATGCTGTGAGGCTTGTGGTCTGCTGTTCCCTCCTGAGCCATTTCTGTTGAATTTTCAGGCCTTGGTTCCTGTAGTTCTTTAGACCTGCAATGCAAGTATAGTGTTAAATATGTTTAATAACTCCGCCCCACCACCCCTCCTTGTGTTGAAGGACAGGGTATGCAAAAAAGGTTTGCTTATATCTGTAAAAAAATATTCATTTACCTGCATACCATGGAGGTCCCATTACTAAAATAGTCACTGATTTTGCATTTCGATGTTGATCTTCTTTCTCCAAATAATCCTTGATTGCCATGTGATCATATCTCTTCCGTCCTAAATAAATACCAACAGAATGGTTAAAAACTAAAGTCAAATGAAATGACAAATACTATGTGCCTCTATAGGTATATGTAGTACAAGTATATTATACAATGTAGGTGAGACTCAAATCTTGCAGAGTACAGATTTATGATATATTTTAGCCACTGCAGTATTTTAAATGAGGATAAATCTTCATGCTGTTCATTTATTTCCACCTTAGCAAGGCCTTAAAGGAACCCTTAGCCAATCAGTAACAGTGGCTTCTGTTGCAGGTAAAACAGAGCATTGAAATGAAACAGTTATAATCTTCTTAAAAAGAGCCAGTTTAAAATCTTTACACATTTAATACATAGTGTAAATTAGACACACAATGGCCTTACTCAGAATATTATTTTCATCACTTGTGAGAGGGTAGGCTTGTGTACTCACCACTGGTTCTGCCACTGCTAAGTTATTGTCTATGCACACACACACACACACACACACACACACACAAATTAATATGTAGTTATTTGTGCTTATCTGGTGATCTTTGCATGTCCAGCCAAAAAGAATTCCCTGATTTTTCTTTTCTGAGCAGCCATGTTTTCTTTGCTGTTGCAAATAACTGTCAACCACAACTGTGTTAATATCATCCAAATAGCTTTCACTCTGACTACTCTGTGTCATCACAGTTTGGAGAACATACAAAAAAAATCCACCCTCAGTTACTCATTTTGCTACTGAAATGCTAATCTGGAGAGCTGGATATGAATTCCATCATAACCTACTACATACTGCAATAGTTTAATACAGTGTACTGTTTGATGACCTTCAGCAGCCCACTTTAACTTTTTGCTTAAGAACAGCCCTATAAACTCATTTCAATCACAAGAGTGTGGTGTGCATATTTATGGAACATATACAAAGAGAAGAGAGAGTAAGAAGTAAGTGCCTCAGCTGGAACTTGAACCCAGGCCACCCAGAATGCTGTTCCGATTGCGCTACCATCTACACCACCAAGGTAACAGGAAACTGTATATCCAGGAGCACATTACTCTTTCTCCAATGCATAATTGTGGCTGCACAGATAATTACATTTTCAATCACAAGAGTATGGTGTGCATATTTATAGAACACATACAAACAGAAGAGAGAAAGAAGTAAGTGCCTCAGCTAGGACTTAAACCCAGGCCACCCAGAACAGCCACCAAGGCAACTGGAAACTGGGCTGTCCTGGAGCACATTACTCTTTCTCCATTGCACAGTCTGGTGCTGCACAGATAATTGCACTTTAAATCACAAGAGTGTGGTGTGTATATTTATTGAACACATACAAAAAGAACAGAGAGAAAGAAGTAAGTGCCTCAGCTGGGACTTGAACCTAGGCCTCCTGGAATACTGTTCTGGTTGTGCTACTATCCTGGAGCACATTACTCTTTCTGCAATGCACAGCCTGGGGCTGCACAGATAATTACATTTTCAATCACAAGAGTGCAGTGTGCATATTTATGGAACTCATACAAACAGAAGATAGAAAAAGAAGTGCCTCAGCTGGGACTTGAACCTAGATTGCCCGGAATACCATTCTGGTTGTGCTACCATTTGCGCCACCAAGGCAACTGGAAACTGGGTCATCCTGGAGCACATTAATCTTTCTCCAAAGATAATTACATTTTCAATCACAAGAGTGTGGTGTGCATATTTATGGAACAAATAAATACACAGAGTAATGTGCTCCGGCATGGCCCAGTTTCCTGTTGCCTTGGTGGCACAGCTCTTAGTGAACCCGGAAAAGTATTTTGGGTGGCTTGGGTTCATGTCCCAGCTGAGACACTTACTTCTTTCTCTCTGTTCTGTTTGTATGTGTTCCACTCGTATGCACCTACCTCTTAACAGACTGGCTGTTTATCTGTGCAGCACCAGGTTGTGCATTGGAGAAAGAGTAATGTGCTCCGGGATGGCCCAGTTTTCAGTTGCCTTGATGGAGCAGCTGGTAGCACAATCAGAACAACACTGGCGCATCACTGCTCAAAAAAGAAAATAAACCTCTCTCTCTCTCTCTCTCCCTCTCTGACTGAACTCCGTGTATGCACCCTGAAACTTGTGCTCCTCCTCCTCCTGCTGCTATCAGGGCTGTTCACCCTAACCCAGGACCAAACACCTCCAACCATAATAAACCAACAGGCACTCTCTCAGTCATGTGCCTGAACATCTGCAGCCTACTTCCTAAGCTTAACGCGCTGCAAGCCTTCACCACCCAGCACAACCCGGATATTCTATCAGTAGTTGAAACCTGGCTCACCCCAAAGGTTCCTGACCAAACAATCGCCCTCCCTGGCTACAATGTCTTCCGGGTTGATCGCAAGTCCAAAGGAGGAGGAGGGTGTGCCTTATATGTGAAAGACACTCTCTGAGGACACCCCATTGATTGCAATCTCCCAGCAACTCCTGCCCAGATCCTTCCTATCAGTCTCCTACTAGGTGCCCAAAATAAGGCCCTCACAGTTGTTACTGTCTACATACCTCCCAAGGAACAGGGACCTGGACTAACTGCTGTCCTTGACTTTGTCAAATCCCACCCATCAGACTCCGAAATCATCCTTCTTGGTGACTTTAACATTAATTGGCTCTCAGCTGAAGGTGGATCTTTTAAGGACTCTGTCATATCAGCTAACCTGACTCAAATGGTTGACCACGCAACCAGAAAGAACTACAGAACTGGGACCTGCACCCTACTCGACTGGATCCTAACCAACCACCCCTCTCGGATCACAAAAACCTCAGTCCTCCCTGACTCATTCAGTGACCACTCTCCCATCAGCTGTATCTGGACAAACAAATTCTGTAAGCCCCCTCCTAATATCATCACCAGCAGAGTCCTTCCCTGTGGTCAGCTTCCCCACCTCAAATCGCACCTCCTTCAGCAGGACTGGTCCTCTAGCTTTAAGGCAACAGATACTAATACTGCACTAGAGCAATTTACTCACATTTTCAATGGAGCCTGTAACAAATTTTCCCCCCTCAAAAAGCACAAGGTTAAATCACTTAGTAACCCTTGGCTGTCAGGCAACCTCCTAAAAACACTTAAATCCAGGGACCACCTCTGGGAACTGGCTAGAAACTCCGGTAAACAACTCGACATCCCAAATTACAAACGGGCATGGAACGACTGTACCAAATCCATTGGGCAACAGAAATCTGACTACTATAAGAATGCCCTCACCAACTCCTGGGGAAATGGGAGGGACTTTTGGAAAAATATCAAAGATGTCACTGGGAAACAGTCAAAAGCCTCGCCAAACATAGTCGGCATTAATGGGCACACCACACTTGACCCTAAACCTATTGCAAACACTTTTACCATTGCTTTCACCAACCTCAGCAGTATTCTCCCTGCTGACTTCTTCCAAGATGCGTCAAATCCCACCCCCCCAACTCCTCCACCCACACCTCTCACCCACCTTTCTACTTTAAAGCAGTAAAAAAACATCAGGTCTGAAACTACCTTGCCAAAGCCATCAGCAAATCTAGAACAAGCAACGACACACTTGACCTCAAGCTGCTGGCCCTAACGCTTGACGAGCTACTTGGTCCCCTCACCAAGATCTTTAATCTCTCTCTTTCCCTTAGCCAATTCCCGGACAAATGGAAAATGGCCACTGTTACCCCGATTCACAAAAGTGGGGATAAGACCGACCATGCAAACTTCCGCCCTATCTCCATTCTACCTCCCTTATCGAAGGCACTGGAACGCATAGTATCGGACCAACTTTCCGAGTATCTGGACAATTATAATATTCTCTGTAAACAGCAACATGGCTTTAGAAAAGGTCATAGTACATCCTCTGCCTTACTCGAATTCACCAGCACCATACATATCTCCCTCAACAATGGACAACTAACTGGTGCTATATTTGTCGACCTTACCAAAGCATTCGACACTGTCCACCACTCCTTTCTGCTGTGCCAACTAAAAAATGCTGGTCTCTCCACTGATTCAATCTCATAGTTCAAAAGCTATCTTGAAAACTGCACCCAGCATGTAAAAATTGGGGATGCGCACTCTGATTCCAAGCCTGTCCTATCTGGAGTAACCCAGGGCTCAATACTGGGCCCCCTACTCTTCAGCCTGTTCCTTAACACCTTCCCGGACTCCTGCACTGAACATGTCACCCTGTATGCTGATGATGCAGTAATCCAGGCCACACACCAGAACCCGAAGAAACTACAAGAAAGTCTCCAGCTCGGTTTCTTCTTGGTTGAGAATTGGTTCATAAAGCACAAGCTGGTCCTTAATAAAAAAAAAACCAAGACCTTGATCTTCAGCAGCTCCCATAATAAACACAAGTACTGTAATTCCAACTCTCCGTTACCACCAGACAAGGTGCCACACTGGAACAGGTCAAAAACTTTAAATACCTTGGGATCACCCTTGACCCACACCTCACCTGTGCTGCCCACATCAACCATGTTGCAAAAACCACCAACTCCCAGTTAGGCCTGCTATTCCAGCACAGGAAGCACCTGATGCCCGAAGCCCTTGCTGTCTCTGTCCAGAGCTCCATCATATCCATCATTGACTAAGGCATTATCATTTATGGCTCCGCAATAACCTCTGCACTCAAATGTGTATCCACCACCCTCAACAAGGCCTGTTGACTGGTCACTGGCGCCCAGCGTCTAACTCACACCTGTGACCTCTATTCTCAAACTGGATGGTTGAACCATGCCAACCGAATAAAATACCAAACTTGTATTACTAGTAAGAAAATCATGCTGGGCCTTGCCCCTCCTGGAGTCTGTGCCTTCATACAACCAAGAATCCACACCCGCCAGACCAGGGGATCAAAACCTCAGTTTCTGCAAATTCCGCATTGCCGCACAACTCAAGGCCAAAGATAATTTGCCTTCCAGGCCGCTAGTTGGTACAACAGTCTTCCCAGTGACATCTCACCCTCACTATTGCTCAGCACTTTTAAGACTCAGCTCTGCCTAATGCTCACTGCTTCTAACCTATGTGACTGTTGTGGCTAAACATGTCTTTTAGTTTCTTAACTAAAGATGCCCGTTGGGACTCTCATCTACAGCTGCACTTTGCCAACACCCCCCCATCTCTTCATTGCCCATACTGGCTCATGACAAATGCCACCCGGCTGCACTAACTCTATTCTTACCTACCTTCCACCTCTCCTCTCACTACCCCCCCACCTACTATCCCCCTTTCTCCCACCCTCCTACTTCCCTTTCCCCTCCTTTAAGTTTCACTATTCTGATCTTTCTTCATCTAAATGAACATGTGCTTCTTTTCATCCTCTTTTTTTAAATTTTAATAACTGTTATCTTTGCCTATGTCTATCTCAATTGTACCAATGACGTGGAACCTTTGTAAAAGAGCCTTGGCTCAAAGGTATTTGTAATCCTACAACAAACAAATAAAATAAAAAAATAAAAGCATTCCAGATGGCCTGGGTTCAAGTCCTAGCTGAGGCACTTACTGTGATGTAGACAGCCAGTTCTGAGTGCTGTATAATATTTTTTTTTATATAAAATGTATTAATGACTATCTCTGCTGAAAAATCTAGTGCTCTAGGAGTGACCTCAACCACCCCCAGTTTTTAGCTGACAGATGCAAGCTGAAAGAAATGCTGACAACATGTGTATCACACACACTCAGTTTTTAGAGGCAATGTGTTACATGGAAGACTTTAATCAAGGATCCTGTTTCTCTGAGTTAATTACAGACTTGTTTTAAGTTAATTTTGTTAAGAGAGAAATCATAAACAAGGTTTATGATGTTAGAAGGGGAAGCTAGGATGTTACATAGGGGTGTAAGGTTGTAAAGCCTGAAGCCTGTGTGAGGAGGGTACAGCATGAGATCAAAGAGGTGTCATTTGAAATTGAGTTATGCTAAGGTTGCAGAATTAATACTTTGAAATTACATCCTGTGGTTGTATAGAAATATATATTTTTTAGATATTTTGACAGGGAGGAGCCAGATGACCTCATGCAAAAAGAGGTGGACAAAACCAGCTTTTAAAGATTATTCTGTTTCACTACAGACACACTTTTATCTGACACTGACCAAGAAAACATCTGAGCACTGAAAACAGGTATTTAGAAAGCTAGACAAATCTAAATATTGTTGTAGGAATTGCATTGTTTTAAACCTTGTTTTGTTTAAAGATATGTATGTCGTGTGATATGAGTTCTGTATTGTATGTTTTGACATATTACTATATATTTTTGTAAAAACTCTAATTTTAGAGCATACCTGGTCTGTCTTTGAATTGCTTTCTTTTGCTAAGAAATATTTATGGTTATAGCAGACAGCAGACATAAGCTTGTATGCTGGTACCAAACTGGAAAGAGAAGCGTTTTAAATCTGAGGTCTTTATTAAAGTTTTAGGGTTCATTTCTGCATACCTGGTTAGGTGCTCGTAGGCAAAGATATCTGCCCCCCCCAGAGACAGATATATCTGGGCCTGTGCCTTGGGTATGCTAGCAAGAGGTTAACAGTTTGAATCTCTCCAGAACTTGAGACCAAAGGTTGATCCGAACTCACAAAAACAGACAAGAGGGTTACCTTGTCTGTTACACTGTTCACAAGACTGCGCTCAGAGGTTGGCACTTTGGGAGTAGAGGGCCTGACCTGCTGAGAGGTTTATGACAGATTGGTTGGCAGCGGTGGCATTATTTTGGTATCACAAGCTTTATTGTTCTGTGTCAGCTGAGACCGTAAGCTCTCTTACAAAGAAAGAAAAAGGCAGAGTTTTATTTTAAAAAGGAAACAGAACTATATATCACTTGACGTACAGTCGAATTCCTACCCATTTTATTTTTTTTTCTCTAAAGTGTAGTCAGAGTAGCCATAGTCAGGGAAGAAGAAGATGGCTTCCGACTACAGCAGGCACACTGTAGATTACTTGAAGCAGTTGTGCGGGGACAGTGGAGTCCCATTCAAGGTGACAGCCAAAAAGCAGAACCTCATAGAGGCCCTGATGGTAGCAGATACCCAGAGCAGCGAGTCACCGACCGTGACCGAAAAGGACAGCAGGGTCACTGTCAGTGAAGGGCCACAGCAGCAGGGGATGGTCACCAGTATCCTGAATCCAGAGGTACTCAAACTGCAAATTGAGTTGCGTAGGATGAAACTAGAGGCAGAGTGACAACGGAGGAAGGCAGACCATGAGGAGCGTGAGCGCCAGTGAGCTGCAGAAGAGAGGAGAGAGTGAGAACACAGAGAGGCAGAGGAGAGGAGAGGAGAGAGGAGCACCAGTGGCAACACAAACTGGAGAAGCTACGACTCCGACCAGCAGCACCAGAGCAGGTAAGTGGCTTGGGTTTAACTGGGACTGCAGGACTGGGTTACAAATTGAACTCCAAATTAATAGCAGAGTTTAAGGAATGGGAGGATATGGACACCTTTTTAAATTCTTTTGAAAAAGTTTGTATTCAGGCTAAAATTCCTAGAGAGTCCTGGAGCTTCCAGCTATCCCCGCTACTTACTGGGAAAGCTCGGCATGCATTGGGTCAAATGGACAATGAAGACAGCAATGATTACAGAAAGCTAAAAGCTCCACTGTTAAAAAAGTTTGAATTAACTGCTGAATCATACAGAGCTAAATTCCATAAGCTCAGGAAAAGCCCTGATATGAGCTATGAGGAGCTAGCCACAAAACAATGTCAGTTTTTAAGTCGTTGGTGGGAAGGAATTGAGGCAACCTCTGTTGATAAAATTGAAAATGTGATTTTAAGGCCGGCCCGCCAGCGCAGCGGTTGGATTTCCGCTTGCGACGCCAGCGACCCGGGTTCGGGAACGAGCCCGGGAAGCTGGAGGGCCAGCCGGGGGGAGAGGGCTTGAGCATCCCAGGGACTGCTCATCCTCTCCAGGGGGAGGAGGGGAACCAGAGCTCAGCTCTTGTCTGACCCCAGGTGGAGACCCGAGGTATAACAAGTCCGATGCCTAATAGGCGGGCGATGTGCCAGACGTCGGCGCTCAAGCACCTTGACGTCAGGGGACACGCCACATCACGAGAACACCAGAAAAACACCTCGCAGCCTCCTAGTAGACGAAGCACCAGGCCCCGACCCTCAATGCCCCTACCTGACCAGAGACAGCATCCCGGCGAAAGATAGACGTCTCAGGGTGCATGGACCCCCACCCCGTACCCCGCCTGGGGGGTATAACCACAGCTCAATGGGGGATGGACTGTACTGGTCACCAAGTAGGTGAGCGAGGGCTGAAAAGGCCGTAGGTGACTCCCGAAGAGAAGGGGGCTGCGAGGAGGAGGGGAGGGGAGCAAAAAAAAAAAAGAAAATGTGATTTTATTAGAACAGTTTTATTGGGCATGCCCAGCAGAGCTAAAACCTGGCTAGAGGACCGAGATCCAAAAACAGTGCAAGAGGCTGCTGAACTCTAAGACTGATATACCAAGAGCAGACCTGCTCTGAGAATGAATGGGGCAGGTGTAACAACGCAGAAAGGGAAAAGCGCACCTTCAGAGCAGCTAAAACCCTCACTGCCTCCATCGAAACCAGTTAGCCCCAGGTTTCAAAGAAAAGATTTCTCTGAAGTAAGAAATGCCTGTTGGTTGTGTAAAGAAACTGGGCATATTGCCAGACAGTGCCCCAAAAAGGCGAGCCATAATACACAACAGAGTGCTAGAAAAGAAGTGGATTATTTGTGTGTCCCTGGAAGCATGCCAGTGAACATGAGGGAACACATGCACCCAGTTATGGTGAATGGGGTACAGATGCAGGGGTTAAGGGACACAGGAGCATCCCTGACATTGGTAAAGGGGGATCTGGTACAGCCTGGTCAGCTTATACCCAATAAATATGTAACTGTACAAGGGTTTACTGGTGAAGAGAAAACATTGCCACTCGCTAGTGTTGTCCTGGACTGGCGTGAAACAGGGGGAACTGTGCAGCAGGTGGCTGTAGCCAACACATTAACAGTGGATGTGATCCTGGGTAACAATCTCCAGCAAGGAGTGGTATGTGCAGTTACCCATAGACAAGTGGCAAGGGAAAATAATAGTTCCCTGAAACCCACAGAAACCAGTGTGAAAACCACTGAGAGGCTGGTTCCCCAACCTGTATCTCCAGATGGAGAGACTGACAAAAAGGGGGTAGAAATTTCCCCAGTAGCAAGTAACCACACAGCTACAGAGGGTTACTCTGAGGAGGGAGGGATGACCCCTTGTCAGAGGATTAGGATTGACAGTGATTCCGAGGGCTTTGACGCTAGTGATAGGGACCCTAGTTCAGTGACTGAAGGGGACCTGTACCATGCCTTGGGAATGTGTGAGGGGTTTGCAGCTGCTCAGAGGAGTGACCCTAGTTTAGAGAAGCTGAGGGCTTGGGCAGACTTAGAGGGCACACAGGGAGGTGACAGCAGACACAAGGTTTATTGGGAAAATGGACTTATGTATACACAGGCAGTACAGACAGAGGGAGGGATGCTAGGCAGGCAGCTTGTCATTCCCCAAGGGTATCGTGAACAGTTGCTCAAAATTGCACATGATATTCCCTTGTCTGGTCATCTGGGAATCACGCACACAACGCAGCGGTTGGCCCAGAATTTCTACAGGCCTAACTTCACCCAACAGGTGAAGGAGTATTGCAGGTCTTGTCACCGATGCCAAGAAATAGGGAAAGCGGGCAAGAAAGCCCAAGCCGCCCTGATTCCCTTGCCCATAGTGGAGGAGCCATTCCAGAGGGTGGGAATGGATATTGTGGGGCCTTTAAATACCCCCAGCTCCTCAGGGAAGAGATTCATCCTGACTGTGGTGGATTATGCCACCCGGTACCCAGAGGCAGTTGCCCTATCCTCACTGAGGGCAGACAAAGTGGCAGATGCCTTACTTGCGATTTTCTCCTGTGTTGGGTTTCCGCAGGAGGTAATCACCAATCAAGGGGGTTCCTTCATGTCAGACCTGATGAAATGTTTATGGGAGAAGTGTGAGGTGGTGCAGAGATGCACGACACCCGTATCACCCACAAGCCAATGGGCTTGTGGAATGATTCAATGGTACCCTAAAGTCAATGTTCCGGGCATTTGCCGAACAGCATGAGAGGGACTGGGAGAAATACCTTCCCCATCTGTTGTTTGCATACAGAAAGGTGCCCCAAAAGTTGACAGGATTTTCCCCCTTCGAACTCTTATATGGACGCCGGGTACGTGGGCCCCAAGACTTGATCCGGGAGGACTGGGAAGGCAAGCACGCCACCCAGGGAACTTCCATTGTGGATTATGTCCTTAGGTTTAGGGAAAGGCTGAAGGAGCTTTTGGGGACAGCCCAGAGCAACCTGGCAGCTGCCCAACAGAAACAAAAGGTGTGGTACGACTGCAGAGCCAGAGCACGCTCGTACATGGTGGGTCAGGAAGTCACGGTCCTTATTCCAGTCCTGAAAGACAAGCTGCAAGCTGAGTGGGCAGGACCGTACAAAGTGGTTAGGAAGGTAAATGACGTGAACTACATTATGGAGTTACCTGACCATAGACAGACAGAAAGTCTGTACCATGTCAACATGATGAAGCCATATGCAAACAGGGCTGACATGGTGCTCGCAGTATGTAGTCATGGGGAGGGGACGGACTAAGGAGACCCCCTTCTGAACATGCTGGAAGAGAGTAAGCAGGAGTCCTCTGTGGAGGCAGTAAAATTGTCTCCCCAGCTGACCCCGTGCCAGTTCCAGAAAGTAAGGGAGGTTTTAGCAGACTTTGCACCCTTGTTTAGCGCCAAGCCTGGACTAACCCCCTTAGCAACACACGATGTGGAGACAGGGACACAGACGCCCATTCGGCAGACAGCATATTGGGTGTCAGAGGCTGTCCAAAAGGACATTAGGAGGGAAGTGGAGGAGATGCTGGATTTAGGGGTAATCCAGAGATCTCACAACCCCTGGGCCTCACTTGTAGTCCTTGTGCCCACGCCAGATGGCTCAACTCATTTCTGTGTGGACTATCGTGGACTGAATGCAGTCACGAAGTCCAACGCCCACCCGGTGCCCTGGACGGATGAACTCCTGGACAAGTTGGGAGGGGCGACCTACCTTACAACTATTGACCTGATCAAGGGGTATTGGCAGGTAGAATTGACAGACAGAGCTAGGGAGAGGTCGGTCTTCATCACTCCGATAGGCTTATTTGAGTTTAAAGTAATGCCTTTCGGAATGAAGAACATCCCAGCCACTTTCCAAAGGTTGGTGAACCATGTGTTAAATGGTGCTGAGGAGTATGCTGTAGCGTACCTGGATGACATTGCCATCTTCAGTACCTGCTGAGAGGAACACCTTTCACACCTTAGGAAAGTGCTGGGCAGGATACAGAGGGCCGGGCTCACTGTCAAAGCCAAGAAGTGCCAGGTGGCCATGGGGGAAGTGGCATACCTCGGGCATGTGGTAGGCCGGGGACAGCTCTGTCCTAACCAAATAAAGATAGAGGTGATCCAGGCATGGCCCAGACCAGAAACCCAGAAGCAGGTCAGGAGCTTTCTAGGGACAGCAGGGTACTACAGAAAATTTGTACCCAATTACAGTGCCCTGGCTGCTCCCCTATCTGACCTGACAAAGAAAAAGATGCCAAAGAAAATTAACTGGGGCTCAGCCTGTGAGGATGCCTTTACCAGACTGAAGGAGGCACTGTACAGTGCTCCTGTTTTGACAAGTCAGGACTATAGCAAAACCTTTATAGTTCAAACAGACGCCTCAAACGTGGGTATTGGGGCAGTACTTAGCCAGACGTCTAGCCAAGGGACAGATCACCCGATAGTGTACCTGAGCTGGAAGCTGCTTCCCAGGGAGCAAGTGTACTCCACAGTGGAAAAGGAGTGTCTTGCCATAGTGTGGACCCTGAAGAAATTAGAGCCATACTTGTATGGGCAGCATTTTGTGGTGCAGACTGACCACAACCCCCTGGTTTGGCTGACGCAGATGGGAAAGAGCAATGGGAAACTGATAAGATGGAGTCTTGCTTTGCAAGGATATGATCTGGCAATCATACATAGGGCAGGCATTAAGAATCAGAACTCCGATGGGCTGTCTAGAGTCTATGAGGAGTGAACTAATTTGGGACGCTCATCCCATGTAGGGGATAGATCCCCCAAATTCAGTCTAGGTGGCGAGGAGTGTGACGTAGACAGCCAGTTCTGAGTGCTGTATAATATTTTTTTTTTTAGAAAATGTATTAATGACTATCTCTGCTGAAAAATCTAGTGCTCTAGGAGTGACCTCAACCCCCCCCCCCAGTTTTCAGCTGACAGATGCAAGCTAAGAGAAATGCTGACAACATGTGTATCACACACACTCAGTTTTTAGAGGCAATGTGTTACATGGAAGACTTTAATCAAGGATCCTGTTTCTCTGAGTTAATTACAGACTTGTTTAAGTTAATTTTGTTAAGAGAGAAATCATAAACAAGGTTTATGATTTTAGAAGGGGAAGCTAGGATGTTACATAGGGGTGTAAGGTTGTAAATGACCCTGGGAAGCCTGTGTGAGGGAGGGTACAGTATGAGATCAAAGTAGTGTCATTTGAAATTGAGTTATGCTAAGGCTGCAGAATTAATACTTTGAAATTACATCATGTGGTTGTATATAAATAAATATTTTTTAGATATTTTGACAGGGAGGAGGTAGATGACCTCGTGCAAAAGAGGTGGGCAAAACCAGCTTTTAAAGATTATAATGTTTCACTACAGACACACTTTTATCCGACACTGACCAAGAAAACATCTGAGCACTGAAAACAAGTATTTAGAAAGCTAGACAAATCTAAATATTGTTGTAGGAATTGCATTGTTTTAAATCTTGTTTTGTTTAAAGATATGTATGTCTTGTGATATAAGAGTTCTGTATTGTATGTTTTGACATATTATTATATATTTTAGTAAAAACTCTAATTTTAGAGCATACCTGGTCTGTCTTTGAATTGCTTTCTTTTGCTAAGAAATATTTATGGTTATAGCAGACAGCAGACATAAGCTTGTATGGTGGTACCAAACTGGAAAGAGAAGCGTCTTAAATCTGAGGTCTTTATCAAAGTTTTATGGTTCATTTTTGCATACCTGATTAGGTGCCCATAGGCAAAGATATCTGCCCCCCCCCCGAAGACAGATGTATCTGAGCCTGTGCCTTGGGTATGCTAGCAAGAGGTTAACAGTTTGAATCTCTCCAGAACTTGAGATCAAAGGTTGATCCGACCTCACAAAAACAGACAAGAGGGTTACCTTGTCTGTTACACTGTTCACAAGACTGTGCTCAGAGGTTGGCACTTTGGGAGTAGAGGGCCTGACCTGCTGAGTGGGTTTGTGACATTTACTTCTTTCTCTCTCTCTCTCTCTTCTGTTTGTATGTATCCTTATAACCTGCAACTTGTTTGGGTATTGAAATATAGAACATATGACAGAAAAATTCACATTGGCCACCAGGAATAAATACTGCTTGCCAATCTCTCTTCCTAGGACCTTGTACTGCTCACCTTGAATCAATTTTGTTGCCCTCCTCTGTATTGTTTCTAACCTGTACTGATACTGATCCAAAACTGCACACAGTAGTCTGGCTGCAACTAAACCAGCAACCAATATAGACCTGGTGGGTATGCCTTAACTCACTAGATCTACTACTTTGTTTCTTAGTTGCCATTTAAGTGGCCAACAAGAATTATCATCTGTTGCAGAGCCTGGGCTGGAAGGTCTAGTTGAAGCAAACTGTATGTACTGTTACTCAAGCATCAGGATTTTAGGCAGGGAGAGTAGAGCTTATTCCTTGCATTTATTTGTTTTATCCAGAAAAGGCTCCATTGAGCAGTGCTTATTTACAGGGTGATCCTAGTTAGGACAAAAATATTCAGAATACATAATAGACAATGATCTGATGTATAATATAACAAACAGCAGCAGGGTCACAATATGAGTGAAAAATACAAGCAAAATAATTAAAATTGATATAGAAATAAACGAAGTACAAACGTGAAATAACTGGTATGTTCTGGTATATTCTCAGCCACTCCACTTCCTCATTTATTTATTTATTTAAAATTACTCTAATCAGGATAACCCCATGAGATGCAGCATCTTGTTTTCCAGGTGGTCCCGGGAGAATAGCAGCAGTCAACAGGTTAGCATAGTCCAGCAGGGATAGTTACATACAGGCTAAAGTACACACAGGAAAAATGAATTCTAATATGGTAACAGCAATCAAAACAAACTAACAAAAGTAGGGTCACAGAAAATTAAGAGCATGACCAGTTTATGATAAAATCAAAATGATTTGGTTTCCATTTAAACCACGACGACCAAACTGTATACAATTTTTTTTCAATATAAAGACTGTGATAAAGCAAAATTAAATATAGTATATAAAGGTAATCATACTGCATGTGTTATGCTAATGGACCCCGTACACAACACTGAATATTCCTCACTACAATCATTACACTGAAAATTTACAAAAAAGAAAACTTGAAAATCAGCTGCATCCTACATGTGACATCCGTGGCTGGAAATAACAGCAAACCTAAAGGCATTTTCATCATAGCATTACGTAAAAAATTCCAGTGATTAAGAGTTGCCTATTATGGCATACCTTCAAATATTAAAGCAGCAGTGTATGTTATAGAGAACATTTCGACCTACACTTTTTATACCATTTTAGACTGCCCCTTATGAAACCCTCTTTCCTAGATTTTGAGTCTACCTGAATCCTTTTTTAAATCTGAAATATTAAAAGGTGCGCTGTTTGTAATATAGCTCAAGTTGCACCCGATTTTCAAAAGTATACCCAGCTGTTTTTGTACATCTGTTTTATCATAAGGTCAGGAAGCAGTATCTGCTACATGCTAGTAAATTTTAGTCGCAAGAAAACTTACTATATGTTAACAATTGGTGTGCAAAAACAAAACAGAGTACTGCTGAAAACCTAGACTGTCCAAGCAGAATTAACAAGGATCATTCCTTTTATTATTTGAAATATAAAAAAAGTTGCTACAGCAACTCAAAATACTGTTGTGGCATCACAGAAGACAGGATATAAGGGGCAATTTAAAATATGACTAGTAGGAAAGTAGCTAATACGCCCTGCTGTTTTGATGTTTCAACCTACTACAAATTGCTCTCCAACTGCTTAACCACATGTAACATCTCTGCAGTAAATTAAGTATTTTAGACACTGAAAACACTAAAAAAACCTTAAAAGCTAGAGCCTACCTTAAAAGTAAACACTGTGATCACAAATTGTTGCAGAATTCTACTTTGTTTTGCTCTCTCTGTCCTTGGATGCCTTGATTTTGATCTCTCTCTCTCTCTCTCTTTTCATGGAAACACTTTTAAATCTTTACAGATAAAATCCTTACAGGATCCCCTGCTAATTGGGGGGGGGGGGGTGGCAAGGTTATTAATCACTGAACATCTGGGGGAACATATTCAGAGCTGGCTGGTTGCACTCGTGCAACGATGCGTCACACAATAGAGAAGCCCTGGCTGGCTCTGAGGGTATATTCAAATGGTATGGAAATTGTTGGAGGGGGACATGTGTAATGGTCTAGATGTCGGGGGGGGTGGTGTCCCTGTATGTGGGTTATAGGTTCAAGTGGGGTTCCTACTACGCACAGGGACCAGGGTATGGAAGCAGATCATAGCCCATACAGGGATCAGGGTTCGGGAGGGGATGTGCAGTCGATGGAGGATGGGGTCTGGGGGGGCTCTACACTATGTGCTCATGGGGCACAGTTGCAGTTACAGTGCTCGGGGATGGGGGCAGGGGTGGAGAGCCACATGTCTACCGGGCCTGGCAGGCTGCTGTACACCGGGCTGCACTTCCGCAGCCTGCCTGCAGGTGGCCGACAGATTTAGGTCAACTTTCCCTGGCCTATCTGTGCATAGCATAGTTCAGACCCTTGTGGAGCACAAGCCCATTGAATATGCCCATGCATGGCATATTCATGGGCACGCTCCCTCTTCTTGTGTAGTTTGCAGTCTCTGTGGGCCATGGCGCATTCTCCTTTGGGTGGCGCAGCGCCGCCCATTGAATATCGCACTGTGGCGCATTGTGTGGGATGTGTGGCACATCTCCATTTTCCGCCGAGATGTGCCATGCATCTCCTTTGAATATGGGGGCCCTCCTCTTATGATGTCCATGTGCACAAACACCATTTTGGTTAAACTACTTGCTTAAGTATGTTAGAAGGTGTGTGTCTTCACTCTCCCTGGAAGATGTAGGGTTGGAATTACACTGACAGAGAAAAAAAAACAGTTCCTTAAAAAAAATATATATATATTTTATTACTGCCTGCTGCTAGCAGCGTTCCAGGGCACTAAGAGGCGACAGAACTCAGCTCCAGTGCATTCCGGCCCAGTTTAACCCCTGGTTGTTGGATACTACTTCGAGATCTGAAAAACAGGCAGCACTACTCCAAGCTCTGAGAAGGAGGCAGCTGAGGGGCCTGATCAGTTCATAGTGAGCCAACCATCCTCTCATCACAAAGGTAATGGGGGAAGGGCATCATGTAATTTTAGGGGAACCCTGGGGGGCAGCCTAAAGGAAGTCAGCCTGTGTCGGAACAAAAGGGGAAGCTACCGGATTTCTGTAGCAAGGAGACAGGTGACCGCAGATGCCATATCTGCCAGAAACTGGGGCATTTGTTATATGACTGCTCAAAAAATATAGCCAAAGGTGCAAGTGCAGCTGGAGGGGGTAGCTTGTGAAGCTCCCAGCAGTTAGTGGGCCGAACACTGCAAACAGGCACCCTGTGTCTGTAAATGGGATGACAACCCAGGGATTAAGGGACACTAGGGCTTCCATTTCTATAGTGAAGCAGGATTTGATTCAGAAGAAACAAATCCTGCCTGGTCAGTGTTCTAGCATTAGAGGAGTGACTGGTTCTGTGGTCTCAGTGCCAATGGCCTGGATCTTTCTAAGCTGGGAAGATGGCCACGGCCTACAGGAGGTGGGTGTTGTGCCAGACCTGCCTGTGGATGTAATCATGGGAAATGACTTAGATAGTAGAGACAATATTGTGTGTGTCACTACATGTATCAAGGCACGGGAACCGGCTCTTGAGGGCACAGAGGGGGCAGTGCATGAGGAATCAACCCCTACCTCAATAGTAGAAGTTGTAAGTTCTCAGCCCCAACTAGACTGAGGAGAGCCTAGCACTAGGTAGTTATCCCACAGCAGAGTATGTTTTGGGGAAGGTCAGGCATACAGAGCTGGAGAAACCTCAGTAATCTGACCCATTCCTGAAAAATTAAGGGAGTTAGCCACTAGGGCAGGAAGCGACTCTCAGAGGTTGAAGAAGAGGGAGGTGTACGAGGAGAGTGGGCTCATGAACCACATGGGGTTCCCAAGGTAGAACCACAGAAGGGGTACTCTGGCAGATATTGGTTTTCGGAGAGTTTAGGAAGTAGCTTTGGCCTTAGCCCATGACATACCCTTTTCTGGACACTTGGAGGTCAGCCATACAAAAACGTGGCTGCCTAACAATTTTTACCAGCCCAGTATTTTTACAGACATGACAGACTGCTATTGGACTTGTCCACAGTGCCAGAGGGTGGGAAACATAGAAACATGGAATTTGTTGGCAGATAAAGACCGTTTGTCCCACCCAGTCTGCCCATTTTCCCCACCTACAGTATCACCGCAGACTCTGTTTGATCTCTGGCTCTTTCTCCCTCCCCTCATTCTTTTCCACTAAGATTCCCTATGCCTATCCCATGCTTTCTTGAACCCCGCCACTGTTTTTGCCCAAACCACCTCAGCTGGTAAACTGTTTTAGGAATCCACTGTTTCTGTGGAGAAGTACTTGCTCACATCTCTCCTGAATCTACCCCCCCCCAAGCCTCATAGCATCTTCCCTTGTTCTTGAGCACCTTTTTTTCCGAAAAATGCTCTCCTCCTCTACCTTATTAGCCCACTTGAGGTATTTAAAGGTCTCTGTCATATATCCTCCTCCTTTATGTCTTCCAGGGTGTACATACTGGAGTTCTCTTAGCCCCTCCTTGCAGGGCTTTTTGTGCAGATCTGGCACCATTTTAGCTGCCCTTCTCTGGACTGCCTCCATTCTGTCAATGTCCTTCCAGAGATGTTGTCTCCAGAACTGGATGTAGTATTCCCGGTGAGGCCTCACCAGTGATCTATACAGAGGCAACACTACCTCCCTCCTTCTGCTGGTGATCCCTCTCCCTATGCACCCCAGCATCCCACTAGCCTTCCCAACTGCCTTGTCACAATACCTGGCCACATTTAGGTCATCAGAGATGATTACACTCAGGTCTCTCTCTTGCTTGGTGGTCAATACCACTCCCCTCATTTTGTACTCTGCCCCTGGATTTCTGTACCTCAAGTGCACTATTTTGTAGTTTTTCACGTTGAAACCGAGCCACAATATCCTTGAGCAAGCCTTGAGTTTTCTCAAGTCTCTGTTCATCCTTTCCACACACACCCAGAGTGTCCACCCTATTGCAGATTTTGGTACCATCCACAAAGAGGCAGACCTTCCCCTCCAGCTTCTCTGCACTGTCACTTATAAAGACATTTAAGAGGACCAGTCCCAGCACTGATCCCTGAGACACCACCTTGGTCACCCTCCCCTCCTCTCCTCAGAGTGAACTCATTTTACCACCACTCTCTGTTTCCTATCCCCTAACCAATTTCTTGCCCAGTTCACCATCTTTGGACCCACTCCTAAGCTCCCCAGCTTGTTTATTAGTCTCCTATGTAGAACAGTGTTGAATGCTTTATTGAACTCTTACTGAACTCTAGGTATGCCACACCCACTGCATCACCCTGATCTAAGTTTTCAGTCACTCAATCAAAGAAGTCCATCAGATTTGTTTGACTTGACGTCCCTCCCATGAATCCATGCTGTCTCTGGTCTTGTAACCCATTTGATTCAAGATATTCCATTATCCTGTCCTTCAGGAATGATTCCATTAACTTTTCCACCACCAATGTCAGGCTCACTGGCCTATATTTGCCAGCCTCTTTCCTGCTACCACTTTTGTGAAGAGGGACTACATCTGCCCTCCTCTAGTTCTCCTGATCCACACCTGTTACTAACAAGCTGTTAAATAGAACTGTCAGAGGTGCAGTCAGTACCCTGTCTGCTCCCATTGCTTTGTCCACTTTCAGATTTGTGAGTCCCTTTATGACTCTTTCTCCTCTGAAAAAGGACTAGTGGTCATCTCCATCTTTTCAGAGCTCCTATTACTTTTTTATGGCCCCTCCCCTTCTCCTTCCACTGTATACACTGAACCAAAGTATTTGTTCAGTATGTCTGCCTTTTTCTGGTCACCATCTGCACAGTCCCCCATCCCTTTTTAACCTTATAAACCCTCATCTGGTCCTTCTCATTTCACTTACATACCTAAAAATGTCTTGTTCTCTTTCATTACTTCTTCAGCTAGCCTCCCTTCAGTTTGTGCCTTTGTGCTCCTTATTGTTTTCCCTGCTTCTTTATTTTTCTCCTGATACACCTTCCTATCCTCTTCTCTCAGCATCTCCTTATATATTCTGAATGCTATGCTTTTAGCCTTTACCTTTTCAGGCACCTCTTTTGAGAACCACAGTGGTCTCTTTTTCTTCTTACTTTTACTCACTTCCTTGTTGCAGAGGTTTGTAGCCTTCAGTATAGCCCTCTTTAGCTTTGTCCACTGTTCCTCCACCCCACCTAGGTCATCTCCCCTGTTGGGTCATCTCTCATGCATTCACCCTTCTTTATAAAATCTGCCCTCCTCACATCCAGGACCTTCGCCCTTGTGTGATTTGATTCCACAAGCAGCTGTCATACAGGCATAGGTCAGGAAGAATAGGCAGACCAGAAGAAGTTATACAATTCACAAGTAGCATTTTATTATTATTAATACAATAGAAAAATTAAACATTGTACAAGATTGCTCTTCATTAATGGCAGTACAAGCAAAAAAATCCACCATCTGAAATTCTTTCTCAACTTAAATCTCAATATCTCTAACTTTCTAAACAAACATTGCTCTCTTTTTGTAAGATGTCTTTTCCTGGAAGTTTAAATTACGTATCCTGTTCTTGAAAGTTTCATCTCCTGTCTTTAAAAATTTTTTTCAGAACTTTGTTAGTAGTTTCCTGTGGCCAGCCTGAAAAGCACATCTAGTCTTAATCAGGTGCAACAAAATAATACATTTTGTACCAGAGCTGGTTTCCTGTTGACAATTCTGTGAACAAGCTTGAGGGGGTAAAAATGCATCTTAAGGTCAACCCCCTGTGTTCCAGATTGTCTTTTCTAATAAACCCAAATAGCTTTCTGCAATCCTTTCAACAGTAAAGTCATATTTGTTCAGAACAGGACCTCTTTACCTATCAAGATTTAGCATGTTTAAAACACCATTAGGTTAGATCAGTTATCAATTTAAATATGTGTGCTGTTATCAAGTGGTATAAAATACTGATTGGTACAATATGTGCATGACATGGGGAAAGCATGGTATTTTCTCCACCTCATTTGTAGGTGGCAAGTTTCGGGACTATCTACTTTTGACTTTATCAGCATTTTAAACCACACATGGGCTCAGTATACAGCTTTAGTGGAAATGTATATGTGTGTAAATTTAAATGGTTTCCTACCATTGATGTATCATAAAGTTTAGGATGTACAAAATGTGATCATTAAGAGGAGTGGCATCCTCAGTGTTTTTATCCTGATGTTTGAAATATCCTACACTTGTAATATATAACTGTATGTTATGTTGTCTAAAACAATAAACATAAAGTTAAAAAAAACAGTAAAGTACAGTACATACATTCCCAAACCAAGGGATCCCAGTTTCTCATACAGAATCACATATATTTTTTTAACCACAGAGAAGCAAGGGGAGAAAGAAAGAAAGAAAGAAAGAAAGAAAGAAAGAAAGAAAGAAAGAAGAGACAACAAGTGAAAGAATGGAGACAATGGGGAAATTGTGGGAATATCAGAGTGGCCAATTCCTAGGTGCCACAAGACAGTTTGACTGCTTAGACAGACAAGATACAGACAAGAGAAGAAATAGGAGAGGACAAAATAAATCCTTGCTTTTTCACTAATTATTTCTCTCTCTCTCTCTGCATAACCAATGGGACAGGGTCTTACCCAACCCTGTCACACACACCCAACTTTAAGAGGGAACCTGTTAAAAAAATAGGTTTCCAAAACCTTTTATTTGTCTACCAACAGTACCTTATAACATTTACAGTTCTATGCATGTGCAGTATCCCTTTTTTCCATTACACCTTTTGCAGCAAACATTTCAGTTAGCACACACTTTTGCAACCTTCTGAATTCTCAATTCCTGACCAAATCTTGACACAAATCAGCATTGACATTCTCTTTTCTGGATTTGTGCATCACTTTACAATTAAAAGCTGTAGTGCCAGGTACCACCTTGCGATTCTGGAAATGTGATCCTTCATTTCATTAAGCCAACAGAGAGGATTGTGATCTGTTATAAGCACAAAATCAGCTTCTAACAGATAAAAGTTAAGGGACTCCATTGCCCATTTTGCAGCAAGGCATTCTGTTTCAATAGTGGAGTATTTTTTTCTCTCTGTCATGCAGTTTCCTACTGATATACAGAATGGTATGTTCCTTCCCATCTATATTCTAACACATGACTGCACCTAGGCCTACCTCTGATATATCTGTCTAACATAAATTGTTTCTCAAAGTCTGGACTTCTTAAAATGGGCTGAACATAATGCAGCCTTGATGACACAAAATGCCTCATCACACTCGGGGGACTTTTTCACATTATTCAGATACCATTTTTTCATGAGTTCAGTGAGGGGAGTAGCTAATTGGGGAAAGTTGGGAACAAATATCCGGTAGTAGTCAGTCAAACCTAAAAATGACATGACAATTTTCTTTGTCTTAGGGACTGGATTGTTAGTTACAGCTTCTGTCTTGGAAATCTGGCTTTACTTCTCTATTTACCAAAATGTAAATCAAGTGTCTGATTTACTACATGCCAAATGTGCACTCGGTAGGATTAACAGTCAGACCTACAGTTTTGATAGATTGGATAACTGCTTGTACGAGTGCCAGGTGGCATTTCCAGGCTGGACTGTACACCATGACATCAACCAAATAAGCAGCACAGTAACCAGTATGAGGGGTTAAAATTACATCCATGTACCACTGAAATATAACGGGTGCACCATGTAAACCAAATGGCATGGTGGTAAACCGACAGAATCTGGCTGAAGTGGAAATGCGGTTTTGTCTCTGGATTCTTTAGCTAGGGGGATTTGACAGTAACCCTTGGTGAGATCGAGGGCACTAATGTACTTGGAACTTCTCAATCTGTCCACCAAATCATCTATCCTTGGCATAGGATAGCTGTCAAATAGGGAGTGGGACACTTGATTAAGTTTCCTAAAATAAGACAGATTCTTACACCCCTTCTTTTTTCATTTACATTCATCATTGGTGATGACCAAGCACTTCTCGATTCTTCAATGACACTCAACTCTTTCTTTTTTTGTATTTTCTTAACCACTTCTGCTGTTAAGCACTCTGGTAATCCGTATGTTTTAGGCAGGCATTCTCTATCATTGTTACATGCTCAACCCCTTTTGCTTGGCTTGGCAGTGGCACTGTGGTAAAAGTACATTGAAATGTCTTTACCAAGTTATGAATTTCTGCAGTTTGTTCTGTGGATAAGGAAACATTCAGCTTTACAGCATCAGAAGTTACAGTTTTTCCAGTCTATCATAGGCTACATCAGTATCTTCTTCAGCAGTTTCTGGTTATACTAACAAAGCAACCTTTGGTGTTTTTTCAACCCATTTCTTCTGGAGCTTACATGGCATATTTTGGTAGGATTTTTCCTATCAGGGGTCATAGTCTCATAGTTAACTATACCAGTACATCTAACCACTTTATAAGGCCCTTGCCGCTTCATTAACAGTTTATTTTCTGTAGTGGGAAACAGCAACAAGACCTTTTCACTTGGCTCAAAAACCTCTTCTTTTACCTGATGGTCATAATACACCTTCTGCTGTTTTTGTGCTTCTTCCTGATTTCTGTGTGCAATTTCAAGATATTTTGCCAGTTTCTTTTTTAGAGCACACATATAAGATGTAATATATTCTTTCTGAGTGGGGTTACCTTCCCATGTTTCTTTTATTACATCTAGTGGCCCTCTAGGTTGTCTTCCATACAATATTTCAAGGCTTGAAAAACCTGTTGATGCTTGTGGCACTTCTCTGTAAGCAAATAGCAGGTAATGTAAGGATTGGTCCCAGTCTTTCCCGTCACCTTTCACAAACCTTTTTAACATGCATTTTATGGTTTGACTAAAGCGGTCAACAAAACCGTCTGTCTGAGGGTGATAAAGGGAGGTTCTTATAACAGTGATACCTAGTAGTCGGTACAGCTCCTTCAGTAATGCAGCACCAAAATTCCTACTCTGATCAGTAATTATCTCTTTAGGTATGCCCACTCTGCTGAAAATTTTGGCAAGCTCTGCCACCACTTTTGGGGCAGTGACAATATGCATTGGAACTGCCACTGGGCTTCGAGTAGCATAGTCTCATACTACCAGAATAAATAGAGTACCCTTTTAACTTTTGTCTAAGGAGCCAATTATATCCACTGCAATTCTCTCGAAAGGCACATCTATCAAAGGTAGGGACACCAGTCCTTTTTAGTCACTGGGGCTACTTTCTGACATTCAACACAAGAACTGCAGTAGGTAGCCACATCATGAATCCCAGGCCAGTAAAATCAGTACAATAATCTGGCAAGGGTGTGATACCTCCCCAAATGACCAGCCATAGGACTATCTTGTGCTATCTGTAACAACTCAGATCTATACTTCTTTGATACATCCAATGGTTATATCTGCTCCTGCATCTGAGGATTAACCCAAACTGTGTTCAGTAGCCCATTACATTTTTTAAACATTGGTTTACCCTGTTTTTGTTTTGCCCCAGCTGCTTAAAATAACCTTGGAGAGAAACAGTGTTAGTTTGTTCAGAAACAAAATCACAATGAGTTATCAGTTTAGCTTCAGCATTTTCATATATCAACTCCTTATGGCCATCAGTCTTTTGTTGCCATTGTTTTCTCAGGTGTCTTTTTTTCCTGGACTTCTGGATCTTGGAGCCAGGTTTCTTTGCCTTGGCTCTTGTTATCACAACTGCTGAAATAGCAGAGTTTACTCCCTCTGTGATTAACTTAGCACATCCTGGAAAGTGATTAACTTTGGTACAAACCTGCTCTCATTTGGTGTGACACCCCATTCTTCAGAGTCACTTGGGTGCTCAGATAGAATTGAGTGTCCTCATGAATGCTGTTGACCCCAGTATGTGTTTCTTTTGCACAGTCTTTCCCAGAACATTGACATGCACCAGGATCAGACTGCTTCCTGAATCTATAAGTCCCAGCACAGTCTCATTTCCCAGCTTGACATCTGCTATTTGCCCCAATTTGCTATGGCGAAATTTGCTCCAGTGTTACCCTGCTTATTGTTATAGCAGTTTCTTGCAATATGGCTGGCTTGTTACAGTTATAGTGTACCCCCCTACAAATAGGGGTTCCTATAATGTCTTCCTGGGCTTGCCTAATGCCCACTGTCAGGATGATGTTCTGTGTCTAGCCATTTAAAATTGCCTGCATGAGAGTGCTATAGTAAGCCTCCGTGCCTGTCTCTTTAAGACAACCATTATTTTGTGTGTGAAAATTAGTCTGGGCTGGGTCTGAGTAACTAAGGCTCGTGACCAGCCAGACAGTCTATATTTCAGCTCCATTCTGCAGTCACTATATATGCACAGAGGGAGCTCTGTTAGGAAAAGTGTTTATTTACTGCATATCTGCTTTAATAATAATAAGTCTATAGGAATTTGTCTAACCTGCTTCCACTTGCAGCACAAACATCTGGACTGGAGCTATCATTTTGGTTCTGGAACTGCCAGTGTTGGACCAATCGGAATCTCAGGGGACCTAAAATGGAGACTGTCCCCAGAGGTCTTGTGGGATTGAAATTCTGTAGGAATTGTAGTTTTTAAGGTTTAGCACCTAAATGGACCTGGAGAGGGAGCCCTTTCTGTGATAGACAGTTCCATCAGCTAACCGAACTTTTGGATCCCTGGGAAAGCCCAGAGCTACCTGCAGCAGTGGTCAGTCGAGAGTCAGAGTTTGGAGAGCGAACAGCTCAAGTCATCGAGCAGCTGCTCCTGCGTAGGCGTGTAGGAGAATCAGTGGGAAGGCTCTGCTGGCCTGCCTGCTACATCTTCCAGTGGGAAGAACTTCTGTGAGTGTGAAAGTCGGACTTTATCCAATTTCATAGTGAGACCTGAAACCTAGAGAGGACAGTGTGTTATAGCTGCCTGTAAGTGGACCGAAAACTTGCTCCAGAAGCGATCGGCCTGTGAGGTACTGAAGTGAGCCTCAGATCGAAAGGTTTGCGTAGAGATCCTGTATTATTGCAAACAGATTTTTATCTAAACTGTGGCCAAATATTCAGCATGCGTATAGGTGTGCTGAAAGTATTGTGTGGGTCGCAGTTTGTTTCCCCACACTGAGTTCTGCTACGCCAGCTAGAGGCTGTTCCAGCAGTTGCAAATGGACTTCATCTGAACTGCTTACTCTGCCTGGGCCCTGCCATCTCAGCCTAGGCTGCTGCTCCTGAATCAGAAACATTTCCGTTGAAAGACCCACTTGGGGATTCAGCCCCCTGCTCAACCCCACCAAACAGAAAGCGACCACTATGGTGAGTCATGTAGGCCCTGCTTCCCCTGGCAATCCAGTACAACATCCAGAGGTCTTCATTTCATCTGTCCTGCATCCTGGTCTGGGTAGCGTGAGTACAAAACAGGATAGCTCCCTGACACAGAGCTGGAATCATTTGTGTATTCATCTGATTCTCTTGTTCTGGGTTTATTTGCAATGGACAGAGCCATCCAGCTCTGGATTACAAATAGTTGGGTTGAATGCATGTTAACTGTGTTTTTCCTTCCTAAGGGCCTCAACAACAGCTGCAACAGCGGCCTACCCCGGGCAATGCTTCAGGCTAGCTTGTTTTCCAACTGGGTACCCAGGGTTGTGGGACTTGGTCAGAGGGACTTATAGTGCATACTTTACCAACCTGAATATAATCAGATCTGCCAATCACTGCTAGATTCATGCCCCATCCTTGTTCATATCCCCCTGAATAAATCAGATTGTGGTTGCTCACGTTTAACCTGGCTAGTGTCTACCTTCTTGGTGGGGATATTGTACTGCTTTTGAATTGTTGCAGCACTGGTCTTGTTTTCCAGGGGGTCTCCAGGGCAACTGCAGTTGATCCAGCCCTGGTGGTAAGTGCAAGAGGTGTGAGCATATCATTACTGTCACACGATATATGTGATTGTCTTATTGCTGAACTGTCTAGGCCACTAGAAGGGTTTGTAGGTGGTTATAGCATCTTGAAGGGCTACACCAACAGCAGTTACACTACCCCAAAACCATTCCTCCAGGTGGAGGCACCCGTTCACCAAGCTCAGACCCCTCAACCTGTACACAGTCACACAGGCAGGGGTAGTAGCCCATAGGATAGTGCCACCTAGGGGTTACGATAGCAAATACAGTCTTTGGGTGCAGATTTGTTAACCCATCAGTTCTTATCTGATGTGGAGTTAAGCCAGGAAAAAAAATGGTCTTACCATTCCTTGACTGTTACTTCACTGCTGTGGCATCTGTCTGCCCATCTGATAATCCTCAGCCAAAGAAACTGAGTTTTCCCCACTTTCTGGTTGTTCTTTTACCCAAAGCTGCACATCTGCGGGCAGGATTTTGATGAATTGCTCCATTGCTAATACGCCAATGGTCTGTGGAACTGTTTTGCCCTCTGGTTGCAGCCATTTAATGAAAAGCTCTCTGAGTCAGGTGAGGGCTTCTCAAGGATTGTCGAATGAGTGGCACATCAGGGACCAAAATTTCTGCCTGTAGGTCTCTCATGAGGTGTCATATCTTTTAAGGATTTCTCTTTTCACAAGGTCATAGTTTTCTGAATGTGCAGTGTCCATATTTCTTCAGGCAAGTTGGGCTTTATCAGTCAGATAAGGTACTAGTTTAATTGCCCATTGCTGTTTTGGCCATTGGCAGGCTCCAGCAACCCTTTCAAAAGTTGTCAGGTATACTTTGATATCATCTGAGGAACACAGCTTTGTAAGTTTAAAGTCTTTTAAGCCATTTGTGTTTTGTTGATCTGCTGGATCTGTACCAGATCCTCCAGTTTTGTTAGCTTGCAAGGCATCCAGCCACTCCTGCTCCTGTCACAGCATCTCTTTTCTTCTCTGTTTCTCAGTCTCTCTTTGTTGTATAGCCCAACTGCTGAAGAAGGTAGACCTGCTTTCAGGCTCTGAAGAAAGCAGATGTGCTTGCAGGCTCTGTCTCTGCCTGTTCTTTCATCACTGATGCTGGCTGTACAGTCTCAGTTTGGACTTTTGTTTCTGCTTCTAGTTTGGCTGGCATTCTTCTGGTAATCACTCCTGGGCTTGCTGTTGGAGGATCCATACCTTTCTTCAATGCTCCCTCGGTACCAGGTTTAGTACCCATGCACAAAACTCCTGGCATAGAGTATGCACGGTGTACATCCCATTTTGTCTGACACCAACTGTCATAGGCACGTAGGTCAGGAAGAATAGGCAGACCAGGAGAATTTATAGAACTTGCAAGTAGCATTTTATTATCAATAACAAGATAGGAAAAAATAACATTGTACAGGATAGCTCTTCATTAATGGCAGTACAAACAAAACAAACAAAAATCCACGATCTGAGACTCTCTCAATTTAAATCTCAAACTATATATCTCTCTAAACAAAACATTGCTGTCTTTACAAGATGTCTTTTCCTGGCAGTTTAGATTCTGCATCCTGTTCTTGTAAGTTTCATATCTTGTCTTTCACAAAATGTCTCAGACCTTTGTTAGTTTCCTTCCTGAGATTAGCCTGAAGAGCACATTTAGTCTTAATCATGTGCAACAAAATAATACATTTTGTCCCAGAGCTGGTTTCCTGTTGACAATTCTGTAAACAAGCTTGATGAGGTCAAAATGCATCTTAAGGTCAACCCCCTGTGTTCGAGATTGTCTTTTCTAATAATCCCAAATGGCTTTCAGTAATCCCTTCAACAATACAATTATATACATTTGCCAACCAAGTGATCCCAGCTTCACATAAAGATCCACATATATTTTTTAACCACAAAGAAGCAAGGAGAGAATTAAAGAATACAAATGGCAAGTGAAAGAAGGGAGATAACAGGGGGAAATTGTGGGACCATTAGAATGACCAGTTCCTGGGTGCCACAAGAAAATCTTATTGCACAGTCATACAGACAAGATACAGACAAGAGGCACAATAGTAGAGGGCAAACTAGATCTTTGCTTTTTAACTCTCTTTGCTAACAAATGGGGCAGGGTCTTATGAAACCCTGTCATACCATCCTTATATTGAACCACACCATACAGTGATCACTGGTCCCCAGGTGACCTCCCACCTTGATATCTGCCACACTGTCCCTGTTAGTGATTACCAGCTCCAAGATAGCGCTATCACAAGTGGGTTTGTTGACTAGTTGTCTGAACAACACCCACTGTAGGGAGCCCAGGATGTTCTTGCTTCTAGCTTAAACTATAGCTGGGAGGCTCCAATCTACATCTGGCCGATTGAAGTCCCCCACCAGCAGCACCACCCTCTTTTCTGTCATTCTGCCAGTGGCTTCCATCAGTACCTTATCTAACTCCTCATCCTGTGATGGAGGTCTATAGATCACACCATTGCAAATAATGGCTCTGTTCCCCTTCTCCATGGTGACCCTCAGTACCTCTGCCCCATAGTCCCTGTATCTCTGTGACTTTTATGCTTTCCTTCAGATAACACACCACACCCCCACACCCCCTCCTGTTTTTCCCACCCTGTGCTTCCTAAACAGAGCATAGCCTGGTAATGCTATGTCCCAGTCATAGTTTTTAGTGCACTATGACTTGGTAGTGGCCACAATATCTATGTTGGCCTCCACCATGAGGGTCCTTATTTCCTAGACTTCTAGCATTCGCACACATGGCCATTCAGACTTTGTTACCACTCTGATTATTACCCATCTTTTTCCTTTTTGCCCTCCCTCCTTCCCCTCTCTGTTTTTGATTCTGTCATATCCAGTCCCCTTAATATCTACCACCCTGCTTCCTTTATTAATTTGCATCCTGTGGTACTTTTCTCCTCTCAGATTATTTCTACTTTAGCCTGTTGGGGGGAGTTTCCTACACCCCCCAGCTAGTTTAAATATTCATCAAAGTAACATTTAAACTGTCCACTGAGGACTGTGGTTCCCCTCCCGAATAGATACAGGCCATCACCCTTGTAAAGGCTCTTATCCATTCAGGTTGGACCCCAGTCCCCAATGTAGCCTAACCTTTTCTCTCTGCACCATTTCTTCAACCATGTGTTGAAGGTCTTAGTGCAGAGATCCCTTACTTCCCTATGTCATAGACAGGTATCACCTCTGTGAAAACCACTGAACATGCAGCATTGCCTAAGACAACTCTCCAGCTCCTTGAACTCCTCCTGCACTATCCCAGCTGCATCCCTAGCCAGATCATTAGTCACCAGGTGGACAATGACATCCAGATCTGCCTCCCATCCTGCTGCCCTAGCAATCCTCATGATCCTCTTTCTATCCCTCCTGGCCATGGATCTGCATAGGCACTTAACCTCCCTCTCCCCCATTCCTATTTCCAGGTCTATCCCCCCTCCCTCATCATTGAGTCACCCTCCAGAAGTTGTTTTCTCCTCTTCTGGGGTCTTCTACCACCCTTCTTGAGGTCTCTGCTATGAAAGACCCCCACATCCTCCCTGGTCCCAACCATGAGTTCCGCCTCCTGGCAGTCCTGCCCCACCACAGCAGCGAAGGAATTACTTAGTGGTGCCAGTTGGGGAATGTGCCTCTGACCCCCCCTTCAGGAGCACACCATAGTCCAGCCACTCCTCCTCTTAGGCACCCACTGAGGTAAAGGTGTCAGACTTGGTGGCCCTGGGTGGGGGAGAGGTTGCCAGCATTCCAGCCAACTCAGCTTGGAGTTTAGCAACCTCCTCCCTCAACCCAGAGAGGTGCATGCAGATGGGGCAACATCGCAGTCTCCAGAATGTCTCTCTGAATATTGCTGCACTATACCACTATAAGCATTCTTAATTCCTACCCTTCTCTGTGTTATTTAGGAAATATTTTTTTACCCTTACCCCTAATAGAGTGTTTCTAGTTTATCCCCTTTTGTTGTTTGTTATCTCCTTGTACAGCTACCCTAATATGGGAACACGTCAATTTGTCCTGGTCATTTCACTCCGCAACAACTCGCACCAGACTATTAGCTTCGGCATTAATCAGCTTCCATGTCAATTTTGCCCTGGACAATTCGCTCCCACTACATATCACACTGTATTCCAACAATAATTACAGTACAACTTCCACTTCTACAACCCTTGAGCACATTGCCTCATCTGGTGGGTGAACTGCACCAACCTGGAGTTTATTTTATAATATTTATGCTGGGGATGAATTGACGTGGGAGCCAACTGGCGCCAGTGCTAATAGTCCGGGGCTAGCTGTCACAGAATGAAATGACCAGGGCCAATTGTGATGTAGCCGCACTATATAGGGTGTTGCTTCTATTCCCTGTTTGGGCCTACCCTTTACCTTAAACCTTTCCCTTATGTACCTTTACCCCTGATAGGGTATTTCTAGTTGTTCCCCTTTTGGTATTTATTTCTCTTGAGCACCTACCCTATATAGGTGTAGCACCTGTTCCCTGTTTTGACCTACCCTTACCTTGCACCTGTCCTGTCAGTGAATGCAACAACAGGCATGAACAGGTACCTTACCTTAATCACCGGCAGAGTCCCCTGTTTCCTCCTGCTGACACCTACTGTTGTCCAAGATGCCTATCTGACACCTGTTCCACTCTTTCACTGTTCAAGTCACTTGATAGGACATAAACATGCTGGGACACATTAGAAATGTACCTTTTATTGTCCCACTAGGACCTCCCCCAGGCAGGACTTCCTGCCAAGCCCCACTTGGTTGGATCTCAAACAGGGACATCTGTTAGTAGCAAACTGATCATTTTAGTCCCAAGGTGCTGTTAAAATACACTGGATCTGTGCCCCCTTGATTTCTGACTGCTGATGTCATGAAGCAGAACAGCTGACACTCTCTGTATAATGTAGTGCAGTGTTTAAAAGCTGTGCTGGAAACCAAGGCACCAGTCCCCATTCTTTGTTGTCTTCTGATTGGAGGAGCTGTCTCAAGATCTGAAGCAGGGATGTCTGCTAGTAGCAGGCAAAGTGATCATTTTAGTCCCAAAGTGCTGTTAAAATCCACTGGATCTCTGGCCCTCTGTTTCTGACTGCTGATGTCACTCATCAGAACAGCTGACAGTTTCTCAGTAGAATGTGGCACTGTGTTTAAAAGCCACACTGGAAAGGTTGGGAACAAGGCTAACGTGGCTTTGGTTACCCTGGCTATTATCAAAAAGTCATTTACATGACTTGAGTGGACATTGGGGGGCCCCTTAGTACCCCAGGTCACACGAGAAAGCGGTACATTTTGGTGGTTGTAGACTGCATTACAAGGTACCAAGAGGCAGTGACCTTGTCCTCCATCAAGGCTTAGAGAGTGGCCAACAAACTGCTGGAGATATTTAGCCAGATAGGTTTTCCCAAGGAGATTCTGACAGACCAGGGCATCAACTTCATGTCTGATCTGATGCTTAGTCTTTGGAAAAAGTGTGGGGTAAGGCAGCTCAGGGCCTCACCATACCACTCCAGACTAAAGTCTGGTTGAGAAATTCAATAAAGCAATAATGCCCAACAGGGTGTGTGTCATGCTGGGATAACATCACACCTCAGGTGGTTGGGCATGAGGCCGAGTGCATCCAATACCTGAGGCATGACGTTATCCCAGCACAACACACACCCTGGAAAGCATTATTGCTGTTATACAATAGCTTGTGATTATAAAGAATTTAAAAAAAAATCATTTTAAAAATGTTTTTGTTAATGTGGAAAAATATGTTTGAGAAGATGCAAACAAAGCAAATACAAATGCAACAAATCAATCAGTCAAGAGGTTCATAGTGCTAAGAGTAGACCTGTGATATTGTACTGGGATAACATCACGGGTCCAGTCCCAGACTGACCAATCAGAGGCCAGCATTCTTTCTTGCCATTGTATAATGGGTCTTTTAAGACCATGTTAAGGGCATTCACCAGCCAGCATGCAAGAAAGTGGGACAAGTATTTACTCTATCTCTTATTTACATATAAGGAAGTTCCCCAGGAGTCCACAGGGTTCTCACCCTTCAAGCTCCTGTTAGGCCATAGGGTATAGGGTCCCCTGATTTGGTAAGGGATGAATAGGAGGGTGAACTTGTCCACAAGGGGAATCTGTTGTGGAGTATGCCCTGAATTTCAGGTCACAGCTTAAAGGTCTCAAGGGGTTTGGCCAGGAACACCTAGCCACTGCACAACAGAAGCAGAATATGTGGCATGACCTTGGAGCCAGAGCCCAGGAGTTTTAAGTCCCGCCATGGGTGATGGTACTCATCCCCATCCAACAGAATAAATTACAGGTGGCTTGGGAGTGGCCTTACTCAGTGGTTAGGAAGGTGAATGATGTTAATTAGATGGTGGAGCTACCAGACAGAAGATGCAAACAGTGAGTCTACCACATAAACATGATGAAACCCTACCATGACTGGGACAACATGATCCTGGCTGTGTGCAACTATCCGAAGGAGGGGGCCTAAGCAGACCTACTGGTTGATCTACTGGGACAGGTTAAGGGAGAGTCCTCAGTGGATGCTGACACCCTTTCTGAGTGGATGACACCAGACCAAGCTACTGAAATGCGTGGGGTGCTGTGTACCTTTGGTGGAATGTTCACAAGGAAGCCTTCCTATTGAAGCAGCCACCCTACATAGTCCAAGAAAGACATGCTATTGAGGGGAAGACATACATTTGGTGAAATGTTCATGAGGAAGTGGGGGTATACTATGCTGACAGAGCATCACGTGGATACAGGGTCCCAAGCTCCATTGAGACAGTCACTCTACAGAGTCCCAGAAAGACATGCTACAGAGGAGGAATCAAGGATATGCTGGCTCTCCAGATGATCCTGCAGTCCAGCAGTCCCTGGGCCTCCCCAGTGGTACTGATCACCAAAATTGATGGGACCATGAGGTTTTGCATTGACTACTGCAAGCTCAATAACTGAACAATGTCAGACGCATACCCCATGGCCAAGAAGTATGACGTCCTAGAAAGGTTAGGGGGAGCCCTTTACCTGTCCAACACAGATCTGATAAAGGACTACTGGTTGGTACCTTTGACCCGCAAAGCCAAAGAAAGGTTGGCCTTCTTCATTCTGTTTAGAGTATTCAAGTTCAGAGTAATGCCATTCAGGATGAAGTGGGTGCCAGTTACCTGTCCTCGACTCGTAGACTGTTTTCAGAATGGGGCAGGAGACTTTGCTCTGACATATATGGATGACACCGCCTTCTATAGCCAGACTTGGGAGGATCATGTCAGGCATGTGACAGAGGTATTCCACCAACTGCATGCCACTGAGTTGACAGTCATCGTGGAGAAATGCCAGATAGGGATGGCAGAAGTGTCATACCTTGGACAGGGTAGGAAGTGGATATATCCGGCCTGAGCCAGTGAAAACTGAGGCCATACAGGGATAGGCTATACCCACGACCAAGACAAAAAATGTGGGCTTTCCTAGGAATGGCAGGGTACTACCATAGGTTTGTGCCATTTCAGCAGCATGGTCAAAACCCTTGTCCGATCTCCAGCTGAAGGAGGCACTGTGTCAGGCACCTGTGCTTGCCATACTAGACTATTCTCTAAGGCTTATTATACACAGATTCATCCGATCATGGACTAGGCACAGTTCTGAGTCAGGTTATGCACTCAGGACAGGAACACACAGTCGTGTACCTGAGCAGGAAGCTACTGCCCAGAGAGGAGTCCTATACTACAGTCAAGAAGGAGTGTGTAGATATTGTCTGGGCTTTGCAGAAGCTGCAGCCTTATTTGCAGGGGAAGGAGTTCACCCTGGTCATTGATCACAACTCCCTTACATGGTTGTGGAGAGCCAGTGGACACAGCCCCAAACTGCTAAGGTGAAGCTTGGTGCTGCAGTCCTATATTATGGACATTAGGCACTGCAGTGGGTCACGGCATGCCAACATGGATGGGTTGTCCAGACAACAGCAGGTGCCTCTTTTTAAGTAGAAGAGGTGGTATGAGAAACTAATGTGGGGTTCTCCTAGAGAGTGGGCATTACAGGTGAAGCCAATCAGCACACATAGAAAACAAACATCATTTAGTGGTGCTAAAGGATTTGTTTTAATTTTTCCGAGGGAGAGGATGTAACAACTTTTGTGTACCGTTTTGTTTTGTGTTTATTTTATTATCAGCTAGACCTCTGTAAGTGTTTCAGCTGAGATAAAGCTGTTTGGTAAATGAAATTAGCTAAGGACCCAGCACTCCTGTGCACAAAGGACACAACAGACCATCAAGTCCTTTCGTTAAATCTTTGTAATTTATTGTGAGCAGTCTTAGAGGAGTGAAATGGTGTAGCCCTGGGGTACACCATTTCACTCTGCTAAGACTGCTCACAATAAATTACGAAGATTTAACAAAAGGACTTGCTGGTCTGTTGTTTCATTTGTGCACAGGAGTACTGGGTCCTTAGCTAATTTCTTTTGAAGACAGGACCTGCAGCACCGGTGCCGAGGGAGTAACCCTTTTCATTTATTCTTTCTGGTAAATCTAAAGTTGCATGCCACTGCAGCCCGGGCCTGAGGCAGTCAGCTAGGGGGCTCATTTGGGCAAACAGTAGAGTTCCTGTCAGCTAAAGGACACTTACACTTCAAAGAGATAAACTGCTTTCATAGTCACAGATTCAGTTTTGAGTGTAAACAAAGCCGAAGCAGGGGAGACAGCTTCCTCATGGATTTTATCAGATGGAAAGACAAAAGGATGGACACTGCAATCCATGAAACCAGGGTCTGGAGTACAAATCCAGTTTGGACCAGTTCTCCAGAAGTGGTACCATCAAGGGACAAATAATATGTCAAATCCCTGATGTCAGACTGACATATTCAATGATTCATTATGGGGGGCTGGCAGCTGAAGGTTTCGGAGGACTTGCCAGACCCTAGCAAGGTAGTTAGGTTTGGGATCTCAAGCAGTTTAAGAAGCTATAGAAGGAGTTTTTCTATTTATTTATTTATTTTCTGGTAACTGGGTGAACAAACTGATCCAAAGGACCATTTTCAGTTGCGACCCAGGCCATACAGTGGCACAAACAATAGGTACAAGTTATAATACAGTAAGAGACAAAGAACCTCTGTGAGTAAACACTGAGGCAAGGGTTACCCCAAAGGGCATTTGGCTGGGAAGCCAAGTTTCAAGAAAATACAAAATCACACATGCCCCCACAATGCAAAGCATCATGGGCTACATATGCAAATCACCACAGAATGTTATGCTGGTCCAACTTTAAGCAGAATGCTGCATGGTGCCGAAAGGCCTCTCACACAGTTTGCAAAGGGTGCTAACAGAAGACATAGACACGTGTTTAGTCCTACCAGGACTCATCAGTATGCCTCTGCCTGTCTGACACCCCAGTGGAATGGACCAGTTACCCCTAAGGCAGTGTGCCTGGGATATATTGTGGTGAACCCATTAAAATAAAAAACTATTTAAAAGACAAAGAACCTCTGTGCGTAAACACTGAGGCAAGGGTTACCCCAAAGGGCATTTGGCTGGGAAGCCAAGTTTCAAGAAAATACAAAATCACACATGCCCCCACAATGCGGGGGCATGTGTGATTTTGTATAATACAGTAAGTACCTATAATACATTGGTATAAGAAACAGTGATACATAAACATCTTATCTTAAAAGTAGGGGTTAAGGACATAAAAAACAAGTTCATGACAAATACAGCAAGGCTTCTCTGCTTGCAGAAAACTAGGACATATACTTACAGCAAATCAAGACATTATTCTGCCAGTCCAAGGTTTACAATACAGTGCATAAGGGATTACACTATAGCAAACAACATTTTCACAATGGAGTCAAAAACTTGTCAATTGTTTATGTAGTAGCCAGTACTTGGGAAGTAAGGCAAATGGTACACTGGGCCCCTAAGGTGGATTTCTGGTGAGGGTGTTTCCAAGGGAGCAGGTGCAGATGGCTTGAGACAAGAGCCAATCGCTTAGCTTCGATATGAAGGACTGATGAAAGGGTAAGATATGAATAGCAGGTGGTATTCTGTTCCACAGGTAGGAGGCAGAGACAGAGACAGAGAAAGCCTTGCTCCCCATGACAGTAGATACACAGGGGACTACCGGGAGGGGGGATGGAAGAGACCCTGAGACACTGAGTTACCACCCTGTCAGTGAGAAGCGAGGAGTACGGGGACTTATGTGGCCACGGGGTCAAAATGTTGCACGGCAGAATGCCGTGCTACTTAATCTCATTGCACAATTCCTTGAATTCTTTTGTGCTGTCGGGGGCTTCGCCCCTCACACCCCCTGTTATGGGGGGCTGCACCCCCATGACACCCCCACTTACGATTCTAACTCTGGGGGGGTCCAACACGGACAGCACACAAGTCTGGGCTGTGCCATAATGCTATACGCTATTAAGCATACGATATTATGACACGGTATGACTTATGTGAGATGCTGAGAGAGGTGTCGACTAGACAGCCCATAGCATATTCAAAACAGCCCTGCAGAGAGAGCCAGCCTAGGGACTGATATAGAGAGCAGTAATGAGTGGAGGAAGAGACCTGAAGAGCAAAGTGACAGATAGAGTTGTATGTGATATTTAGATGAGAAAGAAGTGAGGACGTGGAGGAGAACACTGGGGAGCAACAGTCAAGTAGGGGCAGTAGATTTCCCTTGGGCAATTGCAAGATGAGCCTCTGGGGTCAGGAGGTGTTTAACATGGTAGGCTGCCCCCAGCTAATGGTGGACTCTCTTCATAGTGTTAGAAATGTGGTAATTGTAGGTAAGGAGAGATCAAGAGTCACTCCTAGGTATTTGAAGGAGGATACAGTGTCAAGAGGAGGGCCTGCAGGGGTGACTATGTGTAACGAGGTTTTTGATTTGGTGGCCTTTGCAAGGTATGGCTTTGAGCCAAAGAGCATGGCCTTTGTTTTTTTCTCATTTACAAGAAGTTTTTTAGAGAGGAACCAATGTTGAGCTGCTCCATAGTTTGTAGTGAGTGTAGAAGATATAGATTCGAGGGACTTGGCGCTATGGTAGATGACGAGGTCATCAGCATAGAGGAGTGCATTACAGTTTATGCTTTCTGCGGGAAGATCATTTATGAACAGTGAGAATAATAGAGGCCCCAGTATGAAGCTTTGGGGGACACCAGTATGGACAGGTAATGCAGCAGAGGTATCTTTGCCTATCACAACAGACTGGAATCTGTTAGCAAGGTAGCTGCTAAACCAAGCGGTGGCATCCAGGGAGCAGCCTAGGTTTAGCTGGGTGGACTGGGGAAGGTGGTGGTCAACAAGGTCAAAGGCCTTTGCTAGGTCCACAAAGACTGCACCTGTGGCCATACCCATGTCCATGTTTCTAAGGACGTGGTTGGACAAAAGGGCCAAGGATAAGAGGTGCTGTGGTGTTTGAGAAAGCCATGTTGGATGGGGCTCAGGAGGTTGTACTTATCTAGATGCTCAGATAGTTGGTGGTGAATGATTTTTTTTTTAATAGCTTGCTTAGGTGTGGGAGGAGGGAAGATGGGATGATAGTTTTCTGGGCCAGCGGAATCGCTGGATTTGAAAATAGGCACAACGTGCTCATGCGTCCATGAGTCAGGCTTACTAGATGATGAGAGGGCAAGGTTAAATATGTGGGTCAGTGGCTTCACAAAGGCAGGGGAGAGGAATTTCAGAAAGGTGGGATACAGACCATTGCTACCTGGGCTGCCTCTGGTGGGTAGTGTCTTTAGGAGTTTGCCAGACAGCCCATCAATATTCTATTTGTTTCTTCTGCTGTGTGCAAACCATTTTCTTTCTAATTTCTGTAACACTGTAATTCCCGTCTTTGTGTATTGTGATATCCTGTAGACTGTGTAAATATTGTGAAGTAGCAAATACTATGTTTAATAACTGAATCTTTTGGGGGAACACTTAACTGTTGGTATTGACAAATCCACAATCCGTCTATGAAGGAAGAGCAGACAGCTACAGCAGGGTGTAGCCAGACAATAAAGCTGTGTACACGAGGGCCATGTTTGTTGATCCATCTGGCACAATAAACACACTTTTTTTTTTTTGCTACGATTTCTCTCCTTCTTCCAGCTTACCTCAGGAGGGCGCCCCCAGCCCAATCCTCCGGCATCCATCAGCCGACTCTAACCCGAACTCCCAGGGCTTACCACCCCCGGCAGGGTCGGCAAAGTTCCCCAACCCCCACCGAGGTCCGGATCCAGTGGGCCAGCGCTGTGGCTAGCTGGGAGTGGAGCCTGCACGGTGCCCTCCACCATTTTGCCGTGGCAGCTATTTTTCCAGTGTTCTGCCAAGGAGCTGGGGGCATGCAATGACACTAGCGGAGGGGAGCACGCATGCATCTGCATGCGCTCCCTCCAGGCGTCCGCCTTGACTCCTCCCCACACTGTAGTGTGGTGCTCTGTCCCCCAGCCTCTGCTGGGGGGCGAACAAGTGTCAATCACTAAGGACTCCCTCCCTGGAGAAGGACAGCAGTCCAACAGATGCTCGATCCTTCTCCTCCCCTGCCGACCCCCGGCGGCCCGTGCTCATTCCCGAACACAGGTCGCCAGCGCAGCACGAGGTAAGGCAACCAGCCCCTCAGCCCTCAGCACCACTGGGCCAGCATAAACACACCTTTAGTACAACGTGGTACTGGTTGTTGCCCCCCTCATGCACTGGTAAATACAGTTGCCATGCATTGCTTCCCCAGATACCCACCTATCACCCCACAGCCTGTAATATTATATGGTACGTGGAATGCCAATACAATCTCAGTGGACAACCTTCTAATTACTGAAAGGATCATATGGTTCTGTGTTGGGTTTTATGGAACAATGGCAGTACTGCAGAGCCTTGTTGTCTCCTAAAATAAAATTGAATACCAAGGAGTACAGGTAATATGTCTTCCTACACCCATGGGCTACAGCTTCAGTCCTATTATTTGGACATTTAGCACTGCAGTGGTTCACAGCACAGAAATGTTGATAGACTGTCTAGCCAATAGCCAGAACCTAGAAAAAAAAGGAGGAGAGGTGTTGTGAGGAACTAGCGTGGGGTTAACACAGAGAGAGAGTGAACTGAGGGCATGCAAATGGAGCTTGTTGGCCCTACTGGGTCAATCCACCATATTTTAAATGGTGCACATCAAAACCGTGCAACACAGACAGCATGGGCGGGAATAGCTATGGGGTGCAAAACCGCTAAATGGTCTATGCAATGTTGTGCACCCTGTCACTGTTCCCTGGCAGAGGATAAGTCCTCTGCTGGGAGGAGGGTCCGCCGAGCAGCTGTCGTGGCTCAACAGGATGAGCCACAGGCAGCAATGGAGGCATTTTTAATTTTGCACTTTGTGTGATTTAATTTTACAATCCCGCCCCCCCCAGAGTTAATTATTTAATATGGGGGGTTCAGGGGCAGAGCCCCTCATAACAGGGGGTGCGGGGTGTAGAGCCCACCGCAAAACATAGAGAAATGCCGCTGGGCAATATACTGTGCTGTATTGACAGCACGGTATATTGCTATGCTATTTTGTAATGCGGCATTATGACCCCATGTCCCTGCTGGCTCACACAAAAACAGCATCCTTTAGGGGTGCTAAAGGACTGTGCTTTTCTTTTTGTGTGTGTGTGTGTGGGGGGGGTGTAACAACTCGCTATTTAATTTTGTATTTTTTTATTTAACTCTATCTGCTGAGGGGGCAGAGATGAGCTGGGAAATGAGATTAAAATAGTTGACAGAGTAAGACCAGCTGGCCCTGGCAAGTAATTTCGGTCCCTTTGTCCTGTAACAACAGGACCACATGTCAGTTAATGATGGAGCCTTAAAGAATCCATGGTCTTTCATGTTAGGAAACTGTCCTGACCATGTACTGTAGCTATCTCCTGCAGAGCAGACGTGTCTCTGAACAAACTATAGGATTTGTGATTCCACAAAACCCAAGGTTCCAGTTTAGGCCAGCTTTCCAGAGTGGTAATACCCCCCAGGAAACAAAGAAAGTGCCAAATCCATGACATCACAGTGACATATTTGATGATGCAGCATTGGAAGACTAACAGCTAAAGGCTTGTGAGGTCTTTGTTAGACCCTAGCAAATCAGCGTGTGTTGGGGCTTCATACTTGCACCATCTAAGACCTGGAGTCTGCCACAGCTCACTAAAGCTATCCTGTATGGTAAGAGTCTTGCTAATCTGTTAGTTTTAAGAAGTTGTAGGAAGGTTTTTATATTTGTTTTTTCTGCTCTGTGCAAACCATTTCTTTTTAATTTCTGTTGTGACCCTGTAATTCCCATAATGATGTGTACTGTGATATCCTGTAGATTGTGTAAATATTGTGTAATCTTTTGGGGGATTAGTTAACTCCTGGTATTGACAAATCCATGATCATCTACAGTTACTATATTCATGAAGTAAAGGGTTTCTCAGGAGTGAGCGAGAGAAGAAAGCCATTTACCCTTAGCTAAAAGCACACTGTATTGTTTGGGCAGTGGCTCTGGTGAGATTTTGACCAAGAAAGTCCCCAAGAAATAGAATCATTTCTGCATGGTGGCAGCTACTGAGCTACCCTTACAGATGTTGAGAAGCTAGGAAACCTGTTGCAGACTGTATCCTGAGTGTGGACAGGTTGTGACAAAGACACTGAAGAAGACCAGTCCCAGTACTGATCCCTGTGGCACCCCACTGCTCACTCTCCCATCATTAGAGTGTGTACCGTTAACCACCATCCTCTGTCATCTATCCATTAACCAGTTTCTAACCCAGTTCACCACTTTGAATCCCACCCCAAGGCTGCTCAATTTCTTTATTAATCTCCTGTGTGGCACAGTGTCGGATACCTTGCTTAAGTCCAGACAGGCCATGTCCACTGCCCTCCCCTGATCTATTTCCCTGGTCACCCAGTTGAAGAAATCAGACAGCTTTATCTGGCATGACCTCCCCCATGAATCCACATTGCCTTTGGTCTTGCAGTCCATTGGATTTGAAACATTCTGTCAACCTTTAACAGTGTTTCAATTAGTCTCCCCACCACTGAGGGGAGACTGACTGAACTATATTTCCTATCCTTTTCCCTGCTGCCACTGTTATGTAGAGGGACCATGTGTGCTCTCCTTCAGTCCTTCAGAACTACACCCGATTCCAGTGAGCTGTTGAATAAGGCTGTCAGCATGGCAGCTAGCACTCCTGGAGTGCCTTTATTTCCCTTGGATGTATCCCCCCGGTCCCATAGCCTTGTACACTTTCAGAGCTGCTAGTCCCTTCAGGACTCTTTCCTCTGAAAATGAACTTGTGTCCACCTCCCCACACTCTGTCCCTGCTGCTCCCTTGTGGGCTGCCCCCCCCCCATGAAAACTAAGCAGAAGTGCCTATGGATGTCTGCTTCTTTTTGGTCCTCTTTTGCACAGTCTCCACCTGCTGCCTCCTTATCCTCACTATCTCTACCCTTGTTTTCTTCTTCTTCTTCTCACTTATATACCTAAAGAAAGTCTTATCCCCATTAGCTACCTCTTTGCTTATCGTTTCCCCCCCTGTGCGTTTGCTCCCCTCACTGCCTTACCTGCTTCATTGAAACATAGAAACGCAGAGTTTGACAGAAAAGAAGGTCTGCTTGGCCCACCTAGTCTGCCCATTTTCCCTACTTACTGTAACCTCCCCCTCTCCCTACAACTAAGGTTCCCTTTTGTCTATCTGCTGTTCTGAAGCTTTACTTTAGTGCTGCCTGACTTTAGCTAGTCAAACCTGTGTGTGATTTTACTTTTTTACCCTTAACTTCCCTGTTTGTTTTGTCTGTCTATTTTAATTCTGCTACTGAGCCCTGCTGACGTCTCCCAGTGTTAGCAGGAAGAGGAGGTGTAGTTTTCTCGGTTTTTACTGAGAACTACAGCTCAGTGAGAAAGTCACCTTTTTTTAGTGGGGGTTTCACTTGTAAACATCATTTCACCAGCTCCACGCATGAGTGGAGGTCGTGCAGTGTAAAACTCAGGGAAATTAATTTTGTTTTGTAAAAGGGGTATCGTGACCTTCGTGACCACTTCCGGGTCACGTCCCTTTCTTAACTGATTGTTACAGCGAGCAGGGCGGTGTGTACAGGGCGTGGCGTGACTCTGTGCGTGAAGACGCATATACGCTGCTGTTAAGCATGTTAGGCGGAGTTAGAAGGACTTGCAGCTTCTATCCAATTTCATATCAATCGTGAGGTACTGTGTTGTGTGTGTCTGTCTGTGGTACATTATTCTGATTAAATGGCTTCTAAAACAAATACGTCTAGTTGTATTAATGTGTTCATTACTACTTCCACTGGGGAAACTGGTATTCAGTGCATATCTTGTCACATGTTTAGTTTGACAGCTTGTGCTACTGATAACTTACCTTTTCAATGCTCTAAATGTTCAGAATATATAATTTTGCAATGTGAAAATTCATTGTATTACAAACAGATTATGGCTTTGGGCTCTGTTGGTGATCCTGTGGTTAACAGTTCTGTACCGATGGCACATGGGGTGATAGTTCTGCTAATCTGGCATCTTCATCTATTCCACCTGATGCCCCATCTGAAATTAATAATAAGGATGGGTATCATCATACTAGTTCTACAGAAGTATTAAAAAAAAGAGAGTAAGAGAAGAGGAGTATGGTTCTACTTTTAGTTCAGATGATATTAATTGGTACAACATTCAGGGGTCAAAAAATATAAATAAAAAAAGGCGTAAGGCCGATCATTTCATTATTCCCACTTACAATAGTTTTGATCCACTGTCTGTTACCCTTTCTAATTCAAATAATATGTCTTCTGAGTCTATAAATGTTGATACCAGTCATACTGAGTTAACTGTAGGTGGGTATATTTCACCACTAAATTCAAATCCAACGGTCTTCTCCTCATCTAATTTACCTTTGATAGATCTCATCACCAACCATTCTGATTTAATTATACATCCTACGAATGGTTTTGATGATACTGTGACTTGTAAGAGAAAATTATTTGTTTTGGGTGATTCTTTAATTAAACGGTTAGATCGAGCCATATGTGAACCAGATAAATATAACAGAACCTGCTCTAGTTTTGGTGGTGCCAGGATCTCTGACAACACACTAATGATTGATAACATTATTGGTTTTCATGAATTAAACCCATTATGTATTATCCATGCTGGAGCTAATAATATTCTCAGGGATTCTGTTTTTAATATTAAACAAGCTTTTGTCTCCTTGACTAATAAATTGGTTGAATTAGGATGTGAGATTATTTTCTCTGAGATATTACCTATCCCTCAATTTTCTGGTCCCCTTAATCATAAAATCAAAATTGTCAACAATTGGCTCAGGTTATGGTGTCTTTGACAAAATATACAGTGTTTAACACACTGGGAGGAATTCTTTGAAAGAAATGAATTGTACTGTCTTGATGGCTTGTATTTGAGCAAAAAAGGGAATGCTTTGTTGAGTTATCAATTTTTACGTTCTGTTAATTCCACTTTAAATTTAAACCGATACATGGGGGGAGGGGAGTACCAATAGCTCAAATCCCTTCATCTTTTCCTTCAAAAGTGTCTAGTAATACACTGCAATTCCTTAGCTTTAATGCTAGGAGCTTGGCAAAAAAATTTGATGAATTACTGACTATTACTATTAATAAGAATTTTGATATAGTTACTGTGGTGGAAACATGGGGCGATCCTGACTCTCCCTGGTCTATGACAATTCCAGGCTATAAATCCTTTTATTTAAACATAAGGAAAAAAAGGGAGGTGGCATTGCCACATTTATTATTAACTCACTTAATTCTATTAACATTTCTGACATTATTAAAACTCATAATGTGTCTACTGAGACTCTTTGGCTTAAATGTTTTCTATCTGATTCTGATTTTGTTATCATTGGGGCATGTTACTTGCCCTCCACTTCATCCTGCTTAGTCATGGATGCTATTTTGTTTGAATTCGAATTAGCTAGTCAATTGGGAGATGTCATCATTACTGGTGATTTTAACCTTCCTGATATTAATTGGCAGTCATTAATTTCAACCAGTGGTGTCAGTAAAAAAATTTTATTTACTTGTCTAGATCTGGATTTGTATCAATGGGTAACCTCTGCTACTAGGGGTAATAATATGACCTTGTACTTACTAGCTCCTCTTTAGACATTAAGAATGTTCGTGTCACTACTCCTATTGGTAATAGTGATCATAATTCTATCCTATTTGATCTTCACAGACATGTAGTTTTCAACCAAAATTCTTCAGTTATTTATTTGTATGATAAGGCTGACACATTTAGTATGTATCATTATTTAAATATGATAAACTGGTTGGCCTTGTTTAAGGATTTAACTCCTTTACAGTGTTGGAGTGTTTTTTAAAAACACTATTTTGACTATTAGGGATACCTATATCCCATCTAAATATAAAAATTCTAATGGGAAACAGTCTCCTAGATGGCTAAACAAAAACATTAAACGTTTAATTAATTTAAAAAATAAAAAACATAGTAACTATTTAAAAAACAGGACAGTGTCAAATTGGGACTCCTATTTGAAAATCAGTAGACAATGTAAGTCTTCTATCAGAAAGGCTAAAGCTAAGTGGGAAGTTCATTTGGCTTCTTCTGCAGACAAATCAAATTTCAAACAATTTTTTTCTTATATTAATTCCCTTAGAAAAAAATCCATGTATGGTAGGCCCTTTGACATCTAGCAATATAATTGTTCATGAACCCAAAGCCACGGCTGAAGTTTTCAATAAAGAATTTTGTAAAGCCTTTTCCCATTCTAATGAGCATAATAGTATTAGTTATAGTTTATTACCATCCGAATCTCCTATTCTTTTTTCAGAAGAGTCTATTATTAGTAAATTATTATTATTAAAAGGTAAATTTTGTTCAGGTCCTGACTCTATTGCAGGACACTTACTTTATTAATGTCCTCTTACATTGCTTTTCCCTTAAAAATATTATTTGATCTTTTTTTATTACATAATTTTGTTCCCTGTGAGTGGAAAGAGGCTTTTGTTGTTCCCATTCATAAGAAGGGTTCCAAACATCTAAGTGATAATTATCGGCCCATTAGTTTGACGTCATCTATTTGTAAACTCCTTGAAAACTTACTTAAGGACATGTTTTCTCCTTTAATTGATGACTCGGACCCAGAACAACATGGCTTCAGAAAGGGAAGAAGTTGACTTACTAATCTGCTCTGTTTTTATGAGATTTTTAGCTCCTATTTGGATAACAGGGTATCCTGTGATATCGTGTTTATCGACTTTAGTAAGGCTTTCGATTCTATACCTCATGGGGCCCTTATTCATAAACTTTCCATTCTTGGCATTAATAGTTATGTTATTAGATGGATTCAAAATTGGCTTTCGGATAGGACTCAGAGAGTGATGATAAATGGATCTTTCTCGGATGTTGGTAGGGTGCTTAGTGGTGTGCCTCAGGGTTCCGTTCTTGGTCCTTGTCTTTTTCAGGCCTTCAATGCTGACTTAACCAATACCTGCCTTTCTAACACTATTAAATATGCTGATGATGTCAAGATCGGGGGTCCTAGTTCTAACCTTGAACAAATTTCCCATATACAGCATGATCTCGATGTTATATCTGCTTGGGTAACACAATGGGAATGAAGTTAAATACTGATAAATGCAAGGTTATGTATCTGAGGTTCCAATAACCAAAATTTCAGTATATTTTGGATGATTTTCCATTGAGTTCTACTACGGACGAAAAGGATTTAGGTATCACCATATCCGATGATTTAACTTATTCTCGCATTTGCACTCTGTTATTAGTAGAAATAAAATCATGTGGTCTATTTTACGTAATATTAGATCCAGAAACAAGGATGTGTTGTTGCCTTTATTTAGATCTTATGTTCGATCGCATCTTGAGTATGCTTCACAATTATGGTGCCCTTTTAAAAATCAGATAACTATTCATTGAAAGGGTCCAAAGAAAATATACTAAAAATTTCTGGATTGGAAAGGTTATCATATGAATCTAGGTTGAATACATTAAAATTAATGCCATTAATTACCAAGGCGCATCCGTAGGGATCTTCTTCTTTTATATGACATTATTAATGATCCTTATATTATGTCTGAATTAGGTTTTCTTTAAGAAATCTGTTTATAATACAAGAGGTCATTTTCTTCAATTAAACAGTAAATATTTTAAACATATGGAAGAAAGTATTCTTTTACTGTTAGGATCATTGGGCCATGGAATCGGCTCCCTTTGGAGGTTGTTTCTAGTAATAATAAAGTGACTTTTAAACATCGTCTGGATAAATTAATTATGTCCGGGTATGATTTATCCTATTATTCTTTGGTATAGTATAGGAGCATTATGGGCCTCGGCCTACTCGCTCCTTCACCCCTACCTTAGTATGAACCTTAGTACCTTAGTATGAACCATGTCTTATTGAATCCCATTACAGTTTTTGCCCCCACCACCTCTGTTGGGAGGCTGTTTCAGACATCCACCACTCTTTCTGTGAAGTACTTCTTACATCTCCCCTTAGTCTACCCCCTCCAGCTTCATAGCATGATCCTTTGTTCTTGAGCATCTGTTACTCTGAAAAAGGCTTCCTTCTTTAACCTTATTTATACTTTGAGGTATTTGAAAGTCTCTATCATATCCTCTCTCTCTCTTTCCTTTCCTCCAGGGTATACATATTGAGGTCCTTCAGTCTCTCTTCATAGGGCTTTTGAAGTAGACCTTGTAACATTTTAGTTGCTCTCCTCTGGACTGCCTCAACTCTGTTGATGTCCTTCCTGAGATGTGATCTCCAGAATTGGACACAGTAATCTAGGCGAGGCCTTACCAGTGATTTATACAGCTGTATCACCATCTCCCTTTTTCTGCTGGTGATACCCCTCCCTATGCACCCTAGCATCCCACTGGCTCTCCCAACTGCCTTTTCACACTGTTTAGCCAATTCCAGGTCATCAGATATGTTTACCCCAGGTCTCCTTCCTGTTTGGTGGTCACCAGTACCACTTCCCCCATTTTATACTCTACCCCTGTGTTTCTGCACCCCCAGTGCATGATTTTGCACTTCTTTGCATTGAAATTTAGTTGCCACACTCTTGACCACTTCTCAAGCTTTCTTAGATCCCTCTTCACTTTTTCCACCCCAACAAATGACAACCCTATGGCAGATATTTGTGTCATCAGCAAAAAGGCATACCATTCCTTCTAGTCCCTCTGTGATGCCGCTAATAAAGACTTTAAAGAGGACCAGTCCCAATACTGATCCCTGTGGCATCCCACTGGTCATCTTCCCTTCCTTGGAGTGAACTCTGTTTACTATCCCCTTCTGTCTCCTATCCCCAACCAATTTCTTATCCAGTGTACCACCTTTGGACCCACTCCTAGGCTACCCAGCTTATTTATGAGTCTCCTATGTGGAACAGTTTCAAAAGCCTTGATGAAATCTAGGTAGGCCACATCCACTGCTTCACCCTGATCCACTTCCCTGGTCACTCAGTCAAATCTATCAGATTTGTTTGACATGACCTCCCCTTGTGCTTTCGATCTTGTAAGCCACTGGATTCAAGTTATTCCACAATCCTTTCCTTCAGAAGTGATTCCGTTAACTTCCCCACCACCGAAGTCAGGCTGACTGGTTTGTAATTGCCAGCCTCCTCTTTGCTACCACTTTTGTGAAATGGGACTACATCTGCCCTCCTCCAGTCCTCTGGTATCACTCCTGTCTCCTGTGAGTGGTTAATCAGGACTGTCAGAGTTGCAACTAAACTTCACTCTTGTATTACTGGCTACACATCCCTATCTTCCTCCTGCCTCCCTCCTGCCCTTCTACCTCCTGATTGTCAACCTTTTTTCCTTCACCACCGTGGCTACTTCCCTAGAGTACCATAACAGTCTATTTTTTCCTTCTACTTTTACTCACTTCCTTCTCACAGAGGCTGGCTGTCTTAATTATACCCTCCCTTGTTGTTCCTCCCCACTATTTCTCCACCCATCCCTGGCACCCCCTCCCCTCCACCACCACCACTAGGCCATCTCCCATTTCTTTAAAATCCACCCTCCTAAAGTCCAGGACCCTTGCCTCATGTGGTTTGCCTCTGCTCCTGTCTTAATGTTAAACCACACTGTACAGTGATCACTGGTATCTGGTGCTGGTTTAATTTTATATTTTGGCAGTCTGCGTGTGCCTTTTGTGGGGTTGTCTTTGTGATCAGGATTTGCTGGCTTGTTGCTGTGATGTCCTGTTAATTATATGGTACTGTGATTTTGTCTATCATTATTTGGTGGGTTTCCTGGACTACTGGGGCCTGATATTCAAAATCGTGCAAAGCAGAGAGCAAATATTTGTGCTGCACCTTGCCCGGAAATGCTATAGTCAGTTGAACAGTGCACTGGCACTATTCAACTGAATACAGGCCCATGGCAGTGCAGCGCTTAGCCACTTAGTACTGCCCTGACATGGCTCCTGAAGTACACCACCAGAATGGATAGCGCCAGAGTGCTAGCCACAATATTCAAAAGGACCCATGCAAATTAGCAAATTAGGCACGCAAGACGCTAAAGGGCAATCTGCATACCCATTATGGGCTCATTTGCATGGGTAATGAGGCAGATTAGAGTGGCGCCACCCCTCAAAATGCCTTTTCCAAGAGCTGTGTAAATGTCCCTGGTGCTAGTCGTCCCAGCCCCCAATTGCCAGCCTGTATGGCAGGTTATAGAAATCTCTGGTGCTAGTTGTCCCCCCCATTGCCAGCTAGATTAAAGAAATCCCTGGTACTAGTGGTCTCCCCCGATCACCGGGCTCATGCTAGTGGTTCCCCGTCCATCCCTCCAATCGCCAACCTGTAGTACAAGGGAACACCCTCCCTAGCATCTGGTGGTCATACTTCCCCCCACTGGGGCACCAAACACCCCCCCACTGGTCACCTTACCATTCCCCTTGGTGCTGCCAGTGCATACACTGACCAGTGCAGCCCTCCTCACACCACCTCGGCTGGCTGCTGTATGTCCAGGCAGAAAGCACACCTCTTATTTATAGGACAGGGTGATGTCACACTGTCCTATAAATCAGAGACATGCTCCCTGCCTTGACATACAGTGGCTGAATGAGGAGGGTCAGGAGGGCTGTGCAAATAGCCATATACACCCAAGGCAGTGAGTGGAATGCTAAGGTGACCGGGGGTGTTCAGTGCCTTGGTGGGGGGATGGGACCACTGGATGTCAGGGAGGGTGTTCCCTTTTATTAAGGGCTGGCAATCTGAGGGGGAGACCACTAGCATGGGCTAGCGATTGGGAGGGGAGCCACCAGTACCAGGGATCTCTTTAAACTACAGTACGGGCTGGTGATTGGGGGGGAGGGACCTCTAGCACCAGGGAGTTCTTTAAACTACCAAATGGGCTGGCAATTGGGGGGGACCACTAGCATGAGGGATTTCTTTAAACTATGATATGGACTGGTTATTGAGGGGGGACCACTAGCACCAGTGATTTCATTAAACTATGATATGGGCTAGCAATTGAAGTGGGGCCACTGGCACAAGAGACTTCTTCAAACTATGATACAGTCTGGCGATCAAGGAGGACCACTAGCACCAGGCATTTCTTTAAACTATGATAAGGGCTGGTGAGCGGGGGGCAGGGACCACTAGCACCAGGAAGTGTATTTGTACAGTAGCGGCTGGCGATCAGAGGGGCAGTGACAGGTGCCACAGAGGGCAGGTGTGCTCCTCCAGCGGCCAACCAGCTAGGTGCCTGCATTGTCTCTGGCAGCTGCTAGGGTTGCCTGAAGAAAGTCAGTGTTTTGTTAGGCTATTTGCACTGCACAAAAGGACCATGCTCAAACCTTCTGCACAGTGCAATGGCGCTGAATATGGGGTAGGTTGACTATTCATGGCCACGCCCATCCCCTTGCCTGCCCGCATATATTATGTTCTGCATGGGTGCTAACCATCCTTGCCCACGCAACAGCCCCTTTTGAATACGGGAATCCAGCACAAACCCTGGTTTGCATGAGCAAAGACCCATTAGCACCCGCATAAACATTTGAATATTAAGCCCCTGATTTCTTGTTGTTTTATAAAAAAGGCATTTTTTGCCAGAATCTGGCTGCTGCTAAGAAACAGCTTTCCTGGCACAGTGTTCTGGTTCTAATACAACAACTATAGTAGCAGCCCAGTGAGTTCTTGAATACTGAGATTTGCTCTTAACATTTGGATTATAGTAAGATTTGATGCACATGAAATGGATATTTCTATTTTTTTGTATATTTACATTTATGTGTATGTTAAGGGAGTAAGTAAGTAAGTAAGGGAAGTGTAAAAAGTACTCCATATATAACAAAACTCCATATACAAGGTAGGCCTTATTTATTTATTTATTGGAATTCCGGATAACACCTTTTAGCTAAAAACTTGTTTACAAAGGTTCCACATCATAAGGCAATAAACAAGGTACGTAGATATTACAAAGCAGATAGGGGTATATACAGCAGGCAAGTACATTATGGTACATACAGATACAGATTCCAGCAAGTACAGTTAAAATACATCAGGTAGGAGAGGTCAACTTTATTGCAACAGTACTAGGAGCATACCCAAGGTGGACAAGCAATTTATAGTGGTAGCTGAGCTTTAGAGCAGGCAGGTAGAATTATAGAGGGTCAGAAGTGGTGGTGACCAAAGGAGGGGGAGGACAGAATAGATGAGAGATGAGAGCAGGGGAGGTGGGGGCACAGACAAAGGGGTGACAGAATAAGGGGTTGAATAATCAGAGGTGGGATTGGATAGGAATCTACCCAGGGTTACCTAAGTGATAGATGATAGGGCAGGGCTCTGGGTAGTAATGGGGGACAGATGAATAAAGGAAAGGGTTTTAAAGTGGGGGTGAGGTGAGGGAAACCGGGGGTGAATATTGGGATTAATATTTGTGAAGAAGCAGGAAGGCGGGGGATAAAGAGGGGACGTGGGGTAAGTGCTCAGTGGGCACACCAGGCAGGGGAGGAAGTGGGGGGGAGATGGGCACTATGCAGGGCAGATAAACTATTAATAACAGTAGGATTAGGCACAGGTGACACAGTCACAGTTACTAAGAGTGGCCAGGTACTGCAGCAGCTTGGCCTTAAATGGGCATAGTTTATTTTCCTCAATCAGCTCAGAGTTAAGGGAATTTAGCCAGCAGGGTGCCCTGTATTCGAAGGACCATTGCTCTAGTGAGGTCCGGTGGAATGGGATAATGAAGACAGCTTTACTTGACCTAGTAAGTCTGGAGGAAGTGGAGTTTCATAGCAGTTGTCTCACTCCAGGAGGAGCAAGACCTAGGGTGGATTTTTTCGCTAATAGACAGACTTGGTACTGAATTCTGCTATTCAGGTTTAACCAACCAGTGCTTGAGTATAGTTCACAAGTGTGAGTTAAACGGTCCACACCCAGGACTAGTCTGCAGGCTTTAAGACAATCTTGATTTGCCCAAGTGCTGTATCAGTACCGGCTCTGTAGACTACCAGTCCATGATCTACGATAGACAGCATGGAGCTGTTAACTGCAAGTTTGATGGCACTTTCGGTGAGGAACTGCCTATGCTGCTGACCTAGTCTGGCACTAGCTGCCTTGGCAACATGGTCTATGTGCTGCCTGTAGGAGAGAGAACTGTCAAGGTAGACACCAAGGTACTTAAAGGTGGTGACCATTTCGAGTGTATCAGACTTGTTATTGTAGGTAGAGGTGATGTGACTTATGACGGTTTTGATGGGAGGCAAACAACATCGTTTTAGTCTTAGTGTAGATGAGCAAGAGGTTAGATTGAAAGAACCATTTTTCCACAGCAGTAAAGTCATCTTGCATGCCTTTTTCCAGCTCTTCCGGAGTAAAGTGACACGTATAGAGAACAGCATCATCTGCATATGGAAGGATCTTATTCTGGCAGACTTTGGGGAGTTCATTTAGAAACAGGTTGAACAGCAGGGTCCCCAAAAAGCAACCTTGGAGCACCCCTGTGTTGACATGCCGATAGTTGGATAGAACATCAAGAATCTTGACCTGTTGGGTCCTGTTAGAGCAGTAACTCTGGAACCAGCCTAGAGAGACAGAGGTCTTGTCTGAGGGTACTAGGCAGACAGAGCAAAGCAAGATTATTTTTTTGCATGCTCTTTTTTCCACTCCTACCCACCCGGTCCCCCCACTCCTTCAGGCGGCCATCCTCACCTTCACCGCTTCCTGTTCCGCCATCCACTGCCTCCTCCTGTCCTGACATATCCCTTCACCAGGGCCCCCCCCCCATGGAGCAACCGGGAGGGGAGATCAAATTGGCAGCAGGCTCTTCCTTGCACCTTGGTCGGGTGGAGATGCAGCTCAGGGGCCTCCCGGATTTGCAGGGGGGGGGCAGGGCTGCTGTCATCCAGCCAGCATGGGTGGCCATTTCCTCTTTTTCTGCCAGCACACCCTCCACCCTAATGGGCCAGAATGAAGCAGTGATCTGAGGCGGGGATGTGTTGAGGCTGCATGCCACCTAGCACGTCCGCCAGTCGACCACCAGGTGCCAAGGCCCTGCCCCCCCCAGGAGAGAAAGTGTCCAATGGACACTCTGGAATCCCTCCCTGTCAATGTCTGCTCCCGACACCTGGGCTTGGAACGCGATCCCAGGTCACCAGCATACCGAATTAACCCCTTCACTCGGCGCCATGGCACCAGCAGCAAGATTTTTTTATCAATAAAATGTTATTGAATAAAAAATATTACTCAGTACAACACGTATACATTTCTAATACAGAAATAAGATTAACATTTAACATTCCTGTAAAAAAAAACAACAGTTTGCTATAATCATAAAATATTTGCTGCACTACCTATTACGTTTTCAGCATTGTCCAAATTACAATTAAAAAGAGATATTTGTTTTATTCTAATAGCTTCTATTTCACCTTTCTTTTCTGTTTATTTTGTAGGAAAGGAAGAAATAAAGAAAGAAAAAGGAAAGTCAGAGAGGGGAACACAGAAGTTTTACTACTGGAGGTGTATTCACATGAGAAGACAGAATGAATCAAGTCTAAGGTATCAGATACAACTGAGTGTTATATTTTGACTACAGTAACTTGCTGTTATTGGCTGTTCAAATTCAAGTTCAAGTTTATTGGCAGGAAAAAAAACTCCGTTGAGCATGCTTATTTACAAAGAAGTCCTGAATAACAACAAGAACAATATACATAGACATATACAAAAAATACAATAAGCAGTACACAGCTAGGAAAAAGAAGGACACAAATATGTATACCATATATACAGAGACTTAGAGATTTAAATACATAGTACATACTGGTCAGCTGGTGGTGCAAGGTGCATGTCCCATGTACGGCTGGGTTTAAATAGCATACCCCAGCCAGGCACTCCCCATCACTCTGCACCTATGTGAATGGGGTGGAGTGTGGGCACACTCCTTTGTATGCCCTGGACCAGGCTCAGGAATGAATGCAAAAAAGCAATCAAGGCTGCCAAAAGTGAATACTGCAAAACTGCTTTACTAAACTTAGCTAAATACTCTAGGAATTTCTGGAGGAACATTAAAAATATAGTAAGTGGTTCCTCCAACTGTGGGGTCTCTGACATGCTCATAGATGGATCTATTGTAACAATCCACTAACCATCGCCAATGCATTCAACTCCCACTTCTCGGATCTGTCTGCCTTCACCTCCCTATTCTCCACTGGTGGGAGTGATAGTCATGTCCTGGCCTCTGCCCCACAGTTGGACCATATCTCCCATCTGTTACTCTACTTCAGGGCTGTGACAGCACAGGAGATGCAGAGACTTCTCTCTGGTCTCTCCCCTCACTCTAGTGCTGGCCACAATAGCATGGAACCTAAGCTTCTCCATCTTGGTGCCTCTTATATTGCCTCCCCAGTGGCCCATATCTTCAACATGTCCCTAGCCTCTGGAGTTATCCTCAACCTCTGGAAGGTGGTGAGGATTGTCCCTGTTCTCAAACAGGGCAACCCAAAGATCCTCGACAACTACCGACCGATAGCCATCGTGTCGGCTATCAGTAAACTTCTGGAGAAAGTTGTGGCTGGGCAACTCACGGAGTATATTCAGGCCCATGAGATACTGTCTCCCACACAGCATGACTTTCACAAAGGGCACAGTATGTCCTCCGCCCTTATCACTGTCTCCTCTTGGATCAGGGCAGCTATGGACCAGGGCAAGCTCTCAGGTGCCACCTTCATTGACCTATCTAAGGCCTTTGACCTAGTTGATCATGTCTTACTTTGCTCTCAACTCCGATCCCTTGGTCTGTCCCCACCTGTCCTAAGATGGTTCACTAATTATCTCCAGGCCAGACAGCAACTTACTAAATTCAGTAAGGTCCTCTCGGCCACCACTCCTGTGACCCCTGGTGTCCCCCAGGGTTCAGTCCTAGGGCCCCTTCTCTTCTCTATCTTTGTCAATAATCTGCCCTCTACTTCTTCCAACTGTAGCTCTATCCTATATGTGGATGACCTGGTAATCTTCACCCATTCCCATGATATTGGGGTCATCAACCACCAACTGAGTGAGCATTTCAGGAATATCCAGTCCTTGATAACGACCCACAAGCTGGTCCTTAACCTTAAAAAACTCAGGCCATGCTTTTTGGGTCTCTGGCCAAGATAAAGGCCTCCCCTGCCCCACTGAGTATTATTGGTATTGATGGTACTCCTCTCCTAATCACTGACTCCATCAAATACCGTGGGGTGACACTTGACCCCCAGCTTGACCTTGGGCATCATATCCAAAATGTATGCAGAGCTGTCAACTGTAAACTGGGTCTGGCCTACAGAGCAAAGAGCAATCTTACCTCTGCTGCTCGCCTTGCACTGGCCAGAGGTGTGTTTCTCCCTTCTCTCTGCTATGGACTCATCCTGTTTGCACAAACCTCCAAAGTTCACCTCTCGGTGGAACATACATAGCCTATAATAATATTTGCCACTTTGCTCTTGCTGCCCCTTGCCTCACCCACCACTGTGACCTGTATAACAAACTTGACTGGCTCTCCCCATCCAACCACATGAATTTTGTCTTGGGCAGCTTCATGGGCAAGGTTCTCAGAACTGGCACCCTCCCAGGACTGTCTGAGCTTCTCAAACCAGCTGCCTCTTCTTCTTCTTACTTCCTTAGGTCATTGGGCCCTGCTGTTCTCAAAGTTTCTGCCACTCTAACGCAAATGGGGGACAGGATTTTGCTTCATGTGCCCCCAAAGTATGGAATTCCTTTCTGCCCAGGTCCGGTCCTCCCCCTCCCACTCATGCCTTCAGAGCTCCCTGTGGAATTACTTGAAGCTCTTCTCTGTGTGTGGTTGTCCTAAACTGTCATAAGTAACCTTGATCCCCTGCACTGGTCTTACATGTCCTTCTTTTAGTACCCTTGCGCAGGTACTGCTGATGCATCCTGCCTGCTTGGGTTCTGCTCTGTATATAAATATATTTACTCTCTGTTCCAGGTGATGCTTTGACTGCGGCTCTGCTTTCGGGGCTCTGAGCTGTATAGAATTGTATAATACACTGTTCATAGCCTTGGTGACTCTATGTATATATTCTTTGTTCCTATTCTAACTGTGTTTACTGACTGCTTGTGTTATGTTCATCTTGTTCTACCTGCTTCTGTGTAATGCCTATCTTGTATCATGTTGTTCTCTGTATGAACTTGTATTTCACTGTACTCTCCCGGGTCATACCTGAAAATAGGCAAATGTCTTGTCTAGTGTACTTACCTGGTCAACAAAAGCTAAATAAATATTAGGGGGAAAAAGAAAAAAGGTAGGAGGAATTGCTTGACTAATAGAGGGAGGTAGTGTAATTGAGAAGGATGGGCAAAAAGTAACCATTCTTAGTAACTACTTCTGCTCTGTATTCACAAGGAAAGATAGTGGGCCTCTGCCGAAGTGACATTAAGGCAGCTGTAAGGGGGATCCCTGAGATGAGGCAGGAAGCATTTTTCAGTGAAAGAGTTCAGAAAGGCACAGCAGCCCTTAAGACAGATAGGGCCCTGTGGCCAGATGAGATGCCTCCGAGGGTGGTCAAGGAACTGCCAATGGAATTGCACCCCTGGTAGGCCTATTCAACAGCTCAACTGAGATGGGGTAGTTCCAAAAGACTAAAGGGTAGTGGACATAGTCCTGCTCCATAAGGGGGTGGTGGGGGGGACAAGGAGCAACTGGCTAACTACATACCTGTTAGTCTTACCTCTGTTGTGGGTAAACTGATGGAAACACTAGACAAGGCGGACCTCGTGGATAACGTGGAGATCAATAGACTCCAGGACAGTAAACAGCATAGGTTCATGGCAGACCAACCTGATAGTATTCTTTGATAGGGTAACATGCGTAGGGGATAATGGCCACACTGTGTATTTACTCTACTTTGATTTTAGCTCAGTTTCAGCAAGCCTTTCGACTCGGTGCCTCACAGAAGACTGCTGATGAAGCTAGAGAATCTGGGTACAGCAAAGAACATAGTTAGAAAGGTGAGAAACTGGTTGGAAGGGAGATAGTAGAGGGTTGTGGATAATGAAGTCAAATCAGAAGAGATGGCGGTCACCAGTGGGGTGCCACAAGGTTCGGTCCTGGATCCAGTTCTTTTCAATATGTTCATCAGTGACACAGAAGAAGAAATCCAGGGCAAGATGTGTCTCTTCACAAACAACACTAAGCTATGTGGCAGGGAAGACAGCAAGGAAGAGGATAGGGAGCTACAAAAAGACTTGTAAAGGCTAGAGAGGTGGTCAAAGGTTTGGCAGCTGCAATACAGTACCAAAAAGCGGAAGGTGACATACACAGGGAATGAGAATGCCAGAGCAGAGTACTGGATGAAGGGGTTAAAGATGGGCACAAGCTCTGTAGAAACAGACCCAGGGGTCGTCATTAGTGACTCCCCAAAACAATTATGCCAGTGTAACAAGGCATACAGTAAGGCAAACAGGATGCTGGGGTGTATAGGAAGGGGTACTGACAAAAGAAGGAAGGAGGTATTACTACCTCTCTGCAGATCACTGGTGAGGCCACACCTGGAGTACTGTGCACAGTTCTGGATTCCCCACCTAAGGAAAGATAACGATAGGCTGGAGGCAGTATAACATAGGGTGACCAAAATGATTAAAGGACATCAGGACAAATCTTACGAGGATCAGCTCAAGGCGCTGAACATGTACTCGATGGAGACCAGATGAGAGAGGGGAGATATGATAGAGACCTTCAAGTCCCTGAAAGGGATGAACAAGGTAAACTGTGAGGAACTATTTAGCATAAACAGTGGATCAAAAATAAGGGGACACTAGTGGAAACTGATAGGGGGAAGTTCAAGAGGGAAGTGCGAAAAATGGAAATTACATACCTACCGTAATTCTTGATCTTCTTGGATGAAGTCTCCACCGCTCATTCACACTAATGGGACTACGCTGGAGATGATAGGACCCCATGGGAGCCAAACATCTTCAGGAGGGTCGGTGCCAGGATAGGACTGCACATGCATGGCACTGCGAGACTAGCTCGCGCTGTATAGGCTATCTTGGCGTCGACCCTCCAACCGCCTCAGTACCTTTTTTCAGTACCAAGAAGGTGCAGCGTAAACTAACTCAAGAAAACCTAACCCTAACTTCCAGGCATAAGATGGCCCGGATGACCCATGTAAGAAGGGCTAATTTAACAATGTCTTCACAGTCCGAACAATAAGGAAGTAAAGACCAAAACAGAATGAGTGAGCTCGGGGGGGGGGGGGTATGAATGAGTGGTGGAGACTTCCTCCAAGAAGATCATGAATTACAGTAGGTACACAATTTCCATATCTTCCTGGACTAAAAGTCTCCAACACTCATTCACACTAATGGGAGAGTACCGAGCTAAAAATAAATCCATCCCCCCCCCCATGTAGGGCGGCAGAAGACCGAGCTCACTCAGGATAGAAGTCCATAAGGACTGTCCTGCCGAAGAAAGTGAGCTGTCTGGCATGGACATCCAGAACATAGAGCTTCACAAGGTATGCACTGAGCTTCAAATCTCCATCTCTGATACATTACAAATCTCTGCCAGGGAAGCCATGACCACTCTGGTTGAGCAGGTGTGAACCCAGCCTTCCAACTTGACCTGCGCCATGGATTAGCAGTGTCGAAGACATATTACTAACCATGCAGAAATATATCTGATGGCCACAGGCTGACCTGGCTGAGGAATGCTGAAAGATACAAGAGTTGCTTGGATTGCGTATCTCTTTTGTTCTGTCAATGCAGAATCACAGAACCTTCTTAACATCCAGAGAATGAAAGGAGTACTCCCCTCCATTTGGGAAGTTAGCGAAAAAGTAGGAAGAAGCAAAGGCTGGTTGAGATGAAAGTCCAAACCACTCTTGTAGGAATTTAGGTGAGAACAGAGTACCACCTGTCCTCGGAAAGGGGTCTAAGGGGGTCTGAGCCCAAAGCATGGATTTCAGGGATCCCGCAAGTGAAAGTGACAGCCACTAAGAAGGATATCTTCCTGGTCATAAATTTCAAGTTACAGGTAGCTAGTGGCTCAAAGGGTTTACGGGTGAGCAATCTAGCACCAGATTAATATCCCATGCGGCCACCAGTCTACTGACAGTGGGTTTAGTGTGTAGGATACCTTTTAGGAATCTCTTGACTAACGGTAACTGAGCCAGTGATATGTTCTGTATTGGCTCAAGATAGGTCAAAGACGAGCAGAGGTGTACCTTCACTGCCGAGTATTGCAGCTGACCAGACATGGAGATAAAGGGAGCACAGGTTGGGATGGACCAAAGGTCCCTGTGTCAGAAGGTCCATTCATAGAGGGAATTTCCTTGGGGGAACTTCTGACAGTCTGTTGATCAAAGGAAATCATCTGTCGAGGCACGTATGGGGAGATGAGAATCGCATCCTACCCCCCTGTGCCTCCAACTTGAGCAACACCCTCTTAACTAGGGGAAGAGGAGGAAAGCGTACAGGAAGCATCTTGCTCACTGCAATCTGAATGCATCCTAACAGAAAACACCAGGTTCTAGATTTATGAAGCAGGATAGAGGCAGTTTTGTGTTGAGAGGAGATGCAATGGACCAGATCCAGACTGCCCCACTCATCGAATAGCGACTGTACGATGTCAGACTGACATATCGTGCTCAAGGCACCACTCTCACATCCTCACAGCCTTCCTGCACAGAGGGTAGGATAGCGCTCCACCTTGCTTGTTGATATAATACATCATAGCTTTGCCGTCTGTCCGAAGTGGAATCATTTTGTGACAGAGGGCCTCCTTCATGACTTGGAAACGTATAAGACAGCTCTCATCGCTAAGATATTTATGAGAAGATGAGGCTCCTACTGGCTCCACACCTGAGTGTAGAGGTCTTGACAGTGAGCTCCCCAACCGGTCAGGAATGCAACCGCGGTGATGGTGATCTGAAATTTCAGAGGGTAAGGGTAGACCTTGCAGCAGCTTGCATAACTGCATCTACCATGTGAGTGATTTTGTTGGTGCTTCTGTCATTTATGCAGAGGATTGTGGATGCGTAGTTGAAGACTACTGTTTGCTGTGGACAATGTCATGAGTCCCAGCATCCACTGCATTGAAAAGGACCCAAACAGAGTCATTTTCCTGTGATGTAATGAGACATCTGAAGATGTTGTTTCTCCCATTTTCCAGAAGGAAAAACCCTCGCCCTGGAGGTATCCCGGAGGGTTCCTGTGAAGAGGAGCTACTGGGAAGGTGAATCTGGCACCTTCCCCAAATCAGAAAACCCCTCCTGTAAGTGAGCCACTGAGAAGTTGTGGCAACTGCTTCCTGTGCCTCCAGCCTGGATGGGCTGGCTAGGAGCCAAACATCCAGGAAGTGAAGACTTGAATACCAAGGTTTTAGGAGACTCCTCCCTGAACAGGTACTTGTTTAACCTTCCAAGGTTGAGAATTGGGTGCATGACGCCTGTTATCTTGGAACCAAGCAATGGAAATAGGAATCTGTGTTCTGAAGTGCCATGGAATAACTTCTACTGCCCCGTTCCCACAGAGGTCCCGTATCTCAGAAGTAAGAGTGTCTAAGAGGTGGATGGACTGGGCTGCCACCTGGGTCTGGGGAAATCTCTGAAATTGGGAGAGTATCCCTCTTGGACAATCCTGATGACCCATAAGTCCGCTGAAATGGACTTCACTGGTTGTAAAACCGAATCAGATACCCCCCCCCCACCGCCGAGAGTTGCCCGCCTCAGACAGCTAAGAAGGAACATGGGCCAGATCCACAGGGGTTGATACAGGGCGCTTTTGGGCCCTGTGCCCTCTCCTGCAATTTCTTCACAGCTGAGGAGCTTATTCCTGACAAAGGCTTCTAGGCCTCTACCTTGAGAGGACTGTCTGTTACTAGACATCATCACCAAAGTGCACTCGATGGTGGGAAAAAAGGAACTGAGGTGGTTGGAGGGTCGACACTGAGATAGCCTACATGGCACAAGCTAGTCTCACAGTGCTGTGCATGCGTGGTCCTATCCTGGCGCCAACCCTCCTAAAGATTTTTGGCCCCTGTGGGGTTCTAGCACCTCTGGTGTAGTCCCATTAGTGTGAATGAGTGGTGGAGACTTTTAGTCCAGGAAGATTTGTATAAGTTTATTGCTATATTGAACAAGCATACAGTTTGGACACAATCTTAAGTACTACAATACATTCTAAGAAAAACCATGAGGACGCCACTCCTCTTAATACACGCATTAAAATTTGATTAGTGCTTTAAGATACATCATAAAGGACAGAAAAGAAAATGGAAGTATTATTAAAGTCCAAATAGAAGCTGCAAAATGAGTCCATGAGCTGTGTGGTATTTATTTCGTAAGTTGATTTAAAAAATAAAATCCCCAAGGTCCTCCTCCTCTGCCAGGGTGGAAGGGATCCACCACGCTCCAACCATTATTTAATGCACCTAATGTGCAAATACTATACGGAAAGAATGCTATTTAATTACATTTCTCAGCAACATTTTCAAACTTGTATATGCTGTACCTTTAAAAGTAGATAGTACAAACAGAGGTATATCTCTGGGCAACATTTAACCCTTTCAACATCCCTGAATCAACTGTCTATAAACAGTAAATCACTCTCTTTTATTTTAAAAACTAAAAACTGTAGTAAACTTGTCTTAACCCATACAACAACGCAGCATAGTACTATACCCAATGTCCTGATGGGATAAATGCAAACCTCTTCAGAGCTGGAATTGTATTAAGAATAAACACATATTTCTCACTTTAGTTCAGAGTTGTTTTAAGCTCTGAAGTGGTAACCACGCCAACAGACAACAGCTGCAAAATTCTTCAGGTTAGGCAGCCTTCACGAAGCCTCATCATCCGAAGAAGTAGCCTCTCAGTCCACCTCTCTAGGTCTGATCGACGAGCGTCTCTGTGCCCACCGCAAGGCCTCAGTCAGGTCGTAAAAAAGAAAAAAACTTGCCCTGATGTGCAATGCGAAGTTGGCCCGAGAAGACAAGGTCGTGGGAGATATTCGCCTCCCTCAACTTCACTCTCGTTCCATCGAATTTTTTTCTCTTCTGCCGCATGGCGTATCCTATATCAGGGAACAGCTGAACCTGCTCCCCCTCTTGAAGGCATATGGGTTTTTGTTTCGCTAGGGCCATGATATAATCTCGGGATCCCATCCCATCTGTTACCACCACCACTACCCTTGGTGCCTCAGTGCTATCTGGTCTGCCCCGGGGTGTCACTCAGTATACCTGCTGGATACGCTGAGCTCAATCGGAGACGCCTTCTCCGAGCTGTTGCACCAGCCATTCCTGGATGAAAAGGAGGAGGTGAGCTCCATTACAGCTCTCCAGCAGGCCCAAAACACAGATGTTAGAAGCCTTCGCCTGGTTTTCCAGGCTCTCCAGACGAGATCTCAGGTGGGCATTTTCTTTCACCATCACCGTCACTGCTCCCATTGCAGCATTGGCCCATTTTGTAGCCTCGACTGATGCACTCTGGACTGACTCAACAGTGACCTCGATCCTGGCCACCCGGTTTGTTAAGGCATCAAATTTATTGGATAAGCCTGATACTGGAGCTATCAGTCTATTCATCTTGAGATGCAAAGTCTGAAGAGTCTCTTCAGGAAGCAGTTCATCTGGCTCAGCATTATGGCCTAGTTGTGATTGTGTGGTTGGTGCTTCAGCAGGGGTTTTAGTTTTAGCTCCTGTACCCGATGTTTTCTCCCTTCAAGAGTGCTTCATGCTGCTCAGTGATAGTTTAGATTCATATGGCACCTTTAATAACTCAGTTCCGATGGCTAATTTCAGTACTTAAGCGTAGTTTTCACGAATAAAGTTGCTGAGCTCTATCAGAAAGCCGCCACCTTGCTTGGGCTCCACAGCGCCCCAGGAAGATTTGTATTTTACAGAAATGGTGGTGCACCCGAGGAACAGTCTGCCAGCTGATGTAGTAGGTGCCAAATCTATCAATGGTTTCAAACACTGCTGGGACAGAGTGAATGGCTTAGTGGTTGCTCAAGGTAGTAGTGGTAGGGTGGGGAGCATGGGTAGGGTGGGGGTGGATAGTGTAGGTTAGAAACCTGTATGAAAAATAGGTCTTGGGTTTGTTAAGGTTTTATGGGCAGACTGGATGGACCAATGGTCTTTTTCTGCCATCGTTGTCTGTGTTTCTATGTAGCTAGGGGACTGCCCACTGTGATAGAAATTCAAAAGAAGAAATCATGATGTGCACACTGGTCAGTCACATCCATTCAAGAAGCTGCAGAGCTCTCTGTAAATCCAGGAGGTGGTATATTTGGCATACAGCAGCACCTGCACTAAGGTCCTGAGAGGAATCAGAAGTATGTCCATCTGATTAAAAATCATGTTATCTTGTTTTGTTTCCTTCTTTTTCAGCCATCTCAGGGCTGTGTGTGGGGCAGGAATTACTTGGGAGGCCAGATGGGAACAACAGATCACATGACAAACACCAGCCAATCATGCCTAGCCAGGAAGCTGCAAAGCTCTCTATAAAACTGTCTGGTCTGGGGAGGGTATTTCTGGCGCACATAGGTAACGGAACAGCAACCCCACCACTGAGGTTCTGAGAGAAGATCGGAATGGTTTAATCATTTTACCATTTTTTTTGTTTTTTACTTCCTTTTCAGTCAGATCAAGGTTGTGTGTGAGGCAGAAAGTAATCGGGAGTCCAGATGGAAAAAAAGAGATCATGGGACATGCACCAGCCAATCGCATCCATCCAGGAAGCTGAAAAGCTAACTATGAGACCGCTGGGAGAGTGTGTTTTGGTATGTAGTGTTAGTGAGGCAGCACTACCAGCACTTAGGTCCTGAGAGAGGATCGGGATTGTATTTGTTTAATTAAAAATCATTTTACCTTGCTATTGTTTTTTCCTTTTTAGCCAATTGATGGCTGTGTGTGAGGCAAGAAGTAATTGGAAGGCCAGATGGGAACAAAAGATCATGTGATATACACCATCCATGTGGGAGCAAATAATATATTGAAAGATTCTATACAACATATTAAATCGGCATTTGTTGCTATGACAAACAAACTCACTGAGCTCGGTTGTGATATCTACTTTTCTGAGATCTTGCCCATTCCTAGATACTCTGAAACACTTAACTTAAATATTAAAAAAATAAATAACTGGCTACGTCAATGGTGCCTGCGTCAGGATATTACCTGCATCTCACATTGGGAGGATTTTTCAGTGTCACCGAAATTATTTTGTTCAGATGGGTTACATCTTAGCAGGTGGGGAAACACTTTATTGACTAAACAATACTTGTCTATAATAAATAAATATTTAAACTAATTCCCAGGGAAGAGTTGAAGCTTGCCTCTTCAGCTCCAAATATTTGTAAATGTTTGTGTCGACAACTAAAATTTCTTAGCTTAAATGCCAGGAGTCTAATAAAAAAATTGGACGAACTCCAAATTATTGCCCTTGAAAATAATATTGATATTATTAGAACATGTGAAACACGGGGAGACAATAATTCAGCATGGTCCTGTAAACTTCCAGGCTTTTCGTCTTTGTACTTAACAGACAAGACAGATGTGGCAGGGGAGTTGCTGTCTTCATAAATAACAAAATTAATGCTGTTAATATGTCAACTGCAGTTAAGACTCATGACCTTCCAACCGAAACCATATGGCTTAAAATATTTTTGACAAAGAATTTTTTCTATTAGGGTCATGTTATCTTCCCCCTAGCTCTAGCGTTGAGTTATCTGATGCTATTTTGTCCGAGATTGAAGCTGCAAATCAAATGGGCAACGTAATCATTTCTGGCGACTTTAATATTCCAGATATAAATTAGATTTCATCCTCTGCTATCAGTCCTAGGGGAAAAAAAACTCCTAACCGCCTGTCAAGGCCTCTGCATGAAACAGTGGGTTACTTCTGCTACAAGAGGTAATAATATTCTGGATATAGTCCTTACAAGTGCAAATTTGGACATTACAGATGTAAACATATCCACCCCGATTGGTAACAGTGACCACTGCTCTGTTTTCTTTACTCTACAGACTAACTATACTTACATAAATAACCACCCTGTCATTTATTTATATGACAAGGGTAATTTGTCTGATTTAAAGTTAGATTTAGAGGCTTTCAACTGGCAGTCTGCCCTCTTACATCAATCCCCCCAGCAGTGTTGGGATACTTTAACCTTTATTACTTCTTTAAGAGACATCTATATCCCTTCCAAAGTTACAAAATCTGATGGGAAACAAGTTCCAAAATGGCTGAATCATTCCATTAAGAAACTGACTAGACAAAAAAAAATATAAGAAGTAAGTAAAAAATAAGACTTCATTAAACTGGAAGCTTTATAAAAACACCAATCAAAAATGCATATCTTGTATTAGAAATGCAAAATCCACATGGGAATCTAATTTAGCTTTGTCTACCTCTAAGTCAAATACAAAACATTTTTATTCTTATATATCAGTTATGGCAGTGCACCTCCGTGGAGGAATTTAAGAGGGGTTTAAAAACTAATTTTTATCAAATTGCCTTCTTGGAGCACTGACTATGTTTAAGCTGTTGATGAGATTGTAGTTTTATCTGTGTTTTATATTGAATTATAATGTTTGACTTGTATTACTTGTTTTGTACAGTGCCCTGAAAATTGAAAGGCGCTTTAGAAATAAAATTTATTATTATTATATAAATTCCTTAAAAAAATCATCCTGTAAGGTTGGCCTCTAAAAACTAAAGAAGATAACTTGATTCATGACCCAATAACTATGGCAAATGTATTTAATAGAGAATTTTGTCAAATCTTTTCAGAGACAAATACTCTTACTCCAATGTCAACTTCAAACCTTTCTGTTCCTCAAATCCTTTTTACAGAGGAAAGTATTAAAGACAAATTAATAACATTAAAAGGAAAATATAGCTCAGGACCCGATAACATTGCAGGTCATCTATTGTATCTACTGGCTGATCAACTTGCTTATCTACTTAAAAAAATGTTCAAATTGTTCATGATACATAATTTTATACCCAAGGAATGGAAAGAAGCATTTGTAGTCCCAGTACACAAAAAGGAGTCTAAACATCTATGGGAGAATTACAGACCTATCAGCTTAACATCATCTATTTGCAAAGTTCTGGAGATTCTCCTAAAGGATATTATTTCACCGGTTATAAATGCCAGTGATCTGAATCAACTTGGTTTCAAAAAAGGGAGAAGTTGCACCACAAACCTGTTATGTTTTTAAGAACGGTTCAGCTCATGATTGGATAATAAAATAACTTGTGACGTAGTCTTTCTTGACTTCAGTAAGGTGTTCGATACTACGCCACACTGGGCTTTAAGTCTTAAGCTAAGGAACCTAAATATAAACCACTTTATTATAGCCTGGATTGAAAACTGGTTGTGTGATAGAACACAGAGAGTTATTATAAATGGCAACTTATCAAACGTTGGCAGGGTATTGAGTGGCGTTCCACAAGGCTCAGTCCTCAGTCCCTGCCTGTTCCAAGTCTTTATATCTGATTTCACCACAAATTGTATCTCTTTCACTACTAAATAAGCAGATGACATTAAGATTGGGGGGCCCTGTTCAAATCAAGATGAAATTGATACTATTCAGAGAGATCTCGATTCTATCTCTTCTTGGGTTATTTCTTGGGGCATGCAGCTTAATACTCAAAATGTAAGGTTATGCATCTTGGTTCTAACAATCCTTCCATCTCCTATAACATCAGTGACAATCTACTTAGTGCCACAATGGACGAGAAGGATTTAGGCATCTCAATCTCTCATGATCTTATTTATTCGAGACATCAGTATTCAGTTATTAGCACATCAAATAAAATTGTTTGGTCCCCTCTCCATAACATAATTTCTAGAGACCAAAATGTGCTTATGCCATTATATAGGTCATATGTCAGACCTCATCTAAAATATGCATCACAGATATGGTGCCCATTTAAAAAATCTGATAGTGCCTCCCTTGAAAAGATACAAAGAAAATTTACCAAAAAAAAAATCTGGTCTAGAATCTTCATTGTATGAACACAGGTTGAATACTCTGAATCTGATGTCTCTCTCCACACGACATCTGAGAGGTGACCTTTTATTTCTGTATGATGTAGTACATGACCCTTATCTAATGACAAAGCTAGACCTTCAACTAAAATCATCACCTTATGAGATGAGGGGTCACCATTCCAATTAATCAGGAAATCATTTAAAAGATAGAACCAAAAAAATTTCTTTACTATTCGCTCTGTTGGGCTGTGGAATAATTTACCACCCTCTGTAGTTCTGAGTGAGTCAAAAAATGTCTTTAAACTACGTCTAGACAAACTAACCTGCTCAGGGTATAATTTAGTATATTACCCCTCGTCTAGTATAACAGCATCATGGGCTTCGGCCTACTAGCTCTTCATCTGCACCTTAGTATGAACACCAGCCAATCACATCTGTCCAGGAATCTCAACAGCTCTCAATAAAAACCTTGCAGTTCAAGCAGCTATCATGTTCACGGTCCATCGCATGAGTGGCATAGAGCAGGAGTGGGACGTCTGACTTGGGGATATCTACAGACAGTCCACAGGCAGACTGCATGGGACTCTTCCACTGAAGGTACCAGGTAGGCTACATAGAAACATAGACTTTGACAGCAGATACGGACTGCTTGGCCCACCTAGTCTGCCCATTTCCCTACCTACAGGATACGGTGCAGATCCTAGTTATTCAACAACCTATTTCCTCCTACCCCCCACAAGAATTGCCTTATGTCTGTCCCATGCATTCTTGAATTCTCCCACAGTTTTAGACCCCACAACCTCATCAGGAAGGCTGTGCCATGTGTCCACCACCCTCTCTGTGAAAAAATATTTCCTCACATTGCCCCTGAGCCGTCCCCCCTCTATCTTCAAATTGTGTCCCCTTGTTCTTGCACATTTCTTTTTCTGAAAGATGCTACCCTCTTGGACTTTGTTGATTCCACTGAGGTACTTAAAAGTTTCTATAATGTCCCCACTCCCTCCTTTCCTCAAGGGTATACATATTAAGCTCCTTTAGTCTCTCCTCGTATGACTTCTCTTGCAGACCCTACACCATTTTAGTTGCCTTCCTCTGGACTGCCTCCATCCTGTCTATGTCCTTGCGGAGATGGGATCTCCAGAACATGTCTTATTATTAGCAGACCTGTTAATATGAGGGATCCCGTAACTCCAAGTAACAGTAACTTTTTAATGTGTACCAACTTGGCAACAGTGTGGGTAACCTCACTTAAGTGGTATTGTACTGAATGCTTGTAAGCTTGTTATGTTTCATCTACTGAATAAATTAGCATCCTTACCTACCTATCTAGGGTAGGAGTACATGGTAGCAGCCTAGGAGGGACAGCCAGGTATCCAGGTTAGATGGTAACTTTAGCAAAACTTCCTATATAGGGCAGGTCAGTTTGGTTCTTGTCTGAGGGTACTAGGCAGAGAGAGGAGAGCAGACTATTATCAGCAGTCCAGGAGTTACAGAATCAACATGAAGCAGAGGTACAGCGGGGAAGTAGTCACTTGCAAGGACTATGGGGCACTCTTCTCCAGGATTACACTTTGCAGGAGGGGTAACTGCCCTGTCTGCAGACCTTTCTGATGCTCCATATTCAGCTGGTAGCAGCAAGAGATGAGATTTCTCAACTGTGGCATTGGCTCAGCTGGGGACCACACCCACCCAGAGACCCACTGGCTCAGGGGGATGGAAAGTGGTGGGGAAAGGAAAGGGAAGTGAAGCAGGGGCAGGAACAAGGGGATTGACCAATTCCACATCAACCCGACAGCAAAGGGGTACTCAGTCAGTTGGGGAGTGGGCAGGATAACTTGGTGGCACCCAGGGGAGGGTGAGTGGGAGGAAGTCAGTAGGGAGAGTCTTAGTCACTGGGGACTCAGCTATCGGGGGGGAGATGGAGAAGAGGGGGCTGGTCAGGTGCTGTCCTAGTGCATAAGCCATCCTGGATATAGATAGGATAGGATGGCTAGCTAAGAAGGGAAGGGGATCTGGGGTGCTAGTACACTTGGGTACCAATACTCTGGTGGACCTGCCCATGGAGACAGTGAAGTAAAACTTTCAGAGGCTGCGGGACAGAGCTGAATCTGCTTCCCTAGCCTTTTCTGAGGTCCTCCCTGTGTCAGATGGGGGAAAGGGAATGATAGGGTAAGAAGAAGAAGAAAAAGAATAATAATCAGCATTTATATACCATTTTTCATACACAGTGTATCCCAAAGCACTTTACAAGCAATGCTAGACTGGTAGTGAAGTGACTGAATGTGCAGTGGCGGCCATATCGCACATCAGCACCCACACATAGCCTGGATGATTGTAGGAACCGGTTTATGGGAAGGGGAATGTTGGCCAGGACACCGGGAATGTCCCCATCTCTTTGCAAAGAGCACCTTGGGTTCTTTTACTTCCACCTGGACATCCACCAGAACAACACCAAGATGGATAGAAAGGACCTCGGTTTAACATCTCATCCGAAGGACGGCACACCCCAGCAGTACAGCACCCCCCTAATACTGCACTCAGATGCCAGCATTTTAGGTGCAAGTTCAATCCCGGTGTGGGACGAGAACCCATGACCTTCTAGTCCAGAGGCAGATGTGCTACCAACAGAGCCACGCTGACACCTAGGAGAAGGAAGGAACAGACTGAGCAGTTGAATGCTGGTTGAAAGGATGGTGTCAGAAAAAGAGGTACCAGTTTGTGAGGGACTGCAGGGGGCTTCTAGGATAGGAGGTTCTTCAAGGGTGATAACCTTCACTTAACAAAAGTGGGCCACTGCACTGGGGTGGATGTTTGGCAGCTACATCAGTGGACAGTTAAACTGATTACGGAGGAGTCTGAAGCTAGGGGAACCAATGGGGGGGGGAGAGAAGGTGGAGAACCTAGCTAATGCTTACCCTGACATGGGACTAGTAACATTGAGGTGGGTAAAGTAAGGTTCAAATTAGGTTAGGAGACGAGGCCAAGGAGGGATGGGTCACAAAACCTACAGTCACCAAGAAAAATAAGAAATTAAGGAAGCCTGGGAAAAATAAGAGGGAAGGGCCAGTAAAAAGCACGTGGGGATCAGGAGCAAAACGGAAAGGGGAAATAAAATCAGTGCGCTCCAGGCCATGGTGGAAGACACCAAGATGGACCTCATAGCCATTATAGAAACTTGGGCCACAGAGAGTAACGACTGTGACCTGACAGTCTCAGGCTACACTATGTTTATGTGGGATACACGTGAAGGTAAAGGGGGAGGCGTAGCCCTTTCTGTCAGGGAAGGCATTGAGGTGCTGAAGGATGGCTCCATCAAGGGAGGAAATGGGGAAACAGAATTGCTGTGGGTTCAGCTCACAGCGACTTCAGAGTTCAGACTAGAAACTAAGGATAGAGTGTTCTATAGACCACTAGGACGGAGGGGAGAGAGAGATAGAGAGTTAGGGGCAGAAATAAAAAAGGGGGGGAGGTGGTGGTGGGAGATCTAAACCTGACAGATACTGATTTGGACATTCCAGCAGCTGGCAGCACCAAAAGTCAAGCCCTGCTGGATATACACTGCAGGACTGCCTACTGGCGCAGCTGGTTAAGAAACTCACTAGGTAGTCTGACAGTCTTGATGCGGTACTCAGCAACTTAAAAGTGGCAGAAGAAGTGTGGGTGGGGGAGCCTATGGTGTCCAGCAACCATAAAACTATACAGTTCAAGCTGGCCCTTGTATTACGTAAGCCCTCATCAAAGGCTGATGTCCTATATTTCAGAAGAGCAGACTTCAGCCAGATGGGGGAGCTAGTCTGGGACAAGTTAGTCGGAGTTGACAGCATTGGGGGGTATGGAGGAAAGATGGAGGACAAGTAAGGGGAGGTCATTCCTCATGCACGAGAACAGTAACACACAAAAAACAGGTACAAGAGACACATATGGTTCTCTGACAATGTCAGGGAAGCAGTGACCGCCCTAAAGAAGGCACTCACCAGGTAAAATAAAAACAGTGGGAGGAACAATGGGGAGATATCACATAAGAAAAGGGAAGCCTGGAGAGTGGTCAGAGACGCAAAAGCAGACACACTGAGCTGTGTATTGCAGAGGGGCTCAAGGGAGGGCAAAAAACAATTCTTCACATATATTAAGGAAAAAGAAAGACAGGAAGGGGAATTGGCAGGCTAACAGAGAAAGACGGAGTAACAGAGGAAGATGAGCAAAGGGCAGCCATTTTTAATGACTTCTGCTCTTTATTCACAAGAGAAGACAGCCGGCCTCTGCCAGACAGTGGCATAACGGTAGCTGTAAAGAGGATCCAAGAGATGAGGCAGTAGGTATTTACTAATGCTAAGGTCTGGAAAGGGCTAACGGCCCTAAAGACAAATAACGCCCCTGGAGCACTGGCCAGTTGGCGCAGCAGTTGGATTTCCACTTGTGACGCTGGCAACCCAGGTTCGAGAGCAGACCCATGTCCCAGAGGGTTGGCAGAGGGGGAGGAGGCTTGAGCATCCGCAGACTGCTCGCCCTCTCCGGGAGGGAGGGGGGACCTAGACTTGCCACTTGGCTGCCCTCTGGCGGAGGCCGAAGGCACAGCAAGTGTCCGAGTAATACAGAGGGGTTGTGGCATGACAGATGTCGGTACTTGCACCTTGATGTCTGGGCACACATCAGGCCCACAGAAAAACAGGAAAAACTCTTGGAGCACTGGTGCGACCTTGTGACTCCCACCTCCCTATCCTGCCATTGGGTGCCCGACAAGACAAGAGGGATCTCGGGGTGCTGACCCCCACCTCATACCCGCCTGGGGGGGTATACCATGGCTCCAAGGAGACTCACCCACAGGATCAGATAGGTCAAGGAGGAGCGGGGTAGGCACCATTGGCGACTCCCGAGGAAAGCAGTACTCTGAGAGTGATAGAAGGCGGAAAAAAGAAAGTAAAAAAATTAAAAAAAATAAGGCCCCAGGGCCGGGTGGGATGCATCCAAGGATGATAAAAGAATTGGCGTCAGAGCTAGCTGAACCCCTGGTAGGGCTATATAATAGTTCAATTTATAGTTCCCAAAGACCGGAGGGTAGCAGATGTAGTTCCACTCCATAAGGAGCAAGGGGACCAAAAGCAGCCAGGTAACTACAGACCTGTCAGTCTTATCTCTATTGTGGATAAAGTTTGATGGAGATACTAGTCAAGGAGGACCTAGCAGGCTACCTGAAGAGAAATGGGCTCCAGGGTATTAAACAGCATGAGTTCATGGCAGGGAGGCTAGTCAGACCACACTGACAGCATTCATTGACTGGGTAACAAGGGCACTGGATAAGGGTCATGCTGTGGATTTACTCTACTTTGATTTCAGCACTGCTTTTAACTATGTGCCTCAGTGAAGACTGCAGAAAAAGTTAAATGATTTAGGTGTAGCAAAGAACACAGTTAGATGGGTGAGAAACTGGTTAGAAGGGAGGTAGCAGAAGGCTGTGGTAAACAGAGTCAAACCTGAGGTGAGGGAAGTCAACAATGGGGTGCCATAGGGATCGGTCCTGGGTCTAATATGTTCATCAGCTACCTAGGAAAAGGAATTTAGGGCAAAATGTGTCTCTTCCCAGATGACACTAAACTCTGTAGTAACGTAGAACGTGAGGAAGGAATGAGGGAGATGCAGCAGGACCTACATAGGCTACAGAGCTGGTCCAAGTTTGGCAGTTGACATTTAATGTCAGTAAGTACAAGATGATGCAGATAGGGAGCAAAAACCCCTGAGCAGAGTACTGGATGGGAGAGATTAAGCTGGGCACTACATCTGAGGAAAGAAACTTGGAAGTCATCATTTGTGACTCCCCTAAACACGCTAACCAGTGTAAAAAGGCCTACAGTAAGGCAGACAGGATGTTGGGGTGTACTGAGAGCAGAAAAAAGCAGGTGTTACTACCTCTCTATAGATCACTGGTGAGCCACACCTGGAGTACTGTGTACAGGGGTGCCTATGGGGAGGGGGGGGACAGCCGGGGCAACTGTCCTGGGCCCGGTGGCTCAGTGGGGCCCGGCCATCCTCCAACTGATTGTCAATGTTTTCCTAGTAGTCGCCCCTCCTGATAATTTGGCATTGGTAGGGATGCTGAGCAGCTGAGCAGCCCCCCTTCCCGAATGACCCACACCCATCACAACACCGGCTCCCCCAGCTCTCTGTTGCCCCTCTCTGCTGTGGCTGCAGCCTTCTCGCCCTGCTCTTTCTATACCTTACCAGGCAGCTTCCTCCTCTCCTCCTTCCGGTCTGGACCCCGGCTGTCCCAGCAGCAGACAGTGCCGGCTATAGACAGCAGTCAGCAGCAGTCTCCTGGCTGCTCCTCTGACCTCTACTCTACTTCCTCATTGGGCAATGCCAGGGGTCAAGTCAGGAGCAGAGGTAACTCAGGTCAGGTGTCGGAGGTCAGTTCATCAAGACACACATGGCCAGTCGGCCACCACGCCACATGACATTGCAGTGGGTAGTGTGCGCTGCTGCTTAGTCAGTCGTCCCTCATGTTGAGATTCGAGAAGGAGCCGAGACGGAGAGTGGAGATATCCGAGACAGTCTGTCGATGCCGTCGGCCCACTGGGACAGTTCCGGACAGTGGGACTCCCCCGTCGGTGCCCCTGGACTCACTCTCTTGCTCTGGAAAGACAGCATGGGCTGGCATTATTAAATTGTCTTTTCCACTTTTGAGTTTTGAGACATCACAGTGAGTCATTTGCAGACTGACAGTGGAAACTGCTTTAATTTTAACTAGTTCTATTTCTAACATACTCCGTACGGTTTAAATAATTGAATTGATCGAGGGTCAAGTTGACCGACTGGTGGAGTGGGCGATTCCTCATTCCTGCAGCTGCAGGCTGCAGCAGAGCTTGGGTGGCCTAGGCAAGCTGATCCTGTAGTTGGTGAGTACTCTATCTGTCTCATTTAAATTGAGAAGCTGCTCAAGGAAGCAACTATGTTTTTTTTTTTTTTTTTTATTAACTTCAGAACTTAGTGAACCAAGAAGAGCTGTGCCTGCAATCGTTGCAGCTGCAGGCTACAGCAGGGCCAGAGCTTGGGTGAGCTGGACAAGCTGTGGACGGTGGGTACTATAATTTAAATTGAGAAGCTCAAGGGACTATCTTTTTTTAATTTTTGAACCATTTTTGAACTTGAGAACTTGAGAACTTAGTGGCCATAAGAGCTGCAATTACTTCAGCAGGGCCTGGGCAGTCTGGGCAAGCTGTGGACGGTCGGTGGGCAGTAGGGTGCTCTCTGTCTCATTTAAATTGAGAAGCTCAAGGCCAATAGCCAAACAACTATCTTTTTTTATTTCTTGTACCGTTGTTGAACTTGAGAGCTTAGTGAACCATAAGAACTGCAATCCACCTGATTGACAATCTTGTAGAGACAGTTATTGTTTAGTTTTTGAACTTACATCACCTTTTAAAAATCACCTGCCCTATTCTCCAATCTCTGAGGTACAAAGAAAGTGTTTTGACCAGACTAGCTGACATTGAGTGCAGTCTACATAACTGGGAGGGGGTCCCAGTCCTAAAGGTGTGTCCCGGGCCCAGAAATTTCTATCAGCACCCCTGACTGTGCCCCGTTCTGGAGAATTCAGCTGAGGAAAGATAAAGACAGACTGAAGACTGTGCAAAGTATGGTAACACAAATGATCCAGGGCCAGTACGACAGATCTTATGATGATCAACTTAACATGTACTCGTTGAACACCAGATGAGAGAAGGGAGATATGACAGAGACCTTCAAATTCCCAAGTGAATGAACAAGGTAAACTGTGAGGAACTATTCAGCAGAAATAGTGGATCAAGAACACAGGGAAATGTGTGTGAACTGGTGGGAAGGAAATTCAGGAGGGATGTGAGAAAGTTTAATTTTGCAGAAAGGGTAATTTAGCCAAGCAACCATTTGCTAGCAGATGTGGTGGGCGCCAAAGCCATTAATGGTTTCACACAAGGATGGGCCAGAGTGAAAGGGTTGGTAGTTGCTCAGGGCGGTAGCAGCAGAACAGGGAGCAAAGAGGTGGACAGTGTGGGGCTAAAACCTATATAGACAAGAGGTCTCAGGGCCTGATGGGATGTTATGGGCAGACTAGTAGACCAATGGTCTTTTTCTGCTGTTACTGTCTATGTTTCTTTTTTTAAATTTGTAATTTTTTACTGCTCCACAGAGCCAACAGGTAGCTCCGTCCATCCCTCAGAGGGACTTGTTCTATGACACAGACATCCCCTGCTCAGCCAGACCCCCTTATTCCCCCATGGATTACCCCCCGTGGCGGGGTCAAGGAGTGCAGCGACAGCTTACTCCACTCCCTAGAGCATAAACCCAGATGCTGAGGTGGCATCTTGCGGGGGAACGCATCGGGTCATCATGGACCCCGTCGGCTCCTGGCTTTTTCCACTTTTCTCCCCTGGGCCCATGAACCATGCAATGGGTGAGGTGGCTAGCCCCTGCCTCCACCCTGTACGTGGGCCCTTCCCTCTTCTAGGCGACGCGCCTGTGCCGACACCCAGCCACCATTGGGTGTTAGTCTACAACGTGCCGCACTGTCCTCCCTCCCCAAGGAAGGAGAGCTGTCTATGAAGGCTCAATCCTTCCTCACTCCTGCCCACCTCTGAGTGACCCAAGTCCGTTCCTGAACCTGGGTTGCCGGCATGGTGTAAAGTGTGGCGTCCACCACCTCAACCCTCAGCGCCACTGGGCCGGACACTATCTATGTTTCTAATGCAGCTGGAGTCACATCTGGAGTTTTCTATGAGCCTTTCCAGTTGAGTTTGGAGGGGGCATAGCATGGAAACAGGGCACTAGGTCATAATGCCAACTGCAGAATAGCGCGGCCAAAAACCGCCGAAACAGAAGGTAGTGCATCAGAAAAATGCTGACCGCTGTCAATAAAGTAAATTAACTGACTGTTTGCTGGGGGCACCACCCCCCCAACTAAATATAACCATCCCGGGGGGGGGGAAGCAACTCGGGGATGGGGAGAAACTTGGGAGTGGGGATATTTCATCTTCAGTGGGGGAAGCGCAAATCATGGACTGCACTGCAGTCAGGCAGGGAGGGTAACACAGTCATGGGGGGGACACTTAGTTTGCCAATGTGGGAGAGCAGAACTCCAGGGTGGGGGCGGGCAGATTAAGTACAAAACTCAGGACAGAAACAAACATGCAGGAATGGGGAAATCAGGAATCGAGCCCTGGTCCACCAGATGTTCCGCCATCCTTCACTGCCTGTCACCCTACCCTCTGCACCACCTGAGCAGCACACCATGCAGTGGAGCCTTTATTCTCTTCCTCCTGACTGACAACACCTACAGGGATAGCGCACACGGATTATATGACACTACAATCTATGTGACATATTCACAGGGTACCTGGAGACAACACTCAGAGTGCAAAATTACCTTCCCCTCACCAAAGGACATTGTTCAATTCTAATTTTCTTCTTTCATCGGCTTTCGACACCATAGATCATGGGATTACAATAACTCAGTTTAGGGACACAGGGCTCGGAGGCACTGTTTTGAAGTGGTTCAAGTCCTTTCTAACCGGCAGGGTGCAGCAGGTTGCATGAGGGAATTTTTCCCCATGCCGTACTGCCCTTGATCATGGGGTCTCTCAAGGTTCAATCTTGTCACTCATCTTGTTTATGGTGTATATGCTGCAACTGGGAGAGGTCATTCGGCAGTATAGTTTGAAGTTTCATGGGTGATACTCAGCTATATGACATTTGTCCCTGGAGAGAGAAATGCTGTTGATGTCCTGAACAGATGCTTAGTTGACATTGACTGGATGCCCTCCAGCTGGCTTAGGCTGAACCCAGACAAAACAGAAGTGTTACTGGTGGATGCGGGTTCTCAAAGTTCAGTGGGCCTGGGAGGGGAGTTACCAGGGTTAAAGTGGATGCTTTGTCACTAGAGATAGGGCAAAGAATCTGGTTGGCATCATGGACTGAGCATTCGTCATTGATACTAGAACATCAGGTGTCAGCTGTGTCACAGAGTGGCTCTGTGAAGGATTAGGAGCCGTAGAAGTTTGGGCTTGGTTATTTATTTAAAGCCTTGCTTGGTAAAAGAAAGTAGTGGAGAGCAGCATGGTAATAAAATTAAAATGGAAAGGAGGAGGCTGAAGTTAGAATGAGTTTTTCAGTATTCCCCAGGTAAATATGAGTGCCCTGCTAGCTGACGTTTTAAGGAGCGGCAATGGTGTGCATTGTCACACAGTCAGGCTGTATAGATCAGCTGTTTTATTTTCAGCTGTTGTGGTTAAACGCTCCGGTTCCTTTATTTTAAACTGTTACTATGATAGAAAACGGAATCCCTACCTTGAATGCTATTGGGATTCATTTTGTAATGGCTGTTATCATTTAGAAACCAAACGAGCAGCTCCAGTATTAGTATGGTTTTCTGTTGCTTGAAAAAAGGTGAAAAGAGCCTTTCTGTAAAGTGGCATTAGAAAATGCAGCCGCCAGCCCGAGGTAAATATTGAATTAAATGGAGGCATATTATCTCTCTCTCTGCAAGATCCGTTTGAGGACTGTATATTTGTTTGAAATATGTTGGAGACGGCAGTTGATTTCTGTATTTGGTTGATTTCAGCCGCCGCTCCTAAATGTTCCTTGCGCTCCTGATAAATCCTTCTCTTCAGTCGTAGAGTAAATTGTGGACAGGGAAAGGCGCATCGAAACTAGTGAAAGGTATGTTTACAAAATAAATTATAGTGTGCACTAGGTAGAGGAGAGCTTTGGGAATATGAAATTGTGTTGTCCTGAAAAATAATTCATTAAACGGAGCGATTTTTAAATGCTGTACATTTTGGAGCTGCACAGTGTGGCAGCATTTGATCTCTCCATTTTGAAAGAAAGCTGAGGACACTCTATAGTTGTGGCAATGTAAAATGCTGCTGCTGAATAGGTTTAAAATGTATACTGTAGACATTTGATTGAGACGGGTTTTAGTCTTTTTCTTGTTAAAGTGTGCCTGGAAACTGTCTGTGTTTCTTGTAGGAATGGGCGCCCTGGTTTCTTCTATGAAATAATTAACTTTCTCTCTGTTTTGTAATGAAAGTCTTTCGTGTAAGAATATTAAAGGGGATGCTTTAAAATACCCAAAAAATTCCCTGTTTTGCCTTACGCTATTTCCGTGGGCTTGCTTGCAGTTTGCAGGCTTTGAGGTAGTGTTGGGAACCTTCTGGTTCCCTTCCTTGTCTTCTGTGAAGGCTCTTTTTGCAGGAGCTGTACAATAGGGGTTTTCTTTGTTAATTTTTGGCGCTGAACTCCTGCGTGACATTGCAGTTGCGAGTGCCGGTAATTTATTACCTGCTCAGTCATGTGGACTGTCACAAAGGCATTTAGCCTTCTAGTTTAGTTTAACAAAACATTTCTGAGATAAAACGAAGATAATTCATTGTTACATACCCCATGGGTTGAGTATGGGTATTTTTGGGCTGGTTCTGGGATTTTGGTGGAGCGAGGGTGTTGCTGTTTCCCTTAGCGTTCTGAAGTACCGAGTTCAGTCCCTGTTAGCTCTAGCTCTCTTCTAAGAGCCAGCCGGCCATCTTCAGACTATTTTTATGTTGTAATTAGAGGTGGGTGGTGCTACCTGATGCTGGGAGGTTGTTTGAAACATCTAAAAACTTATAAAGCCACTGTAGGGATTGCATGAAAGGCCCAGCATTAAATAAAATTGTGACTGGAGTGTTTGGGAACTTTGAAATAAATAAAACACTTTGTATAGAAAAATATTGTATCTGAATTGTTCAGGTGGGTGGAGTTTTCATGTCACATGAGCATTAAGTTGTATAAAAGGGCAGAGAGTAGCCAGAGATGTTAGATGTGATGCAGAGAGTAAGCGGAGGGGATTAAGGTCTGGAGGGAACTCCAGGGAGTGATGCCAATTATATGAAAGATATGAACGAAGTAAGTATTCCAGTGTTATGACACCACGGTGATGTACACTGTATGTAAAGTGTCCTGCTTATGAAGAAAAAATGATTCCTGCAATAAATTTTGGACTATAAAGAAAATTAAATATTGAGTCACGCTACCTGTTTCTGTTCATGAAAACTTGCGCCCTATCACAAGCTGTTGTCCATGGTGGGTTTTCTTTCCATCTACGAAATATTGCCCAGATCAAACCCTACCTAAATTCCAAAGACCTGAAGACTGGTACATGTTTGTGATGTCAAAGTTGGACTATTGCAATGTTTTATATTTTGGGCTACCTGGCGGTTAGATACATTACTTGCAGCTGGTGAAGAATGCTGCAGACAGGCTGATTTGCTGAAGTTTCCTATTCCAAATATATCTCTCTTGTGCTGCCACTACACTGGCTGCCAGTAAGGTGGCTTATCTCCTTCAAGATAGGCTTGTTAATATACAAAGCCCTATACCATCTAGACCCAGGCTACCTGAAAGAGATCCTCTGTCCTTAGGCTCCTGATTGCCCTCTCAGCTCTTCCAAAGTAAGCCTCCTGATGGTCCCCATATAACATTTAAAACTGTGGACCAGACATTTGCAGTCTTTTTTTAATAATTTCCAATTCTCAAGAGAGGGTGGTGGGAGGTTTCTATTTGTGAAGTGGAAGCCAGGCCAAAGTGTTGGTGTGAGGCAGGAGGGTCTGCAAATAACAAAAATAGTGAACCCCCATAATTCACTGTGTACACCTGAAATTGTTTTGGACAGAGTACAATGATCTCTCAAATGCAAAGTGTTAATGGGAACATTGCATAGGTCCCTTGTTCAGGGGAAAAGGAGTGACTATGGCTCTTTTCCAGGTTTATAGTATCTGATCTCTTTGAAGGGATAACTTCATCCATGCAAAACTCCGTCCCAGGCTCAGTGCTCTGTACCACAACAAAGACTGCTCATCTCCTCACGTCTGCAGGGAACTTATCAGAATGGCGCACCGTCTTCAGCTATGTAGAGATGGCCTATGGCACAGCCCCTTCCACGTCCCTCACCAGAATGGACACCCCCTGCAACTCCTTTTGCCATTGTGCTATAAACTCCCCCCTCGTACTCACCACTGTTCACTGTATTCATCCCTAACCACTATCCCACTGCCCTCTCATTACCAGGCTCACTGTATCTCCTTCTTATTTGGATACGGTTTGGTTCCCTTCCCTCTTACCGTTCCTCTCCCAACTCCCCCGCTTCTTGTTCCCTCCATTCCAGGGACCACTGCACTTTTGCCACTCCTCTCCCCTGCTCCATTGCTGGGCAATCTGCCTTCTCACATTGACTTCCTCTACTCTGGAACCAATTCCCCCACTCCCTCTGCTTCTCCTCATCCCATGGCTCCCTCAGACACCAGTTGAAACTTCAACCCCTCCCAACCTGCACCTGTTACCCTTTCTTGTGACTCCACTACAACCGAGCCTTAACCATCCTTGTAAGCAGCCAGCTAGATCCCACTCCTGCCTTGGTTCCACTTCCACACCTCTATAGTTTTCTCCCTCCATTACGTGGTCAGATAAACAACTTGCCCCTCAGGTAACTCACCTATTGTCAATATCGTTCTTGTTCACCAAGTATTGCTACCACTTCTGAATATGCACTTGCTAGACATTCATATTGAGCTGTGCAGTACTTTATTCTCTGGATATACAAGTTTTTTGATTTTATTCTAATTTTGTACTCTTTTTTTTTTTTTATCAAATGCTGTTCAAATGCTTTGTTACTATGTATTGTGCTGCTGTTCTTCCACTGTTCCCCTCCTCTGGGTCGCACCTGGAAATGAGCCTCAGCTCAGTGCGCTCCGTCCGGTTACCATTTTTCAAATAAATAAAAATATGAATAAGCTGAATAATAACGAGACTGTTTGTGCCCATTGGTTTGCTGCCCACCTTAGGAGCTGGGAGGATGCTACCTGAACCAGGGTGTTTTCTGATGTGAAGGCCACACAGTAGCTAGGACCTCAGCAAGTGGAATGTCCTGAAGAGGGGAAGGAGAATGAGGAGGAGATGTTAACAGTTTGAGGCAAGGCTGCTGGGAGAGCAGTGACTGAAAACTCATGGGCAGGTAGTGATAGATTGTCAAAAAACAGTGAGCACGGCTGTGCTCTAGTCAGTGATTATACAGACTACAGTTCAGTGGTGCTCGAACTGGAGGACAACTACTGCAAGAGGCAAATCACAGAAGTGATTGTTGACTGACAGACAAGTGGTGGGTATGCAGTGTCGGCATACAGCTGAATAATCAGTTCCACAACATTTAAACACACCAGTACAAGTTTATTTATCTTACCTCTGCAGAAACACAAACAACTGTTTAAAAACTTTTAGTCCACATACCGGAGAAAGAAAATGTACTATAACTATAAGCCAACACTGAGTACCCAGCATTTGTCAAAGAATCACTTCTGTGAATCTTGTTGTAGTGATGGATTCAGGTTTGTGAAATGCCTGTTTGAAAGAGTTTGCAATTTCAAGTTCAGACCCTGATAGAGCCGAATACTCTGTGACTTTTGGCAAGTCACTTGGTGCTCCAGACAAGATAGCTGCAGAAATAGGTAGCAGCAGGACCTTCTAGGAAAACAAGATGTTGCCATCTCAGTTTGGCTACCTGGGTTAAATAGTGTTACGGAAAAAAATGCTGTACTGACAATGCTTAGTTCACCTTAGTGCTGCAAAAGAGAAATGGCTTGTGGGAGATATTTTTTTTTTGCCAAAGGTAAGAGTTTATACCTTCCTTGTGACTTTTTTTTTTCCTTTTGGTAACTGGGTAAGGTCCACTAGGCACAAGTGCCTATTTTCATGAGCGACCCAAGAGCACTGGGGTGGGTTAACTGAGGTACTCAGGAGTCATACAGTGTGCAAGAATTGTGGGAATCAAACCCAGGTATGCTGGATGTAACAAGCTCATTCACAGCTCAGTACTCTAACCTCTAGGTTACATTGCCAGCAGCTTTCCTATTTGTTGGGTTTAGCTGTCCCTGTAAGTGTGACAGTTTCATTTTTGAGTACTCTGTATAGTCCCTGATCATGATCTAGAAGTGTGGATTTACACCTCGCTCAGGTGCAGTCTCGCTGATGGTAATGGTTTAAAAGAGAAAAAGGGAAAAATAATTACACAGGGTAAACTGGAAAGAAGATAGACATGTGGGGAGTAGTGCAATGCACTGGCTGTGGGTCAGCAGTCTTCTGGGAGACTTTCTGGAGCCTGAGATGCTACCTTAGTTGCAGGCAACTCTTTGCTCTGAGGTAGGAGGTTGCCCATCCCCAGACCAAACTGGACAGGAGTACAGGACTCACCCTGCCAAGCAGGAAACACCAGGGCCACCACCTCTGTCTCAGAGGTTGCCAAGAAGGAGTAGCGGTTGGACCACAGTGGACTCAAAGAGGGTGAGGGTGGTGGAACAGAGGCGCACCCCTTCAGACGTACTACTCCACAATCCATACACCATTCTGGTGGAGCACAGTTCCCCTATGGAGGCACACACGGTGGAGACTGAGGTTGCTGGCAACCGTCACAAACAGAGCCCACATGAAGGTGGCACAGGACGCAGCAGGAAAGGAAGCAGCTCCTGGTGGGGACTCAATTATCAGGGATAGAACTGGAGGGAGGGCAGGGAAAGTGAAGTAAGGTGCCTGCCCAAGCCATGACTTGGAGGGACAGGAGGCAGTTCTAGGATCACGACAGCAGCTGCAGTGGTGAGACAGTGCTGGATGTCACTGTCCACCTAGGGACAAATGACTTGGCCACGCACAGGATTAGAGCAGTGCAAGAGGAGTTTGTGGAGTTGGGGAGGGGCCTCAGACAAGTAGCTCATACAGTATCCTTCTCAGAGGTGCTGCCTGTCTATGGCATGGGCAGGGCGAGGCGAGGGTACTCTGCACCATGTAATTCAATGAATGGTTGAAAAACTGGTGTAGAGCACAGGGTTTTGGCTTCACTGGGGACTGGGGTTCCACCTGGAGGTATACCCACCTATACTGGCATGATGATCTGCATCTGTCCGGGAAGGGAACCAGTCTCCTGAGTGATCAGTTTAAATGCTTCACTGGCAAGCTTTTAAACTAGACAAGGCAGGAGGCACGGATAAGCAGCAGGGGATTCCCAGCCTCCCCCTCCAAAACAGGGTACAAAATGAGGTAAAGGCCAAGGTAGAAAGGTCAGTAGGGAGCAGGATTGGGGTAAATGGAGAAAGCAAAGTCAGCAAGTGCAGGGATGGGGCTACAAGAGGACAAATCATCAAAAAATGGAGAGTAACGAGTACCAATGCCCATAGTCTGGGTAACAAGCTTCCTGAACTAGTGGCCTTGATGGAAGAGGAACATCTGGATATCGTGGCAGTCACAGAAACATGGTACACACAGAATCATGACAGGGATGTAAACATACCAGAGTACACTATCTATAGGAGGGACAGGGAGGGTAAAAGAGAAGGTGGAGTAGCTCTCTACATAAGGGAAGGAATCAAAGCAACAGAAAAAAAGGGTAAACAGGGAGGAGAGGAAGCACTGTGGGTCAACTTGGAGACAGGCAATGGCACCACAATCCTCACAGGGGTTGAATACAGACCCCCATATCAGGGAGAGGACATGGACAAGGACATGATAGAAGATATCCTTAGAATGGCAGAAAAAGGGAAGATATTGTTGATGGGGATCTGAATATGCCAGATGTTAACTGGAGTGCATTTGCTGCACTCACATCACAGAGTGAGGTCATTCCAGATGCCCTGCAGGGGGCATGCCTTAGACAACTAGTACTGGAACCCACTCGGGAGGGAGCAGTCTTAGACCTGGTACTCTCAAATGGAGATGGAGAGAGGATCATGGATGTAGAAGTGGGTAGCCATCTGGGAACTAGTGACCATCGAACAGTATGGTTCACAATAAACACAGCAATAGAGTCAAGCCATACAAAGGCAAAGGTCCTGGACTTTAGGAGGGCTGACTTTGCCAAAATGGGTGAGTGCCTAAGGAATGCACTCACAAATTGGCAGGAAGGAGGGGTGGAAAAACAATGGGGAATAGTCAAAACTGCCATCACTAAGGCAACAAGCCTTTGTGTGAAGTAAATAAACAAAACAAAATGATGTAAAAAACCACTATGGTTCTCAAAGGAGGTGGCAGGGAAGGTTACAGAGAAAAAGATAGCATTCAGGAAGTACAAGGAATCACAAAAGGAGCAGGACAGAAAACTATATCAGTTAAAGCAGAAGGAAGCAGGGAAGGCAGTCAGAACAGCAAAGGCCCAAACCAAGGAAAAAATGGCCAACTCAGTTAAGAAGGGGGATAAAACCTTTTATAGGTACATCAGGGAGCGAAGGAAGACCAAGGGAGGGATAGTAAGGCTTAATACGGGGGTGGGGGGCAGAGGGTGGATGTGAAAAGGCAGAGATACTAAAATAGTTTTGCTCAGTATTCACAAGTGAAGAAGGGGAAGTACCTTAAACCAAACAACAGAAACACTCTGGAGATAGGGGGATTGATACCAGCCCATTCACAAAAGAAAGAGTTCTGAAAGAACTCTTAAAACTGAAGGTGGACAAAGCAATGGGGCCTGATGGGATTCATCCCAGAATTCTAAAATTACTAAGGGTAGAACTAGCGACACCACTGACTACCCTCTTTAACAAATCATGGGAGGATGGGGTGGTGCCCGAGGACTGGAGGACGGCAGATGTGATCCACTTCACAAAAGTGGAAGCACGGCAGAGGCAGGAGACCTGTTAGTTTGACCTCAGTGATAGGGAAAATGATGGAATCACTTCTGAAGGAAAGAATTGTTGAGTACCTAGAGGCCAGAGGGGCACATGACCCAAGGCAGCATGGATTCACAGCACGAAGGTCATGTCAGATGAATCTAATGGATTTCTTTCACTGGGCGACCAAAGTAGTAGATCAGGGAAGGGCTGTGGACATGGCCTACCTAGACTTTAGCAAGGCATTTGACATAGTCCCACACAAAAGATTAATATTCAAGTTAGCCAGCCTGGGAGTGGGTCCCAAGATGGTAGCTTGGGTAAAAAATTGGCTGGAGAACAGGACTCAGAGGGTAATAGCAAACAAAGTCCACTCTGAAGACACGGGGGTTACTAGTGGGGTACTGCAGGGTTCACTTCTAGGACCAGTCCTCTTCAATGTCTTTATAAGTGACATTACGGAGGGACTGGAAGGAAAAGTATACATCTTTGCAGAAGACACAAAGATCTGCAACAGGGTTGATACACAAGGTGGGGTGGAAAAGATGAGAAGGAACTTGGCAAGGTTGGAGGAGTGGTCAAATGTATGGCAGCTTAGATTCAATGCTAAGAAGTGCAAAGTAATGCACCTTTGAAACAAAAACCCAGGGGAAGAGTACACTATTGGTGGTGGTGGTGGGGGTGATACTAACACCAACAAAAATGGAAAGGGACCTGGGGGTAGTCATATCAGATGACCTAAAGGTGGGCAAGCAATGTGAGAGGGCAGTAAGGAGAGCTGGGGGGATACTGGGATGTACAGGAAGAGGCATCACCAGTAGAAAACAGGAAGTTGTCATCCCTCTGTACAGACAGCTGGGGAGACCCCATCTGGAGTACTGCATCCAGTTCTGGAGAGCCAATCTCCGCAAGGACATAGGCAGGATAGAGGCAGCCCAGAGGAGGGCAACTAAAATGGTGCAGGGTCTGCACCAGAAGACATATGAAGAGAGACTTAAGGAGCTTAATATGTATACCCTCGAGGAAAGGAGGGACGGGGGGACATGATAGAAACTTTCAAGTACCTCAGGGACTCAACAAAGTCCAAGAGGGTAGCATCTTTCAGAAAAAGAGATGTGCAAGAACAAGGGGGCACAATTTGAAGATAGACAGGCGACAGCTCAGAGGTAATGTGAGGAAATATTTTTTCACAGAGAGGGTTGCAGATGCATGGAACAGCCTTCCTGTGGAGGTTGTGGAGTCAAAAACAGTGGGGGAATTCAAGAATGCATGGGACAGACATAAGGCAATTCTAGGGGTTTGGGGTAGGAGGAAGTAGGCTGTTGGTTAACTAGGATCTGCAGCTTATTCATTAGGTAGGGAAATGGGCAGACTGGGTGGGACAAGCGGTCCTAATCTGCCGACAAATTCTCTGTTTCTAGTAGGACAGAGGAGATCCATTTGTTGCAGGTGTCACAAACCCTAACCAGTTGGAGCACTCAGAACATAAATTTACTTACTTAAAGTATCAGTTCCTGTATTCACTGTGTGACACCTGTGTGCATATTTTTTGGTTTTATGTCTCAGATTTTGGGTAAGCCACTCACTTCTGCACCCCTGCCTTTGTTTTTAGAGAGGAGCTGCTTTTTGCCTGCCCCCAACCCTAATTACAGCTTGTCGCAAACCCTAACTACAGCTTGTTGCAAATGGTCTTAAAGAGAACCAAGTACAGCAGCTACAAAATAAAAAAGAACAATTTGTCAAAGACTGTCCTCTTGAATAGGGAAGATTTTTTTCAGAAGAAAAACCAGGTCAAATCAATACACAACTGGCTTGCCTAAACCACTACTAAACACAGAATTTTAGGGGTTTTAAAAAGGGGCAAAGGCAAGATTTTCAAACAAGACCAGGACAGCTGACTAAAGTAAACTAAGTGTCAATGTGGCTTAGTTAGTGGCACATCTGCTTCTGGGCCAGACTGGGGTTTCTAGTCCCACACCAGGACTTGGCTTATACCATTTATTTACTGGCAGCCGGGAAAGGCACACTACGCTCATTTCCAGGTATGACCCAGGATGAAGGGGAATGGGAGGAACAAGTACATTCAATGGGTAAATACAATCAATGTAAATGAAGCACTATACAGGTACAAGTGAATTACCAAGGTTAATAAACAATAGTAAACAGGCTATACCAAAGAGAATTCACGAGTCAATCAGGAATCTACATAATTAAACAAGAGAACAATGAACAGTATAAACAGACAGATGGGGGTAATGCTGGACGTACAATAAAAAATTACTAACATGTAGGAATCCGACTCAGTAGACGATGAAGCTTTCTTCTCAGCAGTACAGTGCAATTCGAAGTACCTCAATGCAATTCAGTTCTCCAATGTACCTTATCAATACCTAATGTTATAACAGTCTATCGTGCAGACACTCTGTCATTCTCCTCTCCCCTTTTAGCCTATTCCCCCCGGTTAGCCTACACCCCTTTGCTACTGTCCTCACCTATGTCTACCCAAGCACTTACATTGATCACAATCAACTGTCATTACAGTGGCGCCGCCTCTTGCGCAGCACGATATGGGTGCCGCAAAGAAATAAAAAGCAGTCTCCATTCTTATAAGCTCCTTAAAGAAAGTTATACTTCTGCTTCTTCTCTGTTCAGGAAATGTGGAGCTCAACCCTGGCCCCCACAACTTACCTCGCCTATCGATTTTGCGAGGCCACAGGTCTCAAAATGATGATGGTCAACATTTAAGCCTGCCTAAAAACTTGATACAGCTGCAAGCCTGGGCTGCACACGTTAACCCAGACCTTATCATAATTACTGAGTCGTGGTTAAAAAGCGAACACTGATCAACAAATATCACTGCAGGGCTACAATTTATTTAGAGCAGATAGAGAGTCTAGAGGCGGGGTGTGGTTATCTATGCCAAATCTAAGTACTTGGTCACCAATATTAGTTGCAAATCTCTAGCCAAGGAATTTGAGTTAGTTTAGCTGAGCCTTCATCTCCCTCCTGGAATGTATCACTATCCTAGGTGGCTATAGACCCCGTCTGGTGGTGATGAAGTCCTTAATCTTTTGAAATCCATGTTCGTAGATGCAAAAACTGAAACAATATTTCTAGGAGATCTAAATATGGACTGGCTGTCACCTAAATCACATGGCCTCAAATCCCTTTGTGACGAGCTAGGTCTTGGGCAATTAGTCAGAGAACCTACTAGGAACAAGACTCTAAATACTGCCAACAGTTCCATTCTAGATGTGGTACTAACCACCCATCCACACAAAATATGTCATTTGGCAGTGTTTCACAATGACATGAGCGATCCTGGAATTGTTGCTTGCATAAGATCTCAAATTAAGGCCCGGCCGCAACCCATCTTTATAACAAAAAGATCCTTTCGCAAATTCAGTGCAGTAAACTTCCTATCTGACCTGAGCATGATCAGATGGCAAGATCTTTACCTAGCCAAAGATGTCAACAAGGCAGCTTGCATCCTTAATGACAAACTCACTACAATAATAAATAAGCATGCCCCTTTCATCAAAGTAAGGGTACGGAACAATTCCAATCCCTGGTTCACCTCGGATCTCAAGGCAGCCCTTATAGCTCGAGATAAACTCTGGGCTAAAGCTAGACATTCCAAAGAATCTTCCGATTGGCAGGCCTTTAGAACAGTCAGGAATAACTGTGTGAAAAAACTTCGCTCTGCTAAAGCTAACTATTATATTTCTACTCTCGAACAAGCTAAAGGTAACCCTCATAAAATATGGAAGACTATCAAAGCTATAGAAGGACCCATGGCCCCTCTGTCCCAACAAAGATAGTCTGAAGTGGCAAGATTGTGGAAAACAAGTCCCTAATCCTGGAGGAACTTAACTCCCACTTTGCCACAGCTGGATTAGCTTTGACTCGTCACCTTATGCTGGTGCTGCGGTGAGCCAGACCCTCCCACCACATCTAGTCCTGCACCCAGTCCCTTCCAACTGCGCGAGATAACTTATAAAGAAGTAGAAGATTCTCTTCTTAACTTAGACACCAAAAAAAGCGCAGGGGACGATGGCTTGGAACCCTTTTTCCTAAGGTCAGGCTATGCCCATCTCACTGCCCCAATTCTCCACATCTTCAATCTTTCCATTACATCTGCTGCTGTGCCATCCTGCTGGAAATCAGCACATACCCTCCCTCTATTTAAATCTGGTGACCCATGCGATGTAAACAACTATAGGCCTATCTCCATATTGCCTACCCTTTCTAAAGTTCTCGAAAAACTGATCCATATTCAGTTAAAATCTCACTTGGAAACCTTCTCTCTCATTAACCCAGCTCAATCTGGCTTCCGGGCTAATCATAGCACAATCACTGCACTAGCAAAAGTAACCAATGATTGGATCTCTGCTATAGATGCTAAGAAGGTAACTGGTGCAGTCTTTTGGACCTCAGCAAAGCTTTTGATACTGTTGATCACAAACTATTAGTCAATTGCCTTGCAAAGTTGGGTGCCACATACCATACCACCGGTGGTTCTCTAGCTACCTAACTGGAAGATTCCAAAAGTAAAGGCGGAAGGCTTTTTTTCTGCTGCCTTGCCAGTTGCAAGAGGAGTCCCCCAAGGATCCATCTTAGGCCCTATCTTGTTTTCTCTGTACATCAATGACTTAGATGCTAACATATCTACGTCCAATCTGCACTTTTTTGCAGATACTGTGTTGTATACTTCTGGCTCATTGTTATCTGAAGTCAAGGAGTGCTTCAAGCGGACTTTCGCACAACAGCATAATTTAATATAGGCAAAGCTTCTGCTCAATGCCAAGAAGACTAAAGCGATGATATTCTCCTGGTGCTGTCTCGGCCCCCAATACTCTTGCCCAAGGCTTCATTGTCTACCACGCTAAGCGAGCCTCTGGAAGTTGTAACCAAATTTAAATATCTAGGTATCTGGATCGACAATAAATTATCTTTCAGTGACCACATCGAAGATGTCTCTAGAAGGTTAAAAGCAAGGTTAGGTTTCTTCTACAGAAATGAGGCCCTTTTCCCCTTGAAACTCGAAACAAGCTTGTACAGGCCACTTTTCTCCCCCTACTCGACTATGGCGATGTAATCTATTCCTCCACCACTCTTGCAAATCTAAGTAAACTGGACATCCTTTATCACCGTGCGTTACGGTTCATTACCAACTCCCTTACCGTTACCACTACTGTGACTTATATGCAGCTGTTGGTTGGACATCCCTTACTACTAGGCGCCTGCTCCATGCTGGGCTATGGACTCTTAAACTGCTCCTGCAGAAATTGCCAAGCTATCTCTCTTCCCTTATTAGTATCTCACATAGTGCATACTCGTTAAGAAAATCTGACTTTATTATGCTTGACATACCAAGGAAGCGGACTTCCTTTGTAAGCGATGCTATTGCATATGCCCTTCCCTCCATTTGGAACCAATTACAAACCGTACTGAAACTAACTAGCACAGTTTCAATAAACTTCTACAAATCGCTAAGTTCAGCCAAAATAAAAGACACCTGTAACTGTCATTAAGTCTCTTCCTTCCCCATGTGTGCCATATTTATCCACTGGTAAGGTATAATTGATTTGTCATATTAACTGCTTTCCTTCCCCTTCTACTCCTGGCTTTATCTTTGCTTACGCTCCTGCTACTCTGTCAAATCTCTCTCCTCCCATATCAGTTGTAGACTGTTGTTTGTTCTAGCTGCCAAAATACTGTATATTTGATTTGATTTGATTAAATCAAATCACACCAGTCATCATGTTTCATTTATCAGTATGTGACCTATAAGTCGCTTCCCTGTCTCATATCAATGTTTACCACCTGCGGTCACCCTATGTGGTACCCTTGTATGTATATCCAGCCTGTATCATGTAACGTGTATTTCATGTATATACTGTTATTACCTATCTGTGTTTGTACTTTAAGTGTTTATGTCACAGGACCTCCTTGTGAATGAGCTTGCTCAATGGAGTTTTCCTGCAATAAACTTGAACTTGAACTTGAACAACTTCTGCTGGCTATTTCATATGTTTGTATGTAGAATTAAAAAGAGGATGGAGGGAACAGGAACAACATACTTGGAGAGAGAAGAAGGCAGCAGGAGTAATTAGGAAAGTGGGAGGATACAGGGCACAAGAAGCCCTACAAGGAGAGATGGAGGGATCTCAATATGTACACCATGGAAGAGAGAAGGGCGAAGGTGGCATGACAGGGACCTACAGTACAAGTACCTCACAGAGGTGAACAGGGTGCGGGAGGGGAGTCTCTTTCAAATAAGAAAATGCACCATGGCCAGGAGACGTGATGAAGCGGAGGGGGGAGCTTAAGAGAGATGTAAGGAAATACTTCTTCACTGAAAGGGTGGTAGACATTTGGAACAGACTGGCAGTAGACATGGTGGGCCAAAAACAGTTGGGGGCTTCAAACATGCATGGGATAGACATAGGGTACATTACAAACCAGACAGGGAGGAGGGTGCGTTGCCAGAGATCAGTTAGGGTCTGCAGTGACAGATTAGGCAGGGAACATCTAGGCAGACCAGGTGGGCCAAGTGATCCTTTTCTGCTGACAAATCCTATGTTTCTAGAGTAGACTAGCCAAGGCCACAGCAAGAGGGAGTCAAAAAAAGTCTGGGATGACATCTGAGAGAAATATAGCTCAGAGACAGACTAAGTGTATGAAATGGTGAGGGAGTTCCAAATGGAAGCCAAATGGAAGGAAGACAGGAGTAGAAAGCCAAGTGGATTGCCCAGCAGCAGATTTGGAGTATGGGATGAGAGAGTGCGGAAGTTCCCAGAGCGACGTGCATAAGAAGAGGAGGAGGAGGAGTTGGGAGACAGGAGAAGTAGGAAGGGAAAGACAATTCAACTATTTCACCCAAGGCCTGGACCATATATACGAACATACGAAGAAGCCAGCAGAAGGCCATTTGGTCTATCAAGTCTGCTCGTATTGCAGGGTCCATAGCTTGTGCTAATGTCCCTGCCCTCCCTCCCCACTCCTCCCATCCTCCCTACCCATGATTCTTATCTTCCCCCATGCCTATCCCAGCCTCTCTTAAAGCTGCTCACTGTCTTTAACGAGATGACCTCTTCCGGCAGTGCATTCCAAGTGTCCACCACCCTTTCTGTGAAGAAGTGCTTCCTGACATCCCTCCTAAACCTCCCACCCTCCAGCTTAAGACTGTGCCCCCTTGTGATATGGTTGCCACTCAGCTTAAAGAGACTTTCCTTATCAACATTATTTATCCCTTTCAAGTACTTGAATGTCCCAATCATGTCCCCTCTCTATCTCCTGTCTTCCAGGGAGTACATGTTCAGTGCCCTCAACCTCTCCTCGTATGCCTTGATCAGATATACCCTATCAGCTTATAAAATTTCTACCATAACATACTGTAAGGAATATTCCTGGAAATGTAGATCTAGATATTTTCATACTCTGGCTCTGGTAGCCAAATATTTTGGCCCACAGGCAGGCCACTGTTGGTGTGGATGCGGCTACATATCGGTTGACCACTCTTATGTCTTGTGGTTCTGCCCGCTTATTAGATGATTCTGGCAAGGAGTTCTCAAAGAGCTGGGGAGTGTATTTGAATATCTGGGTCTTTTAACCCCCTCTTACATTCTCATAGCCACTCCCTTGGAACATGTAAAAATAAACATGACCAATCATTAAATTACTCACCCTGGTGGCAAAAAAAGACCATTACCAAGTTATGGCATACCAGCAAAACACCTACACTTGAAAAACTGCAGCCCTAAAGCTGGAATTACATAATCTAGAGAGAATCTCTGCTCGATTGTGGAACAGTGTTCCTGCCTTTGAGACTATGTGGCGCAGATGGGTACTTTACCAGCTAGATCATCTTTCTGACTTTGTGCCCTTGGGAAGGGACACTCCCCAGTCCCTCTCAAAAATACCTTCTACTGCACTACTCCATAAGGTGATGGAATAAGTCTAAATGCTAAAACCTCAGCCTTCACTCCTCCCCTCTTTTCTTCAGCTATCATTCCAAAACTTAACCTGTTTCCTTACCTTTGACCTCTTACTTTGTTTCCAGGTAATTGATAGGTCATCTGCAGGTAAATCTCAAGGTATTTCTAATTAAAGTACTATAGCTACAAGAGTAAATTCTGTTTCTAAACTCCTCTAGTTAGGTCCACGGAGATTCAATTCAAATGGAGGCCCTAAAGTGGCCTAAAGACTTTTTCTTAATAGCTACTAGATATTTGGATACTCTTACATAGCTGCTCTGATAGATCTAGAAGGTACCCCAATTGTCACCATCTGGAAAAACATGATATAATGTAAGGTTTTAGTGACAGTCAGAGGGGTAACTCCTGACTAACTAACTGAAACATTCTAAGTTAACTTGATTATATAGAACTGACATTGTCAGAGGAATGCCTTGTAACCTCTCTGTGTGGTATTCTTTTTTTATTAACTGTTATACTACTATAAAACAGACATTCAAAAAAAGGGAGAGACAAAAATCAATATTTAGAAACAAAGTACAGTGAATAAGGGAAGAGATGGTACTGACAGACTAGTATATAGGGAACAAGGATAAGTAAGATGGGCGCATTAGCAACAAAGCGACAAAAGGAACTACAAAGAGTATCCAGTCAAGCAAGGGAAAAGAACCAAGAAAATCAAAAGAGCACAAGGTAAAGAGGTGCACAGAATAGCTGCAGCATTAAAATAAAACTTCAAAGCAAAATACAACACTCAAGCATGCAAAACACCAGCCACGAGCCTGACACGCTACAAAAAAGGTGTTTACTGTGAAAATTCGAGGCCAGCGCTAGTACCCTGGTGCTTTGAACCTATACAGGATCTTTGTCACGGGTGTGGGCCACCGGTACAGCACCACGTTATACGTACAGTAATTAAAGATACAGAACCAAATTGACAAGTCATGTTCAAAGTATCAGTTCCAGGATCCAAGACAGTGCAGGCCAAAATAAACTGAATAAGTGATTAAAGTGAAAGTATATGGCGGTATAATGGTAAATGTGTGCTAAAAATGGAAGAAAAGACAGGTGACAATGTTAAATCCAGCCACTCCAGTAATCGGAGCACTATGCAAATTGCATCCGATGCATTTCTTAGCTGGAGGAGAGACTCCACAAGGCCATTCACTGACCTATGCAGAAGTTCTGAAAGAGAAAAACAGTAATGTTAGATATCAAAAAAGTAAATAGATATTTAAAAACAACAACAAACACATTAATCAGTGCCGTGATATACAGTTGAAAAACTACTGATACTCAGAAAAAGCAATAGAACAAAAGGGGAATAAAATGGAAAGTAAACAGATAAGACCAAAGGAGAACAAAAACCAGGAAAACAAGAAGCACACAGGAAGCAATGAAAAAGAACCAAAAAGTGTGTATAAGTTTATAAATAATGACAGAAAAAAAAATATATCAGAAAGGAGTTAACATCCCAATCTTCATTTAAACCCAAGAGCATGACAGCTCCCAAAGTAAAAATAAGGTGACTTTCCCTTTCTAAAAGCCTCTGAAGTCTATTACCACCCCTTAGAGAGACTAGAACGGGGACAATACCCATAAAGTGTGTTTTGTCAAGATCACAATGAGGAAATTGGTGCCAGTGGATACAAACAGGTATATCACACTTACCACTTGTGATAGACTGAACAAGTTCTTGTAGTCTTTCTTTCATGGCACAAAGAATGTGTCCAACACAAACAGAGGGGCAACTACACCAGACTGTGTAAACAGTAAAAGCAGTTTTGCAATTAATGAAATGAGGAATATCGTAAGCTAATTGGGCTAGTGTAACCCCTCACCCCTGCCTTTTTAGCAAAATGACAGGTGGCATGCTGTTGAAGCTGACAGCAGTACCTGGTGGGGACTGGGTTCGGGGAGGATGAGGTTACTCGGCACAGGGGGACCTAGGTTTGGCTACTCTGAACAGGGGCACCCAAGTAAATCCGAACACAGGAAACAATAACTGTAATGTCCAGAACCAGGAATGGGATTCTTCGGTGTGGCTTTTACTCACATCCAAGCTGAACAAACAAAGCATAGACAGACCCCCATGGGGTTACATTCCTGGTAATGCAGATCAGAGACAACAGAACACTTTATCACTATTTCCAGCCCTCAGGCTCTAAACCCACCAGGCACACAGCCCGGACTTGCACGCAGCTTTGGGTACACAGCCCGACTTGTACACTACTTGGGTTTTCCCCACTGGCCCGGCTCCCCTGCCAGCCACTTGATCCGTGGTCCATTGGAGGAATGAACCAATTAACCCATTCATGGTCCATTGGAAGAATGAACCAATTATCCTGTCGTGGCTCCCCAAACCACACTAGAGTCTTCGACTCCTAGAGAGAATTTTCCTTACAATCCCACGTCTGGGTACTTCCCCCATCACTGGCCAAGAGCCTGAGGCAAAGTAGAAATCCACAGAAGAAATCCGTAGAGGTGGACCTGGTCACTAAAGATGGGGGGCCACCCACCTCCAGCTCCCATAGCCCATACCCGGCCATTTCTCTGGAAACTGAACAATTCCTTTACTGAACTTTCAAATGTAGATTATGGGTAGAGCGTCTGTCACATCTCCTCTACATATTATTTGCATCCCAACAAACTCTGGACTTGAACCTACTTTTACTTTGCTTAGCCCATTACTCTAGGCTTCCCAATATTTAGTAGTTCAATCCCCATTGTCCACACAAGTCCCAGGGTGAAAAACATAGGCCCTTTTAGCAAGGCAGACACTCACCCTCACGTTGCAGGTGCCCCACAGGCGACTCACAAATCTTCTTGTTCTCCCAAATAAACTCTGGAAACAAACAGGCAGCTTTTCCTTCACAAGCAGAACTAGGGGTTGCCCAGGAATCTGCAGGAACCCTTTCCTGCCACCCCCGGAGGGAGGGGGCACTGAGACCCGAAAACAGCAGTCTCCACCACTTTAATTATCTTCTGTGTTTCTCTTTAAGGTGGAGACACACACCCTTCTACTTAAAAGTAGCCCTCTGTCAGGGCTGAGGCTCCTAGAGCCTTCATTGAGCTGCTTTCTCAGCAAGCTCCCAACTTCACACTCACTCACTGAAGACTGACTGAAGACACTGATTTCAAAACCTCCCAACGTTCTATCCAACTCCCTCAGCTGCAGATTCCAATGTGGCTCATGCAGCTGCGATAGTTCTATTGGTGATGTCATCCCTCAGTCTCAGCTGAGACTGAGAACACAGTGAGACAGTGTGAAACCCATTTAACTGGAGTTTCACAAGCTGCCTTCCCTGCCTACCACTAGGTCTCACTGGGATTCTAGTAACCCCGGGTAACAAGGGGGTTACACTAGTAAAAATTGCTCCAGTGTTGACAAATTTACAAATGTTGCAGTTGCCCCTGGGAAAGTGGTGGTAAACCAAAAGATGTCTTCTGTATCAGCAAAGTGGCTATGAACAACTGTATCATTAATACCTGTGGCCTTTAAGTGTCGGAGGGACGGGGCTGATAAACTTGGTTCTGTGTTCGGTTGTCCAGCAGCAGCTCTGTTATTCTAACTGACTGATTTGTACACTGATTTTGCAGGGAACTTGTCTTTACAGGGACTTGACTTTTCAGAGTACTTTAATTAATTTAGATATATTTCAGGTGCATTTGGGGACTGGGGAACACACAGGAAAGCAGAGACACACAGTGGAGACCAAACAAAGGCACATTTGTTTTTGGCAGCAAGCCACAGGTATTTAGGCAGCTTCAGTCCCGTAGCAGCTCAGACCAGCAGCATCAGAGGGACAAGGCTGATAGATTTGGTTTGCTGTTCGGTTGTCCCGCAGCAGCTCTGACTGTTGGCTAATTGACAGATTTGTACACTGATTTTGCAGGGACTTTAACTTGTCTTTACAGGGACTTGACTTTGCTTTACAGGGTACTGTAATTCACTTAGATTTATTTCAGGTGCATTCAGGGGCCGGGGAACACACACAAAAGGCAGAATTACTTTTTGGCCCACTCTCCCATCCCCCATCCAATAGCTATATAGGCTACTAAACCACCAATCAACAAACATCACAGGCGGTGGTTAGGAGGTAGCACTAAGTGGATGTGTGTGAAAAGTGCACCTGGGAGTTTGGGGATTTCAACACTGTATCGAGAGATTGATAACTGAATTGGGAAATTAAGTTACAAATATCCGCACAAAGTGAGAAAGAAGAGACGAGAGAGGAGGAGGGAAAAAAAAAAAGAAAAGGTGAGGGCTTGATTATCGTATTGGGGAGTGGTAACTGAGTGGAAAAGTAAACATCGTATCTGGGCAACATTATCATCTGGTTGTGAGACGGGGAAAGAGAACAGTGGCCCAGCTTTGTTTCGTTCAGAGCCTTCAGGTTCACCCGAGGCTCAGCTAGATATCCAGTGGTGCAGCTTTATATTGTTCATCCAGTGACAGGGAAGCAGCTTTGTGTTTTCTACAGGTGACAGGGGAGCAGCTTTGTGTTTTTGTCTGGAGTTAAGGAAGCCTTCAATAAGCATCAGAGGGTCATCTCATTGTTTCAGGGCTGCAGAAATACTGGGAAAGCAGCGGCTTTCTTCAAGCAGCCTGAAACAGTTTAGCTAGCACAGGAGGCAGAGTTTTTTTTTTACTTTGTTTATTCTCCCCCTACTCCCCTCCAGCTCTGCTTCCTTGGGACCACCCGTGGAGTCATCTTAGCTTCCCACCTTACCTGATCCATCCCAATCCCCCCATGGGGCCGCGGTTCTTCCCCCTGGGCGGGGACAAGTTGGGGCCTGTACACCCTGAACTTCTAGTCACTGTCAGGTTTAGAGCTGCCAGGCAGGTGGAAGCACATTGAGGTCTTTCTCCAGCGGTCCATCTCCTCAGAGCTGGATGGGTTTTTTCCCCTCTTTTTCTTGACAGCCGTAATATGTGCCCTGACGTTAAGGCGCATAGCGCTGACGTCCATTACGTCCTCCACTCTGTGTTGACCTCGGTGCTTGCTATGCCCCAGACTTCCACCTGGGGCTAGTCAAGCACCGAGTTGCTTCCCCCCTTCCTCCCTGGAGAAGTCGAGCTGTCCTTGGGACGCTCTGTCTTCTCCCCCCGGCCAGCCCTCCAGCTTCCCAGGCTCATTCGTGAACCCAGTTTGCTGGCGTCGAGAGCAGTAGCGCTACCGCTGTGTTGACGGGCCGGCCCAGGAGGCAACGTTTTAACAGTGGAGACGGCTGCAAGGCAAGGGGGCTACTGATCTTGCTGTTTGGGAAGAGTGGAGATTGGGACAGTATCACAGAAAGGTGCTAGCTAGTCAGGAGGCAGAGTACCCATTGGCACCAAATTCAAAGCAGGACCAGAGCCTTATATTTCAGCCGGGACTCCGACAGATATCCAGACAGTGGCACAGCTTTGCTTTGTCCAGAGCCTTCACGTTCACCGTTAGCGTCACAGGGCGCATCTGATTATTTCAGGGCTGCAGAAATACAGGGAAAGCTGCGGCTTTCTTCAAGCAGCCTGAACCAGTCTAGCTAGCACAGGAGAGAGAGTTGTTTAAAGACTCATGTCTCAGCATCAACACTCAAGCCCAGGGGAAGCAATAATATCCTACAAGTCGATATGGACAGTAGTGGTTGCCATGGGTGTGGGGCACTCTTCTGCAGAGGACTTCTCTGGAGACTAGGGCACTGTCACATAAGTAGGATGCTAAACGAATTAAAGGAGCAGCTGAGTGCAGCATGGAAACTGATATCTCAAATGCACTACGTACTATATTCAGGAATTCACACCCTCAATCTCCACACCATCAGATCCCCCTAGAAGTCCACTCTCTCAGAGACTATCCGCTCCAGGGGGATGGAAGGTGGTAAAGAGGGGAGAAACTAACATGAGAAGAATGGACTAGCTAAACCTAAACCAGGCCAAATCCATCCCGACCGCAAATCATTTGCACCATTATCAAAGTAAAAGGTTCACGGCTACATGGAAGAGGACAGCAAGCCAGCTGAGAGGCCAAGACTGCACTCAGAAATAGCACAAGATGGGGGCAAAATAAAATGCAATAAAATAAAAAGTACTCATCATGAGAGACTCCATGATAAGAGGAGTGGAGACCCAACTGAGTGGCTGCGAACAAACAAATGTGCTAATCATATGCCTCCCTGGTGCCTAAGCAAAGTGTGATACTGATCGCATCGTGAAGATAGTGGAAAGAGAAGGGGATGGCCTTAAAATTGTGGTATACCTTAAAGCAAACTTCCTGGCAAATCAGTCTGTAGAAGAAGCCAAAAAGAACCTAATAAGACTAGGTGAACAACTGGCCACTCAGTGAACCTCCCTGGCCTTCTCGGAGGTTCTTCCAATGTAGGGCGAAGGAGGAAGCATAGACAGGATCAGAAGCAAGGAGACTGAAGAGTTCAACACATGGTTGCAGAGCTGGTGTCGTGGAATAGGGGTTCACTTCATAGGTGCTTCCGGAGACTTCTAGGAAAGGAAGGTCTTTAAATACGATGAACTATACCTTACCAGGGAAGGAGTAAAAGCACTGGGATAGAAGTTTGATGTCAGCATCGAGCATTTAAAATGGGGGGGGGTCTGAGGCTAAAGACCCTATCAATGACACCTTAAAAGACAGGAACTTAGCCGTCACTCCTCCACAAATAGGAAAGACACAGGAATAGAAAGAAGATTAACAAAGGTAAAAGTGGAGGTAAGACAAGAATAAATCAACAGTCTGAGGTACAGAACAAAAACACACCTGTGGGAGTAAGGACAGGAGGTGTACAGAGGGGAAAACATAAGGATAGCAGGGGAAACTGAAAGAGGGGTAGGTAGTAAAACTTGGAAAGTCACGTGCACGCATGCCCGCAGCTTGGGAAATAAAATCCCAGCCCTAGTGGCCTTAATGGCAGAGGCAGACCTAGACATTGTTACTATTACCGAGACATGATGCACAGAAACCATGACTGGGACATGGCCGTACCAGGGTATATGCTGTTCCGGGAAAATAGGGTGGGGGAAAAAAGGGAGAAGGAGTGGCCCTCTACATTAGGGAAGGAATTCAAGCTACTGAGGTACATGGAACGCAGGAAGGGGTGGAGGCACTGTGGGTCACCCTGGAGATGGGAAATGGCACCGCCATTTATACTGGTGTGATCTACAGACCTTCAGCACAAGGGGAAAAGCTAGACAGGGTACTAGTGGAAGCTATCCACAAAATGACAGCTAAAGGGGAAGTGCTGCTGTTAGGAGACTTCAATTTGCCCGATGTCAACTGGAGCACCCATGCTGCAGCCACAGGAAGGAGCAGAGACATCCTAGATGCCCTACAGGAGGCATGCCGCAGACAGCTAGTGGCACAGCCCACATGTAAAGGAATGATACTGGACGTGGTGATCACAAATGGAGACAGAATTACAGGTGTAGTGGTGGGTAGCCACCTGGGGTTCAATGATCACTGCACAGTGTGGTTCAATGTGAGAACAGTGGAGGAGTCAAGCCACATAAAAGCAAGGGTCCTGGACTTCAGATGGGCCAACTCTGTAAAGTTGGGAGAATGTCTCATGACAGCCCTGGCAGGGAAGGAGGAAAAGGGGGTTGTAGAGGAATGGTGGGCAAATGTTAAAGGAGCCATAGCAGAAGCAACAAGCCTCTGCATTAGGCAAGTAAGTCAAGTGAGGAGAAAGAAAAAAAACAAAACACTATGGTTCTCAAAGGAACTGGTCGGAAAAGTAAGAGAGAAAAGGCTGGCATTCAGGAGGTACAATAACACAGAGGGAGGAAGACAAAGGACTGTATTTGGAAAAGCAAAGGGACAGCTGGCCCGCTGGTGCAGTTGCAGGGTGTCAGCTCGTAATGCCGACAACCTGGGTTCAGGAACAGACCCAGGAGTCAGAGGGCTGGTCGGGGCGAAGAAGGATCGAGTGCCATCTGGCGACTATTCTTCTCCAGCAGGCAGCAGTTGGCGCGACAGCGGCGCCTGGCGGAGGCTGGGGAGCAGCAGGTACTGAGGCCATACGTCATGGGAGACGGGACAGATTTCAGACGTGTCTACTGATGTCACTGCAAGTCCCGGCTCCGGGGAACATCAGGATTCATAAAAAAATCTGGCCCTGTGGGTGATGCTCCCACTGCCACTCCTGCTGTGATAAAGGTCCGCCGGGGTGGGGGGGCCCATTCTTGTGGCCCCGTCCTGGAGGGGTAAGCCACGGCTTGAGACTGAATGTCCTGGGGAGTGGGTGCCAGCCTGCCCAGTAGCCACACCCGGGTGGGGTAAGCCTGGGCTGGGGGTGGAAAGCAGGAGTGTGGACTGAGGAAGCCACTGCCTGATTGCGCAGGGGTGGGGATACCGGGCTAAAAAAAAAAAAAAAAGGAAAGCAGTCAGAAGTGTAAAGGCACAAACGGAGGAAAGATAAAGAGAGGGGATAAGACCTTTTTTAGTATATTTGTGAAAGAAAAAAGTCCAGAGGTGGGATTGTGAGACTAAAAAGGGAAGGAGCGGTGTGTGTGGAAAGGGACCTAGAAAAGGCAGAAATCCTGAACAAATATTTTTGTTCAGTATTCACTGAGGAAGGGAATGGGGAGGGACCAAGGGAATGGAAGTGGACACCAGTCCTTTTACGGAGGGGAGAACTAGCAAAGCTGGAAGTAGATAAGGCAAAGGGGCCGGACAGGATACATCCCAGAGTATGAAAAGCACTTAGAAGGGAGCTGGTGGCACCACTGACATCCCTGCTCAAGAAATCCATAGAAACAGGGGTGGTTCCGGAGGAGGGTGAATGTAGTCCCTCTCCATAAAAGTGGGATCAGGGAGAAGGTTGCCTGGGTGACCAGAGAAATTGATCAGGGAGGAGTGGTGGATGCGACCTACCTGGATTTCAGCAAGGCCTCTGATACCATCCCACAAAAGAGGCTTGTAAACAAGTTGAGCAGCCTGGGTTTGGGTCCTAGGATGGTAAACTGGGTTAGAAATTGGTTGAGTGATAGGACACAGAAGGTGGTGGTGAATGGTGCTCAATCCGAAGAAAGGAGGGTGAGCAGCAGGGTACCACAGGGATCGGTGTTAGGGCCAGTCCTCTTTAATGTCTTCATAAGCGACATTGCAGAGAGGCTGGAAGGGAAGGTATGCCTCTTCGCAGATGACACTAAGATCTGCAACAGGGTGGACACTCATGGAGGGGGGTGGGTGGAAGAAAATGAGAAGGGACCTAAGCAAGCCTGAGTACTGGTCGAGACTGTGGCAGTTAAGACTCAATGCAAAATCATGCATTTGGGGGCACAGACATCCGGGGAGGAGTACAAGATTTGGGGGGGGCCTGACAGCCACCAAACAGGAAAGGGACCTGGGGGTAATCATATCTGACGACCTAAAGGTGACCAAACAATGCAAAAAAGGCTGTAGAACGAGCCAGTTGGATGTTAGGGAGAGGTATCATTAGCAGAAAAAAGGAGGTCTTGGTGCCAATGTACAGATCATTAGTGAGACCTCATCTAGAGTACTGTGTCCAGTTCTGGAGGTCATATCTCAGTAAGGACATAGGCAGAGTAAAGTCAGTTCAGAGAAGGGCAACTAAAATGGTGCAAGGGTTGCATCAGGAGTCATATGAGGAAAGACTGGAGGACCTCAATATGTATTCGATGGAGGTGAGAAGAGAAATAGGGGATATGATAGAGACTTTCAAATATATCAAGGGTAAAAATAAGGTACAAGAGGGTAGCATCTTTCAGAACCGAAGTGCTTCAAGAACAAGGGATCATGATATGAGACTAGAGGGGGATAGACTCAGGGGAAACGTGAGGAAGTATTTATTCATAGAAAGGGTAGTGGATAAATGGAACAGCCTCCCGTCAGAGGTGGTGGAGGCTAAAATGGTGGGGGAATTAAAAAATGCTTGGGATAGACATAAGGGAACACGAGAAATAGAGAAGAGAGGGTAAGCCACAGGTCAATTAGGGACTGCAGCATAGGCACTTGGTGGGTAAAACGGGCAGAACAGATGGACCAGGCGGTCCTTATCTGCTGTCAAATTCCATGTTGTTTTTTTTTAAACTTTGTGTTTATTGCATTTAATAAAAATACAATATCAAGTTACAACCACATGTAAGACATCATTACAGGATTTAGGAACCATCCAATGGATAAGAAATAAGCAGTCTAGACATTGTTAGTTATGAATATGAGGAAAAACCATACCTATACAATGATGTGTGAAAATCCTGTAACCTCATTGGTCAAAACAAGTCACATGACTGCCAGTAAATCCTGCATAACCCACAGCTGAGGAATGGCATTTACAGAAAACATAATTAAACACATTTCAAACTTATTTTACACAGGGGTCCATTGTATAATCGCAATAAGGCACTCCAGGGTGTGAGTTATTGGGTGATTTACCCACTTCTTGTGTGGTTAAGTCACTTGGCTGCACCTCATGACACACCACACAAGGCGTGGGTAAATTCCCAATAACCCACACCCTGTTGTGCCTTATTGCTGAATTAATTTTAAATTATTAGAATTTTCAAAATGAATGGCTACACCCTACAGAACTTAGGTGGTCAGTCCATACTAAAAGAGGCAGTCCACATGAGTATTCCTCAATGTAAGTCGCTGATGTGACCTCTTCCCTTAAATGTCCAAACCCAAACACATTTCAGTGTTCACGACTGGCTCCCAATTACATCACAGAGAAGCCTCTAAATGAAGCAAATATAAGTAAACTTTTTATTAATTATTTATCAGATTTTAAACTAAAGAACTATGCCCACTGGACAACAGTTTACTCCCTGAACAGAAGAAGTGCACCACAACTTATTATCCTAGGTGCTGGGTAGCGTCTCTTAGGAAAACCATGGCTAGTCCAATGACCTTCAGGAAGCCACCTCTGACTCATCAGACCTATGATCCTCATTTCTGGACCCATGAGCAGCCTCGAACTCCCACTGGATTTGGTCAGCCCATTTCCCGGCCTCCGCCGAGTCTGTAAATTGGAATGTGCGGCCTCCGTAGAAAATTCTCAGCCGTGCCAGCATCAGCAAAGAATGCATGACTCCCAAACTTCTTAATTGGGCTTGGACCCCATCATATTGCTTACACCGTGCCCTGGTGGCATACGAGAGATCTGGGAAGACGTGTACTGTGTTTCCATCATGGTTTAATTGTTCCGCTGTGCGGGTGGCCTGGAGTAAGCAGTCCCGAGTTGCCACATTGTCCGTGACCAAGAGGACAGTATGGGGTAAATCATTCTGTGCAGCAGCAGATCGTGGTGAAATTCTGTAGGCTAGGAGGAAATGGACTGCCCAGTCGTTGTCAAGCTGTAAAGCCCCAGGAAGCCAGGCTTTCGGGAAGGTAAGAGGGTCAGGATCATATTTGCCCTCTGGCAGTCCCACAATACAGAGATTGGAGGCATGTTGAGCATTTTCTAGTGCCTCCAATCTATACTGAAACTGAGAGGTCTCCTGAGTTACTTTTGCCGTGGCTGAAAGTGCCCTAGTTGCCTGAGCCTCCACTGAGGACGCTGTTTTTGTCACCACCTCAATTTTTACATCTTTTTCCCTGATACGTTACAGGATGGCCTCTACTTTTGTGTCAATGGCCTGTATCGACACCTGCAACACTTTCCAATGGAGATCTGAAGCTGTACTTGTGGCCGCTGATATAACGGCCTGTTGTTCCATCCGCATTGGGGGTTTAGATCCACCTGGTCCTCCCTTGTTAGCGTGACCCATTGCTCCAAAATACACCGTTCTGTTCCTCTAATATTCCTTTATCTGGCGGTGTCAAAGTTTACTTGACATTTTTACGTTTAACAAATACAATTCGATGGTAAAGCTCCTCTGGTGTGGACAGCCTTGGAAAACGTGTACACTTTGTAGGTGTGCTTTCTAGTGCCACCCCCTCCAAATTCCATGTTTTTACATTTTTCTGTAGACCACTTGGGTCAGTCACCAATAATGTCTGCTAAATCTGGGCCTGTTTTCAAGACATTCCAATATTTCTTCATGCTGTCCACAATCAAAAGGATTAACAGAATTAAATTCAGTGATGAAGTTTACAGATGTGTCATTATCTGAGGACTTAATTTTGAGTGTTAATACGGTTTGTCTGTTTTGAGCAAACGCATAAGATCTAGCTTCGTCTAGGAGGGCAGGGTCATATCCTCTTTGCGTGAATCTCCTAAAGAGGTCCTCAGCTTGCTTTTGATAAGTTAAATCATCAGAACAACTGTGACAAAGTCGCAAAACTGGCCCTTTAGGATGCATTTTTTCAGGAGACTAGGGTGGGCACTGTCATACTGTAATAGGGCATTACCCGAAGTGGGTCTGCGAGGGTCCAAGGTACCGCTGGACAGCACCTCCCACTCTCCCTCAAGAAACTGACCCCGTGCAGAGAGAGTTCAAAGTTCAAATTTGCTGGATGTCCCAAAAGGGCTCCAAATTTAGGGACAAGGAAGGCAGAGCATCCCCTAGGTGTCTGAGGTGCCACAGATGTCTGCCTCTACCCTCACTCAAGACCGACCCCCATGAGGAGAGGGTCCCAAGTTCCACATTAATGGCAGGCAACATCATAGGAATATTTAGTAGCCCAAAGAGTTGCTAGTTGCCCGGCTAGTAATCACAGTCTCTCTTATGGCACCAGCGCAATGTCATCTGATCCTGTGAGGATTTGGTTACAGAGCTGGTGACATGTCCAGAAGAAATTTACAAAACCTAGTATTTAGACACAGTCCAGCTTGTATTCCCATTAATGCTGTATTCCTCTTCCCATTATTACTGAGGTCATCTGTATCAAATCAATCAATCAAAGTCTTTATTTAACCAGGCGATCACCATTGAGCAAGCTCATTTTCGAGGTGGACCTGGGTTTAACAAGGAACAAGGGACAATATACATGGGATGCAACACACAAAAAATAGTAATAATACAAATAAAGTGAGACAGAATAATACAGTATATACAAAGTATCAGCAGGTAGCATTGACAGTAGTATATGTTTGGAACAGAAGATACAGCTAGTTTTGGGTAGGACACAATTTTTCATAAAAGTAAAGAAATATACATATCAGGTGCACTGAACACAAATAAAACCCAACATAAAAAGATATATAGTGATACGGTATGGAGAATTTAGACCTGGAACCAGGGTCAAAGGAATGTGGAAGGGACAGATATGGGGGGTAGAAAAAGGGAGAGGGAAGAGTTGATTATAGATGTGATCAGTCGTTTAACAGTAGTAATTAGAGTGTGCTTGGACTTATAGGAGTCACTATTTAGGGTAGACAGGCACAGGACTCCTTATTATGATGTAGATATAGAGATTTAAAAGCTGCTAGGCTGATGGGGTGAGTTAATTTCAAAGTTTTTTGCAGTTTGTTCCACAGTTGAGGGAGCACAAAGCTGATGGCTGCTCTGCCAATGCAAGATTTTTCTTGGTAAACATAAAGCTAGATATATGAGGTGCTTCTCAGGGCATACTTCCCCAGAGTGCACAGTGTATGAAAACAGCATCCTTGCTCTGGAACAGTTTGTCTAGCTATTCCTGCTGCTTTCTCCCTAACTGAAGTCACAGAGCACTGCTTGTAATATCACACTTACTCTCATGGCAACAGACTGTGATATCACAACAGAGGATTATGACTTGAAGTAGGGAGTAAGCTATAGAGGCAGATAAACTCTAAAGAAACTCTAACGGACAAAGATAATACATTCATGCACATTTTCTTAGTTATAAATGTAACCCCCTGTTACCCGAGGTTACTAGAATCCCAGTAAGACCTAGTGGTAGGCAGGGAAGGCAGCTTGTGAAACTCCAGTTAAATGGATTTCACACTGTCTCACTCTGTTCTCAGTCTCAGCTGAGACTGAGGGATGACATCATTTTAGAACTGTCACAGCTGCATAAGCCACACTGTAATGTTACAGTTGGAGGCTAGAGTAGAACGTTGGGGAATTTGAAGCCAGTCTGTGTGCAGTCTTAGAGAGAGACTGTAGTGCAGCAGAGTGTGTGCAGGCTCTCAGAGCTTTAAGCTCTGTTTCAGACCTACTTTTGTTTACGGAGTGTGTTTCCACCTGAAGAGCAACACAGGAACTGGTAATTGAAGTGGTGGAGACTGCTCTCGATGGCTCAGAGCCCCATCCCCAAGGGGATGGGGGGAAGGTGTCTGCCTGTTTTCCAGGGGCAACCCCCCTGGGTCTGGCTAAGGGAAAGAAGCTGCCTGTCTGAGTTGTGCTGAGGCACCAGAAGCTCTGTAAGAGATTTCTTGAGGAGGAAACGCCAGTGGGGCACCTGCAAACAAAATGTGAGTTCGCTCTAAAAATAAAAGGGCCATGTGTTTTCACCTGAAACAGAAGGAAACTAAAGGGACCGTTACTGTGAGGTCAGGAAAAGACAGCCAAGTACAGTTAGAAGATATGGGGATTGGACTGCTTAGCCTGTGGGGGGTCTAGAGTAATGGACAATGCCACTTATCTTAAGTATGTTCAAGTCCAGGACAAATGGGAAGCAAGACAAGTAGAGTGAATGTGAAATACATTTAGCAAGAATCAACACAGCAAACTGCTAAGGATGAGGTGTTTACAGTTCAGAGAAATGGCCGGGTATGAATTGTGGGAGCGAGAGGTGGGAGACCCCCCCATCAGTAGTAACCAAATTCACCTCTACGGATTTGCTCTGAGGCACCTTTTGCTTTCCTTCAGGTACTTGGCAAGTGCTGAGGAAAGTACCCAGACGTGGGATTAAGAGGAAGATTCCCTGATGGAGCCGAGGTGCTCTTAGGTGGTTTAGAGAGCCACCAGAAAATGTTTCCATGAAGTATGGAAAGTGTCCAAGTGGCTGGCAAGGGAGCTGAGCCAGGGAAAACCCAGAGCAGTGTACAAGTTCGGGCTGTGTAACCCAAAGCAGCGTATGAGTCCGGGCTGAGTGCCCAGAGTGTTGTAGAGCCTGAGGGCTAAAGTGATGAGGATGTGTTCCGGTCTCCTTTAATCTGCATTACCAGGAGTGCAGCCCCGTGGGGGTCCATCTATGCTTTGTTTATTCTGTTTAGATGTGAATAAAAGCCACACTTTAGAATCCCACTTTTGGTATTGGACATTACAGTTATTGCTTCCTGTGTTCGAAGTTACCTGGGTGCCCCTGTGCAGAGTAGCCAAACCTAGCCTTTGTGCCGAGTGACCTATTCCTCCCCGAACCCAGCCCACCTGGTATTGCTGTCAGATGGCAACGGCATACCTGGTAAGGGGCTACAAAAATAGAGGCAACGCTGGGATTTTGGTTTGGAATTTAGGGAGGAATGTAAGAAAGGTGCTCAGGCAAAGTGCTAGCATTTTGGCTATCTGGTACTGGGTAGCCCAAAGAGCTGAAGCAAGGTTAACTAATATGCCGCTGTGTGCTGTTGTCCATGTGCTGCTGTTAAAATGCCAACTGTTTACCAAGAAGCAGTAAAGCCTGAGAGTGTATGCCCTTGTCCTGTGTCAAATTACAGCGTTTGCCAGTTTTTAAAACTGTTTGTGACAAAGAAAAGTATAAAAAACTGTGGGTAGCAAAAGGAAACTCATGCCCTAGACGTTGGAAATGCTTTCTTGTAAACTGAGAGACTGGTTGTGCTTAATGGCCATGAAAAATGGTTGAAATTGGCTCCCACTGTGGAGCTTCAGTTGAAAAGAAAAAAAAAAGTGTGGTTTGCAGTTTAAGTTTGCCTGCTCGACGATCGCCGTGAGGAGAAGAGCACTCGAGAGGAAAGAGGCTCATTTGCATGGCGTCGAGTGATTGGTGAGACTGCAATCAGTCCCGTCCCCAAGCCAGCTCTAGAGCGACTGCCCAGCAGTTGAGAGGGAGAGTGAGTGGAGTGTGCATACTGGCTTATCAGGAGGAGCGTCGCAGTGACTGAAAGTGCTGTAAAAAAGTGTAAAAAAAATGACTTTTCCGTCTGAATTCGGGCTCAACCTGCATCTCAATCGACTGGACTGTGAGTGTGGTGTTCAGAGGGACAATTGGCAGGACTGCCAACCCGCTTCTTTCCAGAGGCCTCCAAGACTGGCTGCAGGCCATTTTCCATCCAGCAAACAGCTACTGATAAGAGTGAGTACCAACAGAAATAATTGCTCAAACTAAGTGATTTTGCCAAAAGCCAGCTGAGTCTGTGTGTAGCAGTGTAATCACTTTTCAAATAAGGACTGTGTTAAGTTTTTACCAGCAAAAGCAAGCATTTTAAGCCATCGAATGTGAGCATAATTATAGGTTCAGCGTCAGTATAAGTTTCAAAGCCATGAGAGAGACTGTGAGTTGTATCCGATATGCAGCAAGAGTTACAGGCAATCCTGTGCTATGAAATACTTAGGCTTTAAGGGACTGTAAACTAGAGCAATGTCTTCAGCAAGTGAAAAGTCCGTGGTAAATCATATGCTAGAAAAAAGAACAGTGCAAGTTTGTGCAGTTTGAGCAAAGTTATCAGTAGAGTGTGTAAACTGGATGCGCAGTGGCTAGACCCAATTTCAGAATGTTGATGCGTAGGAGTGCTGCCGTCGCCATTACAGGGTGGGGTAGTAATGTAAACACAGCAGCAGAGGAGCCATTTTGAAAGAGAGAGAGAAAGTTTTCAGTGAAACGGGACTTGAAATAACAGTGAGCGTTGTTTGTTTTTTCTCTGCAGTCATGGCCTCAGGACCAGCCCGCTACTCAGATCATGCCCAGGCTGTGGTAGCAGTAGAAGTTAACAAGTTAAGGGACATTGAGAGATGTTACTATGGAGGACAATTGCCTCCTCATGTGACGATTCCTGGATATGCAGTGCAAGTATGTTTAATGTGCTTAAATGCTGGAAGGGATGTCTTCATGGTACCTCACTGTTCTGGGTGCTTACAGAAATATGGTTTATTTAAAGCGCCCAAGATTTGTTTGGCTCCCACAGGGACAAAAGTTCAAGAATCTGCAGTTGGCAGCACACAGCACCAGACGGAGCCTGTTGGAGAAGGCCCCTCAGGGGAGTGTGGCGCAAAGCTAGAGGATGCATTTACAGACAGAACAATGTGCTGATGTTTCAGATTCTGAGTCGCAGAGAGACATATCAGGAAGAGCATCAGTAGACCAGTGGAGAGTGCGGCCGAGCCGAAGTCTCATAGGTGAAGACGAGATTAGGGAGGCCTTTGAATGGGAGGTTTCGACCTCCGCGCCCAGCAAAGAGTGGATAGTCTCAGAAGTGAGGACGATTGCTCATTCCTGGGCACAGATTCTCTGTGAGGAAGAAGAAGGGGGGGAACCTATGTGGCCTTGTGAAAAAGGAACTGGTACACAGCCTCAAGCTCTTGCCTTATAGGAATGCATGGAAGAGAGTGGTGATGCCACTGCCCTGGCTGTGCAAGAAGCAGCTAGGGATCCATTTTTTGTATCGTTGAGAATGCGTAGCTGGCAGAACCAGGACTGGCCGCCCCCAAGCCAGGCCAGAGTTCTCAGGTTGACCATAGCTAGTAAAGAGGAAAGACCGGTTCATAGGAAGGCAAATAAAATCTATGGGATGTCCTTTCCTACCTTTCCTCTGAGAGTCTGGGAGGAGACTGAACAAAACAGGAAAGCCTGGATTTGGGCAGAAGCAATGAAATGTGTGCATCCTGGTGCAAACAAGCATGTCAAGCACAGAATGTTTCACAACAAATACAGCCAGTGGAAAAGAGGCAGGACACTGTTAATGGACACTGTTCAAATTGTGGATGGAAAGGGACGTGAAACCTTTCACAGTGTGAATTATGAGCACCCAAATGGGGTAATAATTAAAGCACCTGACCCGTTGTGCTACTGGCCACAATGCAAAGACCTTCCTGCGAATGTGCCCATGCCTACCAAATGGAAAGCAGAGCAGTAGCAGCCAGTGCTGCCACTCCAGCCATTGCAGTACCTATGTTGTTCCGCCAGTGTGGACGTCCAGGACTCAGGTGCCCCACATTCATCAGTTCTACAGTGTACTGGCTTCCCAGAATCCATCGACTGGCCCACCAGATGACTTCAGATCCAGAAAGGACACCAGGCCAGCTGTATACTGATTCATCGCCTGGTAATTGGATGACTTCAGACCAGCTGTTTTCCTTTTTGTTCCTGTTCCAAGGTTCCATCTCCAGAGATGACATCAGCCCAGCAGTTTCGAGATGTGCCCTCTTGTCGTTCCGGAAGATGTCCTCCCAGCTGTAACGGAAGAATGCTGCCAGGGAGAGTCTTCAGCTGAGGACCAGGTCTGGTGCCGTTTTCATTCTACAAGGGACTGGTAAGTCCAGACTTTTCTATTCTTATGACACTGCAGTACACACCCTACATTAGCAGACTCCAGATGTTTGAACTGTCCTCAATGACTCTCCCCTTTGGGACTTTGGCCTTCTAGAACTGTGCTTCATCGGGCTCCAGCCCAGGAGAGACTCTTTAATGGACTTGCCTTTGGGCACTGTGGTCACTAGATGGGACTTTTAAGGCACTCCATCCCCCAAATATGTGTATTGTAAATAATGTCAATGTTTTCTAATGTTTATACTGTTTTTTTCTACTTTTCTAAAAAAATATTTTTGGGATTCTCCAGTGTTTAGATAGTAGGGGTTTAGATAGACTGTGTATGCAGATTACGAGTGTGTGTTGTCTTTCTTTTTCTTGCAGGTGTTCCTGAAGAAGAGAGAAGAGAAGACAAGAAGAGGAGTAGGAGGGACTCATCGGAGTCCCTCACTAGTACTTTAGACTGTAGTGTTTAAAGTACTGCTGTTGTTGTTGTTGTTACTATGTGTAACGTTTTCTTCCACAGGTATTGTTGTGGGGGAGTGTGGGAGTAATGCACAGATTATGGTAATAGCTCCTGGTGTGTGGTTGCATGGTGTCCAGGGTCGGGGAGGTCCCGTTTGTTTTGGGAAATCTGAGTTAGAGGCAGACAGGTTTTCCCTAGAGGGCTAAGGGGGAATAGACAGGCTGTGGTCCTGAATGGCCATAGGGGCCGCAGTGCTGATCTATTAGGGCTATGCTCTGGACAGTTCTACCAGAGCCACTAGGTACCCATAGTTAGCGGGTAGAGTAGAGGCTGATACATCAGCCAAAAGCCTCTAGGCCCTTAGTGTTGCCTGCCTGTGCTAGCACATGGTAGGAGAGAAGGTAGCGCTACCTCCCCGTAGTCAACACATGGGGCGAGATGGCCTAAGCCAGGTGATTAATGACTGCGGACAGTCATTTTCCTGGCCCAGGGTGGAGTGTAACCCCCGTTACCCGGGGTTACTAGAATCCCAGTAAGACCTAGTGGTAGGCAGGGAAGGCAGCTTGTGAAACTCCAGTTAAATAGATTTCACACTGTCTCACTCTGTTCTCAGTCTCAGCTGAGACTGAGGGATGACATCATTTAGAACTGTCGCAGCTGCATAAGCCACACTGGAATGTTGCAGTTGGAGGTTAGAGTAGAACGTTGGGGAATTTGAAGCCAGTTTGTGTGCAGTCTTAGAGAGAGACTGTAGTGCAGTAGAGTGTGTGCAGGCTCTCAGAGCTTTAAGCTCTGTTTCAGAGCTACTTTTGTTTAAGGTGTGTGTTTCCACCTGAAGAGGAACACAGGAACTGGTAATTGAAGTGGTGGAGACCGCTCTCAATGGTTCTGAGCCCCATCCCCGAGGGGATGGGGGGGAAGGTGTCTGCCTGTTTTCCAGGGGCAACCCCCCTGGGTTCGGCTAAGGGGAAGAAACTGCCTGTCTGAGTTGTACTGAGGCGCCAGAATCTCTGTAAGAGATTCCTTGAGGAGGAAACGCCTATGGGGCACCTGCAACCAAAGGGTGAGTTCGCTCTGAAAAAGGGCCAAGTGTTTTCACCTGAAACAGAAGGAAACTAAATGGACTGCTACTGTGGGGTCAGGAAAGGACAGCCAAGTACAGTTGGAAGATGTGGGGATTGGACTGCTTAACTTTGTGGGGGGTCTACAGTAACGGACAAAGCCACCTATAAGTATGTTCAAGGCCAGCACAAAATGGAAAGAAAGGATGTGGGGATTGGACTGCTTAACCTGTGGGTGGTCTAGAGTACTGGATAATGCCACTTATCTTAAGTATGTTCAAGTTCAGCACAAATGGGAAGCAAGACAAGTAGATTGAATGTGAAATACATTTAGCAAGAATCTACACAGCAAAGTGCTAAAGGATGAGGTGTATACATTTCAGAGAAATGGCTGGGTATGAATTGGGGGAGCGAGAGGTGGGAGCCCCCATCAGTAGTAACCAAATTCACCTCTATGGATTTGCTCCGAGACACCTTTTGCTTTCCCTCAGGTACTTGGCCAGTGCCTGAGGAAAGTACCCAAACGTGGGATTAAGAGGAAGATTCCCTGATGGAGCTGAGGTGCCCTTAGGTGGTTTAGGGAGCCACCAGAAAATGTTTCCATGAAATATGGAAGGTGTCCAAGTGACTGGCAAAGGAGCCGAGCCAGAGAAAATCCAGAGCACTGTACAAGTTCGGGCTGTGTAACCCAGAGCAGCGTACAAGTCCGGGCTCAGTGCCCAGGGTGTTGTACAGCCTGAGGGCTAAAGTGATGAGGATGTGTTCTGGTCTCCTTTAATCTGCATTACCAGGAGTGTAACCCTGTGGGGGTCCATCTATGCTTTGTTTATTCTGTTTGGATGTGAATAAAAGGCACACTTTAGAAGCAGTGTCAGTGGCTCAGTAGGTAGCACACTCGCCTCTGAGGCCGGGAGATCAGAGGGCTGTGGGTTCAGTTCCCACATCTGGCACTTGGGTTAATATCCCAGTACTGACACTGTAATGCAGCATGAGAGGGGTGCTGCATTTCTGAGGTGCCATCTTTTGGATGAGACGTTAAACCGAGGTCCCATCTGCCTGGATTGGTGGTAGTTCAGGTGGATGTTAAAGATCCCATGGCACTTATCGAAAAGAGTAGGGGAATTTTATTGGTAATAAAGTGGGCTTCATTACAAAAAAACCAAACAACTCAATAAACAGAAACAATCCAAACAAGGCAAAAATCAGTTAACAGAAGAAAGTATCACAATGTTTCCAAAACAATACAGCTGAAGTAGAAAAAGTAAGAAGTCAGACTTTTTACAGAACACAAAGCAGCCAATATTACAAAATACTTCATGAATGGAAATAGTTTTGGTGTAACACTAGCAAACATCTGGCTTGCCATAAATAATAACGAATAATAGCAAAATTATATATAAACTGTCAACATGATACTTTCTATTAAGCAGGTCATTACGTGCAAAACATAACATGTTCATAAGAAGAGAGGCCAGCAAGGGTTCTGCCCAGTTAGCAGATAGGGTAGACCAGACTTCCAAAGAAAGGGCATTCACAAAATAAATGTTGCTGAGTTTCACAAACATTGAGGCAAGAGGATCTAGGACAATATCTCAAAGACAAGGCTTTATGCTTATGATTGTTGTTAACTCCTAGTCTATCATGAGTTGCATAACCATACCATATCCCATAATCACGATGGCAGCCGTTGATTTAGCAGTTGGTGGAGTACCCAGGGAGGCGTCCAGAGAGAAACGAAAAACAATCTCCTCCTGAGCCTCAACCTCCAAAAGTACTCCTATAGTTGGGGTCTAGATAAGATACAAAAGTCCTGAGGATGAAGACACCAGGTCAAGGCCATCTTAAAACTCTCTTTCCCATAAGAGGGGATCAGTTGGGATTTGAAATAACCCTTTATAATGGGCTTGCAGTTATCAAGGCAGAGGGGAACCATGCTAAAAAATAGGGCTTCAAAAACAGTCCCTGGTTCAGCACTTTCCCATAATTATAATGAAGAAAAGGCTGTAAAAAAAAAACGAAGATTGGATCATACAAGTCCACCTTCCTTGAGCGGTCTGTAAGTAATATGTCTTTTAATGGGGTTTAGCCTGGATCCCACAATCCTTTGAAAAAAATCCCGTTAATCTGGAAAATAGGGAAATGGGCGGGGAACACATAACAAAGATGCAGGAAAATCGGTATAACCAGAGTTTTAAGGAGCACAACCCGTTTCTTCTTCACAATTAAATGCTTTTCACCATTAATCACATTATCTGCCTTTTGTGAGGCAAGATTCCAATTATAGATATTGCGGATCATCACAACCAAAAAAATACCTAAATCGAAAAAAACATTAGTGGATACAGAAACACCAGCATAAGGCCCATACTAGGGAGGAAGTATGCCCTAGTGGTACACAAATACTTTTGTAAAATTTATCTTAGAACCTGAAACAGAAGAGAATGCCTGTAAAACCTGAACAATATCCTCTTGTTTAGTGGAAGAATCCACAGCCAAAATTAAATCGTCCGCATAAGCTAATATTTTAAGTGGTAAAGAGGAGGGAGTACAGAGCAACCCAATAATCTGTGGGCAAGAAAAAAACTCTCAAAGAGTATCAATAAAAGGTATATAATAAAGGACTATGGGCACCCAGACGTACCACGGGCCAGAATAGTAGGGCGGCCTATCCAGCCGTTCACATTAGGACATATTACAACATTCCTATATAATAAACGAAGCCAGGAAAGGAAGCATACAGGAACCCAAGCCTTCAGGGCTAGAAATAAGAACAACATGAGAACTGTATCAAATGCTTTCCTGGTCTAAACTTATAATCCATCCTGTTACAGCATTTTGTTGTCCCAGAGTAAACAATTCTCTCAATAAAATAAAATTGTCAGAAAGATGCCTACCTGGGATACCACAGGTTTGAGTTGGATAATCATGTGTATGCCAAAGTAATCATTCTAGATAAAAGAATTTTGGCAAGGATCTTATAATCCACATTAAGCAGACTGATTGGTCTCAATTTGTAATGTCAAAGGATCCCCTTTTTCTTAAACAGTAAAATCAGTAAGCGTCTTTCATAGAAGTAGCCAAGGCATCAGAATGTAACATCTCATTATAGAGAATAGTTAGAACCGGAACAAGATCAGCAGAGAAAGTCTTGAAAAAATGTGGGGTTGAGCCAGCAGACCCGGAACAAATGCGATTTTAAACTAGTAATGGCCAATACCTCCTGGTTCAGTAATGACGAAGAAAGCTTGTTCGATCAGAGTCCAGCTGAGGTAGGACAGTGGACGAAGAAAATGATCCGCATTGTCAAGGTCAGCTTTAGTGCCAAACATGTTGAACATATAATTTTCAACACAGTGAAGCAAATCTCAGGTTTCTTAAGTAACTCCCCGATGGAGACAATAGAGGTAATTAATTTAGCTTCAACTCTATCTTTACAGGCCTTAAAGCGGGTATAAACAACCTTTAGTAAGATGAGTGCCAAGCGCCTCCTGACCCAAAGAGTCAACCACGATTATACTGGGATAACCTCATTTTAGCGCTTGACCTCACTAATCTGAGAGCTAAAATCTGAGTAGTAGAGCTAGCTAAAGAGAATAGGTGCTGTAGCTGATGCCGTAGTGACAGATAAGACAAATATTTAGTATTCTGTTTTTTGCAGCTACCTTCTGAAAAAACTGTTTCCAGCTTAGCTTAGATTCCTCCCACCAATCCATCCCAGTATCATAAAATCAACTACTGACAACCGAGCTGTAAACTCTTGTGCCAAAGTTTAAGAAAAGAGGTCATTAAGTAGAGAATCATTAAGCGCCTAACTGGCTTTCTTACATCTAGGAGCAGAGTCCCAGGAAAAAGTGGCACATAGAGACACGTGATCCGAAAGCGGTAGCCACAGTTGTACAGGAAAGTAAAATCAAAATCTTAGATAAAAAAGAAATCTATCCTAGTATGTAAGGACCCTTTAAAAAAAGTGGACCCACCTGTTTTATGGAATATCTATAAACATCCACAAGCTTGGCCATAGAGACCACACTATTTAAAGCCACAGAGTCACAAAATAACTTGGAAGTCTTAAGGCCTCGATCTGTTTGATGTGGGCGCAATTGAAATCTCCGACCCATTGGAGTAATCTGGATGAAAAAGGTGAGGCTTAATTTGGTGAAAAGGAAGCCCTCTGAGCCTTGGTTTGAGGCGCGTAGGTCCCAATCATACGAAATCTCTCAGATTGATATGAGAAATCTAATAACAAAGCTCTACCAGGGGAAATATCTACAAGTCTAGAGACTGTAAAATTAGAGCTGGAGAACAATATCCCGACCCCATCACAAGTATCAGGTCCGACAGACCAAAAAGAAGGGCCTGCAGTCCATGCCTTAGAGGCCTGGAATAATTCCCCATGGGTCTTTAATCTAGTGTCAACAAGGCAGATAATGTCACACTGTAAATCAGAAAGGGTTAAAAAATCCCCTAATTTCTCTTCCCTTTAATGCTGCTCACATTTAAAGAGACAGATCTTTAAGGAAGACAGGATTTAAGTAACAGGTGGTGACTACCCTATACATGCCCTAATCGTTTTGCAATGGGATCCGTGATCAGCCCCATCACCCCCATCCGGAAAGAAAGAAGAGAGAGGAATCAGTATCCTCACCCCGAGTCTTTGTCTGAAAAATCTGTGGCTAAAACCGAAATTTGTTAGAGGTTTGCCAGTTCCGTGCAGGGGTTCCTTACTACGGTAGCAACAGCTAAAACCTTCCTAGTCCGTTTATGGGTAACAGTGGTAAAACTAAAATTATCTCCCCTTGACCCGAGGGGAGGCATATCCATATCTGGAATAACGGTGTAGTATCAGGAAACCACAATGGCAGTAGGAGTAGGTATAACAGGAAAAGAGGTTGGAAAACTGGAACAGAAGAGACATCTCCAACTACCGGAGGAGGGGTAACCTCTGAATTAGAGGAAGCTAGACTATGGGCAAGTGACTGTTGAGCAATAGTAATAATGCCATCATGAGAGGGACAATCTTCTCTGTTATGAGAGGCCCAGGGGCACCTGCCATACGCGTGGCCAGTCCCATCACATAAGTTACACTTAAATGAATTAGTACATTTAGCTGCAATATGACCGTATTCAAAGCAGTGGCTACATTTAAGGGTATCACAAGCCGAACTTAAATGGGTACGTGACCCACATTTAAAACAGGACTTGGGTTGTCGGTGTGAAAATGAAGCCCTTGTCTTTACCTAGAAAGAAAAATTAGACAAATGTAGTGGGCCAGTGTTAGTGGAAAAAGCTAACACGGACCTTCCAACTGCCATCCCAAATCTGTTCAGAGTCTAGATTAGGGTAGGCCTATTCAAGACTTCACAGCGTTTGTTTAACCAAAATAAAATGTCTTCAATGTGAACTCCTCATTTTAAAAACAACAGTAATGTTACGAATGGCAGGTTTGGTGAGAGGATGGCCTGGAAGGGGACCAAATGGGTGTAGTCTGAGTTTGTCATATTGGGCCCAGAATCTATCAAGCCCAGACATTTGTTTTAAAACTAACATCAAAATTGGAATTACCTATATTAATCAGGGCAAAATCTCAGAAGAAAAAACTTCATGGAACCCTTAAGGAGGGTTTAGCTATACTACAAACGATCTGGTGGGAGTTCTAATCACCCTTTATAAAGCAAACGTACTGCATTCCTCCTAGGTGCAGGTTCGCCTTTGGAGGAAAATAAATCAGTAAGTTTAAATGTTGAACTTTTAGGTGCAGCAACAGTAGGTAACAAAGTAGGTCCTGAGAAAACAGTAGTGGGTTCAGGTACAGTAGAAATAGACTTAGAAACAATAGTGTCACTAGTAACAGTAGAAGAAGAAAGAGTCACACCCCGAGGTTCGTTGGAGCTCAGGTCATTATTCTTAGCAGAGTTTTGAAGCATATTAATGTAGACAGGGTCCTGAGAATCAGGAGTCCAAGTCCTTCAATATCTCTTTCCCAGCCAGCATGTAATAAAGCTGACTCTGGTGACCAGTCTAAATCAGTATTTGGCCAGATTTAATTTTTTGGGAATAAGGAACCCTCGCTTGGACCAGCCAGGTTCCTGTGTAGCTGAGAAAAAAATACTGTGGGTTTCTCCAGAAGAAAGCGGAAGCAGTTGTAGTGCTAAAGTCACTTACAGAGCAGGGAATAGCTGCGGGATTTCAGAATCTGGCTTTTCCCGACGTCGGTGAGTGAAGTGGGTCATTTGAAGTAGTCCGAGAAACAGCAGTAGCAGGGGCTGAAGAAATTCTACAGCAGGAACAGAAGCTGAATCCATCGATGGGCCATCGACCTGGGGCTTTCCAATGCTGACGTCGCGAGAAGGAGAACAAGGAAGTGGCGTCCGAGGTGATGCCTCAAGAGAAACTCGCAATGTCAATCTAAAAGCTGCAATTGCAGGACTAACGCCTCGCCATTGCCCTGAAGACTGGAACTGAACGCGAGCCACTTTGCACATCAGGTAGACTGGAAACAACTTCTTTAGGGTCGTTTTGAAGAGCGAGTCAAATTCAAAATAGTGTATTACTAACATCAGCTACAGCAAGACATGCATCTGGGGCCTCTTGAAAAGGTAGCACAGAGGAGGAGGCCGACTCCCCTGAGCTAACAGCGTCCATCTCCTCCAGGGGATCATGCGAACTGGCCATCTTGCAGCCAGCAGCAAAGGCTCCACCTACTCAGAGTAGGGGTACTTTATTGGTTTGGAATACACAACATCACCGAAAAGAAAATAAAAACAAACAATGTAAAGAAATATCAACAATAATAACTAAAGAAGAGTACAAATATAAAGAACTGCAATTAGCAAAAAGAAATGTTTTTCCATAAATACATAACATAAGACCTAGAATATTTTTTCATCAAGACAGACGTATCATTTGTAAATCTGAAATGACAGCAGAAAGAATAGCAGCAAAATCCGTGTTAGCTTGTTGCAACACAAAAGAACAGCGAACCTGCCATAAGTAATATTGTAAAAGTGCAAATAATACATTCAAAGTACTCTGTGATATTGATCCCAATCACCCAAATATTCACCTAATACTAATGTACAATAGGAAAGAAATCTCAAATGAGGCATATTCCACTGTCGGACTACAAAGTCCCAAAACTTCTGACTGAAATGACATTCAAGAAAAAAATGCATCTGAGATTCTTCAATATTGAGTACAATCTGGGCGTAACAATATCTCTCAGAAATTGGTTTGTACTTAAGTACCACGGACTCCAAGCCTTCCATGTGCAGATATCCATACTATATCCCATACTTTAAATGAGATCCTACCATCTGTCAATTTATAAAAAACATGTTTCATATTAGATGGGGAACAGGAAGGAAAAAGCAGAATCACTTTCTGCACGTTATACACAACATAATCATAAAAGATTTCCTATGCAATGATTGTATTTTCTGTAAGGGAATCTTCCATTGATGTAGTTTTTTTAATGCGGAAAGTCCATAATTTGGCAAATCATCTGAAGACAAAATTCTTGGTGGCAAAAGGACCATTTAAAAAAATATTTGTGCCAAATGGATTTGGTCCAAAATTGACAAGGAGAAAGCGAGCTTGCAAAGAAAAGAAAAGAAGGAAAAAAGAAAAATGGAATGAAAAAAACAATAGGGTTAATCATATTCAACCCTCCGTCACGGAGTTTCAAGTAAGTATATTCTCACCTAACGGGTTCAATCTATTACCCCAAACATCTGAAAAATATACTATAAAGTCTAGTCTCTAATGAAAGGAGGGAAAAAGATGACTTATATAAGAAATATGGGTAAAACTAATTTTTATAATCACAACCTTTTTTTTCCCAAATTTCCAATGTTCCATTGATTCACTTTGGCTTCTCCAACCGTTAGCTGTTTTTCCCAATTATAAATCTCCATGTTAGGCATTCCAAACCAGATCCCAGAATTTTCTGAGGCCGGACACAAGAGGGATATCATAACAATTTGTTAAATCTAGAGGCTGTCCGACCAAGTTGTAGTACAAAACTTTTGTAATGTTTAGAGAGCACCAGAATATTCACCAAAAAGAAAAATCTCTAAAGCTCTCTGTAAAGAGAGGAATCAGCTAAAGGAGAGTGACATCATCTGCGAAGGCAGTGACTTTGACCTTGTCTCATACCTATAGAGGAGCAATCCGGAAATGGAGGGATCACCAATTATACTAATAATTGGATCTAAAATGAAAGTATATAATAAGGGACTTAGGGACATCCCTGTCGGACACCTCAGAAATTGATATGTTTCTACCTAAGAAACCGTTTACTATTGGTATAGAAACTGCAGATGAGTATAGTTTTGAGATCCACGAGTAAAGTCTCAGGAATACCATAAGAGGATAATACAAAAACAAGAAGGAATGGCTGATTGCATCAAAAGCTTTTGATTGATCCAAAGCTGCTATTAGTTCTGTAGAGAAAAAATTAGTGTGACAGGCCATTAGATCTCTAAGTAAAAAGAGATTATGCTGAATACGTCTACCTGTAATCGCTGAGGTCTGTGCAGTGTGAATCAAAAATCTGGTTACTTTTTCTAATCTGTTATTCAATATTTTAGATAGAATCTTATAATCACTATTAAGAAGACAGATTGGTCTCCAATTTGAAAGTAATACTCTATCTCCTTTTTTTAAAATAAAAGTCATTAGGGACAGTGAAAAGTCTGGAGAAGGGGTACTAGAGGATAAATAAAATTAAACACGTTGGGAAGAAAAGACCCATAAACTGTATACACTTTTTATAAAATTCATTTGGTATGCCATCTACACCTGGGAAGACCCAAGTTTTAAATGTCTGATCACCTCAATGACTTCAGAAGAGGTAATTGGTGATCTTAAGGACTGAATCAGATCATGAGGTATTTGAGGAAGGAAGAAAAAATTGCATGGTGAAAAAGATCCACAGGTAACACATTAGGGGTGAAAAATATTCCTGAGTATATTTGTTCAACTACCTGCAACATACCAATATCAGTAGTAATTAGTTTTTATCACTATTAAATAAGCCAGTCATACGGGTATCTTTCAAATATGATTTACATGCTTGAAATGGGTCCACACAGGGGAATCCTTGTAAATAAAGCGAATTCTAAATCAAGGATTTGGCCCTGTTATACTGATAAGTTCTCATTTGTTGTTTAATAGTTTTGATCTGAGAAAGAAAATGAATGTGTTCCCTCGGGAGTGACATAAGTCTATACAATTGATTCCTTAGAACTAAATATTTCCATAATCATCCCACTCCTTGCCTTACCCAGGACTGAAATAAATGAGCAAGCTCTGTTTTGAAATGCTTCCACCAATCAAATGGGGAGGAAAGAGATCAAAAGTGGAGGATTTTGCAGCTAAAAACAATTCAAGTTTACCAAAATAAACCGGATCTGAAAGAAAAGTATTCAATCTCAATGAGAAACACCAGAGCTCAATCTGGGAGGAAGAAGCCGTAAGGACAAAGAACAAAATAGAATGTGATGGTCAGAAAATTCTACGGAACAGCAACACAGGATACCACATGAAAATAGCGGAAATAAAAACATATCAATCCGAGTAGCAAAGGTATACCTATGATCGTATTACCTCCTAGTAGCCTGTAAACTCGAAATACATCCAAAAGCCAGCATTTGTTACGACCTCTGATAATGCATGAGAATCACAGTACACCTTCTTTCCTTGCATTCTACGAAACTGAATATCAAGGGAGCAGTTAAAATCCCTCCCAAACCAAATGTTTCCTTGTAAATAAGAAGGGCTTCAGGTCTGAAAATAAGGAAATACGTCCCGTTTAGATTGTGGACCGTAGATATTAATAACCGAAAAGAATAATCACCCAAGAACAATCTAGTATAAGTAACCTACCCAGCACCAAATCAGTCACTTTTGTGATGAAGGAAGTATTACCAAACAAAATGGCTACTCCATCAGCCAGTTCAGTACTATAAGACCAAAAGGGAGGGGCCACGAGTCCATAATTTTTCAATTTGTTTTCCTCTGAAATGGAAGATACCCTTGTTTCTTGCAAAAAATAACGTCCAGATTTAAAGTCTGCAGATAGGAAAACACAGATATCTGCCTATGAAAAGTCTTTAAACTGCAGACATTTAAAGTAGCAAATTTCAAAGCAGCCATAGAAAAAACTTAAGGACTATGCTTCTGACTCACTTTCCTTTTCTTCCTTTTTACCTTTCTTATCTTTAGCCAATTCAGTTGATTTGCTATCATCCTCATCCGTTACTAGCTCCGAGGTGAGAGGTCTCAGATTCCAGATCAGAGTCTCTCACCTCCTCCTGAAGAGAGAAGAAATTCTCAGTCACCACTGAACTGCTCTGGGCCTGTTTGGAGGAGGCTCTAGTGAACCTCCTGCTTTTTACCATTTCAAAGGGAGGCATGTTGGAAACCAGATTTTGACTCTCTCTCTAGGCAGGGGGGACCAGGAGGTACCATCTTCTGAGATGCAGGAGCCACCTCTTGTACTGATGGACCAGGACTTGGGAAGGGGGTGAAGGGTCTTGCCGTGGGAGAAAGGGAGGAGGGTTAACCCTCTCACCTGAGGTATGTAATTTAGCCTGGGCTTTCTGAAACGCCCATCGTGGTCTAAACCATCAGAACAATTATGTCTAGCCCATGGGCACTGATGAAAGGCATGACCCTGATCGTCACAAAGGTTACATTTAAAAATATTCTTACATCGGTCTACAGAATGCCCAAAACCCCCACAAAGAGGACACTTGACGAGATCACAAACACTACTTATATGGTTTATCCCACATTTATAACAGGCTCTAGGCTGCCCTGCATAAAAGCATACCCTCTATCTTTTCCTAGAAAAACTATTCGGCAAATGTACCACTTCTGAATTAGTTTGTAACAACTTTACTTTAAATTTCCACCCCCCAGTCCAGATACCCTCAACATCTAAGAGAGCTTCAGGGGGCCCCAACACTTCACACTTGGCTTGCAGCCATCTATAAATATCACTGACATTCACCCCTTCGTTTCTGAACATAATGGTAACATAGCGTATTAAAGGCTTTGATAATGGAATAACCAAAAAAGGCAGCCAAACAGGATGATTTTTCTGACGAACATATTTGTCCCAAAACTTATCCAGAAGGGCAACAGATTGGAAGCTTATGTCATAAGAGTCTTCGCCAGAAATATGAATAAGGGCATATATGTCCTTAGCACAAAATCCCATCTTAGTTTTCAGCAGCTGGTTGAAGATATAATATCTATCAGGATGTTCCTGCAGACCCCCTCTATATCTTAAGCGCACAGCATGACGACGGGGGGCCTGCTCTAGCTTTGCTTTAAATAAATCTGCCATAGTCGGTGTAGCTGAATGAGCAGTCTCCTGAGAAGCTGCAGTAGGTATAGCAGAAAAGGTTTCTATGGAAAAGTCAGACCCAGGCCTATCCCTATCTCCCCTCGAGGTAGATGGTTGTGGGGAACCCTCTAAGTCAGGGATAGGAGATTTTTTACCTGAGAGGGGAGTCAAATCGAGATCAGGCACCCAAGTTCCCGACTCATTTCTTCTCCAGCCTGCATCCAAAAGCGCCATCTCCTCCGACCAGTCAGGATTGATCCCTGACTTCCTCCTTCCCTGGAGCCAGTTGCTGTCGCACCAGGGGCGTCGTGTCTTGATAAATCACTCGCACGTTCCTCCGAAACCACCTCGAGACAGATTCCGTCTCTAAGCGAAACGCATGAAGATCACCACTTTGTGTATCTCCGTCACTAGCAATGCTAATGTCGTGTCCCGCTTCCGAAATAAAGGTACCGCTGAAGGCGTACAGCACTCACTCTCTTCCTGAGCAGTAGACCGATGTAAAGCAACTCCCAAGGTAGGCAAAATCTCTGTCGATAAGGGTTCCATTTTGAACAGTGTGCTGTAGGCTCCACCACCTCCTCCTCCATCCTGACCTCAGGAGCGTCTGCCAGAGCGGCTTCTGACGTCAGCAAGAACCCCCACCAGCCACTGACCAGCAGCCAGTAGGGGAATTTCCCCAGTGTCCTGGCCAAATTTCCCTCATTCACTAAAAATACCACCAACAGCTTAATCTGGTTCAAGGTCAGTTGGCATTCATCTGTATCCCCCTTCCCCGGGTCGTGCCTGAAAATAGGCAGGATTTGTCTAGTGCACTTACCCGGTCAACAAAAGCTAAATGAAATGAAATGAAAGAATCCCACTTCTGGTATTGGACATTACAGTTATTGCTTCCTGTGTTTGGAGTTACTTGGGTGCCCCTGTACAGACCAAACCTAGCCTTTGTGCCGAGTGACCTCTTCCTCCCCGAACCCAGCCCACCTGGTATTGCTGTCAGATGGCAACGGCATACCGGGTAGGGGTTACATAAATAATGGGGAGAAATATATAACATATAAATGGAATGCAGGCAGAATTGTACCTAATTATTATGTGTTTTAAGGTTTTCTTTGTAGCTCTTTAAGATACACTCCATTTCACAGAGCACATCTTGTATTTACTCTTTCTTCACTGTGATAATATCACAAACTATGTGCCCAAACTGGGCATGGCTTTGGTGCCCAAGCAGGCACATCCCTTTCGGTCTCAGGCAAGCAGCCCAAGCAACACCTGTATGAGGCAGTCACTCTGACTTAACAGAAAATTGGCATCCTGTCAGGTTACACCTCGATCGAGGCCTAAGGCACGGCCGAGTTCCACTGAAGTGGTAGTCCTTCCTCACAGAAAGAACCTCTTGAACTCTGGAAAGGGTTTCCTCCATCAGGAGAAGGGCACCCCCTCTTTAGATGCCTTTCTGTCTGATAGCTGCTGCCAAGAACAAGTAGCTTTTCCCAAGGCCAGATTCTAAGAAGAGGTTTCAGAACAGTGGGAGCTCACCTCCCACCAACTGACTTAAACATTTGCTGCTCTTTCAAAACGGAGAACTCAGACTCCTTCCTTTTGGAATGTCCAGGGCAGTCCAGATGTCCTGGTCTTCCAAGGGCATTGAGGCTGGCACCATTGGTCAACCAACCTCTTAAAGGAACAAACTACTGTAACTCCCACACGGTGGTCACATATAATACCTCTGGACTTGGACCAGAGTGGTAAAATCCAGACTGGCTAGTTCAGGTGCCACTTGCCTGAATATTTCTGGTTTGGCGACTCTGGTTTTTACCTATCTGGTTCGCGTGCCTGGACCTCGCGCAAGTAACGCTAGTTCAGCCACACCAGAAGTTACAAATCTAGACCAGTGTGGCAGTGCAATTTTCACCTATACCAAACAATCCCTTTCTGGCATTTCTGCACCCCCGAAAAATATAAAAGACTTCGAATTTCTTTCCAGTAGTTCCCTTGTGATTCTTATTTCCAGGAAGGAAGTGGCTTAAATTAAGTCGTGGAATACAGCATCATGCGAAAGTCTCAAGTACAATCTAGTTGGCCTGGCAATAACTTTTAAGAAATTGGCGGCGACTTTATCACTTCCATAGTGCAATCAAAGAAGCCTGTTCGCTAACCAGCCTGGCGTCAAAAACATCCTGAAACCAGAATAAACTTTTAGTTACAGAGGTCACCCTGCGAAATGAAATTCGGTCAGTCCAACCCGAACTAACTGGCTGCCAACCAGGATTCCTACCGTCGCACTTTCTTTGCCAGCGATCTTCCTTCCTTCCTTCCTCGTCGTCTGGACATCGACCTCAATGGGCAGAGTTTGACAGCAGTGCACTTCAGGACAGAGCTATACTGACTGATTACAGCCCTGAAGCGCAAACAATTTGGTACTACGGTACCTGGTTGCTTGTAATCACGCCCACTTCCTGGTCTGGGACACTGCATATATTTACGCAGAAAGATCGCGGTCATGCAAGCGAAACGCGGACAAATAATAGTACAAATACAGAAATTAAAATAATGCACACAATGGGAGAGGGTGTGTGGGGGGCACAGCCCCCCAGTGCAGGGAATAAGTGAGAAATGACAGTGTTTATAGATGTTCAGCGGTATTAATCTTTCGGTGCAACTAGTCTTTCTGTGCTGCGATGTAGCTGTAACTCAACCCGAATAGTTAGTACACAACTTCATCGGACTGGAGTACGGGCGGAGGGCGAAGCGCCCCCACAAGAAAGAATACTTACACAGCACTTTATTTTTCTGAACACAAAAACACTTTAACTTCGAGTGACAGCAACTTATGTGGGGGCGCAACACGGCCGGGGATCTAGCCGAATACTCCCAATAAGATGCAACACATTGATTCGTTACATAAAGGCTTTTTCTCGTCACTAATAGTGTCTGTGTCTTTTATTTCTGTTTCTCCTGCTTACATTTTACGGCATCTTCACTGAGGTGGCCGTCGCTCCGCGCTCCCAAATACCGTGCTACCGCTGAAAGAAGCGCACCACACTGCATCGACCGAGACGCCGCACTTATTTTCCGGTGGTTCTCCACTCCAGACCGGTACATCACTGAAGCAGTTAAAAAAAATCCTCATTACGTTTCTCCTTTGATTATAGCACATTTCACAATCCAGTTAAACAGTGCTTCTGTGTTTTAGGTTTCCGAAACCGGAGTTTCTTTTCTACTGCAATATAAGAACCCACAGTACATTGGAACCACCTCCCTTTCTAGCTTTACTACGGATGGAACATGCTTGCTGTCTGGCCCTACCATTCAAGAAATGGGTGCAATTAAAGTTATTATCTTGAAAGACCCAAACTGTAGAGCAGGAATCAAATGTTTACGCATCAATTTATTACCAAACACAAGTTTCTATGGCGTTCATTTTCTTTCCCACTGTCATGCCCCACAATCCAGGGCAGACTCCAGTGCCTTTTAACTCATCCACCCCCTTCCTCCTTGCAGGTGGCACAGGCGACCGTGCGCAACATGGCCGTTGATGGTAGACTAGAATTAGCTGGGAGTAAGGCTAAAGTTTGCTTTGGCGGCGGAGCAAAGTTTTGATTCGCTAGAGCGCTGGTGACGAGAGGCAACGTTGCGCCACAACAACAGTCCGCCGCTCGACTCCCCTTTCCTTTTGCCAATTCCCATTTTGTTTAGAATTCCGAAGATAGAAGGCGTTTCCTTCGACAGCAGTGGCCGTTTCTGAGCTGTACGGAGGGGAAGGCAAAGTCGGGGTGCTGCCCGAGTTGGGGGCTGCTGTGTTTGGGTTTCTGCCCCAGTCAGTAATAATACCGGGACAGAGAGAGCGCGAGATAAGGAAAACTCTGCGAATGCCCCTTCCTGCCCATTTCAAGACGTCATTTCGTTGCTGAATACCTAATTATCTCGGGTGAAGACGGGGGCCCAGAAGAGTGGAGGTGAGAGCGGCTGACAGTCAGGAAGATGCATTTTTCCATCCCGGAGACCGAGGTCCGGTCTGGGGAAGGCGGATCAACATATGTGGTAAGTGTTTCCGAGACACGTCGAAACAGGGACACGGATTATCCGTAGAAATTGTGGTCCTCGACTTTATAACCCTGTCCCCCCCCCGTGTGTGTCTCTCTCTCTCTCTCCCTTCTAAAACCGTTTTCTGGCTCCCTCATTCACTTTTCAACTGCTTGCCAGCAGCACAGGAAAAACTGCAGGCGCAGCAACATTTTGATGCGAGTGTGGGATTTCTCTCAGTTTATTACACTGCTGTCGCAGCCGAGTTGTTTTATAGTTTTCAATGATCGTGGTGGAGTTTTATGGTCTGTTGTGATGGTGTGGTGTATCTATTCATATTTCAGTTGTTTTAAGAGGCGAAGCTGGGTCTGGGGGGTGCCCCATCACCTACATAGTATAAGTGGCTTATTTGTCTTTGTCCCTTGTAACAGTGAACGATTTAGGTTTATTTTTATTACAGTGTTGTAAATTAAATATAAGGGTTACGTTGATCCTTGGAAATTACCAGATGACTACTAGAACGCTAGAGAGGTGCCAGACCTCAAGTACTGGCACAGAATCTGTTGTGTATAAATTTAGGGTCTAAACAGTCATTCCTTATGGAATTAACAAATCCAGACTATAAAGCACCAGCACCCTTAAAACTGTTCTACCTGATTGTTGTTTGCATATAATATAGCCTCTTTAGTGAATCTGGTTCTTAATTTTTTCCAAACTGTGTGTATATGTATATATGTGTGTGTGTGTGTATTTGGCATCGTAACCCCCAATGCCAGTGCTATCAGAATTGTTTGCTGAGTTGTGGCACAAAGGAATAGTCAAGCTACATTTTATTGCACAAGGTTTTTAGGACAATAGCAACTGGGATATATTTGAATTGGTGATGTGCTGTCAAATTTTTAATACCCCCCCAGTGGAAATGGAGAAATTAACAGGCTCTGGGCAGATGAAGTTGGCTACTTCTTCCATCCTGCCCACTTGGGATCATAGGATGCTGTAGTCTTGCTTCTGACCCCCCCATCTTTCCCCAGGGGTCAGTCCCCAAGAGGTTGTACAGAGGGTGTTTAAGTTGTGAAGGAGACTGATGATGGCAGTCACTCTAGTGGTAGGAGTCTGGAACTGAAGGCTGCTGATAGCACTAATAGCCAGGTAAGGTACAAACATTTTAAAAACACAAGTGATCAGACATCAGGAGCCCGATATTTAAAAGTTTGCATGGGTGCTAACGGAGTCTTTGCCCCTGCAAACCAGGGTTTGTGCCGGAGCCCCATATTCAAAAGGGGCATTTGCGCAGACAAAGAGGGTTGGCGCCTGCGCAAAACGTAATATTTATGTGTGGGCAGGGGGAAGGATGTGGCCATGAATATGTGTGCTACCCCTTATTCACTGGTTTTAGTACGGTCCTTTTTGGGCAGTGCATATACTGCCAAACAAAACCCGACTTACTCCGGGCAACCCTAGCAACTGCCGGAAATGATGCAGCCACATAGCCAGTTGGCTTCTGGTGGAGCACACCCACCCCCTGTGGTCTCTGGCACCCCCCGACCGATCGCTGGCCCATTCTTTAATGTGTAGTATCCCTGATACCAGTGATTTCCCCTCCCTCCAATCCTGACCGCTGCGTACATAAATATATCCCTGGTGCCAGTGGTGTCCCCCTCCCTCCGATCCCAGCCCCTGCATACATACATATATCCCTGGTGCCAGTGGTGTCCCCCTGATCCCAGCCCCAACGTACACACAACCTCTCCCTGTCGTCCAGTGGTCCCCCCCGCTCCACTCACCATATCCACAGCAGTGGTGCAGTGGGTGCATACGGTGACTTGCACAGCCTTCCTCCCACCTCCTCAGCCAGCCACCAGAGCGCGTTACCATGTCCTATAAATAACAGTCGCACTCCCTGACTATATATACAGCAGCCATCTGAGGAGGTGTGAGGGAGGGCTGTGCCGATCACACAATATGCACCGCACAGCACCACCATTGTGAATGCGGTGCGAGAGGGGGTGCTGGGGACCACTGGATGCCAGGAAGGGCTAGGTATGTCGGGTTGGATTGGGGCACTACTGGGCACCATGCATATATGTATGTATGTATGTATGTATGCAGGGCTGGGATGGGGGACCATTAGCACCAGGGATACTATATATAGTAGAACCCCGATTATCTGAACTGCTTGGGAGACATGAGTTTAGTTTGGATAATCAGGAGTTTGTAAAATGGAGGTTACCCATTGGCACTGCTGTTTAGTTACAGTACAGTAGCAAAGTCTGCACCAGCCCCATCAGTGTTTTTCTAATAGCAGATTGTGCACTGTTTCTAAACTGTAAAGGTTGTGGCAGTTATGGCAAAGCGACCACAAACCGCAAACCAGAAACAAGTTGAAACCCCATCTGAAACAGTAAAACAAAAGTGGCGCTGCGTGCAAGTTGTGAAAAATAATTAAAAAAAAAAAAAAAAAATGGCTTTATCTTGATATTGTATAAGTTGCCACTTAAGAATCGGTGCAGTGTAGGAAACTTAGGGAGGTAGCTACAACCTTATCTGTGCAAGCTTATCTTTACAGTCACGATACCAAACAGTTGCATGCCATGCTGTGATCCCCACAGCACTGCACGTAGCACCACAAACCCCGCTACCCACTCACCTTAACAGCTATTCATTCAACACCAACTTAGGAGGAGAATACGGACTTGGTCTCTTCCCCCCCACCCCATGTGCAGTGCAAGGTGTTTTACGGTACGATCAGAGAACCAGCTGCATGCTGTGAACCATGCTACACCACCTGCTCTCACCTTGCTGCCCACTCACCTTGTCACCTACTCAACTCGCTGTTCTGCAGTGCATGCTACACTGTCTGCTCATTCACCACCCACTCACCTCGCTGATCTACTGTACATGTTACACTGCCCACTGACCTCACAGATCAGCAGGAGGACTGTATTATACACTGCTGCACGGGACTGCAAGTGGGAATACGAGGACACTGATACAGTCGTGGTACCGCTGCACAGAAAAAATTCTGTCCATTAAAAGCTGGTGCTATGGAGTACAGTTCATTAAATAGGGCAGTTCAGTAGTATCGGGTTCCTTAGATTGAGCCTGTACTATATGGTCTGGCAATTGGCAGAGTATGGGTTCCACTAGCACCAGGGATAGGTATACATGGCTGGGACAGGGCTATTGGGGGGTGGGGTGCTGCGCTAATCAGCCTTGTTACCCATGCAAATAAGCCCATAATTGGCATACAGATGGCCCCTTGGCACCTTGCATGCCCAATGGGCTCATCTGCATGGGTCCCTTTGAATATTGGAAATTGCTCTCAGACGTTATCCATTCTGGTGGCGTACTTCGGGAACTCTGACAGGGCAGTGCCAAGTGGCTTAGATGGCTAGTCCCATACATGTAAACATGCAAGAAAAGATAATCTTAGTACATTTAGGCAGCCCCCTTCCTCTGATTACATTACAGTCTCAATAGAGTGCCTCCAGCCCCATTTCCGAACTCGCATCATAATTATGCTATTTTCAGAGGTGGGGCTGCAGTGCTTGGCGGTTGCCTTACTCGTACATGGAAGGTACGAGCTGGGCTTTATGAGGGAAATATCTTTAAAGCCACGGTTTAGAAAATATTAATTTATAGTTGGAAAAAGATTCTAGGGCAGGCAACTACACATATGACTTGCCTGCCTGGAGCAAAAAATACTTGGCAGTTGCTCTTTAAAGAGCTAGTGTACTGCCTAAAACTAATATTCATTTTTAAAAGCAGTCAACCATCACGTTTTGTATCTGAAGTACTTTTTCTTTCACCTTAGGCTAAATAGAAGATAGTTTACCTGGTGTGTGGAACAGCACTCTGCCCAGCAGCTGACATATCTAGCTCTGTTTCCCCCATTACATATTCAGCATTGTGACCTTACTGACTGTGACATCACTGCTGCTTAGGAACAGCCATTCAGTAGCTGCCAGGTCAGTCACCTGTGAAACTTAGAAACTGAGAATTTAACGGCAGATAAGGGTTGACAGGCCCATCCAGTCTGCCCGTTCCCTACCTACTAACAAAGCCGCAGATCCTACTTTATCCCTGGCTTTTACCTCCTCTTTTGTTTTGATAGGGTTCCCCTATGGCTATCCCATGCAGTTTTGAATTCCCCTGCTGACTTTGCCCCCACCACCTGTGCTGGTAGGCTGTTCCATGCCTCCTCCACGCTTTCTGTGAAGAAGTACTTTCTCACATTGCCGCTTAGTCTTCCCCTCTCCAAACTCAAATCATGCCCCCTTGTTCTAGAGTAAATCCTTTTCTGAAAGATGCTCCCATTCTGTACCTTATTTACTCCATTTAGGTATTTAAAGGTCTCTATCACGTCTCCCCTCTGTCTCCGCTTCTCCAGGGTATACATATTAAGTGCCTCCAGTCTCTCTTTCTTTGACCTTTGATGCAGGCCCTGCACTATTATTGTCGCCCTTCTCGGAACTGCCTTTACCCTATGTCCTTTTGGAGATGGGGTCTCAAGAACTGGACAAAGTACTCCAAATGAGGTCTCGCCAGTGACCTGTACAGTGGCATCACCACCTCTTTTCTTCTGCTGGTGATCCCTCTTCCTATGCTCCCCAGCATCCTGCTGGCTTTCCTCAAAGCCGTGGCACATTGTGTGGCCACATGTAGGTCATCCGATATGATTACCCCCAGATCTTTTTCCTGCTTGGTGTCTGCCAACAGCTTCCCTCCCAAGATGAAATCCTCCCCTGAGTTCTTGCGTCCCAATGTGTGATTTTTGCATTTCTTCGCATGAAATCCTAGCTGCTATACTCTGGACTAATTTTCCAGTTTGGCTAGGCCCTTCCTCATTTTTTCCACCTCCTCTGGAGTTGCCACCCTATTGCAGATCTTGTTGTCATCTGCAAAGAGGCACACCTTCTCCTCCAGCCCTTCTGCACTGTCACCAACGAAGACTCTAAACAGTACACTAAACTGTCAGTGAGATCACAATGCTGATGATGCAGTGTGGGGGGGCAGAGATAGATATGTCAGCTGCCAGGCTGAGAGCGGTTCTACACATTCAGCACAATATTATCACTTGGAGAACTTTCTAATAAGCAAAAGCAAAAAGAAAAATACTTCAGAAATGAAAAGTTACAACTGACTACTTAACATTTGTGTCATTTTCTTGTCTGTCTGATTTGTTTCCACTAGCTCTTAAAGCAGTAGAATAGAGCAGATGAGGGGTGAAAAGGTCCGTTAAATGACTTGGTAGTTTTTCTTACCAAAATTTGGCGCAGACCAGGGTGATGTGGAGAGAGTGTCTAATAGAGGGAGGGGCCGATACCAGTTCTTTTTACATGGTACACTGGTAGGAACTGGATGGGCATGCCAAAGTGAGTCTGCAAAGGGTGTTTAAACAGAGGGGTGAGTGTGGGGAGTATAGTAATGGAGGCTCTAGAGTAGACCGCATCACCATAATGTAACAGGAACATCATCTGTTCGACCACATGTTTTTCTAGTGTTCAGGGTGAGGCAGCTATTCACCCTGCATTGAGCTTCAAACTGTGGGCAGCAAAGTCTTAGCCGCTGATTTTGCTTTGAGGTGCTGACCCTGGACTTGACCACTTGATTCAGTTCGAGTCCACGTGACCAAGACTTCCTGATCAGATGTCTGGATGTGCTTAACAACCGTTGCATACCATGCATCATCACTCGGGAAATACTCTCCATTTAAAATGATCTGTCTGGCATACTGCTGCCAACACAAGTCTAAAAGATTACCATTTGGAGGTTCTAGCACTGGTTGTTGCAGCATGGTCTTGTGGCTAGAGCATGGATGTAGGAACCAGGAGACCCAGGTTCAAAATCTCATTGCAGCCACATACTCACTGAAGGACCCTGAGGAAGTTCCTCTGTGTTTCAGTCCACCCATCTGGAAAAAATGGGGAAAACAAGACTCCATTGAAACAGATGTTGCATCCTGGGAAAATAGACTGTTAAATAAGAAAAGACTACTGCACAGAGGAAGTGTATCCCTAGTGAGTCTCTTTAGTATGGGAGGGGACTTAGGAGAATGTAAACACTACTGGGGAAAAAAAGTGTTTTGCATATGACTTTCTTGTAGCATTAGAAACAAAAATGATATTGAGGAAGAAAAAAATGCAGCTTAGCTGGGAAGTATGCCCAGGCTGCCTTCAGCTCTAGCCAGGTGCTGCCAGATAGCTGTGGCTGGTTAGCCCAAGCTTCCCAGAGCTATGTTTCCTCCCTCATACTGTGGAGAAGTAAAACTTTGTTTCATCTGTAAACTTAAAATATTTGGGGAACTTGGTTTTAAGTTTTGTACCCATATAAGGACAAGTTTGGTTCAAACAGGGAACATATTTTAACTATCTAATGGTTTAATTTCTCTATTGAGTATAATTTTGGTTCAACGTAGTACAGTAGCTTGGAGGCAGAAAAGACTGAGTCCAACTTGTCCACTTACCCTGTCGTATGGTAGTGATTATGCAATAGATTTAACAAATCCTTTAACCTGATTGGTCAGAGAAGGTCTTCACCTGTGAGTAAATCCTGTAGTAACCCAAGGCTAGGAAGGGCAATTATAAAAAAGCAGCACATAACATGATTAATCAAATTTTTTAATTTATTTTACACATGGTCCATTGTATATTCACATAAATGCTCTCCAGAACGTGGGTAATTGAGGGTTTACCTACTTCTCGTGTGGTTGTTACTTAGCTGCACCTTATTATGACACACCACATAGGCGTTGGTAAATCCACTAATAACCCATACCCTGCCATGCCACATTGCTTTACTATACTCTTATTTGAGTATTTGAGTAGTGGCATATACAGGCATAACTATTTCAGTGCTATCCCAGCTCATGCAGTGTAACCTACAATGCCGTACTCCCTGAAGAATCTGTCAAGTCCTACTTAGAAGAGTTCTAGCTTCCAGTGTCTCACTGGGTAGCCGACTCCCTATGCTGATCACCCTCTGTGGGAAGTAATGCTTTCTGATGCTTCCCCATATCTGCTGCTCCCCCCATTTTTGAATGCATGCCCCCCCCATTTGAGTGCATGCCTCTTAGATCTGCTTTCACTCACAAGCTCAAACTGATGTGCAGCTCCATTAGCAGATTTAAAGAGGAGTGGGTCTGTCCAAAACCACATCATTAGGAGCAGCAGATTCCCAATAAGCATCAGGCCAAATCTAAGCTGTCTTAAGAGGCTTGTTGTACATCTTTTTATAACCCTGATTTAATTTCCTGTTCAGAAAAGATGGTGTCAGTGAAGAGCTACCAGTGATGTTGGCTGTAGAACTCCTAGCCTAGTTTTCACTGCCAGCAACATTATATGACGTATTTCTCCCAAGTTTTTTTTCTGTTTATGACTCTTCTGTTGTTTACTTTGGATTCTGGTTCTTGGGCCTGCTGCCTGCTCCTGGATCCATTTAGTTGAGCCAGCTGTCATCTGTAATGATACTCCAAGACACGGTAAGTGGATGCAGCGTATACTTTACTGGTACAGCAATGCACAGTTACTTGGTGCTTAATGCATGGGGCACTGCCAGCCTAAACAAGTCTTATATAGGATGTAGTGCGCATGTGCACTGCGCTGATCCTCTGTTACGTCATATCATAATCCCATCATTACATCTCCCTGTTAGCTTGAGACACTCAAAACAAAAAAAAAAATATTACTTGTAATAAAGTGTCCTTAGATAGAGTTCAGTTTGTATAGTCCTTGTAGAGAGTAGGCTTCTTTATTTCTCGCCCACTGACTCTGCTTACTCTTGGGGTCCTGTTCCAGAGGTTCTGACTGGGGCAGAACACCCAAAGGCTTGGCTTGTGTCAGCCGATTGCTGGAGGGCTTGACTTGCGTCATCTGATCACTGGTGGGCATAATCTGCATCCTCTGTGGCAGATCCTCTGTCACTGGCACATTGGTGCCTGTGTCGTTCACCAACAAGTCATCCTGTTCTCCAGCTCTCTCTCTCTTCCCAGATACGTGACTTTTTTCTGTGGCGAACTAGCCTGTGGCTCGGGGGTCAGTGGCAAATCTCTCCTGTTTCTCTGGTAAAGTTTTCATTTGCCTTGACTATCTATGAGCGAGGCTCTTCGCATGGCCTGCCACAACCACAGGGATCCACATGTTTTCAGGGTTTGTTAGGTATATAGGCAGTCCTGTGTGCAAAGCAGGGAGCTGTCTGGTGCGTTTGTTACAATAAAGATGCTGTTTCTTCTGATTTTCTGGTAGTGTTGCTTGCACATTAGTCTCATCAGGCCTGGTTGGCAGCAAAGTTTTTGTTTCCCCTTACACTTACATACACTCATACAGTCTAATTTCATGGCTTACTCCCTTCTTCCTCACTTACCGACCTTTTCCTTAATGACACCCTCTGCTCTCCATGGTTATTTCTTCCATTTGTATTACCTGTTTTTTTTTTTTTGTTTTTTTTTGCTACCCTCCTCGCTGCACCAGTATCCTCTCTCTTCTGGGATCCCTAGGTCATGTATGCTCCCGTAGTCCCGCCCCAGGTATCTCCCTCCAGGTACCAGCCAGCCTGTCCCCATCCTGCCTCGGTTTACCCAGGCGGAGAGGACCACATTCCTCTTGGTCCCTTAAGTCTCGTCGGAGGCTTGCCAGCCCCTTCTATGGAGCCTGGTTATGGGTGTTCTCGGGTCGACTGAGTCCTGTCTCTGAGAGCTGGTGTAAGATTTTCCATTTTCTCCCAGACCTCAGATCGGCCCTGCAAGAGCTAGGAAGGCCTAGGGCTGGAGCATGTCACACGCAAGCTTGATGCTCGCTCCCAGCAGATGTCCTCCCACCCTGCTGTGTGCAGTCTGCTGCACCTCCACCTGTGGTCACCCAGGTGGCGGTATGCCAGCGGGGACTTGCATCCCACCCACCGGAGGAGGAGAGAGCAGCCACTGGGCACTCAATCCTCCTCCCCCGGGTTGCGCGCCGCGAAACGGTAGTTTTACTTGCGCCCGGGCCGGCTGGACCTGTTTTTGTTTTTGTGTACCTTGTTCTGTTCACATGGTATATCTCCTGATAATTTTTTGTCCAGGGTCCTCTCTGTTCATTGCATAAGTAGGCACCTATGAACTCATGAGTGGTCTAGTTTGTATGTCTCTGATATATTGTATCCACTTTAACTCATTGTATGTAAAGCGCTTTACTTTGCATGTTCTGATATATTGTATTCTCTTTAACTCACTGTATGTAAAGCACTTATAATTTGTTATCCTGTTAAGTTTCTGCATGTCTGTACTCTCCCGGGTCGTGCCTGAAAATAGTCATTTTATGGCTAGTGCACTTAAGTAATTGTGCTGGGGATCTCAGTCCTTACAGTGGCGTATTTCTCAATTTGAGGAGTGCCAAGTAGGGATCCTTTCGATCCTTTTGCACGTTTTTGAAGTGTTTTTACAGTTTGGGTAGCTGTCTATCATACCATTGCTTTGGGGGTATTTTGGTGATGACATGATGTGTTTAAATTTGTAGCTTTTTGCAGACTGCTTAAACTCAATGCAAGCAAACTGAGACCCATTGTTGGTGACAAGTACCTCAGGAGTGCCATGCCTTGCACATTGGGATTTTATATGGTTGATGACTGTCTCACTAGTTGCAACTTGCAGTGTGGATATATATATTTTTTATACCAGACTTTATTCAAATCACTTAAAAAATTGACAACGTACAAATGACTTGTACAAAGTTGGTTTCAAATCTGCGATACAACTACAGTATATCAAAGGCATCTTATGAAATAGAAAATAGAATTCAAGACCATAGTAAGTTCATAGTTGTACATTGCACCAAAAAGAAAGACCTATGAATCTAACTGGTATAATATACATAATCTAAAAATAAACAATGATTCCTTAATGGCCATAAAATAGTGCATTTGAAAACCATGTATAGCTTGGGGATAAAAAGTCAGTATATTATGATTAAACCAGCAGACTTGGGCCTGCACAAGGACAGGTGGTGCTACAAAATAAAAAATGCAAAACCTAGAAAACTGAGCACTTACCAAAACCTCAATCAGATAAGGGTACATGTCTCATTTAAAAAAAAAAAAAAGAGATATTTATTGCATAAAATACATATGCCTGATGTATTTCAGATGGCTCACCACCCTTTCTCAAAGGCTAAACATCCCATAATGACCAAACAGTTAAATAGCAAATTCAAAAAAGTCACACAGAAGCAGACCATCTGATTGGCTAAAAACACTTCCCCATTAAAGATATATTCCTCTCACCTCATAATACAATACCAGTGTGTGTAGCTAAAAATGTCTTATTGTTCATAATGAAGTTAATCATAAACAATAAGAACACCTATTGATTCTAAAAATTTAGAATAAATATATAATCAGGTGGGGGGGCGCGAATATCTGGGTAGGGGAAGAAACCGGAAATACGAGCAGAGAAACAGCAACTGGAGCATAATATAATTCAAAGTATATTACAATTCCTTGTACCACTAGCTTAGAATGTGCAAACATACTGAATCAGAAGCAGCGGCCATAAACAAATTGCTTCTTTTTCTTCAGGAAAGGTTTCAATTCAAAACCCTGGTTTAGACCTTGATCTCTGTCAGCACTCAGATTGATTATCCAGGATGCCTCTCAAGTTAAAAGCAGGTCATTTAAGTTCCCACCTCTAGGTTTCGAGTACACCTTGTCAATCCCCATAAAACTTGAATGTGTGCTCTTGTGGGTTCTGGGAACTTGCAACATGTGCTGCGGTTGCATAAGTTAGACCCTTTTTATTTCTGGCTCAAACATGTTCACAATTCTAATACGAAAACTCCTTTTTGTTTTCCCAACGTATATTTTCCCGCAGCTACATGTTGCCAAATATATCAGACCCTCAGAGTTGCACGTGATCATTGGTCTAATTTCATAGGTTTTGTCAGTGATACTATTAACAAAATTGTCACCTTTTTCATAACTGTACAGACACTGCATCTCTTGCATGGATGGCACCCTCTAATTTTATTCTGCAGTCAGGTGCTATTATTGCTGCTTTTGTTAACAAAGTGGCTATTAACTATTTTGTCCTTTGTAGTGGGCGCTGTCTTTAAATGCCATTTGTGGCGGTACCATCGACATTTCTTTCAGCCCTGGATCACTCTGCAGAACCCTCCAGTGTTTCTTAATGATTTCCTCACTCTCCCTAGCCTATGTGGAATATAATGGAACATAGATACATAGATACATAGACAGTGTCGGCAGACAAGGGCCTCTGGCCCACCCAGTCTGCCCATTTGAGCTTGGAAGTTCAGTTTATGTTTTTCTAGAAGTCTGTTGCCCCTTACCCCTGACCTCCAGAATTCCTTTATGTCTATCCCATGCATTCTTAAATCCCGTGATTGTTTCAGCCCCCACCACTTCCTCTGGCAGGGTATTCCACTTGTCCACCACCCGTTCTGTGAAGAAACTCTTGCTCACGTTTCCTCTGATTTGTCCTCTCTCCAACTTCTTTCCATGCCCGCTAGTCCTGGAACATCTTTTTCGCTTAAAAATAGTGTATTCCTGCACCCTGTTCCTCTCTATAAGCTACCTGTATGTCTCTGTCATGTCCCCTTCTCCCTCCTCTCCTCCAGGGAGTACATATTCAGTTCCTTCAACCTGTCCTCATAGGACTTGTGATGCAATCCATGTACCATCTTTGTTGCCCTCCTCTGAACCTTCTGTACCCTATGTCCTTACGTAGGTAAGGTCTCCAGAACGGTACATTGTACTCCAGGTGGGGCCTCACTAGTGTCTTATATAGTAGAATTATGACCTCCCTTTTCCTGCTGGCGTGCCCTTGCTTATGCATCCCAGCATCCTATTTGCTTTACCTGCTGCCTTGTCACACTGTTTCCCTACTTTGAGGTCATCAGAGATGATAACCCCAAGATCCCTTTCCTGCTTGATGCATTCAAAATCCTCACCCCCCAACTGATATATTGTGCCAGGGTTTTTGTGCCCCATATGCATTATCTTGCACTTCTTTGCATTGAATTTCAACTGCCAAACCCCTGACCATTCTTCAAGTTTCTGCAGGTCCCTTCTCATTCTGTCTACACCCTCTGGTGTGTCTACTCTGTTACAGAGCTTTGTGTCATCAGCGAAAAGTGAAATTCTGCCTTCTATGTCCTGCGCTGATGTCACTGATGAAGATGTTGAATAGGACTGGTCCCAGCACTGATCCCTGTGGTACTCCACTGGTCACTCTTCCCTCTGTGGAGTGACAGCCATTTACCACCATCCTCTGTGTCCTGCCGCCCAGCCAGTTACCTACCCACTACACTACCGTCCTGCCCACACCCATATTCCCCAGTTTGTGTAATAGTCTTCAGTGTGGCACAGTGTCAGAAGCCTTGCTGAAGTCCAGATAGGCCATGTCCACTGCCCTCCCCGATCCACTTCCCTAGTCACCCAGTCAAAAAATTCAATGAGGTTGGTCTGACATGAACTCCCCCTGGTGAAACCATGCTGCCTTGGGTCCTGTAGTCCATTGACAACTAGATGTTCCACCAATCTCTCCTTCAGTAGTGCTTCCATGATCTTCCCCACTACTGAGATGAGGCTGACTGGTCTGTAGTTGCCCACTTCCTCTTTGTTCCCACTTTTGTACAAGGGGACTACATCTGCTGTCCTCCAGTCTTTGGGTACCTCCCCTGTTTCTAGTGATTGGCTAAACAGGATAGCCAGAGGTTCAGCCACTACCTCTCTCAGTTCTTTAAGGATCCTGAGGTGCATCTCATCTGGCCCCATTGCTTTATCAGCTCTTATTACTTCCAGTTCCTTCAGGACCCTTTCTCGTGTAAAGGGACTTGTGTCCATTTCTGCACCATTCTCACCCCTTGTACTCCCTTCAGACCCATTACTCTCCTCTTCCTCAGTAAAGACTGAGCAGAAATATCTGTTCAGTATGTCAGCTTTACTGTTGTCATCCTCCATGCGGCCCCCATCCTCCCCCTTCAGTCTCACTATCCCTCCCTTTGCCTTTCTTTTTTCACTGATGTACCTGTAAAAGGTTTTGTCCCCTCTACTCACTGATTTTGCTATGTGGTCTTCTGTCTGAGCTTTGGCTTCCCTTACTGACCTCCCTTTGCTTCTCCTGGTACTTCTGCCTATCTCCTTCTGCCTGTGTCTTTTTGTATTGCCTGAATGCAATCTTTTTGGCTTTCACTTTCTTTGCTACCTCTTTGGAAAACCATAATGGTCTCCTCTTCCTTTTCCTCTTGCTAACCTGCTTAATGCATAATTCTGTTGCTCTTGTAATCCCCATTTTAAATTCTGCCCACTGTTCCTCAACCCCTGATTCCTACCCCATTCCCTTAATGCCTCTTTCAGGTATCTCCCCATTTTCCCAAAGTCTGCCCCTAAAATCCAGGATCATGTTTTTGTGTGGTTTGGTTCTGCTCCTTCTGTGACTTCAAACCACAATGACTGGTGGTCACTGTTCCCCCACTGTTACCCCCATAATACTGTCCCTGTTTGTGAGCACAAGGTCCAGTATTGCCTTCTGCCGAGCTGGTTCCATGACCAGTTGCTTGAGGAAGGCACCTTGAAGGGAGTCCAGGATAAATCTGCTCCTAGTTGATGCTGCTGCTGGGATGCTTCAGTCCACATCTGGAATATTGAGGTCTCCAACCAGTACTACCTCACCCTTGTCTGCCATCCTTTGGATGGCTAGCATCAGCTCCTTGTCTGTTTGTTCCTCCTGGGCTGGTGGTCTATAGACCACATCTGTGCGGATGGCTGGCCCCATTTTCCTTTCCAGCTTAACCCACAGTATCTCTCCCCCATTTTGTTCCTCCTGGATCTCTGTGGCCCTTATGTCATTTTTCACATATAGTGCCACTCCTCCTCCCTTCCTACCTGCGCTGTCTCTTCTGAATATGTTGTAGCCAGGTATGGCCATCTCCCAGTCGTGGTTATTACACCAGGTTTCAGTGATGGCTACAATGTCCAAAATTGTATCTGGCACTGTCCGTATTTTGTGTTTCTTTGGACATTTGATTGTCTAACAGAACATTCCTATCTTTTTGACCTGCAAATTCAAGCCCACTCCTATCTCTTTCACTATACCCCCGTTCCCTCAGACGATTACTTAGGGCTTCTGCACTCTGTTCAAACTTTTCATCCGTGCTGCAATTTCTGTGGGTGCATAAGAACTGCCCCTTGGGATGTTGCTAATAATGTGTCTAGGGTGACAGCTGCTTGCTCTCAACAAAGCATTACCATCAGCGCTCTTTCTGTATAAGTCAGTAATTCTACTGTCCCTCTTTTTTTTTTATTTTATATATTATATGATTACTTAATTTGTTCGCATAAGTCGGTTCTGTCCAGTAACTAAATGATAATCTCAGTAGAATCAGCTCCCACATTTTAGGGGGTACATCAGAATTTTAAATTAATCAGTGGGATGCTCGGGTATAGAGGAAAGGGGCAGAGAAAAAAAGGAAGGAGGGAGGAACGTGGATGTTTAAGGGGACAAGCCCTCCGAGAGGAAGCCTAGTGAAGGTCTAAGCCGTTGTAGAGCTTCCACCGGGTCCAGCTGTTCTGAAGCTGTGGAATCTGTTGCTGTAGGGAATATGTGATTCTTTCAAATGTGTAGATTGAGTTGACTAAATCCTTCCAATCTGCTGAAGTTGGGAGGTCGGTCCAGCAGCAGCCACCTTCATGACCTTCTAGTAATTGCTTTAAAGACAGCTGCAATTAGTATATCCCATAAATATTTGGCTTCTTTACCCGCCACCTCCATGGGAGGAACACCCAGTAGGGTATGCTGTGGGCCCGGAGGGAAGGACAGCCCAAAGATGTGTAACAGGTGAGCCTGAGCTTCCCCCCAAATAGGTATCAGTAGTGGACAAGACCAGAAAAAGTGGGCCTGTGTGGTCACTTCAGTGCCACAGCCCCTCCAACAACTAGCGGGAATGAATGGGTTTCACCTGGAAACCACCGCCAGGACCCTAAAATATCGAATGTGTAGCTTCCAGAGGAATTCCCACCACCCAGGAGAGGAAGAGGTTTGCCAGGTGTACCTCCAGATCTTTGAGACAGCCTGGTGCAGCAGGTCATAATACATGGGATATCAGCCGCAGGTGTCATTTTCTCTTGATGACTTCTCAGCAGTTGACCCTGGAACCTCCCCCTAACGTTACCACGTGGTGTCTGTATTGCACATATAAAAAGGTGAGGTCCCAGCTACTACTCCAGTTATTTTCAGCCGCGACCTGCATGCAACAAGTCCTCCTTCAGAGCTTCAGAGCTCTGCTTACCAGTCGTCGACGAAGAGTTGTACTGACCAAACGTTCGTTCTGAACGGTTCATCTACTAATGTCTTCGGATCCCTTATTCCAAAAGTGTACCTGTGGTCACAGAATCGCTACAGTGGACCTCCACAACGTCTGTGTTCAGTGCCTTGGTCCTGAACACGACACCCGGGATTGTATCCTCTGTAAGCAGTTCAACAAGGCCACCAAACGTCAAAGGCTTCAGCAGCTTTGCGAGTTCCGAGCAGCAGCAAAGCTCCAAGCCCAGGGAGTCTTCATTCTCCTCAGGGTCTCACCGCTCTGCGGGTGAGCCCTCCTCCTCGTCATCGGGACAGGGGCTTGGTAAGAAACATGCTAGCAAAACCAAGCATGTTTCTGTTGTGCCCTTGTCGTCACTCCATTTAGCACCGACATACCAAACGGTAAGTATTGAAGGTTCCCACTGTAAAATCGTCTTCTGCACCATCAGCGACTGTTGGCTTCTCTCTTCCCTCGTTGATGGCTCCTCCGATGGTGGGTTCTGGGGTGAAATTGCAGCTTCCATTGCTGCCGTCCCCCTTTGTGGTTTCTAACTATCGTCCATTGGTGATGGCTTCTGGCCGTCTGTGATCCTCTCGTCGAAGACTGGCCTTACCACAAAGGGCTCTATGTCAGTGCCCTCATTGACGATACTGGGGTCCTATACACACCTCTCATCGACGTCTACTCACTTGGTTCCACTACCTTGTTCAATAATGTCAGTGGTCCCTAGTCACTCAGTACACTTTACCTTGGCTACGTCCACTGGGCAGATGGCCGTGGTTGATGTCCAGGCTCTAGTAAATACTTTCCTGGACCTTACACAGATGCGTTGCCCCTCTAGTGAAGGGATGGCTCTGGTCTCTGCTCCCTCTCCGTCGTCTTCTGCCCAGCGGATGGCCAGTTCTTCCCCTGTCTCCCCGGGTTTTCACCCTCAGAAAGTAGTCATGGATGACCCTTTCCTGCAGGACTGGGATTTGGCTGACCTGGAGGATGAGGATCGCCTCGTCAGTTCAGGGTGAACCTACCCCTGAACTCCCATGTTCTTCACCAGATGATCCCATATTTTCAGACATTATGATACACCTCCAGAAAATGTTTGGGTTTCAGAGCACTGAGCAGGATGCTTCAAGAAAGAAGTTGACACAGTATTTGGTGTACTGGAATGCCCTACTGTGATCATCTCCCCCCCCCCCCCCACTTTGGTGGACGCCTTTGAAGAGGCTATTTGGGCAGCTTGGAAGCAACCTTTCAAATTCCCTCCGTCCTTGTAAGTCTGATAGGATTTATCAGGCCTCGGTGGAGCACCACGTCCATGTCTCTGCCTCAGGTGGACTCTGTGGTGATCAGTGCCACTGATGATGGGCCCTTTAGACCTCAGCACATGAGTGCTCAACCCCATGATAAGGAATCCAAGAAAGTGGATGTAGTTGGGGAAGTGTTTATGCCTAAACTACTATGTCTCTGTATACTTAATTACATGGGACATCTGAAATATCAGGAGGAAGTCCGAAAAGCCTCCCTGGGAACAGTCCAGTCCCTCCCTGCGGGTTCTGCCCAAGAGGATCTTACTGCCAAAATGTCTACGGCGGCGGCTGTTTGCTGTCACCTGCTCAGGGCCAACTATGATGCCGTTGACACTGCAGCCCATATGTCCTTGGCAGGTGCTTGTCTCAGACGTCACCCCTGGCTCAGAGTATCAGGATTTTCACAGGATGTGCATCAGTCTATCCTTAATGGTCCCTTTAAGGGTGACCAGCTGTTTGGGCCACAGACCCAAGAAATGTTGAAGGACTTACAGGACTCGGGTCGTAACCTTCAATTGGTCCGGACCCAGTACCATCTAAAACCAAATCTGACCTTCAGGGGATCCTCTAGGGGCCGCACCTACAGGGCACGTCCCAGTGCTCAAAGACCACCTGCCAGTAAGTGAAAGACTCAGTTAATATTGTCTGATTCTAGAAATGCTCAGAAAATGTCCAGTTATGTCTCTGCTGCTGCCTGCAGGGCCAACCTTCGGCCTGAAAGTCTTCCTCCGGTCGTGGGACCAGAGACCCTTCCCACGGCCATCAGGGGTGGGTTTTCCTTGCACGTACAAGGGCAGCAAGCCATCTCCTCCAACCTGTAGCTCCTGCAGTTGATCGAGTCAGGACATACACTGGAGTTCACAGAGATTCCCCTTGCTTTGCCACCAAGGGTCTCTCATTACCGCCCCGACCAAGCATTGGTCTTACTGAACGAAATTGATGCTTTCCTCACTAAACATGTCATCGAACTAGTTCCCCTTACACGAAAGGGTACAGGATTTTACTCTCATTTTTTCCTGGTTCCCGAATGGACAGGAGGCTTAACGTCCCATTTTGGATCTAAAGTGTCTCAACCTCTATATCAAATTCCAAAAGTTCAGGATAGTGTCTCTCCTGACACTTCACCCCTTGCTGAACAAGGGAGACTGGCTTTGCTCTCTTGATAAGGACGTGTACCTCCGTATCCTGATGCACCCTTGCTCACAGTTTCTCCTTTTTTTGTTTTGTTTCATGGTCATCATTATCAGTTCGGGGCCCTCCCATTCAGCCTTTCCTCGGCCCCGAAGGTATTCACAAGTCGCAGTGGCCCTCTGCAGGGAAAGCCTGTATGTCTTTCTCTCCTTGGAAGGCTGGCTCCTGAAAGCGTCTTCCCGCCAAAGGCTGTTGTCCCCACTTTCTCAAACCCTGCAGTTTGTTCATCCAGCTGGAGATAGCTGTAAACTGTCAGAAGTCCAAAATGGACCCAGAGCAACACCTCCTCTATGTCGGAGCTGTGTTGGATGCCTCCTTGGGGATGGCATATTTGCCAGTGGCTCGGGCGGATGCCCTGATTGCTTTGACTCGCAGACTAGAGTCCAGCAGATTGGTCTCGGCACGTGACTACCTGCGCCTCCTGGGACATTTGGCTGCCACAATTCCAACGGTCCCCAATGCCAGGTTGAATATGAGGGTCTTTAATTGGTCTCTAAGAGTCCAGTGGGACCAGAAGGAGGACTATTTTGATGCCCCGATCCTGATGTCTTCCCCGGCTCTTCAAGCTCTACAGTGTTGGAAGTCCAGGGACAACTTAATGCGAGGCATGCCCTTTCATTCTCCTGTCCCATGTCTCATTCTGACTACGGATGCCTCCTTGACAGGGTGGGCTGCTCATCTCGTGCACATCTGGTCCCAAGGATCCTGGACACCGCTAGAGACCTGTTTCCAAATCAGTGTCTTGGAGATGAGGGCAGTTCTCTGTTTTACAAGCGTTCGAGATGCTACTTCCCTCCGGTTGCCTTCAGGTGCAGTTGGACAGTTCTACGGTAGTTCACCACCTAAAGCAAGAAGGCACCCACTCATACCCTCTCTGCAGAGAATTAATGAGGGTCTGGTACTGGGTAGTCCAGAGAAATATCCATCTTCTGATGGTCCACATCCCCGGGGTGTCCAACACCCTCGTGGATGCCCTGGGCAGATCCACTGCACTGGCCCATGAGTGGGAAATCCTACCAGACATCTTAAACAACGTCTTCCACCACTGGGGCCAACTGGAGTTGGACCTAGTTGCCTCTCCGAAAAACTACCTCTTTACTGCTCTCTCGAATGAGGTCCTAGAACTGTGTGGTGGGATGCATTATCTCTTTTCTGGACAAGAAGATTTCTTTATGTCTTCCTGCCCTTTCCTCTCATTCAGAGAGTACTACTCAAACTGGCCCGAGATGGGGCATCTATGATTCTTATAGCACCATTCTGGGTAAGACAGATTTGGTTCCCTCTGCTTCTACAGTTCTCGGAACTGGCTCCCCTGCCGCTGCCAATTTGCTGGGCTCTGTTGTCCCAGGCACAAGGCTCCCTGCTACACCAGAACCTTGAATCCCTCCATCTGTACGCCTGAGGACATAGTCCTCTTGCTCTTCAGGGTGTCCTCAAAGGTGGTAGAAGTTCTCCGGGCTGCCAGGAAACCATCTGCGTGATCTTCTTATTCCATGAAGTGGAAACACTTCTTCATTTGAGTGTCTACACCAGACTTGGACCCTTATGAGTGTTCCCCTCAGAGCGTCTTGGACTATTTGCTCTCCTTGTCGTAGGGTGGACTGAAATATCCCTCTGTAAAAGTCCACCTTTCGGCCACTGCCACATTCCATTTACCTGTGGGCAACAAACCATTGTCCCAGTTACCTTTGATCAGAACCTTTTTTTTAAAAGGCATTCTACATCTTCATCCCCCTATCTGGAATCCAGTCCCTGTATGGGATTTGAATTTTGTGCTTGAAAAATAGACAGAGTCCTTTTTGAGCCCGCTGAATCCAGCGAGCTCCATTATCTTTGTTGGAAAACTATATTCTTAGTTGCCATTACGTCGGGTAGATGTATTTCAGAGTTACAGGCACTAATGTGAAAACCTCCTTACCTGCAATTTCATGACAGGGTGACTTTACGCACTAACCCGTTTTTGCCACAAGTTGTTTCTGAATTTTTTTTTTTTTTTTTAATCACTGCTGCTGTTTCTCCCTGCTGCAATGCTAAGCCGGCTTGGGGCATCCAGCTGCCAGCCCTGCCTGTCCAGAGAGCTGGGTGGCTCAAACCGCACCCAGGAGGATCTGGGACGGCCATCATGCCATCCCACTGGAGTGCTGCAATAGAAAAGGGCGCATAAATACTTCAAGCAACAAGCCATTAACAGACCACATAGACAGTACCTTATGAACTGAAATTAAATCAGATAAAGAAAACAGTGGACTTAAAGGGACATGAAGGGAATAAATAAGACTGGCACAGAGGGGCTTTTCAAATTAAGGAGGGGAGGGACATTCGAGGGCACGATCTGAGATTGGAGTGGGGGAGGTTCAGGAGGGAAATGAGGAGACACTTTTTTATGGAGATGGTGGTGTCTGGGTGGAACACATTGCCAGGGAAAGTGGTATCCTGTAGAACAGTGGGCTGCTTCAAAAAGGGATGGGACAGAGTAAGGGGGAATGTCACTGGAGGGGGGAGGGATGGGCAGCTGCAATATAAGGGCTGTTAGCTGCACAGTCGAGCAGACTTGATAGACCATAAGGCCTTTATCTGCTGGCAATTTTGTATGTATGTTTGCAAAGAAACAGATTAAAAAAATCTGGTTTATGTAGCATTGACAAAGTGAAGGCCAGGTGGACCTTCTACTGGACCAGGAAATGTGGGCATTAGGAATCTGAATGTCTGTGCTACATTGACACACCTGTTGCTAACTGATACAGGTGCACATCTTTCAATACAGAGAGCCTTTTCTGAAGCATCATTTTTATTTTTGAGCTTCAGATCCTTTTTGGGGACACCAGTGGTAGGTTAAACACAAGTCTTGAAATACTCCTGACTAAATGGTACAGACTTGAAAGAAAACATGAAGGTTGTGTTGATAAGCAAAGTTATGACTGAGGTAAGATAAGAAAAAGTAATATTTCTTGTTTACTGCAGGGTTTTAAATAATTGATTAGCAGTTTTTTTTTCTTGGGACAATACTAACTGTACAGAAAGTATTTATATAGGTTTTCTAGAAGTGTTATGTTTGTTAAACACGGTGTGGCAAGTGCTATGCATTTTCACAATGTTTTAGCACTTTTATAAGCAAAACGCTAATCAATTTTTAGAGTTAAATAAAACCCTGTACTGTACAAGTACACAACAAGTTCGTTAACAGAAAGAAATTCAAAATGCATTTAAAAACATTCTAGCCAGCTCCATGGCACTGAGTTTGTAGCGTCACTGTGTCACACTGGTGAAATGGTTTGCCCTGAAACTGTCTCTTCTAGCAGAGCTCTGTTGTGCAGTGTTGAGAGGAGGAGTGTGTCAGTCAGAGCCCCACAGCAAGTGATTCGGAGCTGAAACTGGAGCCCAGAGCAGAAGAGAAGGGGTGTGAAGTATGTAATCTGCATACTTCATGCCCCTTCGCTTATGTTGTCAGCTCTGATTTCGGCTCTGTGAATCGCTCGCTGTGGAGCTCCAACAGGATCTACAGTACTATAAAAACCCAAAATACAAAATCCCGACATCCTGATGCGGCAGTAACCCGACAGATTAACATCCCGACCACAGAATGCCCAACACTGGACTTATTTATTTATTTAGCTTTTGTTTACCGGGTAAGTACACTAGACAAGTATTATGCCTATTTTCAGGAACGACACAGGAGAATACAACATGAGGAACAACAGTCAAGGAGACATGGCAAAGAGAGTACAGTTTTTTGTCACAGTAAACAAACGTGGGAAATACATCATTTGACGCTAGGGGAAACATATAGTAGTAAGCACATTTCAGATTATACAGTCTAGACTAGCTAGTTCAACTGACAGATATATGCAGGTCATCATACATAGGAGTGGAGCATAGCTCAAGGACTGGATTGGTCATAATATAACTTATAACATTGTCGTATACACCCCCTAGGCTAGTTGGATCGCGGACAAGTGTATACAGCTCATCAGTTTTCTAAATATGCACATGTTAGACAGAAACAGAAACACTTGGTAGTACAAGTTTCTACCAAGTGACCAAGGTGCAATATGTCATGGTTAGCCTATGACTGTGGAGCAATAATGGGTGTAAAAATGCCCAAGGCTCTTTAGGCAGGAGTAGTTAGAAGTCATTGATACAGTGGGGAAAATATCTCCAGGAATTCAATGGAGACACCCTGGGGAGGTTCAGACAAAACAATTTGACACTTTACTCTAGGGAGGTTTGGGGCAGTCACACTCTGATGCTAGTTTTAGGAAACCCCACAGGGAATTTCAAAAACTCAGATAGGAGGGGGCAGCTCAGATATCCACAGGCAGCGAATTCCAGAGTCTGGGCATACTTATGGCAAAGTCCCGATCCCCCATGAGGGTCCGGGTAGGAGGGACTGTGAGCATCCCTGATGTGAGAGACCTAAGTTGGTAGGGGGTGGGATTCAGTTTAGGCAGAAGCCGGGCCAGCCCCTGGGGGGTGCTAGTTCTGATCACTTTCCCAGAGAGGCATCCCAAACCAAAATCAAGATATCTAGCTGGTGAGAGCCAGCAGAGTTTCTCATATAGCTCACAACGGTGGGTGAGTCGGGGGGGCAGCCAAGGCAAAATGACAAATGTTGTTATTGTAAGCAGTGTACCACCGGGTGAGATGTGTCTTTGGAGAGCGAGCAAATAGGTGCAGCCCATAGCTGAGGGAGAGAAGGAGCACACCCTTCGCTAGGGCAAGCCTGGCTGCCGGTGTAAGGTTATACTTGGCCCTATAGGCCAGACCCAGTTTGCCGCCCTGCAGATGTTAAGGATATGAATACCCATGTCAAGTTGGGGGTCAAGTGTTACCCCCAGATATTTGATGGAGCTCACTATGGGTAGTGAGGATTCATCTGCGCTGGTGACGGGTAAGCAGGCTGATGAGGCTTTGATTTTAGCCATTGAGCCAAAGAGCATAGCCTGTGTCTCTTTCAGGTTCAGGACCGGTTTGTGACTAGTAACCCATGACAATACCCTGTTAAAGTCATCGGTCAGGTTCTGGTTTAGGGTAGTGGCATTCTGGGAGTGAGCCAGGATTACCAGATCATCTGCATACATGGTGGCACTACAGCTGGTAGTAACCATGGGTAGTTGATTGATGAAGAGGGAGAAGAGGAGGGGACCCAGTACTGAGCCTTGAGGCACTCCGGAGGTCACCGGTAGGGGCTCGGAGAGGACTTTATTGAAGCAGGTATGCTGCTTTCTGCCATGTAGATAACCCATTAGCCATTTCATGGCATGGGGGGAAGGCCAAGTGACCACAACTGTGCACCAAGCAGTTTGTGGTCAAGCGAGGATCAAAGGCTTTGGACAGGTCGATAAATATTGCACCAGAGAGTTTGCCCTGGTCCATGGCTGTCCGGATACTTGATGTAACCAAGATTAAGGCTGTGGTGGTGCTGTGTCCCTTACAAGCCGTGCTGGGCTGGGGACAGAAGTTCATGAGTGGATATATTCCAAAGCTGCTCAGCCACTCACCTTTTCAAGGAGCTTGCTAAGGGTTGGGAGAATGGCAACCGGTCGATAATTGTCAGGCAGTTTGGGATTTCCTTGTCTTCAGTACAGGGACAATCCTTGCCTCTTTCCAATGTCTAGGATGGTCCGCAGACCAAGGGATAGGTTGAAGATAAAGGCTACTGGTGAGGCAATGTGTGCAGCACCAAGCTTAAGGAGTTTAGGTTTCAGGTTGTCTAGGCCAGGACTGGAGTACTGGGAGAGGCCAACTAGGCGTTTCTGCAAGTCCTGAACTGATACAGCCCTGAGGTGGAACATTTGACGAGGAGGGTGACCCTCCGGCAGAGTGGAGGGAAGGGGGTGGGACAGAGCCTCATTAGGTGAGAAGAGGGTTGTGAAGGCAGAGAGGTCAGAGAAGTGATTATTTAGGGAGTTGGCAATAGTATGGGGATTATTGCAGGAGACTCCATTTATGACCATGTCCAGTAACCCTGGATGGGAGGATCCGCTGACAAGGGATTTAATATCTCCAGAACCCTCCTGGGATTACTGGCAGAGCTTAGTAGGCGGACTTGCAAAGTCACTCTTTGCTGCCCTGATGGCCTTTTGCACTTGTCCCTGAGGTGTCTGTACCTTTGAATAATCATGGGATCACTGGTACCTTTGGAACGAGCCCAACACTTATCTGTCTCCAGCATCTGGGCTAGGAGATTCCCATTTAACCAGAGAGTAGCGGACCCCCTCACCCTACGAGTGACCTTGGGAGCATGCTTGTCTTGCAAGGCCCCAAAGGTGGAGAGGAAGTAAGAGGTTGCTGCCGAGGGGTCAGTGGCACCATACACCCCAGACCAGTCAGTAACTCTTAGGTCTTCCAGGAACTCCTCAGTATCGAATCTAGAGTAGTTTCTGACATGCATAATTTTGTGTGGAATTTTCGGGGTGGGAATTTTCCATACACAGAAAACCGGTGAGTGGTCAGAGATGGAGTCAGATAATGTACCCGCTGATGAGATCCTGTCAGGACGGTTAGACCTGATCCAGTCCAGTAAGGTGCTGGAGGATCCATTTGCTGTCCGCCTAGTTGGTTCCTGGATGAGCTGGGTCAGGGCAAGGTTGGCAAGCAGAGGCTCAAACTGCTTAACATTACCACTATCCCAGTTAAGGTTTACATCCCCCAGGATTATGAGTTCGTTATCCCCGACTCTGGGACCAATTTTGTCCATGAGGTGAGTTAATCCAGGTAGCCCACCTCTTGGAGGATTATAGGTGCACACCAGGTGCAGTTTCTTTGCGTCCCCAAGTAGCAGTAGGACATGTAGCAACTCATAGGGGGACATGTTTGAACCCTGGTGGGCAATTTGGGAGATTTTTAAGTGGCTCTTATGGTAGATTAGTATGCCACCCCCCCCTTGACCCCAGCTCTGTCCAGTCGGGTGAATTCATACCCAGTGAGTTCACAGGCAGAGTCAGGGACAGAGGGTTTCAGCCAGGTCTCCATCACTCCTAGGATGTCTGGTTTGTAGAGTGCAATCCATGCTAATAGCTCATCACGATTAGGTAGCAGGCTCCTAATGTTAAGATGAGCTATTTTTAGCCCCTTACCCATGCCCCATACGGGAGGGATTTTGTGGGTCAGATTTAATGGGCCAGGGTTGGTTTCAGTATCACCGGCCAGTAGTAGTGCAAGTAGGAGGAGCCAGGGGAGATACCACCTCCTATGTGCTTGACAACCTGGGAGTTTTTTAGCACGGGTTCGCTTTACGCTGCTTGTATACATAAGGCACCGAAGATCTAGACAGCAAGTAACATTGCAGTGCGCTTCGGAGATCACAAGGATATTGGAGAAGGTGTAGTCGGGGACCTCGTAGGTGGACGACCATCCCCAGTTGTCTCCCAGTGTTATTGGGGAGGTGACCATATGCAACAAGGAGAGTCCCACTATAAGACCTACAAGCACTATATCCCTCAGGATGACAGCCAGCACCCTCTCTACCTTTAATATTTGAGTATCCCTATCCTCACTAGATGGGTGGGAGGGGAACCACGTCCACATCTTGGCTACAGGCATAGCACTAGCCTGTGAGATAATTATCAGTCAGCTAACAAGAACTGCTGTAAAGGAAGGAAAGATGGATGTACTAAGGCTGGAAGGAAGTTAGAGATTTGTTATTGGTATGTGCCAAGTAAATAAAATAAGGCCTGCACAGTGCAATTCAAGGCTACCAGCTATGGATGCAGGGGCTGAGGTTTATTTCTGGGAAGGAGTTCCTGCCCTCGCCCTTTGTAAGCACACTTACCACCTGTCGACAGTTATACGAGAACAGGATTTAGACAGCCAACAACCAAGCAGTGCAATTATGCAGAGTTTGTGGTCTGGAAGGGAGGGAGGGCTATGCCCCATGCACCTCCCCCCCCCGGTCAAAGGGGACTTCGCTCTCGCATCTCTTGAAATTATTATCAACTCCAAGTCCGGGGAGACTCCACTGTCGGGCTTTCCGTGGTCGGGATGTTAATTTGTTGGGTTAGTGCTGCGTCGGGATGTCTGTTTCGGGCTGGTGGGTGTCGGGAATTTGAATGTTGGACTTTCATAGTGATACCCTCCAACACGCCTCTCCTCCCAGCACCGCACAACAGGGCCCTTCTGAAAGGGAGGCAGGATTTCAGGGCATGCAGTTTTTAAAGCAACAGCTGTGGGACTCCTGGGCGTTGCAGTGCAAGCGTCTCTGGGACTTGCTAAAATTTCAGAGCATCCCAGGGCCCAAAATGTGCTTAAAGGACAGGGGTACCCGCGTTATCAAGAGCTCTGGTTCATGCCCAGTAAATTAACATTAAGATCGACTCCTGTCTATTAATTAACACAGGATTTTTTTCTCTTTACGTGTAATTTCTTTACATTTCTTATACCTGCTGTGAAGTCATAATCCTCTCCCTATGGCATCACAACCTGTGACCACAAACATGATTTTCTGATATCACAAGCTGGCGAAGCATTGGTGATAGTTGAAGTCTCAAGAGGCAAAGAGCCCGTTTTCATGCAGATTTCTTTAGTAAATAAGAATGGGATGGCCTGAAATTCCAGTGTTTTTTGGACCCATATAGAAACATAGAATTTGATGGCAGAAAAGGACTGCTTAGCCCACTTAGTCTGCCCAGATGTTCATTATCTGTTCAGTCTCCATAGACCCTGTTTGGTCTCAGTCGATCCTCCCACCTCACTGCATTCTAATATACCTATGAGTCTGTTTTATGTCTGCTTGTATCCCCCACTTTTCTATCCTGCACACTTCACTGGCAGTCTATTCCAGGCATTCACTACCATTTCAGTGAAGAAATATTTCTTCACATCTCTCTTAAATTCTCCCCCTCCAGTTTCATTGCATGCCCCCTAGTCCTGGTTCTCATTTGAAAGAGACTCCCCACCTGTACCCTATTCACCCCTTTAAGGTACTTGTAGGTCTCTATCATATCCCTCCTTTCTTCCAGGGTGTGCTTGTTGAGATCCCACAGTCTCTTTTTGTAGGACTTTTCTCGCAAACCATGCACCATTTTAGTCGCCTTCCTCTGAACTGCCTGTGCTCTGTGTCCTTTCTAAATGGTGTGGTCTCCAGAATTGAACATAGTACTGTAGGTGTGGCTTCACCAGCAAGTGATATAATGGCAACACCACCTTCCTTCTCCTGCTGGAGATACCCCTCCCTATGCAACTCTGCATTCCTGTAGCCCTAGCAACTGCCTTGTCACACTCTCCTGACACCTTGAAGTCCTCGGCCATGGGTCCCTTTCCTGCCTTGTGACTTTTAGCACTCCCCTGATCATATACTCGGCGCCAGGGTTTCTCTGTCCTGGGTGCATTATTTTGCACTTATTTTTTGACCATTCCTCGAGTTTCTCAATATCTCTGTGCATTTTTCCACCCCTTTTGAGTGTCCATCCTATTGTGGATTTTGGTGTGTCTGCAAAAAAGGCATCTAACCCCAGGAATCCTTCAGTATATATTCACAAGTTGCATCTCGGTTCACTAGATTGAATTGCCCTGGAGACAGAATTTAAGCTGATTAGGGAATTTAGAATTAGAATGAAATTCAAACTCTGCACTGTGGTCACCCTCCCTCTAACTGCCTTTCTTCAGATTTGTTTCTCCGCTTGAGAGAGCAGTTGCCCTGAAGTACAGTTCTACTCTTGTGGTCTCCAGAACCATTTTACGATTTTATTTCTTTTACATTTATTTATTTTAGATCCCTCAATATGCTACATTATGGTGTTATTTTTTATTTATTATATAATTTTCATGGTTTCTCCATTTCCCAATTGGTTCCCAAGAACCGGAGAAGGCTGTGAGTCCTCATGGTTCCCTCCTATGGGGAATCACTTACTGTCTTATTAAAAGTTTTAAATATTGCTGTAATTTATCGTGCCTTATTTATTTTTATTGTCACTTCAACAACACTTGGTTCCATTACAGAGAGAACTGAACTGATCTCACAGTTCAAAATCTTAATTTGACGGCCCCTTTTTAAATTTGGTTGGGCTCTGTGGTTAAAAAAAACAAAACTCTTGCGGTTCTGTTCTTAAAGGGAACCAAATGGAATTTAATATCCTGTAGCCCTTGTTACATACTTTGGGCTCATTTAACCTTCTTTTGGTAAATTTTAGGAACTGAATATATTTTTCTTGTGTCTCTCAGTGTTTGGCATGCTTGGCAGACCTATTTAAAATAAAAAAAAAAAAAAGGGCAGGCCTTAAAAATTGCACAGAGTGTTTTCAGTTCTTGTTAAAGGCAGACTGCCATGAGTTTTGTTTAAGGGGGGCTTGGTCCTGACCATGACTTTTAAAACTGTGAACTCTGTAAAACCGTTTTGCCCTAAAACACAATGCCAAGAAAGAAATGGCCTCCACTTCCTACATGCCTTATGGAAGAGGAGGTAGAGGTGTAGGGGTTACTACCCAAAGCCCTGAAAGCAGTATAATGTAGTGGTTAAGAGCACTGAGCTGCAAGCCTGGAGACCTGGGTTTGAATCCCCTTTTCCCCCACTTGCATACTGTGTGACCCTGAGCAAGACACCTAACTTCCTTGTGCTCCCAGGTCGCATCTGGAAACAAGCTTTGGTTTAGTGTGCTATTCCTGGTTAAACAATGTTCCCTCCCCAGCCCCTCCCAGTTCTGACCAGGTCACCTAGTCATTGCGGCTGGGGGAGGGTTGGTTCACTTCTTCCAGGAATGGTTAGAATCACTACAGAAAAGTGGGTCCTGGATGTAGTAAGCCAAGTTTTGTACCTGCAGTTCAGAAAATTCCTCAAATGGCAGAAGCCAAAACTGTTCCCACCTCACATCCCAACAGAAAAAAATCCAGTTGGAACTGGAGGTAAAAAAACTACTGCAAGGAAGAGAAGTGGAAAAGGTCCCTGCCATACAATTGGGCAAGAGTTTCTTCTCAGTATATTTCCTGACCCACAAGAAAAATGGGGCATAGCAAAACCCATTTTAGACCCAAGATATCTGAACAAACAAAAAAGGAAAGATTAAAAATGGTTACACTGGGCTCAGTGATACCATCTTTGCAGTTGGTAAACTGGCTGGGGTCACTGGATCTTAAAGATGCCTACTTCCACATCCCAGTCAGACCCACGCACACAAAACAACTTGGGTTCAGGCTGGGGAACTGCCAGTAGCAGTTTACATCCCTTCAACCTCACCTCAGAACCATGTCAGTACTACTTAAGGACCATTCGTCCCAAAGTTGGGATCCTCTGTCCAAACTAGAGGCAGTTTCCAAAACTTTTCTGAGGGCACTGAAGTGGTGGAAGGAAGAGAACAAAGTCAGAGAGGGTACTTGTGTCTTCCAACAACCCCCTACAAGTATCCTCACACCAGATGCTTCACTCCCTTTTGATGAGGTGCCCACCTAGATGATCTCACCATGATTGGCATCTGGAGCACACAGGAGACTCGGGAACATATCAACTTTGTGGAGCTTAGGGCAGTGTTCCTAGCAATGCAAGCCTTTTCCTCCCAGATCCAGAGTCCATCTCTCCAGATCCAAACAGACAACACCACAACAATGTATTACATAAACAAGCAGGGAAAAACAAGATCCTCAAGGCAAGGCACAGAAACCATGAAAATCTGGAACCTAGCCTATTCTGTAAGTGTAGAGCTGCTCGCAGTACACCTGCCAGGAAAAGACAATGTCCTGGCAGACTCTATGCATAATCGCCAAGGAAACTACGAGCAGACTGTGAACCAGCAGGTGCTGGCATTGGTGTTCAGATGATGGTGTACGCCAGAAATGGACTTGTTTGCTTAATGGGAGAACAGCCAGCTCCTAGATTTTTTTCCGCCAGCATCGGGTTCTGCCCCAGCGGATGCTCTGGTCCTGGACCGGACAGGGAAGTTTCTGTATGCCTTCCCTCCTTCTCCGCTCCTGCAGAGCATGCTCATAAAGCTCAGGAGGGGAGCCAGCAACAATGATTCTGATGCACTAGACTGGGCCAGGCAAGCCTGGTACTCCATGCTTCTGGTCCTGTCCAGCAAGTCTCCAGTCAACCTAAAACTAAGAGACTACTTGCTGAACCTGTCTCAGGGCAGGATAATATTCCCACATCTCAGAAGCCTATGTCTGAGGGCGTGGTTCTTGAAGAGCTAGAGATCTGTAGTCTAAATTTATCAGAGGAAGTAATGTGAGTGTTGAAGGTTTCTAGAAAACTAGCAACAAGAACAACATGCTTCGAAATCGAAGAGAATTTAATTCTGGTGTGCTTCTATTAATCCCTTTACAGGCAGGCCTGCCTGCAGTCTTGGATTACCTTGTGTGTCTGTAGTCCCTCGGCGTGCCCTGAGGCCCTCCACCCTGAAGGATCATTTGACAGCAGTGTCCGCTTACACATCAGCTGGCAAAGAAAAATCTCTGGCCTCAGTCACAGTCTAGTTTGACAAGGTTTTTTAAAGGCCGCAACCATTTGTACCCTCCTGTAAGGGTTTTTGTCCTCCCTGGGACCTAAATATGTGTATTGCCCAGCTGATGGAAGCTCGCTTTGAGCCTATGGCTGCTGCTGACCTTAAAAAGTCACTGGGAAAACAATATTCCTAGTGGCTGTGACATCTGCTAGGAGGGTGAGCGAGCTCCAAGCCCTCTGCACAGATGTAAACTACATGATATTTCCTAAGGATAAGGTAGTTCTCAGGGCCAGCAGGGAATTCCTCCCTAAGGTAGTGTCAGAACCAGTCATTTGTCCTTCTGTGCTTTTTTTTTTTTTTTAACTTTGTTTTCTTTTTTTTTATACTTTATTTTTCATCTTTACCTTCATCAGTTACGTTCAGTCTTGTTCTTTATGCATTCATGTTAAGTATTTATCTTATATTGCTTCTTTCAATATTTTTGGCCTGTTGAAGTTCATACTTCCCCTTTTTCAATCAGAATCAACATCCTTACCAGGAAACTATTGAAAAAAACATTAAAGAAAAAATATGTAACTACAGCATGAGCATCTTATTACTCAGTTTTATCATTTCCACTTTTATTTTTTCTGGATGTGTTCCCATCGGTTCACTGGAGCAATGTTGCATTTATATTGTGTGATTCTCCTGTCCCATTCTGTGTGCATTTTTTGTTTGCCATATGGTTGTCTAACTTAATATCTTTTCTCCTTCTCTGCTCTCTCTCTTGACATTCCCTTGTTCATTCTATTTTTTATTTTTATTTTATTTTATTTATGACTTTGATAACCGGGTGAGTGCCCTGATCCCAGGGACCGTTTTCAGGCATGACCCGGGCCATAACACATGATGCAGGATGACGGTGGAGTACAAGGTAACAGTAATACACATGAAACAGATTTAATACAAGCAACAATAGTTGACACAATATACAGGTTTGATGCATAGGTCCATTTGAGAACAGTGAATACAAGGTTTCAATATCGGACATGAGAAGACTTGGTACAAACAAATCATAGGCACAGTGTACAATGTGAGACTGCATCGTCCAGTGAGCAAGTAATACACAGAATACTCAATAAAAAAATGTATATGCAATATGTACAGGCAAGGAAGTCAAATATTACTGTGAAAAATGCAATATAACAGTTGTAGGCAAGAGGGTTGACTAGTGTGGGTAGGTGGGTAACCCCTGGGCTGGGGAGTTGACTAGTGTGGGTTGGTGTGAGACCCCTGGGAGCATCGGCAGGATGAGTTTTCCAGGAACCAGACTTTAAGGTGGGACTTGAAACTGGAGTGTGTGTCAATTGAACAGAGTTCAGCTGGTAGTTTGTTCCATTGCAAGGGGGCAGCTGCAGACCAAGCTCTGCTACCCATGTTGGTGGATACCCTAGGAACAGCTAGAGGGGGAGTACCATTTGAGCAGAGGTTGCAGAGGAGTGTTCGGATTTTCAGAAGGGTAGTTGGGGGGGATTCTGGAGCCGTGCGGATGACATTGTCCACCATGCAGCACAGGGCTAGGTCAAAGCGACCTTGCAGCGGTAGCCATCCAAGGGTATTGGAGGGTACAGTAGTGGGTGGAGAACGGGGCCAATAAAGTAAAGCGGCAGGCGCTGTTGTAGGCAGCGGAGAGTTTAGCCATAGCAGTAGCGGAGATCCTGGCATAAATAGATCTGTTGGATCGTTTCTGTTATGCACTTGGTCTACCTTTCCACAAACTTTTCTGTTCTATCTTGTAACTAATATGTTAGCCTCTCCATTTTCTGGATTTCATTTATTATCTTTTCCCATTCCTGCACTGTTGGTGGTTCCGGATTGAGCCATCTCCTCGTAATGGCTTTCCCCTACTGCTACTACGCATATGTTCCACAAATATTTAGCATTTGCCCCCTTTACTTCTAGTGGTGGAAATTCCAGGGTAATATGTTGTAGGTGTAGAGGTGTGGCAATTTGGAACAATTTCTTTAGCTTTTCTTTGACTTACATTAAGAAAGTGTTTATGGCCAGGCAGAAGTAAAACACATGTTCATGCGTAGCTTTCTATTCTCCATGCCGTTTCTCCAGCACTTGAGCGCTATTTCCCATCTGGCTTTCCTGTTTGGTGTTATGAAATATCTAGATTTGATTTTCCAGGAGAACTCCTGCTACCCTGGGGATGAGGTGTTTTAAAGGTGCCCTCCCTTATCCTACCCCACCCCACTCTTCTTTGGTTAGCTGAAATCCTCCCCTCCTCCCATTTCATCTTTAGGTATCCCACCTCTTCTCCCTCTGTAAGTTCATAAATTGTTATATCCGGGATATTGCTCCTTCGGGGAAGTCACATTTAGTAAGTCCTCTAGATTTAGGTGTATCCTCTGGGATTTTGTTTCATATTGACCTGTTTTTTTAATTGGGCTTGAATGTAGTTCCTAAGCTGAAAACCCACCCAACCAAATTGTCCAACATTTTTCAAATGTTAATATAGTATCCCCCTTCATCATCCAGGCTGGGCAGTTCATTCCCTTTTGTACCTGTCCCTCATACCAGGGGTCCAGGTCCCCTGGCCTGAAGTCTAGGTTCCAGATCCATCATTTGTATCTCCATTTATCCCTTTTTACCAGTTGATCTTTTCTGAAATCAAGACCATGCCTCTTTTTAGTAACCTTTACCACCAAGGTTTCTCCCTTGGGGGTTAAAGAGGCGTGCCTTCAATGGCCTATCTCTCCCCCATCCTTTCCTCCAACCTGCACCAGTGTGCTGCAGTCTGTGGATGCATCCACAGTAAAGCCCAACGAATCTGTGCCGCCAACCAATAATCTCCTAATTCTGGCACAGCCTAGCCTTGCCTTTTTTTTTTTTTATTTTTGATCACCAGTACTTCGCACTGTAGGTCTCTTGTCTGCCAATATGAATTTGTATAGGATTCTCTGTATATCCGTTAGTCACTGCTTCTGTGGTTGTACACACTAGAACAGGTATTAAGGAACCTTGGTAGGAGGTTCATCTTAGTTTGAATTCTAGCATGCAGTGGTAAAGGTAGAAGGGCCCATCTTTTAACATCCTCTCTAACTTGTTTACCAGTGGTACTAAGTTGTCTTGAAGTAATAGTTTGTTAGTGTTCCTGGGAATAATCCCTAAGTATTTTAAGCACTATAGCTCCCATTTCATTGGGTATTTTCTAATCTGTATGGGGGGGGATAATTGAACATCAGTGTTTCTGTTTTCGACGTATTCAGAGTATATCCTGCTAAGTTGGTAAACGCTTTCATTATACTGAATAATCCTGGTATGGATGTTTCTGGTTCTGTTATATACAATAGGATGTTGTCTGCATATAGGGCCAGTTTGTGCTCCTGGTCTTCTATATGTATCCCCTTTATGTCTGGGTCCTGTCTGATCTATTGTGCCAATGGCTCAATGTATAGAGCAAATAACAAGGGGGACATTGAACAGCCCTGTCTTGTGCCTCTCCCCAGCTCAGACCTGCTGGACAGATGTCCATTGGCCCCTACATATGCTTGTGGGGTGCTATACAGTTTCTGTACTGTCTCCATGAATGCTTTGTCAAACCGAAACCGGCAAGGACCCCAAATAGAAATTTCCAATCAACCTGATCAAAAGCCTTTTTGGCATCTAGACTCATAATGATTGCTGGAGTCTTTCTAAGGGTTAAATGGTCCACTTAATGTAATGTGCATCTTATATTGTCTGCCACCTGTCTCCTAGCCACAAACCCTGCTTGGTCTATTTCTACTAATTGTGGGACCAGTGCTTCTAATCTCTTTGCCGTTATGGCTGTGAAAAATGTATGATCTACGTTAAGCAGAGAGATGGGGTGGTATGAAGCACATATGGTTGGGTCCTTGCAAAGCTTGGGCAGCACTGAAATCACTGCTTGTCTCCATGATGGTGGTATGACCCCTTCCTCCCTCATCACCTCTTGGTATGTTCCCTGTAGCACAGGTGCCACTGTCTCAAAAAACTTTTTATACAATTCGCTTGGGAACTCGTCCATTCCAGGGCACTTTCCAGTCTTACTATTCCCAGTTACGATTTTTTTTTTTTTAATCTCCTCTACTGTTATCTGCCTTTACAGGGTTATATTATGTTCCTCTGTTAGCCATGGTAACTTAAGATCTTCTGGGACATAAAGTCTCTACCACTCTTTCACACTAATGGGAGTATGCCGGGGGCGCTAGGACCCAACGGGAGCCAAACTTTTTCAGAAGGGCTGGAGCCGTCGCGGAAGCGGCACCTGACTAGGCTCACGGCGGTATAGACTATCTTGGCGTCGACCCTCCAACCGCCTCAGTTTCTTTTTTCCTCACCGTCAAGTGCGCTTCAGTGATGACATCGCTTATCCGCTGGGAGTCGAGCTTCAAATTTGCAGCTTAGTTTTCACTTTTATTATTTTGTATTTTATGACGAAAAGTACAGATTACATTTAATAAAATTACTTTTGTACAAGAAAAAGTTTTCAGCCGACCATGAGTGAGGCAGGTGATGGTAGGGAGACCTCGTATCAAAGCTGTTTAGTCGGCTGGGCCGGGTCTGGTCTGCCGTCCTCTCTTGGGTGGGGGGGGCTGACCACGATGGTCCAGTGCTGGGGTGGGGGATGGGCGGTCCCCCTGAAAGCATAAAAATAAATTGTCCCATTCATGGCACCGTTAGACCTTGAGTTCTTCGGCCCACCAGTCGAAGAAGAAACGTCATCACTTGAGGTCGTCCTCTGCTACGTCTGCGTGTAGACGGTCGGTTGTTGGGGTCAAGGGCCAGTCTTCACCTCTTTTGGAGTCTCCGGTTTCTGTCTCTGACTGCCGGCTTCTTTGACATCTGAGTCCTTCACCACCTATTGGAGGGGCTTCCGATGAGCAGTTTCACCGTTGGGACGCTCTTATGGAGCAGTGGGCTCGGAGGTTGTCCCGACTGCCCGAACTGGCCAGTGCATCATCGGGCCCTTCTGTCCTGTCTGTTCTGGATCGGCAGGTGGGGTGATTAGGACTTCCTGGTCGCGTGGTGCGTTCTTTGGTGCCGTCGACTCCACGCTTCGGTGTCCATCTCCCTCACATGGCTGCGGCACAGGGGTCCACACCGATGCCTTTATCTCCTGCCATTTTTCATTCTTTACCTTCAAATCGCAGTTCAGACTTCTGCGGGGTGCCGCTGCCTGTGGTGCCGGCTTCTCCAGTGCAGAGGTCCTTTTTTGACACCACATGTGGTGTCGGTGCCATTCATGGTGCCGCATGCCTTCTCGGCGCTGTCTTCAGTGCTGGGGTGGTGTCGGCAGCATGTGCGGTGCCAGGGGGGATGGTGGTTGGTGCAGTGCTCCCTGTCAGTGCCTTGTGTAGCGCCCTTTTCTGTGTTGGCGCCATCTCTGTTCTCGGTACTGCGCTCTTCTGTGCTGGGTGTGTTGACTGCGCGGCATAGTTTACAGAAGTTTTCAGCTCCGGTTGTGTGTCTCCTCTTCTTCCTCCTGGTTTTCATTCCTTTCCTGTCTATACAGTACCCCCTGGGCTGTCAGGAGATGATATTGAGCCTGATCCTCATCTTCTGAGTGATAATGTTGATACCGATTCTGCCCTGGAGACAGGGTCAATCCTCCTGTAGAGCCTGTGGTGGAAGACCTTTCCTTTAAGTCTCTGCTCAAGAACTTAAATTCTTCTCTTTCTCTCCAGACCAGGGAAATAGATCCTGGGAAGCTTCTGTGCCTCTAGTATCTGCATGTTCCGGAAATCACTATGGATTTAACCCCTCCAGTACAGCCCTCTTTTGAAACTTTCCCAGATGATGTGGAAGAATCCGGCTCTTATTCCCTCCTGTGGCCAAGTCCATATATAGGAAATATGCCCCTTCCAAGGATCGCCCCATCTTCGCCTCGCAGGCTTTTGCTGATGCCTTAGTGGTCCTGGCAGAGAATCGTAAGGCTGTTCTTCCTCAGGAATCCACAGCCCATCCTATAAACAAACAATCTTGCAAGATCAACACCTTGGATAAGCATGCATGTCTTTGCTGCTTCAACTCTGGGCATGCATATTGCTAGCTGCCAGGGTTATTTTTCTCAGTACGAGTATGTTCTTTGGCATTCACTCAAAGCACCAATAGAAGCTCTGCTTGAGTCGGAGGTTACCTCAGAGCTTCTACAGACCATAACTCCTCAGCCACAAAAGAAAATGCAGCAGAAAGCACAGGGTCCAAAAACGCAGAGTGCCACCCACTGAGTTTCTGGTCCAGGTCCCACCTCAGCTTTCCGAGAGGGACTCTTCCTTGGCAGTGGGAGATCATCTGACTCAGTTCTATGACCAGTGGGAAGTCTATAACATTGTCCAGAAAGATATGGAAATTACATACCTAATGTAATTCTTGATCTTCTTGGACAAAGTCCAAAGGATAATCCGTGAGGGGTACTCCCTCTCTCTCTCTCTCTCTCTCTCTCTCAATCTGTCGGAACCCCCCCGCCCCACCGGATCATCCTCCTCCCAAGCGACAGCCCAGGCTGTCTGCTGTGCAGTCAGACCTTCTTGCTTCTGAGGTGCAAGGCCTTCTGAACAACAGGGCAGTAGTAGTAGTTCCGCTGGATCAATGAAACACAGGTTTCTACTCCCAGTTACTTTCTGGCTCCAAAGAAAACTGGCGGCATTTGCCCTATTCTCGATCTCAGAAAGTTAAACAAATTCCTCTACAAGGAAAAGTTCAAGATGATATCGCTCGGTACCCTGCTACCTTTATTGGCTAGCCTCCCTGGACATGCAGGATGTCTACCAACACATTCTCTTATAACCAAAACACCACAAATACCTAAGATTCGTGGCGTTGGGTCAACACTATCAATTCAGAGCCCTGCCCTTTGGGCTATCCTCTGCACCTCGAGTTTTTACAAAGTGCTGTGAAGTTCTCGCAGCGCATTTAAGGAAAATCAGAATTAAAGTATTCCCATATCTGGACGACTGCCTTCTTGCAAGTCCCTCCATACAAGAGACTCTGGGGGCCGTGGCTGCGGCCTCAAATTCCCTCACATCCGTGGGAGTCCTGCTAAACCTCAAAGTTGCTGTTGCAGCCCTTCCAGAAGCTTCTATTTATAGGAGTCCTTCTGGACACTTCCTGCATGAAAGCCTTCCTTCCAGAGGACAGAAGGAGCAAGATTCTTCAGATGGCCTGCTTCATCAAGAGAACAGCTCAGTTCGAGCTCTCTTGATGCAGCAGATGCTGGGTCTCATGGCATCCTCGATTTTCACTGTGCCCTTGGCTCGTCTCCATATGAGAACCACTCAGTGGATGCGCAGCACTCAGTGGCAGCCAACCACTCATCCTCAGTCCTTTCACATCAAGGCAACAAAACCTCTGAAATGGTCCCTCACCTGGTGGTCTCATGAGGACAACCTTCTGGAAGGATATCCCTTCGCCCCTCTGGCTCCTCAGATCTCCATTACCATGGACGCGTCCCTGATGGGCTGGGGAGCGCACTCTCAGGATCTCCACACCCAGGGCACATGGTCCCAGGAATAGTCTCAACTCCATATAAATGTTCCGGAAATGAGAGCCATTCTCTCTGCAGTCCGAGCTTCGAAGGACATACTCTGTCACAAGAACATTCTCCTTCAAACGGACAACAAGGCAGTGATGTATTACATCAACAGGTAGGGCAGTTCACACTCTTACCTATTATGCAGGGAAGCAATGAGAGTGTGGGAATGTTGTCTAGAGCACAAAGCTCTGATTCAGGCGGTTCACTTGCCAGGAGTACAAAACGAGCTGGCAGACCCGTCTTGGCAGAATGGGGACAGATCCTCATGAGAGGTCTCTCGACTTAACCGTCGTTCAGTCACTCTTCGGAAAGTGTTGAACTCCAGACCTGGACCTTTTTGCATCCCCACTCAACACAAAACTGCCTCCCTTCTGCTCCAGAAATCCAGGACCTGGCATTTCTTGTCGGGATGCATTCAGGCCGCGGTGGACAAAACGCTTCTTTCATCCCCCAGTTCACAGAGTACTGCTCAAATTGGAGGCACAGAAGGGGCAGAATGATTCTCATTGCCCCATTCTGGCCTCGTCAGATCTGGTTTTCTCTAATCAACAGACTGTCGGAAACCCCTCCGAAACTGCTTCCCCTTCGGATGAATCTTGTGACCCAGGGCCCTGTGGTTCATCCCAACCTGAGGTCTCTTCACCTCCATGCATGGCTCCTGAGGAGATAGAGGTGAACAGGTTTAATGTTTCTCGTAGAGTTTCAGATATTCATTTAGCTGCACGTAAGCCAGCTACCAGGAAAACCTACACAGCTAAGTAGAAATGTTTCTCTATCTGGTGCACAAAATCCTCTTGGAATCCTTTTTCCTGCCCACCAAATAAAGTCCTGGAGTATCTCTTAGACCTCTCAAACACAGGTCTGCAATACTCTACAGTCAAGGTTCTACTTTGCTCAATTTCTGGATATCATGAGCCAGTACATTTCATGTCTTGGTTCAGTTTCCTGAAGTCGAGAGGTTTTTTAAGGGTATTCTGCATACCAGACCACCTGTTAGACGTCCAGTTGCAGCCTGGGACATTAACCTTGTGCTAGACATGCTCACTCGTAAACCTTTCGAGCCTCTAGCCACTTGCGAGTTGAAATTCCTTTCTTGGAAGACAGCCTTCCTGGTGGCCATTACTTCTGCTTATAGGTATCAAAATGCAGCCTTTGGTCTGGAGCGCCCCATTATACTATATTTCCACAAAGACAAAGTAGTTCTTAGGACTCGTCCTAAGTTCCTCCCTAAGGTTGTCTCAGAATTTCTTCTACATCAGTAGTTCTCAGATTTGCACAGTGAGCCTTCCCAAGTCCATGGAAAAGATTTTGAGCCTCCTCCAAAAATTTAAATAATCTAGGGCCTCCCCAAAGAAAAATAACACACTATACTTTGCACAGTACACCACGAATAAATTGAAACCCCTTTGTGTACTTTGCTCACATTCAGTTCTTTGTCTTATACTGACTTGGAACTTTTGAAAAAAGAGCTCCTGTGCTCAACGGTGTTATCTGAATAACAAATAAATAAAATTAATTGTTATTATTCAGCATATTGAACCCCCCCTCCAAAAAAAAAAGGCCAGCATACTTGCTCTGCTATTTTCATTCTTGAACCATTGTTACCCCTTGTTTCAGTACCTTTATGGGTCAGACTACATTTCTCCGTTTCCTCTCTATATGAAATAACTTTCCTACAAACTTTGCCTCTCCCCCTCCATCCCTGCTCCTAAGCAGCTTCTCAGGGATTGCTTTGCTCCTTCCTGCTATTGCTCTTAGCACTTCTATGCTCAAACATGTATTTGGGCTGTTCTGCCATCAGTTTACAAACTGATCAATTACCACCAATCATTATTAATTTATTGTTCATATTTATTTGCACTATTGCTCATTGAATATTTCTTGATTGTTTTGCAGTTACCTTTTGAAATGTATTCACTCCCTTCCCCTTCCCCGGGTACACCTGAAATGAGCCTTGGCTCATTCACCTTCCCTTGTCACCTATTAGTAAATAAATACATAAAATTCACCTATTATTATCTTCTTTTAGTTTACTTCACCTCTTCACACAAAATATATAAAACCCAAAATTTAAATACAGTAATTTTTCAGACTTGCTTGAGCCTCCCCTGGAACAGGTTGGGGCCTCACCATTTGAGAACCCGTGTTCTAAATCAACCTTTAGTCCTTCCTACCTACTTTGCCAACTTCCAGAATGAGTGAGAGCATAAACTTCATTCCCTGGATGTAAAAAAGAGCTTTGTGATTCTATGTGGACAGAACAAAATACATTTGCAAGGCTCAACAACTGTTGCTATCAGGTGCATTTCAACGTGGCTGGTGGTGTGCCTTCGCCACTGCTACTCCATGGCACAGGTCAAGTTGGGGAGCAGAGTGTATGCTCACTCTACCAAGAGTAGTCACGGCATCTCTGGCAGAAATTTGTAATGTCCCCATTGCAGACATTTGCAGTGCGGCTACCTGGAGCTCCGTGCACACTTTTGTTGAGCACTGTGCCTTGGATGTCCATGCCAAACAGCATCAGTCATTGGCAGGACAATTCTTAATGGACTTCTGTCCTAAGAAGTGAGCTCCTCTCGCTCCTGCTGCCTGTCTCATGGTGTGTGTGTGTGTGTGTGTGTGTGTGTGTGTGTGTGATTATTTAGCTCAGTACTCTCCCATTAGTGTGAATGAGTGGTGGAGACTTTATGTCCAGGAAGATATGGAAATTACGTACCTAATGTAATTCTTGATCTTCTTGGACATAGTCTCCACCACTCAATCATACCTCATCCCCAAGCCACTTCTGTTCCTCCTTCAATTTGGGCTGTGAAGACTTTGTGTTTTGACCTTTCTTATACGGGTCATTGGACTTCTTATGTCTGATAGTTAGGCTAGTCCTTCTCTAGGTTCGTCACGCTGCACCTCCTTGGGGGGATACTGAGGCGGTTGGAGGGTCGACGCCAAAATAGTCTATGTTGCGTGAGCCTAGTTCACAAATGCCGCTTCCTCGCGGCGCCATCTCAGCGTCGACCCTTCTGAAAAAGTTTGGTTCCTGCTGGATCCTAGCGCCTCCGGTGTACTCCCATTAGTGTGAATGAGTGGTGGAGACTTCATCCATGAAGATCAGGAATTACGGTAGGTACATAATTTCTGTGTTTTGTAGAAAGGTGCCAATCTGTTCTGTGGGGGCTTCTGGGAGGCAAATGCTTGTATTATTTTATCTACTTTGATTTTTTTCTCCTTTCATTGGGTGTTGGATTTTAGTAATTTGTGCTTTGGCTCTCCGAGCCCTAAGTCTAAATTCCAGAAATTTTTACAGCTCTTGGTCCTCCTTCATAATACCTTTGTTTTAGGAATTTTAGGTTTTGTTCAACTTTCTGGTCTAGTATAGAAATCAGTTCCTTTTTTTAGTCTTAAAAGTCATTCCCTCTTTGTTTATTTTATGTTGTTGTAGGTCCTCCAATTGTTGTATTTCTTTCTAATTCTTTGTTTTTTAATCCTCTGTTTTCTCCTGGCCGCAGCTATAAAAATAGACTTGCCTTTAAGAATTGCCTTGACCTTGTCCTATAGAATGCTTTTACTAACTTCTGTGTTGTTATGGTCCTCTGTTTGCTCAAGTAGTGCTGGAATTTGCTCTATGGCTGCCTTGTCATGGAGCAGAGATCGGTGCAGTATCCAAAATGTCATTTTCTTTATTGTTTGTAAGTCTATCTCCATTAGTAATGGCACATGGTCCGACAGGCCCAGTAATCCCACCTTACATTTAATTAGTTTAGTTGTTTCATCTCGTTTTGTAAAAAAATAGGTCTAACCTAGAGTACATCTGGTGTACTGGTGAATAGTACGTGTACCCTCTGTTAGAGCCCTCGAAGTATCTCTACACGTTCTGCAACCCCAATTTTATTAACAGGGCTTTCACCTGTTTTGCTACGCGGTGGGTTGTTCTTGGTATTTGTGACATGCTATCCAACCTGGGATCCATCATGAGGTTCCAATCCCCCCTCAAATAATAGTACTATCTGCTTTTTCCATAAGCTTCATTAGAATATTTCCATAGAGTGTATGGGGATCCTGGGGGCATATACTGTACACTGATGCTAGAGTCACCATTTTTACATTTAGTCTTCCAGTGAGAATGACATATATGGCTTTGCTGTCTGTCTCTTTTCCCAGGCATTCAAATGTGGATCATCTTGGAATTAATATCACTGCCTCTCTTCTTCTCCCATTTTTTGTAAGAGGAGGAATATAGCCCCTCATATCCAAACTGGCCCAACTTTACGTGCTCTGCCTCTGACAAGTGTGTTTCTTGTAGGAACACTACCTCTACTCTGGTTCTTTTAGTATACAACATCATTTTCTTCCTTTTTACTGGATTAGACAAACCGTTTATAAGTCAGTATTTTCATACCTTTACTATTCATCATTTTTTAATTTCATCATCCCACTGCTTATTCCCTTCTTGATCCTGCTTACCTCATTTCCCCAATGAGGGTACTATCCAAATTTGTGTTCTCCTGCTCATTACTCATAAACATCTTAACAGTAGACTTGCCAATCGGGCTGTCTGTGCCTTCAGACTTTAACAAACAACTGTTTTTGCCTCCAAGGTTGAGGATGGGATTCAGACCATCTCTATCTCCAGTTGAGGGTATCCTACTGGCTTTCTTCTTTCCCTCTTCTGGAGTGGTAGCGGTGCCACTTCCCCTGCTCGCAGGTGCTGCCACCTGGGTCTCTTGTGAAATGTGAGTTTTGGCAGCTTGTACCATCCCTCTTCTTAGGACCTACTACTAGCAATAGCATCCACCACAAACTCCCCCAACCCCCTGAGTTTACCTTGGCAGTGCTTGCCCACCGGCCTGGTATCCAGATTTCTATTTCTGGTCTGTGATTTATTTTTCTTTTTTTCCCTCTCATATCATATACGTTTCTGCATTCCAAATTCTCGAGATCCCTCTTTAACTCTGTATGATAATATTGTAGGGTTTTGTCTTTATCCCCCTTACTCACTATGCAATACTTCTTCCTGCTTTTCCCTCTTGCCCTCCCCCTTCATGTAAGCTTTCAATCCTTCAGATAATATCTGTTGTGTTTCCCCCACTTCCCTCCCCCCTTCCCCTGTACCTCATGAGCCAATGTTGTTCAGACATCAGCATCGTAGGCCATTTATTCATTGGATCCAGGCTTTCGAACTTCACAGCACTCCCTAAAAGTGCATCGCCATGCTGGAGAGGTAGTCTATCCCATCCATGGTCCCCATTAGTTCCGAGTTCAAGTGATTAGCTGTAAAAGAAAGATATGATTAAGCCATCTTTCTTTGAGTATAACAACATTTAGACATAGTTTTTTTTGTCTACGTTTTGGCAATATACATTTGTTACATAATATTGTTTGGCACCATTAATTCACCTCCATTTCCAGTGTACTATGGCGCCCCTTTATTTTCCCGACTGTTCCATATATCTATTGAAGTGGCTTCTCCTCCCTTGACCCCTTTCATTCTTCCCTCCCCCTGTTATTACCTTTCAATGTTTACAGCATTATTTTGTCCCTTTCTTCCTTGTGTTATCCGTTTCTGTGGTCTTTGAAGCTGTGACTAGGCTCTTCTCCCCCCTTTACCTCCACTTCATTTTATTTGATGGGAGGGTATAATGATGTATGGGTAAATTCCCTTATTGAGTTTCTCCCTCTGCTGTGTCCTCCTCTGATTTTCAATTGCTTCTCCCTTTTCCTTGCCCAGTTTCTTTCTCATAAACCAAGCTTCTGTTTAGGTGTACTGTACCCTGCAAAGACAAGAAAAAGAAAGAAAACGGCTTTTAAATATTTACACTTGACCACTTTCAGTCCCTTGTGTGCCATAGCAATTTAGCAATTCAATTGGCAGTTGTCACGCATCTCACTTTAGTTGGTGCAAAAATGTCTGACAAATCTTACGATTTTAAACTCTATACCTTTTACCCCAGACTCAAGCCAGAGCTTAGTAGGTACAAAAGAAACTCCCCAGTCCAGTTTTTTTACTTATCTGATTATGTTGATTCTGGTCCTCCTTGGCAGTGTCCCAGTGCGTTAGTTAGCTGTTGCAGCAAGGTCCTTTTGTCAGTCTTTGTGTTTCCTCCGGTGCCTCTTCCTGCTGCATGTAGGTTCCATTGTGAAGCGATCTGCCAATTTTGGGGTTTCCCTGCTTGTTGTGGCCCCATCTAGTTCCTCTTTCTCTGCTCCAGTGGTATCCCATGTGCCTCTAGGGTGATCATTGCTTTTCCTGATTCTCGCTGGGTAGGGGGTCTGGAATTTGATCCATTTTGCTCGCAAGGCCCATATGATAGCCAGGCACCGTCTCAAATCTGTTTCTAGTGAGACATCCGTCTTCCCAGTCTGTCTCATATCTGTCTCATATCCTCTGCCTTGTCTGCTTTCAGGAGATGCACTGTGGCTCCCCTCTGAACCTAAGGCTCGATATTGTGAGCCATCTTCTGATGTTTCAGCTGTTCTGCCCTGGACCTTGTATTTCTGGCATTCCCTTTCTCTCTTGCTGCCATTATTTCCACTTTTTCTATCGTTTTACAGTTTTTAGGAGGGATTTTTGACTCTGGAAGGAAGAGAACTCCATCCATGATGCCACCGGAAGTCTAACTTTATTGTTTTCAAAGAAAACACACGTACAGTCAGTATTTTGAGTGCAGAGCATACAACAATATATAAACTAGTGAGAACGCCACTCCTCTCAGTACTAACATTTGATCCGTCATATGCTATTAAGATATGACATTGAGGGCAAAAAAAAGGAAAACAGTATTTGCTGCAAATTAAAGCCAATGAACTTCATGGTTAAAGGTTCGATTACTAAAGTCTTTGAAGAAGTCCCAATAGTTCTCCTTCCTGCTGTGGAGATGCAGAGAATTGTTCCATGCTATTGCCATTCTGCTTCCACTGAAAAGTGCAATAACCACCTATAGGCCTGACATCAGACTGTTAACAAATTGGTTCAGCGCCAATATAGAAAGCAGCAATAATCATACAACTTTAAGAAACCCAACTTCCAACCTTGTATAAATAACACAGTACAAACCAACTATTGTAAGAACAGGCAGCGTCTGAATAAAACTTTCAAACATTTCAACCCTCTCTTCAGCACAGTGGTGGGCTACCTCAGTCCAAGTTATGACTGTCCAGTCTCTAAAGAAATGAAGTGTCTCTGCCTTGCCTAGGTGTATGCCCCTTACCCACTGAGCCATCCTGATCAGACTAAGAGAAGGGAAAAAGCAACAGAAACAGTTCAGGTATCTTCCCTTCCTGTGTTTTTTTTTTTTTTTACTGACCAGTTGAGTATGGACGAAGAAAAACTTCACTGCCTGGATGTAGAAAGGGCACCGAGCCACTACCTGGACCACACAAAAGATGTCTGGTCCAATGGCACTTGGCTTTTTATCACCACCTGTGGTGAAGTGGGGAATGGCAAGCAAGCAGCTAGGAGAGCTGTCTCATGCTGGATAGTCTGCTGTATTCAGCTCTGTTACGAGAATGCTGGCAAATTGCCCCCAAGAGGTCTGAGGGCACATTCTACAAGGAACACCTCTGCATCTGTGGCAGCAGCAAGGGGCATCGCTTTTCAAAAGATTTGTAAAGCAGCTACCTGAAAAACAGTACACACCTTCGAAAGACATTACTGTCTGGACATACAGGCCAGTAGATATGTCAGCTTTTGCATTGCTGTCTTTAGAATCTTTTCCTTAAAGGAAAATTGTGCCCTCATATCTTCTAAATGTCATTTGCTTCCATGTCAACAGACAGCTCTTTTTATGTAGCTGTTAAAGATGTATGCAACTGCTTCTGTTAGTTTTCACACTTCATACTAGGCACTGTCACTCTCCTGGGAGGGTCCATTTCGTGGTTGTCGAAATCTCATTGTCCCTGAGAGCTGTATTAGCATATGAGAATGTGATGCGTAATCAACCGGTCTGCTTAAGTAGTTTTAAAAGAACCAAGCTGCAAGAAAGTGTGAAATACCACATTTACATTCAGTAAGTTTTACAAGCTATCTGAGTTGTAGCGTAGTTTTTTCCCCTTTAAACTCCATTTGGTTTATGAGTTTCCAGAGAGTTTTTGACGGGTATTTTTTATTTTAGCATAGAGATACATGTTATAAATGGTTGATCTGACATCATGTTCTCATATGCTAATGCAGCATTGTTCACTTGGGAACTCACAGCAGCAGGTTGGTTGGACAGAGCTCTGGGTTTATATTCTGTTTTTAACTGAACTATTGGAATAGTTTGTAAGTGAAATTAGCTCTATGTGGTAAAAATTATTACCCTGAATTAGAACTGTTACTTGGGCTGTGATATTGTAACTTTTTGAGGTTTGGGGACGGTTGTTTGTCAGGGTTAATTAGAGGGAAATTTAAATGTGTTGTTTGCCTGGTGTTCTTAAATACTGAAAAACCACTGGGGGTTGGGATTGAAAGGCTGAGTATTTCTGTTTTAGGACTGAAATTTGAAGCAACAGCAGCTGGTGGGCCTGTGACATCATACGGTACCTGATGTCTGCTTACACACACTCTTAGTGGGACCGAACACACACTGGACTGTATGTGTTTGTGAGACTTTGGAACTTGGCTGGCAAGAATTCTATCACACAGCTTCTGTGGAAACAGCACTCAAGGTGCTAAATGACATTTTCATAGGCGCCCTCAATACTCATGCACCTTTCACTAGCGTTAGAATAAAAAGCAAATCCTGCCGCTGGTTTTCTGCCGATCTTAAATTTGCACTGCTTGCTAGAGATAAACTCTGGAAAAGGGCTAGAAAGACCAAGGATCCGTCTGACTGGCTTCAGTTCAGAAAAGCCAGAAACAGCTGCACCAAAAAAGTGAGAGAAGCCAAAGCTGCCTTCTATATAGCCGAGCTTGATGCCTCCTACCTTAACCCAGCCAGATTATGGGGCACCATCAAGGGGATCCTAGGGCAGGACTCCAGTACTTCCTTGCCATCCCAAGTGCACCTTAACAATGCTGTTATCACTGACAAGCGTGAAATTTTAGATGCATTCAATAATCATTTCACTACGGCTGGCCTAGCTTTTGATTCCTCCCAGCAAATCTACTACGGTCACAACTTAAATTCCAGTCTATCGATGGTCAGAAGGCTGCCTCTTCATTCTCCTTCAAGCCCATTTTATTAAAACAAGTGGAAGACCTACTGCTACATCTAGACACCAAGAAAAGTGCAGGTGCAGACTCTCTGGACCCCTACTTCTTAAAAATTGCTCTACATGCCATTGCAGTTCCCCTAACTCATCTTTTTAATCTGTCCTTATCCACTGGTTCTGTTCCTACATTGTGGAAAACAGCACAAGTGTTTCCCCTCCTCAAATCAGGGGACCCCATGGATCTCAACAATTATAGACCTATATCCATCCTACCTGTGCTGTCTAAAATGTTAGAAAAACTGGTGAGTATCCAACTAAGAGACTACCTCGATGCTAATAACCTACTTAACCCTGCTCAATCTAGGTTTAGGACCAGACACAGTACCATTTCTGCATTAGCAAAAGTAACAAATGATTGGCAAACTGAGTTAGACAAAAAAACAGCATCTGTGCTGTATTCTAGACCTAAGTAAAGCCTTTGATACAGTGGATCATGAGCTGCTAATTTCCTCACTGCACTCCTTAGGCCTGGATTCAACCTCTCTTGGGTGGTTCAGATGTTACCTCACTGATAGAATACAGCAGGTGAAAATGAAGGTGTCCTATCCTCCTCAAAACCACTTCTAAGGGGAGTACCTCAAGGATCCATCCTGGGCCCTATCCTCTTTGCTGTCTGTATCAATAACATTGATTCCAACCTCACTGTTGCCAATGTCCACCTTTTTGCTGATGACACTGTCTTGTATGTCAGTAACCCCTCACCATCAAAGGCCTGTGAGTTATTACAATCAGAATTCTCCCTGCTGCAACATCAATTACTTGAAAAGAAACTACTATTAAATGCCAAGAAGACAAAGGCTATGTTCTTTTCCACCAATATATATTCTACCACTCTCTCATCAAACATTCTTCCCCAACTATCCACCATCCTTGGAAAAACTTGATTATGTGGATAAATTCAAATATCTAGGGTATGGATTGATAATAGACTTGATTACACTCAACATGTTGAGGAGCTCCTGAAAAACTCAGACAGAGGCTCGGCCTATTCTTCAGAATCAAACATTATCTAACCAAAAGTCTAAACAGAGACTAATACAGGCATCATTTCTATCTCTCCTCGATTATGCAGATTTCCTATATGGCCACTGTACTATGTCCTATTTAAGTAAATTGGATACCTTGTACCACAGAGCTCTAAGATTCATCACAGATCTTCCTTTCAACACTCATCACTGCTCTCTCTATAATGCTGTTGGCTGGACATCCTTACACCTTAGGAGGAATAAAAATGCTGCAATATGGATTTACAAAGCTCTGTCAAACAAACTTCCATCTTATATTTCTGATTGCTTTACCCTGGCTACACCTAGATCATATGCCCTAAGAAGCAATAACCTTATCACCTTGAAGATACCTAAAGTCTGTACCCGGCATGGGAGATCTGCAATCAGCTACTTCTTAGCATCTACCTGGAATTCTCTGCAGAAGACCCTAAAGTTGAACACCTTCATCCCTATAGCATCCTTTAAAAAGCTCTTCACAAGTCTCTTTCCTGAGATATGCAACTGCTTTCACTAAGCCTAGTCCCCCTCTTACCCTTTACCCCCTTTTTTTCTTTCTATCACAGTTTATATACTTTTTCTAAACTTAGCTACAATATACCCTAAAATCCATTGCCATTCCCTTTCTTTTTTATCCCCCCATTTCTACTTGTTTAAGTATCTACCCAATTACAACACAACCTGACCAATTCCACAATCCCAATACCTTACAGTCGTCTGGGTCAAACCTGTCTGAATTATTTTGTTTTGTGGTCCAAAATCATTAGCTACCTTGCTTGTATATACTTTTTTTATTACTGTAGCTGTTTATATTTAAGTCTTTGTCTCTTTCTCTGTATTTGTTTATGTATGCTACTGTACCTTATTTTGATCTTGACCTATCAGGTCCATCTTGTAAATGAGCTTTGCTCAATGATGTCCGCCTGAATAAATAAAGATTTTGATTGATTGATTGATTGATTGATTATTGGTGGGGTTGAAATTGGGTTTGTAAATAACTACAGTCAGTATAGAGAGAAACTGTATTCCAAGGGAAAGGGACTGAGAAAAGGGGGTGTGCCATTATAAACAGAGGGGGATAAACAGGGTGGCCATATTCCACCATGGCAGGCATCTTTGGAAGGGTTGTAGGCTGTACAGGCTGTGGGATGGCAATAATTCTAAATTGGGCCTGGAGAGAGGGAGGCTGCCCACTCTGTAGACAGTTATCTTGTATCAGGAGTGAGGTATATTGGTTAAGGAGTAAGCTGGGGGAGCTGGGGGTGTCCAAGGATAAGGGGTGTGGATATGGGCAGCAGAAGGGTGGGGCTGAGGGGAGGCTGGGGCAACGCTCTGAAATTACAGGACGTTATGTTACAGCAAGCAGGAGGGGGGATATTAGGGACAGAGGACCCTTAGATAGGGAAGTTGATGCTAAGGGGAAAGCGTACGGGGTGAACATTCTGAATACAAAGATAGTGGAGGGAAGAGTCAGGAGGGGCTGTTGTCGGAAGCCTAAAACAGCAGACTGTGGGAAGGAGCTCCCTAAGGTGAACAGTGCAGAGAGGAAGAAGAGGGCCAGTTGGAGATGCAGTCAGGAAACTCGGGTTACTTGATGGAGGCTGACATAGAGTGTCATAATAAATTTGAGCTGCTAAGCAACCTAGAGGGAGGGAAGGGGTTGGTGGAAATGAGAAAACTTATACAGAGGCTGGGGGAGAGTCTGATACCCATAGGGCATCCCAGACCCGGCAATGGAAAGGATAGAAATAGTCCCAGAGGAAAGGGAAACATATATTAAGCAAATGGGAGATGCAACATATTCCAGACATGAGAGAGACAGCATGATTGGAGAGAAACTGGGAGACAAGGAGGTGGGAGAGGAGCCCCCTTTCAGCAGGGGGGTCAGTACCAAGGATGGGGTCCTAGCTAAAGGGGACCCACAGAGAGCCTCTGGAGGCAGGGGTACTATTACAAGTGGGAGGATGGCGGTGTGGGGGAAGGAGAAACCATCAGGGCCAGGATAAATGGTTCAGATAAGAGAGGGTTAAAGGGGACACCTATTCAGAGGGAGTTTGAGTTAAGTGGGCAAAATAGCAAGGGAGCAGAAAGGGAGGTGACAAGGGGTCTCTAGTAAGGCAGAAAGACTCCCACCTAAAGTGAGATCATGAATAAAGGGGAAGGGGCTGAGAGGGCATAGTGGAGGTAACCATAAGGATGATGGGAGTGTTAAGGTTCTGTTATTGGGAGACCTGGATGATTAGGGGTATCCAGTGGGAGGGACAGGGGGGTGGATGCCATCGCCAGGTGAAGGTAGTGAGTATCCCTGGGCTGACACTGCACAGAGCAAAGTTCATGGTGTATGAAATGGTTAGGGACTGTGGAGGGAAACCGGATTTCCTGGTGCATTTGGGAACTAATGATCTAGAGGGAAATAGCATTTTGGAAATCCAAGCAAGGTTCCAAGAACTTGCCAGAGTCTGTCGGGATAATGGATGCAACATTTCCTTTTCGGAGATATTGACAGTACCAAAGGCCCAGTGGAGAAAAAAATGAAGCTCACAGAGGTTAATGACTGGCTCAGGAAGTGGGGTGAAGGAGTGGGTTGGGGGTGTTGGGGAACTGGAATGGAGTTTGGGAGGATAAGGGACTATATGCCAAGGACAGGTTTCATCTTGCCCCATTAGGGAAGGAAGTCCTTAAACAGGGGATGGCTGACTACATACAAGAAAGGTGGGGTTTAAACTTGTGAGGGGGGGAAGGGATAGGGAGGGGCTGACCAGAAGCCCTCCCTCCAGATGAGGGAGAGCTCTCACGCCCAAGGGGAAGGTGGTAAACAGATTGGGGATGGAGGTTTCAGGAGGAGCAGAGGAGGATGGAAGTATAAGGAATCTGGGTGGGTTCGACAAAGAGAATCAGGGATAAGGGTGGAGGTTGGTGTTAGTAAATGCCAGGAGCTTGGGAAACAAGTTGCCAGAGTTCAGGCCATGCTGTTCGAGGGGGGTGGATGTGGCGGTCCGCAGGCAATGGGCCAACAAAACCATGACTGGGACCTAAACGTCCGGGGTACACTATGCTCAGGAAGGATAGAAAGGAGGGCAGAGGGGGTGGAGTGGCTATGTTCATTAGAGATGACATAGAAATTGCTAGTGTAGAAGAGGCAGAGGGAAATGTGGAGGCCTTATGGGTCACTTTACAATCCTCAGCAAGAAATAAGGTCAAGCTGGGTGTAGCATATAGGCCCCCCGGGATGAGTGAGGTTCTAGAGGATGGTTTGCTGGACAACATCATTGCCCAGTCTGGACCAAAAGGGGAAGGAGTGGTGTTGATGGGGGACCTTAATATGCCAGGTACAAACTGGGGAACCATGTCCTCTAAGGTGGCCAAGGAGCAGAGGCTGCTGGATGGCTTCCAGGATGTTTTCTTAACACAGCATGTGATGGAGCCCACAAGGGAGGGGCATGTCCTGGATGTGGTTCTGGCAGATGGGGATCTGTAAGGGACATGGTTGTACAAGACCCCTGACTGGGAGCGACCACAATACTGTCTGGTTTCAGCTAAGCATGGGGGGAGGAGGGTGAGATCTAGGACACTGGCAGTGGACTTCAGGGGGGCAGACTTCATGGGCATGGGAAATATTCTCAAGGATCACTTGATGGGGATTACCTCAATGACAAGTGTGGAAAGGAGATGGGAGGTCATTAAACGGGGACTTCATGAGGCAGCCAGGATCTGAACTAAGTTGAAACGTAAGGGAGCAAGGTCACATAAACCATGCTGGTGGTCCAGTGAGAGTGCAGGTAGCAGTCAGAGAAAAGAAGGCGACTACAAAAGATATAAAACAACAAGAGGGATAGGGATAGGAAATGTACCAGCTTGCATCTAGAAAGTCACCCGTATGGTGAGGGGAGCAAAGTCCAGTAAAGAGCAGCGGCTGGCACAGGGGATACATGGAGGGGAAAAGGGGTTCTTCCGGTACATTGGGGAGCCGGAGAAAACTAAGGGCCATCTCAGCAGATTGAGATCAGAAGGAGGGTGGGTGGAAGAGGCGAGGGACCAGGCAGAGGTATTTAACAAGTACTTTGCCTCTGTGTTCACTAGGGAAGGGGATGGGATATCTACAAAGCAAGGCACGAAGGGGATAGAAACATCAGTAAGTGGGATCAGGGGAGCAACAAAAATGGAGCAAGAGGGAGAGAGAGGTACCCCAGGGGTGTCAGATCTGGGTAAAGATAAAAAGGCCAGTAAGGTGGAGGGGACGGATGATGCTATCTCTGCCAAAAAGGTGTGGTTAGCCCTCAAGGCCCTAAAGAAAGACAAATCTCCTGGGCCGGATGGCATTCATCCGAGAGTACTATGGGAATTGGCGGACATACTGGCTGCACCCCTGGCGGAGCTTTTCAGCAGGTCACTTGAGACAGGGAGGGTACCTAGGGATTGGCGAGAGGCACATGTGGTGCCAATCCATAAAGGGGTTGAGGAAGTACCAGGTAACTATAGACCCATCAGTTTGACCTCGTGGTGGGAACATTAATGGAGAGTATACTAAAGGAATGATTGGGGTGTACTTGGAGGAGGTGGGAGGTCTGATAGTCGGCAACATGGGTTTGTGCCAGGTAGATCATGTCAAACCAACCTTGTGAGTTCTATGAATGGGTAATATCAGAACTGGACAGGGTAAGCCTGTGGATATATTATTCTTGGACTTCAGCAAGGCGTTTGACTTTGTCCCTACAGTGGTCTGGTGGAGAAACTGATGGGGTTAGAGTAGGCCCTTTGATGGTCAGATGGATTGAAAACTGGCTAGCTGGGCCCACTCAGAGAGTAGTGGTCTGTGGGGAGCCTCAACCCTGAGAAGTTGGTAGTGGGGACCGCAGAGGGCTCAGTCCTGGGTCCGATCCTGTTTAATGCATACATATTGGACATCAGGGAGGGTATAGGGTGTGAAATGAGTCTCTTCGCGGATGACTCCAAGATGGGAGCAGTAGTTGAGGGAGAAGAGGGGAGGTTGGCCTTGCAAGGGGACCTGGACACCCTGGAAAGCTGGGCTCACACATGGAAATTAAATTTCAATATCACCAAGTGCAAGGTGTTGCATCTTGGTTGGGGAAGCCCTAAACACAGGTAAACCCTGGGAGGGGAGGCGCTGGAGGCCTCAATAGGGGAAAAAGACCTAGGGGTCATGGTGGATGCATATATGAATAACTCTGAGCAGTGCAGGAGAGCGGCTAGCAAGGCAAACAGGATGTTGGGATGCATCGTAAGGGGGAATCACCTCTAGGAGCAAGGAAGTGATTCTGCCGCTGTACAATGGACTGGTTAGACCACACCTTGAGTACTGTGTACAGTACTGGAGACCACACTTAAAGAGGGACATACAGCTCCTAGAGGGTACAGAGGAGGGTAACAAAAGATGACACGAGGGCCAGGGGATTTGATTCGATGAGGACAGATTTAAGGAGCTCTGCCTGTTTTCACTGGAGGAGAGGAGAGACAGGGGACATGAGTGAGGTCTCAAGTACCTCAAGGGAATACATAGGGTAAACATGGAGGGATCTTAGACTAAAGCAGGAGGCATCACCAGAGGGCATGGTTTGAAGTTGGAAGGTGGAAGGGTAAGGGGGAAAAGAGGAGGAGGTTTTTCACTGAGGGTGGTGGACCTTGGAATGCACTGCCTGGTGAGCTAGTTTAGAGATCCACAGTGGAGGGCTTCAAGAGAGGATGGGACAGACACAGAAAGTGGATGTATCAGATGATGTCCTGTCCCAGGGGGGTTGGGATGGATGATACAGGTTTCTGGAGCACAAGGGATGGGAGGGTCTCGGCACCCAACTAAGGATCTAAAGTTCGAGCAGACTCGATAGACCGTAAGGCCTAATCTGCTGGCAAATAGTATGTTAGTATGTTAGCTCTCTGGGACAATGAGATTTCAACAACCACGAAATGGACCCTCCCAGGAGAGTGACATTGCATAGTATGAAGTGTGAAAACTAACAGAAGCAGTTGCATACATCTTTAACAGCTACATAAAAAGAGTTGTCATGTGCTTCCATGTCAACAGACATTTAGAAGATAAGAGGCCTTCAACCCTCCCTCCCTGGAGAAGGTGAGCTGTCGTCGGATGCCTGAACCGTCTCCTCCCTGGCCAACCCTCGGTGCCTTGAGCTTGCTCCCAAACTCTGGTTGCTGGTGTGGTGCGAGGTGTGGCGTCCAGCGCCTCAGCCCTCTGCGCCACTGGGCCAACTGCCTGTTTTCCTGGCCAAATTCATGTGCCAGCACACACACATTAAAATTTAAAAAAGCTGACCAATCAACATTTTTTCTCACTTACGGAGTGAGCTACCTGGCTGGTGGCTGCACCCCCACCCGACTGTCACTTTTCGTTGATCAACTTGTAATTAAAGTAAAAACTGCTTACTATTCTCCCTCACCCACCTAAAAACCAGGTAACCTTTCTGCAGTGCTGCCTGCTCATACTTATGTCCTTGTCCTCCAGACGCACACCCACTCTTACTGGTGTCTTTGTCTTTTGGCTACCCACATGCTTTCTCTTCTGCTGCAAGCAGTCCGTGCATGTCCATCTGCAGTAGCTAAAACCAGGAAAGTCCTGCTGGTCTCATCCTCGAGTCAGCACTACACTCTTAACTGACTGTGTGCACTCCAGTCCTGACTAACCGCGCTCAAATGGGTACTGGGCATTTTGAAGAATATCAGGTAAACAAGGTGTTAAACAGTTCTCCACACTGCACAAAGAGATCAGTTTACACCAAAGTGCTTCTGATGGAAGGGGGCGCTGAATGCTATTGGAAGGGTGGGGTTGCCTACAAAGCAGAGAAACTCCGCATAAAACATCAGCGCCCTCTACTAATAATTCTCCCAGTGGGGTGGGGGGGAACTACATTTACATGAATGCTTCGAGAAGGGGTGGGACAGGGCAAAGTGGAGGCTAAAGGGAGGTAATGGGGGGTGGGGCAGCTGCTGAATAGGGAGCTAGCTGCATTCACGAGCAGCCTAGATGGACCATGATGGCCTTTTGCTGCTGGCAATTTTCAGACATTCATATGAAAATAATTTAAAAATCATTTATGTTCCCTTTTTTTTTTTTTTTTTTACAGTTTATCAAATTAAAAAAAAAAAAAAATTATGAGCACAGTAGTACCCTCCAGGGTGAACGATATGGGCTGTACCACCCTTGAAGGGCTATAAGGCCCTCCACCTGTGGTGTTGGGCCTCATTGCACCCCTGAGTGGGCTGGTATAGCTCGGTACTACCCACCCAGTTGAGCATTATTGCTTGCATACGTGGTCTAATCAAAAGTCTGCTTTTTATTGTTTACTGTTTTCAAACTTTTATTAAAACTTTTGATAAATGTTTTGTAACCATATAGCTAGTTTTAGTGCTCACAGCCCCCCCCCCGCCCCCCAGCTTTATAAACAAATCTGAAGAAGGGCAGTTAGTGGGAGGGTGACCACAGTGCAGAGTTTGAACTTCCTTCTAATACTAAATTCCATAATTAGCATAAGATCTGTCTCCGGGGTTACTCAAGCCGGTAAACTGAGATGCAGTTTGTGAATATTGCTGATGGATCTGTTAAGAAAAAACATTACTACAGTGAGTAATTGTTTCATACTTTCCCTTCCAGCTCTTCTGCAATGTCCCCTATAAAGCTATTGTAAAGGGCTGGCCTCTGTAATGGGCCTTAAGGTAACCCACTTGTCACACTCCCCTCTTTAGAGCGAGTGCCGTTAACCCACCACCCTTTGTCTCCTATTCTTTAACCAGTTTGTAACCCAGTTTAGCACTACGGATCTCACTGCTAGGTTGTTCAGCTTCCTGATCAGCCTTTTATGTGGCACTGTGTCAAAGGCCTGTCTTGTGGCACCAGTGACTTGGTGGACTGTTGGAGGATTGGCCAGGGGGAGGTTGATAGAGTGCCAGATGGACAGCTTTCCTCTGGGTGGGGTGAGCGATGGCTGTCTGTAACATTCTTACTCAGTTTTATTTCATTTAGTGTTTGTTGACCAGGAAAGGAAGGCTGGGTAATTATGACCATTTTCAGCCTTGTCCCAGGGGAGGATACAGATAGAAGCAAACTGAAACTGAACCAAATTAGCTGTTGGTGGTATTTTTTTTACTGTATGACGGCAACCAGGATCCAGTGCACCTGAGAACCTCAGTTGTGCAGGGATTGGTAGTTGTGGCAGACGTTTGCATGCAGTGTGTGGAAGTGTACCACTGACGTCCTTGCATGGCCTTATTGATAGGGACAATGCAACTAAGGAAGCCTGCAAAAAAACCTTCATAACTGAGCAGTGGGATGCTGGACCTCCCTGCTCTGAGCCCAAATGACACCCAAAATGACTGGCTGGGGGCTTACAGGTTGATCTTGGTCACTCTCCCTTGTCTCGCGGGGGTGAACCCCATCTTTGTGTGCTACCGTGGTCTGTGCCCTTGTGTGGGTAGGCAGGCAATGACTGGGTGGAGGAGTCTGCAAGGGTTAATGTGAGGTACATCCCAAGCCAGCAAGGAAGGATCATAAATGGTGGTGGGGGGGGTGGCATTTTGCTTGCGTAGTTTGTACAAGCAGGATACCTTAGCCTAGTCAGTATGGAAAGAGCCCTGCTTCTTACAAGAGCTCTTTTTGTCCATTGTCTATATGGCCTGAAATTTTAAAAATGATTATCCCATGGGTTTCGATCGGTTTTGAAGTCCACTTTGTAACAAGAGAAGTGCTAAAACTGCTACTCTCCATTCCTGACAGTACCAGCTCGGGGTCTGATGGTCTGGAACCTAGGCTCCTGAAAGCTGCTGCCCCACTTATAGCCTCTCCTCTAACCAAAATCTTCAACCTGTCTCTATGCCATGGTATAGTTCCTGATATCTGGAAAATAGCTAAAGTCACCCCAGTTCCTAAAAAGGGTGATCCTAAAGAAATTAAGAACTACCGTCCCATAGCAATTCTCTCTGTGCTTAGCAAAATCTTGGAAAAACTAGTGGCCACCCAATCCATAGAATATCTCCAGAAATACAACCTTCTTTCTAGCTCACAGCATGGCTTCCGCAAAGGACACAGCACTTCCACCGCCCTCCTCAAACTCACAAATGATATCTATGCCTCCATGGACTCGGGACTCCCTGACGGGCGTGGTTTTCATTGACTTAACTAAGGCATTTGACCTGGTCAGCCATACCCTTCTTCTTACAAAACTACGCTCCCTAGGTTTCTCCACTGATGCAGTGGCCTGGTTTGAAAGCTACCTGTCCGACAGAAAACAGGCTGTAGTTTTCAGCTCAGCCATATGAGATCTTTCATCTATTCACATTGGAGTGCTCCAGGGTTCTATACTTGGTCCCTTGCTTTTCTTTATTTTCATTAACGACATCTCATTCCTTGCACCTAATTGCTCGCCTCTACTCTCCGATGATGACTTGGTAATCTATCACAGTGCTAGAACTGTCACAGACTTAAACCACCCTCTTGCCTCGGACTTCGCAAGTATCAGTCTTGGCACACTGAGAACAAACTTGTTCTCAACTCTAGCAAGACATACTCCATGCTCTTTGGCTCGCCTGCTAGACTTAAAGCGAATCATAATCCCCTTATGATCTCGTGTGCGGATGGCTCCCCACTGATTAGCACCAAATCCCTTAAATTCCTGGGTATTACTCTCAATGAATCTCTAGACTTTGATCTGCACATTACAACCACCTGCAAGTCGGTCAACGCCAAAATAGGAAGTGCCTACCATACTAGTTATGCCCTTACACCTTCGGCTAGACTAGCTGTGGCCCAAGGCTTTCTTCTCCCAGCCCTAGCATATGGCTCAGTCACTTACCTATCTGCCTCAGGAATCCTCCCTCCATAAATGGGACACCACCTATAATAGCATCTGCCACTATGCCTCTTCATCACCACATTACAAACACCATTGCCAGCTCTATGCTGACTTAAAATGGCTGTGCCCCTCCGCCCACCGACTCCAGTCTTTTGGTTCACTAATTGACCATGTTGCGAGATCAGGCCTCCCTCTATCCCTTGCATCCCTACTGGACTCTCAACCTCTCTCCTGTGGGCAGCGATCGATTGACCAAGCCCTTTTTCACATTCCCAGATGCAGAACCAATATGGGTGCACGCGCTTTCTCATACACGGCTCTGAAATACTGGAACTCCATACCTCAAACTATTTGTCGAGCGACCACCCATGCTAGTTTTAAGAAACTTCACCACGAGCATCTGCGTGATACTAGCCCCTGCACTTGCTTTAATCAGCCTTGGACCATTTTTTCTCCCTGCCCTCTATTTTTCTCTAAGTAATCCACTTCTCTGACACCTCTCTTAATACCCTCTTTCATGTCCTCTCTCTCTTATCCCAACCCTCTTTTCTCTGCTTTCTACCACTCTCCCTTCCTCTCTACCCCCCCCCCCGTTCATTAACCACTCAGTTGGTACTTATTGTATTGTTTCTTTATGTATGCTCTCTGTTGCAATGCCTGTTTTCTCACATTGTTTTGCTCTTGTGTTTACTTGTCCAAACTGTGTTGTAACTGCATTTTACCGTTAAATTTTTCTCTTGGCTTGTCGAAGCAATATCTCTCCATACCCTAAGGTTTGATTGTATGTGATTCCCTTCAAACTGTGCTGCTTTCTCATGTGCTGTGTCACATGTATATTTATGTATTTTAAGCTGTTTTCTCCCGGGTCATGCCTGAAAATAGGCATTCTTATGCCTAGTGCACTTACCCGGTTACCAAAAGCAAATAAATAAATAAATCCATTCCACAAGTCTTTTCTGTAGAAACAGACAATGACAGCAGAAAAAGACATGCTCTATCCATTCTGCCCATGATTCCCTATCAAACTCTGGGACCTATTGTAAAGGTTCTAGTCCACCCCATTCCCTTTCCTGTTAGTGTCACCCTGAGTAACAACTATACCCTTCACTCTGTGCCAACCATGTCGTGTCTGGTAGACTGTTCCATGGTTCCCCCACCCCCCCTCTCTGAAATAATACTTCCTTATATCCCTCTTGAACCTCCCTCCCTCCTGTCAGTTTTAACTAGTGCCCCTGTGACCTTGAACATTTGCTCATGCTGAATTAATTCCTTGTAGTTCACCTTGTTTATTCCTTTCAAGAACTTAAAGATCTCTATCATATCTCCCCTCTCCCATCTGGTTTCCAGTGAGGACATACTAACATACTAAAATGCCAGCAAAATAAGCCTAACGGTCTTTCGTGTCTGCTCGTTTGGTCAGCCCCAACCCTAGGAGCTGACCTTGCTGCCCCCCCCCCGGCTTCTGCCTTCCCAGTCCCAGATATTCTCGCTGCATTGGATTTTGCTTCCAGAACCCTTCCCCTGTACCTATCCCACCCCCTCTTAAACCCCTCCACCAGCCCCCTGGGCAGTGCATTCCATGGCTCCACCACCCTCTCAGTGAAGTAGCACCTCCTCCTTTCTCCCCTGAATCTTCCCCACCCCCAGCTTCCACCCATGCCCTCTAGTTGCTCCCCCCTCCTTCCTTCGGAGCACCCTGACTGCTCCTCCCCTATTTACCCCCTTCATGTACCTGAAGACCTCTACCCTGTCCCTCTGGTCCCTTCTGTCTTCCAGTGTGTACATATTTAGCTCTTCGAGTCTCTCCCCAGAGGTCCTGTCCCCCAAGCCCCAAATCATTTTGGTTGCCCTCCTCTGGACCCTCTCCAGGAGTTTAATGTCCCTCTTTAAGTGTGGCCTCCAAAACTGCATGCAGTACTCGAGGTGCGGCCTCACCAAGCAGTTATACAGAGGGGTATCACTTCCCTCCTTCTGGAGGTGATCCCCTAGCGATGCATCCCAGCATCCTGTTGGCCTTTGGCGCTGCCATCCTATAAGTCTCCAAGTTGTTCATCTTGACATCCACCACCACCCCCAGGTTCCTCTCAGCTGTCGAGACTTGTAGCATTCCCCCCCACAGAGTGTACACTTGGCCTGGGTTTCTGGCTTCCAGGTGCAGTACCTTGCATTTCCCTGCATTGAACTTCAGCTTCCACTTTCTAGACCACCTTTCCAGAGCCTCCAGATCCCCCTGTAGGGCCACCCTCCCCTCCTCCCCATCCACCACCGCCCCCAGTTTCGAGTCATCCGCAAAGAGACTCATCTCACTCCTGATACCCTTCCTTATGTCAGAGACGTAGGCGTTGAACAGAAGGGGCCCAAGGACCGACCCCTGAGGGACCCCACTAATGACCTTCCTTGGGGATGAGATTGTCCTGCCAACCACGACCCTCTGGGTCTGGTCCTGAAACCAATTTCCTATCCATCTGATCATCTGGTTCCCCACCCCCATTTCTCCCAGCTTATCCAACAGGCCCCCGTGAGCAACAGAGTCAAACGCCTTGCTGAAGTCAAGAAGGAGGATGTCCACTGGTCTACCCAGGTCCAAGGCACTCGTCACCTAGTCATAGAACTCCACAAGGTTTGTCTGACATGATTTCCCTGGGACGAATCCATGCTGTCTATCGTCCAGGCACCCCAACTTTTCCAGGTCCCCCTCAGTCTCTCCTTGACAATGCCTTCCATCACTTTGCCCACCACTGATGACAGGCTGCCGAACCTGTAGTTCCCTGCTGCCTCCCTTGATCCCCCACCTTGTGGATAGGCACTGTATGCACCACCTTCAAGTCCTGGGGCACCCACCCTGTCCTCAGAGAGATGCTGAAGAGCTCCGCCAGGAGTTTCTCCAGGGACATCAGCCAGTTTCTTCAGTACTCTGGGATGCAACTTATCCGGCCCTGGTGCTTTCTCCATCTTAAGGGACCTGAGGGCTTCCCTCACTCTCTCTCTTTTTTTTTATCTTCCTACTATTTATTCTCCTTGGCAGAGCGGCCCTACATGATCTCCGGCTGCTGGCCCTGCACCCCTGGACCTGGTTGTGCGTGCGGGCCACACGAACCCGCTCCCCCAGTGGGCCGGCCATTATTGCTCACACACCCACTGGGTACTCGCCCCTCTTGGGTCTCTCTCCGGGGGCATAAGGCGTGCCCATCTGCCGCAAAGATCGCCCTCCACATTTTCCGCTTTTTCTTCCAATGGAGAGCAGGACATGCAGTGGCGTCCAAGCGTGCTGACTCCCGCTGTGCTCTTCCCCCCCCCCTTGCTATTGCATGCCACTTGTAGTGCGGCTGGCTTCCCTCACTCTCTCTGCTGTGATTTCCACCTCTACTACCTCGTCCCCCTGCTTTGCCTTCCCCCCCCACCACCAGCCAGTGAGGGTGCATTGTGAGGGTGGTGGAACAGAGGCGCACCCCTTCAGACGTACTACTCCACAATCCATACACCATTCTGGTGGAGCACAGTTCCCCTATGGAGGCACACACGGTGGAGACTGAGGTTGCTGGCAACCGTCACAAGGCAGGCCCACATGAAGGTGGCACAGGACGCAGCAGGGAAAGGAAGCAGCTCCTGGTGGGGGACTCAATTATCAGGGGGATAGAACTGGAGGGAGGGCAAGGGAAAGTGAAGTAAGGTGCCTGCCCAACGCCATGACTTGGAGGGACAGGAAGCGGATTCTAAGGATCACGACAGCAGCTGCACGTGAGACAGTGCTGGATGTCACTGTCCACCTAGGGACAAATGACTTGGCCACGCACAGGATTAGAGCAGTGCAAGAGGAGTTTGTGGAGTTGGGGAGGGGCCTCAGACAAGTAGCTCATACAGTATCCTTCTCAGAGGTGCTGCCTGTCTATGGCATGGGCAGGGCGAGGCGAGGGTACTCTGCACCATGTAATTCAATGAATGGTTGAAAAACTGGTGTAGAGCACAGGTTTTGGCTTCACTGGGGACTGGGGTTCCACCTGGAGGTATACCCACCTATACTGGCATGATGATCTGCATCTGTCCGGAAGGAACCATCTCCTGAGTGATCAGTTTAAATGCTTCACTGGCAAGCTTTTAAACTAGACAAGGCAGGAGGCACGGATAAGCAGCAGGGGATTCCCAGTCTCCCCCTCCAAAACAGGGTACAAAATGAGGTAAAGGCCAAGGTAGAAAGGTCAGTAGGGAGCAGGATTGGGGTAAATGGAGAAAGCAAAGTCAGCAAGTGCAGGGATGGGGCTACAAGAGGACAAATCATCAAAAAATGGAGAGTAACGAGTACCAATGCCCATAGTCTGGGTAACAAGCTTCCTGAACTAGTGGCCTTGATGGAAGAGGAACATCTGGATATCGTGGCAGTCACAGAAACATGGTACACACAGAATCATGACAGGGATGTAAACATACCAAGTACACTATCTATAGGAGGGACAGGAGGGTAAAAGAAAGGTGGAGTAGCTCTCTACATAAGGGAAGGAATCAAAGCAACAGAAAAAAGGGTAAACAGGGAGGAGAGGAAGCACTGTGGGTCAACTTGGAGACAGGCAATGGCACCACAATCCTCACAGGGGTTGAATACAGACCCCCATATCAGGGAGAGGACATGGACAAGGACATGATAGAAGATATCCTTAGAATGGCAGAAAAAGGGAAGATATTGTTGATGGGGATCTGAATATGCCAGATGTTAACTGGAGTTTTTTTTTAGAACTGATAACTCCGGTTCTGAACCGCTAAACTCGGTTCCCGGTTCCTCCGTCTGTTCCTAAACCCACCACAACCGATAAAAAGTGTTAAAAAATTAAGTTTTAAAAGGTTTTACTGTTGTGGTTTTTCTCCATTATGTCAGAAAAAGCTAAAAAGAGAACTGGTGAACCCGGCTTTAAAAACTGTTCTGAGTGTGGTGAAGTCTTTGCCAAAGCAGATAAACACTCTGTTTGTGTTTTTTGCTTGGGTTTTGACCATTTAAAGTCTGACTATGCTATCTGTAAATCTTTTCCAGACAAGACTTTAGAAAAATGTCTGGACAGACTAAATAAAAGATTTAAGGGTCCCTCTGGCTCTGATCAGCCGAAACCCTCAAGGTCTGTGGGTGACACCACGGTTTCTGCTACTTCTACCCCTGACACAGGTAAAAAGAGACCCTCTGAACCGGCTATCTCCCCTGTTCCTGTTAAAAAATGGAAAAAGACAAGGCACACTGAACCCCCTGTGGAAAAGGGGACTTCTGTGGTGCCTGCCGCTGTGCCTTCTCCTGCCGAGATTGCACAAGCAATAAAAAAAATGATGCAAACCTTTCAGGGTCTGCTGCCTGTGGTATCACAGTCTGCAGTCCAGACTTCTGCACCCTCCATCCCACTCTGTTTTCCTGAACAGCGTGAGGAAGAGGAGGAGGAGGAGGAAGAAGGTGAAACATAGACTTTGACGGCAGATAAGGACCACTTGGCCCACCCAGTCTGCCCATTTCCCCACCTACTGGATAAGCTGCAGATTCTAGTTAACCAACAGCCTACTTCCTGCCACCCCCCACTACAGTTGCCTTATGTCTGTCCCATGCATGTTTGAATTTCCCCACTGTTTTAGACCCAACAACCTCCCCAGGAAGGCGGTTCTATGCATCTACCACTCTCTCCGTGAAAAAAAAATTCCTCTCATTACCCCTGACATCCCCCCTCTATCTTTAAATTGTGCCCCCTTGTTCTTACACGTCTCTTTTGCTGAAAGATGCTACCCTCCTGGACTTTGTTGATTCCCTTCAGGTACTTGAACGTTTCTATCATGTCCCCCCGTCTCTCCTTTCATCAAGGGTATACATATTAAGCTCTCTGTCTCTTTTCATGTGGTTTCTGATGCAGACCCTGCACCATTTTGGTTGCCCTCCTCTGGACTGCTTCCATCCTGTCTATGTCCTTGCGTAGATGAGGTCTCCAAAACTGCACACAGTACTCCAGATTGGGTCTCACCAACTGTCTGTACAGAGGGATAACCACTTCTCTTTTTCTACTTGTGATGCCTCTTCCTATGCATCCCAGTATCCCCCTGGCTGTCCTTACTGACTTCTCACATTGCTTACCAACCTTTAGATCATCTGATATGACTACCCCAGGTTCCTTTCCATTTTGTTGTTGTCAGTACCTCCCTGCTATTGTGTACTCTTCTCCTGGGTTTTGTTTCCCAGGTGCATTACTTTGCACTTCTTTGCATTGAATCTAAGTTGCCATATGTCTGACCATTCCTCCAGCCTTGCCAAGTCCCTTCTTATCCTTTCTACCCCCCTTGTGTATCAACTCTGTTACAGATCTTTGTGTCGTCTGCAAAGAGGCATACCTTTCCCTCCAGACCCTCTGCAATGTCACCTATAAAGATGTTAAAGAAGACTGGACCCAGTAGTGAGCCTGTAGAGTCTGAGGTCTCCCCTGAACAGGAGATTGGCTCTCCTCCCAGGACCACTGAAGATTATTCTTCTCATTTTTCCTTCATTAGGAAAATTGCTGATGCCTTAGACATCCCTACCACTGAAGCTGTAGAGGAGGAGGAGGTGGCTGAATATATGGACATGATGGGGTTGACTCCTACTAAAACGCTTTCACTTCCCATCAATAAATTCTTCAAAAGGGATATTTTCAAACTCCTCCAAGCTCCTGGGTCTATCCCTCTTCTGGACAAGAGAGTGGACAGAAAGTATCGGCTTGACAGAGCGGGGGCCGAATTCTCATTTTCACACCCTGACCACCGGGGGTGGGGGGTTGCAAGCTGCAGCTTGTGATAAGGCTAAAGTCCCTCTAGCGTCTCATCCTCCAGAGAAGGACTCTAGGAAAATTGAAAGCATGGCCAAGAAAGGTTACCTGTCAGCCTCTCTGGCCATTAGGCAAGCAAATTATCAGGCTTATGCAGCACCGTACCAGAAGGCTCTTTGGCAGTCTGTCCTGGATATGACTGAAAAAGCATCTCCTCCTCTTTCGGCAGACGTAGCCGAAAAAGCTAGGTTTGGCCTGGAAGCTGCCAAATACCAGTTCCAGATGGCAGCAGACAGCAATGAGACTGCTCTAAGGTGGATAGCAAATACCATTGCACAGAGAAGGCTTGCTTGGGTAAGAGCCACAAACTTAACACAGGATACCCAGAATAAGACTCTGGATTTTCCTGTGGAGGGCAATTCTCTATTTAGCAGCCATACAGAGGCTTACTTGAAGAAGGTGGATGAGTATAAGGCCACCTTCCATAGTAATTCTACAAAAGAAAGACCCTCCACTTCCTCTAGACCATTCAGTAGGGGAGGTAGGGGCAGACAATTTCATACCAGGCCTTTTTTACCAGACCATGGTACTCCCTCAAGCACCCCAATACCCACAGCAAGGGTACTTTAGGGGTAGGGGCAGAAGAGGTGCCAGGTGTGGTACCTAGTCTCAGCCCCAGGCTAAACAGGATCCCTGACTTCTTTGTTCCTGCAGCCTCTCCTTTACCAGTAGGGAGCAGGCTGACTCATTTTCTCCACAAGTGGGAAGCCATCACCACAGACAAGTGGGTTCTGGAGATAGTGGGTCATGGCCTGTCCCTAAATTTCAAGTCTCCCCCTGTTCAAAGAAACAGAGCTTTCAAACCAGCTTCCCACCTAGAAAGCAGAAGGCTGGAGGAAGAGGTAAAACACCTCCTTTCACTGAAGGCAGTGGAACCAGTGCCACTGAATCAAAGGGGAAAGGAATTTATTCAAGGTACTTTCTTACACCAAAGAAAAATGGAAAGCTGCAGCCTATCCTGGATCCCAGGATCCTCAACAAAATCCTTACAAAACCAAAGTTCAAAATGGTAACTTTGTCTCTGATTCTGCCAGCAATCCCAAAAGGGGATTGGTTGGCATCATTGGACCTAAAAGATACATATTTCCACATTCCCATAAGGGAGTCTCACAGAAAGTTTCTCAGGTTCAGACTCCAATCAGGACACTATCAGTTCTCAGCTCTTCCTTTCGGTCTCACTTCAGCACCAAGGGTGTTCACAAAGTGTCTGGCTGTGGTAGTGGCACACTTACGAAGACAAGGTGTCTCAGTATTCCTCTACTTAGATGACTGGCTAGTGATGGGGGATTCACCACAACAGCTAGCAGAGCACCTCCAACTCACTCAACATTTGCTGAAGTCTCTGGAGTTCATTTTAAACTTGGAAAAATCAGTTCTGATTCCTTCTCAAATTCTGCAGTTCATAGGAGCAGAATTGAATGCCAAGGTGGGCAGAGCATTCTTGCCCAGAGACACGGCAAAAAGCATCCTGCAGTTGGCAGCCTGTTTCAGGCTCAATGTCCCAAGGCCAGCAAGGCAGTTTCTTCAACTCCTGGGTCACATGGCAGCTGCAACAGGTGTATAGTGCTGGGATCCAGGTTTCAGATAAGGGACATCCAGTTTCATTTAAGAACTCATTGGTGCCAACGGAAGGATTCCTTGTCAGAGCTTGTCCCTGTAACAAAAACATTTATTCAAGCTCTTCAATGGTGGAAAGAGGAAGCCAACATCAGAGAAGGGGTTCCTTTCCAAAAACAGCTCCCTTCAGTGATTCTCACAACAGATGCATCCTTCCTGGGCTGGGGGGTTCATCTAGCAGAGCCCACTGCCCAGGGCACTTGGTCAAGTGCAGAAACTCTTCTGCACATAAACCTGTTGGAGCTCAGAGCAGTGTTTCTGGCAATGCAAGCTTTCAAACCACTGATACAAGGAAAGGTAGTGCAAGTCAGGACAGACAACACTACCACCATGTACTACATAAACAAGCAAGGGGGAACAAGATCAAGCCTCCTTTGCACGGAGGCTATGAAAATCTGGACCTTGGCTTACTCACTGGGCTCCTCACTGCAGGCCATTCCTCTGCCAGGCAAAGACAATGTTCAGGCAGATACTCTGAGTCAAATCAGTCAGGACCATCACGAATGGTCCCTGAACAGGCAAGTAGTACAGACTCTATTTAGGAGGTGGGGCACCCCAGAAATAGATCTCTTTGCCTCTCATCAGAGCCATCACTTGCCTCAGTTCTGTTGCAGACCTCTAGTAGTGGGCACGATTCCTCTAGATGCCCTTGTCCTGGATTGGTCATGGAAATTCCTGTATGCATCCCCCATTTTCCCCTGGTGATACAGGATGCTGTTGAAACTCAGGTCTCAGCCAGCAACAATGATCCTGATAGCCCCAGACTGGGCCAGGCAGCCATGGTACTCCCTGTTGCTTTCCATGTCAGTGGAACAACCATTACACCTTCCCAGGAGGCACAATCTTCTGACCTCCAATCAGGGCAGACTCCTGTATCCAAACCTCGGGTCACTCAGGCTCAAAGCTTGGCTCTTGAGGACCTAGAGTATGCTGGTTTACATCTCTCTGAGTCAGTTATGGATGTTTTAAGAGGATATAGAAAATTCTCTACTAAGAAAACCTATGCTGCAAAATGGAAGAGGGTTTTCATTTAGTGCCCTAACAGGAGTGTAGTGCCAACCCAGGTAGGAGTGCCAGGGTTGCTGGACTACCTATTCTATCTACACTCCTTAGGTTTACAGCCTGCTACACTGAAAGTTCATTTAACTTCAGTTTCTGCCTATGCTTTGGCAGGTAAGCGTGTTTCCTTGGCATAAAATCCAATTTTTAAAAAGTTTTTCAAAGGCCTCTCACATATATACCCACCGGTAAGAGAACCGGTGCCAGCTTGGGACCTTAATATTTGCATTGCTCAGCTCATGGCTTCCTCTTTTGAGCCTATGTTTTCAGCACCTTTGAAGTATGTCACTTGGAAAACAGTGTTTCTAGTGGCCATCACTTCGGCTAGAAGAATTAGTGGGCTTCAGGCCTTATGTATACTGGGTCTTATACTGGGTGATAGAATGGAAGAAGGCACCATGGCCCATAGTACCATTCCCCGAAAAGCGGGCACACTTTAATTCCTAAAGCAAATTAACTTATCTATTTCTCTTTTAAATTGTTCCAAGTTTTTACTATTTATAGTACAATCTGGCAGTGCATTCCACACTCTATTCTCTGTACAAAGGAATAACATCTAGAATTCCTTTTAACTATCTCTATTTTTATTTGATATTTATGATTTCTTAAACCTTCTGGTTTGTCCACTATTTCTTTCCCCAAACCATCCATTAATTTTGGGTCTTTCATGATCTTAAATAATTGTAATAAATCCCCCTTTTCTTCTGTCCTCCAATGTAAACATCTTTAACCTATCTAATCTTTCCTTATATCCTCTACCTTTTTCTGTTGATATCATCCTAGTATATGTTCTTAGGACTTTTTCCAATCTATTTTTTTCACCTTTCATATATGGATTCCATACTGGTGATCTATAATCCAAATAGGGCCTTACATATGCCTTGTACAACGGCACAAGACATTGTTTAGTTCTATTTATGAAACTTTTTCTTATATTTTTTATCTTATAATTCGTTCTCCTAATAACTTCTGACCTTTGTGCCTTAAATGTCTTTCCATTATCAACTATTATTCCACAGTCCTTTTTTTTTTTTGTCACTTCCATTTTATTTCCATTTAAATAATACACGTTTTTGGTTATTTTTCCCCACATGCATAACTCTACACTTTTCCATACTTAAGGTCATTCCACTGTCTCTCACCCATTTCTCTGTTTTAGATCCTTCTCCATTTGTTTAATTTCTTCCGTTGAGCCCACCTGTCCTCCCAGTTTTACGTCATCTGCAAATTTCATCATAAGGTTCTGGATACCATACTGTATATCTTCTATGTATAATGAAAATAATATAGGACCTTACACCGACCCCTGTGGAACTCCACTAGTAACCTCCTCTAGACCTGACATAACGCCTCTAATCCTTACTGCTTGTTTTCTATCTCTCAGCCAGCTCTGTACCCATCTAATTAACCTACTGTCCACACCCATTTGTACCATCTTTGTAATAAGTTGGTTATGTGGTACTTTATCAAAGGCTTTTTGAAAATCAAGGAAGAAGATATCCATTGGCTTATTTTTAGATGTTATTAATATATTCTTAGAATATAAGTTGATTTGATAAAAATTACCTTTTTTTTCTGAACCCATGTTGCTTATCATCATTCACTTTTAAAACCTTTAGATCTTCCTCTAGTTTGTCTCTCAAAATGCCCTCTGTTACTTTACATAGAACTGCTGTTAGGCTTACTGGTCTGTAATTTGTCATAGAGGTATTTGTTTCTCCCCCCCCCCCTTTTTTTTTTTTTTTCCTGTAGATCGGTATCACAGTAGCTGTTTTCCAATCAGCTGGTATCGCTCCGGTAATAAATGACCTATTTATTATATTTGCTACAGGTGGTACTATCGGTATAGCAATTTCTTTTAACAGCCTTGGATGCAATAAATCTGGACCTACCGATTTTTGAATGGTTTTAACTCTCTCAACATTTTTTTGAATTTCATCTGTTACTTCCATTCTTAGTTCTTTATTTATATTAGTATTAACTTTAATCTCTTCCATTACTTTATCGTATACTGAACAAAAATATTGGGTTAAATGTTCTACCATTTTCTTTACTTCAGTAACTTCACTTCCATCTATATGCAAGGATCCTAGTTGCCCTGCCATTTTCTTCTTATTATTTATATAAGAATACAGTCCCTTTCCATTATCCTTCTTATATACTAAGTTTATTTCTAATCTTTTCGTTTCTTCTTTTATTTTGGTTTTTAACTTCAATATTTCTTTATATTCTTAAATAGCATCTCCTGTCCCTAAATTTTTGTTATCATAAGCCTTTTTTTTGTCTTTACATAACTTTATTGTTGCCTTTGTACACCACATAGTTTTTTTTTCCCTTCTCTGTGTATAATTTCTTTTTTGGTACATATTTATCTTCTAACTTTTGTATTTTATTTTTTGTCTTCCACCTTTCTTCCACTGTTCTATTCTTAAATAATTTGTTCCAGTCCCATTTTTCCAACTTTATTTTTATCATCTGAAATGTAGCTTTTTTTATAATTTCTTATTATTGTACTACCTTTTATAGTCAAGTTTCTACAACTCTTTATGTAAAATTGAACTACCCCATGGTCGTTATTACTTTAATTTTCTATAATATTTATTTTAGTTATTAATTCTTCACAATTTGTTATAATCCAGTCCAAAATACTACCTCCTCTTGTTCGCTTATACACCAATTGACTTAATCCTACTTCCGCCATCATTTCTAAATATCTTCTGTGTAAAGCATTTTTTGCAGTTTTATTATCCCAATTTATATCCGGTAAATTGAAGTCCCCTAAAATGATTACATCTCCCTGCGTCGCTATCTGCCTGATCTCTTTATCTATATAATCACCATGTATTCTGCTAACATTGGGTGGTCTATAAAATAAACATGTATTGAAAAGGACTACATTGCTTTCCACAGGGATAAGGTAGTCCTTCAAACAAATAGAAAATTCCTTCCCAAAGTGGTTTCAGACTTCCATTTGAACCAGTCCATTACTTTGCCAGTGTTTTTCACTGACCACTCTTCTTCTGGTGAGCGTAGGCTACATAGCCTGGATGTCAAGAGAGCTTTGAGCTACTACATGACAGCCATTAAGCCCTACAAGCAGGGTAGAACACAGCTTTTCCTCACTTATGGGGGTGTGGGAAAGGGTAACCCAGCATCTAAAAGGTCCATTTCTCACTGGATTGTTCACTGCATCCAATTATGTTATTCTAAGGTGGGCAAGGAAGCCCCAGCAGAGCTTAGAGCCCATTCCACAAGGGGTACAGCTGCAACATTGGCAGCTGCAAGGGAAGTACCCTTGGTGGATATTTGTAAAGCAGCAACCTGGCGAACAGTACACACATTTGTCAAGCATTACAGCTTGGATATGCAGGCAAGGGCAGATGCCAGGTTTGGTACAGCTGTACTGCAGAGCCCGTTTCCAAAATAGGTTCTTCCCACCTCCAAAGGTACTGCTTTTTAGTCTGCAGAAGAATTAGGAATATTGGAGTATTCCTGAGGTGAGAAGAAAAGGTTACTTACCATAGTAACTTTGTTTCGCCTAGGGGATACTCCAATATTCATAACTCTCCCTCCTCCCCATTTTAAGAACCAGTGGCCTCTGTATTCCATGCTGTGCCATATGTTTGCATGCCACACTTTTACTTTTATTAAAACTTGTTTATCTTTTTCAGGTGATTCTGACATAAGGAGAGTGTGGGGAATTTTTGCTTGATGATAAGTTTTTACTTTTCATGTTTCCCTCCAGTTGGAGTTTTTTTAGGCAGGAAATTTTAAATTAGAATTTGCTGTGTTTAAATTCTGGGCCCTGTCTTGCAGGCGTCCACGAAATCTGTGGGTTAGAATGCAGGCAGTTGATAGGTGGCAGCATTTGAAAAGTGGCTCATGTTAATGATTCCGTCATTTGCATAGCATTCCATCTCCAGGCATTCTGACCTTAAAGGCACACTGCAGAAGAGTTATGAATATTGGAGTATCCCCTGGGAGAAACAAGGTTTCTATGGGAAGTAAATTTTTCTTGCTGGTCCAGCTGTGCTCACGGGACCTAGTACAGTCCTCTGTGACTGTACCTAGCCCCTGGAGAACAGCAGGCCAGGAAACAGAAGATTACAGCTTATAAAAACCTCTGACATTCTCTGCAGGCTATTGAATCTCCCACTGCTGCAGCCTTCCTCTGATGTCCATTGCAGGGCCCAGGAGAGTCTGGCATTTGTTACAGGAAATGTTAGCTTACAGGTCAATGAAATTAGCCTGATACAATCTACTATACTGCAGTAATCAGTAGGTTAAAAAAGAAAGTGTTTTTGCACACAAATGGCTAATTGGGATCAGCCTCACACTTGGGTATGAGGCTCTTATTGCTGACAGTTCCCCTTTAAGGGAGTTACTAATGATAACTCCTATGTCCTTTTCCTCAGCCGTAGTACGAAGAGAAGCTAAAGATAAACTGTTGCCATGCATTTGCTTGTGGAATGACTTTGCTGAGTAGGAAAGGGGTTCAGAATGTTAGGTAAGCAGTAAAATTCCCATTAGTGGAGCATAAAACATGATTGCAGCAAAGTTGCAACTTTACTGTTTTACTGGAGGCAAGGTCATTTTTCTTTTCCTGTCTTTTTTTTTAACTCTATGTACCCCCTCCCGAATGCTAACCAGGGGCCTCTTTTGGCCTCTGCAGGTACCACCATCCTGACTATGAAGCTTTCTACTGTGGGTTCCTGGAGCTCTAAACCACCCGCAGAACATCTCTATGTGGACCCCCCCCCTTCCAGGTTGCTCTTTGGTACAGAGTTGCCTTCTGCTCCTTGGTGACTTTACCACTCTCTTCAGTCCTCAAGTTGCAGAGGTAAAGCCCTGAACTACCCCGGGATCAGGTAGCAGAGGCCTGGTAATGGATGAGTGGGCAGGGTGAAGCATTATCTGATCTCAGCTACCATTGTCCTCTCCTTTCTTGCCTAACTTTGCCTGTGCAATGATGCCCAGGCACATTTGCATGTGCTTCTGCATGCAGTGCTCCATTGTCTGCAGCACTACCCACCCATGCATGCACGCAAGGCCGGAGTGCGCTACCATCCAGCCCCCACTAGATAACAGTCGAGCACTGAGTGCCTGAACCCCCCCCAACCCCCACCTGAGGAGAGCAGTCAATGAAATATTCGATCCTCCTCTCCTGGCCTGCCTTCTGACTTGGGCTCGTTCCTGAACCTGGGTCGTCTGCTTCACAAGCAGTAGTACTGTTGCTGCACTGACAATTACTATTTCTTTTTATCAGTATTTTTCTCCTTTTATCCCTCTAAGTTCCTTGTCTAGCCCACCTGATATTATGATCTCCACGGCTTCACCCTTGCTAGCCTGAAAGGCATGAAAGTGGCCTCGTTTTCAACCAAACCCATTGCTGCTCTGAGGTCAGCCAGCTGGGGGTGCATAAATGCTGACAAGTCCACTTCTACCCTGCCTGTCCACTCCAGCCTGAGATTCCAAGGATCGAACACAAACCTTATCCTCCCAGGTGGTAGTTCCATGTGCTGCTGCATCACTGGTGTGGCCTGACAGGGTAATTTTCTGAACAAGATATGCAAGCTCCAGAGTTGTTAGCTAAAATTAAAATTATTTTTCACTGTTTTACATAGTAGTATCATAGTAATTTAAAGTTGGAAAGGACTCTAGGACCATAATGTCCAACCCTGCTTCATGTGCAGACATGAATACATATGCTCTGTAAACATAAATAATTTAAAGGGGTTCCCTACCCACTCTTCTGCTTAGGGTATCTACAGATTCCCATGGCAAGCTGTCATTTGTCCAGACTTATCTTGAAGGCCTGGCTAGTTGGCGGCTCCATAGGTTCACCACCCTCTGGGAGAAACCACCCCCAAGCTTCAGGGTGTGTCTGCATTCTGCTGCAGAACAGTAGCTGTAACCTCTCTGACTGTTCAATGTTGTTGATACTCATAAGTGTGCAAAAGACTGAGATCATGTCCCCCTCTGTCTCCTTCTTTCTTTGACATAAACATAAGGGCCTCCAGATTCTTAGCATTGCTTCTGTCTCCACATATTACTGATCATTTTGGTGGCCCTGCATTGTACACCCTTAATATCCTGAATGTGCTTTTTGTATTACAGAGGCCAGAACTCTGTTCCATAGTCCAGGTTGGGCCTGGCCAGGCCTTTTTCAAATGGCAGGCTTTTTTCTCATGCTCTTCTAGTCATCCCACTTTTGTTGAGGGGCCACACACTGCTTTCTCCACTTCAGACCCTTGTCTTATGACCTCTAGATCCATTTCATTTTCAACTGCAGCAAGACAAGCTCCACACAGTGTGTAAAGTCTACCACTGTTTTCTTTCAAGTATAGCACCTTACTTTTAGCTACATTGAATCTGAGGCCTCAGCAGTCAGACTAGTCACACCCAACTTGGTTTGGTCCTCCTGAAGTTGGTCCCCATACTCAAGGGAGTCCACCACTCTGGTCAGCTTAGTGCCCTCAGTGAACTTTTTTTTCTTCCTTCCTTCGGTAACTGGGTAAGGCCCACTAGGCACAAGTGCATATTTCAGGGGGACACTGGAACACTGGGGAGGTTAAGTGACTTGCTTAGAGTCAGAGTATGCATGGGAATCGAATCCTGGTCCGCTGGATGTACCAAGCTCATTCACAGCTCGTTACTCTAACCTGTAGGCTATATTGCCAGCCCCACTTAAGCAGCCTGCTGGAGACCTTCACTTACTGTTTATCAATGATGTTGTTGAACAGTGGCCCCAACATCAATCTCTGAGGGATGCCACTGAGTACTCCTCACAGATTCATTGCTGTCCACCACCCTGTGCTTCCTGTCCCTAAGCCAGTTAGTAATTCACCTTATGTATGTTTCATGTATACCGTATGTAACAAAGACTATGTCCACAGCCCTACCCTGTCTGTCTCCCTGGTTACCCCTACATTGGTTTGATATGATCTGTTTATCGTAAAGCCATGCAGCAGGGAAACAAGAAGAAAATTGCCCGATTCAGGTACTCCATAATTCTTTCCTTGATGATGGCCTCCAGGACCTTGCCCCAGCACTGATACCAGGCTGATTGGCCTGCAGTTGCCCCAGTCTGACCTTGCCTCCTTCTTGAAGATTGGGACCTCCTTGGCTATCTTCCAGTCCTCTTTCACCACACCTGTCCAGATGGACTTCTGAAAGATTACTGCAAGTGCCACCACGATGATCTTGGGTGTATGCTGTCCTCACTTTGGTACTTACCTGGCTTTATCTTTGCCAGCTAGCCAGCTACAAGGGCAGGTATGATGTCCACTTGTTGCATCTGGATTACCCTTGATGCTGTAGGCTTTCCCAGTGAGGCATGTAGAAAGAAAAAACTGGGCACACACCGGAAAGCTTAGATGAATTTAAAACGCTGTTATTTTATTTAGGAGCACAGCATGTCATGAAATAGTGCTAAGGGGTGTTAGCACTGTTTCGTGACATGCTGTGCTCTTAAATATAACAGCATTTTGAATTAATCTCAGCTTTCTGGTGTATGCCCATTTTTTTCTTTCTACATGTTGCATGCTGTTGTGACTGGGGCAGTTGATGTGCGTTCCCCCACTGCTATTCCCTCCCAGTGAGGCACCATCCCACATCAGGGGCTCTGTGGTAAACCCTGAAGTGCAGTATTTATTAAGCATCTTTGGCGTTGCTTCCTACTTTCTCACAGGCCCCCCCCTCCTGTTTTCAAGGGGCCATTCCCATCCTTCACCTTCCTCTTTCATTCATGGAACATGTCTGTTTAGTCTTGCCACCTGTTTCAAGGGGCCATTCCCATCCTTCACCTTCCTCTTCATTCATGGAACATGTCTGTTTAGTCTTGCCACTCCCTTGAGTATATGGAAAACTGAGATCATGTCCCCTCTTGGCCGCCTCTTCTCCAGTGTCAACACTGTATATGTTTAAGTAACAAAAGAAATTAGCAGCTGGAGCGTGGAAACACATTTGGGGACTGGTTATTAAAAGCCAACTAATGTCTGAGCCGCTGAGCCATATCGAGGCCATTTCCCAAATCTGCTGCTTCCACACTCCCTTCTCCATACTACAGTTGCTCACGCAGTCAGCAAAAATGAGAGGATACTTGAGTGGGACAAGAGGTTTATTTTGGCTTCATCATTAAAATAAACACATCATCCCAACCCTCTGTATAATCCCTCACATTTACTGGCTGCTTTAGTGATTGATTTGGAAGGGAAATGAAAAATGAGCATGAACTGTTTGGAAAGCCATTTTCCTTTCACCAGTGAGACAGAGCTGCCTCTGGATTTTTTCTTCCCCTTCCCTAAAACGGCTTTTTCTCAGATTCGGCAATCGACTGCAATTCCATGCTTACTGAAGCTGAAGCTGTAACAACAGCTAAGGCTCTGCATTTTGTAATGATCCATGGGATTAGCAGTTTTTTTGTTCCCCTTTAGGGGTTGAACTAGGCACCAGTCCACTAGCTAAATGCTGACTGATTTTTGTATTGGGCTCAGACATTTCCTTAAAACTATCCCTACTGGTCTCTCCTGGAGAGACGGTAAAGTGAGAAAGTATTTTTTCACAGAGAGGGTGGTGAATGCATGGAACAGCTTTCCAGAGGAGGTTGTGGGGTCAAAACAATGGGGGAATTCGAGAATGCATGGGACAGACATAAGGCAATTCTAGTGGGGGGATAGGAGGAAGTAGGCTGTTGGCCAACTAAGATCTGCAGCGTATACAATAGGTAGGGAAATGGGCAGACTAGGTGGGCCAAGCCAAAAGTCTGTGTTTCTGTGTAACATTTCAGGAAGTACACCAGCAGGACCAGTGGATTTTCCCGGTCATAAGTCCTGCTGGATAAAGGCTGAAAAACTTAATTTTGATCCCTACTCTAAATAAACTAGCCCAGTGGATTTAAATATTTGAAACTGGCTACTTCTGTACAAGAATGACTGGTGTGTGTAGTAAATGGCTGTGATCTGCCTGACTCATGAACTGCATCTGCCCATGGTTCCCAGAAGAGTCTGGCCGTGTACAATGTTGTAGACCAGTCTCTTGAACAGTAACTAACTCTGAAGCATCAGTTTTAATTAACACAATTCCCCATATGAGGTCATTTTATTAGCATTTGCTGACTAGTAGTGTCTAAAAGGTTTACGTTTAACTGCCTTGTTGAAATCTCCAAGCAGGATTTTTCGAGGATTCTGGAGTGCAGAAATACAGCTGTGCTTCAGCACTGGCCTGTGGTATGGAAAGGTTTGTGCTCCAGTCATTGTTGAGAAGTGTTTTAGTGATGTAGCATGAGAAATTCAGCAGGTCTTTACCCCCAGATTTTCGGAACCGTTTCACAGCTTTAGGAGTGGAGGGTCACACTGGCCCACTCTTGCCAGTAGTGATGCAATCATTGACTCAGATGAACATTTTTTTTTCTTCTTCTCTTTTCTACCAAGCTGTTTCTTGTGTCAAGTTTCTGCCTGCTGGCACCCCCCTTCGGCCCGTCAGTAACCTTCTCGTGGACTTGCAAGTTATCCACCACTACACAGGACCTTCTCTTTGTGTGGCCAGCCGTGTTGGTTGTGCAAGAGCCTTTGGGTGGTTCCTGGCTTGGACAGCCCCGCTTTCTCCTGCAGCTGCCATTTTCTCCCTTGGGTGCCAGCGTGTAATGGCGCAGTTGCACGTGTGTGTGCTGCAGAGCATGCTTGGCAGGCGTCCAGCGGCAACAGCCTCCAGTCTGTGGTACCGACTGGTCTTCAGCAGCTGCCGTCATGCGGTGGGAGCAGCATCCCCCCATCTCGAGGCAAGAGAGCAGTCCCAGGAAAGCACGCTCCTTCATCTCCTGGCTGGTCCCTGGTGAGCCACACTCATTCCCGAATGCAAGTTACTGGGTACCAAACAGTAGCACTACTGCTGTGCTACCAGGCCAGCTGAAAGTAAATATTTTAACACATTGTTACTCAGTGCTCCAGATAGCTTAGGCAGGCAATGCTAATTAACTCCCAGTCTTTTAAATGACATGAGTAAAATGTATTTCTGTTAGGTAAGAGTGCTTCAGGTATAGAAGAACACTTAAAGCTTCACCACCTTGGAGCCTGAGCTTGTGAGATCTCGGAAGCTACAGTAAGCTGGGTCAGCCATAGTTAGTAGGTGGAAGGGAGACCTTCAGTGAACACCGGGTACTGCAGAAAGTAGTGTTGGTGGCTCTGCATGGAGTCTGTCTCCCCCTGCCATAAGTAACCATACAGATGCACCAGTGTGAGGTGCTGCTTTTTGGATGAGGCATATTGGTTTGCATCCGTATTACCCTACTCCGGGACGAGGCTCAAAATTGGAAATATTTCCTAGCCCTCCTTTACATACCTGAGCAACAAAAATAAATAAAGCCGTTTTACCTTAATGCACTGACAGTTATAAAAGGATGGTCTTTCAGGTTTGGAGTATTTCCATGTTATGGAATAAGTATGGTTTGCATGAGTAAAGTGAGTAAAATAGGCTATAAAACTGTGACAGGAAATTGTTCTTTAACTGTGTATCAGTATTTACTAGATTGCCATGTCAAGTGAGGTTTTTGACCCTGATATTTCCACTGGACAAATATTTCAGTTGTTTTTGCCTCTTGTCCAACTGGTGCAGCGGTAGGGCTACCGCTTACAGCACTGATGACCCGGGTTTGGGAGCAAACTCGAACCATCAGAGGGTAGGCTGGGGAAGGAGGACTGAGCATCCATGAACTGTCCTCCTCTGGGGAAGGTGGTCTGCTGTGCCTGGTGCACTGCTGACCGCTGGGGTGGGGGTGGGGTCAGGTACCTGGGACGGCAGTTAAGGGTAGCAGGAGTGGCAGTTTCCTGTGTCCCATGTATTGGAGTGTATGTGGGAAGCATCTAGGCAGCATTGCACGCCGTTCTCCCAGGGAGAAGCCACAAAATGGAGATGGAAAAAATGGCCAGCATGATGGGGCTGACCCTTCGCAGGCGCAGTACCTGACCCGTAGCACATCCTATCTGAGAATCCATTTCACTGGTTCGGGGAAGCCCCTGCAATGGGAGGGAAACTGTCGGAAGACAGCTGAGTAATGGTAAGTTCACAGGAGGCCAGGATGACTGGACTTGTGGGGGGGGGGTGTCCCTGACGATGGGGCCATCCAAGGAGGAGTAGAAAACTGACTGCAAGGAGGAAAAATACGTGTTTTATTTGCCATTATAACTAACAAACAAGCCTGTAGAGGGGTAGAAATACAAAAATAGATTTGCTCACCTGTCCAGGAAAATGCCAAGAATAAATCCAAGGATCACTATACTTATTTTGTACAGCCTAAGCAGTTACTGTTTTTTTTTTTTTTTTTTTTTTTAGGATTGTAATAGAGCTTAGTAGCCTCAGCTTCTGAGAGTTGCCCAGGCTGGTAATCATGTTCTGAATGTCACCAGCTACAGTAATTCTGTGTGAGAATAAATTACCTTTTTTTTTTTAACACCTTATTTGGTGTTTAACACTGGCTACTATGTGGGACATTTAGGTACTTGATTTAGAGAGTTGTTGCTCTCTCCTATTCCTGTAGCTGGTCACAAGGCTTTCCTATCACTGTTATCTTCCCCTCTTAGGTTTATGTAGAGACAGGAAGAAGACTTTTGACACAGGACATACAGAAATAGATTAGTTGCCATATTGGTCCTTGTAAGAACAGATCCAGAAGCAAATGGTTTGATACCTTTCATTGGACCAACTTAGATGTTACAAAAAGAAAACCATGTCTAAGCTTTCGGACCAACCAAGTCCTTCCTCAGAGACTTATGACAATTGTTCAGAGAGTCACAATCTGTTAACACCCAGATCATGCATAAAAAAAATCCAGAAAAATTCTCATTGGTTAAAAGTACCTATTTCAAAAAATCACACATTTAAATGCCACGAATAGCCTCCCATTAGCTTGCTATAATATATGGTTAGCCTTTGTTATGTATAAAAATCAGCCTGCTCAAAATCCTTGTTGAGCACATTCTAAACAGTTATGCACATTCTAAAGTGTTGTTATGCACAGCTCAAAGGTCATACAATTTTAAATTTCTCATTTATTTTACGCCCAGTGCCCAAAGTCATACCTTTTACCTTTCAAAAGTCTGGAAAATTGATTTTGATATGTGACAGGGATTTATTTAACTTCAAAAATTGATTAGTTTTGCTCATAAAAGTGCTAAAACATTGTGAAAATGGATAGCACTTGCCTCACTGTGTTTAACAAACATAACACTTCTAGAAAACCTATATAAATACTTTCTGTACAGTTAGAATTATTCCAAGAAAAAAACCGCTAATCAATTATTTAAAACCCTGTGTGAGTAGAACAAAGAAATGGCAAGATTTTTTGTATTCACTTCATTGGGGTCTGTTACTCTAGCGTAAAAAAAAAAAACATATACTATAAAAAATAAAATATGGTCAACCACACAAAACTCGACATGTGTTTCCATCTCGGGGTTGAGATGATAGTATGGACCTCTTGAGCTTCGCATGCTGTCATCTCAACTCCTCAGTGGAAACACAGCCTTGTTGTGTATGGTTGCCTGTACATTATTCTCTATATTACTGAGAATGTTTTCAGGGTCAATCCATTAGATAAGCTGAACATTGTAACTGAAATTATTAATGAGTGTGTGTGTTAGGAGGATACATTCAACATTAAAAGCAAGACCTTAGATTTAATACCACTAATGTCCAAGTTAAAACTTGATAGTATTGTATGATAAAAAACTGTAACAGAAATATATGTATGGAAATAAGAGGGGAATTAGAAAAATGTACCTTTTATGAACAACTGTTTAAAACATTCATATAGAATTAAACTTATCTGGAGATATTTTCTAAACTATACCTACCATGTTGTAACAATATTTTTTGCAAGATATCAATTGTCAGTATTATTGCCAAATAAAAAAATAATGCAAAAATAAATCTCTCAAGGACCACCTAGAAAATGAGTTCATGCATCTTAAAATGTTCCAAGTTCAATAATGAGTCAGTATATAATCAAGTAACTATATGAGTAGCAATAGCTCCCCGGATTGTGCCAGTCTTCTTCCTGACTCCATGGAGACCAGCAGTACAAGGCACAGGCTGTCACTTCATGCCCTTCCCAACACAAATTGACTATGTCTGCTTGAGTCAGCTGCTCACAACTACATGAAGGAAGAGGGTCAGTGTTGCTGGCAAGTCATCATCGAACAGGCTGCAGATGTCTGAACCTGAAAGACACTGGATATAAAGTACAGTGTGGTAAAAGCTGGTACAACCAGTCACTCAGTAAAGTGGTCATCAATAAAAATTGCATGGGGACAGATGATCTGAAGCATCTGGAATGAACATTTATATGCTATGACTGATTTTCGATCTGGAAACATGCACGGACACGGAATGTTCTTTTCTGTGAGATCACTTCTGTGTCTGTGCTCTTCAGGCATGCATGCAGTTCCCCTACTGTCTGTAATTGATTCATGTTCTGAACCGTGGCAGTAACCTGAAACCTGTCTGTGGGATTTGGATGCTGCACTGCTTTATTACTGCTCTTGGCTGCAAACAGGTGGGGAGAACACTGCTGAAAAATCCCCCCAAAAACCTAGGTCTTCACTGACAGCAGTGAGTTGGGGATTAGAGGCGTAACTGGGGCCATGTGAGAAACCAGCTGATTGGTTTTGATCCAATTTATATGGAACTGGGGTCTAGTGTGGCAGTTTTTCCCTATTTTATTTGTGAGAACTGTTTAATGTGTCAGCAAAAGAAACTTTGTGTATGCATGTCCTGCCTCCCGCAAGTTTCTCCTGTTTCTCCCCCAAGCCATGACCAGAAACTACTCCCATAGACCAGCAACCTGATGCAGAAATCTGAATTTAGCAGTAGTCCTGTGCCGGGGTCACTCAGAATTTCTATTGGGCTCTTAAAAAACTGCTGAAGCCTGTAGAGAAAACTTTGAAAAACATAATATTTAGGTAAAAGTCAGCTTGTATTTCGTTTATGTATCTTCTGTAAATCTCCCCTCCCCACTATCTGTTTTTGAGGAAATGTGCAGAAAAACTGATATTGATCTCAAACAGTCCATCTCCCTTTTGGCTTATTTTCCGCTTGAAGTTCTAATCACCTGTTGTGACAAGACATAGAGAATAACGCATGTTCAGCCATGCATAACAAAGCTGTTGCCATCGAGGGGTTGAGATGACAACATATGGATTGCGAGAGTGAAACTCGAGTGGTGTCTATAATACAGTCTCAGTGATCTGGAGCCTAGGAGTTCTGTCATAGAAACTACAGAAAGAAGGGCTTCAGAGAGAAATCACACTTGTAAAAAGGAGGGCAGCACATGGAAGGGAATGGTGTAACTAATGCCAGAAGCCTGGCTAACAAAATCCCCAGCCTCATGGCCACTATAGCAGAGGATGGACTATACTTTTGTGGCTGTGATGGAAACTTGGTTCACAGGAAGCCATGGATGGGACATGGCCATTCTGGGATTCAACATGTACAGGAGGGACAGAAAGGGGGGAAAAACGGAGGTGGGGTAGCATTGTGCATCCAGGAGGAAATTAAAACCACAGGAATCCAGGGGACCATAGGTGACACAGACACTGTGGGTAACAGCTGAGACAGGGAACTGGGTAGACATTAGGTTAGGAGTTATCTACAGGCCCCATCACAGGGAGAAGATGGGGACAAAGAAACATTGGAGAGGATACATAAAATGGTAGACAAGTGTGAGGCAATTATATGAACATACAAATCTGCCAGCAGAAACTGGCCGTATGGTCTATCAGGTTAGTCTGCTCGAATGCGCAGCTAACACCCTTATATTGCAGTTGCCCCCCTCCCTCACCTTTACCCCTCACACCGTGTCCCATGCCCTTTTAAAACTGCCCACTGTGCTACAGGATACCACCTCCTCAGGTAGAGTGTTCTATTTCTCTACCACCCTCTCTGTGAAAAAATGCCTCCTCATCTCTCTCTCTGTCTTCCACCCTCCAACCTGAGACCATGCCCTCTGTTATCCCTTCATCTCCTCAGCTTAAATATCCCTTCTGTTCCTGTTTTGTTAATCCCCTTCAAATATTTGGAGATCCCAATCATAGCCCCGATCCCTCCTCTCCTCCAGGGTGTACATATTCAACTCAGTCAGCCTGTCTTCATAGGTATTGCCCTCCAGCCCCTGGATCATCTTAGTTGCCCTATGCTGCAACCCCTCCAGCAATCTGATATCCTTCTTCAGAAAGGGACACCAGAACTGCATGCAGTACTCCAAATGTGGCCAGACTAGTGACCTGTACAGTGGCAGGATCACATCCCTATTTCTGGGTGAGATTCTTCTCGCAGTGCACCCTAGCATCTTGTTGGCCTTGGCTGCCACCTTCCTGCACTGAGCTGAGTTGTTCATGTTACCCGTTATGATCACCCCTAAGTCCTTCTCCTCTGTGACCTCTATCTGAACCCCTCCCAACTGGTAACTCCTCCCTGGGTTCCTTGCTCCGAAGTGTAAAATCTTGCACTTCTTTGCATTGAAGCTCAATTACCACTTTTCCGACCACTCCTCCAGTTTGATCAGGTCCTCCTGTAGCCCCTGCCACCCCTCTGTGTCGTCCACCACCGCCCGTATCTTGGTATTATCTGCGAACAGACTGATCTTGCTCCAAACGCCATGTGAGATATCAGATATGAATAACCCAAACAACACCAGACCAAGGACTGAGCCCTGCGGCACCTTGCTTGTCACCACCCTTGGGGGAAAAGTGCCCCCCCCCAACCACCACCAGCTGTTGTTGCCTCCCCTTCAGCCAGTTCACAGTCCAGTTTACTATCTTCTTCCCTGCCCCCACATATTGCAACTTACCCCTCAGCCTCTCATGAGGCACTCCAATCAAAGACCTTGCTGAAGTGTAAATACACCACATCTACTGCATGGCCTTTATCCAGTTCCCTCGTTACCCAGGCGTAGTATTCAATTAGGTTGGTCTGGCAGGATCTTCCAGTGATGAATCGATGCTGCTGACTGTCCCGGAGTCCATTTTCCTCCAAAAAGGTCACCTGCTTCTCTTTCAGGATTGCTTCCATAGGTTTTCCTACAATGGATGTGAGGCTTACAGGTCTGTAATTGCCTGGTTTATCCTTTGGGCCACTCTTGTGGAGGGGCACCACGTGAGACATGCTCCAGTCCTGTGGTACACAACCTATGTCTAGGGAGGTATTGAACAGGTCCGCCAGCAGCCTCGCCAATACCCCCGCCAGTTTTTTCAGCACCCTGGGATGAATGCCATCTGGACCTGGTGATTATAGTAGGAAACTTTAACTTACCAGACATTAACTGGGGTTCTCAGACACCACAGACAACAAGAGGCGGGGAGTTTGTAATGGCCCTACAGGGGGCAGGGGTGAAGCAACTTGTTGATTCACCAACCAGAGATGGAGCTGTCTTGGACTTGGTTCTGACCAACAGTGACAGGGTAGAAAGGGTCGGGGTAGGGTGCCATCTTGGCAACAGTGACCATCGTATGGTCGATTTCCAAATCAACACAACTATGGATACCAGCCATTCCAAGATCAGAGTTTTGGACTTCAGAAAGGCAGACTTTTCCAAAATGAGAACCAGCCTAACAGAGAAACCTGGGCAGGGGAGGAGAGGAGGAAATGGGGAAACCTCAAGGGAGCTATCAGGGAGGTAACCGAGCAGTGCGTTAGGAGGATCAGCAAGGCAAATAAGAGACGGAAACCCCTCTGGTTCTCCAAGGAGGTGGCTACTGTAGTAAGGGAGAAAAGAAAGGCCTACAAGGCATATAAGGCATCTAACAAGGATGAAGACCGGGAACGTTGCACAGACTGGGAAGTGGGAAAAGTAATGAGAAAAGCTAAAGCTCACACCGAGCTAAGGATAGTACCGGGTGTTAGAGGGGGAGACTGAACCTTTTTTAGGTACATAAGAGAAAGGAGAAAGACTAAAGAAGGAATAGTAAGGGTAGCAGTTTCGAGAAGGGGACTAGTAAAGGACGACAGTGAGAAGGCAGAAGTCCTAAATAAATATTTCTGTTCCTTGTTCACTAGGGAGAACTCTGGGGACAGCCCAAACCTGCAAAGCAGTTGCACCCAGGGACCAGGGGTAGACTCAAGCCCCTTCACGGAGGGACAAGTCTTAGAAGCCTTAAATAAATTAAAAGTGGACAAGGCCATGGGGCCAGATGAGATTCACCCAGGAGTTCTCTAGGGACTGGGGAGTGTGATAACAGCACCCCTGGCGGTGCTCTTCACCAAATCACTGGAAAGCGGGACAGTTCCTGAAGGCTGGAAGAGGGTGACAGGTCCCACTTCACAAATCAGGGAGCAGGGAGAAAGCTGGAAATTACCATACAGTGAGCCTCGCATTGGTGGTAGGAAAACTGTTGGAGACACTGCTCAAGCAAAGAATAGTAGCACATCTGTAATCCAGCAGGCAACAGGACCCAAAGCAGTACGGTTTCACAGCTGGAAGATCATGCCAGACAAACCTGATTGACTTTTTTGACTGGATAATGAAGGCAGTGGACCAAGGGGGAGCAGTGGATGTGGTCTATCTGGACTTTAGTAAGGCCTTCGACTCTGTTTCACACAGAAGGCTGGTAAAGAAGCTGAACCACATCAACATAGGTAAGGAAGTGGTGGGTTGGGTGAGCAACTGGCTGAAGGGAATGACACAACAGGTGCAGGTAAATGGAGTGGTATTGACGGAGAGGGAAGTGACTAGGGGAGTGCTTCAGGGGTCAGAATTGGGGCCCCTACTCTTCAGTGTGTTCATAGCCGACATCAGTAATGGACTGGAAGGGAAGGTGTGTCTGTTTGCAGAGGACACCAATATTTGCAACAGAGTGGACACCCCAGAAGGAGTCTAGCATGGAATCAGACCTGAGGAAACTGAAGGAGTGGTCAGACTCCTGGCAGTTGAAGTTCAGAGGTAAAAAGTGCAAGGTCATGCACTTAGGCAAGGGAAACCCCAAGGTGGGATACCACCTGGGACGGGAGCAGCTGGCATGCAGCAACCAGGAGTGAAACCTAGGAGTCATTATATCAGCTGACTTAAAGGTGGGGAAGCGGTGCAAAAAGATGGCTCTAAAGGCCAGTGGTATGCTGGGCTGCATAGGGAGGGGAATCGCGAGTCGCAGAACAGGGCACTGGTGCACCCCCACTTGGAGTACTGCGTACAGTTCTGGAGGCTGCACCTTAGGAAAGACATCGATAGGATTGAGACAGTACAGAGGAGAGCCACAAAAATGATTCAGGGTCTGCATCAAATGGCATATGAGGATAGGTTGAGGGAGCTCAACATGTACTCCCTGGAGCAGAGGAGGGAATTGATTGAGATATTCAGGTATATCAAGGGTATAAATAAGGTAGGGGTACAGGAGCTCCTTCAGGGGAAGAAAAGCATCAGAACTAGAGGACACAATATGAGGCTCAAAGGTGGGTGATTCAGGAGCAATGTTTGGAAGTTTTTCTTCACCGAGAGGGTGGCTGACCTATGTAATTGTCTGACCCGGGAAGTGGTGGAGGCCAAAACAGTAAATGGGTTCAGAAATGCCTGGGCCAGGCACAAAGGCATCCTTTCACTGAAAGGATAGGGGTGGGGTGGGGGGTAGTTAGCCATATTGGGCAAACTAGATGGATCTTGCGATCCCCTTCTGCTGTCGGTTTCTGTTTCTATCTCACCCTAAGATGGAAATATCACTTGTATATAGTTGCCCATGTATTATTCTGTATGGGGTGGGTGGGTGGGTGTGTGTGTGTGGGTTTTGGTACATCTAACCCCAGAATAAAACTGGCCATTTCTTTGTGGGGGAAAAAGTCACCCACATCCTGCCCAGCTGCTTACAACCCACCCTGTGCCCAGAGTTGTACCTTTTAACTTTAGAGCTTTGTAAATGTAATTTGTCCTGTAGCAAATGTCAGTGCCAGGCAACAGTCTTGTGATATTAAGTGCTTTTGTTTCAGTAATGCTGACTGAAAAGGAAGTGCTTAATTTGGCAGCATCATCACCCGGTGTGAACTGTTCCATGTTCAAAATTAAATGTACAGAACCTTATAAGTTAAAAAGTACAACTCTGGGCGCTGGGTAGTTAGTAAGCACCTGGGTCACCGGTGTGGGGTGAACAAGGAATTTACAATTTTATGACCTTTGAACTGTGAGGAACAACTGTTTGAAATATGCACAGCAACACTTTCAGCTGTGCACCACAGTTTGGAATGCACACAAGGATTTTGAGCAGGCTGAATTTTATACAGAACGGGTGGCAAAGCACTTACTATAATCTGTTACCACAAGGATAACTGTTAAGCCTTGTCCCATTTCAAAGCTCCAGATCCAGCTAGTCTTCCCTGTAACCAGGAGAAAAGGGTACTTGGATGTGGTTACTTCTTCCCACCAGTTCTTTGATGATCACGCTGGAGAAGGTCCCATCCTCACTATGGAGAACAAGGTCAAGGATGTCTTTAGACCAGTTCCCCTATAAACTTGCTGCTCCAGGAAGCCGTCTTTAAAGGTGGACAAAAAATTCCTGTCTCAGCTCTGTCATCAGCCTGGGGCTGGCAGTATAGCCTAGAGGTTAAGATAACAAGCTGTGAATGAGCTTGATAACATCCAGCAGACCTGGGTTTGATTCCCACAACCTCCAGTTGCGTACTGTTTGACCCTGAGCTAGTCACTTAACCTCCTCAGTGCTCCTGGGTCGCCCCTGAAAAAAGACATTTGAGCCAAGTGTGCCTTACCTGGTAACCAAAAGAATAATAATGGAAAAAAAAAAAAGACACAAGTCTAGGCTTGTTCTTCTCCATCTGTATTGCCTGGCTCTGGATAGCCCTCATTTACTCTGTGCTCGATGCAGGAAAACATCTTGCCCAAGATATCATCCAGTTTTAGCAGCAGTGCTCCCCTCCACTTCACCCACTGACCTGTTTGCTCCTCAGTGGCTGTTGTCTTCCTGCCCCTCTGTCCCGCCTTTTCCTTCCTTCTCCTTGGCAAGTTGCTCTGTTGCCTAGCCTTCAAGCTTGGTGGCCTGTTGGCCCCTTCAGCTTGGTTAGGGAGATGCTGGTTCTTGTTGTTTGTGTCTGCTGGTGATGGTGCTCCCTTATGACCATACCTGCTGCCTCCCTTTTCCACTTGGATCCATCCCCATCCCTACAGTTAGAGAACACAGCCCTGCTGCTCATCTCCCTACCTGTCCTTCCCCCCCCCCGCCGCCTAGTACCAATGTCCTTGGCTTTCTCTTCATTTGTTCTTTAAGCCTCCTTGCACCCCATGGTGCTTCCAGCTGACACTCAAGCCTGACAGTGTACCTCTTGATCGCATCCATCACCCCACAGATGTATCCTGTTGCCCTTCATAAGTAGGATGATGTACATTGAACATCCTTAGCAGTTCTTCAGGTAATGCTTCCCTCCCAGCTCTCCCGTCCTTTCCCAGAGTCCCCCAGCTGCCAGCCCTCCTCTCTGTACTCCCGTGACACAGCTAGTTGCATGACAGACTGGTGGCATACTTCACCAGATGAGCACCCAGCTTGCAGTGGCTGCAGATGATGTCCTCTCCATTTGCAGGCAGGATGTGTACATCACACATCCCTGGCAGTTTTTAGTGTATTTCCATCTTCCCTGGTAACCTATGCAGTTACTTGTACACACCCTCTGGATGTAGTGTGCCAGCTGTCAAAACAGTCAAAAATGTGCAGTGGGGGGCTGTGGGACAACCATGGGAGACCACATCTACAGAGTCAGTAGTCTTTAGACGCAGGGTCTCTGACACATTGGTGCAAGTGCTGGTTCTGTGGTGCTCCATTGGGGAGCCCCTCTGGTATCAGCTTTTGGGTTGGGGCATCTGTCCTTTTTGGAAAGAGGAGAGCAGTTGGGCAGCAGTGGAATGGGCTGAGTACAAGGGGTGGGGAGATAGGGAAAAATAAATGTTAGGAAAAAAAATTAAGCTTCGGTAACCATACTCGGACATGATGAAGGCACCTAGTTCTGCTCAAAAAAAAAAAAAAAAAAAAGGACATGACTTGAAGTTTCCAGTTCATAAATAAATAAAGGAAGTAGGTAGAACAGTTACTCGATAGAACTCATGGGTGAAGAAACCTGCCTTACATTCCAAGAGACTTGGCTAATGAGTAAGCAGACAGCTACTGCAGTAATTTATTTAGTGAGTCAATTTGGATAGGGTGTGGACCTGATGACTGGAGAGAGGTCATGTGGCCTTTATATTTACTAAACATTCACCAAAAATACAGCTGGAAACATTTAATCAGAGACAGGATAGTTGATCATGTAAAGAAGAACAACTTACACATTCATAGTCCTTAATATGGATTTAATAAGTTGTGTGAAAGGAATATACTGTAATTTTGTTCTTTAAGGAACCAACTAAAAATGTAGTGGAGAACCCCACAGTTATTGCATATCTGGACTTGGTAACGGGTAGGAGCACAAGACAGGCTGTTTTTTGGTTTTTTTCAGGCCCAACCTGCACAGTACGTAAAATACACAAAACATAACTTACATTAGTTGTCATTTAGTATAGGTTCAGTTTCAGGTACATGAAATGGTTTGTAACAGTTTCTTTCTGAGGTTTATTTTGAAACATATCAGGTGATTCTTTGATGTTCATTGGTAGCAAATTCCAAAATGTGGGTGTTGTATGACAGAAAGCTTTTTGGTCCATGTTTTTAGAGACCTTGGGGGTTGGGGAGCTTATCATCTGATTCTAAGCCATAAGTGCAAGTGGAGGGACTTAATAGGACTGAACAGACCAAACAGGGAAACTGAGGTTAATTTTTAAGTTGAAAGTACATTGTAGGAAATGCCCTGCTACACTGGACTGATAACTTGCTTTTGAGTATTTGAACAGAATTATGCATCAGTGGAAAACACTATACACTTTAAGAAAAACATTTAAAAATATACTAAGGAGGTGTGCGGGAGGTTCAAGTAATCAGTAACACAGGAGTGGGTGTGGGTTATGCTCTCGTAAATGAATGCCTAATGGCGTAATGAGCGACTTCGTGCCTCACTGCCGTTAGAAGTGCGTTTATCAGAGCATAATCCATATACCGGAGTGTTCTGTTGCATTTATAAAATGGATATGTGTTGAGAAAATGTGGTATTTTGGTAAAAAGTAAAAAAAAAAAAAAAAACTGTTATTGTATTTGAAATGGTCCCTCCACTTTCCCTTGTGGTACTGTTCTACTTGCTGATATCACTGGGAACGCTGTGCTGTGCTGCAGGTCCTTGCCTTTGCCCGCCAGCAAGACTGCAGTTTCCTGAATGTGTTGCTGTCAGCATGCTACCATCTGTGGTAGTGCATTTCACCAAATTCTCGGTGGTGTCCCTCGGCTTGCAGGTTGGGAGGGAGTTCATATGCTCCATGATTCCTGGGGCTGTTCCTGGGGCTCAGAAAGGGAAGGGAGCAGCCTGAGAGGGATGGAGAGGATTTCCCCACAAGAAACAACACTTCTTAAGTGTTATGAGTGCTTTGATTTACTTTTGCAGCTTCCAGTTTCTCTCACAAAACAAAAATAAGTGGTAATGAAATTGTGCGTGAAGGTGCATTGGATGGATCTGTACTGTGCTGCGAGCACAGGTATGGGCATTTATTTCCCATGCTATAAAAAAGCTAAAAAAATGAGCATTGCTGGCAAGGGCTCTTAGCCAGTAACATTATGGGACTGTCTCTACCCATTTTATGAAACTGTTTAAGCGAATGACTGGCGAAAACTCTGCATAAGAATGGTTTGGGATACGTCTCTTCCTTCCTCCTCAAAAACAGACTCGCATATTTTCTTATTCCACGCCTGGTTGACAAGTAGTGCTTGAAGTTAACTTTTCAGAACAAGGAGATAACCCATAACCCTTTGTGGTGTACCAGGCTGGAGGATTTAGTGGTAGAAACCAAGAAGTTATTCACATCAAGCCTGGCACAAAACTGCAGCATAGATGAGATCGGAATGCTAGTCTCTTAGCCAACTCTCACTGACATGATTGAAATGCCAGATCCCCCATAAATCCTGACTTGCAAGCCTCACACACTTGGTGATAAAGTATTTAATCCCATCTTGCTAGAAAAGCACTCCTCTTCCATAACATAACCGTGACAAACAGGTTGGATATATTGTGTACGTGCACTGTTTATGAGAATCTGAGACTGTCAGCAGAAAGAGAGCAGTCTGCCCATATTATACTACCTCATCCCCCTGACCTAGTGTCCGGGGTGGAGGATTGTACTCCCCCACCCCAAACAACCCTCCACCCCCATACTCCCCCATGGGTCTGTTAGTCCTCTCGCTCTATCACAGCCAAGATTGAACCCATTTAGGGTACTTCACCACCACCACTTTCACTGCCAACTTTTTCTATAGCTTCATCACCCTCTCAGCGAAGAACTTCCTCACATCCTTCCTGAATTAGCCCCCCCCGCCCCCAAAACCTCCAATCGTGCCTTTTGTGACTTCGTCCCTATTTCTAATAAACGGTCTTGTATGTCTCTGTCATGTCCCTCCTCTTGCATCTGGCCACCATCAAGAACATGTTTGGGGTGACAGGCCGTTCCTCATAGGATCTGCCTTGCTGGCCCTGGTTAATTTTGGTGACCCTTCTGTGTACTGAATCCAGCCTATAAGTCTTTTCTCAGCTGAAGGCTCCAGATCAGAACACAGTATTTCAGGTGAGGCCTCCCCAGCGATCTGTATAGTGACAGTATTACTTCACTTCTCCTGCTATCAAAACCCCTCCTAATATACACCAGCCTCCCCATTGCCTTGCTCTATGCCTTATTGCACTGGCTAGTTTGCATAAGGGAGTCACCGATGGATATGTTCCTCTTTGTAGTAGTAGCCAGCCTAACCACTCTCATTCAGTACTCTGCTGTGGGTTCCTTTTTCCTAAGTGAATAACCTTGCATTCCTTGGCGTAAAATCTCAACTGGCAGATCTTTGACCACTTTTCCAGTTTCTCCTTGTCATCCAGAAGATCCCTCACCCCTTCTTCACTGTCTACCCTGCTGCATAACTTTGTCCTGTCTGCAAAGAGACATGTCATGCCTTAAAACCCTTCCCTGTGTCACTGATGAACATATTGACTAGGACAGGTACCAGAATAGAGCACTACAGCACTCTGCTCGTGACCCGCCATCCCCTGATTTTTTTTTTCTCCGTTGACTATTGATTGCCTTCTGGTGCCTGCTCCTGACCAGTTCTCCACGCTCCTGGCTTATCCCATCTCTACTCTCATACTGCAGATTTTTCAGCTGCCTCTTGTGTGGCACCAAATCGAAAGCTTTGCACAAGTTGAAGTACTACAGATCTACCATACCGTCTGCCCTCTATCTAGCACTCTAGTGACCCAGTCAGAAAAACAGTATCAGTTTGGTCTGGCATGACATTCCTGACACAAACTCATGCTTGCATCCTGCAGGGTGTTTTCTGAATAGGCCACCAGACTTTCCTTAAGTATGGTCTTCATTGGCATACCTATAACAGACTGACCAGCCTGTAGTTGTTCAACTCCCTTCCCTTCCCCACCCTTCACCCCCCTGTGGAGTGGGATTATGTCTGCAGACCTCCAGTCCTCCAGCAGTACTCTAGACTCTAGTGAGTCATTATTTAGTTTTTGTTGACCGGGTAAGTGCACTAGACAAATCCTGCCTATTTTCAGGCACGACCCGGGGGAAGGGGATACAGATGAATGCCAACTGACCTTGAACCAGAGTAACCTGTTGGTGGTTTTTTAGTGAATGAGGGAAATTTGGTCAGGACACCGGGGAAATTCCCCTACTCTTTTTGATAAGTGCCATGGGATCTTTAACATCCACGTGAACTACCACCAATCCAGGCAGATGGGACCTCTGTTTAACGTCTCATCCGAAAGATGGCACCTCAGAAGTGCAGCACCCCTCTCATGCTGCACTACAGTGTCAGTACTGGGATATTAACCCAAGTGCCAGATGTGGGAACTGAACCCACAGCCGTCTGATCTCCCGACCTCAGAGGTGAGTGTGCTACCTACTGGGCCACTGGCACTAATATTAAATAGCTGGGTCAAAGAATCTGCCAGTTCCATAAGTACACTCTGGTTCAGGCCATCCAAACCTGGTGCTTTATCCATCTTGAGGGCCATTGTTTGTCAAAACAATAAAAATAAATGTATATTGAAAAGACCAAGAAATGAGTGCAGTCTTCAGTTCCCTCCTCTGATTAATGATTTATCTAGCCAAGGTTGTCCAAGAAGCTGTGCAGAGATTACTAGACTTTGAACAGAGAGGGGCCTGAATCACACAAAGTGTTTGTATCCAGTAGTTTTGTAAGACACCTAAATGAGATCATTTTCAAAACCAAGGGGGCCTTTTACATATACAGGTAGCTCAGCTGATGTGAACCATTTTACTTATTTTTTGGTTTTTTAAACCCTGATGTTGCCATCTGTGCCAGACTTCAGCAGATGATATCTGTAACTGCTGCCATTTAGACTTGAGCTCAGTGAAAGAAGTGATTTGGTGCGAGTTCTTGCTGTGCTGTACTGTTTCCTTCACGCTGTATATCCAAGTTAACACTGCAAGGAATGTTATGTCCCAGTAATTGCAGAGTATAATATTCACACACTTGCGAAACATTAACTGGATTTTAACAAGCCTGTTGAAGTCTAGAACATGAATTCATCTGCAGATGTTTTGGGGATGACTATTTTAAATAAAAAAGGTTTCAAACTTTAAAAATAAGCGTTTTTGGTCTGTAGTGGGATGGGTATACCAGGGCTTGCATTAATCCCTCTACTGAAATCCCCAAATGAGAATTTTGAGGACTTTTATTTTTGTGCTTCCAAAAAAAAGCACTGCTTCAACACTGACCCCATCTATATTGAAAAGTTTGGGCCTAGGAGTTAAACTGATCCCCTTTTTACTAGTGCTAATACAAGCCCTGATATACTACCAGTCTTGCCTCGCATGCTTGATAAAGTGCGATTCAGTATGTATGACAGAATTTGGTAGGTTGATGAAGTTTATTCAGCATTTGAATGGGAACAGTCCACACTAAGAGCCCCACATCCAAGTGTAGGGCTGGTCCCAATTTGCACTTCATTGCAAAAATGTTTTTTTTACTTAACCGTTCGCTGCTGTATTGTATCAGACGAATTTTAGAAACATAAACAATGACGGCAGAAGAAGACCAATGGTTCGTCTAATCTACTCATGTAATCCTATCACTTCTATCAGTTTTGCTAACTTCCAAGCGGACTGCTACGAATTCCAGAATTCTCTGCAGCTGACATAAGAGCAGGGCTGCAGCAGTGTGAGATTCAATAGCTTTCAGTGCATGTTAGAGTTGTTACAAGCTCTGATCTTTTGTTTGCTGGTCCCACTGTCCTCCCTGGGCTAGGTACAGTCGCAGAGGCCTGTACTTTGCCCTGGGAGAGCAGTGGGACCGGCAGATATCTGACCAGAGCATATAAAAGCTGTAACGTGCTTCCTTGCTCCAGCGACTGGCTGGACGTGACAGTCCAGGGCCAGCTGCACATCCATTTAGGATGTTGTCCCTTTAGAGCCACCAGAGCATAGAATTTCTGACTGTGAGCATGGCAGTCTCTAGGATTGCCGGGAGGGGGCTGCTTTCTGGTTCTAGTGGGAGACCAGAAAAATCTGGAGTTTCCATAAGTGCAGCACTGCCCATGGGATCACCAACATACATGATACCATAGTACCTGTGCTGCTGCTGTCTTAAAAACAAAGAATTCCTGCATTTGTGATTGGAGGTGTAGGAGATGATCTGCTTAGAGGGATACGGTTGCTTTGGCTATGCTGAAACAAGCCCCCAGGTGGTCTAACAGTTTTGCCAGACTGAGTGAACTCTTGTGCCGATTACCCACCCCAAATTCTCTTGATTCCGAATAGTATGGGCTACAGCTTCCTCCACCTCTTGAAAGGATGGAGCCCTGATGAGTATGTTCTTCAGATATGGAGAAAGGTAAAAGCCCTGTTCCTTGAGGTGGGCTACCAGAATGACAAGGACCTTGGTGAACACACTGAGTGCTGAGGAGAGGCTCAAGGGGAGAGTAGTGTGCAGAGCGTATCTTCCATCTATCATGAAGAAGATGAACTGGTGGTGGAGGGAGCGTATCAAAATGTGGAAGCAGGTTAGGGCGCAGCGGTAGCGCTACCGCTTGCAATGGCAGCGACTCGGGGTTGGGAGCTACCTCGGGTTGCTGGGGGGAGTAGGATTGAGCACTTGAGGGGCTGCTCTCCTCCTGGGAGGGTGGGCTGCAGGTCCTGCTGCATTACTGCTGCCTGGGTGACCACAGATGGAGGTGCAGCAGGGCTACAGAAGAACAGGAGGGGAGGACATTGGCTGGGATCTGCAACAGTGGCAAATCTCTATGTGCCCCACCTCCTTGGACCCCCGTGAGCACCGGCGTCCTCGGGGGCAGGGACCAAGAAAAGCAGGGGAAAAAACCCTGCATTGACCGCTGGTAGACGGGACCCAGCTGCCCCAGACTTTGCAGCCAGGCTCCGCAAGGAGGCTGACCAGGATTACCTGACTCTCACTCATGGACTGTGGAGTGGACAACCGGGGCTCCTCCCCTTCCAGGGAGGTGTACCGAGGCAGGATGGGGGTAAGTCCATCGGTGCTCATGGGGAGTTACCTGGGTAGAAGCTAGAGGTAACCACAGCCTAGGGATCCCCGAAGAGTGGGGACCAACGCGGTAAGAGAGGAGGCATAAACAGAAAATTAAAAAAAATATATATGGAAGCAGGCATCCTGTAGGTTTGTGAAACATCAGAAATCTCCCGGGAAAGTCTACCTCTTATTTGATGCCAGTGACTCCATCTTGAAACATAGATACTGGACAAACTGTTCTGGTACTTCAAATAACACCAGACACAATACACCAAATTTCTTGGGGATCAAAAAGAAGGTGGAATAGACCCCTAGGCTTTGTTCCTGTGATGATACTGAATGGATTGCTGCAGTCTTGAGAAGATGAGATGGCACTTATGCAATTTGACCTTACTTCTCTGAGCACTTGGCACTTTTGTGGGGTGTAAAACATGAACAAGGGACTTTGGAAAATTCTATCTAATGGCTGAGGTGAAAGATGTCTTAGACTTACCTGTCCATACAGCTAGTGGCCCACATCAAAGAAATCACAGCCTCCTACCGATTAGGGGTGTGTGTGTGTGTGTGTGTGTATCTCTGTGTGTGGTAATTTCAGAAGCAGGAGGAAAACCTGCAGTTGGAGCTCTTCTGGTTTCTGCTGTTGCTTTCATTGCCAGCCCTCTGTGATCTGCCAGCTAGAGAAGACGCAACAGTTTCAGTGCTGTCTTGGTGAGTCTCCTGTATTCCACAAGGCTTTCATCAACACCCCATGGTCCACTGTGTCAGATGCTGATGGGAGGTAGGGGAGAACATCAGTACAGTACTCACCTCTGTCTCTTGCCAGGAGCAGGTTATTGAACACCCGTGGAGCCTGATCTCCCTAAAAGTGTTCATGCTTTGGCAAAGCCAGAAACTCAACTGGAATGGCTTGTTGATGTCAGACTTCACAAGGTGTATTTTCAAGCTATGTCGCCACAACCTTTCTGATAATTTTCTCTAAAGGGAAGGTCCATAACTGGTCTGTAATTCACTAGCATTTCAAGGTCTAGAGATGGGTTAGTTAGGAATGGTCTCATTGAGGCTTTTTTAAGAGCCTCAGGCAAAATATTTCTCTGAAAGGGAACAGCAGACAGTGCCTGTGAACACTGGTCTCACGGCCTTGTAGCAGTCCACTAACAGACGCTTGGACTCTGGATCTGACACACAGCAGGTGGACTGCAGAGTGGAGACCACATTGAGCATATATATATCTCTTACCAAAACTGGCTGAAATGTGTGTCAGAGCCCCTGTGCCTCTCCTCATGGCCACTGCTTGACCCTAACAGCCTCCTGAAGTAATTCCATCCCTAATGGAGGACACTCTTACCACATTTCTTGTGTGACAGAACTCTGCTGGACCGCAGACAGGCTGGCTCAATAAGCCTGTCTACATTTAGGAAGAGTTGGGCCGACCTGTTCTTACTGGAGGCAGTAATCCCAGGACAGCAGTTTTGCCTTTTTTGGGTTATTGTCCTCTGCTAGTCTCTATATTGAGGCCTCAGAGCCATCCTGTTGTCCACAGAGCCAGGCTTCATCCAGGAACAGTCCAGAGTCTGCATTGTTGCCTTCAGCCGATTTGAACTCATGGAACCACGACAAGCTTCAACGGAGGTCAGTGGGTGGACACGGATTAGTCAGGGGTCAAAATAAAGTGTTTCAGTCACTAGCCAGCAGGGCTAGTGATTGGGAAAATCCCCTAGCCACCCAGATTTTCCACTGGCCCAGCGGGTGTAATTACTGAAATGTTACCTTCTCCAGTACGAGCCCACAGGACTAGTTAAAGGAAAATCTTACTAGCCCAGTACAAAATCCACCAACATTTGGCTAGGGGGCCAGTGCCTGTTTTGACCCCTGGGATTAGTGTGATGGAGTACAGCGCTACCAAGATGCCAAACTGTAGCCATTGATAGCTGCCACTTTACCTCCATGCCCTGGTGTCCTTTATACCCAGGGGCTTCTCTGGCACCAGATTGTGCAGTGGGCAGTACTGAACTATCTCCGCAGGGGTGATAGTTTCTGGGGGCCCCTGAAGGAATTGACACGTGGTGATCCGACCACCCACTGGCTCCACCTTGACATTAGAAATGTCAAGCCCCATGGAGAATGAGTTGTGGCTGTGTTCATGGGTAGTAGTGAAAACGGATTGTATGAGGCCTATTGATTCTGTCCACTGAAGGAACTGCTAAGCAAACTGAAGATTCATTGCAGACCCATACAGCAGGGTTAATGACTGGGAAAATCCATCAGGATTCATTACTGACCCATACATTGAAATACCATAACACGGGGACCAAAACGGGGACCAAAACAAAAAAAGGAAATCCAAAGCACATCTGATCATAGGAGACTTCATGATTCGGGGAGCTAATACCTACCTCCAGCGAGGGGTAATGGTTAGATGTCTCCCAGGTACATCAGTGTAGAAAGACACTGACTGCATTGCTAAAATCGTGCAGGAAGCAGGAGAAAACATCAGCGTCCTGGTACACATAGGGACTAACGATCTCGCCAGCCAGTCGGTTATGAAGACCAAGGAACACCTGACTAGGCTGGGAGACAAACTGTCATCCATTTCATCCGGCATCTCCTTCTCTGAGATCCTGCCAGTCTGGGAGAGGGGGACAGATGGAATGGACGGAATGTCAGAGAAGGGGAGATAGGGGAGCTAAGCATGTGGCTCAAGGCCTGGTACCAGGAAAAACACAAATTTATAGGTAACTGGCAACAGTTTTGGGAACGAAAGTTCTTTAAATTGGATGGACTGCATCTCACTAAGGAGGGAGTCAGTGCATTGGGGCAGAAGTTTGTCGTCTTTGCAGAATATGTAAACTAGCAAATAGAGAGGGGGTGCAGTACCCGATAGATCGAACAGGAAGAACACCGCTCCCCCCTCAGCTAGTGATCAAATAGAGGTTCAGCATGTTTGTAGTTCATTTGCATCACCAGGTAAGGAAAAAGGTTCGGCTCCCCAAATGATGCACAGGGGAAACGCCGGACCTCGCCCCAACAGCTAACGCACCGAAATCTGGCCAATGGAAAATCATGTACACAAATGCCCATAGTCTGGGAAACAGGATCCCAGACATGCAGACAATAATGACGGAGGCTAAACTGGACATTGTAGCCATTAGCAAGATGTTGTTCACTAGTACCCACACTTGGGAGACTTCAGTACCCGACTGTGTACTGTTCAGAAGAGACCAAGGTGCAAAAAAAAGGGGGGGAGTGGCCCTTTATGTCAGTGAAAATATCAAAGCTACAGAAATTTAGAATACACATACGGAGCCAGAAGAACTGTGGGTCACTCTGGAAACAGGAAATGGGACAGGCATACGAACTGGGATTGTCTACAGGCCTCCAGACCAGGGGGAGGACATAGACACATTACTGTTGGAAGATATACAAAACATGACAGCTAAAGGGGAGGTTCTGATAATGGGAGACTTCAACTTGTAAATTGGTCAATACCAGCAGGAACATCCACCAGAACTAGACAGATAGTGGATTCCCTGCAGGGGGAAGGCCTCAAACAACTGGTACAACAACCCACAAGAGACAGGGCAATCCTAGATCTAGTACTGAATAACGGGGGGGGGGGATGGATCACAGATCCCCAGGTAGAAGGTCACCCGGGGGCCAGTGACCATCACTTGGTATGGTTCAATTTGGCCACTAGAGCTAAATCATCCCATTCCAAGGCAAAAATGTGGGACTTCAGAGGAACTGACTTTAATAAGATGGCCAACAGAGTTAAGCTAGCCCTGACATGAAGAAATACAGGTGAGGGGGTACAGGCAAAGTGGGCAAGCATTAAGGATGCAATACTTAAAGCAACATCCCATTGTGTTGGGGAGAAAAGCAAGAGCAAAAGAAGGAGGAAACCACTTTGGTTCTCAAAAACAGTAGCAGAAAAGGTCAGACCCAAAAGGTTGGCCTTCAGGAAATATAAAGGATGGCAGCGGGACAAAGATAGGGATGCATACTAAACTTCCCTAAGGGAAGCAGGGAAGGCAGTAAGGCAGGCAAAGGCCCAAACCGAGGAGAAACTAGCACGAACAGTAAAACAAGGTGACAAGACTTTCTATAGATACATTAGTGAAAGGAGACAGTCCAGAGGGGGTATTGCTAAGATTAAAGGGGATAAGGGGGAGTGTGTGGAGGAGGACCAAGGAAAAGCATCTATCCTAAATAGATACTTCTGCTCAGTAGTTACTGCGGAGAAGGTAGGGTGGGGCCCACAGCTCAGCACCATGGACACGGGGGGGAGAGAGGTGTGCAGAAGTCCCTTCACAAAAGAAAGGGTCCTACAAGAGCTTGCTAAGCTCAGTGTGGACAAGGCAATAGGAACTGATGGCATACATCCCAGGGTACTAAAAGAGCTAAGGGTGGAACTAGCAGAGCCATTACCAGAAATGTTTAGTGAGTCTTTTGAGCACAATAAAGGTCCCAGAAGACTGGAGAAGGGCTCATGTGATCCCGCTCCACAGGAGTGGTAGCAGAGAGGAGGCAGGGAACTACAAACCAGTCAGTCTTACTGCAGTAGTGGGCAAGATTATGGAGGCACTCCTTAAGGAAAGGATAGTGCAACACCTGGAATCCATAGGAGCACAGGATCCAAGACAGCATGGGTTTACAACAGGAAGGTCCCGTCAAACTAATCTCATAGATTTCTTTGCCTGGGTAACCAGAGTGGTGGACCAAGGGGGGGGGGGGTGTGCAGTTGATGTCGCCTACCTTGACTTCAGCAAAACTTTAGATACTGTTCCATATAGAAGATTGATTACCAAGCTGGGTAGGCTCGGGGTGGGTCAGAAGTTGGACAGCTGGGTGGCAAACTGGTTGGCGGACAAAAAAACAGAGTGTGGTGGTAAATGGTATACATTCAGAAGAGATGCAAGTCACAAGTGGGGTACCACAGGGATCAGTCCTGGGGCCAGTATGGAGGGTAAGGTTTGTCTGTTTGCAGATGACACCAAGCTCTGCAACAGAGTAGATGATCTGGATGGGGTGGTCAGACTCAGAAGAGATTTGGATAAACTGGTAAAATGATCGGAAGAGTGGCAACTGGGGTTTAATGCAAAGAAGTGCAAGATCATGCACATAGGGAAGAGAAACCCTGAAGCCATCTACAGGTTGGGACGGGAGTTGCTGGCAGTCACAAGAGGAAAAAAGAGACTTGGGCATCATCATCATCAGCACAGATGACCTGAAATCATCCAAGCAGACCACTAAAGCTGTAAGTAAGGCTGAAGGGATGTTGGGGTACATTAGTAGGGGTATCACAAGTCGTAAGAGGGAGGTAATAATCCCTCTTTACAAGACCCCATCTGGAGTACTGTGTGCAGTACTGGAGGCTGCACTTGCACAAGGACATTAACAAAATGGAGGCGTCTAGAGAAGGGCAACCAAAATGGTGCAGGGACTGCATCAGAAAACATGAGGACAGATTAACGGAGCTCAATATGTATACCCTAGAGCAGAGGAGGGAGAGAGGTGATATGATTGAAACATTTAAACATCTTAAGGGCATTAACAAGGTGAAAGAGTCTAACATGTTTCAATATAAGAAAAATAGCAGTACAAGAGGACATAGCTTGAGATTAGAGGGAGGCCGAATACAGGGTAATGTGCGGAAGTTCTTTTTCACAGAAAGGGTGGTGGATGCATGGAACGGCCTACCTCAGGATGCGGTGGATATGAATACAGTGCAGGGCTTCAAACAGACATAGGATAGGCATAAGGGGGCTATACAGATGAGTATGAATAGATAGGCCATTGACAGAGTAAAGGTCTACGGCACACTCATAAGGTAGAAAAAATGGGCAGACTGGATGGTCTTTGCGGTCCTTATCTGCCGTCAACGTCTATGTTTCTGTGTAACTATTAAGTTGGGTATGTTCAGTGAAAGGTTGAGGATGAAGTCTGCAGATTCCCGTTGATATTCCTGATCCCTCCATGGAAGTTGGCAAACCGGGATTATTCTACATCTTGCATCACCTTTCATGGCACCACATTCAAAATACCTAGCCTCCTTCACTGGGAATGTGGTCAGCCCCAAGCTATATCTAAAATGGATGGCCACCCTGTCACACCGATGCTGCCATCTCAGGCAGTGTATACTTGAGAAACCATCTGTGACGACAGTCTCTATGACAGTCCCAGTGTGGTCTCCTTATAGCTCTCAGTGAGACGTACCAGATCCACTCGGTGAATCATGTCTTTTTTTCTTCTTTAACTCTGGGATCTGAAATTATACAAAATGCACAAGAAGGGGAAGAACTGGTGAAGCTAGGCTGTTGGCTACCTGCCCCACCCCCCCCCGATTCCAAGAGAGCTTTTGGGGATTGGGACACGGCAGGGTGGACACCACTTTGTGACCCTCTCAAACTCAGGATGCCTACTCAGCCTGACACTTCCGATTCCGCTCGCTCTGACACCTACCTCCAGGTTATGCATCCAGCCAGTGCTCCACCTCTTCAAGATCCCCAGCCTTCTGTAGCAGCTATGAACCGCTTCTGGGAGAGTTAGGTTCTGTAAAGGACATAGCTGGCTTTGCAGTCCCAGCAAGTAGTTGTGTGAAGGGCTTGTAACCCCCCAAACACATGGCTCAGTGACTGTTTTATAAGTGTCTTTAGCTTATGTATTATTTTTATTAACCGCAGTGTTCATCAGTAATTGATGTTTTTTTCAGTACATGGAATTCCTAGACATTTTTCTTGGATATTATCTGCTAAGTTATTCAAGCTTAATTTTTATTTTTTATGAAAAATAATTTATGACCTTGAGCTGGTTTCCTGGAAAACTGCACTGTGCGGAAAATACAAATGCAAACACAGGCTGTTTCATACAGATGAACTGCTGAGACAAAGCCTTTTCTGAGTGTAAATTTTGATTACCATTTCCTAAGGATTTCTTTCTGCTTATTCATTGGTTTTCTGCATCTTTTGGCTCATACATGAGTGGAGTAAGGGGTGCCAGTGGAAATCCTTTTTAAACTACTTATTCTCTTCTGTCAATGTATTTTCATCCAGTCACACAGTTGCAGAATCTGGGTTCAAAGAGCTGGAGGATAGGCAGAACATCTTAATTTTAGTCATGCCACGTGCATCATCCTGATGCCCTGCACCGTCTTATCTGCTCATCTTTTTTTCTGCTAAAGGGGTTTGTCTTATTTGCTGCTCTCTACTTTTTTCAGCTGGTTCCTGATGTTTGGTCTGCATACTGGTTTGGTTTGGCTCTGATTTTGGTTTCACTCATTTCCATTTTATTTTAGCTCTGCTTTTGTTTAACTCTGTTCCAGCATGGCTTCTGTTCTATGTTTAACATTTGGGTACAGTTTTTAATTATCATTTCCCTCGTGACCTCATGCTGCCCCCTAAAAAGAACCCCTCAGGTGTCTTTGAGCCCTGCAAGGCCTAGAAGAAGCCTAAGCTGCTGCCTGATGCCCATGATAAGTGCCTGGACTATTTATGTTCTGGATATTCACTGGACAAAAATTGTGAGGTTTTCTGTAAATGGATGTGCATGAAGTCTGTGTGGGTTGACATGCTATACTGAACAATTCCAGCCCTTCATCCTGAAAAAATAAGCCAGATAAAAAGCCTACCTGTCATGACTTCAGCTCCTGACTGAGAGACTTTAAGGGTGGGAAAAAGCTCAGGCACTGTCAGCAAACTGCTTACCTTTGTCACCCAGAAGTGACCTCTGGTGGGGCTGATGGTGCACTAAAGTCAATTCCAACTCCCGATCAGATGGGCTTTAACAACCATATCCACTGATTTGATTCCGGTTCCAGGGGGTCACGATTCTGATTCCATCAGAACCAGCTCCATGGAACTGGAGAAAACACTAGGAAAACATACTGCTTCCCCAGCCATTAGCTTTTGAATGATCCTGATTTTTTTTTGGGGGATGATTTACCATGAATCCGAGGAAACCCTAGATACTGCACCTGCTGTGTCAGAGGTTGATGATATTGGACATGCTACTGTTATTTCCTTCTGAGGGCAAGTCCTCCTGTGAATATTTATTTATTGAAAATTGGTAACCGGGAAAGGCATACTGAGCCAGGTCTCATTTATAGGTGTGACCCGGGGGAGAAGGAGAGGACAAACAGTAGACAAGCACAATAGAATAATGTTTACAAAGAAATCATTTGCCAACAACTGTAGTGCAATTTGGCAATGGTGCAGTATATACAAGATATAGAATATACATGATATGGGCATCAATCTGCAGTCTGAAACTTAAACAGCTGGTGGAAGAGATGGCTCCGTGGCGCCAGCTGTTCGCGTGGCATGCTGGCGACCTGGGTTCATGATCCGAGCCCAAGGCGGCAGAAGTGGAGGCCGGCAGGGAGCATTCAAGAGCACCCATCGGACGCTGTCCTCCCGGGGGGGGGGGGCAGGGACACATGGCCCTCGAATGGCTCCTGGTGGCCGATTTCGGCACCGTGCAATGCATCATGGGTGACCACACGATGCATGCATGGGCAGCCAAGATGCTGCATTGAGCGTCTAGTATGGGGAAGAAAGAAAACCAGGAAAAATGGCCGTTTTGCCGCCAGATGACGGTGGTCCGCATCCTCCCAGTGCCGCAGTACCCGGGATAACCTCCGTGCTGTGCCCTTCGCCGCTCCAGCCTGGATGGCAGAAGGTGCTTCCAGGTGCTGGATGATCTCCCCTCCCGGTTTCCCCCCACGGGTAGGGGGCCCCCACCCGGTCGAAGGGATATGGCGGGACAACCAGAGTGGTAGGATGAGAGGACAGTGGTCAGCAGAAACGGAGGATCGGGGTGTTGGTAGGAGACTGGCCACTAGCAGGAGAGACCGGCGAGGATGGCCGCTTGTAGGAGGTAAAAACAGATAGCACACACAAAAAAACCAAAACAGTTGGTAGAAAAATCAAAAGTGCAGAGAAATGGGTGGAATAACCTTCCCAGGAGAGGAAGCGTTAACTGGGAAGGGAAAATTGAAAGGTCAAGAACGGAATTGATAGGAGCGGGGGGGGGTGGAAGGAGTTTAAACTGGTGCTTAAGGGAGGTTGGGGGAGGGTGAGTGTGTAGAAGGGAGGGGTGCCAGTAAGAGAAAGCAGACTGCCCAGTGGAGGATCGAGGGTGGGGAAGGGAGAAAGTGAGAGGATCCCTGGAATGAAGGGGGTATAAAGCAGATGGGATGGGGGAGAGATGGGAGAGGATAAGTACGAGGGCATTTCCTCAAACCAGTATTTAGTGATGAGAGGCATAGTGATGAAGGTGATGGGCGGGAAGAAGGAGGACGGATAAGGAAGAGTAGTGTGTGCAGTGATGGGTACGAGGTGGGGAGTCTGCTGCAAAGTGACAGTAGATGTTACAGAGGGTGGCCATTCTGGCAAGGGAAGAGGAGAGAGCAGTACAGCATCCCATATCAGCATAGTCAAAGACTGGTAGCACCATTTTGGTTACCAGTTTCCAGCGGACATGGAAGGACAAGCAGTCTTTATTACAGTATAGGACTCCCAAGTGTAGGGCGGTGTTTAGCATGAGTTGGCATCAATGTGAGCAGAGAAGTCAAGCCTGCTGGCAAGCCACACACTGAGGTTCTTAAAGAAACGGACCATTTCAACAGGAGAGCCATCCAGGGTGGTGAAGGAGGAAAAGGAGGTAAGCCTGGGTAGTTTCTGATTGGAGCAAAAAGGTTGTGGACACAGTTTTCTTTGTGTTGACCCAAAGCTGGTTGGCCTGAAACCAGTGCAGAACATTGCGGAAATCATGCTGGAGTGTGAATTCAACAGCCTTGGTTGATGGGCCAGAAGTGTAGAGAACAGTGTTGTCTGTATACGTCTGAATATGCAAACTGACACAGGCTGATGGGAGGTCATTGAGAAAAATGGAGAAGAGGATGGGACCCAGGATGGAGCCTTGAGGGGCCCAAGCCTGGATGGGGAGAAGAAGGGACAGGATACCACCTACCTGCACTGACTGCTAACGGCCCGAGAGGTAGGAACAAAACCACCCAGCTGCAGAGTATGACAGGCCAACAGAATTCAGCTTGTCCAGAAGAAGAGAATGGACCACCGAATCAAAGGCTTTGGCTAGATTGATGAAAATGGATGCTGTAATGTGCCCCCTGATCTGTCCCAGAGAGGATGGAGTCTGTGACATGTAGGAGGGAGGAGATGGTGGAATGGTTGTTGATTTGAGAAGAATGGCTAAAGTCTTGCCTGTCCCTATCCAGGACCTGGACATTAAAACTGAATGCCAGTTTCTGGATATCAGTGAGAAGACTTCCTTGGACAAGTTTCACCTCTCAGTGAACATAACCAGCTTTAAAACCCTTGTCAAGGAACCCCTGAGAATGCCAGCTATGTATAAAAGAAGAGAAGAGATCTGTGGTCCCTAAAAGGCCACAGATTTGTCTTATTACAGCCTTCAGAAGATAGATCGATGTTTAATTCCGCCCACCCAAACACCCATTTTGTGAGAGCTCCTGAAATTTGACATCTTGGAACATAATTTACTGTGTTGCTTTCTTAGTCAAGCCAAGTGATTATTCCAGCTACTTGGCCAGGTACCAGTGCTTCCTTTAGACTTTTATGAAGCCTTTCATGAGCAAACTCCCGAAGGAGATGATTAGAAATTCCTCTAGATCATCCAGTTTGTTCTGGGTGCCTTTAATCAGCAACTTTAGACTGAGAAATAAATGAAGCCTGTCTGAAGATATATTTGAGAGGCTAATTATATAATATATCATGAATGGCAAAGCCGTGAGTTAGGTTTTTTTAATATCATTGGCCTTGAATGAAGAGAAATGTGATATACTCTGTCAGGACATGTCAGTTTATGCAGACATATGTTTTGGGCTAAACATGATTGGGAATGTGTTTTTTTTTTTTTTTTGTTTTTTGTTTTTTTTTAAAAGTGCTTGTGACTTTGAAATGTGTGACTTAACTTTCGGCTTCTTTTACCTGGAAATTTCCTTACTTTGTCGGTAGTTGAGACATCCCCAGCCTAGCATCCTAGTAATATAGCAATTTAGGATTGAAAAAGGATATAGGTCCATCACGTTCCCTTGCTTCCTAACCATGGGCTAACACGTGTTGTATGTTCAAACATGAACTAATTTATAGGGATTTACACCCATCGTACTACATAGGGTGCTCTGTAATTCCCTTGGTAAATAGAAATTGGTCCGGATTTACCTTGTGGGCTTGTACTGTCTCTATGCCTTGTGAAATGGAGGTGGAGTGGCAAGTTCCATCTCCCTTATAATGTTTCAGGGGAAAGCATTACAGTGTACCAGCGGGGGAGGAACTGTAACAGGCTCGGTTTCTCCATTTAGTATCCTATTTTAAAAACTGAAACTGGAACAGTGTGAAAGTACATTGTTTTAGGGTCCCTGCATTGACCCTTGCTCTTTGGTATCCCACAAATTAGTCCTTACGACTCCTCAAGGGTTCTTACTTTTCTTTGTTTTTTTCCATATAGTGTTTTTTTTTCCCCGGCCGTACTCTATTACAGGGAGATACTGTACGGTACCCTGGTACCAGGGATATACCCTAATCAGGCACAGCCCCCTTGCTCCCACTAGGTCCCAGTTCAGTCCGACATCCCCCATGGTGTTTCCTTTGTGACAGGGGCTTGGGGGGGGCACCCGGACAGCCCCGTTGTCCACTGTGTGGACTAGGAGCCTGCAGTGGCTGGTGCTAGGACTTGGAGGGAGCCAGGTCATCAAATAGATGGTGTACAGGTTTTTTCTTCCTTATATGCCCACCCCCTGGCGTTGGTGGATCTCCAGCTTCGGCAGCACATAGTGACGTCCTGCATAGGGAGCAAACTTCCCATGCCCACTGCAGGGCTTGCTGCGGCACTGGGTGCCTGACTCATCCCTTTTGACTGCAGCTCATTGCCGAGTGGCAGCTGCTGCAGTCAGGCCTGCCTGTCAAAGCAGCGCACGAAGCTCACTGCTAAATGCAGGTCTGACTTGCATGGCAGAGCAGCGCTTTACCACTGGGCCGTCAGGGCACCTACCTCCTTAAAGGGTCTTGCCTAAGGCTGTTTCAGAATTCTGTGTTAAGTAATCCATTTTGTTTCTTGTGGGGTTTTTTTTTCCCCCTAGACCCCATGCCAACAGAGGTGAAGTGACCCTTTATCATTAAAAATACCACCAACAGTTTAATCTGGTTCAAGGTCAGTTGGCATTCATCTGTATCCCCCTCCCCTTGGTTGTGCCTGAAAATAGGCAGGATTTGTCTAGTACACTTGCCCGTTCAACAAATAAATAAACAAATAAATCATCTGGATATGAAGAAGGCTCTAAGTTTTCCCATTTATAGAACTGAACCCAACTGGGGGAAGTCAGAGCTGTTCCTTTTGGGAGTTCATCCCAGTGCCACCCTGTAGCCAAAATGACACGACATTCCCATTGGATAGTCCCTTGCTGTTAGACTTTGCCCATTTTAATTTTCAGTAAATATTTTATTTCTTATTGATGATGTTTGATTTATCTGTTTTGCCAGAGTTCTTGTGTACAGTTTTTTGAGTCCTTGGGATAACATGATTTAGAAATTAAATTTAATTGATTGCCTTCCACCTTGTCCTAGAAGGACTGCATGCCTACTTGGCTAGGGATATAGTCACTTAGTGGCAGCATATAGGTCTGTTTTATTTGCATAAATCTGAAAGGATTCTACCAAGACATAAACTCACACTTTTATTTAGTATTGCTGCGTGTCGCCAGACTCACACAGTTGCAGATTTCCATTTTTGCTGTGGAAAATGTCTTAGTCCTGATTTGAAATTTATATTCATTTGATATTCAGAGCACACACAAAGCCGATGATGGAAAACCAATTTCTGACTGCAGGTATGGAGACTGAAATAGTGGGTTTAAGATTTTTTTTTTTTTTTTTTTGAAATGTATGTAAGAGCACATGCAACTGTACTTAGTGTGACATGCTATTGAAGATTTTTTCTTTCCACAGGACACCAAAACTAGAATTTTTGGTTTTTCATCTAAAACACCAAATTTAAAACGAGAAGCCCTTATCATCTCCCTCCTGCTGTACTGCTTGTAGTCTCTGCTAATGTGTTGTTCCTCCCTGATTAGTGCTATTACAAGGAAGTTATTGGAGTGGAGTTCCTTTGCAGGAAAACAAATCTGACAATTGGAAGGAGCCGGTCATGAGGCATGTGGTGTCAGTGGCTCAACAGATAGCACACTCGCCTCTGAGGCCGGGAGATCAGAAGGCTGTGGGTTCTATCCCCACACCAGGCAGTTGGGTTAAATCCTAATACTGACACTGAAGTGTAGCATGAGGTGGGTACTGCACTCCATAGGTGCTGTCTTTCGGATGAGACGTTAAACCGAGGTTCCATCTGCCTGTTCTGGTGGAAGTTCAGGTGGATGTTAAAGATCCCATGGAACTTCGGAAAGAGTAGGGGAATTTCGCCAGTGCCCTGGCCAAATTTCCTTCCATTTACTAAAAATACCACCTACAGCTTAATCTGGATCAAGGTCAATTGGCATTCTTCTGTATCCCCCTTCCCAGGGTTGTGCTTGAAAAAAGGCAGAATTTATCTAGTGCATTTACCCGGTGAACAAAAACTAAAATAAAAATTAAATAAATATGGGCTGTTCTTTTGGACTGTTTTAGGTGTGGGCTCCCTGAGCTAGGATTCTGACAGTGAATAGCTATGAATCAATACCTCTATAAAACCTGTTTAAAAGAGAATAGCTTACAAATTTACCATTTTTTTCCCGTACATATTTCTCCCATGTGCGGGTCAGGCGGGCAGACTCTTAGCCCTGTCACTCGCTACCCCCAGCTGGTATCTACCTCTCCTGAATCCCCAGAGCTGCCCCCCCCCCCCGTGGCAGGTCCAGGAGGGGAAGGGTGACATTCCCCCACCAGTACTGCTAATCCAGATTTTGCCCTGGGGACTGTGTCAAGTTGCATGTCTGGGAGGGAGCATACAGAGTTTCATGAAGCCGCCTGGCTCCATTTCCATGTTTCTAGTCTGTTTTCCCTTGCTGTACACTGATAGTCATGCGTGCCATGTGGAGGCAGACACATATCATGTCAGACCTGTAGCCCCTCCCATTCTGTGCTGCATGCACCTGCACTAATACCACCAGACCTCGGGGACGCTCGATCCTCTCCCACTCAGCTGACCCCCAGCAACCCGAATCCATTGCCAAACCCGGGTTGCCGGTGTGGCAGCAGGTAAGGCTCTTAGTGCCTCAACCCTCCACACCACTGGGCTGGCAGCCACGGTGACCATGTTTATGTGAAAAACATGCTGTGTTTTCTGACAGTTCTTAAAGTTTGAGCCCCTTTGTTGTAATGGAACAAACTCTGAGCTGAAGATAGAAGTGTTCAGTATGGGACAGAAAGCACACAATGAAGGAACCCACCCACAATTGTGGTCAGAAAGGTTTATAATGTATGGTAAGTGCCTATTAACCACCATAATCAGCAGTCACACAGCATTGTTAAGCACTGTTTAGAATTTTAAAAGTTGTTAACCACACTTCGGAACTTCCAAACAGTGGCATAACAAAAAAGAATGCACCAGAGTTCCATAATTCTCACACACAGAATGCAAACAGTGTTTTTTTACCATACACTATAAAAGATGATGGCTGGGGATCTGGTGACAACCACACTGAAATCACCTCACGTGGTTGCTAGGGCTACAGTAAACCTCTCAAGCTGCGCTCTCGAGGTTTACCATGTTGCCCTAGCAGCCACTCGAGGTGATTACAGCGGGATCATCACCCAATCCCCAGCCATTATCCTCTATGTTATGGATGTAGTGGATCAGATAATGGTATTGTGCTAAAGCATTAGTGTGCTGTTGAAGCATCTTGTTCATAGAATGCATGTAATCTGCCTGTTAATTACTTATGCAGTCCGAGTGCATTTTGACCATGCTGGAGCGTGTGTGTATATGTGTGTGTGTGTGTGTGTGTGTGTGTGTGTGTGTGTCTGTCCCATGGAGCTAATCCACTCTCTGTGAGCACGTTATCATGAGTGAGCCTGCTAGAAACAGCTTGGGGGCATTGCATGTAAATGCAGCAATTGTTCAGTAAGCGAGTATCACAGGGGCTTTGGCTTCTGTCTTAAGATCAGTGGTGTTTCTTTGTACTTTTATTTTTGAATTGGGGAAATGACTCTGCTGGCTAAAATGCATTTTCTTTAAATTAGCAGTGTAACAAAATGCGTCTAATCAGTGTTTGATACAGCTGGACTCTTTTTACTTTTTTAATTGTTTTGCTACGTTAACATGCTTGGAAGTGTATCATTTTTGTCAAAGACCTTTAACCCTGAAACATTTGGTTAGGCTTATGCCTAGTCACAGTGAGTGCCATACGTACAAGATCACCGCAACGTTTCTTGTGGTCTCTGTTTTGATTTGCTAAAGGTATAAGGTGAACTGTGTGTGTGTGTGTGTGTGTGTGTGTGTGTGTGTGTGTGTGTGTGTGTGTTTTTTCCACCCGCCACACATGGCTCCTTGGTTCCTCACTCCTTAATTTGGGACCATGAATGCCTCTCTGCTGACAGGACTCACTGTGTTGGCCCCTGAAAGTTGTTTTCCAGACAAATCTGGGCCCCAATACTGGAGGTCTGATCTATCCTAAATCTTGGAACTCTTTACTGCCAGTATGGGATGAGGCCGGTTCTAACTGTCCCGGTGACTGCTAGGGATGGGGGTGGCTTTGCAGCATCAGAGGGTTGTGTAGCTTCAGGGGGGGCATGCAGCTTTACTCTGAGGTACTAGATATGCTTGTTCTTGCTTAAGTGTTGCTTACCTCCCTAAGTGGCCACTTCACCAGTACGACTACCAAGCCAACGTCATGTGGTCACCCACGATATCTGTAGCAAATCTGTGACTGCTAGATGCACTTTTGCTGTGGGAGCAGTGTGTCCCGTCCCCTGGAGTCCAAGTGTACTGTCTGTGCAGTGTCCCCATGACTCCACTAGCCTCCATGGATGGAGTTGGGCTGCTGTCACAAACCTGGATCTCTTGCACGGTAGCAGAGACATCATGCTAGGAAAGTTCCTAGGGGGCATTCTATTGAAAATGAGTCTAAATGAAACTCTAAATTACACTTATTGTCCTTCTCGGATCAAAAAAGCAGTACTTGGATGGGAATGTATGTTGGGCAGTGCCCCTCCCACCAGACCTATGGGCATGAGTGCCCTACCTGGAAGTGCAATGTGCTACAGGTAACAGTGCAGTGTTAGTCAGTCGTCTGTGTTTTTGTTGCTCTTCCTCTTTATTTTATACTTTATCCCTCCTTGTGCTGGTCGCAGGGCTCTAGGACCGCTGGGATCTCCTTCTAGTGCTAATCAGTAGGCAGGAAACCAAAACTGCAGCAGTGGGACATCAGCTCCTCCCACTGAGGATTGAGCCAGTCTACTTCCTGCCTTCCTGCAAGCAGGCACCTTGTAGCAGTACTCTGCCCTGGGGACAGAGCTGAAGTTTTCTTTACCAAGGTAGCTTTTTGTTAAGTTTTGGGGACATCATTTGGACCTTCTGTCAGGGTTTGGTTGCCTTGTTGGTGCCAGGGAAGCTTAGCCTTGATCGGCTCTGCTGACATTTTCAGCAGCATTCCCTCCAGCTGGGGCTTTTCAGATTCTGCTTTGCATGCTGCTCAGGCCCCCCCCCCCGCCGCAAAAGCTCCACATACAAAGACCAGGGAGCCAAGAGCAAGAACAGAGATCCAGATTCACAGTCCATCTTCCTGCAGTACTGCCCGTATCCCAGACCACCCAAGGAAACTGCTAGAGCTGGATCAAATGCACATCCTTCCCTGCACTGGGGGGCTCTCAAAATTTGTCTTCCTTGCCTGGTGGGCTACCGACTGAAGGGAGGAGCACAGTGAGTACCGGTCTCATGACTAACACTGGTGAGAGGACAGATATCATTGTGATTATTTATTTATTTATTTTTTTTAAGCGCCCCACGCCAACTGGTCCCCCCAGCCCCGTCACCCGCATTTACCAGTACTTACCTAGATAGCACAGATGTGCCCAGCTGGCTGAGTGCAGAGCCTGCAGGGGACTGGCATCATCCTGCCGGTCGACACCATTTTTCCACCTGTTTTCTCCCATCTCTGGTCATGGCTGAGCGTGCACACGTGGATGCACACGCACGTCGCAGACCCGTCACACCCTCCTAGTGTTTGCCACATCCCGACCTGCACCATCACCGGAACTCCACCTGGTGGTGACAGGGACCCTCCCCGGGAGAGGTGAGCTGCCTCCTATCCTCCTCCCTGACCCCCCAGTGACCCCAGCTCCTTTCTGAACCCAGGTCACCGGTGTAGCACAAGATGTGGCACCCAGAGCCTCAACACACTCCATGCCACCAGGCCGGCCTAGCATTGTGGCATTTTATACGAAGATCAGAGCGGTGGAGCATGGGGAGAATCACGCCGATGGCCATTTTGAGCAGGATTACAGCTAGCTGTTGCCATGCTTCCTCTGCTGTATATCCAAACATGTTGGGGGCATTTGCACCACTAGTGGTCATTCGGGGGAGGCACTTTACCCAGCTTACTGGTGGACCTTCAGAGGATCAGGCTAGCTTGGTTTCAAGCCGGGGCAGCTTAGGATCTCCCAGACAGGGTGAACTGCCAGAAGCCCATCAAATTTCTTAGAAAAGGCTGACAACAGTCATTGTAGTACTGGACATTTTATTAAATAAGGAGCCCTTTGGATTTCCTAAAAAAAGGCTCACATCAGACATTGCATTAGTGCCTGTAAGGCGCCCATTACACAGTGACTTGGAGACTGAGGGACTAAATCATGACGTATTTGTCTGCACTGGCCTTAGAAGGTGCTACATTTCTTATACAGGTGTCCTCCCTTGTCAGCTTGAGTTTTTGAGAGTGCAACATTCAGTCTGAACCCCAGTATTTTCTTTTTTTTACTGCATCTTTTGGGCCTCTGCCACTCTTTTAGTTACAGTGTCCTCAGACAAGACTTCAAGCAAGTTCTCAGACAAATCTGGCAGGGGTAGAATATGCACCAAATGCAAGTCCACCCTGTTAGCCACATTTGCTAGTTCCCTGTGCTTAAAATGTGAAGCCGCAGTCCGTTTCAATCAATCAATATCTTTATTTAGCCAGGCAGAACATCATTGAGCAGGGCTCATTTACAAGATGGACCTGGTAGTTTAAACAACAGTACAACAATGTGGAGTAGGTGTAGCAACATTAGTAGCCTATGTACAATCATTACAAGTGAGAAAGGCGTGGCTAGGCAAGGTGGTGTACAATAACGTACAAATAGCAACGTAAGGCTTGACACTGAGAACAGAACAAGGCGGCATAATTTGCAGGCATGGTTCCAAAGGCTGTCATTATACCGTTGTGTGCGAGTTCTATGCAAGGCAGGCCTCTGATAGACAGTAGAGTACAGTATTATATTGGATGAGGTCTAGACCAGCAAAGCATTACATGGCCTAGGAGAAGACTATAAAGCAAGGGCACTGAGGACACAGGATACGCCAAGGATAGTGGAGGGAGGAGAGGTTAGGAGGGGTGGGAGGGGGCAATTGTAATACCTTCAGAGAATTGACATAGCTGCATTAGTCGGCATGGTAGGTCTAAGGGTAAAGGGTGGAGGGTATGGGGTGAAAAGGTGCCATTAGTAGGGGAGGTGACAGACAGGTAGGAGGGAAAGTCAGAGATTCAGTGCCGGAAGCAGTCGCAGGACTCCATAAATGATCGTTGGATAAGATTTTTGAAGGCAGCTAATGGTACTGGTGAAAAGAGCTGCAGTAAATTTTGTGCAGTATTCCAGAGGACTGGTAAGGCGTGACTAATCGCAGCCTGACCAAATCGCGTCCCAACTCTGGGTATGTAAAGGGTGATATGAGTCTTGCTTCTCAGCAGATAGTTGCCAGGAATGCAAGAAGGTAGGCAGTCCTTAATATAGTGAGGCAGCTTGTTAGAGATGGCCCTATAGGTCCAGAGCACGATGTTCTTTTGTCGTCTTAAGACTAAGTGAGCCCCAGCCTACAGTGTTGTAGAGGGTACAGTGTTGTGTTGAGTAGGGGGCATCTGTAATGAACCTGAGCGCCCAGTGGTACAGTCTGTCTAGTTTGGCAGAGGCCACACTAGAGCAGTGCCCATACAGAAGGTCTGCATAGTTGATGAGAGCCAAGAACGTTTGAACCAAACTGGTTCTCCCCTCCTGCATTAATAGATGCCTGATTCTGAAGAAAATCCCAAGCCTCTGTATAAGCTTTTTGGAGAGTTCCTCGATATGGACTTTGAAGGAAAGATTGGAGTCAATCCACACCCCCAGATATTTGAAGGAATCTACATAGTCCAGCGATTTGCCGAGCAAGGTGTGGATTTGAGGGGCTGTCCCCACCGTGATAGAGTAGGGGGAGTTTACTACAGAGGAGAAGATAATGGTCTTTGTTTTCTTAGCGTTTAACAGAAGTTTAGAGTAAAGGAGATTGTTCTGTAAGTGGTTAAATTCTATTTGGAGGTCACTACTTGTGAGTTCCAGAGTAGGTCTGGCTACATACAACACAGTGTCATCTGCAAAGAGGTGTATGTCAGCCGACTTGACTCCAGCATCTAGTTCATTTATGTAAATGGTAAACAAGAGAGGACCCAACATGGACCCTTGCGGTACTCCTCTAGAGAGTGTTTTAGGAGGGAGAGTCCCCAGCCATGATCTGTTGGTGTTGATCAGAGAGGTAGTTAGAAAACCACTCTAGGGCCGTGTCACTGATGCCAATATTCCGTAGAGCAACCAGGGGCAAGGAGTGGTCTACCGTGTCGAAGGCTTTGCTAAGGTCGAGAAACAGAGTGCACACATAACTTCTGGCATCCAAGGCTCTCAGCCAGTCATTGTGACCTTAGCAAGCACTGTGGTGGTACTATGGTGGTGTTAGAAGCCAGACTGAGCAGGGTTTAGAAGGTCCGAGTCATTGATGTGCTGTCTAAGCTGGATATTAACCACTTTTTCCGGAAGCTTAGAGAGGGTAGGGAGTAAGGAGATGGGGCCGTAGTTAAGATCGCTGGTGCTGCCAATAATGTGGGCAGTTTAGACTCTGCCCCCGTAGAAGAGACTGCCACCTCCTCATTTTGTATCCAGGAAATCCAACAGTAGCCCACCCTGCAACTGGCCCCAGACTTAATGGAAAAGGTAAACCGGGCCTTTGTCTTGGATCCAGCCTGCTTTGACTTGCATCCTCCTGCATACCCTCTGACCCATACGCACTAGAAAGCCACTCAAAAACTGACTCTGTTTCCCATATCAGATGAGGAAGAACACCTTGTATGCCACCGCAACAAGAAAAAGAAGCATGCCAACCCTTCTTGTTCTCAGGACATGGCAGATGACATCTCCAGTCATCACAAAAGAAAGAAACGTGCTAGGACACCTTCTTTGTCAGACTCAAGTTCTTTTTCTCATTTTTTTTTTAAATTTTTATTAAGTAGAGGTGTCAGGTACATATAGAATTAATTCAATCACAGACATATATAACATACATCTATTTAGGGTTACAGATGTTTCTTTAGTATAAGTTTATACTCGGGATAGATCAATGTATAGTTTTTCTCTGTTAAAAGCTGATTGAACAGTCCATGTTTGAATATTAACTGTTATGACATAGTGCTCCCGTATTATATTGAGTTTAATGGCTCCCCGTGGCCACGGATCTATATTAAAAGATTTGCCTACATTCCTAAAATCAACTGAGACCACAAATCTCCCCCGAAATCCCGTATATGGAGAGACTCAAGGGACAAAATCAGGATTGTGTAAGAAAAAAATATTGCTCAAGGCCTCCATAAAGGTTCGAATTGTGATTGTTTATTGTGAAGTTTTGCGGTCAGAGATTCCATATGATAAATGTCTGCTACCAGTCCTCTCCAGTCATAAACTGTTGGAATAACTGAGGAATGCCAACGTCTAGTTATTGCCTTTTTGACTGCTAAAGTAAACGTAGGTAGTAAAGTTCGGTGCCAGTGTGGGTTGTGTTGGGTATAGAGAGCAGCACCATTTCTGCTGTGAGTTCAATCGATTCTCCCATGCAGTCTGAAATTTCTTGTTGTGAAGAACACCAAAATGGCATCAGTAGAGGACAAGACCAAAAAAAATATGGCCATGATCAGCTAGTTTACAAGAATAATTTCTCCAGCATACCCAGAATGATGATGGAAGATACTTAATTAGTATTGCAGGAGAGCGGAAAAAACTGCTTTCACACTTCCATGCAAATTCGCGCCACCTAGTGGCATGAGTAACTTTATATGCTTGTATGGAAGCCCGGAGCCATTCCTGTTCTTGTATCTCCAGTTCAAGGTCCCTATTCCAACTATTCAAAATAGAGATTGAAGAGTCTCCCATTCCCTTTCTTAAGATTCTATAAAGAAAGCCCACCTGATGTGGCCATAAACGCCTGTTGATGTTGTCCTCCAGGTATTTCCAGATCAGAGGTAAGGGCCCCAGCAACCTGATATCAGTATCTTTTTGACGTAATAAGTAGTTTCTTACCTGATTAAATTTGGCCTATCCAATAACGACCATTTCAGTTTGAAGAGTTTCAAATAGGATAACAACAGAGTGGGAAAGAAACTGCTTGAAAAACTGAAGCCCCACATGTCTCCATCTGGAGAAGGTATGATCTACGGTTGCTGGGAGAAACCGGTCGTCCTCTGAAATAAGTGTATTTAAAAAAAAAAAAAAAAAAAAAAAATTCCCTAAAGACTTTTTATCATTTTAGTCTATACCATAACTTCAGCATTTGGGCCATGAATAGGGTAAAGTCTCGGAGAGAGGGTAACCTAGTTGCAGGCACTAGTGTCACCTTAATAATATCATAAAGGTCATTTATGGCAAATTCTAGATCTTTCCAGGGAGAATAAGGTGGTGATAACCAGAGGGATGAAATTATAAAGAAAGATGCTGAATAAAACTTTTAAGTTTGGAAGGTTAGCCCCTTCCGAAGAGAGTGGAAGTTGGAGGAGAGACATTCTAATTCTTGGCTTCTGGCCGTTCCAAATAAAGTTAGAAATAAGTTTGTCCCATGATTTAAAGTAAAAGTTCGAAGGAAAGGTAGGAATGTTCTGGAATAAATACAGTAATTTTAGGAGGATTATCATGCGAATAGTCTCAATTCTCTGAAAGAAAGTCCATGGTAGCCAAGACCATAAAGCCAAATCTTTTGAATTTGAATGGATAAAGGTTCATAATTTAACAGTTCCAGTAAATCTAAGCTTTTGTGGACCGTAATACCCAGGTATCGAAATTTAGTTTTATACCATTTAATCGGGTATTTATTTTTAAGATCCTGGGAGGGGATAAAAACATAAGGGGAGCAGATCTGTTTGGGCTATATTTAACTGGAAGCCCCAAATCTTATTAAAGTCCTCTAGTAATTGCCACAAGGCTGGGAAAGATGTTTTGGGGGAAAGGGCAGTTATCAGAATATCATCAGCAAACAATGCTATGGTTTACATTCCCTTTGACCCACTGGGATCCCCTATATATTAACGTTCCCCCTGGTGGTTTCAGCTAACGGCTCAATATATAACGCAAATAACAGGGGGGACAATGGGCACCCCTGTCTTGTGCCTCTTTGAATATGAATTGGTTGAGTTAGGAAACCATTGACCCGAAATGCAGGCATTCGGTTGAGCATATATGTTCTTTATACATGTAATGAAAAAATTTGGAAAAGAAAATATTGATAGGATAACCCATAAATATTTCCAACTTACCTTGCTGAACGCCTTCTCAGCGTCTAGACTGATAATAATGGATGGGATCTTTCTAGTCTGAATATGTTCTAGGAGAAGCATAAGTCAGTGCAGATTATCAGAGGTATTTCTTTGTTTTATAAAGCCTGATTGATCCTGGTGTATTAAAGTAGTAAGAATAGGTTCCAATCCTTTTGCCAAAATGGCCATAAATATTTTATAGTCCACGTTTAATATTAAAATTGGGTGGTATGAAGATGGGAGGGCGGGGTCCTTATCTGGTTTAAGCAGAGGGGACAAAACTGCATAATTCCAGGAGGGGGGTCCTGGGATCCTTCCCTCTTTTACTGCCTAGCAGGCTGACAGCAAACTAGGGAGAAGCTGGGGGATAAAGGCGTTATACCACTCTGGACCAAAACCATCCGGTTCCGGGCATTTCAGGGGCTTTAAATGTTTGACCTGAAAAAGAATCTCTTCAGCACTAATTGGCCATTCTAAAATTTCTTTTTGGGAATCTGTTAGAGTGGGTAAATGAAGATTTTTAAATGAAGCAGCTCTAAACTTTTCCTGATTCTGGGATGGGGGAAGGGCAGTATATAAAGCTTCATTGAATTGCTGAATGCCTGTTTTATACACTCTTCTTTATAAGAGAAGGAGCCCAAGGTCGTAGATTTTATTTTTAATATTGTAGATGCCCTTCTGTTTGCTGTTAATTTCCGAGCCAGTACTCTAACACCCCCCTCGTAATTGTGTTGACGTAGGTAATTCAGACTCTGTAGAGTCCTATAGTGTATTATTTTTTTGATATCTTGTTTTAAAGCTTTTATATGACGCTGTATTGTCCTATCCCCCTCTCTGTATAACATTTGGTATGATGCGAAGAGATCCATCAAGAAGTTTAATCTTGCTTGTATCTCTTTTTGTTTATAGGATGAATATGACAGCATCTCTCCTCAGATCACTGCCTTCAGTGTATCCCATTGTATAGCGCATGAGACTTCTGGGGAAGAGTTATCCTGAATTATTTGTGGAATGCGCTCTTTGAAATGATAAGATTTTTTTGGCCCTTTAATAAAGAATTATTAAGTCTCCAAAGTTTGAACTTCTTTTGTTTTCCTAGGTTAATTTTAAGGATTAAAGCATTGTGATCAGACAAGATTCTAGGCTCTGTTAAAATGTCTTGTACTAAGGTGAGGTTCTCCTGCGACAAAAAAATAATCTAAGCATGAATATACATTATGTCTCCCGGAAAAAAAGTATAACGTGGGGTGGATGGAAAATTCCTTCTCCAGACATCTTCTATACCTAGGAAAGATAGGTTCCCCTTTAAATATTTGATTGCCTTGGAAAGCCTTTGTGGTTTAGGGTTCGAGGAATTGAGATGGGGTGAAGAGAAACATTAAAATCACCGCCCATTATCAGTATGTCCCGGAGCCTCTCCATCACCCTCTGCAAAAAGGTCCTGATTATGGGGAGCGAAGTCTGTGGAGGTAGATATGTATTTACCAGGGTTACAGTCAGTGAGTAGAGCGTGCCTATCAGGATTACATATCGACCCTGAGGATCCAAATAAGTATCTTGGATTTCTAATGGTGTTAAAGTAGGGACTAGAATTACTGCTCCCCTCTTATGTCCGCTCAGATGAGAAGACGCTAGAACATGGTAGCGCCCCCCCCCCCAAAAAAATGAAGTTTTGAATGTTCCAGAGTGGACAGGTGGGATTCTTGCAAAAAGTATAAGTCAGCTCCCTGTTTGCCTAAATGCTGCATTATTTTATAACATTTAATAGGGGAATGCAGGCCGTTCACATTCTGTGAACATTTTTTTACTGGTACATTAACCATAGTCTCGGGGAAACATAATCTGTTTCATATACTGTATCTGGCCAACCGTCTGGGACCTCAAGGGACGTCCAGTAAGTGATCTAGAAATAAAATACCCCATTTCCCACCCAGGGCTCCATTAGGACCAGTACCAGCATACCTGGATGGTACAGCATATTCACTTCCCCCATTCCCCCCAGTCCCAGACGCCTATAGCCAGAGGTGGGAGCACTTGTCTATACGTGAATAATATGTCCCAACATTTTTTGTAGCTGACAATAAAAACAAAAATAGCACTAACTTTCTTTCTAATTTCAGAACCAACACAGTTCATAACCACTAATCTCCCAAAGGGGAGAACTATATACAGGTGATCTTCCACTGTAGGGGAGATTTATCCATCTCCAACCCAGGTCCCGGGAAAAAGAAAAGTCTTCCTCCTAGGTGAGTGGGGGACAATCCACTAAATGTGGATTTAAGCCCACTCGAGAGTGAACTCCCTCTCTAGGAACCGGCTCCTGTTGGAGTCTAGTCCTATGGTGGTGGGACATAGATTTAGATCGGTGTCAAGACCATTAGGTAGCTCTCATAATCACGGGGAGGTGCTCCTCCCACAGCGGCATTATAAATCTAGCCTCGTTTGGAGATATAAATAGATAAGTGAATTTTATATAGAAAAGGAAGAAGAAACCTGATTGGCCTCGTTCCTTACATGCAAACATTGCCCAGTAGAACCCCCCCTTCTGTTTGTTTTAAGCCAAGTATATATTTGTATAGAGGTGTTTTCACACTGCCCTCTGGTGTTACATTTATGGAAGAAGTAAAAACCTCCAAGTAAAATATGATTAAAAATGATAAAGCTTTCTTTTATCAAGTAGGCTCATGCAGGGCTAGTTCTAGTAAATTTACGACTTTTTCAGGAAAAAATCATTGTGCCGAATTAGGAGGGGCTCTCTATCAATTAAAAAAAAAAAAAAAGTATAACCACTCAGATAGGGATGGGGGTGGGGGGCATCAAGGACAATTTCCTGTTATGACCCTGCTGATGTCCCAAAAAACAGTGGTAGAAACTGCCATATAGTCCACTCAAGATCTGTGCCCCACAAACTGTTCCTGCAGTCCTCTTCATTTCTGGATCCCAAGTGAAGGAACATAGATGTACAGTATAAAGTGCCCATTTCCTATGACTGTTGCTCTGGGCATCCCGCAGCCCATGTAAATGATTTTGGTTGATTCATTTAATGGGAGGGATTGGGACAAGATGTAATCCCCCCTTAGGGCAGTCCAGCATTAGGTCAGATTGGTTCCTGCTGGCTGAAAGTATACATAGGCAGGAAGACCAGAGGGAGAGGGTCACTAACCTGGGAGGTGAGACCTAGGGAAGGAGGGACGGGAACCAGCACACCACCCCGCGCCAGACGAGGGGAAAGTCGAGCGCTCCAAAGGGCATCCCGGAGGACCTTGTATACGGTATAGATCCTAGGTATGTAAATAAGGTTGCCATTAGAGGAGCAATAGCTCGCTCTTGACCCTTAAACGCACGTATGTGGTCGACTGTCACCCCCCCACAGCCCCCGCTTCCCAGCTTAAAATTGTACCTCTCTAGTGTACGTAGCTTCTCGCACTGTTTGAAGAGTAGGATTTCTGAGAGATCTCAATTTATCTAATAGTTTCTGAATCCTCTGGTCTCCTGTATTCGTTCGATCTGCATCTTGAGAAGTAAGCCCTGAAGGTAACTGCCAGTCCTTTAACATCAATTTAGGATCTTTATTAGAGATTAAGCCCTGCTGAAGCAGATCTGATTTGGCCTCTGTAGCGGAGTTATAGGTGATGGGGCCATTGGGAAGAAGAATCGTCAGCTTCACAGGGTAGGGGGGGTCTGAAATTTTAAACTTTTTGGCTTGCAGGAAGGGAAACAAGGGGGAATACTACCTTCTCAAGCGTTGAGTTGCTGGAGCATAATCATTATCAAATAAAATGTGGTGATCTCCCAACATTACTTTCCGTTTACGCAATGCTTCAGATAGGATTTGATTTTTTTGGAAGAAACTATTGAATCTAATTACAGAAGATCTTGGTATGGCATCTGGTTTTGAAGGGCGAAGCCCAAGTGCCCGATGAGCCCTGTTAATGTCAATTTGAAATTCTGGGCCCAAATCCAAGGTCAGGCGTAGGAAGTACTATGCAAAGGCATTGGGGTAATTTTCCTCCTCCCCTCTGGAATTCCATAAAGTCTTATCTTTTTTCGCTGCCCCCTGTTCTCCATGTCTTCTTGTCTCAAGGAAAGGTATAGCTGTTCCTCAGCTAGAGAATGAATCGCTTGCTCCAACGTGGCGATTTTAGTAGTGTTCTCTGCTATCTGGGCATCTGCCTCAGTTAATCGTGATTGCAGGCCTCCCAGATCCATGCGTATCTCCCGTAAAGCATCTCACATTTCAGACCTGAACTCTGATATAGCTGAAAGAATGGCCTCCGAGGGTGAGTTCTCTGTTGTCGGCTTTTTGTATTCGCCTCTTTTCCCCCGTTTAGATTCTGATTGGGAGGCAGTGTGAGAGGGTGTTTCGGCGTCTGGAAGACCACTATCTTCGGCCTCTGGAAGGTCGAGTAGGAGCTGATAGCGGTTCCTCTCTTGACGTGCCATACTGTATCTTCGGAGACTAGATTATTGGCTTCTGATGTCTCTCCCATAATGCCTGGTGGTAAGCATTCCAAGTTGAGATATTTTTCTTTTGTGGTATACCGGGAGAGAGAGAGATGTTGTTTTGAAGTGGTGATACGGAGAAGCTCAGTTCCCTGCGTGTTCACACCGCCATGTCTCCACCGGAAGTCCAAGTTCTTTTTCTCTTGAGGAGGGAGAGATCCATAGCAGTTGGAATCTGAGCAGGAGTGTACAAGACACTTTAATCTAAATGACCTGGACTTTTTCATTAACAATGTCATGGCAGAGATGCGCCTAGGAACCACACCTACCACTCCACTTCTAAACAGGACAAACTGACTTTCAGGCTGTCTGCATCTACTGAGTCGTCAACATTTTTTCCTATCCCACTGGCAATTGAGGATTTGCTTAGAGAAAAATGGCAAGGTCCAGAGACAATATACCTTGCCCCATGTCGGGTCAACAAGCTATTAAAATTCAGTAAGAATCGATCAGAAACATGGCTCAGTCTGCCAAGGATTGACTCCATGATTTCATCCCTAATGAAGAAAACTATAATTGAGGCCCACAGCGGGGCCACTCTCCAAGACACAGTCTGCTGCAAGGTGGATTCTTCCTTAAAGAAGGCCTTCCAGGCTGAGGCGGCCTCCTTAATGGCGGCAATAATTAGTCTATTCTTGGCCAGTGCCCCTCTTCCCTGGGCCACATATTTGACTTTCCAGCTGGTGGAGGATTCTGAGAGGAACAAGTCTATGATCCAGGAGCTGCAGCTCCTGGGCCTCACCTCCACTTACTAGACAGGTGTTTTGGAAGATAGAACATCGTCCTTGCGGCACAGCAGACTATCAGACATCTACGAGAAGAAACCTCTGGTTGATGGCCTGGTAGGCAGATGCCTCTTCCAAAGTCCATCTTGTCAATGCTTCATACAAAGGCAACCTTCTGTTCAGGTTCTCTCTTAAAGAGGCAGTCAAGGAATCTGGAGAAACGGCAAAGGTCCAAATGCCACAATCAAAATCTAGGGGCAACACTTGGTTTGCCAGATCCCAAGACCTTTTCGTAGCCAATTTTATTGCAGAAACCAGAATAGGGGCTTCCCTAGCAAATGACAATGGGTTTACCTCTCATAAGTAGCACAACAGAGGCAGAGGAAGCTGCAGCTGTGACTCCGGGACTCTTACAAAAAAGTTTAATCGGTGAGACAGTCTGGGTCAATCTCTGCATAGGAGGCAGACTTTCTAGTTTCTTATCAACTTGAATTCGACTCGGAGTTTCCACTCCTTATGTCATTCCCTCTCCACTGTCAACTGGCCCCACCAAGAGACAGGTGATATTCCAAGTGATAAAAGACTTATTTCAGAAAGGGGCCATAGAACCTGTATCTTTTCCAGAGATCAACAGGGGCGTTTACTCCTCTTTATCATCCTCTTTAGCTTCTCAGGCTGATTGGAGCCCACCGGGCTGGTACCGCTGACACGGACCCCTCCACAAGCAACCTGCCCACCTAGTACAGGGGCGAGAAGGCACCTGCTGCCCACTCTCCTCCTTGGCTCGCAAGGTAGCGTCTGGTCCCTGACCCAGGACAAAGGAAAGGGGATTTTGGAGCTTTCCTCCCTCCTCTAATTGAATACCTGGCACCCATCACTGTGGGACCTGAATGATTCCAGACGGCCCCAGAGTGCTGACATTGGTTTCCTGCCAAACACTGCAGCCAGTGCTGAAATCATTGGACTAGGGCATAAGGTTGCAGAGAAACGCTGATCTTTTACACTTCTTCCTTTAGCAGCCGTGTAGTGAAGGCCTGATCCTTTTGCTTCCCAGTTCACTAGGTTGCACACTTCTGTGTGCTGTACAGTGCAGAGCAACATTTGCCTAACCTGAACTGGTTTCTCAGTGATTTTTCACCTCCTCACCCACCTCCTTCCTATATTAAATTACATGACCAGAGCTGAGAGACCCACCCACCTTCTACTAGATTACACTTCACTTTTCCTCTTAAAGGGGAAGCACCTTAGTGCTACAGCAAAGCACTTAAAGGGGTAATACCTAGATCCAAAATACCAGGATTTCTTTACCTCTCCATTAGTACCTGCTTCCCCATTAGCAGGTTATACAGCTCCTTCACTAGAGGGTGTATACCTAAGCAAGCATCCTTCACTTTCTACTTCCCTACTACAGGCTATTCAGCTGGATACCTGTGGGAGCTTAATTTTAAGCATTGTGCCCCTTGCCCTTGGTAGCAAAGCAACTCTGTTCAGCTACACCCCCTTGTTGTAGTCTACTACCTACCAAAGTAAGTCCCCCCTCTGCTGCTCCTTGACTCTAAGGATGTTTCCTCTCCACTCAAATCCTTCTCCCTCCTACCTCCTAACCTTATTTCTTACCCTCTCCCTACCCGCCCCTCCTGCTTTTGCCAGCCCCAGGGCCCTATAACTCCAAATCCATCCAAACCCCCTGTCTCCAGGCACGAACTTATATTTGTGCTATTACTCCTGCCCACCCTAATGTATTCTGATCTCATTCCCTTATCATTCCACATGCATCCCTACTAACTTTACCAAATTTATTTGCTGTTCTCCACTTCCTGCTTCCTCACTGTACCACTCCCTTCTACCTCATTCACTCGGCCTCCCAGCCCCATCACTCTAAACCCATGAAGCTACACTTCCTCATCATAGCTCTATTACTACTCACCTCGGGGGACATCCACCCCAACCCCGGTCCTGCTACTTCCTTCAACCCTGCCATTTCCCCCACTGCCGCTGCCCATACCCCTACCCCAACAGCCCTCATAAAGGGTTTCAAGATATTACCCTTAAACATTCGTAGCCTGTTTCAAAAATTAGACCTCCTAGCTGGCCCTGTGGCACAGAGGGCTGAGGCGCTGGTGCCTTACCTTGTACCAGGCCAGCTACCCAGGTTCGAGAATGGGTTCGGATTGCTGGGGGTGGGCAGGGGAGGAGAGGATTGAGCATCCGTAGGACTGCTGTCCTCTCCTGGTGTGGGTAGCAGGGCCGCATCGCTCTGCAGCGGCCCCTGGTGGAGACTGGGAGCACTGCATGAGGGCCGTAAATAGGGGGAAGCACCAGAAAAGCGGAAACTGCTCCGGGATTGGCCAGATGATGGCTGCTGGTTCGCTGACACCTCTGGAACTCCTGGTGGAGCCATATCTACCTCAGCAGTGCCCTGGGGCCAAATAGAGAGTGTGCTGGATGCCGACCCTGGTGCCTTCCCCCTCAGAGGAGAGGACCCACCTGCCAAAAGGTTACCCCAGGGAAGGCTGCAATATGAGGTAGGAAGCTTGTGGGAGTAGTAGGGCTTGTCGGAGACTACATGCCCTAAGGAGTGAAGGGTCCTCGAGCACTAACATAGATACATAGACACTGTTCTGTAGATAAGGGCCTACGGCCCACCCGGTCTGTCCATTTGAGGCTGTAAATTCACTTTGTTTTCCTAGAAGTCTGTTGCCCCTTACCCCTGACCTCCAGAATTTCCTTATGTCTATCATCCCATGCATTCTTAAATCCCGTGATTGTTTCAGCCCCCACTACTTCCTCTGGCAGGGTGTTACACTTGTCCACCACCCATTCTATGAAGAAATGCTTCCTCGCCCTTCTTTCAACTTCATCCCATGCCCTCTAGTCCTTCCTGGAACATCTTTTTTGCTGAAAAATAGTGTATTCAAACAGCATGTACTCTTGCTGTATTCTGACTAGTACAGTTAGCCCCAGCCTTTAAACTGCCCCGGAGAACAATGGGTTAACTTTTCTATGCATGGCATAGAATGTTCATCTCAAGCTCGGTTGGTGTCTCTGCCTGTTGTAATTCGAACTTCAACCGTCAGATTCTTTACTCTGCCTCACTGAACAGTCGCTCCGGAGATTTCTCCTGCAGCTCGGTTCGAAGTCGGTTTTCTACCGAAATTGTGTTTCCGCATAGTCTGTTCAAGTTTCTGTCTGTGGTACCGTGAGTACTAGATAGGTTTTGTTCTGTTTTCTGTGTGGAACTTGTAAAAAGGGTGGATCGGTTCGGCTGAACCGATCATTCAGGTAAATTTTGTGTTTTACTTTAGTGTGTGGTTACTGGTCCGTATCAGTTCTAAAAAAAATACAGGTTTTAGTACTTTTTTTCCAAGACCCGTGACACGGTCAGAAACGGATAAGGGAGTCTTGCTCATGTTGCCGATAAAAGGGTAAGTTTGGTTAGGTTGGCCATGTCTGAGAAACCCAAGAAAAACCGGCCCACTGGGTTTCAGCACTACAGTGTGTGTGGGGAGGTCTTTGCTAAGGCCGATCCCCACACCACCTGTGTTTATTGTCTGGGGTTTGACCACCTCGATTCAAACTGCCAAATTTGCAAAAAATTTTCCCAAATCTACCCTGGAAAAGAGATTAGGTAGACTGAGGGAAAGGGAGGCCGAGAAGTCCGTTGACCTGGATGGCCAGCCCGGTTTGGTTCTGACCGAACTAGAAGGAGTGCCCTCTGACCAGGGCGATACTTCTTCGGGCAAAAGGAGAGTCGATTCCGAGGAATCATCTTCCGACAAAAAGAAAACGCAAAGACAAATCGACCGGTTCGGATCCAGAATCTCATACTCCGACCGCCAAAGAAATAGCCAAAGCGATTCGTATTGTGGAATCGCTCCACCCGGTTCCAACTGATCCGGCACTTTTTGGCAGGGGCTCGGTTTGGTTGGTTCCCCCGGTTCAGGATTATACCCTAGAAGAATTCTATGAACTGGAGTTTGAGGAGGGGGGAGAGTTAGAAGATGATTATGGTGATGGTGAAAGTCTGGATGTGCCTATTGACCCGGACATCTACCCAGACAGACCTTCAGGTGTTTCTCCTCCTAGGCTTTGAGTCCCCTTCGCACTTCATCTTTTACAGGAAGGTGGCTGATACCCTCCAGCTTCCTGTGGAGGAGGCAGTGGAGGATCAGGAGGAGCCTGACTATGTAGAGATGATGGACATCCCAGAGTCCAGGAGACTGTCTATTCCCCTCCACAAATCTTTTGGGAAACAGACACAAAAAATTCTTAAGTCTCCCAATTCCATACCTCCTGTGGATAGAGGAATGGACAAGAGGTATACTCTTTCAGGCTCAGATACGGAGTTCCTTTATCAGCAATGCAGCCATGTTGGGGGTTGTACAGGCTGCTGCCTGTGATAAGGCAAGCATTCCCTTGGCGTCACACCCCCCCCTCCCAGACAAGGACTCCAGGAAGATTGATGCCATGGCAAAGAAGCAGTACATGGCATCTTCCTTGGGACTCAGGCAGGCGAATTATATGGCCTGTGCAGCCAGGTACCAGAAGTCCAGGTGGGGCACTGTACTGGCACTGGCTAAACAGGCTTCCCCCCCAGCTTGCCAAGGAGTTGGAGGAGGTGGCTGCAGATGGGACTGAGGCATCAAAGGTTCAGTTTCATGCTGCTGTGGACTCCAATGATGTATCATCAAGAGTCATGGCTACATCTGTGGCTCTTCGGAGAATGGCTTGGCTCAGATGTACTAGCCTCTCACAGGATACCCAGGCTAAGGCCATGGATTTTCCTGTAGTGGGTAATTCTCTGTTTGGGGAGCAGACAGAGAATTACGTGAAGAAAATGGATGAATACAGGACCACTTACAGGAGTGCTCAGGCCAAGGAAAGGTAGGCAACTCCTCAAAGGCAGCAGTCCGGGGCAGGGGCAGGCCTTTTCAAAGGCCTTTTTACCAAGCACAGGCCTCTTCTTCCTTTTCACAGAGGGGGTTCTTCAGAGGGAGAAGCAGAAGGGGGATGAGCAGGCCTGCATCCAGCCCTCAGCCTAAAGCCCCTGCCAAGCAGACACCCTGATGGGTCTGCCCGGGTCGATTCTCCTATCCCAGTAGGGGGCAGGCTGGCTTACTTTGTCTAGGACTGGATGTCTGTTACATCAGACAAGTGGGTCCTGGAAGTAGTAAGCCAGGGATTGGTTCTCAGCTTCAAAAAATTTCCAAAGATGAGAGCCAGATCTTTTCCACCTGCAAATCTCTCGGAGACCCTTGCCCTAGAGGCAGTGGTTTCTTCTCTCCTAGCTCTAAGAGCTATAGAGAGAGTACTACCCTACACTGGGGCAAAGGACTGTACTCCAGGTACTTCCTAACCCCCAAAAAAGACAGGAGAGTGGCGACCCGTCCTGGGCTTAAGATACCTGAGCAAACATCTTTTAAAGCCAAAGTTCAAGATAACTCTGGGAATTATCCTTCCCTCTCTAAGGCCAGGGAACTGACTAGCCTCCCTGGACCTCAAAGATGCCTACTTTCACATTCCCGTCAGGTGCTCCCACAGACAGTACCTCAGGTTTGAGTTGCCCTCAGGCCACTATCAGTTCAGAGCAATGCCCTTTGGCCTAACCTCAGCCCCAAGGGTCTTCACAAAGTGCCTGGCAGTAGTTGTTGCCTTCCTAAGAAAACAAAAGATTTCCATTTTTCCATATTTGGACGACTGGCTCATAGTGGGCCAGTCCCCAGACCAAGTCAAGTCACACTTGCAAGTGACCCAGCAAGTGCTCACTTCTTTAGGATTTCTTCTCAACCTACCAAAGTCAGTTCTCGAACCAGTGCAGCTCCTCACCTTCATAGGGGCAGAGCTGGATACGGTAAAAGCAAGAGCCTTCCTTCCCCTGGAAAGGGCAAGAGCTCTCATGGAGCTGGCCTCTTTATTCAGCCTTCAGATGTCTCGACCAGCAAGGCATTTCCTTCAGCTTTTGGGCCACATGGTAGCTTCTACAGCAGTGGTCCAAGGCGTAAGATTCCAGATGAGGGACATTCAGTTCCACTTAAGAGCTTTTTGGTCCCAAAGAAAGGATTCCCTTACCAAACTAATCCCCGTGACTCGAACTCTGATCCAAGCCCTGCAGTGGTGGCAGGATCAGGAAAATTTGAGGCAAGGGGTTCCATTTGCCACTCAGTCTCATTCAGTGGTCCTTACCACAGATGCTTCCCTCCTGGGCTGGGGAGCCCATTTGGGGGACCTCACCACCCAGGGACTGTGGTCGCTTCAGGAATCTCTTCTGCACATCAATCTCTTGGAACTCAGGGCAGTGTTTCTGGCACAACAAGCTTTTTCCAAATCAGTACAGAACAAGGTGGTTCAGGTCAGAACAGACAACACCACCACCATGTGGTACATCAGCAAGCAGGGAGGCACTCGGTCTACGGCCTTGTGCACAGAAGCAATGAGGTTGTGGTCCCTGGCTTATTCCCTGCAAACCTCTGTGATAGCAGTTCACCTTCCAGGGAAAGACAATGTCCTAGCAGATGCATTGAGCAGTATATCTCAGGGCCATCACGAATGGACCCTGGATCCTTTGGTGTTGAAGGTGATGTTCTCAAGATGGGGCACTCCAGAGATGGATCTTTTTGCAGCCCCAGACAATCATCAACTTCCTTTCTTTTGTTGCAGACCCCCAGTCTTGGGCTCAGTCCCCCTGGATGCTCTGATTCTGAACTGGGAAGAGAAATTTCTGTATGCTTTTCCCCCTTCCCTCTCCTGTTCAAAGTGTTAGTCAAGATAAGGTCACAACCTTGCAAAGCGATTCTGATTGCTCCAGACTGGGCCAGGCACCCATGGTGTCCCTTGTTGCTGTCCCTAGCAGTCCATCTTCCCAGGAATTACAACCTGGTAACATCCTCTCAGGGGAGGATTTGGTACCCCAATCTTCAGTCTCTCAATCTCAAGGCTTGGCTTTTGAAGAGTTAGAGTTTGCAGAGCTGCATCTTTCACAAGGGGGTTCTTGATATCCTCAAGGCTTCTCGAAAGCCCTCCACCAGAAAGACATACAACTCCAAATGGAAAAGGTTCCGCATTTGGTGTTCTAAGAAGAGTATTTCTCCAGACACTGCTGAATTGCCTATGGTTCTGGATTATATGGTCCATCTCAATGGCCTAGACCTCAGACCAGCTACTCTCAAGGTACACTTGTCAGCTGTTTCTGCTTTCCTGTCAGTAGGCAAGTCTTCCTCACTGTCATCCCACCCTGTATTCTGTAAGTTTTTCAAGGGATTGCTTCACACCAATCCCCCCTTTAGGGATCCTGCTCCTGCTTGGGATCTTAATGTTTGCATTGCTCAGCTTATGCAACCCCCTTTTGAACATTTGTCCTCAGCAGAGCTTAAGTACTTGACTTGGAAAACTGTGTTTTTGGTAGCCATTACTTCTGCTAGACATATCAGTGAATTGCAAGCCCTGTCAGTGGAACCTGATTTCATCTCTTTTCATAGAGATAAAGTGGTCCTTTAGAACTAACAGAAAGTTCTTGCCTAAAGTGGTTTCAGATTTCCACCTGAATCAGTCTGTTTCTCTCCATTTTCTTCACTGATCATTCTTCCTTGGGAGAGAGGAGGCTACACAGTTTGGATGTTAAGAGCCCTTGGCTACTACATAGAGCGTACCAAGGATCACAGGTTTGACTCCCTCCAGTTGTTCCTCACTTATGGAGAAGTTGGGAAGGGCAAACCTGCCACCAGGAGATCTGTTGCCAGGTAGATTGTGTCTTGTATACAATTCTGCTATGAAAAACTGGGAAAAACTCCACCCTCAGGCCTGAGGGCTCATTCCACAAGAGGTACAGCTGCTGCCAGGGATATCCCTCTTTTAGAAATTTGTCAAGCAGCCACCTGGAAAAGAGGCCATACTTTTACCAAGCATTACTCTCTGGATATCCAGGCTAGGAGTGATGCTCGGTTTGGCACAGCAGTACTTCAGAGCATATTGCCAGAGTAGGTTCTGTCCCTCCTTCATGGAGATACTGCTTGGTAGTCTGCACTAGTCAGAATACAGCAAGACTTCATGTTGTTTGAAGAAAAAATTACTCACCTTAGTAATTATGTTTCTTCTAGTGGGGTCTTGCTGTATTCTGACCTCCCCCCCCCTCAGAACCTAGATTTTATGGGATGTGGGTGGGCAGGCGCAGTGTTGGCACCCTAGGGGTGCCCCCTTTACACCCTCTATTTCTCATGGGGTGAGTTATTTCATTTGATTGTTTTTTGTGTTTGGGTTTCCTGACTTGAGTCTTCCTTTGAGAACCCAAAACATTATTTTTCTGCCAGTTGGCTTCTAAAATGTTACAGTTTCCACACAGAACACCTAGTGAGTTTTGCTCGTAAAGATCTGACGGTTGCAGTTCGAATTACGACAGGCAGAGACATCAACCGAGCTCGAGATGAACATTCTATGCCATGCGTAGAAAACTTAACCCATTGTTCTCTGGGACAGTTTAAAGGCTGGGGCTAACTGCACTAGTCAGAATACAGCAAGACTCCACTAGAAGAAACATAATTACTAAGGTGAGTAATTTTCTCTTCTTGCACCCTGTTCCTCCCTGTAAGATACTTGTATATGTCTATCATAGGCCCTCTCTCCCTACCTCCTCTCCTTCAGGGAGTACACTACCGGTCAAAAGTTTTAGAACACCCCCATTTTTCCAGTTTTTATTGAAATTTACGCAGGTTAATGTCTCAATGTACTCTGAAATTAAAGCATAGAACAAATAAACAATTGGAGATAAAAAAGAAATCATAGAATCATTTTGTTTAACAAAATTTAATCTAAATTTTTGACTCATCAAAGTAGCCACCTTTTGCAGATATACTGTAACCACGGAACACACTCGTGGCATTCTTCCTACAATGGACATCAAATATTGTTTGGGAAGTTCTTCCCAACACTGTTGCAGAAGTTCCCACAAATGTGTTGCACTTGTAGGTTGCTTTGCTTTCACTCTTCTGTCCAGTTCATCCCAAACCAGCTCGATGGGGTTTAAGTCTGGAGACTGTGCTGGCCATTCCATGATTTGAAGCCTACCGTCTTGTTCTTTTCCTCGAAGGTAGTTCTGACATAGCCTGGAGGTATGTTTTGGGTCATTATCTTGCTGTAGGATGAACCCCTGACCAACTAGGCGTAGACCAGAGGGTATTGCATGGCGCTGCAAAATGCTGTGGTAGCCCTTTTGGTTCAGGGTGCCAGTCACTCTGTGCTGTTGTCCTGTGAGACGCCTATCACGCAAGCTGTTGACTCTCAGAAACTTGTCTTCTGATTCTGTTGTGGCTTTGGGTCTGCCAGACCTCTTCCTGTCAGAGTTTCCTCCAGTTTCCAAGTGCCTTTTGATGGTGTAGGAAACTGTACTCACTGACACCTTGGCTTTCTTTGCAATTTCTCTACAGCAGTTTTTGCTAACCTAAACTTTTTTTTAACCTCTAGCAGTTTACCGCTTACCTTTGTACCATTTCAGGTTATTCACTGGACTTGAATTGCTTAAATTTCAATAAAAACTGGAAAAATTGGGGTGATCTAAAACTTTTGACCGGTAGTGTACATATTCAAGTCCTTCAGTCTGCCCTCATAGGACTTGTGATGCAATCCATGTACCATCTTTGTTGCCCTCCTCTGAACCTTCTCTACCCTCTCTATGTCCTTACGTAGGTAAGGTCTCCAGAACTGTACACTGTACTCCAGGTGGGGCCTCACTAGTGTCTTGTATAGTGGAATTATGACATCCCTTTCCTGCTGGTGATGCCCCTGCCTATGCATCCCAGCATCCTATTTGCTTTACCTGCTGCCTTGTCGCACTGTTTCCCTACCTTGAGGTCATCAGAAATGATAATCCCAAGATCCCATTCCTGCTTGGTGCATGCTATATCCACACCCCTCAACTGATATGTTGTTCCAGGGTTTTTGTGCCCCATATGCATTATCTTGCACTTCTTTGCATTGAGTTTCAACTGCCAAACCCCTGACTATTCTTCAAGTTTTTGCAGGTCCCTCCTCATTCTGTCTGCACCCTCTGGCATGTCTGCTCTGTTACAGAGCTTTGTGTCATCAGCGAACTGGGAAATTCTCCCTTCTAGGTCCTGTGTAATGTCACTGATGAAGACGTTGAATAGGACTGGTCCCAGCACTGATCCCTGTAGTACCCCACTGGTCACTCTTCCCTCTGTGGAGTGACAGCCATTTACCACCATCCTCTGTGTCCTGCTGCCTAGCCAGTTACCTACCCACCGCACTACTGTCCTGCCCACTCCCGTATTCCCCAGTTTGTTTAATGGCCTTCTGTGTGGCACAGTGTCAAAGGCCTTGCTGAAGTCCGGATAGGCCACGTCCACTGCCCTCCCCTGATCCATCTCCCTTGTCACCCAGTCGAAAAATTCAGTGAGGTTGGGCTGGCATGACTTCCGCGGAAACCATGCTGCCTTGGGTCCTTTAGTCTGTTGGCAACCAGATGTTCCACCGATCTCTCCTTCAGTAGTGCTTTCATGATCTTCCCCACTATCGAGGGGAGGCTGACTGGTCTGTAGTTCCCCACTTCCTCTTTGTTCCCGTTTTTGTATAAGGGGACTGCATCTGCTGTCCTCCAGTCTTTGGGTACCTTCCCTGTTTCCAGTGATCGGCTAAACAGGATTGCCAGAGGTTCAGCCACCGCCTCTCTTAGTTGTTTTAGGACCCTGGGGTGCACCCCATCTGGACCCATTGCTTTATCAACTGTTATTCCTTCCAGTTCCAGTTCGTAGGAGGATAAACAAATAATGCAGAAAAAAAAAAATGAGACTACCTGCAAGCCATAGTTGCTGCCCTGAATCCAGACATTCTAATTATGCTGGTACAGAGGCATGGCTGCCATCTGTGATGCCGATGACCCGGGTTTGGGAATGGATCCGGGAGTAGGATTAAGCATCCGCTGGACTGCTGTCCTACTCTGGGGGGAGGGGGGTCGAGTGTCTGACGCACTGCAGACCCCTGGCGGAAGCCAGAATTACCGGCGTGGTCGGCACCAAGACATACTGGGGGTAGGGTGGACGCGGATCGTCATTACATGTCCCCAAAAAATTTCAGGAGGTATAGTTTTAAGACCGACTATATGCTGGCCAGACTAATAGTCCAGTTAAAAAACAAAACAAAAACAAAACAAAAAACAGCAAGACAAGAGAAAAATAACCAGCAAACATTAAGACATTCATAAAAACCAGCTAGTTTAGTAAATCCGTATTGGAGTAGGTGGTAGATAAACTAGATACACTAAGTGGGTGGTAGCATAGTGTAGAAAAAAAGAGTTGGTGTAAATTAACTGTGCAAGTCATTTGAAATACTAGGGAAGCAGAAGCACATGCTCATTGCTGAAGTAACAAGTACAACTCTAGTAGCTGCACTAGCGACAGGGCTTCAGATGCACATGCCTCCTATATACCTGGCCTGCTACTGTATTTCAGTCACCCTGGCATACAGTACACACTGTAGATGATCTACACAGCATGTCCCTTTGCGACCCCTCCCCCCGGTAGCAACTCCAGTTAGGGCCCCACTACTTTGTTGTGCCACACAAACCAAACAGCCACAGTGAATAATCTGCCCCCCTTCCACAGTTGCCACTCATTTCTTAACCCCTTACTTGTGTCCCTGCAACTCAGTCCGAATTCCGAGACTAAAGTACTCCTGACCACAACTTGGTCACTCACGGATTAAAGAATTAACATAAAAGACCCAGACAATTGATTCAAGCCGGCAAGGCACACTTTCTGGGCCTGGGCTCACTCGCACCACAACATGCACATTTGCCCCCTCTGTGGTAACTCCAGTTACCCTCCCCACTTCCAGCAGCTTGTGCCCCAATTGATACTGCCACAGTCCCATTCCCGACGATTACAGTCCTGGCTGTAACTCTGTCACATATAGTGGGTAAAGCCATTGGTAGTCCAGTCTTGATTCCTAACACCCAGACAGTCGAGTCTGGTAGTAGTTGGTCAGGCAGGGGATACACTTTGGGCCTTAGAGCAGTCGCGCTCGGTCTTTAATGGTAAATGCAAGTAGTCAGTAGTGAGAGAGGGAGTGTGATGGACCCATACCTGCATGTTTGAGAGGATCCATCCTTCATTGAGGCTCCGCTTGTTGATCTCTCGAGGAAAAAGGTGCCAACATCATTCAGGTCGCCTCCTGGCTCCGCGCATGCTAATCCCGCCACGATGTTGGCTCCAGCTGCTCGTCCATCACCTAACTGCCGAGTGAAAACATGCCAGCTTGACTTGCAGGGTAGTGGGAGGGGGAAATTGCTGAACGGACCAATCGGTGCTAGAGGAGGTAGGGGAAATTGCTGAATGGACCAATCTGTGCTAGAGGAGGTACTGTAACTGGAAAAAAAAAAAAAGCGTGTGGTGTGCACCTACTAGCAGCCTATACCCGTATTCATTATGCAGGAAAGCAGTCCTTTGCGTGCAGTGCACCCCCTTCACACATAGATGTACATGAATTTTGTAATTTTTATGTAATTCACATACGTTTATGCATGAATGAGAACACTGATTCACATGTGCGTTGATGATACAGTCTTGTATGCGTCTGGCTCCTGCTCCACTGAGGTTGCACCCAACTTGCAGCACGAGTTCAACAAAGTTCAGCGTTGGTTTGCAAACCACCAACTATCTCTCGGCGCCAAAAAAACAGTCTCCATGACCTTCCGCACCAGGCAGAGACTTACCAGATTTCCCCCTCTCTACCCTCCTTCCACACCCTTGATGGGACTTTACTTGAGGACACATCCTCCTCCTTCAGGTATTTAGGTGTCTGACTGGACCAACACCTGAACTTCTCTGGTCATATCGACGCCATTCAGAAAAAATTGCATCCCAAGCTTGGTGCCTTATTCAGGAAGTGTGCCTGCATCCCACCCATGGCTAGGCGTTAGATAATCCAGAAGATGATCCTACCTATCTTCGACTACTGTGACGTAGTCTACGGTGCTGCCCTTAAGTTCTCCCTGGCCAAACTAGATACCCTCTTCATTTTCTTTCACTTTTGCCCTTTTGTTCTTGATGCCCCCCTTTGCAGTCATTGTGATTTCTACCATGCCCCATCCTTCCCTTCCCAACTGACGTCTCTTTCACTGCACAAAATTTACCTCCAGGCGTGACTGGGTGAACTTCCCTCCTATCTCTTCCCCTGCCTTTATAGCCACCCCCCCCTTCCCACTCCCTACGATCTACTGACTCATGAACCCTGGCGGTCCCACGCCGCTCCACCCTTATTGGCCAATCGGGATGTACTTGCTTCCCAAAAATCTGGAATTCACTTCCCCCTCAAATTCGCCACTCATCCTCTTGCTACTCCATTAACTCTGCCCTCAAGAACTTCCTTGTCCCTTCCTGTGCCTGCCATGACCCTCCCTAATCCTCCCCGCGTCCCCATGGCCCATATTACCATGTGCTTACTCCCCACCACTCCTGTTTACCTCTGATTGTGCTCCTTCTTGTCCCCTACTCTCCTTCCTCCTAAAGTGTTCCTTCCCCTTCTTTCTCTGCCCTTAATCTATCTCCGTCCTGTGAGCTCGATCACTGCCTTGTGCAGGCAGGATCCATAGTGCACGTTGGGCAACAACTTTATCCCCTCTCCTTTCCCCTATTTCTCCTTTTACTGCACCCCTCAGTCACTGCTAGATCACTGCCTTGTGCAGGCAGGGTCACCCAGCACACTGGTGGGGTACTACCCCCACTATAGTTGACCTCTGCTACCTCCTCCCACAATATCCCTCCCCCAACACCCCCCTCTCTTGCATCACTATATATAAATAACTCTCATCGCCTATAACCGGTGTCCTATCAGTAGGGCTGTCCACCACCCTGCCGGACGGGAATAACAGGACACTGTTGAATTTCAAATCCTCCCTCCCCCACCTTGGATACCATCCACTTACAATACCTCTCTCTCATCACCCTGCCACACTCTACCTCTCCTCCTACTCCCCTTCCAGTTAACATAGCCTAACACTAGCCTACCCCTACACTCAAGCACTTATAACCTACCCCTATATCCCTGCTATATGTGCTTTAGTCCACCCTGTCATCTCTGTTTGCCTCAAATCGTGCTCTGTCTGCGTCTCTCCTTAAATTTCCTTTCCCTTCTTCCATTCTACTCCTCAGGTTTTTCACTCCCTCCTTCCATTTTTCCTGTTTACTTCAATCACTGTAAATCTTGTATATTTATGTTACACTAATGGCCACCAATTACTGTTGAGTCACTGTGATGAGTGAGGGTATTAGAAAAAATGTCAAACCCCCCCCCCCCGTATAGGATATAAAGTGCTTAGGTGATTTAGTTATTTATAGTGCAGGTATGGATGTAGCTTTGTAATAAAAGGGGCTGGAAAATATTTGTTTGAGGTTCCTTTGGGGATTTGTTTTCCTGATAGTAATTATAGGGGTCCTGAGGGTGTTAAGAAGTAGTGAATGCCCGAGTTAGAATTTCCTGCTGCTTCTGGAATGTATTCGAATAATAGCAGATGCTAGTAAGCAGTAGTGCACAACATGGTGCTTTGAATTGTGCAGTGCTCTGCTATTTGTCCCTTTATTTATAGTAGGCAGCAGGAGGGCCTGAATAGTAAAAGTAAATGGTGGAAACCGCCACTCGGGGACTTGCAGGTGGTAAATAAAGGCTGTTCCTCGTGGTGGTGGGGCTTCTCAAATTTCATACTTATGCAGGCTGCGTTCTGGGAGATAAAAGGGTTTAAACGCAGGGCTGTGAGTCTGGTAGTTCTTTATTAATTATGCAGTCCAGGGAGATTGACAATAATAGGCTTCAAAGAATGTCTGTAAAAGAAACACACAGTTTAGCGCTGTTTTTGCACTACGTGGGGTAAGTATTTGAATGGGGAAAGGCAGACTTTTGTGAGTTGTAGGATGTTCTTCTCCCCCAACCCCAGAGCGAAAGTGGTGAATAGCCTTTGGGGAAAGCTGGTGCAAGGTGTTTGAGCCGCCTATGGGGAGGCTGCGTATCTTTAGCTTCTTGAGCATTTGCCGGTGTTGTCGCGACTTTGGTGAGGGAGCACGGGTTCGGGAGTAGTAAAGCAGCCACCCGGATAACTGCAAGGACGTGGTGCAGTTGCTCTGTGGCTGTGCAGCTTGGTGTGTTGTGTGATCTTCCCTTGTCAATCTTCCCCATTCATTACTACGTAGATGTAAGCCGGAGGCATGCACCCGCCACGGGAGTTTTTGGTTGTTTTTTCCCCAGAGGAGTCTGCGCTTAATGGCGCTGCCCCCGAGAGTGACACATCTCGTGATGTGTGAGGGGCGGCCGTTAGGTGCTGTAGACTCTTCCATCCCAGTTCTGTTTCTCCCGCCATCGAGGCTGCACCTGCTGCGTGGAATCGGAAAGTTGACTGCGCCACTAGGCCGTTCTGTTGAAGTTCGACACCTTGTTATCTCCTGCATCCTGGTTCATTTCCCAACGTCGTCTGTCTGGTAAGACTGTTTCATTTATTATTTTTTCGATGATGCCGGGAGCTTTTCTGTTTTAAAGAGTTATTTTCGCATCATGTCTGGTTTGGGAGCTACATAGAAACATAGACTTTGACGGCAGATAAGGACCACTTGGCCCACCCAGTCTGCCCATTTCACTACCTATTGGATAAGCTGCAGATTCTAGTTAACCAATAGCCTACTTCCTGCAACCCCCCACTATAAACGGAAGTCGAAAGCGGGCTGTGCCCCTATGCATCAGTGCTCCTGTGGCCGGCATTTTTCCATTTCGGATCGGCATGATGGCTGCCTTCGGTGCCTGGGACCCAGCCATGATATGAATAGATGCAACGCCTGTTTCTCGATGGACTGCCGTGTTCTCGAAGTCCGCATGTTCAAAATCAGCAAGGCTCCGCCGACTTTTGGAGGATGGCGTCGATCTTTAGACCCTTCCTCTGGGTCCTCTCCCAGGCCTATATGGTCTGGAGAGGAGAAGGCCTCCTCATCTTCAAGTCTTGCTGAAGAGTAGGCCTCTTTTGCAGTGTCGGGGGAACACCGTGGTCCCTCTCGGGGCCGCGGTGGGGACACCGCCTCGGCAGTCACCTCTTTGGATGTGCAGGCTCCCCTAGTGTCGTGGTCTGCGGTTGCTGGGCCCGGCGTGGGCAGACCCTTGACGCTGCTTTCCGGCGCCGTTTTGGATCCTGGTGCTGCTCGCGGCGCCGGTGATCAAGGCGGCTCTCAGCACTGTGGGCCCGGTTGACTCTGTTGGCAGCACCGTGTCAGACTCCGGCGCCGAGGGCGGTGCTGGGGACTTGGCTGGAGCTGCGGGCGGGTCGGGCCGGGTTACTGTGTTGTCTGCGGTGCGTCGACACCGAATGGCGCCATGGGCAGCACCGACACCGTTCGCAGTGCCGTTTCTCAGTGGACTCCTGGGCTGGTCCTCTGAAACAGACGACTCAGACGTGGACCTGTCTTGGCTCCCCGATTCCTCAGGATCGGAGTCTTCTGTGAGACACTGTGCCAGGCGGCCCAGCGCACCCATTCCTCAGTCTCCACAACAGTCTTCCTCTGAGGCCTCCCAGGCTGGGGGTGGCCTGGGGTCCCTTGGGGGGGACCGGCGGGAATGGGGGCTGTTCTCCCAGAGGGAGCTGTTGCAGCTGCTGTCTCATCGACTGGCTCTATCGCTGGCATCGAGGAGGAGGGCGTCCTCAGAGTCTGAGGGGTAGAGGGGCCGGGGTGAGGCACACAGAGTTCCGCCTGCTACCCCTTGGGGTGCAGGTAGGAGCTGCAGTGCCGAGCCCCGCCTCTCCCTTTTTGGCTTGATGGACCCCCTCCGGTGGTGTTGCTGTGGGCTGCCCTTCTGGATCCATGCAGCCCTAGGTACGTCACAGGGGAGAACCCCCTTCCAGGCTCTTCCAAGGTTCGCATCCCCAGGGTTCCATTCTGCGACCTGGTTTGTTATACAGGACCCCGCCAGCTCGGGCTCCGTTCCCTGGATTCCAGAACCTTAGCAGAGGTCAGTTGCCTACTTGTAGGTGCCCTTCTCCCATTCCTCTGCAGCCACCCCCCTCTCTCCCGGGCCATGTCGGTCCTACTGGTACGTTATCCTGGAAGACGTTCAGAGGCACTGTGGCGGCCTTCCACTCTTATGTTGGATATATGCATGAGCGGTGTGTTTCGCCTATCCCCACTGTCGCAGGAGTCCTCTGGGCATTCGAGTTCCCCATTCTCCTAGTCTCCCTCCTCGGAGGGAGAGGAACGCCCTGCTCACCTCTCTTCCGACGCTGATTTCATGGAATATCAGCGCTTCCTTTCGAGGATGGTTGTGGACCTCTGTATCTCCTTGTTAGGTGAGACAATACTGAGCAGGAGACACGTGAATTTCTCAGTGAATTTAGTGCCTGACATCTGGTGGTGCCATCCTGGCCTATTCCTTTCCAGGAGGCGTCTATCCATTCCTGGCAGTCTCCAGCCGACCCTATCCCAGCTCCGGCAGACTGCAGGAGGAGGTATTGTGCCCCATCCGAGTCCCTAGTTTTCCTTCCCAACCCGCCTTCGGGATTGGTGTCGTTAGAGACTCCTTTCCGGGTGCTGCCGCCTAGCGCACGACCGACCGCCAGACTCGGATTCCCTACAATTTGACCGGTTGGGCCGAAGAGTGTTCTCTTCCTCTCGTGCGATGTGTATCACATCATATCAGGCACACCATGCTGCCTACAACAGGCATGTATGGTCGATGCTATTTCAGCTTCTAGCATCAATGTCTGACACTGAGCAATCTAGACAGGCCATTGCCCTCTCTGCTATAGGCCTGGAGCTGGCAAGGGCATCTTACGACGCCAGTGATGTGGCATGCAGGGACAGCGATCTGCATTAGGCGGACGGCATGGCTTCGTCTATCAAGAGTGTCACCCCTGGCCCGGCATAGGGTGATTCACTCCGCCTTCCGAGGGACCCATCTTTTTTCCACCAGGGCTAGGAGGCTTCTGCAGGGCCTTCCTCCATCTCTTCATCTCTGGGGGACACCTCCTAGCTCTCCTCAGCCTTAGGCTTCTCGTCTAATTAGTCCAGGGTCTCTCCCTTCTGTTTTCCACCAGCAGGAGGCTGAGGGTCTTGTTTCCTCAGGGTTTCTCTTGTTCCCCCCCCCCTTTTTTTTTTTTTTTTTTTCAGGAGGCTTGGCACTCAGCCAAGCAGTAATGAATGGTGAAGATTGATAAGGAAAGATATGAAAATTACGTACCTACCATAATTATTGATCTTCTCTTGTATCTTCACCGTTCATTACTGATACCCGCCCACCTTCCCCTGAAGGGCCTCCTACTTGACGTCTCCCCTCCCTGCTCGTTCCTCCCTCTTTTCTTGGGCCTTTAAGCCAAAAAAAAAAATTCTTGATTTTTCCGTTCTTCTCTGGACGGATCAGATTTCCTGGGGGGCAGTAGGTTTATGTCTATCCTGAGGGAACTCTTTCTGATTGCCCCTAGGGGGGACCTCTTGGCTCATGCTTAGCCATATTGTTCAATTCACAGTTAGAGACCGTCCCTTAAATGGCTCGAGTCCCTCTTTCTAGGTCCCCTGTGGCATTCTCAATCTCCTATTGTGTCAGCTTCTACTGGTTTAACACTGTCCTGACACTATAATTACCTTGAGCTGGTGATTTTTTTGCCTTGCCTTCAGGGAGTCCGATTGAGTTCCCACTCTGTCCTTCACGTAAAGGGGTGCCCTTGTAGGGCTTCATATACCCCCTCTTCCCACACACATCTGTGTTTGCACTTAACAGAGTGCTAGTGGCCCCCCAAATTGGGCGCTCTCCTTTCGGAACAGATTTTCTGCCTTGACAGTCTGTGCGCTCTCACCTAGAGTTTAAAGGGTTTGGGGTGGCGGGAGGTGTAGAGAATCTGCCTTTTGAGTCCAAGCTGTGCAAGTGGTTCGGTTGAACCTTCTCTTCAGTTTTATCAAGTGGGATCCTTGCTCCCTTGTTTTTGGTTCCGAGCTTTAAGCCTTTAAACCAATCTCTCAATTGGCAGAGTTCTCTCCTTCCAACATCCCTCTTTCTCTTTTCCCCTCTCTCTCTCTCTTCTTTCTCTCCTTTGTCTGTTCGGTCCCTTAGAGTAGGCATTCTCTTTTCTCTCCTCTACTGGCTTATTCCTTTTTCAGTTTATATCTTTTCCTTTGTCTGTCCCTCTGTTCTCTTGCTTCGGTCTCTTTTTCTTGTCCTTTTTTCGCCTCTCCGGCTAACAGTACTGGGGTGGAGGAGGAGTCTGCAGCGCCTTCACGCCGCTCTCGACATCAGCGGCGAGTCACCTCGGGGCAAAAAAAAAAAAAAAAACCTCCCGTGGTGGTTGCGCACCTCCGGCTTACACCCAAGCAGTAATGAATGGTGAAGATACAAGAGAAGATCAAGAATTATGGTAGGTATGTAATTTTCATTTCTGATTCCTGGCTAGTTGCCTTTGGTGCTGGGTGTGGTGGACCGCCATGACTTTAGGCACAGTTGTGCTGCTGGGGATAATGCTACTTGCAGGTTGGTTTGCACTTCCTAGGTAATTATTGCTTGTAGGGTGCTGCTAGCAAATGTGGCTTCTCAGGTCGGGAGCTGCCCTTCCTTACCTTTCATGGACACTGCTATTTAACTATGCTGTAAAAGGGTTACAATGCATAGTAGTGTTTAGATTAGGCTGAAAAATAGTTTGAAGATGCATCTTTTACATTTCCTCACCCAACAACTAACACACCAAAATGTGGCCAATGGAAAATCATGTACACAAATGCTCGCAGTCTGGGAAACAAGATCCCAGACCTGCATACAATAATGACAGGGGCTAAACTGGACATAGTAGCAATTAGCGAGACGTGGTTTACCAGTAACCGCACTTGGGAGGCTTCAGTTCCTGGCTGTGTACTGTTCAGAAGAGACTGAGGTGCAAAAAAGGTGGGGGTGGAGTGGCCCTGTATGTCAATGAAAATATCAAAGCTACAGAAATTCAGAATACACATAAGGAGCCAGAAGAACTGTGGGTCACCCTGGAAACAGGAAAGGGGACAGCCATAAGAACTGGGGTTGTCTACAGGCCCCCAGACTGGGGGAGGACATAGACACATTACTGTTAGAAGATATACAAAACATAACAGCTAAAGGGGAGGTTCTGATAATGGGAGACTTCAACATGCCAGATACAGATTGGTCAATACCAGCAGGAACATCTGTCCGAACTAGACACATGGTGGATTCCCAGCAGGGGGAAGGCCTCAAACAACTGGTACAACAACCCACAAGAGACAGGGCTATCCTAAATCTAGTACTGACTAACAGGGAAAGGATCACAGATCTCCAGGTAGGTCACCTGGGGGCCAGTGACCATCACATGGTATGATTCAGTTTGGCCAATACAACTAAATCATCCCATTCTAAGGCAAAAATATGGGACTTCAGAGGAGCTTACTTTGATAAGATGGCCAACAGAGTTAAGCTAGCCCTGGCAAAAAGAAATACAGGTGAGGGGGTACAGGCAAAGTGGGCAAACATTAAGGATGCAATACTTGAAGCAACATCCCATTGTGTTAGAGAGAAAAGGAAGTGCAAAAGAAGGAAACCACTTTGGTTCTCAAAAACAGCAGAAAAGGTCAGAGCCAAAAGGCTGGCCTTCAGGAAATGTAAGGGAACACAGCGGGATGAAGATAGGGAGGCATACTAAACTTCCTAAGGGAAGCAGGGAAGGCAGTAAGGCAGGCAAAGGCCCAAACTGAAGAACCACTAGCACAGACAGTAAAAGAAGTTGACACAAGATTTCTATAGATACATTAGTGAAAGGAGAAGGTCCAGAGGGGGTATTGCTAAGATCAAAGGAGATAAGGGGGCGTGTGAGGAGAAGGATCATGTAAAAGCATTTCTCCTAAATAGATACTGTACTTCTGCTCAGTATTTACTGAAGACAAGGTAGGGCAGGCAGGGCCCACAGCTCAGCACCATGGACACGGGGGAGGAGGTGAGCACTAGCCCCTTCACAAAAGAAAGGGTCCTATAAGAGCTTGCTAAGCTCAGGGTGGACAAGGCCATTGGACCTGATGGCATACATCCCAGGGTACTAAAGGAGTTAAGGGTGGAACTAGCAGAGCCATTATCAGAACTGTTTAGTGAGTCTGTGAGCGCAGGAGAGGTCCCAGAAGACTGGATAAGGGCTCATGTGATCCCACTCCACAAGAGTGGTAGCAGGGAGGAGGCAGGAACTTATAGACAGTCAGTCTTTCCTCAGTAGTGGGCAAGATTATGGAGGGACTCCTTAAGGAAAGGATAGTGCAGCACCTGGAATCCATAGGAGCACAGGATCCAAGACAGCATGGGTTTACAAAAGGAAGGTCCTGTCAAACTAATCTCAGATTTATTTGACTGGGTAACCAGAGTGGTGGTCCAAGGGGGAGCAGTTGCTGTTGCCTACCTTGACTTCAGCAAAGCTTTCGATACTGTTCCACATAGAGGATTGATTAATAAGCTGGGTAGGCTCGGGGTGGGTCAGAAGTTGGTCAGCTGGGTGGTAAACTGGTTGGTGGGCAGAAAACAGAGAGTGGTGGTAAACGGTATACAGTCAGAAGAGATGTAAGTCACAAGTGGGGTACCTGAGGGATCAGTCCTGGAGCCAGTCCTCTTCAATATCTTCATCAGTGACATTGCAGATGAACTGGAGGGTAAGGTTTGTCTGTTTGCAGATGACATCAAGATCTGCAACAGAGTAGATGATCCAGATGGAGTGGGCAGAATGAGAAGAGATCTGGATAAACTAGCAAAATGGTCGGAAGAGTGGCAACTGGGGTTTAATGCAAAGAAGTGCAAGTTCATGCACATAGGGAAGAGAAACCCTGAAGCCACCTGTAGGCTGGGAGGGGAGTTGCTGGCAGTCACAAGGGAAGAAAGAGACTTGGGCATCATCATCACTGATGACCTGAAATCATCCAAGCAGACCACTAAAGCAGTAGGTAAGGCTAGGGGGATGTTGGGGTGTATTAGTAGGGGTATCACAAGTCAGAAGAGGGAGATAATAATCCCTCTTTACAAGACACTGGTTAGGCCCCATCTGGAGTACTGTGCGCAGTACTGGAGGCCACACCTTCACAAGGACATTAAACAAATTGAGGCAGTCCAGAGAAGGGCAGCCAAAATGCTGCAGGGACTGCAACAGAAAACATATGAGGACAGATTAATGGAGCTTAATATGTATACTCTAGAGCAAAGGTGGGAGAGAGGCGATCTGATCGAAACATTCAAACACCTTAAGGGCATTAGCAAGGTGAAAGAGTCTAATATGTTTCAATATAAGAAAAATAGCAGGACAAGAGGACACAGCATGAGATTAGAGGGAGGCCGATTAAGGAGTAATGTGAGGAAGTTCTTTTTCACAGAAAGGGTGGTGGATGCATGGAACAGCCTACCTCAGGAAGTGGTAGACATGAATACAGTGCAGGGCTTCAAACAGGCATGGGATAGGCATAAGGGAGGAATACAGATTAGTATGATCCATTGACAGAGCAAAGGCCAATGGCACATTTATAAGGTAGAAAAAGAAATGGGCAGACTGGATGGGCCTTGCGGTCCTTATCTGCTGTCAACTTCTATGTTTCTCTTTTCTCAGCACAGAAAATAAAAGGTATTGGGAATAAAATGGCTGTATTTGCACTTACTGTTGGTTTTCTAGCTGGGGCTTGGTTAGAATGCTGTGGAGAGGATTGTTTCCTGTTTCCACTTCACCTGTGAGTAATTTACTTAAGGGGTTTTAAAATGCTGACATAGAAACTGCCCAAAGAAACTGAAGCAAGTGAGTTTTGTTACTACTTGTTCAAACGTTTACAGTTAGGTGAAACAATGGTCCTAAGGGAAAGGAATTCCACTTACCCGTCTCACTGGTCTGCTCTTCCCAGTGTAAATTCAGGACTCCTTTAGGAGCCTGATGGCCTGCAGCCTCTGTTTTCATACAGTTCAAAGCAGGACCATTTGAATGGAGGTGGAGCTCATTAATTATATGAAGCCTTTTGTTTCTTCTTTTGAAATATGAATTAAATAGTATTTATTTCCAGTGTTATGTGATACAAATGTTAGAATAATACTGTTAAATGAAGATGGAAGTGAAAACAGTATTGTGTAAATAAAAGTTTGGAATACTAGATAGGGTGGGCTCAGAGTCACATGGGTATATAAGCAAATATATAAGAGCTGTTAATGCAAGGTACTTCAGATAGGTGTTGGGTCTGAAGACAGACTCCAGCAGGGAGCGCTGAGCATTGCTCCCAGGTATTAAAGCAGAACACCTGGGATGGCTAGTCTTTTCTGGCCATGTATTCCAAGTGATTTTTGGTTGCCATTTACTGTATGTTTTTATTTATTTCGTACCTGTTTGCTGTTTAAATATGTCTTGCTAAAAAGAAGAAAGATGCTGAGGTAAAAATAAATGTAAATTTTTACCTGCAAATTGTGTCACACTGCTTTGCAGTTTGTTCAGTCCACGAAGTCACCCGCACCCTACGACAGTCACCTTACCATCTAGTGCTACATACTGTTGCCAAGTTATGTGTTCCAGTGTTACCAGCTGTCACCAACTGTTGCCAATTTGCTATATGTGTCTTCATATCTACTATACTTAACTGTTGCATTGTTAGCCAGTGTTATCCACCTGTAGCCCCTCCTGCTGCCATTGTATGCAAGTAAGCAAATTGCATTCCAACATTGTAACGTTTCTCTGTATTCTATCCCATTATTCCCTACCCCCCAGGTCGCACCAGGAGATGAGCAACTTGTTGCTCAGCGTGCCTTCTTGGTGAAACATTTCAGTAAATAAATAAAATAAATAAATGCACAGAGTTTTTCAACCAGTGTTAGACCTCAGATTCCTGAAACATTTTGTCTGCAGCAGATCCTTCAAAATGCAGACACTGTTGTCCATCATCATGGAGGTCCACCAAGGAGATTTCCTTTCCTTCATTGATTTGCAGGTTGCTTACTTACACATTCTCAACCTAGACTCTCACAGGCAGTATCTCAGGTTCATGGTCCAGGACAGCTGCTTCCCATTCAGGCTTTCCTCTGCCCCATGAGTCTTCACCAAGGTCCTGGTGACAGTCATTGCACATGTATGTAGGCAGGGGAGCCATCTCTTCCTGTGTTTGGATGACATCCTGATCCAAGCTCTTCAGTATGAGTTGGCATTGTAAGTGGTGGTGGACGTTATTCGCTGCCTTTCCGCACATGGTTGTGTTATCAACAGGCAAAAAGGTTCCCTGTTTCTAGTGCAGACTCACAATCTTCTGGGGGCAGAATTCAGAACTTGCCAGGGGAAAGTTTTTCTAACGTCCGCAAAATTCCAGGACTTATAGTCCCTTCTTCAGAAGTTATAGCATGCCACTTAACATCCAGCCCAGGTGTTCATACACCTTATAGGGATGATGGTGTGATGTCTCTGGCAGACATAGTTCCATAGGTCGTAATTCACATGCAGCCAACTCAAGTGGTCCTCCTTAAACAGTGGTTGCCTCACAGAGACAACAGGCATCACAAAGTGACAATGTCACCACAGATGAAGGTCTGTCTACTTTGGTGGACAGTGAGGTTGAACTTAATTTAGGGCTGCAGGCTGGGCTGTCCACATCAGGCATGAATCACCACCGATGCCAGCCTGAGAGGTTGGGGTGCCCACCTGAACCATCTCTCTGTTCAAGGCAAGTGGACATTGATGGAGTCCCGCCTTAGTATCAGTGTGCTAGAAATGCGAGCAGTATGCCTGGCACTGCAAACATTCAGAAGCATCGTGTATACACAGGACATCCTGATCCTTACAGGCAACAGGACCACAATGGTGTACATTGACCACCAAGGGGGCACTACTGCACTGAGCCAGACGTCATCTGTCCAGGCTGTGCGCTGCTTACATCCCAGGTGAGGAAACTAGAACAGCGGACTGGCTCGAGCACAAGGACGTTCAGCCTGGGGAATGGGAACTGAAGGACAGTGTCTTTCAGTTACTCACACTGCGGTGCGGATCCCCTCAGGTGGATCTTTTTGCCTCCAGATGAAATGCCAAGGTTCTGCAATCCTGCTTCCTAGCAACGGACAAGCAAGTAGTGGCACAAGACGCCTTCTCCCGCCAGTGGGGCCAATGCATTCTTCTGTACACCTTCCCTCCCATTCCCATCCTACCCAGAGTACTGCACGAAGTGGTACAGGACCAGGCTGAACTGATCTTATTGTGCCTTCGTTGGCCACATTGTCAGTGGTTTCCCCATCTAGTTTACATAGTATGTGATCCACCACTCACATTTCAACTCAGCCCAGATCTTCTTCACCAAGGTCCCATAATGCATCCGGATCTCTGCAGTCTGTTCCTCTTGGCTTGGAGATTGAGCAGGAAACTCTCAAGGACCTAGGATGTTTGACAGAAGTGATTGAAATGATTATGCTTCCTAGGTGGCAGTTCTCCTTTCAGGTGCGCTATAGAATTTGGCATAAGCTTTTATTCTGGCTGCAGTCCAAACAGATGGCCAATCCAATTTCACTGCCAGTCCTTCTTTAATTTCTCAAGGAAGGTTTCGAATGGGACTACAACCGGTGACCTTAAGGGTCCAGGTCTCCCTGTTTGGAGCACTGCTTCTGGTGGAAGCAGGGGAGTCCCTGGGGTCCCATCCTTAAATCAGATGAATCTTGCAAGCAGCTACCCTGAAACATCTGCCAGTGAAGTCTATTATACCTGCATGGTGCCTCAGTCTTGATCTTAAGGCCCTTACCAGGGTACCTTCGAACCTCTGGGGGAGGTGTCCCATCTCCATCTCACAGTGATGATCACCTTCCTCATTGCTATTAACTCAACCAGATTAATCTGTGAGCTGGGATCGCTCTCTTCAAAAAAACCTCATACATTTTTTCACCAAGATTCAGTAGTACTCCGGACTGACCCAGGTTTCTTACCTTAGGTCACGTCCACCTTCCACTATAATCGGAAACTGATCCTGCCTTCTTTCCATCCTAACCCAAGGAGTGACAGGGAAAGAGACTGGCATACTGTGGATCCTAGATGAGCCCTAAAAAAATGTACCTCAGATTGAACTGAGCTACTGCACATGACTTTAAGTCTGTTGGTTTTCATGGCTGGATCAAATCTGAGTAAAAAGGCTTCTAAAGACTCTGTTGCCAGATGGATCTGCTCAACCATCATCCGGTCCTACAGACAAGCTGGGGTTCCCCTCCTGGGTCCAGAAAAAGCTCACTACACGAGGGCCACGGCCACTTCCTGGGTGGAATTCTGAGATGCCTCTCCAGCGGACATATGCAGAGCTGTTACTGGCCCTCTCTGCACACATTTACAAAATTCTACAAGATTGACGTTACAGCTTCAGCAAGTGCTTCTTATGGCCATAGGGTTCTACAGTTTGTGGTGGACACAGTGACAGCACTAGGGGGTTTAAAACGTGGGTCAGATTAGACCCACTGGTGTAAAAAATGTGGGTCAAAGTGAGAAACAGATGGGTCAAAAGCTAATCTAAAGTACATATTTTGCAATTACATAATACTTTCCTATTATTCACTTGTAAATCTTTCAGCCATTGTTACAGACTGGGTGCACCACTGTGGACCCACTGTCATGTGGAAAGTGGGTCATTTCTGGGCAAGCTGCAACTTTTTCCATTTTTGCCCTATTTAGCGCTGTCCCTGGGTGGACACGTAACATACTTCCTATGTACGTCCAACCCTGGGGTTCATTTGTTTTACTGCTGTTATACTGTATATCCCAGTGATCCTAGAGCCCTGCAGCCAGCACAAGGAGGGAGAAATACAAATTTGGGTATGTGTAAATTTTCTTTCTCCTACTGCTGGTCGCAGGCAGGGCTGAATCTGTCCCACGAATGTACAAAGTTGGCTTTTTGCTTCTACTTAGTTCTGAGCTGTTATTTAGGGTTTGTTTCAAATTTTTCATGTTAAGGGAATTGTCTAGTTTGGTCATCTATCTTTTTTGCTTACTTTGGAACCAGTTGGCTCCATGCTCTGTGGGAGGAGCCGATGTCCTATTGCTGCAGTTTGGGTCCTGCCTATGGCTAAGCACCAGAAGATGAATACAGTGGTCCTAAAGCCCTTTGACCAGCAGTCTGAGAAAGAAAATGTACAGGTACTCAGATTTCTATTTTTTTTTTTGGTTTGTTTCTTCCTTTCCTGTTCCGTATCCCCAAGTCTGTGTACACAGCACAAATGAACACACACGCGTGAGGTGTGCTCTAAGTGGAGCAAAGGTACCATCAAGAAAATGACCACTTAGCAGAAACAAAAACAAAAGCCAGACACACACACATGCTGGGTTATTTTTGCAGAACGTTTATTTGCACACAACAGCGAACTGACTTGACAGCCCATTGCATTAGTGCTTTTGAGGCATGTTGCCTCTTAATTGGGGGCGTAGCTTAAAATCTGGTCCGAAGATGATTTTGCTGTCGTTCTGCAAAAATCACCTTTCTGGCAGGATATGAAAAATGTCAACTGACTAGTTCATAAGGGGTCATAAAAGTACTTTATTGAAAATTTGGGATCGAAATATTGAAAAAGAACAAAGTTATGAAGGAAGGGCCCTCTGTATCTGTAGCCACATGGAAGCCTCCAGACCTAGATGGACTCTTAATTTGATGCGGGAGCACAGAGCTCCTCATTTGGCACAGGCCCAGAGGACCTTGTGAGTCTGCATCTGTACCCACACAGAAGTGCAGGACCCAGAGGGCCCTGTGCTTCTGCAGCCTGATGGTCTCCACTTTCAGTGCAGGGCCCAAATGGCCTTGCGCATCTGTAGCCACATGGAAGTGACGAGCCCTCTGCAGTTCCACAGCCAGACTGACTCCTCACTTGGAACACAGGCCCTGCACTTCCATGCCTAGATGGACACCTCACTTGTTGCAGGGCCCAGAGGAAACTCTGCATCTGCAGCTGCATGGAAGTGTAGGGCCCAGAGGGCACTGTGCTTCTGCAGCCTGATGGACAGCACATTTGGCACAGGGACCAAATGGCCCAGCATATCTGCATCTGTAGCCATGTGGAAGCGCAGGCCCAGAGGGTCCTGCACTTCCACAGTCAGACAGTGAACGAGGATACGATTCCACTGTTTCAAAAAGAAAGGAAGTTCATTGCGAAAAAACTGCATAAATGCACTAGTTAGGGTTCAGCTTAATGTAGCAAAAGTTGGGAAATGTGACCTTAGGGTTTCCAACCCTAACTCCCCCGCTTCCCCCCCAAAGCAGAAAAAGAACACCACACAAGCAACCACAGACAGTCATCATGTGGTTCGACATACAACATACAGCTGTTTCCAGATGACATAAATGAAACAGCACTGGTATGCTATCTTTGTGGATTTGTATTTCTGGCTGCATAAGCTGGGGCCTGTGCTTAATGCAGCCACACTGTACTGTGTGCATGAGTATGTGTGGCAACAGAAGTGCAGTCCTCATGGGGGCCTGCCCTTCTGTACACAGAAGGCCTCATGCGGTTTGTGTGTCTGCAGCCAGGAAGCAACGCAGTAATGCTGCAGTATATCATAAAAATGTTGCAGTAGGCTGCCATGAACAGTGTAATTCAGTGGCAGTCAAGCCCTTTTGTACTGCAATACTGGAACCTGTATGAGGTACCATACCATTGACTTGTGGCCGTGTACCTGTAGGCTCTCCTTGGGTCATGAGGGAAGGGGGTGTGAATAGGGTGGATGGGAGTTAGACATAAGAACCCTAATATGACATTTCCAAATTTTTGGGCATTGTGTTTGCAACCCTAACAGTTTATTTCCAACCTTTGTGCATTTTGCAACCCTAATGAGCATCAGTGTATTTTTTTGCCAAAAATTTCCTTATTTTCTAAGAAAGTTGTATAGTAATTTGATCTACTCATCCCTGTAATTAAAAAAAAAAAAAAATCATTTCGGTTAAACAACATTTTTTCCTTTTACATAAAGTATTATTTCAAAATCGTATAACATTGTACTAGTCGTTCTTGCAATTTATTAATAATTATACAGCTTAAACATGGAATATTTAAGTATTAAGTTGCAGTTGAAGAGGCAGATTAAAAAAAAAAGTTGTTGGAGGCAGATTAAAATCAAGTTCTCTAAACATGAAAGTCAAGTTTACCAAACATATTCGCAAAACATGTCCACATTCTCTCAGTACGCAAAGCACATACATTTTCTAAATTGAAATACAAAGCTTGCACATTTAAACACAAAAGCAGTTATGCAGCATGAATATTTTTCATATATAATTTTTACTGCACAAAGATTTCTATATTTTATAAATCTTAGCAAATACTTTTTACTGCATGAAGATTTCATATTTTATAAATTGCAAAGCATAAAAACTATTGTGTAGTACAAATATCTTAATAACCTCACAATCAGTTTGAAAATCTGCACACAGGACTAAAAACACCGTTCAACATGAATATTTTGAAAACCAGTTTTCAATTTTTGTGCTACACACAGATTTGTATACAAGAAAATAACATTTGCGAAGAATTGCTTTTTGAACACCTTTATTTTTGATCAAAGATAATTACTGTTAATTGTTTTAAAAAAAATACATTTTGTAACTCATACTAACCTCCCCTCACAAATACTACACTGCCACCTTCTTTACCAAATTCAAAAGTTACCTTACCTTAAACTTTTTGTTTGCGTTGAAGTTTAGCATGGGGGAAAAAAAGTTGGTGGATAGCTGTAGCTGTTTTTCTCAGTTTTTTTGATCACACATGTGTGAACAGTTAACTGTGATCAAGTTAAAAACTATTATTTTCACCCAAAGTTCCAAATGGACCTATTCCCATATATTCCCATATGATATCTACAAAACCTGCAAGTTTAATTTCTAGGGACATGGATACGGTGTACTATCCACTCTTCCATCAGATTCCTTTCCCTTTAATTCTGAGTCTGGAAAGGCTTCAGTCTGGCTCCTCCCACCCTCCCGGGTGGTATTCTTGTTGGTACCACTCCGTGATGTCTTATCTTCCTTTCCGCTGGAAACATCAGGTTCCCTCCATCGCAGCTCTGCGCTATTGCAGTACCTGTCTTCAACCAAAACTTTGGTTTTCGAGCTTTTCAAACTTTTTGACTGTACTTTGTTCCACTGTTCGGTGTATGGATCCGGAGGATCCTAAAACTGGTCCCGGCTTCCAAGTGGTGTGCTATATGCGGGCAGAAGATGTTGCGTACAGATCTGCACTCCACGTGCATCTACTGCCTGAGGGTCAAATATGACCCACAGGCCTGCGGCTAGTGCTGCACCCTTCAAATCTTCACCTTGGAGGACCGCTATATGCCTCCTTTGGGTTGCCCAGACCAACAGGACCCTCCCGTTAAGTTGAAGGATGTCTGCAAGATGGTTTCTGGTTCTGCAGCCATGCTTTCCGCCTTTGAGGAAGCCGTGGCTCAAGCCACTTGGGCTGCTTCATCCACCCTGATTCCAGTGGGCTTGGGCTCCTCATTCACCAGGGTGGTCTGGGATTTATGCCAGTCCCCGCAAACCCTTAGGGATGGCCCTTCCCAGCAGTCCAGATCCTCTCGGGACAAATCAAAAAAGTCTCGCCACAGCTCACAGGATCAGGAGAGGGCCCGCTTCTCCCATTCCCATGCTTCTGCTGGCTCGATGGCTGTTGAACCACACTTCTATTCATGTCCAGGCCACTAGCCCCACAGAATCCCCATCAGGATTGCCGGCTGAGACGCAGGTCGACCAGTCGGTCAAGATTTATCTTGACCCAGTTGACCTGATGACACTGGACAAAGGGGAGGATTCTTTCTTTAGGACTCTGGTCCTTACGACCCCTTCCCAAGAGGGGCTGGCTCAGCAGGCCAAGCCTGCTGCTTCCCCTCAGGATCCCGAGCCTTTGGGGGTTTCTAGGCGTCCTTCGCCTTCCCCTGCTTCTCCTCCCGCCAGCCAGTACACTGTCGGTTGAGGTCCCGATCGAGGTCCTGTTGCTCTTAATCGTGGTTGAGGAACGCTTGGTGTTCCCATCAGTCCTCTTCTTAACCCTTGGCAAAAAGGCACCATTGACGCTCCTCATCTTCTTCATCTTCGGGCCAGGATCGGTTCCACTGTATGTTGTGCTGGTATGAGGAGTTTCTCTGGCAGCAGTGGCTTCTTGGCCAAGGTCGTGTGCCACAGCCTACTCCAGTGCTCTCTTGGCCGTCGGTGCAGCTGTCCATGCTGATTCCGCTGGTTGAGCTGAAGCCTGCCTCCCCACCCATTCAAGGTGGAACTACCGCCTCCATAGCCTAAGGAAGGAGCTCCTTCCAAGAATGTGCGCTTCCTAGTCAGCTGTCAGTGAAAATTACACAGTCCGCAGCAATGCAGGTTCATGGATGGTATTTGAGGAATCCTTGGACTGTGAGGATTCCTCCATGCACTCCCATCAGACTCCAGGTTTTGACCGCGAGTCCGGGGAGGATCTCTCTGCAGAACAAGGGCCAGCCTCCTTTGGGGCCCTGCTCCTTTGATTTCAAAGTCAGTGGAGATCCCGTTGGAACCTATCCAAAAGCAACTAAGTATCCCTTGATGGAGATGCTGGACAGGGACGACTCCCTTTGGGTTGCCTTCCCTTTAGCGGAGGCCATCCTTGACCCCACTGTTGAGCTGTAGCAGTGATCTGCCTCCTACCCAATGCTGTCGACCCATATGGTCTGCAGGTATGCGACTGGGTTACTGCCAGGGTTTACCGACCACCCTTCAGCTCCCTGTGGACTTAAATAGGAGATGGGTGGTTACTTTTCCCACTGCCTCACATGCTGGTCATCAAATGCCCTGAACATAGTCGTAAGAGACCCATTGAATCGCTTGACCAGACCGTTGGTTTGGGGGTGGTATGGCAAGGTCCTGAGCTGCCTTTCCCCACACTTCTTCCAAAGACTAACCATCAGACATGTAGTTTGTGTTCTGATCAACAGAATCTATTGAGGAAACCCACCTGACTAAAAATCCCCAGCAGTTTGGACACCTTCTCAGCTTCTCTCTAGCTCTGCACACCTGACCTTTTCCAAAACACACTCTGCTGTGGGAGAGCCGCCTAGTGCTGTGTTCTTCTCTGTCTGTAGTTGTGGCTTAGAACTGCTGCTCTCAGCTTGTTCTTTGGCCACAACTTCTGCTACTGAGGTAGGGGTTGCTTCCTCGTGCACTGCCCCCTCTGAGTCCACAGGAGCTAGTTCTGTTGCCTTGCTGCAGGTAGTGACACATACAGTATTGGCCCTACTATTAAAGTCATTATCCATGATTACATTCATGGGCAGATCTGGTACAGCACCTATCTCCCATATGCCCTGGCCACCGTCCCAGCTTAGAAGGATGTGGGCCAGTGGCATTGAGACCACAAGACCCTTCACTCCTCTAATCCTAGAAAACTTGCAAGGCAAGATCTATTCCTCTTGACTCAAATCCTGCTTCACTAAAGAAATGGAGGCCTCATTGCCCCTCAATCCCTGGGTCACCACCCCCATTTACACACAGGGAGCAGTGGAGTTAGAGGGCACTGCACTCTGTGTACAGACTACTTACTGTAGAGTGTTTCTCAAGCTGCCTCCTCCAGCTGTACTTGCACCTTGTTTTTTTTTTTTTTTTTTTTTTTTTTGCCGTTACCCCAACATTTGTCAGCCCCTGACTTTCCCGGTCTCTGCTCACCCACTGGGACGTAATCTCAGCTGATGATCTGCCTGGGCTTGTCCCAGAGAGAGGCTGCAAAGCTGGCATGCCCCTCCACGAAGGCACGTCCAGATTACCAGCAGGTTCGGCTTCTGCCTGAAGGGCTCCCTTGGCTTGCACCCCCCCCGGTGGGGCTGTGAGGTTTAGCCAGCATGACGAAAGACTTGAGCTCGGTCACAACCAGGGGTCCTGGTGGGCAAAGCAGGACTAGGAAGCAAGGTGTCCTCGGCCGGGCTGACTGTTTTCTGTATCTTGTCCCGCAGTGGGAGGCATGGTGTGCTGTGGAGTAATGTGCAGAAGTGCAACATCTGGCTTGTCTCCCTAAATACTAAGCATTGGTAGCCATTTTTGCCGGCCTCCGTCAGGGGTCGGCTCATGTGCCGACGTTATCCCGCCCCACCCACCTCACCCCCTGGAAGAGGAGAGTAGTCCCTGGGGTGCTCAATCCACCTCCCCTGGCTGGCCCTCCAAATCCTTTGGTTCATTCCCAAACCCGAGGCATCGGCATTGCAGTCTGAAGCCCTACCGCTGCGCCGCCTGGCCTGCTTTTTTTTTTTTGTTTACATTTTCTGGACAGTTTTAAGGCAGATGTACCAGTTTCTGGCAGATGTAGCACCAGTGTTCACCTGTCTCCATGCTTTTGAGACCAGGTTTCTTTGCTTTTTGTTCAGGCACAGGCTGGCTTCCTTTAGGCTACTCCACCAGGGGTTCCTCTGAAACCACCCAGTGTCCCGCCCCCATTGCATTTGTGATGAGAGGATGGTCAGCTGGATATTAACTGATCATTTCTCTTTGCTGTCTCCCTTGTGGAGTTTGGAGTTTTATTCAACAGTTACATTCCGAGTTCCCCAGGCACAGTTTTTAAGAACTGTTCCAGAATAAATATTTTATTTCTTTTAGGGACTGAGCTTTTTGTTAGTTAACCGGTGCCCATGTTTCTTCATCAACTGCCCATTACGTTATAAAAAAATGATCCGAAAGGTACCCCCCCCCATAGAATAAAGTGGTGCTTATCCCTGCACTCTCCCTGGTATCACGTCACAACTTTAGTGAGCGTGGCAGTGGAGCATAGGTGGCCCCAGAAACTGGGAAGTCCTCTGGACCCAGTGGGGCTAAATTTACGAGTGATTCCATTTCTTAATTGTTGGATCATTGGACAAAATATCGGCAGCAGTGACATCAGAGAGGGGTAAGGCACCGAACTAGCAGGTGTTGATGCTGAGATTGGTAAATCTCTTTAAACATTGATTTACTCTGTTTTTGTTTCCCCTCCAGCTGCTTAAAATAACCTTTGAGCGAATCGTTGGTTTGCTCAGAAACAATATCACAATCAGTTATCAGTTTAGTTTCAGCATTTTCATATATCAACCCCTTAGGTCCATCAGTCTTTTGTTGCCACTGTTCTTTTGTGTGTCTTTCTTTTCTGGATGTCTGGATCTTGAAGCTGGGCTTAAACAAGTCCGACTCAGTCACCAAAAGGAACAGAGTCCCCAACATCTGAGATTTTCTTTGCCTGTGATCCAGTGGTGCAAGTGGTAGACAAGAAGTACAGGAACTCAGGCACTGGCAAATATGAAATGTAGAATGAAGATCTTCAATCTGAAGGATAGCTTTGTGAAGGCACATCTATCTGTTTAGTCACTAATAGATTCAGTTAGAGTTATTGAAGTATTTCTACCAAAATAGCACTGTTATACAAGTCAGATGTTGTTATGGAAACCCTGATTTCAGGTCACAAGTCCGTAAACTGTCATTTTGTAACTGGTTTAAGAATTTCAGTTCCAGTTTCAGTGGGAAGAAGTACAGGAACTCCGTTCCTGCTGCAAAAAAGGTACAGGAACTGAGTTCGTGTGTGTTCCTGTTCACTTTCATCACTGCTGTGCTCTTGTTATCACAGCTGCTGAAACAGCAGGGTTTTTCCTCCCTCTGTAATTAACTTAGCAAATCCTGGAAAGTTATTTTCAATAATCACAGGTACAGGTAACTTTGGTACTAACCCCACTTTGATTTGGTGCAACATCCCATCAATATTCAGAGTCACTTGGGTGGTGGGATAGTATCGAGTGTCCCCGTGGATGCAGATGGTCCCAGTACCTGGTCCTTTTGCAGTCTTTTCTCAAAACTTCAGCATGCACCGGGATCTATCAGCTTCCTGGATCTAGCCCCTCACAGTCTTATCTCCCACTTGACATCTGTTAAATACTTGCCCCAGTTTGCTAAGGCCAGATTTGTTCCAGTGTTCTCCTCCTTTTTTATGGCAGTTTCTTGAAATATGGCCTGGCTTATTACAGTTATAGTAAATAGTCTTTGGTTGCACATTTGTTACCCGCAGCAGAGTTCGTATCTGGTCTGGAGTTAAACCAGGAAAAAGAAAGTCTAATTGTTTCTTGGCTGTTTACTTCACTGCTGCGGTGTCTGTCTGTCCATCTGATAGTCCTCAGCCAAATAAATGGCCTTCTCCCTACTTTCTTGGCAGTGTAAGCTGCATGTACAAAATGTTGGAAGAATGTTGATGAGTGGCTCCATTGCAGATATGTTGATGATCTGTGGGACTGTTTTGCCCTCTGGTTGGAACCATTTAATGAGGAGTTCTCTGAGCCAGGTGAAGGCTTCTTGAGCATTGTCAACTGAGTGATGCATCAGGGACTAGAATCTTTGCCTGTAGGTCTCCCCTGAGATGTCATATATTTTAAGGATTTCTCGTTTATTTATTTATTTATTTAGCTTTCGGTTACCGGGTAAGTACACTAGACAAGTATTATGCCTATTTTCAGGAACGACCCGGGAGAATACAACATGAGGAACAACAGTCAAGGAGACATGGCAAAGAGAGTACAGTTTTTTGTCACAGTAAACAAACGTGGGAAATACATCATTTGACGCTGGGGAAACATATATAGTAGTAAGCACATTTCAGATTATACAGTCTAGACTAGCTAGTTCAACTGACAGATGTATACAGGTCATCATACGTAGAAGTGGAGCATAGCTCAAGGACTGGATCGGTCATAATATAACTTATAACATTGTCGTATACACCCCCTAGGCTAGTTGGATCGCGGACAGGTATATACAGCTCATCACATTTTTCTAAATATGCACATGTTATAAACAAACACTTGGTAGTACAAGTTTCTACCAAGTGACCAAGGTGCAATATGTCATGGTTAGCCTTTGACCGTGGAGCAATAATGGGTGTAAAAATGCCCAAGGCTTTTTAGGCAGGAGTAGTCAGAAGTCATTGATGCAGTGGGGAAAATATCTCCAGGAATTCAATGGAGACACCCTGGGGAGGTTCAGACAAAACAATTTGACACTTTACTCTAGGGAGGTTTGGGGCAGTCACACTCTGATGCTAGTTTTAGGAAACCCCACAGGGAACTTCGAATCCTCAGATAGGAGGGGGCAGCTCGGATAGCCACAGGCAGTGAATTCCAGAGTCTGGGCGCACTTATGGCAAAGTCCTGATCCCCCATGAGGGTCCGGGTAGGAGGGACTTTGAGCATCCCTGATGTGAGAGACCTAAGTTGGTAGGGGGTGGGATTCAGTTTAGGCAGAAGCCGGGCCAGCCCCTGGGGGGTGCTAGTTCTGATCACTTTCCCAGAGAGGCATCCCAAACCAAAATCAAGGTATCTAGCTGGTGAGAGCCAGCAGAGTTTCTCATATAGCTCACAACAGTGGGTGAGTCGGGGGGCAGCCAAGGCAAAACGACAAATGTTATTGTAAGCAGTGTACCACCGGGTGAGATGTGTCTTTGGAGAGCGAGCAAATAGGTGCAGCCCATAGCTGAGGGAGGGAAGGAGCACACCCTTCGCTAGGGCAAGCCTGGCTGCCGGTGTAAGGTTATATTTGGCCCTATAAGCCAGACCCAGTTTGCAGTTTGCCGCCCTGCAGATGTTAAGGATATGATTACCCATGTCAAGTTGGGGGTCAAGTGTTACCCCCCAGATATTTGATGGAGCTCACTATGGGTAGTGAGGATCCATCTGCGCTGGTGAAGTGTAAGCAGGCTGATGAGGCTTTGATTTTAGTCATTGAGCCAAAGAGCATAGCCTGTGTCTTTTTCAGGTTCAGGACCAGCTTGTGACTAGTAACCCATGACAATACCCTGTTAAAGTCATTGGTCAGGTTCTGGTTTAGGGTAGTGGCATTCTGGGAGTGAGCCAGGATTACCAGATCATCTGCATACATGGTGGCGCTACAGCTGGCAGTAACCATGGGTAGTTGATTGATGAAGAGGGAGAAGAGGAGGGTACCCAGTACCGAGCCTTGGGGCACTCCGGAGGTCACCGGTAGGGGCTCGGAGAGGACTTTATTGAAGCAGGTACGCTGCTTTCTGCCTTGTAGATAACCCATTAGCCATTTCATAGCATGGGGAGAGGCTGGCGACTCACAACTGTGCACCAAGCAGTTTGTGGTCAACGAGGTCAAAGGCTTGACAGGTCGATAAATATTGCACCAGAGAGTTTGCCCTGGTCCATGGCTGTCCGGATACTTGATGTAACTGAGATTAAGGCTCTGGTGGTGCTGTGTCCCTTATGAAAGCCGTGCTGGGCTGGGGACAGAAGTTCATGAGAGTGGATATATTCCGAAAGCTGCTCAGCCACTACCTTTTCAAGGAGCTTGCTAAGGGTTGGGAGAATGGCAATCGGTCGATAATTGTCAGGCAGTTTGGGATTTCCTTGCTTCAGTACAGGGACAATCCTCGCTTCTTTCCAGATGTCTGGGATGGTCCCCAGACCAAGGGATAGGTTGAAGATAAAGGCTACTGGTGAGGCAATGTGTGCAGCACCAAACTTAAGGAGTTTAGGCTCCAGGTTGTCTAGGCCAGGACTGGAGTACTGGGAGAGGCCAGCTAGGCATTTCTGCAAGTCCTGAACTGATACAGCCCTGAGGTGGAACATTTGACGAGGAGGGTGACCCTCCAGCAGTGTGGAGGGACGGGGGTGGGACAGAGCCTCATCAGGTGAGAAGAGGGTTGTGAAGGCAGAGAGATCAGAGAAGTGATTATTTAGGGAGTTGGCAATAGTATGGGGATTATTGCAGGAGACTCCATTTATGACCATGTCCGTAACCCCCGGAAGGGAGGATCCGCTGACAAGGGATTTAATATCTCTCCAGAACCTCCTGGGATTACTGGCAGAGCTTAGTAGGGCGGACTTGCGAAAGTCACTCTTTGCTGCCCTGATGGCCTTTTTGCACTTGTTCCTGAGGTGTCTGTACCTTTGAATAATCATGGGATCACTGGTACCTTTGGAACGAGCCCAACACTTATCTCTCTCCCGCATCTGGGCTAGGAGATTCCCATTTAACCAGAGGGTAGCGGACCCCCTCACCCTACGAGTGACCTTGGGAGCATGCTTGTCTTGCAAGGCCCCAAAGGTGGAGAGGAAGTAAGAGGTTGCTGCAGAGGGGTCAGTGGCACCGTACACCCCAGACCAGTCAGTAACTCTTAGGTACTCCAGGAACTCCTCAGTATCGAATCTAGAATAGTTTCTGACGTGCATAATTTTGTGTGGAATGTTGGGGGTGGGAATCTGCCATACACAGAAAACCGGTGAGTGGTCAGAGATGGAGTCAGATAGTGTACCCGCTGATGAGATCCTGTCAGGACGGTTAGACATGATCCAGTCCAGTAAGGTGCTGGAGGATCCATTTGCTGTCTGCCTAGTTGGTTCCTGGATGAGTTGGGTCAGGGCAAGGTTAGCAAGCAGAGGCTCAAACTGCTTAACATTACCACTATCCCAGTTAAGGTTTACATCCCCCAGGATTATGAGTTCGTTATCCCCGACTCTGGGACAAATTTTGTCCATGAGGTGAGTTAATCCAGGTAGCCCACCTCTTGGAGGATTATAGGTGCAAACCAGGTGCAGTTTCTTTGCGTCCCCAAGTAGCAGTAGCACAAGGTCATAGTTTTCTGACTACATAGTGTCCATATTGCTGTAGGCAAGTTGGGCTTTATCTGTTAGTTAAGGTACCAGCCTGATTTCCCATTGCTGTTTTGGCCATTGGAAGGTTCTGGCTGCTCTTTCAAAAGTTGTCTGGTATACCAAAAAAAGTACACAGAATTGGTAGCTCTCAAAAATGCTTATAAAGTGCACTGTACCCGGGAGTATTAAGAAAGTCACCAAACACCAGAAACTCCATGCTGTGTAGATTGGGTCAGCGCTCACAAGATTTGCACAAAAGTGCCAGAGCAAACAGTTCTCAAAAAAGCATTTTGGCTTCCTGGCTTTTGCAGTGGGGTGGAGCAGTGGTTGTTAGCATGCTATGTGAGACACCATAACTATATAAATATTTGGGACTGATAGGTTTGATGAAACCAACTTATGCTTCCCTGCCTCGACCTGCAGCCCTTGATTTGTATGGTTGGTGAGCTGTACTGCATTTTTAATACATATTTTGCACCTTATGCTTTTAAATAAAATGCTTTTTTGACAGCTGTTTACTCTGGCTTTTTTGTGAAACAGTTGTCAGTGCTGACCCAGTCTCTACAGTATGGAGTTTGTTGCATTTGTTGTCAGGTATGCTTCAATATCATCTGAGGGACATGGCTTTCTTTTTTTTTTAATTTTTATTATAACTGCAAGACCTGTACTGGATCCTCCGGGTTTTATAACCTGCAAGGCATCCAGTCATCCCTGCTCCAGTCGCTGCATCTCTTCTCTGTTTTTCAGTCTCTCTTGTTGTATAGCCCACTATTTGATGAAGGCTGGCATGTTTTCAGGTTCTGTCCCTGTAGGTTATTCTTCTTTCATCAATGATGCAAGCTGTAGAGTCACAGTTTGCACTTTTGTTTCTGCTTTTAGTTTGGTTGCCATTATTTTGGTAATCACTCCTGGGCTTGCTGTTGCAGGATCCATACCTTTTCTCTTTGCTTCTCTGGTACTAGGTCTAGTACCCACACACAAAACTTCTGGTGTAGAGTATGCACAGTGTAAATCCCACTTTGATGCTGTCATAGAGGCATAAGTCAGGAAGCATAGGCAGACCTGGAGAAGTTATAAAATTCCCAAGTAGCATTTTATTAGCAATAACAATAAAATAAAGAAAAATAAAACTGTATAGGATAGCTCTTCAAACAGGCAGTACAAAGAAAGTCCTACAACTGAGAGTCTCAGGAGGAAAAACAAAAACATTGCTCTGATTACTGTATATAAGATGCTTTTGCCTGGCAGTTGAGATTCTTTCTCCTGTTCTTGTAAGTTACATCTCTTGTCTTTCACAAAATGTACTAAAACTTTGTTAGTTTCTGTCCTTAGGCCAGCCGTAGGAGCACATCCAGTCTGAACAGGTGCAGCAAAATAACACATTTTGTCACAGAGCTGGTTTCCTGTTGACAGTTCTGTAAACAAAGCCTGTGGAAGTCAAAACGCATCTCTAGTTCGACTCCGTGTTTTAGATTATTTTTTCTAATAAACCCAAACAGCCTTCTGCAGTCATCTCAACATTATAATTATATACTGTATATTGGCAAACCAAGGGGTCTCATTTTCACATAAAGATTCACATGTATTTTTCCAACCACAGAGAAGCAAGGGGAGAAATAAAGAATAGAAACAGCAAGTAAAGGAAACGGGGGAAGTCATGGGACCATTGGAGTGTCTAATTCTTAGGTGCTACAAGAAAAATGTGATTGCGCTATCAGAGAAGCAAGAGACAGACAAGTGGCAGAATAGGAGAGGACAAAATAGATCCTTGCTTTTAACTCACTCTGCACAACAAATGAGACAGGGTCTCACCCTGCCTTCTCAGTCAGCTAGGGTGCAGGGGGGACGACACTAAATTAAATAGAAAAAAAAAAAAGTACAGTGACTGAAGGTATGACTGGAGACTGTAGATGGGACATTTAGAGGGGTGGGAGTAGGGAGGGTAGTGAAACTGAGGGGCAGGCAGGCAGTGAGAGTGTGACTTGTGAGCCGGGGAGTTGGAGGCAAGAGAGGTGACTGGGACGGGGACTGGGGGCGAGCAGGCGCCAGGCTGGGAAGTCAGCCAAGGAGGAGGGTAGTAGGAGGCACTCAGGAGGCCAGTGTCGGGAGGAGAAATCTGCGAGGACAGGAGGAGCGAGGAGGGAGGGTAGGGAGAAATATGCCAGAAGGGAGGGGAGACAAGACCAGAGGGAGGGGGGGGCCAGCAGTGCCGACCAGGAGGTGGGGGCTGAAGAGTAAATTGGGAACCACATGCAGAAGGAAGAGCATGGTAGGACACGCACAGACTAGTGATCCCCGGACTGAAGGGGGTGGGAGGAGTAAGCTGGGGGCCGATGAAAGAAGGAAGAGCCTGGAAGGGTCAAAAGGGCCAGTAAGGTGGGGGTGAAGGTGATCCTGCTGGGGGACTCCATGACCAGGGGCATCCAGTGGGCGGGAGTAGGGGAGGGTAAAAGCAGCCCGGTCAGGGCTAAATGTATTCCAGGCCTATCCATTCACAAGGCCAAATTCCAGCTATATTCATTAGCATTGGAATGTGGGGGATCCCCAGATTTCCTGGTACATCTGGGCACTAACTATTTGGAAGGGAACAGCGATCTGGAAATCTAGGCGAGGTTTCGCGAACTGGCCAGAGTCTGCCATTCTATAGGGAGTTCAATTTCCTTCTCGGAAATCCTGCCAGTACCTAGGGCAACTGGGGAGACCAAGCGCAAACTCAGAGGTGTGAATCAGTGGCTCAGGGATTGGTGCAGGGCAGAAGGGTATGGGCTGGTGGGGTACTGGGGGGACACATGGGATGATAAGGGGTTATATGCTAGGTATAAGATAGTTTTTAACCTAGAGGGGAAGGAGATCTTAAAACTGAAACTTGTTGCGCTCATAAATGAGAAGTGGGGTTTAAACTTGTAAAGGGGGGAAGGATGAGTGAAGGAATGGAGACAAGAGGACTGACCGAGGTCCCTCATCTAGGGCGGCAAATGAGAACAGGTGACTGCGATGTACACAAAGCAAGAGCTGTGCAGGAAAGGGCAAATGGGGAGTGTGTAGGGGAAGGGGGATGGTGTGGAGGACAGTCCTGATCAACACCAGGAATATGGGCAACAAAATGCCCGAGCTCCAGGCGACGCTGGCAGAGGGATCAGTGAATGTGGCAGTGATTACGGAAACATGGGCCACCCAGAAGAATGATTGGGACCTAAACTTGGATGGCTAGACTATATTCAGGAGGGATAGAGAAGAGGGTAGAGGAGGGGGTGTAGCACTGATGGTCAAAAATGGCATATTGGTGAGTGGAGTGGAGGAGGCAGAAGGGGGAGTTGAAGTGATTTGGGTAACCCTACAATTGGGGGAGGCAAAAGATTGAAAGTAGGGGTGGTGTACAGACCCCCCCCCCCCACAGTGGATGAGGAATTGGAGGGAAAATTGGTTGAGAACATCAAGGGGTACTGTGACCGTGGAAAAGGTAGGGTGGTGGTAATGGGGGACCTAAATATGCCGGTGGCAGACTAGGACACCATGACATCAGCGGTGGCCAGGGAGCAGAGGCTGATGGATGTGTTTTCAGAATGCCTTTCTGGTCCAACAGGTGGGGGGAACCTACTGGGGGGGGGGGAATACTGGGCGTTGTCCTTGCAGACAGTGACCAGGTAGGGGGGTCTGGAGGTGGTAGCCCGCTGGCAGGAGAAGACCCTGCCACGGTCTGGTTTCTGCTGTATCTGGGGGGACAACTAGTCAAACACAGTAGTGGTGGACTTCAGGAGGGCAGACTTCGTGGGCATGGGCAGGATTCTCAGGGGGAGCTTGAGCCAGATTAGGCCAGACATGGATGTTGGTAGCCTGTGGGAGACCATTAAAAAAGGGGGTACAGGAGGCTACTAGCTTGTGTGCAAACGTAAGGTGTAAAAATGGTAGGGCCATCAAGCCGTGCTGGTGGACCAGGGAGGTGCAAGAGGCGGGGAGGGATAAGAAAGCTGCCTACGCACGCTTTTAAGCACTCGGGGGAGAAGAGAGGAGAGTACTGAGTTGTCAGCTAGAAGGGCACAACAGTGGTGAGGGAGCCAAGGCGAGGATGGAGCAAAACCTGGCTAGGGATATCCGAAGGGGTGGAAAGGGAATTTATAGATACATAGGGGAAAAGAGGATAGGGAGAGCACAGATCTCCAGGATTAGGACTGGGGAAGGATGGGCTCAGGAGACAGGAGAGCAGGCAGAGGTACTAAACAAGTACTTTGCCTCGGTATTTAGGGAAGGAAACATGAGATCCATTCAACTGGAAAGGGGGGGGGTCAGCTGAGAGGAGAGGACAGATGGAGATGAGAGGACCAGATGAGGCTGGGGTACTGGGTGGACCAGGCCTAGAAGGGATGGGTGCCTTTTTGGGGGGGGGGGAGGTTAGGGAAGGAGAAATCACATAGGACAGCGTGAGGGAGGCCCTACGGGTGCTGAAAACTGACAAGACACCAGGACCGGATGGGCTGTATCCAAGAGTGCTGAAGGAACTGGCGGACGAACTAGTAGGTCCACTAGCTGTGCTGTTCAATGCCTCTCTCCAGACAGGAAGGGTGCCCCAGGATTGGAGGGTGGCTCATGTGGTGCCTATCCACAAAGGTGGGTCTAGGGAGGAGATGGGAAATTACAGGCCTGTCAGCCTAACGTCGGTGGTAGGCAAACTAATGGAGGGCTTCATCAAGGGGAAGCTTGGGAGGCAACTGGAAAGGCTGGGGCACATGGATGACAAACAGTATGGTTTCGTCCTGGGGAGATCATGCCAGACCAACCTCATAGATTTTTACGACTGGGTGACAGGGACCCTGGACAGACAAAGCCCGGTGGACGTCTTATGTCTGGATTTCAGTAAGGCGTTTGACTCGGTACCCCACATCAGGTTATTGACAAAGTTGGGGGGGGGATGGGGATGGAAAGACAATTGCTTAGATGGGTAGAAAACTGGCTTACAGATAGAACACAGAGGGTAATGGTTGGTGGGATAGTCTCCTCCCCTAGGAAGGTCTTCAGTGGGGTGCCCCAAGGTTCAGTACTGGGACCACTCCTGTTTAATGCCTATGCCTCTGATATAGGGATGGGGTTTAGGAGTAGGATGAGCCTCTTCGCGGATGACTCAAAACTGGGAGCACTGGCTGACTGGGAGGAAGCGAGGGTGGCAGTCCAGAGGGATCTGGATGCCCTGGAGGGTTGGTCAAGGAGGTGGGGGCTGAGGTTTAATCTGGGGAAGTGTAGGGTGTTGCATCTGGGGGTCAGAAACCCAGGTCATATATACACCCTGGGAGGTGTCTCACTGCAAGCCACATCGAGTGAAAGGGACCTGGGGTGGTGGTAGACACCAGAATGAACAACACTGAAAACTGCAGAAGATCGGCGGCAGAGGCAACCAGGATACTGGGCTGCATAGCCCAGGGAATAATGTCCAGGAGGAGCGAGGTGATCCTACCTCTGTATAATGCCTTGGTCAGGCCACATCTTGAGTATTGCGGGCAGTTCTGGAGAACTCACCTTAGGAAGGACATAGCACTGTTGGAGAGGGTCCAGAGGAGGGCAACCAGGATGATCCGGGGCATGAGTGATAGGACCTATGAGGAAAGGCTGGAAGCCCTTGGGCTGTACTCGCTGAGGTGAGGAGAGACAGTGGGGACATGATTGAGGTATTCAAATATGTGAAAGGGATTAACGGGCAGAGCCAAAGAAATGTTCAGGCTGAAGAAGGGGGGCATGAATGGAAGTTGGAGAGGAGAACCTGCAGGGGAGAACAAGAAGGCATTACTTCACTGAGAGGGTGGTGGAGCCATGGAATACATTGCCTGGGAGTCTAGTCAAGCAAGGCACTGTGGAGGGCTTCAAGAGGGGTGGGACAGATGCATGGGTGCTACTGAAGCCAAGGTTGACCTCTCTGGGAGCTAGCTCAATAGGGCTGGCTGCCGAGCAGACAAAGACTGTTAGGCCTATTCTGCTGGCTTTTAGTATGTTAGTATATACGAAAGTTCTTCACAGAGAGGGTGGTGGATACTTGGAACAAATTGCCTGCTGAGATGCTAGATGTGGAGTCTGATAATGAAGCCAAGAGGATGTGGGACAGATACAGGGGGATACCAATGTCAAAAGGAGATACAAAAAGGGTAGGAGTATTTAACAGTTGTTTGGGATTAAATGGGAAAAGGTGGCACCAAAAGAAAGTTATCCCTTGAAGACAGTAGGTTAAAGGGGATAAGGTTGGGAAAAATGCAGACTGGATGGACCCTGGGTCATTTCTGCTGTCTGTTTTCCTGAGTTGCTATGTTTTTGTACCTGAGCTATCAGAAGTTTTGGGGATAGGTTATTCCAGAGTCTCCAGATATTTCAAGCCTGCTCCAGTAGGGCAGATCTGGAGAAATCTTTTAGGTGTTCTGTGTATTTACATGCTGAACAGTAATAAAATCAAGGTTCGGCACTTGTAGAATTCCACAGTGTGTTGGTAGATAATGTAAAACTTTATTTTTAGACAGGAATTGGACAATTAGGGCTAAAGTCCTATTTTCAATCATCCTTGTAGTTGAGGCTTGACTTTAAAATATTTAAGAATGTTTTCAGTCATATATCCCCAGGCAGACATAGGTACTCAAGCCAAAATTTGATGGTTCATTATGTTAGGTGCCCCAGGCTGATGTCATGACTTCTGTCCATTGCTACCAAGGGGTCACTCCTGTCCTTACTAAAATGGCCTTTGTACTGTGACCACCGTCTGAAACTTGATTAGAACATGCTGAACATGTTCAGCTTCTTTTTTTTTTTTTAATTCTATTTATGCACCTGGCTATCTGAGACACCCTTCAGAGGTGCCCGCACAATCCTACCCCTTCTACTCCCTGCTGTGGCCATCCACACTGGTTCACCCTTCTTTCGAGGGACTTTCCAGCAGTCCAGATCACTCCCCCTGGAACAGGGCCCACCCTCCCTTGGCAGCACTATCTGGAATTAGAGGGTCCATCCCACTAGGAAGGTGGCCATGGATCCCCGGTGTGGCCTGGCCTGGCATTGGGGATGAGAGGGAGATCCCTGGGGCCCTCGTCGAGACGGGATTGTTTTAGCTTTTTGTTAATGGCTGTCCCTCACTGAGTCCGGCCAGCAAGGCAACGTGATGCCGTGGCTCCGCCCCCCCAGGCATACGCCACGCCGCTACAATCTCCAGCCTGCCGTTAGAGGTCTCCATAAACGAGCACACCCCAAGCCCTTCCCAGGGAAGAGAAAGCGGTCCATCCGGATGCTTGATCTCTTCCCTCCCCTGCCGACCCTCAGCGGTCCAGGCTCATTCCTGAACCCAGGTCGCCAGCATGGCGTGAGGTGTGGCGTCCAGTGCCTCAACCCTCAGTGCCACCGGGCTGGCCATGTTCAGCTTCTTAGCAGTTCTTAATTCTTTATCCTTCCTTCTGCGCTCTTTCTCCAATTCATTGTGTGCTGCACTGTGCTCTGTCTGCCTCCTCAATTCTTTTCCCCCATCTTGCTCTCTCTCTCTGCCTCATTTTTGTACTCTCCTTGCTTTCTCCCTCTCTGCCTTATTTCTGTGCCCCTTTGTTAAATTTCTGTCTCACTTTGCGCACTCCCCCACCTTCTTCTCTCTCTGTACCTTGATGCCACCTACCCTCTCCTTTTATCTCCTCTTCTGTTATGACTCTTAGAGCAGAGAACTATAAGGTGCTGGCACAAAAAGGGAAATTGGCTAGAGTGCACTCTGCAGTAGTGTGTGTTCTGAAGGGCTCTGTAGCACGCACAGCTCCACATTCCTGAGATGTGCTTGAAGAGCTTCAGGATGCAGAAATAGTCAGCTGTAATTCAGCCATACTGCAGCGGGATGGGCTAAAGAATGCTAACAAGGCTGCTAGTCATTTTATTCAGCAGTGTCTGTTTTTATTTTAGGAGTGCCAGAACCCAGTCTCACAGAGGGATCCGGTCGATCGCCCGACACATGACTGCCCGACACATATTCTCCCGACTCCATTTCCCCGTCTCGCCCGACACATATTCTCCCGACTCCATTTCTCCGTCTCACACAGTAGCCCGTCTTATTCATGCCCATCTACAATGTGCCCATCTACACGTCATTCCTCTGCACAGTTGAGGCAACAGTACAGCTCTGATAAACTATTAGCACATCTCCATTCTCCCCATTATTGCAAAGGTTCAGAGCATCACTCCACATGTAACAGTGATACAGTATAGAGAATGTGACTTACCTGTTCTGTGTTCCATGATATCCACCAATGGTCAACCGGGCTGGTTCTACTGTGTAGATATGTCCAAGATTTAATGTTCACAATTTAAAATAAAAACTTTATTAATCTTATATTTAAAAAGTTATCCTTGCTGTAGCAGGTTTTCTCCCACAAGCTACAGCGTGGTACACTACGCCACATCCATGTTCTCTTCGCAAGGGTCAAAGGTTAAAAGTACCAGTAGTCTTAAAGGTACATGCAGCCTTAAATAACCAAGTTATGAGCGATCCCACGCACATAATCCTTAGCAGACCATTGATCTGTGTCTGCAACAATGTTGCTGATTTGCTCCTCTCTTTTCAGATACTTTTTTTTAAACTGGCGACTTTGGCAGTCCATGATTAATTTTCTCCACTGTGCTGTCAGTAATGATTTGCTCCCACCAGTGTGCACAGGCGTCTATGCCAAGCCTCCACCTTATTTGGAATCCATGGCACTCTGCTTAACATCTGGTTATGGACCAATCAGAATTCCGGGGGGTACAATGGCGGTGCTCTGACTGTAGTATTGTTTCACATTCTGCACCTTATCCTGCCCAGAACATAAGTCTCCTCAAACCACTCTATTATATCCTTTGTTCCAGATGACATGTTTCTCTTAATTTCTGCATCAGGGATCTGGTTTGGTGGCAGAAAGGCGAGCGCTACTAGTTGGCGCATTAGAAGACTGAATTCTGTCTCATTCCCATATTTATTTGCCAGACCAGAGCCTTGTATCTTTCGCCATACAATTTGGCTCACGTGGAATAGGGTCTTGCAGGCATTAATTGCTGCCTGCTCAAAATCAGTAATTACACATTTCGGTGCAAGAGTAAGACTATGTTCGTCAGCAACATCTTGAAGGTCTTGAAACGTACGCAAATAGCAGTCCCGAGATTTAGAGGACATTAAAGTATTTGCCAATGGCAGTATGCGACAGGTTTCTTGTGTACCAACAGGCGCATGTATGGAGTACAGCTACCTAAATAGGTTTGGCACAGTTCCAAAGGTGCCATCCCTAATCCAATAAACAGCAGTACTCCGCTTTTCAGTGGTGATCTTCCTTGTAAACAAATCATGTTTCTGACCCACATGTTGATTCTCTGGCAAGAAAAGATTGACAATTTATGACAGTAAATTCAGGCGGTATGCAAACAGCTTCACATATTTTGGGTTCAGGATTACGATTTTGACGCCTGGCGCGTTTAACAATCTGTTGTGTGTTGTCAGGGTGCGGTGCTTTAGTGAAGCAGTTGCTTTTGCCAAAGGGGCATCACTGGCGTTTGGTGTGTGTTGGTGCTTGTGGTTCCCTGAAGATGATGTTGGCCCCAACAAGCACAGTTGATGCTCTGCCATGGCATCCCTCGGACATGCGGTGCTGACAGCACCAATAATACAAATCCCCCATTTCTCTCCTTCACATACAGTTAACCACCAGCGCTAAGCTTGCTGTGCCCACGCTGCGACTGCACGAGATCACAGACATGTACTGCATCCTGCACTTCAGAAGCTGTTGCAGTCGCTGTCGCCATTGCTTCAAAACAAAATGCAAATGGGAGACAAAATATCCAGGGTATACATAAACTTATCAGGTAATTGTATTAGCAACATATGGGACTTCACTGATCAGTAATGCGGGACTGTGCGGGAGTTTGCGTCATTGTACTAACTGAATAATTGAACAGTCGGGCATTTCAGACAAATTTTGCCAAGTTAACTCTGCACTTCAGCTCTTCTAAATGAATAGAGAAGTCGACCTCAGAATGGTAATGACGGGTACTTGCCACGTCGATAAGATCGCACTGCCGGGCCGTTACTAAACGGGAAATCAGAGTCGGGCTAGTATGTGATGGGGAACTAAGAGACGGGGAATCGTACTGGACCCCTCACAGAAACTTCAGAGAACCCTGTTGTAGTCAGTTTAACTTTTAGGAAAACTTTTCGGGCAATATGGTGTTAGTGAACTCTGCTCTAAATAGTTCCGTAACACAGGGGCTTTGATGTTTCTAACTGTTCCCAGGTGTCCAGCTGGGTAAGAGCATATTCATTTTTTTAATAGTCTAACAGAGATGCAGGATCTTGTTTACCAACTAAAATTACAGAATACATGAAAAAATATCTTAAGAAATATTCAGATACATAAAGGGCGCAACAGGGTGAACTCCACAGAGCTGTTCAGGTTAATGAGCAGTTAATCCTTCAGGGGCACAATCTCAAGCTGGAAAAGGGCTTGGCGTTGATTCACAGAGTAGGTGATGAATGGGTCAGGGACTCTAGATGGGTTCAAAACACAACTGGAAACTTTGAGAAGGTTATTAGGAAGTAATATATTGCATGGCTTAAGGACAGACTCGATGGACTTGTGGTCTGTTTCTGACTATTTTCCTCTGTTTCTGCTAAAAAAAAAAAAAAAAAAAGGTACTTATGTACATCAGAATGTACCTTGGGCATCAAAACTGTAAGATTTTCAAAACACATGTTCCATCCTTCCTACCTGTGCAGCACTGTGGGGAGGTTTACTGTCTGAAACAGACAGTTCATTGACGGCAGATAAAGACCAAGGATCCATCCAGTGTACTATAAAGTTTGCTACCTATCCCCCTGACTTAATGTCTTATTGAGGTTTTCCGCTTGGCATTCCATTCTGTGGGAGAGAACTGGGTGTGAGGCATGGGACCGTGCACGTGATGCAATTCAGATTCTGTTGGACAGTTCAGGGCACTGGCCTCATGGGCTGAAATTCTGCTAGTCTGTGTCTGTAGATGAATACCACTAGATGAAATAATGTTACTAGCAATTGACTTTATCTTGTTTCTCTGAAGTAAGTAAAGTTTAACCACTGTTGGGTAAAATCTGGTACATGTTGCTTGACTGGACAGTAATCAGATGGGAGTGATGTAAATCAAAGTTGCACAGTTAAAGATCAACTGATACAACAGGGAAAAGTCTGCAAATAAATTTAGACACTGTTTAACTTATATTCCGTATGTTTTCTGTATTTTGTCAACATTCCTTTGAAAAAATCTATCCGGCCTACTGATGTGGAGGGCTGAGGTGCCGCAAGCAACCTGTGTTCAGCAACAAGCATGGGTAGCTGGGAGTCGGATCGCTGCTCTCCTTTGCCGGGGCGCGGGCGGTCGAGGTTCTGCACGCGTTGTTGAATGACTGCCACTTGATGGAGGCCAAGTTGCAATGTGGGTTGAGGAGGGCAGAAGAGGGCTGTGACTCCATGGTGTGTGCATGCTCCATGTGTGCTCACTTGAGAGTATGCCCCAGCGTGGGTGGGGACCTAATTTACAAAGGAAAATGATGGTAGGAGAGGCGTAAATGATGCCTGCCCACTGCACTACTGGAGGCTGACGACTGGATGTGTGATTTTGGGGAGGCCCCACCCTCCTGAACCCAACACGGGGAGTCTGTGGAGGTACCAGGCTTCCAGGTGAGTACCAGGAGGGGTAGGATGGTGCAGTTTGGTAGGCACAGCTGAACAGAGAATGAACAGTGGATGGGGGAGAAGATCCCTCCAAAATCAAAAATTCAATTCTTCAAACAAAAAAAGCTTCTGTCTGGTGAAATCACCAGAATACTAAACACATATGATTTAAATTGAGTGCCCTCAGCAACTGATGAGCTCCACTTGTCGGTCAGTCCCGAGTGTTCTCACAGGAGTCCTGTGCAGGAACTGTAATGTGTTGCGGCTGTCTGACTAAGGAAAGAGGTTAAGGGTTTGTTGCCAAGTTTAAATTTATCTCTGGATAATCAAGAGAGCCATTAAAGTTTCTCAACTTGGAATTCTTCTGGAAAAACACTTTGTTGCAAAACTGAGCAAACTATATTCTGTTTACTGTGATTCACTTTAATTAAGACAGAGAGCCACAGATGTCCTTGGACTGAACTTCATTCAGAGCTCGGGGATGGCAGCCAGTAGGTGCAGTTACTATGCAGGTACATTTTGTGGCACACAGCATTACTGCCAGTTTGTGCGTCCACACATGAGAGCTGTAGAGCATTGCAGGCGGCCTGGCTCCCTTCCCTCACCCTTATCCTGATACAATTAAAACATAACAAAACAAAAAGACCCACTGCTGGCTCATGCCCTGAACGTCATCTTGGCAAAATTTCTTTGGAAATAAAACCTCCTTCCTGTTTCATTCCTCTGCTGGCTTCCATTCCCCAAACCAGTTTCAGTGCTGGTATTTTTTTTTTTGTTTTTATAAAATCTCCGTTCTGCTCCCTTTCTCTGACTTTAAACTCTGAAAACTCTGCAGGCAGTGGGGAGCGTCCATGATACGGAGACCATGCTTACAGTGTTTCAGCCTCTCCACTGCAACAGTGACACACCGCATCTGAATCGGTTAGACTCCGTGTGTGTTCATAACTTTACAAGCGGAGTGGAACAACCACTCAGTGCATAGGTATACATTTAAACACACCTAGTTTTTTTTTTTTTTTTTCTTTTTTTTTTATTTTTTACCCTTGTAGGTCTGATGAGCAAATTGCCCATTTTCACAGACAACAGGCACCTAGTGTCTTGGGGTGCAGCATTTACGTAGAAGTAACTGACTTCTAACTGTACCTTCTTTTTTTTCTTTTTTTTTTTTAAATATAAGTTTTATTTTCTGTGGCCAGGACAGTCTGGGTTCCCCTGTGCTCTACCCTGCTGACCTCTGGTCCCAGAATCCTGGTGATGCAGTGTGTAGGAATCGGCATGCAGGTGTCATGTACGCCTGTCCTGCCAAAATGTTCCTCCGTGTTTCTGCCCTTCCCCATGCAGGGATACGCTCCTCAATGTGCACGTCTGGTGGCACATGCATACTGTGGAGTCCTGCAGCACCTCCCTTCTTCTGCTGTTCCTTGACCCGCACTGCCCCCAGGCCTCCACCTGGTGGCTGTGATTTGGCAGAGCATGTAGTCCTCTCCACCCACCCCAAACCGCCACTCTGAGAGGACAGCAACCCCTCGGACACTCAATCCCCCCGGCAACTCATGCTCATTCCTGAACACGGGGTGCTGCCGTGGAGCATGGTGTGGTGTCTAGCACCTCCTCAGCCCTTGGCACTACTTGGCTGGCCCAGCTGTGCTTTTTCTACTGGCGTAATTCCCACATTCACATTGGTAGCAGTAGAATTTTAAAAACAGCCCTAGACCTCAGATGTCAGGTAGCAGTTCCCTTAACCCTTATATTTTGATCCTAAAGACGCCATTGTTTTCTCTGTGTTTTAGAAGTAAAGCCTACGGTAAGGTGATATGAAAAGAAAGGGACCCTAGCTATTGTCCCAAACACAGGATGCACAGAGGCTTTGATATCTTGAGTGAGACTTCTTAACTCACATGGCAGTATAGCAGTGGGGACTACCCTCCTTCTCTGCTCCTGTGAGACGCTCAATTCTGGGCCGACCCTGGCAACCCAAGCTCGCACCCAGACTTGGGTCATTTGTGTCTCAAATGGTAACGCTACTGCTGTGCCGACTGGCTGGTGTTACAGCTCACACAAACAGGGCAAATGAATCAAGAAAACTAAAAATATAGCGTTGTAGGTAAGAGTCTTGCCTACAGAGTGGTGTGCTCCATTTGCTTCAACCTTTTCACATATGCAGTGAAAGATTTAGATGAGAAGTGCAATGTTAATACAGTGACATAACTGTATTTATTATGTCTCTAGCCAAGCAATAAGACACAATAAGGTGTGGGTTGTGTCCGGATAGGAGCACGCAGATCGCCTCGTTCCTTTAGCACCTGGGAATTGCTTTTATCAGGCCATAACCCACACCTAGGAGTGTCTTATTGCGCTTATAAAATGCACCCCCGGTAAACAGTTAATTAAAAAAAATGCATATACAAAGTGTACATTAAAAAAACAGTAAAAATAAAATGATCACTAGGGAAAAACAAAAAGTCATTGTGATTGTCTTGGAATGGAGATCTTTAATTAAAAGGCACTAGAGGAGGTTGGTGTTTGTGTGTGTCTCCACTCTCCAGCTACACACAGACACAAACACTTAAAACCATGTTTGTTTGTTTTTTTGTTATAATTTTTAGTTTGGTCACCCAGTTTCAGTTAGTGACTGATAACAACCTGTCACAGATTGGCTGATGATGTGTGATTCTAGGGAACGTGGATATGATGACTGGAGCGAGGAAGGTTTAGGAGGGAGATGAGGAGACACTTTTTTACAGAGAGGGTGGTGGCTGGGTGGAATGTGTTACCTGCTGAAGTGGTATGCAGTAGAACAGTGGACTGCTTCAAACAAGGATGGGACAGGACAAGGGGGAGGGTTAATGAAGGGGAAGGGTGGAAGGAGGGGCAGCTGCAGAGTAAGGGGTGCTAGCTTCACATTCGAGCAGACTGGATAGACCTCTAGGCCTTTATCTGCTGGCAAATTTCGTATGTTCGTATGTTCTATCCACACTTTCTGGTGGTGTCTTTCCCTTTAAGACTTCGCTGGAAGATCTTTAAGCTGGCTGCTGCTACCCACCTGGGTGGTAACGCCCTCAGCTCCACCCCATGACACCAGATCTTCCTTTTCACTGGAAGAAGCAGGTTCCCTCCTTACTGCTCTTGTGCCGAGTAGGCCCTTTGCTATTAAGTCTCTGTATTTCCTTCTAAAACTTATTACAGTACTTTGTCTTCAGGTTTGCTCTTCGATTGCACCCGCTCCAGGGTTCCATTGGTGCCTTTGCGGGCAGAAGATGTTCCAAACAGATTTGCACTCCACGTGCATCTACTGCCTAGGTCACGAGCACAATCCCCAGGCCTGCGACATTCATCGGTATTTCTACCCTTACATTCTCGAGGACCGTCAAGTCTGACTTACTTGAGGCTGTCCGAGTGAACAGTACCCTCCGGTCAAATCTAAAGATGCCCAACGGGTGGTCTTGGCGGCTGCGGAGTCTGCCGAACTGCTTGCGGTATTTGAGGAGGCAGTGGCCAAGGCCACAGCTCACAACTCCTCAGCTGTAGCCTTCGTTCTGCTTTTGTTGGGCGCCTCTTTTACGGGGTCATTTAAGGAGTTGTTTCAGTCTCTATCAACACTTGATCAGGGCCCGTCTTTGGGGCACAAATCCAGGTAAAAAAAAGAGACCAAAAAACGGTGTCGCCATCGATCATGGGATCGAGAACGCTGTCGGTTGAGGGCCTCTGAGTCCCATGCGTCTCCTGATCGGACTTCGGTCAAATCTTCGGCCAAGGATGCTGGCTCCACGGTAACCCTGTCAAGCCAGTTGGCCAAGATGCTTGTTGGTTCTTCCAGCCAAGATTTTTCTCGTGCAGGTCAACCAGTTGTCGACCGAAAAGGCTGACACTTCACTTTCCAGGACTCCGGTCCTGACTCGGACCATTGGAGGAACAGATCAGTCTGCTGACCCGCTGTCTCTGGTCACCGACCAAGACCCGGAGGTGCCTCAGCTTGGATCTTATGGGACAACAGCTGGTGTTCTCTGGTATGAAGCTGGTCCCAGCCCCTGCAAAGGCCATCACTTGGCTTTCATCTCAACAGCTGATGCCTTCTCCACCTCGAGAGCTGACCAAGACAATCCCGGCTTGGCCGATCCCCGGCATCTCCACCGATTTCCGTGGAGCCGCCACTTGTACAGTCGAAAGCTGGCGCTCTGACCAAGGAGTCTCGGCTGGCCTAGAGACTTCCCCATTAGCAGTCAGTCACTGTCACTCCTGACCGTCCACGGAGGAACAGCGGAGACTCTGGTGGTCGATCCCTCTTTAACGACTCCTCTGAGTCTGAGGGTTCCTCCTTGCACTCCCGTCTGGTCGACGTGGAGTCAGTAGGGGCCCCTCGATGGTCAAAGGCCCAACTTCTGTTTTGGGGCTTCTCCGTGTGATCTTCGACTCCATTGGGATGAAAATGGAGCCTGTCCAGAAACTGGCTCGCTATCCCTTAACCAAGATCCTGGACCAGGGAGCTACCCCTGAGGAGGCCTTCCAGTGGCAGAGGCCGTCCTTGGTCCTGCCTTGGAGATTTTGCAGCAGCCCGCTTCCTGCCCTGCACCATCTGCCTGGATGACCCACAAGTACGTGGTCTTACTGGTTCCCTGTTGGGATTCACAGAACACCGCTCGGCTGAGGGCTTGGTGGCTGATGGCACTCTGGCAACACCGAGTCCAAGAAACTGGACCATGTGCCTAAAAAAGTCTACACTGCCTCTTCGCTTGGCCTTTGCCTGGCAAACTCGGTGCATCTCATGGCCCACTTCTCCCATGCCCTGCTGGGCACACTGGATGAGGTGCTTCCTCATCTGCTGGCAGACCTCCAGAACTCGGTCAAACAGGACCAGGGCCAGGCTGTAGCAAAGCAACAGCTCCAAACAGCCATGGACATTGGGGACTCCTGTGCCCGATCCGTGGCAGCCGCTGTGGCCACGCACCACAGGGCATGGCTGCGGATCTCAACCTCCATGGCAGATACCCAGCACAAGCTGGCGGATGTCCCTTTCTTAGACACTGACTTGGTCAGGCCCAGAGTCGGGGGGGGGGGGGCTCACCCGCATTGAGAAGTCCAGTGCCACCTTGGACTCTGTGACATCCACTCAGGGGGACCCCAAGGGCTCTAAGCTGTAGAAAAATAAGCCCTTTCAGTCCAACTCCACTCCTGCGGCCAAACCAGACCAGCCCCAAGCAGGGCAGCCATCTCAGGCCTGACGACCTCGGCCCAAGTCGGTGGCCTCGGTCGTCCGCAAGCCTGGAAGGGGAGGACCTGGTGGCGTCTCAGCCAGGCCCTCTTCCTCCTCCAAGCCTGCCCAGTGACGGAATGATGGGTGCCTCCCTCATGCCCATCACACCTCCCCTGTGTCCTCCTGTGGGGGGACGGCTCCGTCACTTCCTTTCCGCCTGGTCCACTGTCACCATGGACAGGTGGGTTCTCGAGGTGATTGGTCAGGGTCTGCCCCTGGAGTTCGAGCAGTACCCTCCTTGCCGAGCCCGCACCCCACGGGAGGACTTGGTATCTGCAGACATTATTTTTTTTTTTAATTTATACTTTATGGCTCCTCCACGGAGCCGACTGGTTGCGATGGCCCTCCCTCGAAGGGACTCGTACTCCGACCCAAACATGTCTGGTCATTATGTATCCTGTTGGCTACCGCACATTTTCCTGCTTTTTCTCCCCATGCACCCGAACCATGCAGTGGGCGAAGCAGCTGCCCCCGCCTCCACAGAAGCAGACATACTCCCCTGGTCTGGGCGACATGCCTGTGTCAATCTACAGCATACCGCACTGTCCCCCTCCCCAAGGAAGGAGAGCGGTCTATGGATGCTCAATCCTTCCTCCCCACTGCCAACCCCTGAATGACCAGAGTCCCCGAACCCGGGCTGCTGGCGTGTGTGAAGTGTGGCGTCCAGTGCCTCAATCCTCTGCATCACTGGGCTGGCCAATCCGCAGACATTCCGTCTGCTCTTTGGTAAGACATTGCCCAACTCCTCCCCAAGGAGGTCATTGTTCCTTTCGAGGATCCTCCTGAACACCCTGGGTTTGTCTCCTTGAGCCAAAACGGATGGGTGGCTGATGCCTCATTCTAGATCTGCACAACCTGAACAAGTTTCTCAAGTTGCACACCTTCAGGATGGTAACTCTGCCACAGATCATACCACCTCTAGAGCAAATCATGTGGTCTTGCTCCCTGGATCTTCAGGATGCGTTCTTTCATGTCCTGATTCGTCCGTCTCACAGAAGCTTCCTCTGCTTCTGAGCTGAGGGGGCCCTCTACGAGTTCCAAGCCATGCCATTCGGCCTGTCCTTGGCCCCCAGGGTCTTCACCAAGTGCATTGCAGGGGTGGCAGCTTACCTGAGGTGCCGAGCGGTCCAGGTTTACCCCATACCTGGACGACTGGCTGATCGCAAGTCCCTCCAGGCAGGAGGTGGAGTGGTCCTGGGACTTGGTCCTCCAGACCTGCATCTCCCTTGGCCTCCTGGTCAATGAGGTCAAGTCAGAACTCATGCCGTCTCAGGCGATCAACTTCATCGGGGCAGAGCTTGACTCTTGCAGAGCCAGAGTCCAGCTCCCGGCAGACAGGGCGGAGGCTCTCTCCTCTTTTGTCCGATCTTTTCGGGTTGGCAGTTGCACCCTGCCTGGGATTTCCTGCGCCTGCTGGGTTACATGGCAGCCTGCACCAGCGTGATTTCTTGGGCCCGCTGGAGAATGCGCTCTCTGCAGTGGGAGCTGGCCAGCCAGTGATCTCAGTGCAAGAGTCACTTTGACCAGCTGGTCACTGTGACCCAGCGGATGTGGGACGCTCTCCAGTGCTGGTTAGTCCCAGAACATCTGCAGGAAAGGATCCCGTTTGTCGGCCCAGAGCCGACAGTCATCCTGATGACCGATAACTCTCTCATGGACTGAGGTTGCCAGCTGGGGGAACACAGAGTCCACGGGCTCTGGACCCCTGAATAATCCCGGTGCCATGTTAACTTGCTGGAGCTCCGAGCAGTTTGGCTGGTGCTAACTACCTTTGCTCCTCACATTTGGGGTCAGGTGGTCCAGGTCCAGACGGACAGCATCATGACCATGTACTGCCTCAACAAACAGGGTGGGACGCACTCCCTGCCATTGCGCAAGGAAGCTGTGTATGTGGACCCTCGTGCGCAGCCTGGGGGCCGATCTTCTAGCCATCCATGTGGCAGAGGCCTCCAACCACCTGGCAGACACTCTGTCATGTGGGCGAGGCATCTCACGAGTGGCCTCTCCACCCAGAGGAAGTACACAGTCTGTTTTCCCAGTGGGGCACCCCTCAGGTGGACCTGTTCGCCTCCAGGGAGAACGCAAAGCTGAGGCTGTTTTGTGCCCACCCCCCCCAAGCAGGGAACGCTGCAGTGGGATGCCTTCTCGAGGCCCTGGACCCCAGGCCTCTTTTATGCCTTCCCTCCACTTCCCTTGATTCACAAAGTGTTGCTCAAGACCAGGTGGGACAAGGCAAGGGTGATCCTGGTGGCTCCAGACTGGTCATGCCAATTCTGGCACCCCAATCTCCTCAGCCTCAGCAGCAGGCTCTTGAGGTGTCTTCCTCTCCGCCCAGACCTGCCCTCCATAAATCAGGGGAAGGTACTCCATCTGGACCTTCAATCCCTGCACCTGACAGCCTGGTTCCTGAGCAGCTTGCGTCCTAGGCTTTGGGTCTCTCTGAAGATGTCCTCACTGTTGTTAAGGCATCTCGGAAGGAGTCAACCAGGAATTGCTATGCCTTCAAATGGAAGATGTTCTTTATTTGGTGTAAGGGCAAGGTGTTGGACCCATGTCCTGTCCAGTGGCTAGCATTCTTGACTACCTGTGATCCCTCTCCGTTGGGTCTTCGGTCGATGACCCTTGATGTGCACCTGGCAGCCATCTCTGCTTACTGGATGTGGGCCAGTCAGCAGTCAGTGGCATAGCCTTTGACCACATTTCCCCTCCGGTGTGTGAACCACCACCACTTTGCAGTCTGTTGCTGATACTGGTAAAGCTCATGGACAAGACATTTGAACTGATGCACAGGTGTGACATGTCTCCCCTGTCGTGGAAGACTGCCTTCTTGGTGGCTGTCATGTCAGCCAGACGGATCAGCTAGCTCCATGCGCTTTCCGTGGAGTCTCTGTACTTGGTCTTCCACAGGGACAAGGTTGTCCTTCACCCCAACCAGAAGTTCCTCCCAAAGGTTGTGTCAGAGTTTCACCTTAACAAGGTGATTTATCTCCCAGTGTACTTCACCAATCACACCTCGGAGGTTGAGCACAGGCTCCATACTCTGGACCTGAGGCGAGCACTCAGTTATTACAAAGAGCACATGGCTGGAGTTCGGGGAAAGGTTCGCCAGCTGTTCATCACCTATGCTGAAGCCGCGCCTGACAGCCATGCGGATGATTGACAGATGGATTGTATCCTGCATTAATCTCTACTATAGGTTGGTGGGTAGGGAGCCTCGCTAAGGGCTCATTCCACCCGCCATACCACTGCCTCGGTGGCTGCTTCCAGGGACGTTTCAATCCAGGAAATCTGCAGGGCAGCTACCTGGAGGTCAGCATACACCTTCATTTCCAATTACCACATTGACTTTGAGTCTTGCCGGGATGCTGGTTTTGGTGCCTCAGTTCTCCAGTCTCTGTTTCCCAAGTAGGGAGTGTGCGCCTTGCCCCCTCCTCCTGGAGAAATGCTGGGAGTCTGCCAGAAAGTGTGGATAGAACATCATATCCACATCCCTAGAAAAAAACAGGTTACTCGCCTATAACAGTAGTTCTCGGAGTGGTATATAATGTTCATCCAAACTTTCTGGCAGTGCCTTTCCCTTTAAGACTTCACCAGAACATCTTCAAGCTGGCTCCTCCCACCCACCTGGGTGGTACTGCCCCCGGCTCCACCCCATGATGCCAGATCTTGCCCGCTGGAAGCAGTTGTGTGCGCCAAAGCCAGGGGAGATCGGGTAGGTCCGTGTGGATGAACATCATATATCACTCCTAGAACTACTGTTACAGGTTACAACCTGTTTTTCTTGGCCACCTGTGTGTGTACTTTCCTTCCTTCCTTTATTTTTTACCTTTCTCTCATTGAATCACTTTCTTTGATTTATTTAAATTAAAGGGCTGGCTTGACTGAGAGTGAACATGTCCCTTAGCAGTCGTCGTAGACAGTTGTTTCTTGCTTCCTGGTTCACAAACCGCAACAGTTAGTAAGGTAGTAAAAGAAATTATTTTTTGGCTGGCAGTAATGCAGTGTAGTTTTTATGTATGGATTGGTGCGGCTCGCTTTTGTGGGAGAGGACGAATTGGTGGTGGTGGGGGGATGGAGTCTGGAGGTAAATGGTCAGAGTCTCTTGAGGAGTGGGACAGCAAGCTGGACCTGCAAGGAGGAAACTGGTACAGAGTAAAACAAAATAAGATTTCAAAAGACTAAACATTTATGGTTTGAGCAGGAAGGGTGACCTTGCATCCCTCGAGTGGCAATTCTCTGGTTTCTCTGCTGGTGCCACCATGCTTGTGACTGTTTGTTAGGTATGGAAAATGATGAAATTGTTGACAGATTTTTACAGTACTGTGCCACTGCTCTCCCAGTTTCCTCGTATCCTAGCTGAGTGAGGAGCTGCAGCAGCGGCATGTATTGATTTCTACGTGTACTATGTTTTGCTTCGCACAGCTAGTGCTAGTTGTAAGGTTATGTCCTGATAAGGACTCTGCTGGAAAAGGCTTTCAGCCAGTCAGGATTCAGGAAATTTATTTGCCCATTTTATAAACAAAGTGAATGCTTGCTGTGGAACATGGTTGCTCCGATGGTGTCATCACGCTTTGACGTTGTGGACATTTTAAGCATCTATTGGAGTGTGGCATTTAAATAAAGGTGTCTGTTTATGTTTATGGGCATGTTTTACACCTGATGAAAGTGCATAAAATCTTGTTTTTGAAGCAAACAGAGCACATCACTCTGTAGGTAAGACTCTTACATGCAGTGTTATATTTTTGGTTTTCTTGATTCATTCACCTTGTTTGTGTGTCCTTTAAAGTGCCCACAGTGCAATTGGTATATACAGTGTCTGCAGAGTGCTTAAATTGAAATTTCAGAGTCTGGCATTTAAGAATAAACATTAAAAGCAGCAAGAACGAAAGTAGCGATAAACGGATCATTTCATGGTATCTAAATGCATTACTGTTTGCATCACAACAGTTCAGATATTGTTTGTACTCAGTCGATTTGTGGGACAGCCAAAAATGGCAGTGCTGTGATCATCCATTTGTGCCTTCAATTAGCTTAGCTGGGGATCTGCTGTCAAAAGAAATGCCTCCATTCGACAAACCTGAAAAGAATTCCGAAAACAAATAGTGTGTAGCAGAATACCAGATATTTCAGCTGACTCTGCTGTGCAGTGCAAAACTACAGTTGCTGCCATGGAGAAGACAAAGATAACCATAATAACGTAGGATATGCAGAGAAAGTGAGGTTGGCAAAAAGCATTCAGAGAGATTCTAGACAAGGCTGGTGGGACTGAATAAGATGTATGGATGTACTGGGGTAGTAGGCCAACAAGTGACAAAATTCAATGTGGATAAGTTTAAGGTCTTTCACTTGGGCCCAGAGAATTCAAGTCATGGGGGTCTATTTAAATAATAAACAACTAGCAGCCACAGAAAGGAAGGACGGAAAGGATTTTAGTTTTGTATTGAAGGGGGTGGGTGAGTAATAATGAGAGACTGGTAGTGAAGTGACTGTAGATGTGTAGTTGCAACCATTTCACACATCAGCACCCACACACAGTCTTGGAAAATTGCCTGAACTGGTTTTATGGGAAGGGTAATGTTGGCCATGGCACTGGGGAAAATCTACTACTGTTGCAGAAAGTGCTTTGGGTTCTTTTACTTCGACCAGGACAGCACCAAGGATGAGCAGACAGGACCTCTGTTTAACATCTCATCCAAAGGTCAGCACACCCCAACAGTACAGAAGCCTGTCCTAGTCCTGTACTTGGGTGCCAGCATTTATGCTGTGAGCCCATGTGTAAGTGTGGGACTAGAACCCACAACCTTCAGGGTCTGAGGCGGGTGTGTAACCAACTGAGCAGCACTGACACCTACTGTAGCACTGTTAAAGTATGCAAGATTGCCATAGCAAATGGGGGTAGTAAGCTGTAGATGTTGTGAATCAGTCTCATTCCATTCAAACTGCCATTAAAAAAACAAAAAAAAAAAAATCATTTTATTTTGGTGCTCTGTTTCATTTGTATAATCCGCCCCTTTTTTTCTCAGTGCTGCGACTCCCAACTGTGACATCATACCAGGAAAACAGCTATTAAAGGGATACTCAGTTTTTAGTTTGACAGATAAATCAGCTATGTACTGTACCCACAATGCCTCACTATGTAAATTAGTATACAGGGTATCATATTTCTGTGCTCACTGCACAAATAGGAGAGTACTTCTCTCAGTATAGAAGTCTTGTAGCTAGATACGATATGCACAATGCATTGTTGTGAAAATAAACATACAAAAGCTTATATTGTTGACACAACTACAGAAATATGAGACAGCATCTCACTAAGGAAATTGGAAAACAGGTTATTTTACCCAGTATGCCTTGCTATGGACATTTACATATTAGTGCTCACCACTGCCAACATATGGGACTGTACTTCTGAGTAAGACGCATTTAAGTCAACTTTATAAATTACCCAGAATTCCTTGTTGTATGTAAAACATTGACATCTCCCTGGTATGATGATATTCTGGGGGTGTGGCCGCACACAGAAAACTGGAGGATAAAATGCTGATAAAACATTAAAAAAAAAAAAAAAATTCTTTCACAAAACAAATTGTAGCTTCAACATCTGAGGCGTGTCTGGCAAAGACATACTGTGTGTAAAAGGCATTTGTGGAACCTTCAGCATTTCCTTTAATACATACTCTATCCCAGAGGGCTTTGCAGACCATGAAGAGTTGGCAGCAGTAAGTAGGCACGCACAGCTAGGTTAAGGAAAGGTTCCGGGAGAAATAGATACAGAGACAGAGAGAAATTAGCACAGGGAGGTTTCAGTTTTGGGTTTCCAGCCTGGGCGTTCAGGGTCACATCTCTGGGCTGTAACCACTAGAAAGACCTGTGAGACCTTATTGATGGGAAGCTGTAACTGTCATGGCAGTGTGCAGCAGCAGTGGGTAAGGCAAATCGAATACTGGGCTGCAGTGAAAGGGACATAACGCAGTGTGAAACTGATGTGATTGTGCCCCTTTCCTGGGCACTGGTAAGCCCACACTTGTGTAGATCTGGTCACTGCAGTATAAAAGGGGTATTGCAGCAATTGAGAGGGTGCATCAGAGAGCAACACAAAATGATTACGGGAATTGATGAGGCTATTTGTAACAGACAGGCTAAGTTTTTCTCTGGAAAAAAGGAGGATGAGGAGATATGTGTTTCTAAAATGTTAAAGAGGTTTGATCAAGTGCATCGGGGGGGGGGGGGGATGTTTCTGTGTTTTGTGGGAAGTAGGACCAGTGAGTATACCCCACGTTTAAGAGGGGATCGAATAGGGATTTGATGTTATGAAACGTTGCTAGTATGATAACCCTGAGATGTAGTGCTTTGGTAATTATGAATACTGCAGTGTGTTATGGCAGTCCTCTTTTATTTTGGTGAAAAAAAGGTCTCAAACGGTTGTTGTGGGGGTGAAAGGGGGCTCGGGTGCGGTGGGGCCCATCAGATACCAGGACTGGTAGAGGGTTCCAGTTGACTACCAAGGACAGGACATGTTCTTTAAATGGGACCAGGTACTGGGGGGACTAACAGTAATATTTATTTGTATAAAATGTCAAGAAAAAAAATCAAGAAACTTAATTGGCTGAGACATCACCTGACTGTGCATTAAATTCCTGACGTGCCGCATCTTGTTACCAGTGCAAAAAAGCCACATAACCTACAAAACCTGTGACTGTTTCCTGTATATATTTTGCCACTTAAAATCTGTTTAAACAAATTATGTATGTAAAAAAAGTTTCATTTTACATACAGTACAAAAGAGCAGCAAGCCATTTTGTAAGTGCAGTAAGCCGCTCTAAGGTGTACATTAAAGAATTTGAATGCACTTTCCAGAGGAGTAAGGACACTCAGCATTTTGCCTTGCGCCTCAGACCCCTGTGGTGTGCATTAAAACCTCTTAATGCACACCTTGTCTTGGCTTATTGCTTATGTTTATTTAAGGCCCAGGAGAGGGAGGGGGAGATCATTGGACTACTAGAGGTATTTATCTGTCTATACTAGGACCGGGTAAGGGAGTGAGGTGGGGGGGGTGGGGCACTGAACTACCAGGGCTATTTATTTGCCTACAGGAAATGGCACACACAAAGGAAGCACTTCACTACTGCATTGCTGTGTTATGGCAGTATAGCCTAGAGGTTAGAGCTACGAGCTGTAAATGAGCTTGATCTATCCAGCAGACAGACCTGGGTTTAATTCCCACAACCTCTACTTGCATACTGTGTGACTCTGAGCAAGTCACTTAACCTCCCCAGTGCTCCTGGGTCGCCCCTGAAAACAGGCACCTGTGCCTAGTGGGCCTTACCTGGTTACCAAAGAATAAAATTACAAATTTATAACTGCAGTATAAAGCGGAACAGTCAGTACTAAGAGCTTCACTCCCAGTTTGGGAGCTGGTCCCAAATTGTAATTGGTGAGCAAATCATTTTTTTTTTTTTTTGCTTAGTGTTCTCTGTAGTATAGTGGATTATATCAGACTAATTTTGCTTACTTCCAGGCTGACATTTTCTGTAACTACAAATCCCAGAATCCCCTGCAGCTGACATCAGAGTTGGGCTGCAGTAGTGAGAGAGTCAATAGCCTGCAGTACATGTTAGATTTTATATAAGCTCTGATGTTTTATTTGCTGGTCCCACTGCCCTCCCAGGGCTAAGTACAGTGGCAGAGGACTGTACTTAGCCCTGAGATACCAGCAGGACCAGAAAACATCTGATGGGAGCTTATAAAAGCTCTAACCTGCAGTTTACCACTGAACTCATTCCTTTTGCCCCTGAGATATATTTTGTTTTCATGCATTCATGGCATGTGTGTGTGGGTATGCCGGCACACACATCTGTTCAGGGCTTGTCTGGGTATACTTACATGGCATTTGTTGTATGTGTGGAAATCTATTTCCATTTTCTCCTGGTTTCCCTGACTTCATCCCACACACTTGTCATCTTTCAGTATGAATTTCCTATCCCTGTTTAAAACTTCAGTTTGGGAGGCAGTTCCTTGCATTTGGTGTTACTGTAATTAGTAAACGTTAAATTTAGTGATGTTAGCTTGAGCAGCCTGGTGAAGGGCAGGCTAATGTGCATTGTGCTACTGTGCTGATGACCAGGCCTTGGGAAGCTGACTGGGTAGCCAGGTAAGGGCTGGGGAGGCACTACCTCACTACAGCACTCCCAGCTGAGAAGGCTGGCATCGAGTCTACACCACCAGAGTGACACCCTCAGTGGAAGGCCTGGGACTTTGCTGCTCGGCATAGGGGTTGCTGTGTGTATGCAAGACCTGTTGGGGCACTGCTTGTCAAGTTGGAACAGGTAACCGGGGGTGGGGGGACTGAACCCAAATCTGGGCACACCTTTCTGGATCTCTGCTGGCAGTGACACACACACACACAGAAAAAAAAAAAAACAGCCAGGTGAGAAGCCTAGACTGAAATAGAAGCCATAGGGGCTTTGACTGATGTAGACATCAGGCTTGACACCGCATGGGACCATGCATAGTCCAAAATCTTAGACAAAACCTTACCTGAGAAAATAGACAACTTTTGCCTCGTACATTAAACTGAAGACCTTTTCCCCTTAGATATTACCCCATGAGTGAAGGACCCAGTTTTGCCTGGGTGGCCATTTTGTATCAAGTTTAAGAAAGCTTGCACATAAAAACGCGCTTCAGGTAGTAAAGAGTTTAAGAGAAGCCGCCAAGACTTTTAAGACCTCTAATGGGAGGTCAGGAGATTGAAACTTAACCTCTCGGGGGGCCACAGTGGCAGATGTGGGGACATTAGGTTTGGTTGCTGAATTACACAGAGATTAGGAAACCCCGAATAATTATGTTGCTCTAAATATGTCAATTTTAATGTTGCTGTTAACTGCTGTTACTTGATAATTATTGCCAAAGCTTCTAATGCTGTTTTGGAAAAGTCTGAACCCTTCCTTCTTTACTGATTTACAATGATTCTACATAAACATCTTGGAGTTCCATTCAGGCAAAACAACTATTTTTTATAAAAATTATGGATAGGATAGTCATCTAAAAATGTTGGATTCAAAAATGTGGTGTCTTTGGAGCCCCTGCTCTTCTGATTGTGAGTCTGCAAGCAAGGTGTGCTGGGATCCTTATTACGGGGTTACTGGAAGTTCAGATTGTACTGTCAGGTGCCCTGAATTACTGTTAGAAGGGTGCCAAATACAGTTTTTTCTGCCTCTCAAATAAACATATTTCCCACTGTGCCAGTAACTATTTAAAGGGACAGTAAACATTGCAGGGGCCACTCAAATTGTGAAAGCCCATGAAAATATGTTTTAAACAAGGCACTAGACGTCCTTGTGCGTGTCAGGGATCTTAAGATGGGACTATCTAATTAGTCTGTAAATCAAAACAAGGCAGCAGCCATTTTACAAGAGGAGGTGATGTCACTAAGGGGCAAGCTGCATGTTAATTATTGCTTGCCCCTCAGTGACATCACTGTTGGTCTCATGATTCAATGAAATGGCTGCTGCCTTGTTTTGATTTATAGATGATTTGAGTATTCCTAACTCAGGACTCCTGACACCTACAGGTAAGTCCAATACATTTTTGAAAGCTCTTTTTATGGGCTTTCACAATGTGAGTGAACCCTGCAATGTTTACTGTCCCTTTAAGCTGCATGTAGTGTTGTATATTACTGCTTGCCATTTTTGGATAGAGGATTGCTTGTTTCATCAGAGATCACGGTTATTGCTAGTAATAGCTCATTAACAGGATACCTGTCACACTTTTCTTCTTCAAAACAGGTTCTCCTTCACTATTTCCCCCAATACTTTATTAGCAGACTTGTTCATGCATTACACAGGCTATGAACAGTGTTAATCAGGATTGCAGTGTCTTGTTCAAACAGACCAAAACCAGCCCACAGTGTGACGCAGTTTCTTCAGAGTAAATGAAAGCCTAACATAGTTATGGAACAGGTAATGCAGGATTGGCTGCTGACAGCCTCTCCATTGTAACTTGTGCTGAATTTGTTCTGCTGCCATGGATGCAGACATGTAAAAGATCATTTCCTTGGACTAGGCATTTATTAGCTTCATGCATTGTTGTAATTAGAATAGACCTGAGTATAATTTGAATTCGGGATGTGGCAGTATATCATCATTGTTGTGTACTGTAGTACAATATGGCACATGCCATCAGGTTAAATACTTTTCTGAGCTCTGAGGTAGTCATAATTTATGATTTAAACAAGAAATTTCTGGTGCAGTCTCTATCGGCAGTGGCTCAATCTGCCCTCCTGTTAGGGTAAGGGGTGGAGGTATGACTGCAGTGCCACCCTCCTTCAGAAACAGAGGGGAAGATGAAGACAAAATGCAGCATCTAGGCTTGTACAGATATGGATAGGTCAGATAGTGTTAAATATCCATGGATGCGGAGTGGATACTACACTATAGTGGCTAAGATGGATCAGATAAGATTGGCTAATGTGCTGTGCAAATCTTCAGACATCCTGGCAGATAGGACAGATGAAGTGTACAGTGAAAAGTATAGCTGGTATTGCATCATAAAAAAAAAAGCCCATTCTCATTTTGTGTTGCTAAATAAACAAGATTTTATCACTACACACTGCAGTTCAGATTTAGCGCATGTACATGTACTGAGGCTTGACTCTTGAGAGTTTTTTTTTCTAGGGGTAGTGGTAGGTGGATAAGGTTGGGGGTGGGTGATGCCCACAGCAGCCAGTACTTTGGGTGACTTGACCTTCTGGATTTGTTTTTTGCCTGCCTCTCCAATTCCTTATTGTCTTCACTGAAATATGTGTTGCAGAATTGGTTGTCTGTTTCGTTGCTCTAGGCAGATGAGTCCACCAGCATAATATCCCACTGGTTGTTTTAGTCACTGCCCAGTGATAAGCTTACACTGGTAGAGAAGCCAAGTCATGAGTCAAGGCAGGCGATTCACTGGTGGGAGAGAGACAAGAGAAAGGCAGCAGCAAACTGGGAAAATTATGGTAAAAACAGTCCTCAGCAAAGCAATTACAAAAATAAAGTTTGTGTTTGTGTTCTGTGTTGTGTGGATATTGTGTAACTTCCGTAGCACACCTCAAGTTAGAATATTTTTTGTACAGTATCACTATGAATGGTGTCAAAGGTGATGCAAGTTACGTAAGCAATAACCCATGGCAGGGTGTGCGGTTATTGGGGATTAATCAACACTTCGGGTGTGTTGTGAGGCACGAGGCCGCAGGCCGAGTGTCCTCATAGCACCTGGGGTTTTGATTAATCCCCAATAACCGCTCGCCCTGGAGTGGGTTATTGCGCTTATAACATGATCCAAATTTGGAGACAAATGGACAAAACCTGTTGTAATAAGAGAAAAAACACGTGGGAACTATTTAGTGTTCTTCCACTATTTTTGGCCGTGGAACCACAGTTTTCTGTGTTCTGCCACGGTTAAAATGGTTCACAACAGAACACTGTGGTGAACAGGCCACAGACTGTAGAATCAAGGAGCAACTGCAACTTTTTCTTGTACTGATAACACAGTGCTGTATTGCTCTGTGTGCTGACACTGTACTCTGTGACTTTACATATGAACCCCTAAACTAAGCAAGTACATGGCAAACCTTCTACACTGACTCTCTCTTCCTTCACAGTTCATCCCTATTATCTGTGTCTCCTACATTTGCAATTACTGACAGAGAAAAAAATAGCAACACATGCAGCGATCGTCAGTGCCGCTTCCTGCTAAACCGGTAATTACTATTGTCTGTCTCGCCTGTGAATCTATCTCTCTCTCTCTCTGTCCATAGTGTCACCACTCATATAGAATTTGGATTACTCACAGTGGTGCAGTTAGTTGTTCGCTCACAGAAAAGGTCAGAAACATAGAAACATAAAATTTGACAGCAGATAAGGACCGCGTGGCCCACCTAGTCTGCCCATTTTCCTACCTAACAGATAAGCTGTAGATCCTAGTTAACCAACCGCTTCCTTCCTCCTACCCCCCACTAGGACTGCCTTATGTCCATCCCATGCATTCTTGAATTCCCCCACTGTTCTTGACTCCACGACCTCCTCAGGGAGGCTGTTCCATGCATCCACAACCCTCTCCATGAAAAAATACTTCCTCACATTACCTCTGAGCCATCCCTTCTCTATCTTCAAATTGTGCCCCCTTGTTCTTGCACATCTTTTTTCTGAAAGATGCTACCCTCTTGGACTTTGTTGATTCCCTTGAGGTGCTTGAATGTTTCTATCATGTCCCCTCTCTCCCTTCTTTCCTCAAGGGTATACATATTAAGCTCCTTTAGTCTTTCTTCGTATGTCTTCTGGTGCAGACCCTGCACCATTTTGGTTGCCCTCCTCTGGACAGTCTCCACTCTGTCTGTCTTTGCGTAGATGGGGTCTCCAGAACTGCACACAGTAGTCCAGATGGGGTCTCACCAACTGTCTGTACAGAGGGATAACAACTTCCTGTTTTCTACTATTGATGCCTCTCCCTATGCATCCCAGTATCCCCCCCAGCCTTCCTTGCTCTTCTCACATTGCTTGCCCACCTTTTGGTCATCTGATATAATTACCCCCGGGCCCCTTTCCATTTTTACTGTTGTCAGTATCTCACCCCCCATTGTGTACTCTTCCCCTGGGTTTTGGTTTCCCAGGTGCATTACCTTGCACTTCTTTGCATTGAATCTGAGCTGCCATACATTTGACCATTCCTCCAACCTTACCAAGTCCCTTCTCATCCTTTCCACTCCATCTTTTGTATCAGCCCTGTTGCAGATCTTTGTGTTGTCTGCAAAGAGACATACTTTCCCTTCCAGTTTCTCTGTAATGTCACTTATAAAGACATTAAAAAGGATCGGTCCCAGTGCTGAACTCTGCGGTACCCTGCTAGTACCCCTCCTTTCTTCACTGTGGACTCCATTTACTACTACCCTTTGCGTCCTGTTGTCTAGCCAATTTTTTTTATCCAGGCTACCACCTTTGGAGCCACTCCAAGGCTGGCTAACTTGTGTATTAATCTTTTGTGTGGGACTGTATCAAATGCCTTGCTAAAATCTTGGTAGGCCATGTCCACAGCCCCTCCCTGGTCTACTACTTTGGTCACCCAATCAAAGAAATCCATTAGATTCGTCTGACACGACCTTCCCATCGTGAATCCATGCTGCCTTGGGCCCTGTGCCCCACTGGCCTTTAGGTACTCAACAGTTCTTTCCTTCAGAAGTGATGCCATCATTTTCCCTACCACTGAGGTCAAACTAACTGGTCTGTAGTTTCCTGCTTCTGTCCTGCTCCCACTTTTGTGAAGAGGAATTCATCCGCCCTCCTCCAGTCCTCTGGTACCACCCCAACCTCCCATGATTTGTTAGAGAGTAGTCAGCGGTGTCACTAGTTCTACCCTTAGTTCTTTTAGAATTCTTGGGTGAATCCCATCAGGCCCCATTGCTTTATCCACCTTCAATTTTATTAGTTCTTTCAGAACCCTTTCTTCTGTAAATGGACTGATATCAACCCCCATCTTCAGAGTGTTCCTCTTGTTTGGTTTAGGTACCTCCCCCTCCTCTTCCTTTGTGAATACTGAGCAGAAATATTAGTTCAGTATCCCTGCTTTTTCACTGTCCCCCTCTGCCCACATTCCCTTCCCTTTATTATGCCTCAGTATCCCTCCTTTGGTCTTTCTTCACTCCCTAATGTACCTATAGAAGGTCTTATCCCTCTTCTTAACAGAGTTGGCTATCCTTTCCTCAGTTTGGACCTTTGCTATTCTGACTACCTTCCTGCCTCTTTCTGCTTTAACTGATAAAGTTCTCTGTCCTGCTCCTTCTGTGTTTCCTTATTTCCTGAATGCTATCCTTTTCTCCTTAACCTTCCCTGCCACCTCTTTTGAGAACCATAGCGTTTTTTTCCCTCATTGTGTTTTGTTGATTTGCTTTATACAAAGGCCCGTTGCCTCTGTGATGGCTGTTTTGATTATTCCCTATTGTTCCTCCACCCCTCCTTCTTGCCTGTTTGCTAGTGCTTTTCTGAGGCGCACTGTCATTTTCCCAAAGTCAGCTCTCCTAAAGTCCAATACTCTTGCTTTTGTATGGCTTGATTGTATGGCGGTGTTTATCGAGAACCACACTGTTTGGTGGTTGCTTGTTCCCAAATGGCTACCCACTTCTAAATCTGAGATTCTTTCTCCGTCCCCATTTGGGAGTACCAGGTCTAAGATTGCTCCCTCCCGAGTGGGTTCCAATACTAGCTGTCTGAGGCATGCCCCTTGTAGGGCATCAAGAATGACCCTGCTCTTGGATGTGCCTGGAACAAAGGTGCTTCAGTTAATATCTGGAAAGGAGCAGGAACGTCGCCGACATGACTGACGAATTTGGAGGGGGGTATAGTAATACAGAGGATGCATTTCTTTCATACAAAAATATATCCTGTGCTCCCTTGCTGCTGTGCTACGAGCTAGCACAGAATCATTATTTCAGGCTGGTAATGCACATGCTGTACTCGTGTAACCCCTAGGTGGCGCTATCCCAAGGGCTGCTACCCCTGCCTGTTTGGCTAGTTGCAGGTTAAAGGAAAACTCCATGTTAAAATCAGAAAAAGATATGTAGTAGTCTTTTTTACTGTGTTCTAACAGGTTCCCAGCATTTTCTTTACCTCTGGCTGTGAGAGATGTTTTTTCTAACTTTTCCTAACTGTTTTATTGCTCTTGGAGGTTGCCATTCTGGTTTCTTTTATGGCCTCTAGTCTTCCCAGAGTGTCCTTTGGTGTGATGTCTAATTGCCCCTGCAGTAAGCCAGTGTCTTGTTACAGGGTCTGTCATAGCCAGGGCCCCTACTTTTCTGCGGCACAGTGGGACCAAGTTCTGCGGCAAGACTACCAGTTGCCGCAGAACTTCTGCGGCAGTGGTTTGTAATTTCTGCGGAAGTTCTGCGGCACTAACAAACTACCACATCACAGTGTCAGCTTGTCATCCTGACTTCACTTTCATGGCAGTGGTTATAGCAATCAGGATGGTGGAAAGCACAGTAACACTAGTTCAAAAATAACAGGCTTATAAAAATTATTTTATGCCTAGAAAGCAAAACAAATGCCTCTTCCTTAAGGTCCTAGCCTGTTGCATAAATGACATATGCAGAGAGGATCTTATGTGATAAATAAGGTATTTCTATATGCATGCTATCTATCCCACTAATGGGGTTTCCACTGTCTATCACTTATATATTTGTATGTGCCTTCTACACCACTCATGAGGTACCCACTGTGCATCACTTGTATATTCATATGCAATCTGTAACATACATACAAACATGCGTGTGTGTGTGTGGTGAGAGAGACAGAGATACTGTGTGTGTGTGTGTGTGTGTGTGTGTGTGTGTATGTATGTGTATATATATATATATATATATACATTTTTTTTTTTTTTAAATTTCCATGAACTTGCATCCTCATTCATACAGGTCCCATTGGAAATGTAATAGAGGAGTTATTGCAAAACTCATTTTTCATGTCAACCTGCTTTCCCTGGCACACTGCATAACACCATCAGGCTATGCCATGCATGTGAACTGATAGTGAGATACTGCTCTCCAGCCCATCACAATGTGTCCACCATGTGACAGAACACTGCACCATACCTTCCCAGGCTCCGAGCAGTGATGTGTTCCACCAATCCTTGTGCTGCCCAGCCAGCTCCCTGAGCTGATCTCTGAATTTGAGTTGCCGGCATGGAAACACAGCATGCTACCCTCTGGCCCAACAGCTGTCCCTGCACACAACATTTCTCAATAACTTTTAGGTGATTCTATCAACCAATGACAATATGTAATCAATAACCCTGGCAAAAATGCGTATAGTGCAATTATTATTTAACAAATCTATTCTTTCAACAGGTCGAAACATTATTATATTTCACTTTTCTGGGCACAATTACTCTATTTGTCTTAAAACTTTACACAGTTAAATTCATTTTACCAGTTATTCATTTCAGATAACATCTCTATACCTTAAAGGCACAAATAGGTTTGCACAAAGTGAGGTATGGACATAACAGTTCTGTGCTATTGACAAGGTTTTGTTTAAGTTGGCCCTAGTGCAACAATGTAAGACTGAAAATTGTATTAGGCTGTAATGCAGGTTGAGCAAATATCACCATGCATGATGTGCTGTGCCACCGTCTCTGGCAGTGGGAGCTGTGGTAGATAAGTGACTGTTCATTCCTGCTGCAGATTGCAGCCATTTCATTAGCTAATGTATGATGTTATAGTAACGATAACATCACATTCAGAGCATATAGGGGGTTTAGGATGTAAAAAGAGAGGAAGGGAACCAGATTCTATGGAAAAACAGAAATATTAATAAAAAAGCAACAAAAAGAGTGAATTCGCGGCACCACAGAAGTTCTGCAGTAGATTGCAAGTTTGCACAAAATCTCTGCGGCCGCAGAATTCTAGGGGTCTTGGTCATAGCTCAGCCACAGAGAAAATACTTCTTCCAGAGAAGACAAACTGCTAGATTTTGGTTGAGTGTAATCATTATTATTTTTTGATATCAGTACCTTGTCATGCTATGCTCTGCTGTGTGTGTGTGTGTGTGTGTGTGTGTGTGTGTGTGTGTGTGAGAATCATGTCACTGTTTACTCTATTCCTCTCAGTCACTTTCAGTTTTTGCACCAGTACTAAGTAGCAACAATTGAATATCACCTTATAGGTTGTAACATAGCATGACAAGGTACTAATATAAAAAAATAATAATGATTACAGTACCCAAAATGTAGCAATGTGACTTCTTCTTTGAAAGAAGTATTATCTTTGTGGCTGAGCTGTGACAGACCCTCCTAAATCTAGGGGCATTGCTACATCACTGTCACATGAACCAGGGTGCATCGTAGGAGAAAGAAAGCCAATAAACCTATTTGTGATGGAGATCCCCAGGGGGTCGTAAAACTACCATACAGCTAGCGGGCTAATTTAGGAAAAACTCCTAATAGCAGACAGAGGGAAGGACACACTAGGACTTAACATACATATCAAAACACTCTACATAACATATGTTTTTGCACATTCTGGGTGGACTTCTCCTTTAAGGGGCCTGGGTACTGAAACGGGTGCCTCCACCCGGAGGTCAGGGTTGTTAGTGGTCAAGCTAACCTGGGCACAGCCCTCCGGCACATTGTAACCCCCCTCTTTCCCTTCTAGTGGCCTGAACAATATACAATAATCACTTTCACGATGACCCTTATTCACCATGCAATTACCTACATTGTTTGCACTTACCACCAGGGCTGGTTCCTCTAGCTTGACCCTGGGGACCCCCTGTAAAACAAGGTTATGCGCAGGAAATAGCAACAGATCAGTACTTTTGGCATAAATTGGAACCACAGTTTGGTCAAATGCAAAAAAAAAAAAAAAGTTAGATCTGATTTATTCAGGGGACTTGAACAAGGAAGGGGCGTAATCAGGTTGATTTGTTTAAAGGCTATATCAGTCAGACAGTTATGCATGCACTTCAGAGTCCCTACACAATCACGCACTCTGGGTACCCAAGTAGGAAAACGGTGGGCAGGCCGGCGTCTCAGCTGGTTGGGGCCCTATGATGGAAGAAAGCAACATGCACAACACACAGTATTTGTAATCCAGAGCCAGAGGGCTCAGTTCGTGACAGAAAAGACAACAAGGCAATCAGATGACAACACTTTAGATTTAGCTGTTGTTGCAGGGAGCTACCCTGATGGTTACTTACGATACCCAGTACAGGACACAGGCAGGCCAAAACTCAGCCGTTTCACAGTTCTCCCATGCGAATCCACACAGGACTTGCTGCTTGACTATCTCGAGCTGTTACTCCTTCACTTCCCAACTCAAATCTGAACTGAAACTGCAGGCAGTCTGGGACTTTCCCCAAGATCCAAAAGGTTCTGTTGGCTGATCTGTCTGTCACAACAAGGGCTCCCCCTCCAAGTTCATTTAGGCGCCAAAAGCCCAAAACTAAAATTCCTACAGAATTTTGCTCCCACAAAGCCCCTGGGGGCAGGCTCCATTTTAAAGTCCCCAAAGGTACTGATTGGCCCATTTTGGCAGTTCAGGACCAAGATGGTAGAGATAAATAGAAATGTCCATGCTGTAAAGAAGACTAGACAAACTACAATATCATTATCATTCTAATAAATCAGGAAATGGTTACATCTTCTAACAGAGCTCCCTCTGCACAGTTAGCGATGGCAGAACGGAGCGATTATCTGGCAGCCCGGGCGGGACTCGAGCATAGAAACACTCAGCCCCCCTCCCAGGTTAAATATAACTGCAATCCAGGCAGCTCTTAAAGAGACAGTACACAAAGGCTATACAGGTACTTTCTGGCAATACATTTAAACTGCTAAAACGCAGGACACCAGCCTGGCAGTGAGCATTTAGACAAGTTCAAGGAAGACTTTTTGGGAACCCCCATTTGTAGGGGGTTACACCCTTTCCTGCCTGGATAAAACTTGGCGTCCGCGTCAAGTCTGTACCATCACACTATTGAAAATGCAATATAACGAGACATATGACATTAGCATGCTGTGCAAATACTATCTAATGCATCAGTTAACATAACTTGTCACATTACTATACATTACAATGTGCTTCACAATACTATATCCATACTGACAATACTTAATGCATGTTTCATACAGGTGATACTGATTCCATTATAATTGACATACTTTAAACATTACAATACTGATTCATGTTGTAACTTCTTCACAGCAAACAATGTAGGAGGGGCCCTTCCCTATCCGCTAACTTGGGGCTGGATGGGGCAGGGGCACCATACTGAGAAGGAAGAACAATCAACCTGGAATTGGCCCTTAAGCTCAATTTGGGTAGTGAGCTCTGAGAAATATAAACACCTTTGTGAACCACATTGAGAGGCAAATCCACTGGCCTCCCAGGAGAACCATAACTGAAGCGCAGTAGTGGCTTGACAGCTCGGCCAGTCTTTCTTGGGGGGGAACAGCCACAGTCTTGGTACTTTCAGCATAGTCGTGGAGCTGTTGTCATTCATGAGGGGTGCCTCTACACGGATGGCAATGTCAAAACTGGGAGCACTGTCAGCTCTTTGCTCTGTATGCTCTGTTTCCACAACACTTGGCTCATTTTGAGAAGATTTTGGCACAGTTAGGCTTTGTGGCACTGAAGGGGGTCTGTGAACACTCTCATATTGTTCTTCAAGTTCTGTTGGGTCACCAGAGAGACTCAGACCATCAGCCCCTTCTTCAGGCAAGTCGCACAGTTCCACAAAACACAGGGAGTCCGCAGCCTCAGACGTGATACTTCGCACTTCACTTTCAGGAAACACGGGCTCCAAGGACGAAGCTGGGGGGGTTAGGCAGTCCAGAAGTCCCAGCTTCATCCCCGTGATTCAGCATAGGATTTCCTCGAAACAACTGACTCAGTTCATATGAGGGATAATAGGCATTACCATAGTCACTTTCATCAGAGGTGGATTGACAGTCACCATCATTCGAGGCCTGCCGGGAAAAGGGCTCCGAATCTTAAACAGCGGAAGCAGATGGATTCTGTCTCCTCCTTGCTGTAGCGTGAGTCATCGGCCCAGGGGAATCGATTTCTGATGGTTCAGCCTCAATTATAACTTGGCTGATAGGCAGCAAGTGGTTACAGTGCATGGTCTTGACAGCTTCAGCGTCATTCTCTGGGTGTACCTTGTACACTGGTAGATCTTCCAACTTTCCAACTACTACATGAGGAAGATGGAGCCACCTATCAGCAATTTTGTGCTTTCCATGTAGTCCCAAATTGCATAACACACGGTCTCTGGGCCGTAGCTCTTGAGCCTTTACTTTCTTATCATGCCTCTCTTTGTTGGTGAGATTTCTCTTAGCGGCCATTGTCTGGGCCAGTTGATACGCATGGTTCAATTGAGCTTTCAGTTTCTGTACATACTGCAGGTAGTTTTCGACCTGGACCCCGTCTGGAGAGACCTCAAAGCAGACATCAACTGGCAGTGGGCCTCCCTCCCGAATATGAGACAGTAGGGGGAGAACCCAGTAGCGTCACTTTTGGTGCAATTGTATGCGTGTACCAAGGTGCTAATCTGCTGGCTCAATCTATGCTTGTCTTTTGGATGGAGGGTGCCCAGCATGTCTAGAAGGGTGCGGTTAAAACATTCTAGTTGAGGGTCCCCCTGCAGGTGATAGGGGGTGGTTCTTGACTTCCGCACCCCCAACAGAGAGAAAATTTCTATGATTAGTCTGCTTTCAAAGTCTCTGCCTTGGTCAGAGTGGATCCACTGGGGGGCACCATAGTGGACGAAGAATTTTTCCACTAGCACCTTGGCCACGGTAGGGGCCTTTTCATGTTTAGTTGGAAAGCTTGTGCATACCGTGTGAAATGATCCGTAACCACTAACACAGTGCCACTATTTTGTCGATCAGGTTTTAAGCAAAAAATCTATGCAGACCAGTTCCATGGGGGCGCTGGCAATGATATTGACAAGGGGGGGCAGCCCGCTGAGGCAGGGCTTTTCTTTGGGGTCAGTGACTACAGGTCTTTACATGGTGCTCAATATTGGCCCCCATCTTGGGCCAGTAGAGTCGAGATCGTACCAGGTCGAGAGTCCTGTTGATACCAAGGTGCCCCATGTGATCGTGGAGGGACTTGAGTACCAAGTCTTTAAAGGCCGTGGGCAGGACCAGTTGTTGCTTGTCTATTTGACCACTACAGTCCACTGTCTCTCTCTATAACAACTGATTGAGTAACTTCAACCGGGGGCCTTCTTTAAACAATAGGGCAGTTCGCAAGTCAGGGGAACGCAACTTAGACACATCTTTCACCGCCCGCAGGGCATCAAGTGTGGGTTGAATCATAGGATCTTGGGATTGAGCCCACTAAATACTGTCATTTTCAAGTTGAGGTAGTGCACTAATATCTAGAGTAGAGAAATGGCAATAGGCAGCCGGTATGCAGGTATCAGGAGGGCCCAAGCAACCTACTAGACAGTCCACTGTGTCCGCAGACATCTGTTCATCTCTGTCAAACTTTTGGCACAGTGCTCGGACGTCGGGTTCAGACAGCCTGACCCAATCACTCTTGGAAGTGGACCTTTGTAACAGGGCGTCCCCATCAATATGGTTCAGTCCTGGTCTGTATTTGACAGCATAATCATAGGTTGATAAGGCAGAAAGCCACCGGTGCCCAGTGGCGTCTAACTTAGCTGATGTCTGTACATAGGTTAACGGGTTATTGTTGGTCTTCACCAGTATATTTGCCCCATAGAGGCACTCATGAAGCTGGTCAACTATGGCCCATTTTAGGGCAAGGAACTCCTGCTTGTGCACAGGATAGTTTCGCTCTGACGGGGTCAAGCTCCTGCTGGCAAACGCTACTGGTATCGATCCATCCTCATGATCTTGATATAGCAAAGCTCCTAGACCCTGCAGACTAGAGTCCATATGCAGCACATAGGGTTTTGTAGGGTCAGCGTAGGTGAGGATGGGGGCGTGGGTGAGCTGGCATATGTCTTAGTGGAAGGCTGCTTCACATTCGGGTGTCCAGCGGGGCCTAAAAGGTTCACCTGTTCGGAAGTACAATTTCTCAGATTCTTTGACGGACCCTTTTTTGTATTGATGGTTGGTAGGGGAGTAACCCTGGGTAAGACTCAGGAGTGGGTGAATCACCTTGGACTAGTCTTTTATGAACCTGCGGTAGTAACCACAGAACCCCAGAAAACTTTGTAGTTCTTTCAGGTTATGGGGCTGTGGCCAAGTAGTCCGTGACTCAACCGTACTGGGATCGGTCTCTATCCCTTCTGCAGATACTTTGTGCCCCACATACTTTACAGAGGTTTGAAAAAAATGGCACTTGTTGATGGACAGCTTGAGGCCGAAGTCTTCCAATCGGTCCAGAACTTTAAGCAGTTGGGTCTCATGCTCCTCCAATGTGTATCCGAACACAATGACATCATCTAGGTACACTAGACATTCCAGCAAGTTCATATCTCCCACCGCACGTTCCATCAGTTGCTGAAAGGTGGCTGGGGTGCCTACAATCACCTGTGGCACTCTCAGAAATTCGTGGAACCCCAAAGGACAGATGATGGCTGTTTTATCACGGTCCTCAAGGGCCATCAGAATCTGGTAATATCCGCTGCGAAGATCCAATACCGAGAACTGTTTGCTCCCATTCAAGCAATCCAGGGCATCTTGTATATGGAACATGGTGTATTGATCTGGGATGTTCCGCCGGTTCAGGATTCGATAAGCAACACACATCCTCACAGACCCATTCTTCTTATGCACAACCACAATTGGAGAGGCATATGGGCTCCTTTATTCTTGAATCACGCCAGCAGTGAGCATTTCTTGCAGGTATCTCCTCACATCATCTCTGTCTGCTGGGGCGAGGCATCGGGATCTCTCTCGAAATGGCCGGTCATCATGCAGGAGGTATATGTGATGCTCTGCACTCTGGACACACCCATGTCTCATTCTTTTAATGAAAACACTTTGTCTTTCTGATCGAGTTTCTTGCTAATTCTAGCCTTCCATTGAGCTGGCAGTGGGGAATCACCAAAGTCAAATAAGTCCGGGGTCACTCTCTCCTTTTCCCCAGAGTATCTGTTGCTGGGCAATATGGCAGTGTCTGCACAGTGTACTGTAGCTAGGGTGCACCCTGTGTTCACCTGGATCTCCCGATCTGACACATTCTGAATCTGAACCATCACTCGTCGTGTATAGGCGTGGGCACGGGCAGGCAAGATGCTCGGTTTGACCAACAATCCGTCTGGCAACTTTCCGTCGCCTGGTGCATCCAACATTAATATTTTGTTCTAGACATCTTTCCGGAGGTGAACCTCCCCGTGAATGGTACACTGGGCATTGGGTTCCAGTACCAGAGATTCAGGATCCTTCTTCCACACGATCCCCACAGTTCATCCCAGTCTACTTCCTTGGGTTTCCATTGCAAATCATAAACCCTTTTGATCAGAGCTGGAATTCTTAGGGCCTGCCCAGTCCATTGCCCTTGTTTCTCGTGACAGAGTTGTGCCAGTCTCCCAAACATGTGGGCGTTTGTCCCAATTAACAGAGGAACCCCATCATACAGTCTGGTAGGGGGACACACTAAGGCAAGTGTCTTGACTTGTTCATCTACTCCAGCCACTGAGGTAGGGAAAGACAGCCAGATCCGAATATATCCTGAATATGGATAAGACTTCTCACTCAACCCCCACACTTGTAAACCTTCCAAGGGTTGTAGGGGCACATCCGGCAGATGCTTTTGATACCAGTCCTGGAACACTATGGTCACTTGAGACCCACTGTCAAGCATGACCCGGGTGATACACTGTTCACCTTCACTGTAGTCTCCATTGAGGGACCCACCACCTCAGACCACTCTGGCGATGCAGACTTGGATGTCGACTTGGCTGTGGCCTTAGACGAATATCTCTTCCGAGCGGCTTCACCTTGTGGCCGGTTATTGCTCCGTCGCAGCCAGGCTAGTAGCCTAATAGCAACCTTTCTCAAGTTCTCCGGTGAGCGACAGGTGAGTCGGATGTGCCCATTCTCCCTGCAGTGGTAGCAAAAATCGGGTTCTCTAGCGTCTCTGAGTGGTTGCGGGCCGTCCCCCTGCTTTGGTACATCAGGGACACCTTGCGGCTCTTCTTTGACTTGTGACTTGCGTTCTAGATCCTCTGGACTTCCCCCAAGTTTGGGGCTTTGTGTGGCTCATAGTAGGTCCCCCCACCAGGGCTCTCAATTCTTGTACTTTTTCCAGTAGGTTACCCTCAGTCTGGGTTTCTGAGGAGACGACATGCACCCCCACTCCAGTAGGTGGGGTCTTACTCTTTAACTCAGGAAGTGCCTGGTAGAGGTTAGTATCTCTGGCTGCCTTGTCGGCCTGTTGACTAACTCTCACCTGTGTCAATTCTTTAGTTCTCATCTGCTGCACCTCAGTCTTGTCACTTCTCTCAGGGGTCGGGCAGGTACGAGCAACCGCAGCATAGGGCTCCCATCCCTCTTCATCATTCTGTGCTTCACGAATCTCTTTCATGAGGTGACAGTACTCAGGAGGATTAGCATTCCTATCGTGCACCTTAAGTTTTAGCATCATCACACTAGAGTACCTGGCTCACTTGAGAATATGATCCAACCGGACCCAATTCAGTTCACTTGCAGGCACCCCTCCTTTTCTGTGCGCCCTCTGCAGAGCCCTCTCAATTCTGGTAACAAACATAGATGTCTTCTCATTCTTCCATTGCTTGGCAGGTTTGAATTTCCACAGTAAATTGTTCCCCCGATTCAGTGCTTCCAAAAAACCCCTCCAATGCGGAGAGGTATTCAGCCGCAGTAGCCTCCAGGCTAGTGGCTTGTAGGAAGCGAATGGCCTCCAGTTCAGGGCCACTGAAACTTTCCCTGAGTCTTTTTCTTTACCCCTTCCCCCACCAGAGCCCTGCCACTCTTGGACCAGTGGGTTAGCACAGTCCATCCACATTTCCAGGTCATCCTCCCCTACGGGCACTGGTACTGTACCTTAAAAAAAAAAAAAAGGTCTAAGTCTACGGTACGAATCCAGGTGCACCGATGGAATTACTATGGGGAGGTGACCACAGGGGAGACCTAGGGGAGGCAGGAGATGCTGTCAGGGACTGCAATGGCGTGGGTTCTTCAGAAAGGTCTAGCACCTTCACTAAGTCCTGGCGGTTCGCCCCTCAGAAACTAACAAATTAAGCAGCTTGTCTTTGAACCCCTCTATGCTGGGGGACCCTCCTGGGGTAGCTGGATCACTGTGCAGTTGGATGACCCTCCACTCCTTCTGGGACCCTTCTGACAGAATCATGGGGGGCTAATTTCTCTGGATCTATAGGGGAGCTGCAGGAGAGGAGGACCACCATGGTCTGGTCAAACAGGTCCAAATCCCTTCCCTTCACGTCAGCCTTCCCCAAACACTTAACTTGCTCAACAATCTCTACAATAACAGCATTAGTGGTCCCTAGCGGGACATCCATTAACAGGAGGGCCTGTTGGGGGTCTACCTCCTGTGCCTCGCTCCACCTCATCATTCGGTGCACTAATAGATTGTTGGGGGCAATCTTGAGTTTCGGCATAGCAGGCTCCTCCATTTTGTCAGCAGTTCTAAACATGCTGGGGTGATTCCCACTTCTGGCCACTAAAAGGCAGAACATCCCAGCGGTGAGCCTCCAGGATGTAACCCCAAGGTGGTGCTATCCCAAGGGCTACTGTCCCCGCCTGCTTGTCTAGTTGCAGGTTAAGGGGCCTGGGTACTAAAACAGGTGCCGCTGCCTGGAGGTCAGGGTTGTTGGTGGTCAAGCTAACCTCTCTGCACAGCCCTCTGGGACACTGTAACCCCCCTCTTTCCCTTCTAGCGGCCTGAACAATATACAATAATCACTTTCACAATGACCCTTATTCACCATGCAATTACCCACACTGTTTGCACTTACCACCAGGGCTGGTTCCTCTAGCTCGACCCTGGGGACCCCCTGTAAAACAAGGTTATGCACAGCAAATAGCAACAGAACAGTACTTTTGGCACAAACTGGAACCACGGTCAGGTTAAATGCAAAAAGAGTTGCATCTGATTTATTCAGGGAACTTGAACAAGGGAGGGGTGTAATCAGGTTGATTTGCTTAAAAGCTATATCAATCGGACAGTTATGTATGCACTTCAGAGTCCCTACACAATCACACACTCTGGGTACCCAGGTGGGAAAACGGTGGGCTAGCCAGGAACGTTGCCCAGGATAGGCTGGCGTCTCAGCTGGTTGGGGCCCTGTGATGAAGAAAGCAACATGCGCAACACACAGTATTTGTAATCTGCAGCCAGAGGGCTCAGTTCGTGACAGAAAAGACAGCAAAGCAATCAGATGACAACACTTTAGATTTAGCTGTTGTTGCAGGGAGCTACTCTGATGGTTACTCACGATACCCAGTACAGGACACAGGCAGGCAAAACTCAGCTGTTTCATAGTTCTCCAACGCGAATCCATGCAGGACTTGCTGTTCAACTGTCTTGAGCTGTTACTCCTTCACTTCCCAACTCAGATCTGAACTGAAACTGCAAGCAGTCTGGGACTTTCCCCAAGATCCAAAAGGTTCGATTGGCTAATCTGTCTGTCAGTCACAACAAGGGCTCCTCCTCCAGGTTCATTTAGGTCCCAAAAGCCCAAAACTACAATTCCTACAGAATTTTGCTCCCACAAAACCCCTGGGGACAGCCTGCATTTTAAAGTCCCCAAAGGTACTGATTGGCCCATTTCGGCAGTTCAGGACCAAGATGGTGGAGATAAACAGAAATGTCCATGCTGCAAAAAAGGCATGTTAGACAAACTACAATGTCATTATCATTCTAATAAATAATCAGCAAACAGTTGCGTCTTCTAACAGAGCTCCCTCTGCGCAGTTAGCGATGGCAGAACGGAGCGATTATCTGGCAGCCTGGGTGGGACTCGAGCATAAAAACACTCAGCAACCCCCCCCCCCGGTTAAATACATATAACTGCAATCCAGGCAGCTCTTAGAGAGACAGCCCACAAAGGCTATACAGGCACACTCTGGCAGTACATTTAAACTACTAAAATGCAGGACACCAACCTGGCAGTGAGCATTTAGGCAAGCTCAAGGAAGACTTTTTGGGAACCCCCCCTTTTGTAGGGGGGTTACACCCGTAAGGGGAAACGGCTGTTGGGATGATGAAGCTGTTGAAGCCAGTCACGAACACATGATGCACCTCATAGTCAGCTGGTCAGCACACATGGCGAACAAGTTCGGGAACTCTGAAAATTGCAGATGATGCACGCGCAAATGTTTTAGCAGTTACTTGCTCTCTTACTACTGGCATATATAGTGTGGCTAGGAGTTTTGAGGTCCATCAGGTGGGTGGGGAGTCTTGCTTGGGTGCAGAAACAATGGCTGCATTTCACAGTTATTCACAGCCTGCAATAAGTAGTTTGGTGTGCTGCTTGATCTGTGTGTCTGGCGACTGTTCACCACAAACAGATACTGTTCGGGTAACAGAAATTAATGAGTGGTCCCCTGCTGCGTCTCCACCAGTCATGTCACACACAGGTGCCCATGTTATTAACACATTTAATTGCTGTGCCTGTGCTGCATAGTTAGAGCGGTAACTTGCTTGGAAGGGGGCACTAGTAGATCAGGCCTGGGAAAACTGTGAGGCAGTATCTGGAGGCACAATGATTCCAGGCTGGTGCTGTTACATTTTGTGTAGCAATGAATGATTAGTTTTGCAGTCTCCACAGCAGGGAATTGTAAATGTAGCAGCAGACCAGCACCATATATGCCCAGTAAGTTAAGGGAAAAAAACAAAAGCAGGACACAGATGCAGGGTTGTGAAAAATTGCGTGTGTACCATGTTATCAGTCTGAAAGGCCAAGCAAGAGAATGACAGAGGGGTTGGGCTTTAACCGGGCAGCCCACGCTTTCCTGAGGCCCAGTTAAGCCCAAATCATATGAACAAATGGATTATTTCTGATGTAACGTTGAGATAATACCCACAGTGCTGATTCCCCCATATGTCTAGCAAAATGGGCAATATGCAAATACTGCACTGAAATAGAACATTTCCCCCAAATCATTTTAGCCGCTTTAAATCAAATGACTATTTAACCAGTTTAGCAGGGAGCAGCCCGACGGGTAACATGCTAACTATAACCTTGTAAGAATTCCAAGGTTCTTGGTCTACGGTAATAAAGATGATTAAGTGCATAGAGGTGGGAGTACCAGCAAACTCAAGATCATAGTATATCCTGCTGCAAAAGCTATACCAAACTGTATTTTAAGACTAACTCCCAGTGTTTCTAAGTAGTGACATAGAGTATAAGCATTTCCAGGCTACTATAAGGAGAGACATGAAGTCTGACCGGTATATTTGGGTACCTGTATAGTGAATGTACTGCAGGTTGCAAAGGAGGAAGGCTAAAGGAAAAGTCTTTATATCCTGTAAAGAAATTCTGATTATAGGATGGGCACACCAGGGAAGATTTTGAGAAGAGACTGAGGCAGGTAGCAGCAAGGGAGGGAGAGACTGGCTGGTGAAGATGCTGAGGGACTCTGGATTCTGGAGAAGGTGGTGTGGAGGAGTTGGTATCATGTTGCATCTGAGACAGAGGGCGAACCCCTTAGCTTGTTTTGCAGTCTATTACATGACAGACTTGCTGAAAGCCTACAAGTCTGTAAATAAGTGCTTACTCGGGGGATGTTGGCTACATCCATGATTCTGCTGTTGTGAGAACAATTACTGAGCTGCTTTACTAGTCTGTGATGTAATGTGCCTGTTGCTGACCTTATCACTTTCTTTTACACATGTGGTCTCTGTCTCTGATATATTTGGATTAAACTGTGGGGGGAAGGGTGTCGTGGATGAGTGGAGGGCGCCATGGCTGATATATATACTCCAATAATGAGATTAGGTGAGCACTGGCACTGTACAGAGTGCATATAATGACTTTCCTTGTTGGTTAAAGTGTGTGTGTGTGTGTGTGTGTCAGATAGTGTAACTGGTGACTTCTTGTCATCCTCTTTTATTTTGCCTAATTTTGACTAGGGATGTCATGATATAAAATTTTCGGTATTAGGATATTTGTGTAACAAAAAAGTACCAAAATGTTGATTATTGTGATAACATACTGGGTTGCTAATTTTAGGAAAAATATTAGAAATCTAGAGGAAGGTGGGGAATCCGGAATCTTGGTTGCAACTGGAGATGGACACGCTCCTAAAGTAGCAAGTTAAGATGCTTTATTTATTGTTTTTCAATAAAAGTTTTTATCCCCAGTCTCCTGATCTGCCCATATTGGCTTTGGTCTGCCCAGCCCTGCCGCCCCCAGAGCATTATCCAGATACTGGATTAGATGCAGGATCTGCAGTGGACTGAGCTATCACTCTACGTGATCAGATTTTCTGCTATTTCTCCCCAGCTGCATGGCATGCAAGGACATAGGTGTGCATGCATGCATGCATGTGGAGGCATTCATGTGCCACAGACCAGATGGTGGTTCCCCTTCCTGGGTACGCTCTTTGTGGTATATAGTGTTGCACAATAATCATGATACTATTTTTTTAAAACTATAAATTATTGTCCATGGCATTATTACATACATAGATACAAATCTGCCAGGAGAAACAGGCCTTATGGTCTATCAAGTCTGCTCGAGTGCGCAGGTAGCACCACTAGGTCACAGCTCCCCACCCCCTTCTCCCTCATTCCACTTCTGCAATTTCTCATTACTACTTACCCAGACACCCCCCCCCCCTGTCCCATACCCTTTTGAAAGTGCCCACCGTCCTACATGGTACCACTTCCTCTGGTAGGGTATTCCATTTCGACACCATAATTTCTGTAAAATAATGCCTCTCTCTTAAATCTGCCCCTCCAATCTTATCCTGTCCTCTGGTGTCCTTTCCCATCCTCAGCCTAAATAGCCTATCTGTGCCATTTTTGTTGAACCCCTTCATATACTTGAACATTTGTCATCCCCCTGATCCCTCGTCTCCTCCATTGTATACATACTCGGATGTCTCAGTTTGTCCTCGTAGGATTTGCCTTCCATCCCCTTTATCATTTTTGTCACCCTACGCTGCATCCCCTCTAACAGCCTGAGATTCTTCAGATACGGGTGCCAGAACTGCACACAGTACTCTTAAGTGCGGCCTGACTAAGGATCTGTAGAAGGGCAGGATTACATCCTTATGTCTGGACGAGATTCCCCTTGCAATACACCCCAGCATCTTGTTAGCCTTGGCTGCAGCCCTTCTACACTGGGCAGAGTTATTCAAGCTCTCTGTTATCATGCCCAGGTGCTTCTCTTCTTCAGTGACCCCCAGAATTGCCCTACTCAACCAGTATTATCTCCTCGGATTCTTTGTCCCGAAGTGCTTAACTTTACACTTCCTCGCATTAAAGCCCAGTTGCTGTCTGGCTCCGTGGCTCCAGGCAGTGGGGCATTGCCTGGCACGCTGGGGACCTGGGTTCACACCCAAGCCCGGACCAACAGGAGGAGAGGCTGGCAGGGAGGACTCAAGCATCCCTTGGACGCTCTCCTCCCAGTGTGGAAGGGGGGAGGGTCATGGAGACATCGCCCTTCAGCTGCTCCTTGAGCCGGATTTGGCCTTGCACTTCACGATGTGGATGACCACACTCCGCATGCACAAGAAATGAGGATGCTGTGGCATGCGTCCTAAGGAGCGAGGGAAACAGAATAAGGAAAATGGCCACCTGTGATGGCCAGATGTCGGCGGTCCACCTCCCCTGGCCGCAGCTAGGAAGCCCGCCCTCCCCGAGTCAACCCATGCCGGAGACCAAGATGCGAGGTGTGCCGAAGGGTACCTTTATCTCCTCTTCCGGATGCCTCCCCACAGGTAGGGTCCCCCCGATGAAGGGATATGTCTGGACAGTCGGGTAGTGGGGCAGATGGATGGCAGAATGGAGGAGTGGCGGAGAATGAGGACTTGGCCACCCAAAGGAGTGGGTGGCCGGGTTGTTAGGAAGGGGGCATAAAAAAGAACATGCAAAAAAAAAAGTCCAGTTGCCACTTCGCCGACCACTCCTCCAGTTTGGTCACCCTGTAGCTCTTTCCATCCCTCTATACATCATCCACTTCTGCTCTCATCTTGGTATAATCTGCGAACAGGCTGATCCTGCTCCTAACTCTGTGCGAGTCTGAGATATCCAATATGACAAGCCTAAACAATACCAGACCCAGCACAGAGCCCTGAGGCACCCCACTTGTCATAGGCCTAGGGGTTGAGAATTCCCCCCACCCCATCATCCGTTGCTGCCACCCCTTCAGCCAATTCTCAATCCAGTTGGCCATCTTCACCCCCACCCCTATAGATCTCCGTTCCCCCCCTTCCCAGCCACCTGTGAGGCACTGAATAAAAGGTCTTACTGAAGTCCACATACAAGACATCACTATATGGCCCCTATCCAGCTCTCTTGTTACCCAGTCATAGTACTCTTACTAGGTTGGTCTGGCAAGATCTCCCCGAAATGAACCCATGCTGCTGCCCATCCAGGAGGTCATTTGCCTTGAGAAATTTCACCAGTCTCTCCTTCAGGATCACGTCAATAAGTTTACCCACTATGGAGATGAGACTGACTGGTCTGTAGTTATCTGGCTTGTCTCTGGGGTCACTCTTGTGGATAGGCACCACATGAGCCATTCTCCAGTCCTGTGACACACATCCTATGTCCAGGGAAGTATTGATTCAGTTGTTCACTTGCAGCCAGCCTGTTTTGGAGTAGAGGTCGCAGGTGTGGGAGAGACGGTGGGAACCAGTAACGAGTCGGCGGCTTGATTGAGGGAAGTCGAAACACGCCTGAGAGATGAGGTTGTGGCAGATCCATAGATAATGAGACCGTAGTCAGTGATGCTGATGATGGAGCTCTGGACAGCTATGGACAGAGCTTCTGGGGTTAGATGTTTCCTATGTCGGAATAGTAGGCCCATCCTGGTGTTGGCTAATTTTGCCACATTATTGATGTGTAGGACATAGGAGAGATTACAGTCGAGGATGAGACTGAGGTATTTGAAGGTATGAACTTGTTCAAGGGTGATTCCTTGCTTGGTTTTAATGGAGAGCTGATATTGTTTGTGTTTGTTTTGGGAGCTGCAGAAGATCATGGTCTTTGTTTTTTTCTGGTTAAGTATAAGTCTGTGTTTTGTGAACCAGTTTTTGACTGCAGAGAAGGCCTGTTGGAGGTTACCTTGTAGAGGGACTGGATCATGGTGGAATGCCAGGATGACAGCATCATCCACGTAGAGTAGGATCTGTTCAGGGCAGGATTCCGGCAGTGACTTCAGAAAAAGGCTGAAAAGGAGGAGGCCCAAGATTGAGCCCTGTGGGACACCGGACCGGACTGGTCTTTGGTCTGAGTGTGGCAGCAATTCTCACTCTTTGGGAGTGGTTGTCTAAGTAGCTTTTGAGCCAGTTCACTGAGTTAGGTGAGAGCCCTGCTAGTCGAAGCTGGGCAAGTAGGAGATTGTGGTTGACGGTATTAAAGGCTTTAGTTAAGTCGATGAAGGTGGACCCAGTAAGATGACTGTTATTGAGTGAGTGAGTGGATTGCACCAGTGAATTCAAGTAGCGCCGCGGAGGTGCGATGACCTTTTCTAAAGCCATGTTGCTCCTTGCACAGGATGTTGTGATTGTCCAGGAAGTCGGTGAGCTGGTCTGACACAATCCGTTCTAGGGCCTTGGAGAGTGGAGGTAGGATGGAAATTGGACGGCAATTCTCGGTAGCTGTTTTGTCACCACTTTTATGAATTGGGGTTACCGTGGCAGATTTCCATAAGTCGGGGAACTGGCTGAGGCTGAGGGAGAGGTTGAAAATCCTGGCCAGTGGTCGGAGTACTTCAAGTGTGAGCGATAGCAGTTTGAGGTCGAGGGAGTCACTGCTGGCTCTGGAGTTGCAAATGGCTTTGGTAACATAGCTGCAGACTTGATACATTTTTACTGCTTTAAAGTAGAAGGAAGGGTTACTGGAGGTGGCTGGGGGGGGTGGGCAAGGGGAATCACCTCAACGAAAAAACCCTGTGGGAGTACAGCACTGAGGTCCATGAAGGTGTCATTGAATGTATCAGCAATGAGTTTCTGGTCAAGTGTAGTTTCACCATTTATGCTGAGTACTGACGGGAGTGATTTAGATTGCTTCCCAGTGACTTCTTTAATGTTATTCCAGAAGTCCCTACCGTTGCCCCATGAGTTACTGACAGCATTATGGAAATAGGTGGTCTTCGTATCCCAGATGTATTTGGTGTAGTCATTTTGTGCACGTCTATAGGTAGCAATATCAGCTTGTCTCCCGGTGTTTCTGGCAATCTCCCAAAGGTGGTCTTGAGCTTTTAGTCGTCTAAGTAGGTCTCCGGTGAGCCAGGGGTTACATAGGGCTTTGGCCTTGCACTTCTTGAAGGGTGCAGATATGTTGCATGCTTGGTTGAAGATCCTGATGAAGTGTTCCAGTGCGGTGTTCACATTGGTTGCAGTGAGAATTGGGGACCAATCCTGTTGACAAAGGAAGGTTTTGGGATGAGGTAGCTTGCCTCTAGGTAGAACCAGGTTAGTAATGGTTTTTTTTGGGGAGGGGGGGGCTTAATGAATTTATTGGACCCGTAGCAGATGACGGGGGAGTGGTCACTAATTGTGTCAGGAAGGACAGTGGTGTTTGTGATCCTAGCGGGATGGCTTGTTATGATCCAATCCAGAAGGGTGCTGGTGCCCGTTTTATAGTTTGTCCTGGTTGGGGAGCTAACCGTCTGAGAAAGGTTTGCTGCCACTATCAAGTCCCTGTATGCCCCTGCCTCTGCAGCTGGCCAGTTAATATTAAAGTCACAGAGGAGGAGGATGGTTTCTGAATCGGGTGAGAGAGATTTGGTAAACTCCAGGACTGCGTTAAGTCCATTACCTTGCTCTGTCAGTGGAATGTAGACTGTGACAACTGTGGTGGCTTTATTGTGTGCACCGAGAAGGATCTTGACAGGAAGAATCTGTGCAGTGGTGGTTTGGGGGGTTAAGTTGATGAGGTGCCACTGGATTGTGTCCTTAAGGTACACGGCACAACCACCACCTCTTTTTGATGTTCGATCAAGCCGGTAGACATTATACCCAGGGAGGGTGATGGCATGGTCGGCAACCGAAGGTGAGAGCCAGGTTTCTACGACTGATAGTATGTCTGGGTTATGCTGGCATGCAAAAGTCTGAAGGGCGTCAGTTTTGTGAAGAAGACTGCATATGTTAAGTGAGATTATTGAGAGGGATCCTGGTTAATTGGTCTGAGTTGTTCTTATTGCAGGGGCTGGTCCGGGATTGGCATGAATGTTTCCCGACAATAGCAGGAGAAGAAGTATACGTTTTAGACTACTGGTGTGAGATACCCATGACTGGCACCTATTTTTTTGGGCCAGAGAACTCCGAGATTCACCAGGGCAAGTAAACGGATGGAGCCATGGGTAAAGCGTGGCAGTAGTAGCGGTGGACAGGGGAAGTACCCAACGGCCATTTGGGGGAGAGGGCCATTTCATAGTGATTGGAGATGCCCAAGGCGGGAACATGAGATTGAGAGGGAGGGCACCATGGACGGAGTGAGAGAGCGTGAGTTGGTAGATGTTCGGGACAGTGGGGAAGCATGAGCAGGGGGGATGTAGGAGCGGAAAGAGGGCAAATAAGGTGAGGAGAAAGGGGTACGGAGTACCGGTGTCATACATGATTCATTGTGAATGGGGGGGGGCGCAGGCACAGGGTGCTGGGTAGGTGGGAGGCAGCTAGTGAAAGTGGCAGGAGGTAGGCAGTGAGGTGGAGGCTTGGGGGGGACTAGGTAAGCAGGTGGCTGAGGGAGAACGGGCAGAAGGTGGGGCAGTAGCAAAAGTATTCATTCAGTGCTTGTGCTTGTTCCAGACCTTTCTACCCACCCCCACCCCTCCTGATGTGCACTATTTGGTTCCTGTAACTCATTTTCTTTCTAACATACCTGAAAAAGTTATTCTCCCCTTGCTTGATGCCCTGAGCCAACCTTAACTCTTTGGAGGCATTGGCCTCTCTTACTAGTTTGGTTACCTCTTCGGTCCTCCTCGCATACCCTGTCCTCCCCTCTATTTGTCCTCTTGAATTTCCGAAATGCTGCTTTTTTTGCTGTCACCCCCTCCAGTACATTCCTGTTCAGCCAACATGGCTACTTAGCTCTGCTCTTCTTACTTAGAGTTCTGGTACAAGCGTCCTTGGCTTCGGATTCCTTCAGTCCAAGTTTGCTAATATCCCACTTCTGTTGTGCATGCATCCCTGGTCTTATCCCCTCTAGGCACCCTACCAGGATTTCCTGCATCTTTCCAAAGTCTGCCTGTCTGAAGTCCACCACCCTTGTCACCGATCTTAAAGACTCCCTATTCAAGCTGAGGGTGAACCACACTGAATGTTGGTCACTCCGAGCTAGTGGATCTTCCATCCTAAGTTCCCTCACTGCTCGGTAATACCAGGTTGAGTGTATTATCTAACCTAGTTGGCACGCTTACCAATTGTGCCAGAAGATTATCCTGACCCTCATCCCGTGATATCTGCTCCCTGGCATTGGAAGTGGCTGGGGTACTCCAATCCACCCCAGGCAGTTCGAAGTCCCCAACAATCACTATAGTCCCCTTCTTACATACCCGCCAAATTTGTTCTGCCAACTCCGTAGCCAACTCCTCAAACTGAGCTGGTGGTCTATACGCTACCCCCCAACCTCAGTTTTCTACCTCTAGAGTCCAGGAACTGCATCCATAGCACCTCAGTCCTCCCTTCCTCCCCTTGTCCCTAGTGCATCTAATCCCATCCCTCATAAACTGCCCCCGGTCCTTCCTAAAAATTCTGTACCCTGGGATCACCAGATCCCTGTCATGGTGTTGGGTGGCCCAGGTTTCTGTTACGACTGCAATATCCACCATCTCTACAGCTAAGAGAGCCTGGAGATCAGTCATTTTGTTACCCAGTCTCCTTGCATTCAGGGAAACCACCCTCCACCCAGATCTAGTCTTCTCTCCACCCCAATCCCCTTATCCTGACTCCTCTCCTGTGGCTCACCCCTGTAGCAAACTCTGTTATTGTGGGGGGGGGGGGTAGCTCGTTCATCTCCCCTTCCTGGAGACCCTGCAAACTAGGTGCAGACTCGCGCCCTCCCACCTAGTTTAAAAACCCCTTGATACTAAGTATTCCTCCAGTTTATGCTTCAAAACTCCCTGCCCCGCCCGACTGAAGTGTAACCTATTCTTTGCATGCAGATCATTGTTTTTTTTTTTTTTTATACTTCAGCTTTTATTGATGTATTGTTATATTATCCAGGTTCACAAGAACAATACATATAGCGATATAGACTGTACATCAAAGAAAGTACCACCATTAACAGTGGCTGAGCACAGCCCACTGCCAACAACTGGGCTGCTCCCAAGGAAATAAAATATTACAATACATACCTTGTTTTATATTTTAACAGGACAGAAGCATATATCATCTTACAATACCATAACTGTTTTGTCCAATATATTAACAAGGTTTCCGCCAATAGAGACCACTGATCTCAACCAATTCATATAGATTCAGATTTCCTGACCCGTACCGGGCTATAGGAAAAGAAAGAAGGAAGGAGAAGAGAGAAAAAAATAAATAAATGCATGCAGATCATTGTTGTCCCTTGTGTTCCCCCAATCACCCACCAACCCATACCCTTGAGAACAACACCACTCGCCCAACCAGGAATCAAACTCTGCTGTTCTGTCCTGCCTTGCTCTGCTCGCCCTGGGAACTGGCAGCACTTCCGAGAAGGCCACTGAGCTCCCTATCTCCATACATATCTTCCCCAGTTCCTCAGATCTCTCCCTTACCGACTCCACCGTGCATCCCTCTAGGTCATTAGTGCCTACGTGCACTACTACATGCGGTTTCTCTCTTCTCCTCCTAACACACTTACATAAAGCCAGTCTTACCCTACCCGCTGTGAAGCCTGGTATAGATTCTACCCATATCCTACTGTGCCACTCACCCCTCCCTCCCCATCTCATCCCCTTCAGGATAGAGTCCCGTATCACTACAACTCCCCCCACACCCCGGGACAACTGTACCTTCCTGCCATCCTCATAACCCCCATGGGCTTCAACTCCTTCCAGCTCACCAGTGCCTGGACCTGTTTCCCTTGCTTGCCCCCCACCCCCATATCCCTCCTGCCCGAACACCATGTCTGCTTACTCTTAGTAACCCACCAATGGCAACCCTATCCTCATTATATACCATGCCATCCTTCCCTAAGCAGCCTCCCCCTCACTGTTGCCCTTGTCCCATCCCCCTTCCCTCTCTCCCACCTCTTCCTTCTATACTTTGCTGTCCCCATCTGGACTGGTGACCCCTGCATATCCCCTACTGTCATGCCCACATGCCTCATCCAGGTGAACCCCACCATCATCTCTCTGTACTGACACTAGTGCCTCAAACCTGTTACTCAAGCACCCCCCCCCAGTCATCACCCCCAATGCCATCCCAACACAGCCCTTTGTTGCTGCTCGGGGACCTTATCCTCTCCATAGACCCCACTGTCGCTGCTCCCTTGTTCATCCAATGGGGTGCCCAGCCTGCCCCCACACTTCCTCTCCCATCCCTTATCCTCCTTATCTCCCCCTCCAGCCTATGAACCTCTGCATCCAGGCCCCCCAATCTGTGGCAAATGGGACATTCCCGTAGTCTCCATAATGTGCCCATCCAGACTGCCACCCCACAGTTATTGCAGTTCACTATTCTGTCCCTCCTTGACCCCCTTCTGCCCCTTGCCCCCATACCAGCCCCCAATCCCCTGGATCCAGCCCCACCCCTTCCTCTTGTAACACCAGCTCCTGTCCTGCCGCCCAAATCCCCCATGACTCATAACACTCCCAAGTAACTGTTTCTCCCTCCAATCCCCCACCTATGCATGGCCCCCTTGGCCTTGCTGTACACAGTTTGGACGATCCCCCCCCCCCACAACCTATGTCTAGGGGGGACTGATTTGGCACACAGTTATAATCATTGTGGTAATTATCAGATACAAAACAATCCCCCCACTGAAGTCTGCCCTGTTTAGCCCAGCAGAAAAACTACAGTTTATGACATAGAATAATATAGGGATGACTAATAGCCACAGTATAAGAACATGCATAGATGCACTAAATACTATAAAGAATTATATGTACAAACTAATACCACCCCTTCCCCTTCCTCCACTTGGTAGATTCCCTTTGGGTGGCGCTGCAAGCAGACTATTTAATAAAGGAGGTGGTGCGGAGAGGGTGGGTGGGAATTTTTCAAACAGCACAGTAGTTGACCCAACACAGATGTGATCGCTGCCCACAGCTTAGCCCAGGCCTCCAACACAATCGCAGCAGGGTGCAGTGTCAAACAGCAGGCTACTCGATTTAGAAGGTGCGCCCTCTGCCAAGGGCTCAGAGTGGCTGGATCAGTCTCCCCCTCGCAGCTACTGCTGCCGATTCCAAGTTCACTGTGGAAACTCTTCAGGATCCAGACAGGGAGAAAAAAGATGTTTACAGTCCCACAACAGGTCCAGCAAATATGGTATGGAGAGAGTGGGAGAATTATTTTATTTTTTTTCAGACAGAACAGTAGTTGTCCCTACACACATGCAATCGCCAGTTCTAATTTCACTGCGGACGCTTCTTCTTAATGTGGTATGTTGTCATATCTTGCTATTGTGACATCCCTTATTTTAACATGTTGATGCTGCAGGGTGCTGTGGTGATTTAAAGTACATGCAGCAAAGTGACAAAAATTGCTTTCCAATTATTTGTATTAAATTTCAAAACTCTGTATAATTTTCGGCAATTACTGTTATACAAAATGACCTTTGTGAAGCAGTTACTGCTATACAAAATGTTAAGAGTACAGTTTTCCCTGTACAACTTGAGTGCCTACGCAGGACAGCAGTGCAGAGCAGCGTGGCACTTAGTGCTTGCTACAGAGCTGCAGTAATAGGAACACCACGATTAGACTGCACTGAGAGTGGAGTCCAAAGAGTTGCACTTATGAAGTGGCTGGGGTTCCCGGCAGTTTACAGTAAAGTGTCATGTGATGAAGGTTTGCAGTACTTGCACTGAGCTCACATGGCTATGTTTGGCTTCACAGTTTGCCTGTGTTTCTTTATCAGTAGAGTGGATGATAATGCAGTGTGAATCACTGTTTGCTGTGGAGCAGCTTGGACTGCTGCCTACCCACCGATTCGATGATGCCATTTTATGCCATGCTGCTGTTCCTGGCTCCTTGACCTGAGCGGGCTGGCATCAGATTCAAGGTTTCTGATACTTGTCCTTTCTTTCTAAGTATTTGTGGTTGTGATGGTTTAAAGTTGTCTGTATTAAAGGGGACTAATCACCACCAAGGCTCCCATACTCTAGGGTGGTACTTGTCCCAGTGTGCACTTTATGGGCAAAAACATTTAGCTTTACTTACTGTTTTACTGTAGTGTAGTAGAGATGTATCAGACTCATTTTGCTTAGTTGTAGGCTGATGGTCTTTTACTACAGATCTGCAAATCCCCTGCAGCTGACATCAGAGCACTAGACCGCAGTGGGAGATCCAGTAGCCTGCAGTGCATTTTAGAGATTTTCAAATCTCTGATCAGATGTTTCATTTTATTTCATTTTTAATTTTTATACTTGTTAGTGATGAGCGTATAATGCCTGATTAAACTGACACGTACAATATGAAACTTGTACTTGTGTTGTTTTAACAAGCTACATTTGGACAGTGAATTGACAAACATGTACAAACAGTTTAGCAGCAGGAGCAAGCATTCTTATTAAGTAGCCATTTTTGCATCTGACCTTAAACATTTTCAACCTTGGACAATTGGTGATTTCACTAGAAAGTGAATTGTAAAAGGTAGGAGTTTTAAACAAAATGGATTTCTGTCCAAATGATTTTCTAAACAGTGGGAGTTTAAAGACCCTTCTACTTTGGGATCTAGTGCCTTGAATGTTTACCTTACTGAATAGGGAGGAAACAGATTGCGGAAGTTCCTTTATACCTTGATTCTTGGGTTACACCTGTCGTCCAGAGAAAGGCATCCAGTGGGCTTGTACAATGTACAGTGGTGAATTAGCCTTGGAAGTTTATGATAAAATGACAAATGCTGTAGTGTAGTATATGACCCTAAATTTTAACAACATTCTCTCATTTAATTGCAGCATAGACTGATAACCCGTAGTCCACTACTAAAAATAGAAGGCTAGGGGCCAGCAGCCTCTGAGACTTGGGGAACCAGCAAATTCTGGATTCTAGATAAGGGCCCCAGTCTTTGATGTGTTACTCCAGTTATGTGTTTGACATTAGCCTCTTAAAAATCTACTAACCATGATCAATCAGATCGAAAGCCTTGGTGAGGTCCACGAATACTGCTGCAGCACAGTGCCCCTTATCAAATGCACTGTGCATGCAGCTGCTGAACCTCACCAAGGCTGTCTCCGTGTTGGGATTGGTTGGTGGCTCATGTTGGTCCAGGTAAGTAATCACTTGGAGAAAAAACATTCTCTCAAAAATGTTTGAAAGTGGGTCCAGGAGTGAGATTGGATGTTAGTTAAAAACTACCTCCCGACTCCCATTTTTATGTATTGGCTGCATTAGAGCCAGTTTCCATTGTTTTGGGAAGACTCCACGCACAGTGAATAGTTAAAAATAACAGCCAAGGGTGTAGTGAGCACCGAAATTGACAATTTCAATAGTCTATCATCAGCATTATTGGGACCAGCATTTGAGCAAGGGTCATACAAGTAAGCATTAATCACCGGCAGAGGAGGCCTCTACCGGGGATTAATGCCCGCTGGGGGGGCGTTGTTGCACGAGGGTTCAACCCCCCAGCGGGCATTAATCACCGGTAGAGGCCGAGGCTGCCGGTGATTAATGCTCTTGTAACACGGACTAGCGCGATGTCTACTAGGACGATCACAGTGCAGAGTCATTAAGAAAAAAGGCGCCGGAGACGGAGGCAATCTTCATACAGTTTAGTCTTACTTTAGAACGGCATTACTGAAGGCTCTACGACGGCGCCCCGCGATAGGCGCAACGCCGTAACGCCTGGTGGGGAGCAACACGGCATTGTGTGAACCAATAATGCCGTGTTGCTGTGCTTCGCTAAGCGCTTCATGACTCCAACACGGCATTATTTCTCATAATGCCGTAGTTGGTCTTGTTATGTTTCGAAGTTCAACACGGCATTATGAGAAATAAGCGTGTTGACTCGTGAACGCGGGCTTCCCAGGACAGCAACACGCATTATCGGCTCACAATGCCGCGGTTGGTCCTTCACCACGTGACGGCGTTGATCCTATCGCGGGACGTCCTCCTAGACTTCTGAATAATGCCGTGTTACAATGTGACATAATTCTGGACCAGTTCTGGTGTAACACAACAAAAGTAGAAGATAGGATGACTTTTTGTCCCAATGGTCTCATCCAGAGCCAAGGGAAGCACACCTTTAAATTGATCCCTAAACTTCTCAAGATTTCTAAAACAATTATTGAATATTTCAGCTACACTGGGATTATCTACAAGACCAGACTTGTTTTAAGCATAATGGAATCATTCTTAGCCTGTCTTCCTAACATGGAGTTCAGTGTCAGCCATGTCTTTCGAGGATTACCCAGATCGCCAGCTTGTAAAATTTCTTAGCTGTTCTCAGTGCTGATTCACATTTATTTTGCAGTCTCTTATAGTCCTGCAGTGTCACAGGGTCCGTGGAGACCCTGAACTTTTTCCACCTTTTATTGCTTTACATTTTTGGGCCTGTATTCTCATTTTTCTATTTAGGGCAAGTATTCTAATTTTTATGTTGGCTCGTGCTTGTGCACGGGTCAACATATTGCAGTAGTAGCAGATTTGGAGGTGCGGTCACTGTGGGCGAATGCAAGATATGCATCAGTAGGTGCGTCCCTCATTCCCTAAGAAGGCAGCATGCAGGCGCCACACCAGCAATACAGAAAGTGGCCACCAGATCTAAGAAAAGGTCGGCTGCAATGAGAAGCAAGCTTCTCATTGCAGCGGCATAATAACACGCTTCCCGGCTTAAACACGGTGGCACTGACTGCTGCTGCCCGACTTCAGGGGTGCCCATTCCCCCTGTTGCATGCCCCGACTCACTTCATTTGCCGACGGGGGAGCCCACTCCCTGTCGGCATAATGACCCCCCCAAGTGTGTGCTGAGGGGGTGCCCAGTCACCCTCAGCATCATGCACTCCTCAAACAGTCTTTCTTCCAACAGTGGGGCCCAACCTGCCGGCTGCAGTCTCCCTACTCTGTTTGTTTTGCTGATGGGGAGCCCACCCTGTTGGCATAATGTCCCTCAATCTGTTGTGTGCCGATGGGGGTGCACAATCCCCCGTTGGCTACAGCCCCCCCAAACAATCAGGTGGCATGCTGGCAGCCCACCCCAGCGTGTCAAATGTCCCTAAAAAAAAAAAAAATGTCCCGCGATATTCCCTTTTTTTTCTTTTTTTTTTTACCTGTAAAACAGAAAACTGTCCATCGCGGTCTTCCTTCCCCCTCCCCCACCCGCGCCTGCCTCCCCTCATCCCATATTTACCTTTGGAGTGTGGTGCGACTTTCTTCGATGGACCGGGAACACGTCTGCACTCTTCAAAGCCGACTGCGAACTGAGGAAATGCCGGTAAGCAGTATAATGGCATAAATAGGGTTGTTTTCAACTTTGGTGCATATCTCGGGCATTTTTGAGAATTTTGACACCAAATTTTCAACATGGAGTTATTGGGACCCCTCCTCATGAATTTTGTCACTGTCATTGCGTTATTTGGTCCCAAAAGGTGATTTCGCAGTCACTGCGTGGAATCACCTTTTGGGACCGAGTAACAGTGACAGTCCACTGTTCATGAGGAGGGGCCTCAAAAGCCTATGTTGGTAAATTTCAGTGAAAAATCCGCAATGGCTGTTTTACAGTGTGCGCTATGTAGCTTCACGCACACTGTAACTTTGTAATTTGTAATATTTTCACCCAGATTTTCAAAATTGGCATTTTTCCATACCTCCTTATGAACAATACAGCTGTCATTTTACATATGTTGGCCAAAATGTGTTTTCGCACGCCGGGCGCTGCGCGAAATCAGTTTTCGGGACAGTTTGAGGAAATAACACTGTTCATGAGCAGAGGTCCTAAAATGCCTATGTTGAAAATTTGGTGATGAAAGTCTATAAAATGACTGTGTTACAAGCGTGCATTGCGTGGTTCGCAACGTACCCTTGTAACTTTGCAAATTTGCAATATTTTCATGCCAGATTTTCAACACTGGCATTTTTTTCACACCTCCTTATGAACAATACAGCTGTCATTTTTCACATCCTGCCCAAAATGTGTTTTTGCACCTGTGGCACACAGTAGCGTGGTTGCTGTGGGAAATCAACTTTTGGGACAAATTAACAAAATCATACTGCCACTGTTCTTGAGAGGAGGTCCCAAAATGCCTACGTTGAAAATGTGGTTAAAAAAATCCCCAAAATAATTGGATTACAGACATGTGTTGCACAGTTTCTATGCATGCTCATCACTTTGCCAATTTTTCATATTTTCACTCCAGATTTTCAACATTGCCATTTTTGTTTACACCTTCTCATGAACAATACTGTTGTCATTTTTTACATACTGCCCAAAATGTGTTTTCGGACCTGTCGCCAAATGGCATAGCCGCTGTGCAAAACCACCTTTCAGCTAACAAACTGTTAGTGCCGCTGTTCATGAGGTGGGGTCACAAAAAGCCCATGTTGAAAATTTGGAGTGAAAATACCAACACATGCCTATGGCATTAGGTTTCCAACTATAACACCCCACCCAGTGCAGACTGACAGGTGTCAAGGGTGTGACTTGGGATCATCGGCTGTAATGCTCCCTATTCCATCCCCACTCCCACCCTGCAGCCAGTGACAGACATTGTGGTGTGCCTTGGAGTGTTCGGCCACAAAGTTCACCCCATTGTCCTATACTGCACCCACCTCGGCGTATTTCCTTATGGAGTGGGGTAAGTATAATGCCCAAAGACCCCAAAGCACACCACGACAATTGTCCGTGTCTACAGGGTAGGGTGAGGTAAAATGCCATGAGCGTTACAGCTGACAACCCAAAGGCACACCCCAATGCCTGTCTGTCTTTGCAGGGTGGGGGTGGGGTTGGCGTCACTTCAATACTTCACTGCCATTCCTATTATGCGTCTCTAACTCCTGCACTACCAATGCCAGTGAGACAACATTTGGCATTGACAAATGCTTGTTCTGTTTAGGGCAATCCTATCACAGGTTTTAATAAATAATTGACAGAACCTATCCAGATCATTGCCTGTGTTGGTAATTGTATCCAGAAAGGACAGGTCAGCTCCCCTAAAAGCTGTTTCTAAGACTTCTAAACTCAGTTTTTTAAATGTGTTTAATGAATGCATAAGGAGGGTCTATTGGGGGCATTTAGTCATCCATTTACAAAAGATTGGACAGGGGTCACTAACAGTCGGATAAGGTTCCAAACATTAAAAACCTTTGAAGGATGTGTAACCACAATCCACTCTACCATGGTACCACCTCCTGTCTTATAGTTATATCTGGTAACAGCTGTAATGGCTAAACCCCAAACTCCAGAAAAAGATGTTTAGCTCTATTAGCCTGTTCCTTCCCCCAATTAATATTAAAATCCTCGAGCATAATCCACTCATTGTTAGAAGGCAGTTTACGCTTAACTTCAACTACCAGTGCAAGGCTGTTCTCACTTAAACTTGGTGAAATACACAAAGAACTAATAAAGATGTGTCTTACAGTTTTCAGGAGACTATTTAATGTGGTTAGATCACAGCCATATGTGCTGGAGTGAGGTAAAGCTCCTACATTTCTTATTTAGAGGCAACATAAATAAGTGAGCCCCACATCTTCTCCCTGTGTATCCCTCCTAATGAGAGAGTATACACATTTAATGATATTTCATGGCCCCTTACTCTATTGTTCAACCAGGTCTCTAAAAGTGCAGTTATATCATAATTGTGCAGTTCTACCCAGGCCTCAAAGGAATCCCATTTTGCACGAAGACACTGGTTATTCAAATGCACAATTCACAATGTTGGAAAACCAGGAGACCCTGTTGAAACACTTGAATCACAAAATGTAATTGCTTGCCCAGACCATCAGAGGGGCCTAGATGTTGGTGAACTGAGCCTGATATCAGTAAGAGAAGAATTTAATCATCTTCAAGTGCTAACCTTTTAACAGTAATCCCTACTGCTCCTTTTGTTAGATTTAACAATGCTAAAGCTCAAACTACCACCTTTGTGAGTACAGTAGTTTTCATAACCTTGGAGTATGAGTAACCTATTTAAAAAAAAAAAAAAAAAATCGTACTCCATTAAAGATGGCATAATGGCAACTGATTTCTGTCTATTAAGTCACATCAGTTTCTATCCCAGTAATATTGCACTTTCCATGTCCCAAACATTATAAGATAACGTTGAAATGGGACCATGTTGCATTACACTGTACAGCAATACAAAAAAGCTGAAAATCACTAACTGTTGAGACATTTTGGAATAACTGAATTAGAATATGAAAAAGGCACTGCAATGCAGGTCTTTAAAAACTGTTCAGAATTACTATGAAGTAAAGTACAATAAATTAGTCAAATTCTGTTCCTGGGCACATTGAATTAGATTGGTTTGAATGTGTTGCAATGAGGGTAAAAGGGACCTGCTGCTGCCACCAGGCTGATCTGACCAGATATCTTTAGTTTTAGCAAGACCAAGTCAATTTTGTAAAGCTGTTAAAGCAGTTTTGTAGGCTCAACTTTTGTTTTACAAAGTCCTCCTTCAAATTGTCTTTTTAAGCAACCACTACAATGTCTTGGAGCAGACTGCTGCAACCTGTTTATCTGGTCAATGAAGGTTCCTTACTACACACAGTAGGTTTTGGGCTGATGCTAAAAAGGAGGACTTTAATGTATATTAAGTTAGGCAAACCTCATGCATATTAAGTTAGGCAAACCTCAACAGAAAAACCTCGACCGCAGAGGGTAGTTGGTCCAGGAGGTTGGCAGGTGGTTAGGAGGAGCAAATCAGGTGCCCCATCACTCTCTGCTCTCCAACACATTACCTCCAAAAACCATATAAACACTACAAACAGGTATCTGCCTCTATCTCTGAAATCAAATAAAGAGGCAGAAGACACTGCAGAGCAGGACACTGCGGCACAGGAGCTAGCACAACAATACTCACCCAAATCAGGAACCAAAACTAAACAAGCACAAAGGAAATCCAAAAACTTCTGATCATAGGAGACTCCATGATTCGGGAGTTGATACCCATCTCCAGCAAGGTGATGGTCAGATGTCTCCCAGTACATCAGCATGGAGAGACACTGACCGCATTGCTAAAATTGTTCACAAAGCAGGAGAAAACATTGATGTCCTAGTACACATAGGGACTATGATCTCGCCAGCCGGGTCAGTTGTGGAGACCAAGGAACACCTGACTAGGCTGGGTGACAAACTATCATCTATTTCGTCTGCATCTCCTTCTCTGAGATCCTGCCAGTCTGGGAGAAGGGAGCAGATGGACGGAAAGTCAGAGAAGGGAGATAGGGGAGCTAAACACGTGGCTCAAGGACTGGTGCCAGGAAAAAGGACACAGATTTGTAGGGAACTGGCAACAGTTCTGGGAGCGAAAGTTCTTTAAATTTGATGGACTGCATCTGACTAAAGAGGGAGTCAGTGCATTGGGGCAGAAGTTTGGCGTCTTTGCAGAATATTTAACTAGCAAATGGGAGGGGTGCAGCACCCCATACGTCAATGGGAAGAACACCCCTCCCCCCTCAGCTAGTGGTCAAACAGGAATTCAGCGTGTTTGCCCTTCATTTGCATCACCAGGTAAGAAAAAAGGTTTGTCTCCCCATACGATGCACAGGGGTAATGCCAAACTTCACCCAACAACTAACACACCAAAATCTGGCCAATGGAAAATCATGTACACAGATGCTCACAGCCTGGGAAATAAGATCCCAGACCTGCAGGCAATAATGTCAGAGGCTAAACTGGACATAGTAGCAATTAGTGAGACGTGGTTTACCAGTAACCACACTTGGGAGACTTCAGTACCTGGCTATGTATTGTTCAGAAGAGACCGAGGTGCAAAAAGGGGGGGAGGAGTGGCCCTGTATGTTAATGAAAATATCAAAGCTACAGAAATTCAGAATACGCATAAGGAGCCAGAAGAACTGTGGGTCACCCTGGAAACAGGAAATGGGACAGCCATAAGAACTGGGGTTGTCTACAGGCCCCCAGACCAGAGGGAGGACATAGACACATTACTGTTAGAAGATATACAAAACATGACAGCTAAAGGGGAGGTTCTGATAATGGGAGACTTCAACATGCCAGATACAGATTGGTCAATACCAGCAGGAACATCTGCCAGAACTAGACTCATAGTGGATTCCCTGCAGGGGGAGGGCCTCAAACAACTGGTACAGCAACCCACAAGAGACAGGGCTATCCTAGATCTAGTACTGACTAACAAAGAAGGGATCACAGATCTCCAGGTAGAAGGTCACCTGGGGCCAGTGACCATCACATGGTATGGTTCAATTTGGCTACTACATCTAAATCATCCCATTCCAAGGCAAAATATGGGACTTCAGAGGAGCTGACTTTGATAAGATGACCAACAGAGTTAAGCTAGCCCTGGCAAAAAGAAACACAGGTGAGAGGTACAGGCAAAGTGGGCAAGCATTAAGGATACAATACTTGAAGCAACATCCCATTGTGTTAGACAGAAAAGGAAGTGCAAAAGAAGAAGGAAACCACTTTGGTTCTCAAATACAGTAGCAGAAAAGGTCAGAGCCAAAAGGCTGGCCTTCAGAAAATATAAGGGAACACAGCGGATGAAGATAGGAGGCATACCAAACTGCCCTAAGGGAAGCAGGTAAGGCAGTAAGGCAGGCAAAGTCCCAAACTGAGGAAACACTAGCACGAACAGTAAAAGAAGGTGACAAGACTTTCTATAGATACATTAGTGAAAGGAGAAAGTCCAGAGGGGGTATTGCTAAGCTTAATGGAGAAAGGGAGCATGTGAGGAGGAGGACCCTGTAAAGGCATCTATCCTAAATAGATACTTTTGCTCAGTATTTACTGAAGAGAAGGTAGGGCAGGGCCCACAGCTCAGCATCATGGACACAGGGGGGAGGGAGGTGAGCACTACTCCCTTCACAAAAGAAAGGGTCCTACAAGAGCTTGCTAAGCTCAGGGTGGATAAGGCAATGGGACCTGATGGCATACATCCCAGGGTACTTAAGGAGCTAAAGGAGGAACTAGCAGAGCCATTAGCAGAATTGTTTAGTGAGTCTCTGAGCACAGGAGAGGTCCCAGAAGACTGGAGAAGGGCTCATGTGATCCCACTCCACAAGAGTGGTAGCAGGGAGGAGGCGGGGAACTACAGACCGGTCAGTCTTACCTCAGTAGTGGGCAAGATTATGGAGGCACTCCTTAAGGAACGGATAGTGCAACACCTGGAATCCATAGGGGCACAGGATCCAAGACAGCATGGGTTTACAAAAGGAAGGTCCTGTCAAACTAATCTCATAGATTTCTTTGACTGGGTAACCAGAGTGGTGGACCAAGGGGGAGCATTTGATGTCGCCTACCTTGACTTCAGCAAAGCTTTTGACACTGTTCCACATAGAAGATTGATAAATAAGCTGGGTAGGCTCGGGTGGGTCAGAAGTTGGTCAACTGGGTGGCAAACTGGTTGACGGGCAGAAAACAGAGAGTGGTGGTAAATGGTATACAGTCAGAAGAGATGCAAGTCACAAGTGGGGTATCTCAGGGATCAGTTCTGGGGCCAGTCTATTCAACATCTTCATTAGTGACCTACGCAGATGGACTAGAGGGTAAGGCTTGTCTGTTTGCAGATGACACCAAGATCTGCAACAGAGTAGATGATCCAGATGGGGTGGGCAGAATGAGAAGAGATCTGGATAAACTAGCAGAATGGTCAGAAGAGTGGCAACTGGGATTTAATGCAAAGAAGTGCAAAATCATGCACATAGGGAAGAGAAACCCTGAAGCCACTTATAGGCTGGGAGGGGAGTTGCTAGCAGTCACAAAGGAAGAAAGAGACTTGGGCATCATCATCACTGATGACCTAAAATCATCCAAGCAGACCTCTAAAGCAGTAGGTAAGGCTAGGGGGTGTTAGGGTGTATTAGTAGGGGATATCACAAGTCGAAGAGGGAGGTAATAATCCTCTGTACAAGACATTGGTTAGGCCCCATCTGGAGTACTGCGTGCAGTATTGGAGGCCACACCTTCACAAGGACATTAACCAAATTGAGGCAGTCCAGAAGGGCAACCAAAATGGTGCGGGACTGCATCAGAAGACATATGAGGACAGATTAACGGAGCTCAATATGTATACCCTTGAGCAAAGGAGGGAGAGAGGTGATATGATCGAGACATTTAAACACCTTAAGGGCATAAACAAGGTGAAAGAGTCTAACATGTTTAAATATAAGAAAAATAGCAGGACAAGAGGACACAGCATGAGATTAGAGGAGGCCGATTAAGGGGAATGTGAGGAAATTCTTTTCACAGAAAGGTGGTAGATGCATGGAATGGCTTACCAAAGAAGTGGTAGCTATGAATACAGTGCAGGGCTTCAAACAGGCATGGGATAGGCATAAGGGAGCAATACAAATGACTATGAATAGATAGGTCACCGACAGAGCAAAGGCCGATGGCACATTTATAAGGTAGAAAAAGAAATGGGCAGACTGGATGGGCCTTGAGGTCCTTATCTGCTGTCAACTTCTATGTTTCTATGTCTGTGTTTCACCAGTCAGGATTAACTTTGACAGATAAAACAATGTAGTATTCTGTACTTCTTGCCCTAAAGTCTGTTAAGCCTCATTCTTCTGCTGGGTCGGATGGTATCCATCCAAATGCTTTAAAAGAACTTGCTGACACTTTGTCTATTCCACTCACTCTGTTAAAGGCAGCCAAAGTATCAACAGTAAGAGCGCCTGTTGATGTTATATACTTTGATTTTTAAAAAGGCTTTCAGTACTGTACCCCATTTTGAATTAATCAACAAAATAAAACCTGTAGGTTTTAATTTATATTTGGTTAATTGGATAGAAGAATGGCTAACCAATAGGACACAAAAAGTCAGAGTGAGTAATACACTGTCTCGGGAAGTAGTGACTTCTCGCAGGGCTCGGTACTGGGCCCACCTTGGTAGGAATATATATGTCATTTACTGCACACATCAATGTGAGTAATAATCTGTTAAAGTTTACTGATGATACAAAGATTAATGCTGAGATTGACTCTGAAGAAAAATACCAATCACTTGTAGACAACTTAAAGTATATAGAGCTGTGGGCAAAAACCAATAGGATGCAATTTAATGTGGATAAATGTTCAGTGCTTAATCTTGGGAAGCATAATCAAAGATGAACGTGTATTCTAGATGGCATCCAAGTTGTCAGTACAAAGTGAGAACCGATCTGGGAGTGATTTTAAACAGCTTTACTTCACATGATCAGTGTAGGATGGTGACTTTGACCGCTAATAGCTTGATTAATTCAATTTAAAAAGTCTTTGTAACAAGGAACGAGACCCGCATTATTCCATTATATAGAGCTTACATGAGACCCCACTTGGCTTATGCTTCACCTTTTTGGTCCCCATACCTTAGAAAAGAGATCAACTTGTTGGAAAATATCCAAAGAAGAGTTACTCATTTAATACCCAGACTAACAGGCATGTCATATCCTGAAAGATTGGCTGAACTGAATTTATTTAATCTAGAAGATAGAAGGATGAGAGGTGATACCTTGCTTCTTTTTAAAATTCTGTATAACGAGCAACTCGCTAATCAATGTGGTATCACTCCTGTTGATTACCTAACCTCAGATCTCACAATAAACAGTTAAAACAGGAGTGCAAGATATATGGTACCTCTGTTTTTGGCTCCATGTTGTCGGTCCCGGTCCCAGTCCCCGAATCGCTGCCCCGTGTTCGTTTATTTTTGGAACGCCCGTTTTACCAGATAAAAGTGGTCTTTTTCAAATGTTGTTTGTTTACTCGTTTGTTGTGATTGTCAGCCAGCTGTGTGTGTTGCAGACTCTATGAGCAGCATTTTGGGTAGCACACCACCAGTCCACGTTCCTCCTTTTCTGGTTTTGTAGCGCCGTCCCAAGAAGCTGCAGTACCGTGCAGCAGCACACTCTGCGTGAGTTAAACATGACATCCTCTAGTTCTACCACCCATAGAGACCTACCAATGTTAGTAGGAGCACCAAAGGTTTTATTTAGTAGGTCGCACAGTGGGACATGAATATAACAGTAAACAGTGGGACCAGCACCTTATGCTAATGTCTTTTGGGGGGTTTGCATTAGTTGTCAGCAAAAGCAGCCATTGCATAGTTGTGGGTTCTTTCTCACTACAAGGCATTGACATGTTGCCGGGAGGGAATCCGTTAATGTAGTGAACCACAGTAATTTGAATGCTAAACCGTCAGGTCATTTATGCCTTTTACAAGGCTCTTGATCACACTACTAATGCTTTCATCAGGGGCTGTGCAATCAAACCTTGGTCCGACTACTGCTATTGAAAACAACTTTACCTTGCAGGATTTTACTATGCATTCCAGTAACTGCTGTCCATGTTCCCTGTTGCGATGAATTTTCAGTGCTGTATTCCAAGCACTCCACAGACCACCAACACATTTACAACTGAAGTGCCCATCCGAGTGTCCTAGCCTGGGGTGGGGGTGCGAGAGCACCATTGCTGGGGCAGTGTCACTGTCAGTATTTTGTAACTCTATTGGTGGTCATTGTGATTGTTGGAAAACAGCACTGAAACTGCCGAATTTGCTTCTGACCCCTGTGACTAAGCGAGTACAGCACCAACCTCTCGCTACTATGCTGCTGCATTTTGACGGCAATTATAGAACAGAGAGCAGGAGTGTGTGGGGGGGGGAGGGAGAGTCCAGGGCAAGAGTCACACTGCTGAAGAAACACCAGTGAGGGGAAGAGTCCAGGGCAAGAGTCACACTGCTGAAGAAACACCAGTGAGGGGAAGAGTCCAGGGCAAGATTCACACTGCTGAAGAAACACCAGTGAGCAAACATTCGGTGGTATACACTGTATGGACTAGGAGTGTGCTACCAGGGAAGGAATGAAAGTAAACACTGCACATGCAAGCCGACATATGGGAGAAAAGGAAGCACAATATGGCAGCCGCCATCTTTCCTGTAGCGGGACAACAATAAACACTATTTTATAAAACCCCTTCAGTTAAAAGCCTGATTAAAGATATATGATTTGAGGCCCTTCTTAAAGGCTTCCACCGTGGGAGCCTCCCTAAGATAACCAGGCAAGGAGTTCCACAGGGTAGGCACAGCGGCTGCAAACACCCAGTCACCAGAATGCCGCAGCCTAACCCTGGAAACTCCAAGGAGGCCACCCCCGGCAGAACAGAGAGCCCGGGCCGGGTGATACAGCACAAGGAGCTCTTGCAGATAGACTGGGCCCCTCAAGTGCAGGGATTTATAGGTTAACAGCCCTATCTTGAAGACAATCCTCCACTGAACTGGCAGCCAGTGCAGTTCACGTAGTGCTGGGGTGATATGTTCGTCTCTTTTCACCCTCAACAGTAATCTTGCTGCCGCAAACATGAACAGGCATCAGAAAGATATTGCCCCAGAGAAACTTGTATGCAAACTCCTGAAACTCAACAGCACTTATTTCTAGATTGCCCTTATGCACAAGCCTTTTGGACTTATTTAGAACTTAATTGGTTAGAACTTAATTTTACAGCTGTCTTATCAGAAATTATTGTATGGTCCGGTTACCTCTCTTTTTAGCAAATACCATAAAGATACATTCTACATCCTTTTGCTCGCTATTAGATATTTTCTTTGGCAAGCAGGGTGTACATTAGTCATGCAGCAAAGAAATGTCACTTATTCTGAATTGTTATATAATGTTATGCATTCTGTGCAACGAACAAGACAATTGACCTAACAATTTTCATATGAGAAGGCTCAACATTTATGGGTACATTGTAATACTTGGTGCACTCTTGACTGATTTTGATTTAATATGTATGTTAAATGTGTTCATGATTTTTTTTATTTATGTTCTATATGGTATTTAATTATTGATTCTTCATGTTTGTATTGTAATGAAGTCAACTTCTTTCAATAAAATTCCCCTACTCTTTTCGAGAAATGTCATGGGATCTTTAATATCCACCTGAACTACCATCAGCACAGGCAAGTGGGAACTTAGTTTAACGTCTCATCTGAAAGACAGCACCTTAGGTGTGTATTATCCCCTTCACCCACCCCTGTAAGCCTCCGGGTCTCTGCCTCTTTTTTCCACCCAACCGTCCCATTGCTCTCACCTCCCTCTTATTCTGCTTACTGCTCTCCATGCCTTACCACTCCCTCTCTTCCGCATACTATTGATTACCCGAACTCCACTGTCCTGATCTGCTCTCTCCTGAACCCTGCCTATCCTGGTAGACTCCTGGTCTACTTGTAACCCTACTACATACTGTCAGTACTTCCCTGATCACCTCACGTACCCTGATATTGTTCCTTATCAGCCGCAGTGTCCTACATTCTGCACATATGTGCACTATGCCAAGACTTTCCTCTCTTGGAATTCTCCTCTATGCGTACATGCATGCATGTACATATGTATATACTTTCTACATAATATATAAAACATATGTTGTCTTTTTGCTGCTGTTGCCGATTTTGCTCATCACCATGTTATGCTGTACTACAACTGTATTTGCTCTTTGTGTGTATTGTTTTGTAAGTGTATTACACATCTTTGCCTCAGTACCTCCTTGTAAATGAGCCTGCTCAGTGGAGTTAATTCCTGTCAATAAACTTTGGCTTGACTTAACCCCCCTCATGCTGCACTACAGTGTCAGTATTAGGATTTAACCCAAGTGCCTGGAGAAGGGATAGAACCCACAGCCTTCTGATCTTCCGGCCTCTGAGGAAAGTGTGCAACCTGCTGAGCCACTGTCACTGCATTTACTTGGTATCACTCTAAACTGTAGACAGAAGAAGGCGCTAGGCCCATCATGACCATCTCCCACTCCTAGTTGGGGTAAAGTCCCTTGATTCCAAAGAAACAGGTATCCAATTCAGTCTTAAGATTATTAAAAACAAACTGGTCAACCAGGTTCTTTGGTAAAATGTTCTACATTTTTGAGGCTCTTAATGTAAAATAGTTATCCTTTTTATTGGTAAACATCCTCGGAATTCTTAAAGCAGCAGTACTGGATAACCAGGAAGTGGTTATTGAAACTCTAGTTTTTGGCTGTTGTGCTTCAGCAGGAATTCCAGTTCACGAATCTACATGTTTCACTGTCACAGCATCTGTAGATTAGTAATAGTTAATAAAAGTTTGATTTGTGATGGTTAGTCAAGCTGTTGTTTTTAGGTATATTTTGTACATTACTGTAGTTAGTTTTAGAATTGTATTATTGTATGGTATATGTTATATGTGTTGTATTGTACAGCACTCAGAGTCTTTGGAGATGGGTGCTATATAAATAAAATATCTATCTATTATTTGTTTTAACACCAAGGCACCTATAAGTACTCAGCCATGTACAGTCCCATGAAGATGGGGGAATTCTTTGGCTACTTAGCTGTTTAAGTATATAAGAATATCTTTCCCTTGGACAGTCCGGAAAGTCAAGGTCTGTTCGTCGTGGTGAAACCAGAATAGCTTGATAAATCTGCTTTCTATTCATTGTTAGGATCTGGGTATGGGAAATACCACATTTGATTATATTCTTGATAAAATCTTTACCATATTGTGGTATATTAGATATATGTGAGAGAGATCTAATAGTCTTATTTTCCCAGGTGGGCAGACAGGAGGATAGCCATGTATGTACTAATGGTTTCCAATTCCCATCACCTGGTTTCAAAGTGGTACAAATATTAAATATTATAAACAAGCTGAAATAAAAGGCCGATGGGTATATCATACAAACACCACTTTCCTGAATAGGGAGATCAGTAAAGTCTCTTTTTATGGGGTTCAGCCGGGAGCCCCAGAATGACTGAAAAAAACAAATTAAATAATCGTGTAACAACTGCCTGTGGGGGAGGGAAAATGTAGCTTAAGTATAAAAAGACAGGCAACAACAATGTCTTAATCAGCATTACTCTCTTTTTCTTTTAGATTTGTTGCCCTTTCCACCTTATAACTAACCTATCTGCTTGTGCCATTTTGTCTTCCCAGTTTACCTTGAAGTCCCCGGCAGAACTTAATTCCTAAAATAGGGACGGGATCAGCTGTAACTGAAATACCTGCTACTAACCCACCAGGCGGCAAGGGGGTAGGTCCAAGGGTAACTCCTTACTTTTAACATGATTCATTTTCGAACCAGATAAATAAAACAACTGTACTAATGTTGCCATCAGTGCAGCTTCTGTAGATCTGGGGGACAGGGTCAGGATTAAGTCATCTGCATACGCCAGTATCTTGATGGGATGAGTATCTGGAGAAACTGTTATTCCAACCAGCTGCTCATTTGCTCTGATCAGTCTAAGTAAGATATCGATTCCAAATACGTAGAGGAGCGGACTCAGGGAACACCCCTGTTTTACTCCTCTACTTATCTGAACCTTCCTGCCAAACCAGCCGTTGACATTAGGCCAAAGATGAGAATTATTATACATTCTTTGGACCCATTTCACAGATGTCTGGTATGCCAAAGGCAGATAGGGCAGAAAACAGAAATTTGTTGGAGAGCTGATCAAAGGCCTTCTCCTGATTTAGGCCTAAAACATAACCTTCAAGTCCTTCACAATCCCCCGAAAGAATAGTTCCCTTAATAATATTAGATTATCATGCTGTCTACATCCAGCCACAGCACAAGTTTGAAAAGGGCTAATCAGGTAGGTAGCTACTTTGCTTAACCTACTTAGTAAACTTTTTACTTAAAATCTTAATGTCAGTGTTCATTAAACTTAAAGGCCACCATTTACCAATATCGTGCCTGTCCCCTTTTTTGTGAATCAGGACAAGTACCACATCCAACATGCATTCAGAATATTCAGAAGTATTCAAAATATGATTGAACAAAATCACTAACACTGGAACTAGTTCGGCAGTAAAGGTTTTATAAAGGCCTGAACTAATACCATCAGACCCAAGAGCAGTATTACAAGAAAGTTGCACTATTGCAGCTTCAACCTCTGTTAAAGTAACCTCTGTGATGAGAAGTTTAACATAATCTTCTGTAACCTGAGGTAAATCTAGAGATGTTGAAGTATCCTGTGCATCTGGTTCTATAGGAGGGGTACCAAAAAGCCCTGTAATGTGCGTTTCCACTACTTCTAAAAGCGCTTGTGGAGATTGCACTAATTGCCCAGAATGTGTGGTCAATTCAATGATAACCCTATTTTGTGTTCTCTGATTACATTCCCTGTAAGGGTCTAGAGAACCCTTCTTGGTTTGGGTTCCAAATCAGAGTTCCTGTTGCAGTGTTTTTGCTCTGTCATATTGAAAGGCTGTCATCTGTTGCTTAATTATACTAATCTGAGGTCCATAATTATATATAGAATGTTCTGATTGAGAGATCAAGCGTTGTAGTTGATGGCGGAGTTGTAAATACGTAAGGTAGTCTGCAGTAACTTGAAGATGAGCTTTGTGCTGAAAAAAGGTACGGCAAGATAATTTAGTGTCTTCCCACCAATCCAAAACATTAGAGTAGCATTCAACTACTGAAAGTTGAGCAGCAGACTCTTTTTTTTCCATGCTTTCTATATTGAGGCCTGTGTGAGCACAGACTCATTTGACCTCCATTGATTTTTTATTACACTGGGGGGGCAGGTCCCCAGGAACATTTTTAGGCTAAGGATCACATGGTCAGAGAATTCGCAGGGACGAGAGTAAACCTCTGTGGTTTCTAAGGAGGGAGACATAAAAATATAGTCTATTCGTGTTCGAAGAGGCCCCTTAAATAACGTATACCCCCCCCCCCCATGGAATGGGCAGTCCTGTATGCATCTACCAGTCCAGAAGTACCCACAATATTTTTCAGTCATAGTATCACTAAATAGTTTCTTGGTTTGTAATCCTCTATCTGAGCTGGAGAGACCACAACTAAAATCTCCTGCCCATAGAATGAGATGTGAGGTATGTAAGATGGGCTGTACTTCTTTGAATAGGCGACTCTCAATGCCTTAGTTTGTGGGGCATAGACATTAACGATGCGGAAATTAGCAGAGGCATAAGCGATGTCCAGTAAAAGGGCTCTGCCAGGGTGTACGTCCACCAATCTGGACACCCTAATACCAGGGTTAGAAAATAAAATACCAACCCCATCACAGGTGTCTAAGCCTGTGGACCAAAATGAAGGACCTGAAACCCAATCCCTTGAGGCTAGTTGTAATTTAGTAAGTGTGTTTAAACGTGTATCTTGCAAACAAATTATATCGATCTTAAGATCTGCAAAAAAAAAAAAGCATAGCTCCAGCTTGTTTCCTAGTACTCTTAATACTATTTATAGTAATAGTATTAAGTGTGAGTAAATGCATAATGAGAATTGTAAATACGAACTTCGCTGTCAAAAGGGGAACTTTAAGGGGTTTTGCAACATTGCCTGGTTCTCTTGGCTATAGAGCCTTCATCACCTTTCTCTGTGTCTGTATTAGAAGTGACAGAGGAAGTGTCCGTCCCCATCTATGCTTTCTACTGGAAGGTTAGCATATTTATTCCCTTTTTTCCAGGCAGAGATGCTAGGCCCTGCAAGTACTCCAGTCTGTCTTTTCCTCTGAGTGTTCATTTTCCCTTGCCTAGGTTGTTTTTTTTTTGGGGTCACTAACTAGAAAGAGGTGTCCCTAACTCCAGGAGGAGGCGGAGGCGGCATAACTTGCTGACTATCTTCATCTGTGTTTGAGGGGTTTGCTAAATCAGGGACAGGGTCTGAAGGGCCTGAAATAGAAGTTGTAGTCTTGGGGGTATCTGCTACATCATCTGTTTGGCTGAGATCTGGAGGAACAGAAGGCAAAGAGACATATGCCGTTTGATCCACAGACTGCTGTCTATTTTCTTTCTCTGCCACCTTTTTGGCTTGCTGATGCTGGGCTAGATTAACAAGACCTTCATCAGTGGGACAGTCTTCTCTATTATGCGAGGCCCATGGGCAGCGGCCATACACATGCCCCGTTTGTTCACACAAATTACACCTAAAAAGATTTAGACAGGCGGAGGAAACATGCCCGAATACTAGGAAATGGCTACATCTTGAGGTGTCGCAGACTGAGCTAAAATGTGTTCTTGATCCACATTTAAAGCAGGATCTAGGCTGCCCACTATAGAAGATAGAGCCATGGTCTCTGCCTAAAAAAATTAAAAAGCTGGGAAGGTGCACAGGGCCAGTGTTGGTGGAATGCAATTTAACTTTAACCTGCCAACCTCCATCCCAAGTCTGTTCGCTGTCTAGTGTAGGAGTTGGTTTGCCAAGTATTTCACAGCGCTGCCTCAACCAAAATAAAATATCCTCCACATGCACTCCTTTGTTTTTGAACATAACTGTGATAATCTTAATTAAAGGCTTAGTGAGAGGAATGGCATGGAATGGAATCCAGGCCGGGGTGTTCTTCAGAGTTTGGTATTGCGCCCAAAATCTATCTAAATTGGAAACATGTTTACAACTAATATCATAATTCCCATTCCCTAGGCTAATCAGGGCAAAAATTTCAGAGGAGAAATAATGCAGTTTCCTTAAGTAGATTTCGTGCAATATGTACTCTATTCGGGGGTTCCTACAAACCTCCCTTGTATAATAAACGGACTGCATTGCGCCTAGGGGCAGGCTCTCCCCTAGTTGCAAAGAGGTCAGACAATTTAAACAGAGGATCAGGAACAGGCCCTTTGGGTAACATGTTTATAGGGTCCACTGTATTAGGCCTACTTTCTATCCCTGAAGCAGTGGCTAAAGTAACAGCAGCATCTTCTGCTACAGTTTGTTGTGTTACCATATCTAGATTATTATGAGGTAAATCAGTAACAACACAAGAATCATTACCCCAGGGTGAGTCGGAGCTCATGGTCGTCAGAGCATTGGTGGCCTCAGGAGAAGAGGAATGTGCAAGCATTTCTTGATATGAACTATCCGTAGTGTCAGGAGTTCAGTTTCCATTGGAAGCACGTATCCATCCTGGATCTTTCAAAGCTTTGCCAGGTGACCAGTCCGCTGTACAAATGTTAGAATCCATAATATCACCGTAGTTCATAGGGCGTTGAGGCTCAGAAGTAGAGTCTGTGGAGTTTAACGAAGCAGGAGTAGGCGTTTGCTTGCTGGATGGTTTCCCAGGCCCTAGACGCTGTCTGTTGTGAGACCGTGCAACAGTGTCAGTTGCCGAACATGGAGGCTGTGGGCACATGGGTTCCAACCCATTTTCACAGCCAATCTCAGGCGCTACGTTGTTCGGCTGCTGAATTTCACTTAGGGGAGTGTCTGAAGTTTGTACCACATCAGTCGGGCGATGAGTCACTCCCAACTGGGCGTATTCGCCCTGGTTGACAGGAGGCATTGACGATTTGACAGCTGACTGATCCAGTAAGTGCAAAGCAGCGTCCAAATCTTGTAGCTTCTGCAGTTGCTTAGCTTTTTCTTTCCGTAAATATGACAAGCGTTTCAGTACCTGGTCTCTTGGGTTCATATCCAGTAGTTGAAAGTAGATATTCGGGTGCACAGAAGCAGACTGAACAAGGGCCCAAGTCATGGAGCTAGGCCCAGAAGGATTTTCCATTTCTGTGGATTCAGTACTTTCCACACTCAAATTAACAGTGCTTTCTTGGGAAAGGGGGTCAGGGGAGACGGCCTTCTCCCCTGACAATTCGGCGTCCATCTCCTCCACCATCACAGACGAACTGGCCATCTTGCAGAATGGCCAGAGGTTCCCCCTACTGGAGAGTAGGGGAATTTCCCTGGTGTCCTGGCCAGATTTCCCCCATTCGCTAAAAATACTACCACCAACTTAAAAATCTGGTTCAATTTCAGTTGGCATCCATCTGTATCCCTCCCCCTTCCTGGGATGAGGCTGAAAATAGGCAAAACAAATTGTCTAGTCCTCCTTCCCGGTCAACAAAAACTAAATAAAATAAATAAATTAGGCTATCAGTTAAAACCAAATAAGAACTGTTATAAACTGTGTAATAGATACACTGTGACTGTGCAGAAATTTACCCTGGGTGCCTCACGCATGGGCGCCGTGTGTAGGCAGCACGGGCTTTTAAACTAGATGCCCTGCCCCTTGTGACACTCTCGCCTTTGAGCCCCCTGACAGCAGCGGAGACCCAGAGCTGATGATTTTGTTTTCAAAAATGACCAGTTCCATTTAGCAAAATGTTGTTATCTATTTTTTCCATTTGTTTTCCAAAATTGAGGGCAAATCAGCATGTTTCTGTTGCAGACATTTGGCTCAACATGGAGGGGGTTGTCCAAAAAGCTGGTGCAGAGTGGTGGTTTTTTTTTTTTTTTTTTAATGAAAAATTTACTTCCAAGAGCTGGTTTAAAAATGAAAAAAAAAAATAATACTGACATACTAAAGAAGCCAGCAGAATAGCCCAAATGGTCTGTCTTGTCTGCTCGAAAGCCAGCAACCTAATGGCTGCTCGCCTTACCACCCCCCAAGCCCCCAAGAGGGTCCTTTTTAGTTTGTTTCCCCTTGTACATATCCCACCCCCTCTTGAATCCCTCCACTGTGCCCTCCTCCACCAGGCTTCCAGGCAGCGCATTCCACGGTTCCACCACTGTCTCAGTGAAAAAATGTCTCATATGCTCCCCTCTGTAATTTCCCCCCTCCAGCTTCCACCCATGGCCCCTGGTTGTTCCCCACTTCTTAAGCCTAAAGAGCTCCTTGGTTCCACTTCTGGTTATTCCTTTTACATACTTGAAAACCTCTATCATATCTCCCCTATCCCTCCTCTCCTCCAGTGAGTAAAGCCCAAGCTCTTCCAGTCTCTCCTCATAAGGCCTCCCCTCCATGCCCTGAATCATCCTGGTCGCTGTCCTCTGAACCCGCTCCAGCAGCGCTATGTCCTTCTTCAGATGAGGTCTCCAGAACTGTACACAGTACTCGAGCTGCAGCCTGACCAAGGCATTATACAGAGGGAGGATCACCTCCCTTCCTCTGGACGTAATTCCCCTGGCTATGCAGCCCAGTATCCTGTTCACTTTGGCTGCAGTTCTTCTACAGTTTTCAGAGTTATTCATTTTGACATCTATCACCACCCCTAAATCCCTTTCTCCCAGTGTGACTTGCAGTGTGACCCCCTAGGATGTGTTCATGACCCGGGTTATTTACCCCCAAATGAAGTACCTTACATTTCCTAGCATTGAATTTCAGTCCCCACCTCCTTGACCACCCCTCCAGAGTATCCAGATCCCCCTGGACCACCTCCCTCGCTTCTTCACAATCCACCAGAGCTTCCAGTTTTGAGTCGCCCACAAAGAGACTCAAGCTATTCCTAACCCCCCTCCCTATATCAGAGACATAAGCGTTAAACAATAGCGGCCCCAATACTAAGCCTTGAGGGACCCCACTGATCTCCTTCCTAGGAGAAGAGAATTTCCCACCCACCATTACCCTCTGTAAATGCCCAGAGAGCCAATTTTCAACCCAATTTAGCTCCTGCCCTCCCACCCCCATCTCTCCCAGCTTTATTAATAGCCCATAGTGTGGTACTGAATCAAACGCCTTGCTGAAATCTAGATATAGGACGTCCACCGGCCTATGTCTATCCAAGGCCCCCGTCACTCAGTCATAAAACTCTACAAGATTGGATTGACACGATCTCCCCGGAACAAAGCCATACTGTATATCATCTTGATGTCCTAACCATTCTAGCTGCCTCCCAATCCTCTCCTTGATAAATCCCTCCATTACTTTGCCCACCACAGACATTAGACTTACAGGTCTATAATTCCCCATCTCTTCTGTGGACTCCCTTTATGAATAGGCACTACGTAAGCCACCCTCCAGTCTTGGGTCACCCGTCCTGTCTGCAAAGAGATATTAAAGAGTGCAGCCAATGGAGCTGTCAGCTCTTCCGCCAATTCTTTAACAACCCTTGGGTGTAGCCCGTCTGGCCCCGGCACCTTATCAGTCTTTAACTTCCGAAGGGCCTCCTTCACCCTGTCAACTTTGATTTCTTCCCCCCATTTATCACCCTCACTCAACCTCCCCGGCCCTTCTGAATCTGGTCCGAACTGTACCCTAGCCTCATTTCGTCCACTGGCCTCAGACCGACTTCTCATCTTGGCTGAATACTCATCCCTGCTATCAGCCTGTAGGGATCCCCAGTCCCCATTTGAAAAGATTGAGGCAAAGTACTCATTAAGCACCTCTGATTGTTCCCCTGTTTTCTGAGCCCATCCCCCCATAATTTTTATCCTATTAATCTGCATCCTCTCTTTTTCGCTTCTCTCTTATATATCTATAGAATCCCTTCCCCCTCTCCGTATTTTCCTAGCCAGGTTTTGCTCCATCCCTGCCTTGACTCCTCTCACCACTCTGATGACTCTCCTGGCCGCTATTTCATACTCACCTCGCTCCCTGCCCCCCCCCCCCGAGCGTTTAAAACGTGCATAAGCGGCCTTTTTATCCCTCACTGCCTCCTGCACCTCCCTAGTCCACCAACATGGCTTACTGATTCTACCATGCTTCCACCTTAATTTTGTACAGTACTTGGTAGCCTCCTGTACCCCTTTTTTAATGATCTCCCACAATCTTCCAGCATCCATGTCTGGCCTAATCTTGTCCAGCTTCTCTCTAAGAGTCCTACCCATGTCCACGAAATCTGCTTCCCTAAAGTCTACCACTTGTGTGTTAATACAATTTTCCTCACCTCCTATATAGAACAGAAACCAGTCTGTGGCATGGTCACCACCCGCCAATGGACTGCACACCTCCAGGCCTCTTATCTGATCACTGTCTGCTAGGACAACATCCAATATCCGCCCCACTCTAGTAGGTTGCCCCACTTGTTGAAACAGGAAAGCATCTTGAAAAACATCCATCAGTTGCTGTTCCCTGGCTACAGAGGATGTCATGGTGTCCCAGTCCACCCCTGGCATATTAAGGTCTCCCATGACCACCGCCCTACCCCTACCGAGGTCACAATGACCCTTGATGTTTTCAACCAGTTTATCCTCCAAAGCCTGCTCAATTGAGGGAGGCCTGTATACCGGCCCTAATTTCAATTTTTTTTCCTCCCCTAGTTTGCAAGGTTACCCAAATTGCCTCCACTCCTCCTTCAGCCTCCTCCACTCCACTAACCACAACATCATTTCTGACTATCAGCGCAACCCCTCCCCCTCTTCCCACTCCCCTATCTTTCCTGAATATTCTATAGCCCTCCAAATTTAGGTCCCAATCATTTCTCTGAGTGGCCCATGTCTCTGTAATTGCCGCCACATCCGCTGATCCTTCAGCCAACATAGCCTGTAACTCAGGCATTTTATTGCTCATGCTCCTGGCATTTATCAGTACTATTCTCCACCCCAACCTCTTCTTCATATCCAACTTCTCCAGCCCTGGGCAGTCCTTATTCTGCATTCTTTTCCTTAGATCTGCATCACAATCCCCCTCACTCTTTAATATCCCTAGACCTGGACCCACAAACAACTTCTCTGAGTCCAATCTTTTATTTGACCCTCCTCCCCTTACAAGTTTAAACCCCATCTCTCTTCTATAAAACCAGCAAGTTTCAGTTTCAAGATCTCTCTCCCCTCCAGATTGAGATGTAATCCATCTCTGGCATAAAGCCCTTTATCCTCCCAATTATCTCCCCAGTCTCCCACCAACCCATACCCTTCTGCCTTGCACCAATCCCTAAGCCACTGATTCACCCCTCGAGTTTTAGTTTGCTCTCCCCAGTTGCCCTTGGTACCAGCAGAATCTCAGAGAAGGAAACTGTGCTTCCTATAGAGTAAGAAACCCTTGCCAGTTCCTGGAACCTAGCCTGTATTTCTAGTTCACTATTTCCTTCCAAGTCATTTGTCCCCAGATGTACTTGGAAGTCCGGGGATCCCCCACAATCCAATGCTATCGAGTACAGGTGGAATTTGGCCTTATGTACAGATAATCCTGGCATACATTTAGCCTTGACTGGGCTGCTTTTATTTTCCCCCACCCACTCCCACTGAATACCCCTGGTCATGGAATCCTCCAGCAGTATCACCTTCACCCCACCCCCCATTTTGTTAGCCCATTTTGATCCTTCCAGAATGTGTTTTTTACTTGTGCTTTCCATTGAAAAGAAAACTTATTGGCTCTAGAGACTTAGGGCAGGCTTCACAACGTGGTTTGGGACTAAGTCCCACTCCGCAACCCCAGTGGCGCTCCGAAATCACTGCAGCTGCGGAGCGCCCGATTCACAGCCGTAGCAATTGCGGAAGGTGTTATGGTAGGTCCCACTGTCCGTAGCAGCCTCCCGCAGCTGCAGTGCTGTTCCTGGCAACAGCGCCCGAATGCTGCTGTAATCCATGGAGCTGGTCGTAATCCGGCTCCACCTTTGTGAATACCCGCAGCTGTGGGTAACCTGCGGATCCGCAAGTGGCAACCCACATGCGCACGAGGTTTACCCACAACTGTGGGACGTTCAGGAGTTTCGTGAATCCTGCCCTTACTGTGGAATGTAACTTGCAGGGAAATCCTGCAAGCGGGTAGAATGCTGGCTAGAAGGTGCAGTCTCTGTAATGGCTGTGCTGTGCAGTAGGATATTTTCCAAGATTACTTTTCTCCAGGGGCAAAATACAATCCAGTGTGACTGTCCATGAAAGACAGCAGGACCAGAAAACAAAAAGATCAGAGTTTATAGAAACGCTAAAATGCACTGCAGGCTATTGAATCTTCTTACTGCTGCCTAATGCCATCTGCAACATTTCCCTCACTATAACCTGGAAAATCACCACTATTCTCCCCTGTCTAAAGTCAACCTCCTCGACTGCTCTTTCTTCTTCTTTTCTCCCTCCACCTATTGGCCTGTTATGCCTCATAACTCATCACTATTCTAGTTTGCTTCTAACTGGCTTTCTTTGCCTGTACACCTGCCCTCCACCAACTTCTGGTTACCTTTTAACCCTAGCACTTAATATCAGTATTATGTATTTTTAACCCTAGCACTTAATGTCAGTATTATGTATTTTTAACCCTAGCACTTAATGTCAGTATTATTATGTATTTTTAACCCTAGCACTTAATGTCAGTATTATGTATTTTTAACCCTAGCACTTAATGTCAGTATTATTATGTATTTTTAACCCTCACACTTAATCAGTAGTATTATGTATTTTTAAACCTCGCACTTAATCAGTATTATGTATTTTTAACCCTAGCACTTAATATCAGTATTATGTATTTTTAACCCTCGTACTTAATATCAGTATTATGTATTGTAACCCTAGCACTTAATGTCAGTATTATGTATTTTTAACCCTAGCACTTAATGTCAGTATTATGTATTTTTAACCCTAGCACTTAATGTCAGTATTATGATGTATTTTTAACCCTAGCACTTAATGTCAGTATTATTATGTATTTTTAACCCTAGCACTTAATGTCAGTATTATTATGTATTTTTTTAACCTAGCACTTAATGTCAGTATTATTATGTATTTTTAACCCTAGCACTTAATGTCAGTATTATGTATTGTAACCCTAGCACTTAATATCAGTATTATGTATTTTTAACCCTAGCACTTAATATCAGTATTATTATGTATTGTATATACTAGGTTTAATTTCAAATGTCTCCTGGGTTTATTATACCTCACCCAGCCTGCTTATTTGTACCCAATGTACTCGTGCCTGTTACTCCCTCTACTGTATAATTCCTTGTTGACGTGGAGCTTTTGTAAAAGAGCCCCTGGCTCAAAGGTCTTAATTCCGAGATTCAGTATATAAATGCTGTGATGTCATCTGCAGAGTATTCTGTGATTTGTAGTGACAGAGGATGTCCGCCTACAGCTCAGAACAGTTTGTCTGATACTATCTGCTATACTACAATAAACAGAAAGCAAACTAAAATGTTTTTACACACAAAGTGCGCATTGCGACCAGACCCACAGTTGAGTCTGGAGGCCTTGGTGGTGACAGTTGCCCTTTAATGGATGCGTGGTTTTTACTTGTGGGTGGGTCATTTTGCTGTATCAGCAGATCTGGGGTGTTGTGTGTGTGATCGATCTCAGCATGTTCATTTTACTTTACCATTTTGTTTGAGGGTTATGTTTCTGTTAGGTATGTTGCATGTTCCTCTAAACTGCTCCCCAGCATTTTATTCATAATATTTTCTGTAGCTTAAGGACACTTGCCAGCTATTGTATGAAATAAAACGGAAAAATCCTCAGTGCATCAACGAGAAGAAGAAAAAACAGTCATAACATGGGTTTGTTTTTTTTGTTTGTTTTTTTAATTATGCAGTTTAGTTAGACTCTGAAAGCCAAGTTGTTTTGGGCTAAAATATATACGTATTTTTTTGTAATTTAAATTTTTTTGCTTTTGCATAAAAATAATACACTCCTGTCAGGCATAGACAATAAGGAGCCATCCAACAGAGTACAGATAATATTAGCCTTATTAACCTGGCTTAAGAATAAGGAGTTATTTCAATAGATAGAGATAAACCGTTTTTTGTTAGAAATGTCTTGCACCCTACAAAAGTGAGAGATGTAGTCCTGAAAATTTGATAGAGCCCAAAAATGGTGAGAAATCATGCATTGAGCTATATGATCCCTTCTCAAACATTGGTGATTTGAATTGTAAAAAAAACACTTACTAGTGGCACTGCAAGAAAACAAATCTAACATTTATATTTGAAATGTAACCAAGAACCATCAGTCACTGGTTGTAACTTCAGACCCTGTAAGGGTACAGTTCCGAAAAGCCCAGCCTTCCCCACAGCTGGTGCTCCAGATAATTTTGGCAGGCAAGAGGAATTTAGGCAGTATAGCATAGTGGTTAAGAGCTATGAGCTGCAAACCTGGGGAATTGGGTTTGAATCGCACAGTCACCACCACTTGCATGCTGTGTGACCATGAGCAAGTTACTTAAAGGGAAAGTCTCCTCAACCTATTTTCTGTATACCCGTGTAGTTTGTAGGTATGAGCAATAATTCCTTCTCATGCAGCTCCCTGATTTCATACTAATTTAAATATAAATGTGCTTGCTTCGCTCTGGTATGAAAACCTGTTTTGTCTCCTTTCCAAAGGACATGACCCGACTCATGCAAGACTTCGTGGGAGCTGATGAAGCATACATGCACAGGCAGCAGCAGCAGTTTTATTCAGTTCTGTTACATGTCTCATAAAGTCTGTGTATTCTCTCAAAGCTTTTTTTTGTCTTAGATGCACTTTAAACTACAGAAAATAGCAGGGCACTTACTATGTTTTGAAAAGTTCCATGGCCAGCATAAGACAAGAATTTAGGGACTGCAGAGGACAACAAGAGCACTACTACAGTAAAACTGCTGCAGGCTTTAGCAGCAGAACATCATAAAATTCCAGGATGCCTTACATAAGTCTGGTCATGACCTTTACAATGGAGTCAAGCAGGTTTTCACACTAGACACCAGTGCCTTCATTTACATTTAAATTCTGATGAAATTAGGAGGGTGCAGAACAGGCAGTCATTGTGCATGCCTGCAAACTACACAGGGAAACGGAATAAAAGGCAGAGAGGACCTTCCCTTTAACTTTCCTGTGCTCCCAAGACACACTCAGAAACAAGCTTTGGCTTACAGCATCTTTTCTGGCCAAAATTGAAAAAAACCAAAAACAAAAAATTTCTCCCCAGTTTTTTAAATTAGCTGAGTAAAATGAAATTTTGTTGGGCAAAAGTGCTTAAACTTGAAGTAAAATGCTCTTTGAAGCAATAATAGTGTTGAAATAACTGGGGGAGTGTTTTCTCCCAAAGAGAAACCTGATTATAATTTGCCGTTATAACCTGTGGGTTAGAACGGCGAACTGCTGGGTTTCTCTGGCCTCCACGGTGCTCGCCTCAGAGCCTTCCTGTCCTTTGCTGAAACCCGAGAACCGCGGCTAGTCTATCATCACTGCGGGGAACACAAGGAGTCTCTTCAGCTCATTTCTTAAATTCTACATACCTGCTTTCAAAATCCGCAATTTTTGTTTTCATTTTATAACCACACAGGCTGTAGTATCCTTGTCTCTGTTTGCCATCCCACCCAAAAAAACAAAACTGAAAACAGCAGTTGCTGTGACCATGTCTCTTCCGAACAATCTTCCTCAGCTGAAACAGAAGACAGAGACAGGGGTGCAACAAACAGAAAGAGCACACACACAAAAAAAACTCTGGCTGCAGGTCTTCAAACCTAGCACCATTCCCTAAGTAGTGTTCTACACTACAGCACCATCTACTGGCCATACTGTTTTATATAATTGCTGTGTAGTGTTTTCAAGACAAGAAAGCGGCTCCCCAGCAATTATATAAATAATGTCATCAGGTGGGGTGCCGCTTCGAATTTAATGCACACCTCGGGGTGGATGCTTTGATAAACACCTTGGGCATCATCCTCTGGCTTTGTAGCATCCCACCCTTCGGTGTGCATTAAATTTAAGGCACGCCCAAAAAAAAATACATTATTGTATTTATGCCCTTTGTGGGGTATGGAGTATTTGGGGGATGAGTATTTGTACTCATTAAAAAAAAAAAAAATATGAGAAGTATTTTCTTAAAAATGGTGAGGAAAATAGGCAGGTACTCTACTTATCAGGAGCACTGCTCACAGTAGCCAGAGCATTTTTTGTTATAACTGAAAAAAATCACAGTATTTGTTATGAGTATGTTCAAGATGTTCCGAGCACTAACAGAAAGTATATCTGAGAGTTCATGCAGCTTCCATGTGGTGGCTGCCATTGAAGGTGTACCATCAGCTTGTATAGAAATCTTAACAGAAGTCCTGCTTTCATTCTCATTAAGTGCGATTGCCGGGGCCATTAAGTCAAGAGGAACAGAGCCCAAATACCCTCTCAGTTGCTCAAAGGGGAATGCTTATCTGGAGAGGGGCTTTTCAGGTTTCCTCCTCCAGTCCAGATTTCTCCTGCTTCTCGATCGCCTTGAATTTTCAGTAAATTATCTCTCCTCTCTTCCTGGCTTCAGTAAGGTCAAGTTTAATTATAAAATGGGTCACAAAAATCCTGTCACCTCATTAGAAACATAGAAACATACATTTTGACGGCAGATAAGGACCGCTTGGCTCACCCAGTCTGCCCATTTCCCTACCTAATGGATAAGCTGCAGATCTTAGTCAACCAGCAGCCTACTTCTTCCTACCCCCAACCCCTAGAATTGCCTTATGACTGTCCCATGTATGCTTGAATTCCACCACTGTTTTTGACTCCACAACCTCCTCCGAAGGCCATTCCATGCACCCACAACCTCTCTGTGAAAAATACTTCCTTAAATTACCTCTGAGCCCTTCTCTATTTTCAAATTGTGCCCTTATTCTTGCACACCTCTTTTTGAAAGATGCTACCTCTTGGACTTTGTTGATTCCCTTGAGGTACTTGAAAGTTTCTATCATGTCCCCCTGTCTCCCTCCTTTCCTCGAGGCTATACATATTCAGCTCCTTAAGTCTCTCTTCATATATGTTCTTCCTGCAGACCCTGCACCATTTTAGTTGCCCCTCCTCTGACAGCTCCATCCTGTCTATGTCTTTATGGAGAGTGGTCTCCAGAACTGCACGTAGTACTCCAGATGGGGTCTCACCAACTGTCTGTACAGAGGGATAATAACTTCCTTGTTTTCTACTGGTGATGCCTCTCCCTATGCATCCCAGTATCCCCCCAGCCTCCTCTTGCTGCCCTCTCACATTGCTTGCCCTCCTTAGGTCATCTGATATGACTACCCCCAGGTTTCTTTCCATTTTTGTTGTTGTTAGTATCTCACCCCTCATTTTGTACTCTTCCCCTGGGTTTTTGTTTCCCAGGTGCATTACCTTGCACTTCTTAGCATTGAATCTAAGCTGCCATACATTTGACCATTCCTCTAACCTTGACAAGTCCCTTCTCATCCTTTCCACCCCACCTTGTGCATCAACTCTGTTGTAGATCTATGTGTCATCTGCAGAGAGACATACTTTTTCTTCCAGTCTCTCTGCAATGTCGCTTATAAAGACATTGAAGAGGACCGGTCCTAATACTGAACCCTGCGGTACCCCACTAGTAACCCCCCTTTCTTCAGAGTGGACTCCATTTACTATTACTCTCTGTGTCCTATTCTCCAGCCAATTCTTTACCCAGGCTGTCATCTTGGGACCCACCCCAGGCTGGCTAACTTGTATATTAATCTTTTGTGTGGGACTGTGTCAAATGCCTTGCTAAAGTCTAGGTAGGCCATGTCCACAGCCCTCCCTGATCTACTACTTTGGTCACCCAGTCAAAGAAATCTATCAGATTTGTCTGGCATGACCTTCCGCTGTGAATCCATGCTGCCTTGGGTCCTGAGCCCCTCTGGCCTCTAGATACTCAACAATTCTTTCCTTCAGAAGTGATTCCATCATTTTCCCTACCACTGAGGTTAAACTAACAGGTCTGTAGTTTTCTGCTTGCCTTGCTCCCACTTTTGTGAAGGGGAATCACATCTACCTTTCTCCAGTCCCCGAGTACCACCCCATCCTCCCATGATTTGTTAAAGAGGGTAGTCAGTGGTGTCACTGGTTCTACCCTTAGTTCTTTTAAAATTCTGGGATGAATCCCATCAGGCCCCATTGCTTTGTCCACCTTCAGTTTTAAGAGTTCTTTCAGAACCCTTTCTTCTGTAAATGGGCTGGTATCAACTTCTGTATCCAGAGTGTTTCTACTGTTTGTTTTAGGTACCTCCCCCACTTCATTTGTAAATACTAAGCAAAAATATTTGTTTAGTATCTCTGCCTTTTCACAGTCACCCTCTGCCCACCCTCCCTCCTCTTTATTAAGCCTCACTAACCCTCCCTTGGTCTTCCTTCGCTCCCTGATGTACCTATAAAAGGTTTTATCCCCCTTCTTAACTGAGTTGGCTATCTTTTCCTCGGTTTGGGCCTTTGCTGTTCTGACTGCCTTCCCAGCTTCCTTTTGCTTTAACTGATACAGTTCTCTGTCCGCTCCTTCTGTGATTCCTTGTACTTCCTGAATGCTTTCTTTTCTCTTTGAACCTTCACTGCCACTTCCTTTGAGAACCACAGTGGTTTCTTACATTGTTTCGTTTGTTTATTTGCTTCACACAAAGGCTTGTTACCTCTGTGATGGCAGTTTTATTTTTTCCATTGTTCTTCCACCCTCCTTCCTGCCCATTTGCTATGCATTCTTTAGGCACTCACCCATTTTGGCAAAGTCAGCCCTCCTAAAGTCCAGTACTTTTGCCTTTGTATGGCTTGACTCTATTGCTGTGTTTATTGTGAACCATACTGTTCGATGGTCGCTAGTTCCCAGATGGCTACCCACTTCTACATCTGTGATCCTCTCTTCATCTCCATTTGAGAGAACCAGGTCTAAGATTGCTCCTCTCGAAGTGGGCTCCAATACTAGTTGTCTAAGGCCTGCCTCCAGGGCATCTAGAATAACCCCACTTTGAAGTGGCTGCTGCAACTGCACTCCAGTTAACATCTGGCATATTCAGATCACCCATCAGCAATATCTCCTTTTTCTGCCATTCTAAGTATTCTTTCTATCATTTCCTTGTCCATTTCCTCCCCTGAGAGAAGGTCTGTATCTAACCCTGTGCGGATTGTGGTGCCATTGCCGGTCTCCAAATTTACCCACAGTGCTTCTTCACCTCCTGTTTTCCCTTTTGTTCTGTTGCTTTGATTCCTTCCCTTATGTAAAGATCTACTCCTCCTCGTCTTTTACCCTCCCTGTCCCTCCTGTAGATAGTGTATCCTGGTATGTTTATGTCCCAGTCATGGTTTTGTGTGTACCATGTTTCTGTGACTGCCACAATATCCAGATGTTCCTGCTCCATCAAGGCCACTAATTCAGGAAGCTTGTTACTCAGACTACGAGCATTGGTACTTATTGCTCTCCATTTTTTGATGGCTTTACCTTCTTTTGCAGCATCCCCCACTGACCTGTCTACCTCGGTCTTTTTCTCATTTAGTACCCGTTTTGCAGGGAGAGGCTGGGATTTTCTGTAGGGAGAGGCTGGGATTTTCATTGGTGAAAATATAACACATGACCAGACTACGAGTAAATCCTGTAGCAGAAAGCTGGTAAAGATCCTGCCGATCAAATGTTTCCTTTCTTTGAAGCTAATTTTTTTTTTCACACATGTAGAGTATACTGCATATATAACTGTGTGTTATGAGTTTTTCTTACACCCAGGCATGATGACCCATAAACCCTCGTGGCTTAAACTCGAGTGGTTTATGCAGTCATCACACACCAAGGTGTGTTAAAAAATAACAAAACAAAAACTTCATAAGCGCAGTTTTTTTTTTTTTTTTTATCATTTCTGGTGCTTTGTGTTTTAAAGAAAGAAAAAGTTACAGCTTCTTGACTAGTTCACGCTGTCTCTTGCTTTTGTAATATGAGCTGTGAGCTCAGTTGAGCTTTTGTTGTATTTTTTTTTTGTGCTTATTGTTAAAGTTTACTGGGTCTGAAAAATTAACCCAATCCACGATGTTTGTTTAAAAATAGGGGCAGGCATGGCGCTAGCCGCCTATTCTGCTCATGAAGGACCCCAGTGTTTTTGTACGAGTGAAGGGGCTGTATTAACTTTCAGTTTGGGTTTCTTTTACTGCCTGCTTGTGTTTTGGTGAAGGGAACAGTTTGTGAAGCCTGCCCTGAGGGTGAGTGAGAATCTTGTTTTTTCGGACCTGTGGTCAAGATCGGGCTTTTCCCATTTGCGCTTTAGGGACCGTTGAGAGCGAGTTTTCAAAAGCCGGAATAACCGGCATGGCGCTTCCCAGTTATTACGGCTTTTGAAAAGTAGCACAAAGTTGTGCATTAAAGGGGGTCAGCAGTAATTATAAATATCACAATTAATAAGAACATACATAGATAACAGTTGCCATCTCCTGTACTTACACTTTTTTCCAATCATTTATTGCACATGTATTAGGAGGAAGGAGGGTAAATGAGAGATGGGTCAAGCTAATTTTAGTCAATTTGCCAGACTATAAACAGGATGTCATAGTATAAGCCTGGCTACCTACAGCCTCATGTAAGTAATGTGGTGTGTAATTCTCAACCTTTTTTCAAGGGAGAAAGCTGGCCCACACGCCTTAAAGACTGGTCATCTCAGATATTCTTCTCCAGTGTTAAACAGATTCAAAGCTCAAAATACAATTTCCCTGCAACAGGCCCTGGAGCCTGTCATAATCCCTTTAATATTTAATATGATTATATGATTGATAGCTCTCGGGAACCAAATGACCTTTTTAATATTCTTCTCCAGTTCAGATGTCATTAATCTCTTTAGCAGTTTGTACAAAGATTCATATGTATTTGATAGAAAACATGCAAGAAATATGTTTCTTTTAGTGTTATATTTGGGGCAGAGTAACAATACATATTTAAGATTTTCTTTCACTGTTATTCCACAATCACAGTCCTCTAATAAGCTCTGATCTTTAGAGTATCTTACTTGCCTTTAGAAAATTACTTCAAAACAATACTGCATGAATATTTTTAGGTAACATTGGGAGAGTGAGATAGAATTCCATTTCAGAATTCCATTTTATTAACTTTATTTAAAGAAATCCATTCTGATGGCCTTTGTTTTTAAACACGTTCCATGTCTAATTGTTTTACTTGATCCTGCAGTCGCAATTTAAATTTGCTAAGTGAGAGTCTCATGGACTCAGCTGATGGAAAATCAGTCACAAAGTGTAATTAGAATATATATATACAGTGTGTGTGTGTGTGTGTGTATATATATATATATGTGTGTGTGTGTGTGTATATATATATATGTGTGTGTGTGTGTATATATATATATATATATATATATATATATATATATATATATATATATATACATACACACATATAGATATATAGATATAAAAACAGACAACCTCTGCACAAAACCCACTGATGCAAGGGTTACCCAAAAAAAGACATTGGCAACAAAGCCAGGTGTCCAAGAAATACAGAATCATATCTACCCCCACAATACAAAGCATCATGGGATACATATGCAAATCACCATGAAAATGTAGGTTGGCTCTCCTGTAAGCAGAAATGCATGTTGATAAGGACCTCTCATGCAGACTGTAAATTGTGAGAACAAGACAGACAGCTGTCCCATCCTTCACAGGACTCGTGAGTATAATTTCTCGGTATCTCACTCCAGTGGAAAACGAGCCAGCACTAATATGGTCTTATGGGTTTGGGTCATGGTGGGCCCAAAATAGGAAAGCAAGCTAAAAAGAGAACCTTGGCACAGAAGCACTAAGGCAAGGGTTACCCAAAAAGGGCACTAGCAATAAAGCCAGGTTTCCAAGCAATGCAGAATCTCACATACACCCTGTAATGCAAAGCACCATGGGATATATATCAGCTGGGGACCGAGTTGGAGGTTGTGAGGGTCTGTTCTCTCAGCCCTCCCCACAGCTAGCCCAGGATGCAGCAAGAAGGTCAAGAGGGTCTGTTTAGCAGCCTTCCCTCTCTAGTAGCAGTGAACAGCTGGGGATCGAGTCGGAGGTCATGAGGGTCTGTTCTCTCAGCACTCCCACACAGCAAGAAGGTCGAGAGGGTCTGTTTAGCAGCCCTCCCTCTCCAGTAGCCTTGAACAGCTGGGGACTGAGTCAGAGGTCGTGAGGGTCTGTTCTCTCAGCCCTCCCCCACAGCCAGCCCAGGACACAGCAAGAAGGTCGAGAGGGTCTGTTTAGCAGCCCTCCCTCTCCAGTAGCCATGAACAGGTACGCCCGGAGACCGCAAGATCCCCTGCTGCTCCCACTGTGTAGCAGCTGAAATTGCCGAAATTGACTCTTTTTGCCGAAACCTGCAATATTGTAACTGCTCAAAACCCTGTCTCTGTGGTAGTGGCTATTTGTAATAGCAGGGTGCCCGGCTTCAGCTTCTGCCCAGTCCTTTTGTTCGCTTTTGGCGCCAATTCCGAATTTAAAAAAAAAAAAGGGGATATAATTAACTGCCCAAACTGGAGGGACTGTAGCTGTATCTGCATGATTCAGATTTAATTCCAGAATTGTGCTTTAGTGCAGCTGCTGTTTAAATTAATGAATTCATTCCTGCTACACTGTAAAAGTAAAGCTACCTGCTGCTAGCATAGGAATCCTGCTGGAATACTGGTCGGTGTGCCTATCTGGTACCGGAATGTAAACTGAATTAGAGCGCCTGCTCCGTATTTAATTGCAGTATTGTGGCGTCCCTAGAACCTGGCAATATAAAGTAATTTCTCCTCTCCCTGTTCCTTGTCCATAGCTGGGGACCGAGTCGGAGGTCGTGAGGGTCTGATCTCTCAGCCCTTCCCCACAGCCAGCCCAAGACTCAGCAAAAAGGTTGAGAGGGTCTGTTTAGCAGCCCTCCCTCTCCAGTAGCCGTGAACAGGTACACTCGGAGACCGCAAGATCCCCTGCTGTTCCCACTGTGTAGCAGCTGAAACTGCCGAAATTGATCCCCGCTGTCGCTATGCGCCGGCTCCCCACCACCACCTTTGGTCGACATCTAGCTTTATACTGTTGACCACCTTATCATTCAAAACCAATCAGCTCACTTTACAATCTGCAGTTTATATTAGCTAAACACTAGAGGGCTCCCTCTCAATTCTTTCACTGTTAAACTCCCCAGCTGACAGCATTGCATACGTCCTGTGGACCCTACCCCAAACTACCTTATTAATTACATTCTTTTCTCAGTTTCACTCACATCTCCCGGAGACTAAATCCCCGTCTGGGGACCACTACTTATGCCTCATCACTCACTTCCCCAGAAATACAACCTGGGCGCATCTCCGGTATCCTCTCGCCCTAGTTCAGCACAGCACCAATTATACCTCAAACCTAAGCGGTACTAAAAGCGGATCCTTACTGGCGTAAGCTGCACCCCCCACTAAGAATCACACGCTAAATTGCCCCAATCCTCTCCTCTCCCAAGCACTTTTATCCCAAATAGTCCTTACCATCCCCATACCAGTCAGACTCTATAAATTTACCGCTAATCCTCGCCTCCGTATATCCACATCCAAATTGTTACGGAAAGCTATTCTCTGCCATGCTCTCCTCCTCCTCTTTCTCATCTCGGGTAACATACACCCCAATCCTGGAACTGCATCGACTGGTGTCCCCATGGGGTACGGGAAAGGTGGACTTCTGCTGGCCTTCCTTAACATTTGCAGCCTTCCTAAGAAGCTCCCGCAGCTTCAAGGTTGGATCACCCAACACTATCCTGACATCTCGGCCTTATCTGAAACCTGGCTCTCCAAGAATATCGCAGATGTATCTGTATCCCTAAATGACTATGACATCTTCAGAGCTGACAGATCAGGCAGGAGGGGTGGTGGATGTGTCATATATGCCAGAACCTTTTTGCAGCCCCTGTTGGTCCCACTGCCCTTGTTGGCAAACGGGGCCCAAGCCATTATGATCAAAGCCACCCTAGGCACGCCTGGGAAACCACTCTACATCATGGCTGTCTACATCCCCCCCACCAACCAGAAGCTAGCCTTTGACTTAATCCTAGACAGCATCACCCAACTCCCCTCCAGGAGCGAACTGATCATCATGGGTGACTTTAATGTGAACTGGTTATCCCACGCATCTACCCCTTTCAAAGACTCAGTACGTGCCTTTGACCTGACCCAGGCTGTCCAGTCTCCCACCAGGCAAGATCCCAGATCGGGGTCATCCACCCTTATTGATCTCATCTTTACTAACCATCCTGATCGCCTCTCCAATATTAAAGTGACCACTCCCTGGTCTCATGCTCTTGGTCGAATAAAATCACTCCCAGCCAACTCAAAATCTCCATCCAAAGGCACATCAAAAAAGGTAGCCTCTCTCACCTCAAACTCGATCTCTCTTCCTGTGACTGGGCACCGGTTCACACTGCCCAGTCAGTCGATGCTGCCCTTACCTCCTTCATTAAAATCTTCAGCACTGCCTGTGACATATTTGCCCCTTTCACAAAACAGGTTATTAAAAACAGGGACACTCCATGGATCTCGCAGGCCCTACTTGAACAGATGCGCCACAGAGACAACCTCTGGCACAGGGCGCTGAACTCCCAACGTCCTCATGACAAACAACTCTATAGAGAGGCAAGAAACAAATGCACTTGGGCTATTCGGCTAGCCAAGTCAAACTGCTATAAGCAAGCTCTCATCACCACTTGGGGCTCTGGGAACAACTTCTGGCCCAATGTCAAGGAGCTTTGTGGGAAAATGGTCTCCCCAACCCCTACGCAAATACTTGACCATGGAACTGTCTCCCAAGACCCTACCACTATATCCAATGTATTGAGCAACTTATTCTCTGATCTCAGCTACATCTTACCCCCAAACTTCTTTAACCCCATCCCCAAAGGTCCATCCAATATCTCCCCCACGACTACCCTCCCGCCCTTCCGTCTGAGAATCATCTCCTGTAGCAAAGCTAAACACTACCTAACCAAAGCCTTGCACAACTCTAGGTACAGCAGCGACTCCCTTGACCTTAAAATTCTCCTTCTAACTCTTGACTAGACCCTCCCTCACCTCACCAAAATACTAAACTGCTCACTACAACTAGGTCAATTCCCTAAGCTATGGAAAAGTGGAATAATCACACCAATCCTAAAAAAGGGTGATCCGACTGACCCTGGTAATTATAGGCCTATCACTATCTCTCCCCCCCCCCCCCATCGAAAGCCCTTGAAAGAATCGTGTCAGACCAGCTCACCGAATACCTGACCAAGTACAATGTGCTTTGCCCAGAACAGCACGGGTTCAGAGCAGGGCATAGCACAACCACTGCTCTTCTCGAATTTACATCTTACATACATGAGGCGCTGGAACAGGGGTCAATAGCAGGAGCGATCTGTGTTGACCTGACTAAAGCATTTGACACCGTCAGTCATGCTCTGCTTATCCACTCTCTTCCCCTCCCTTCATCTCGCCCCGTAGCAATCTCATGGTTTAAAAACTATCTTACTGACTGAACTCAACAAGTCAAAATCAACACCACCCTGTCCGCCAGTCTGCCAGTTCTTGTGGGTGTCCCTCAAGGGTCCATTTTAGGCCCACTACTCTTCACCCTCTTTCTGAACACCCTTTCTAAGGTCTGCAGTGGTAAACTGTTGCTATATGCAGACGATGCCGTAGTGTATTGGAAAAATACAAATCCGAACTCGCTCCAAATCACCCTGCAAGATTGCTTCAGAGAACTTGAGTCATGGTTTTCCGAACATCGACTAATACTAAACTACAACAAAACTAAATCAGTGATCTTTGCTCACTGCCAAACCCCCTACAGGAATGCCCAGTTATCCATCTCTAATTCCCAAGGCATCCGTATTGAACAGGTCCCTGACTTCAAATACCTAGGCATCACTCTGGACTCATCCCTCACCTACCACTTACACATTAACCACCTCTCCTCCTCAGTAAACACCCGGCTTGGCATTCTCTACAGACACAAACACTGCCTCCCCCCAGGCCCTACGGCTGGCAGTTATCATCTCAGTTATATCTCTGGTCGATTTATGGGATAATTATATATGGCACGGCCGACCACACAGCCCTAAACAGCATCAATCTAGCCCTCAACAAAGCCTGCCGACTAGTCGCGCAAGCTGTGATAGATTAACACATACGTGCAAACTCTACAAGCGAGCAAACTGGCTTACCTTTGAAGGGAGACTAAGGTACCACACCTGCCTCCAAGCCAGAAAGATTCTTATGGACCTTGCACCCGTGTGCCTTCACCTCCTCATCCAACCTTTCCCACACAGGAGCACCCCCAGACACCGGGATAGCACCCCCTCTTAGTCCCCCACTGTAGGACTTCACTAGGGCAAAGGTCCTTCCGTTACCGTGCTCCCCGCTGGCTTAATTACCTTCCCTCCTCAGTCACCCTGGCCCCTAGCCTTGGCCTATTTAAAATGGGCATTAAGAGACTGCTCCTTGACTCGGAGTCATGTGGCTGTTACAAACATCCGTCCCACATTTCTGATTCTGATAGAAAACAAGTGTCGCTCATGACCCAAATCTAGGCCTACGCACCCACCGGGAAGTAGACTTCTGCCCCTACACCTGGGTGGGCCCACGGAAACAGTATCCAGTCACTCTTCAACTCGACAACCTAGGATCCATAGCTACCCTAGTGAAACAAATCTAAACAATGTAAATTATTCTGTACGAGGTAACCATGTATTAATTGTCTTAACGTGATGTCCTGCTTAGTGAGCTACGTACAAAATTGTCTTAAGTGCTGTGTCTGCTTTGTATTGACGTGGAGCCTTTGCAAGAGTCATCGACTCAAAGGATTGTAATTCCGAAACTTCAATAAAATAAATAAAAAAATAATACATATGCAAATTATCATAAACATTTAGGCTAGTTCTGCCTTAAGAAGAAAATGCATGGTGCCAAAGCATCTCTATTAGAGTCTGCAAAGGATGAGAACAGAAGACACCGATATACGTTTTGTCCTGAGCAGGAGTCATCAGTGCAAACCCGACCACATTTGGGCTGTCTGTTGGCTCGTTTTCTCTTGGAGTGAGATACAGATGAGGCATGCAGATAAGTCCTCTGCAGGACGAAACATGTGTCTGTGTCTTCTGTTCTCACCCTTTGCAGTTTGTATGAGAGTCCCTTTGGCACCATTTATTTCTGTTTACAGCAGAACCAGTCTGTTTTCATGGTGATTTGCATATATATCCCATGATGCTTTACATTATGGGATATGTGTGATTTTGTATTTCATATATAGACAAGTCTGCATATTTTCAGCCTTTTCCTGAGATGGGGAATACAGACACAAATTGACATATTGCATCTGATTACACTATTGGTGGTATTTTACTGAATGGGGGCAGTTTGGCCAGGACATTGGGGGGGGGGCATTCCCCTACTCTTGCAGTAGGGGGAACCTCTGGCCACTTGGCATGCTGCCAAGAATGGTTGACCCTGTACATGAGAGGATGGATGTCTCTGAGGCGGGAGATCCGATCTCCTTTCTTGCTTCAGTAAACTTAGAGACCGTATTTTGAGAAGAGATGGAAATGGTGTCTGCAGTGGACATACTCCATCTGGCCATGCCTGAGGTTGGTAGCCCCAACAGGGTGAAAGAGCTTGAACTTCAACAAAGGTTTTTGACTGAGGAAGAAAAATTGAAGGTTATAATGGAAGAAAAGAAAAAAAACTATTGTGCACCTTGATGGCAGAGGAAGATGCAAGTATATACAGAAAAAGAACCAACTACAGAGCTGTTACAGACAAAAAAAGGTTTTAGCTACACCTCTTGGCATTTAACCTACCTCTGTCATATCTGGACAGCTATTGAAATCTGCAACCGGTGATGTAGCAGCATCAAAGGCTGAGGCTGCCAAGCAGTCAGTCCCTGTCAATCGGGTATACTGATCCATGCTGCCCAGATTCACACAGAACCGTCGTCTTCTCATTTGAACCCTATGTCCAACACCAATATTATTATACCTGCCACAGTTGTATCCACAGCTCAGACTTTGGTAACTGGACTACCAACAATGCTGCCAAGACAGTGTTGCAGATGTCAAGGTAGGAGGCCACCTGGGGAGCAGTAATCCCTGTACAGTGTGGTTCAGTATAAGGATGACTGTGGAACTGAACCACATGAGGGCAAAGATCCTGGACATCAGGAGGGCAGGTTTCAAGAAGACTGGCAAATGCCCCAGGGATGACCTGGCAGCAAGGTGGGACAAATTAGTTTGTTAGTTAACTGTCATTTTGGCCACTAGCTTTCAAAATCTGGTAGCCAGACCTGTTTCTTAGTGGCCATTGGCCACCTGGCTACCTAATTTGTCCCACCCTGCCCGGCAGGGGTGATGACCTGGGTGGGGTGGAGGAACAGTGGACAAAGCTAAAAAGGGCCATAGAGAAGTTGGAAAACTTCAAGGTGAAGCAAGTGAGCAAAAGTAAGAGGAAAAAGAGACATCTGTGGTTCTCAAAAGAGGTGACAGAAAAGATAAAGGCTAAAAGGGTAGCATTCAGAAGGTATAAGGAGACGCAGAGGGAGAAGGATAGGGAGGTGTACTAGGGGAAACCGAGGGAAGTGGGGAGAAAAGTAAGGACTACGAAGACACAAACTGAAAAGAGAATAGCCCAGGTGGTGACAAAGGGGGACAAGACATTTTTTAGGTATGTAAGTGAAAGGAGGAAGAACAGGGGTGGGATTATAAGATTAAAAAGGGAAGGGGGGACTGTGCAGAAGGGTACCAGGAAAAGGCAGACCTCGGCAAATACTTTTGTTCAGTGTTCACAGAGGAAGGAGAAGGGCCACAAAAAAGTAGTAGGAGCTCTAAAGGGAGGGAAATGAACACTAGTCCATTTTCAGAGGAGAGTGTCCTGAAGGGACTTCGTAATCTGAAAGTGGACAAAGTAATGGCGCCAGATGGGTGCATCCAAAGGTATTGAGGGAGCTCAGTGAGGTACTGGCTTATTTTATTTTATTTTATTTATTTATTTATTTTTTGTTAACCGGGTAAGTGCGCTAGTCAGCAAGTGACTGTTTTCAGGCACGACACGGGAGGTACAATTACAATACACAAAGAGTACAGCCAGATTATTAAGACAACGAGTACAAAAAATGCAGAGAGAAATACATATGGCAATGTAACATACATTAGTAAATAAAAATATACTTTAGCACTTGATCATGGAATATAAATATTTATTTATTTATTTATCGAGTCTAGGATTACAAATACCTTTGAGCCAAGGCTCTTTTACAAAGGTTCCATGTCAGAGAAATACAAATTATGGGGAACATCAAGACAGACATTGCAACAATGTGGACATTGCAAACAGATTACAGATTAGTACAACTATGGGTAACATTGTAAGCAAGGCAGCCAGTGGCATTTGTCAGAGAAAACAGACGTAGATAAGTGCTAGAGTCATAGGGCGGGGGAAGGAATGTATGTAGGGTGGGGAGAGGGTGAAAAGTGCAGCATTGAGTATACCAAGATGTGAGGGTAGAATCCAGTGGGGGGGACCACTAGAGCAGGCAGGGAAGTGGAGAAACAAGGTTAAGCTGGGCAGTCACAGGAGCTGTTGGTAGTGAGATAGTCCCGGAGCCTAGTTTTAAACATACCAATTGTTGGGGCAGAGGAGATGGTGGGGCTGAGGCCATTGAACCAGAGTGGCACTCGATAAGCAGAAGAGCGTTGTGCCAGTGAAGTGTGACAGTGGGGGACTTTCAGTAGCTGTAGCGTGGATCTCCCAAGGCACCGTTTGTTGGTCCGGTGTTGTAACAGAGTTAAGACCCCAGAAGGTGCAAGGCCAAGGTAGATTTTTTTCCGCCATGGAGCAGGTGAGAAACTATGCAGTTTGATAGTTGGAGCCAGCCGGTCTGGGTGTACAGGTCACATGTGTGGGTGAGACGGTGAGCACCAGTGATGAGCCGATATGCCTTATTTAAGGCAGTTGAGAGGCGTCTGAGTGTTGTGGCCAAGCCATAAATGATGAGACCATAGTCTATTACAGAGATCACAGAGCTCAGGACTGCAACCTTCAAAGCTTCTGGCATGAGTTGTTGTCTGTGTTTGTAGAGGAGACCAAGCCGTGTATTAGCAGCTCTAGCTACATTATCTACGTGAGGTCCATAGGAGAGATTAGGGTCAAGCTGTATCCCTAAGTATTTGAAGGATCCCACCTGATCTAGAGTGTTCCCCTGGGTGGTGGAGATAGCCAAGTGGTGTAGCTTGTGTGGGTTATGAGAGCTGCAGAAGAGCATAGATTTGGTTTTCTCGTCATTGAAGACCAGTTTGTGATAAAGAAACCATGTCTCTACAGAACTGAAACCAAGTTGAAGGTTGTGTTGAAGAGTTGCAGGATCTTTGTGAGTGGAGAATACAACAGCATCATCGGCATATAGTATGATCTGCTCAGAGCAGTGGTAAGGGAGGGAGTTTAAGAAAAGGCTAAAAAGGAGGGGGCCCAGTATGGATCCCTGGGGGACACCCGAGCGAACAGGCATGGTGTCAGAAAGAGTGTCAGCAATTTTTACTCTCTGCGACCGGTTTTCTAAGTAGCTTTTAAACCAGAGAGAAGAGTCAGGTGATAGCCTGCCATTCAGTAGTTGGTCAATTAGTAATCCATGGTGTACTGTATCGAAAGCCTTGGAGAGGTCGATGAAAATGGCCCCTGTGAGAAGGCCGTTGTCAAGGGATTTGTGCAAAGCTCCAGCGAACTCAAGAAGGGCTGTAGTGGTGCTGCTGTGACCTTTCCGTGTTGTTGTGGACAAGGTATATTGTATTTATCCAAGTGGTCGGTAAGTTGATCAGCCATGATGCGCTCGAGTGCCTTAGAGAGTGGGGGCAGTATGGAGATAGGGTGATTAATTTGAGTGATTCGTAATATCCCCACTTTTATGGACAGGTGTCACGGTGGCTGTTTTCCATAAGTCCGGGAATTATCCACAGCTGAGAGAGAGGTTTAGGATTTTTGTTAATGGATGAATTACCTCATCGAGGGTGAGCAACAGAAGCTTAAGGTCCAGAATGTCGCTACTAGATCTAGATTTAGAGATAGCTGCAGTAATATAGCGGCAAACTTCATTCAGCCTTACCTCCCTGAAGTAGAAGAGGGGATGGTTAGACTGTGGGTCTGAGGTATTTGGGGAGTAGGCCCTGTTTTCAAAAAAATCATGGGGTAGGACAGCACTAAGGTCTGCAAAAGCCGTGTTAAAGATGTTTGCGATCACCTTGGGGTCGAGGGTTGAGGATCCATTAACATGGCCAGAGAGGTTTTTGGCTGCTTCCCCGTGACATCCTTGATATTGTCCCAGAAAGCACGACCATTTCCCTATGTATTGGTGAGAGCATCTTTGTAATAGGTGGATTTTGTGAGCCGCATGGCTTTTGTGCTGGCATTTCATGCTTGTTTGTAATTTTGGATGTCCAGTTGTTTGCCAGTGGCCCTGGCAACTGCCCAGAGGTGGTCCCTTAGTTTCAGCTGTGAGAGAAGAGCCGCGGTGAGCCATGGGTTAGAGAGAGATTTTGTTTTGCGCCTTTTAGCAGGGGCAAAGAGGTCACAGGCTTTGTTGAAAATTGAGATGAAGTGATCAAGAGCCAAATTAACATCTGTTGCTTCGTAGATGGGTAGCCAGTCTTGTAGAAGCAGGTATTGTTTGAGATGTGGAAGTTTTCCATAAGGAAGGACTCTGCTAGTGATAATTTTGGGAGGGGGCTTGAGGAATTTGTTTAGACCATGCACATATGACTGGGGAGTGGTCATGAGAGAGTCTGGGAGAACGGTCATACGAGAAATCCTTGTAGGGTGCGTGGTGAGGACCCAATCCAGGAGGGTACTGGTGCCAGTCTTGTAGTTAATCCTAGTAGGAGAGTTTACCATTTGCATGAGGTTAGCAGCTGAGATGGAGTCTTTATAGGCACTGGCGTCCAATGCTAACCAGTTTATGTTGAAATCCCCGAGTAGAATAAGTTCAGCTTCAGGAGGATGAGAGTTGATAAAGTTTAGGACGTCATTGAAGCCACGTTTAGGGCCCCGGGGCAGGATGTATACGGAGACAATAGTCAGGGCATTATGCTTGGGATCTAGGACAATTTTTTTGGCAGAATCTGGGCTGAGGCAGAAAGTGATGGAGTTGCTACAGGGTGCCATGATAGGGAGTCTTTGATATAGATTGCGCAACCACCACCTTTTTTGGATATCTGGTCCAGCCTGTGAACATTGTAGCCCTGTATTGTTACTGACAAGTCAGGAACTTTAGGCGTCATTCCAAGTTTCCACCACTGCAAGGATGTCAGGGTTGTGTTGGCATATGAAGGCTTGGAGTGCATCCAGCTTTGGTAGTAGGCTGCAGATATTAATGGTTGCAAGGATAAGGGCACCTGGAGTTTGTGTGTGGCCTGAGCTTCAAGGGCCATGTTTGAGATGGACACCGCCTGAGATGAGGAGGAGGAGTAGGAGTTTTAAGGAGCAGAGTCGCAGTTCTTTGAGAGATAGTTTTGATTGTTGTTTCCAGGAGTAGAGGTTGCAAGGTTCCAGGCGGTATCCCATATGGACTGCAAGGTGGTACAGTGTAGAGAGGTGGCCACACTTGTTGAGAGTAGTGGTCAGGGTAAGTAACCAGGAATATCCAAATGGTGGACCAAGCACAAGTCTCGAGTGGAAGCGGAGGGTTCCCTTGGAGTAGCAGTGGAAACCAGAGTAGAGGGGGGTGGGGATGGCTAGGACCAGGGAGAGAGAAGAGAGGGGGCAGGGCAAGGAGGAGAGGAGAGGCGAGAGAAAGGCAGAGAGAACCCACATGGCTTGCGTACTAGCACAGTATGGGTGGGGAAGCGAGTTGAACAGGAGGGAGTAACTTGGCTAGCAGGAGGCAGATAGAGAGATTGAGAAAGAGAGCACCTCAATCAGTAAGCACTGCGTGGGATGAGAGAAGGGGGTTGGGAGACATAGACAGAGCAGAGGAAGCTGTAAGTGTTGGCCAACAGGCAGTGGGAGGTGGGGTATGTAAGAGCGAGGGCGGGGTTAGAGGTCTATTTAATTAAGGTAGGTGGGGGGGCGGGCGAAATTTTGCTGCAAAACTAATGCAAAGTCAATGGGCGCAGCGCCCGGAGAGCAGAGCAAGGCAGTGAAGACAGGGCTGGCCAATCAGCTGTTGTTTGAGAGGTGTGTTTACAGATGGTGGGGGAGCGTCTGCGTTTAACCCCTGTAGGTAGACTGGAGCTAGAATCACAAGTGGTTAGGGCTGAGAGTAGATGGCAGGCTTATCTAGTTTTTGAGAAGGGAGTGAGAGAGAGAGAGAGAGAGAGAGGAAAAGGAGAGCCCACTGAAGAGGGAGCATTGTGATGATGAAGGAACAGTATGTGTGATGTACCAGATAGGATAGGAGCTGCTACCAGAGATATAGCCCTCTAGTGGTGAGAGGATATAATCTGCTAATGGAAAAGTCGCTTTTAATATCAACTCAGAACTTAAAATGACTGTAAGGATTAAACAAATTATTAAACCCTGGCACATAAATTCAACTAGAGACACAGAGGGAGATACAGTAGTTAGAGATGTGTTCAGCAGGAGATAGTGTGGGCCACTTGGAAATCAGCTTCCACTGGTACCAAATCCAAAAGTCTGGGCTAGTACCTTGCAGAATCAGCTGAGCTGTAGCTCATGGAGGATTTCTGAACCACTGTTTAGGTTCAATAAATTGAGGGGTCCCTGGCCTAGTCAAGGCTCGCTGGGTCCTTGGAATAAAGTAGAAAAACAGGCTTTTCAAAGGCTGGAAGAGGAGGCTTGTTACATCAGAACAAAGAGAATAAAAGAAGTGGGCAGGGTCAGAGAGCACAGCAGTCTGTTTGGGGGTTGGGGTGGAGACAGGTTGCAGGCCAGAGAGCAGAAGAAGGATTTACACAGTCAAGGCTCAAAATTCACTTCTAATATCAACTCAGCATACAAAATCAGCTGAGCTGTAGCTCATGGAGGATTTCTGAACCACTGTTTAGGTTCAAGAAATTGAGGGGTCCTTGGCCTAGTCAAGGCTCGCTGGATCCCTTGCAGAATCAGCTGAGCTGTAGCTCATGGAGGATTTCTGAACCACTGTTTAGGTTCAAGAAATTGAGGGGTCCCTGGCCTAGTCAAGGCTCGCTGGATCCCACCTCTAACAGTCCTATTTAACAGCACATTGGAAACAGGAGTGGCTCCAGAGGACTGGAGGAGGGCAGATATAATCCCACTTCACAGAAGTGGTAGCAGGGAAGAGTCTGGCAATTATAGGCAAGTCAGCCTGACTTTGGTGGTAGGAAAGTTAATGGAATCATTGCTGAAGGAAAGAATTGTGGGAATATCTTGAATCCAGTGGGTTATAAGACCTGAGGCAGCATGGATTCACTGGGGATGGGGGTGGTGGGGGGAAGGGGCATATCAAACAAATCTAATAGATTTCTTTTACTGGGTGACCAAGGAATTAGATCAGGGTGGAGCAGTGGAGGTGGCCTACCTAGATTTCAGTAAGGCTTTCGACACCATTCCACATAGGAAGCTAGTAAGCAAGCTGGGTAGCTTAGGAGTAGATCCAAAGGTGGTAAACTGGGTATGAAATTGGTTAGGGGAAAGGCGACAGAGGGTGGGGGTAAACTGAGTTCACTCAGAGGAAGGGAAGGTGACCAGCGGGGTGCTGGAACCAGTCCGCTTTAATCTCTTTATAAGTGACTTTGCAAAGTAGCTGGAATGGAAGCTCTGCCTCTTATCGGATGGCAACAAAATCTGCAGTAGGGTTGACACTCCGGGAGGGGGGTTGGAAAGAGTCAGCAGAGACCCAAGAAAACTCAGGGAGTGGTCTAGAGTATGGCAGCTAGGTTTCAGCTCGTAAAAGTGCAAAACAATGCACTTGGGGCACAGAATCTCAGGGGCAGAGTACAGAATGTGAGGAGTGGTACTGATGACCACCAAGCAGGAACGAGACATGGAGTGGTCATGTCAGATGACCTGAAGGTGGCCAGGCAGTGCGACAGGGCAGTTGGGAAGGCTGGTGGTATACCTTGGTGCACAGGGAGGAGCATCACCAGCAGAAAGAGGGAGGTGGTATTGCCTCTGTATACATCGCTAGTAAAACCCCACCTAGAGTATTGTGTCCAGTTCTGGAGACAAGTGTGAAGGTGGTCCAGAGGAGGGCAACTAAAATAGAGCAGGGTGTGCATCAGATGCCCTACGAGGAGAGACCTAATGTTAATATGTACACGCTGGAAAAGAGGAGAGAGAGGGAGGTATGTGATATTGACCTTTAAATACCTCACTGGGTAAATACTTGAGAGTGAACAGATCTGGACAGGGGGTTGGAAGCTTAAGATTAAGTTACAGCATACAAACATTGCAGTATGTGATCCTCAAAGCAGTTTTTTTTTTCTTGGCAGAGACTGAGGGATGTGTCTCTACCCAAGGCAACCCCAGTCCTGCCACAAGTGTGAGTAAAAATTTCATATCAGTTAAGAGTGTGACACTGAGTGGTGTAATAATTGCATGGAATATAGACACCTCGGTCATAGGTGTTTGAATCTTTTTAGGTGCAACTTGTGTGATGAACAAGCACACTCATATAGCTGGTGCCTCGGGCCACTCACAGCACGGATGGTGGTGTGAAACAGAATGATTTTAGTTGCTGAAAGACAATCCATGAGTGCGGTCGAAGCTAGAGTCCAGAACACTTCAAATCCCCCACCTACTACAGAGGTTCCTGAACATTCAGACAAAGGTCAGGCTATGGGCCAGACTGATACTGAGTACTGAGCCAATCCCCCGAGGTCATTACTCTTGAACCATCTGCCCCACCTACTGAGACTTTACTAGTTGACAAAGCACCTAATCTACCTCAAGCGATGGTTGCAGAAATTCTGGACCAGATTAATGGTGAGGCACAAGACAGTGCTCCTGAAATGCTTCCCCCTCCTCTCAGAAGGAACACATGATTTCTGTTGCAGCACACAAGACAGGTAGAAACAGGAAGGCAAAGAATAAGACAAATAGGCCTGGAAGTACACCTCTAAAAAATATGTATTCTACCCTAGCCAAAGCTTAGCAGTAGGGTGATGCTGAAGGGGATGAGGGGATTCTGAGGCTTTCTCTCTAAGGAACCAATCTTTGGATTTGGATGACTCACGTAGACTTCTGTTTGAAAAAAAAAAAAACAATTATAGTGAAAAATAAATGTTATCTTCTGGGAATTTGAACCCAGGCCCCCAGAATACCCTCCCGATGCTCAAACCACTGAGCTAGAGGCTCAAGTGGTTGGACCTGAGGTTTCTGGACACACTTTCTTTCTCTGGTGTCAGTGTTCTCCCACCTTTAAAAGGACACTGTTAACCCCTTTAGGCCTATACTGTATCTAGTTTACAAAATCATATTTTATGATTGTTTGTATTCTGTAGAATATGCTGATGTGGCTGGAAGTTTGACTCTGATTCCCCTTTTCTTTATAAAAGTGAAAAACAGATTGCCCACCATATGCGTGTTACCACACCAGAATGTTTGTTTACAATCCTGGACTTGGGAACACCCTCAACACAGTGTAGCTACTCAAAATAAAGTGGGAGCGGAGGAGACTATTACGTCATGAGTAGCTACATTGTTTGGGGGTGTTCCTAATGTTCAGGGAGTGAGCGGCAGACTCGGGACAGCACAAAGAACTCCTCCGAGGAGCTGGAAGGACGCTGCACTCCACTGATTGCCTCTGAGGCTGACCCCCCCCCCAGGCACACTGCCAACCACGGCAGACTGACAGCACAAAGAGCTCCTCCGAGGAGCTGGAAGGACCTGCACTCCACTGATTGCCTCTGAGGCTGACCCTCCCCAGGCACACTGCCGACCGCGCAGACTCAGGACAGCACAAAGAGCTCCTCCGAGGAGCTGGAAGGACGCTGCACTCCACTGATTGCCTCTGAGGCTGACCCCCCCAGGCACACTGCCAACCACGGCAGACTCGGGACAGCACAAAGAGCTCCTCCGAGGAGCTGGAAGGACGCTGCACTCCACTGATTGCCTCTGAGGCTGACCCCGCCCCCAGGCACACTGCCGACCGCGGCAGACTCAGGACAGCACAAAGAGCTCCTCCGAGGAGCTGGAAGGACGCTGCACTCCACTGATTGCTTCTAAGGCTGACCCCCGGCACACTGTCGACCGTGGCAGACTCGGGACAGCACAAAGAGCTCCTCTGAGGAGCTGGAAGGACGCCGCACTCCACTGATTGCCTCTGAGGTAAAGAGAACCTCTTCTCTCCGTCTGGACGCCTGCAGGGGGCTGCTACCTGCTGGATTGTTTTTGGACCTTTGTTCCCCTGTTTACTGCTGAGGGGCTTGATTGTGTAACTTGTAGCTGATGTTTTATGTACTCTGTGTAGCTCATAACACTGCTAGGGAACTGCTAGGTGCCCTCGAGTTGCCTCGCTGATTTCACCATCTTTTAGCCAGAAACGCTAACCTCTAACATTTACCAGTGTTTGCTCAGATGTACTTTGTAACTTAGAAGTATTGGGTTAGCTGGGACCTATTGTGACCCCATATTGGAACAGCCACGCATGTGTAGAATAGGACCTCTTTGTGTGAGTCGCAATATCTCCCGCTGCATAGTAATTAGAGGTGTTTTGTTTCTCCACTACCTAGGCTGCCCCCCCCACCGGCACACTGCCGACTGCGGCAGACTCGGGACAGCACAAAGAGCTCCTCCGAGGAGCTGGAAGGATACCGCACTCCACTGATTGCCTCTGAGGTAAAGAGAACCTTCTCTCTCCGTCTGGACGCCTGCAGGGGGGTGCTAGCCCGCGACTTTGCTGCCGCCTGCCCGCCCAACCACCCACCCACCCAGAGGCAGCGGTCAATTTAAGGATCCAACCCTATGACATCACTTCTTGTTGCCCAGAACCTATCTTCCCACTTTCCCACTTGCAGGTTATACCTGCTGGCCACTAGAGGGACTTAATGCTCTCTCTTTACATCCTACTGCTCTGATAGCGCTTCTGCCCCCTTGGCCCTACTCCTACTCCTCCCACTAGTACTATCACCTAGGAAGAGTCGTTGAGCATCTCTTTCAGGCCAACCTCTGACTGCCTGGCGTGCTGTACCTAAACCTGGGGATCCCATCCAGGCCCCTTCCCGCTACCCTGGGATAGTATTTGAACCTGCTACCCTCTACTCCCGGAGGCAGTTCATCGTTATTGTTGCGCCAAAGTAGCCCTTACTCCTCCACTTCTTCCCCCACCTCCAATTTTCTCCATAGCTCCCCAGTACTACATCTCTTGGATCATGCTCACCGCACTCCACTGGTCCTGCCTCATGCTCTGCCTGTGTCTGCCACCACTATCTTACCCACCCGTCTCAGTGCACTTGCCCACTTGCCTGTCTGCCACTCCTCACTGTGCCCTGGCACCCCTCCCCCCCCATGCTCTTGAGCCTGCTCTCATGCTCCTTGGGACCTCTGGTGTCTCTGTCCTCCCTGCCCACCCCCAGCTTCCTCCTCGCTCCCCCCTCGGACACGCACGTGTGTCTTCTTATTCTTGCTTTCCCTTTCTGTGCCACCCTGCCTACCCGCTGCACCCTAAAACTCCCCCACCCCTGTGTCGGTCGTAGAAATACCTTTCGCCACCTCATGGCCAGGGTGTTAGTTATGCTACTACTCCTATCAGGGAACATTCATCCAGACCCTGGCCCGGTTCCCAAGAGCTCCCCCAGTGGCCCCCCCCCCGGGCTTAAATGTGGTCTCTATGAATATCTGTAGCCTCCTAAAAAAGTTTGACTCCCTACAATGCCTGGTCACATCTATTAACCCTGATGTCATCGCTCTGGTTGAGACCTAGCTGTCGAAATCCACCCCAGACTCCTTAGTCTCCCTTCCTGGTTTCACCCTCTTCCGGTCTGACCGTGCTGAGAGATGGGGTGGCGGCTGTGCTATTTACATCAAGGAATCTCTCTCTGTACTGGCCCTACCTGCTCCTTTCCTTGACTCCAGGGCCCAGGCTCTTACTCTGAAACTGACCCCTGACCCTTTAAAGGGACCCCTCTATCTGACTACTGCATACGTACCACCCAGGGACCAAACGCAGGCTATTGCCTCACTTACGGAGTACCTTTCCTCACTACCCGCCCTCCGCGGACCAAATACTGGTGGATGATTTAAACGTCAACTGGCTCAGCCCTTCCTCCTCCTCTACCCGTGACTCCTTTGCTGCAGTAGACTTAACGCAACTGGTTACTCACCCTATTAGGACTAACTCTAAGAGAGGCTCCAATACCTTGCTTGATGTGGTACTCACCAACCGCCCTAATCGGATCCTCAATGTCCAAGTCCTCCCTGACTCTCTCAGCAATCACTCCCCCATTCTATTTCACTGGTCATCCACAGTCTCCAAACTCATAGCACAGTCCACACGCCGATGGTACCTGATACCTGGTGGACTGAAAAAACTTAAGGAACTTCTGTCCCAAATTGACTGGTCTCCTATGCAGTTAGCACCTGACATTGACACAGCCCTTTCCTTCTTTATCCAGACTTTTAATAAAGCCTGTGATATCTTTGCCCCACTGACGACCCGCCGTACTAAAAGTCAGAATGCTCCCTGGGTAACCCCAGCTTTGATCCAACAACTCAAACATAGGGACAACTTACGGCACCGTGCCATTGAGACTGGCCGGCCCAGCGACAGGCAGTTGTATGCTGCTGCCTGAAACAAGTGCACCTGGGCCATCAGAAAGGGCAAGTCTGAGCACTATCGGTCCTCGCTCACTGCCTCATGGGGGAATCCCAGAACCTTCTGGGTTAACATGAAACAGTTAAATGGGAGCACACGCTCCCCCTCACCCTCCCAGATCAACATCAATGGCGCCATCTCCTCAGACCCAGCCCTTATAGCCAACCACCTCAATACCTCCTTTACGGATCTTAGCCCTATCCTCCCTACTGATTTTTTTCAAACCCCCCCCCCCCCGTGCCAGCCATAAATCTTTTTCTCGCCCTTATTTTCACCTCCGCCGTGTCTCTGCCCAAGAACTTAGACCGCACCTAGTCAGTGCCCTCAAGAGTAATAGTATGGGCAGTGCCACCCTGGATCCATGTATCCTTAGGCTGGTCTTAGACGCGGTCCTTACCCCGATCACATGCCTCGTCAATCAATCTCTCTGCCTGGGGAAGGTTCCATCTGCCTGGAAAATCGCCGCCGTCACCCCCATTCTTAAAGGTGGTGATAGGTCTGTGGCTGGAAACTATCGGCCTATCTCCATTCTCCATTCTTCCTCCAAAGCCTTGGAAAAGGTGGTGGCCTCTCAAATCTCTGACTACTTCACTAACTACAATGCCCTCTGTCCTGAGCAGCACGGTTTCCGTGCAGGCCATAGTACCAGCACTGCCCTCCTAGAGTTCTCCAGCTTTCTCCACTCCTCCTTAGACACGGGTTCTCTGGCTGGTGCTGTTTTGATAGACCTCTCTAAAGCTTTCGACACTGTCTCCCACCCCCTCCTTCTTGATGCCCTTTGTCTCTCCAGTTTTGCTGCTGGGCCTGTCTCCTGGTGCGCCAGTTATCTGTCCGCTCACAGCTTGTAAAAATTAACGGGACCCACTCAGACATCTGTCCCATCCTTTCTGGGGTTCCCCAGGGCTCCATTCTGGGCCCCTTACTCTTCTCCCTTTACCTTAACATCCTTCCACGCTCCTGCTCTGGTAACATATTATTGTACGCTGATGATGCTGTCATCTTTGCCTCAGATCGTAACCCTATTGCCCTCCAGGACTCCCTCCGGAAGTCTTTCGCTGAAACAGAGGGCTGGTTCAAGGAACACAGACTGGTGATAAATCTTAAAAAAAAAAACCAAAACCATGATCTTCTCTCACCCTCAAAACAAATCCTGCAACTTCAGACTTCTCATTCACTCTGGGTCCTCCTTCCCACTTGAGCAAGTTTGCTCATATAAATACCTAGGGGTCCATTTTGACCCCTCTCTCTCCTTCCATGGACACATATCTGCCCTTGCCACTGCCACTAATATCCGACTGGGCATCTTACACCGGTATAAAAACTGCCTCCCCTCTGAGGCTCTTCGACTTGCAGTCACCTCTTCCATCCTGTCACTAGTGGACTATGGGCTGTCGGTGTATGGTGCTGCTGATCAGAACGAGCTCCATAAAATTTTGCACTATTCTAAACAAGGCCTGCAGGTTAATTACTGGGGCACCTAGGCTAACTCACACCTGTCTGCTATACTCTAAAGCTCTGGTGCTTGATCTTGATGAGCGCCTCAAATATCTGACCTGTATCCTTACTAAAAAGACCCTCCTTGGGCTATCCCCGCCAGGACTGACCGCTGATATCCGCCGCTCTGTCCCACTAGTTCAAACTCGGACCTCTGGGAAATCCTCTCTTGCTATTCCTAGAGCTAGGACCTCACACTGCCAAAGAGCCTTCAGCTTTAGGGCCCCCTCCTGGTTCAATACGCTGCCCTCTTCCATCTCCGAAGCCCCATCCATATCATGCTTCAAAACGTCCTCACGGAACCACCTATTTAACACCCGAAGCTGTAAATGCCACTAGTCTAGGCCGTACTCAATATTTATGACAAAGCTTCCTACTAAGCTGCCTAGTGTTAACCTAACTCTGTTATTGTTGCATCACTCCTGCTTGTACCAACTTGCTGTATTTCTGTACATATTGCCGTCTTAATTTACTGTTATACTGTGTTTTGTCTTACTGTGACAAGGTACCTTTGTAAATGAGCCTATGGCTCAAAGGTTTTCCAAACTGCTGTCAAACTAAAATAAAATAAAAAATAAAATAAGAGCAGGTCAAAGATTTTAATCAAAACAAGTTAGGGTATAATTACGTAATTACCATGCATTTCAGTTCTACTAAGAAAGGAGGCAGATTAAACCACCAGCAACACCAGTGAATCTTAGAGAAGGTACTAACATACTAAAAAGCCAGCAGAATAGGCCAAATTGTCTGTCTTGTCTGCTCGAAAGCCAGCAACCTAATAGCTGCCTGCCTCACCACCCCCCTAGCCCCCAAGAGTGTCTTCTCTAGATTCAGTTTCCCCTTGAACCTATCCCACCCTTTCTTGAAGCCCTCCACTGTGCCCTCCTCCACCAGCCTCCCAGGAAGTACATTCCGCGGCTCCACCACCCTCTCACTGAAAAAATGCCTCCTACATCCCCCCCCTGTAATTTCCCCCTTCCAACTTCCACCCATGGCCCCTGGTCACTCCCCCCTTCTTCAGCCTAAACAACTCCCTGGTTCCACTCCTAATTATTCCCTTTACATACTTGAAAACCTCTATCATGTCTCCCCTATCCCTCTTCTCCTCCAGTGAGTAAAGCCCAAGCTCTTCCAGTCTCTCCTCATAAGGCCTCCCCTCCATGCCCTGAATCATCCTGGTCACTCTCCTCTGGACCCTCTCCAGCAGCGCTATGTCCTTCTTCAGATGAGGTCTCCAGAACTGCACACAGTACTCGAGCTGCGGCCTGACCAAGGCATTATATAGAGGGAGGATCACTTCCCAGCTTCTGGATGTAATTCCCCAGGCTATGCAACCCAATATCCTGTTTGCCTTGGCTGCAATTTTTCTACGATTTTCAGAATTATTTATTTTAATGTCTACCACCACCCCTAAATCCCTTTCTCCCAATGTTGCTTGCAGTGTGACCCCCCCAGGGTGTATACAGGCCCCGGGTTATTGACCCCCAAATGAAGTACCTTACATTTTCCAGCATTAAATTTCAGTCCCCACCTCCTTGACCACCCCTCCAGGGTATCCAGATCACCCTGGGCTGTCTCCTTCACTTCCTCACTATCCACCAGTGCTCCCAATTTTGAATCCTTCGAAGAGAGACTCAATCTATTCCTAACCCCCCTCCCTATATCAGAGACGTAGGCATTGAGGGACTCCACTGATTACCTTCCTGGGGGAGGATATTATCCCACCCACCATTACCCTCTGTAAACGCCCTGAAAGCCGATTTTTAACCCAGTTTAGCTTCTGTCCACCCACCCCCATCTCCCCCATTTTTGCTATCAGTCCATTATAAGGTACTGAATCAAATGCCTTGCTGAAATCTAGGTATAGGACATCCACCGGCATATGTTTATCCAAGGCCCCAGTCACCCAATCATAAAACTCTACAAGGTTGGTCTGATACGATCTCCCCGAGACAAAGCCATACTGTTTATTATCCTGGTGCCCCTAACCTTTCTAACTGCCTCCCAAGCCTCTCCTTGATAAAGCCCTCCATTACTTTGCCCACTACAGACGTTGGACTGCCGGCCTATAGTTCCCAATCTCCTTCCTAGACCCCCCCCTTAGGTATAGGCACTACATAAGCCACCCTCCAGTCCTGTGGCACCCATCCTGTCTGCAGAGAGATGTTGAAAGAGTGCAGCAAATGGGGTTGCCAGCACATCTGCCAGTTCCTTCATAACCCTTGGATGTATTCCATCCGGCCCCGGCACCTTATCAGTTTTCAGATTCCGAAGGACCTCCCTCACCCTATCCACTGTGATTTCCCCCCACCCCCAATCCACTCCCTCATGCAACCTTCCTACACCTTCTTGGTCTGGTCTAGCCTATGCCCTAGTCCCGTGCCATCCTATGGTCTCAGACTGACCTCTCGCTTTTACTGACTCCTCATCTCTCCCATCAGGCTGTAGGGATCCCTTGTCACCCACTGCAAATATTAAGGCAAAGTACTCATTTAGCACCTCTGCCTGTTCCCCTGCTTCCTGAGCCCATCCCCCACAATCTTAATCCTGTTGATCTGTGTCTTCTCTTTTCTCCTCTCTCTTATGTATCTATAAGTCCCGGATATCCTAGCCAGGTTTTCCATCCCTGCCTTAGTGCCCCTCACCACTCTGGTGGCCTTCTGGCCAATAGTTCATACTCCCCTCGTTCCTTATCCCCCCCTTGAACGTTTGAAATGTACGTAGGCAGCCTTTTTATCCCTCACCGCCTCCTGCACCTCCCTGGTCCACCAACATGGTTTGCTGGTTTTACCATGCTTATGCCTTATTTTAGTACAGGACCTAGTAGCCTCCTGTACCCCTTCTTTAATGGTCTCCCACAATCTTTCAGCATCCATATCCGGTCCAACCATGTCCAGCCTCTCCCTTAGAATCCTACCCATGCCCACAAAGTCTGCTCCCCTGAAATCAACCACTACTGTAGGAGTGCCCCCCGCCCCCCACCCCAAATACAACAGGAACCAAACTGTGTCATGGTCTCCACCCGCCAGTGGACTGCACACCTCCAGTCCCCTAATTTGTTCCCTGTCCACTAGCACAACATCCAATATCCACCCCTCTCTAGTAGGTTCCCCCATCTGCTGATCTAGGAAAGCATTCTGAGACACATCCATCAGTCTCTATTCCCTGGCTACAGAGGATGTCATGGTCAAGGCCCCTACTTTTCTGCGGCACAGTGGGACCAAGTTCTGCGGCAAGACTATTTGCCGTGAGAACTCTATGGCGGTTTGTAATTTCTGCGGCAGTTCTGCGGCACTAACAAACTACCACATCACAGCGTCAGCTTGTCATTCTGACTTCATTTTCATGGCAGTAGTTATAGCAATCAGGATGGAGGAAAGCACAGTAACACTAGTTCAAAAAATAACAGACATATAGAAATCATTTTATGCTTAAAAAAGCAAAACAAATGTCTCTCACTCGAGGTCCTAGCCTACTGCATAAATGACATATGCAGAGGGACCTTATGTGATAAATAAGGTATTTCTGTACGCATGCTCTCTATCCCACTAATGAGGTCTCCACTGTCTCTCACTTATATATTTGTATGTGCTATCTACACCACTCTTGAGGTTCCCACTGTGTATCACTTATGTATTTATATGCAATCTGTAACATACACACAAATATGTGTGTGTGTATAGTGAGAGAGACAGATACTGTATGTGTGTGTGTGTGTGTGTGTGTGTATATACAGTGTGTGTGTGTATATATATATATATATATATATATATATATACACACACACACACACACACACACACACAACATATGTATAATTTACTTTAAAAGATGTGCTGATGGATAATTAATTTTGGCTTTGAGAATATACTGTTAGAGCATATGAGTTTGCAATAAAAATACTGACTGGAATAATATATGTAAGTCTCTCATTTGTAATCCAGACAAATCTGACAACTTTCAAGGGGGTTGAATACTTTTGCAAACCACTGTATATACAGTATATGTTCCATTTCCATGAAATTGCATCCTCATTCATACAGGTCCCATTGGAAATGGAGTAGAGGCATTATTGCAAAATTTATTTTCCATGTCAACCTTCTTCCCCCTGACACACTATGTATCACCATCAGGCCATGACATGCATGTGAACCGATTGTGAGATAGAGCTCTCCAGCCCATTACAGTGTGTTCACCGTGTGACAGAACACTGTACCATACCTTCCCAGGCTCCTTGCAGTGATGTGTTCCACCAATCCTTGTGCTGCCCAGCCAGCTCCCAGAGCTAATCTCTGAACCTGAGTTGCTGGCACAGAAACACAGCATGATACCCTCTGGCCCAACAGCTGGCCCTGCACACACAACATTTCTCCATAACTTTTAGCTGATTCTATCAACCAATGACAATATGTAATCAATAACCCTGGCAAAAATGTGTACAGTGCAATTATTTATTTAACAGGTCTATTCTTTCAGCAGATCTACACATTATTATATTCCACTTTTCTGGGCATAATTACTTTATTTTTCTTAAAAATTACAGTTAAATTCATTTTACCAGTTATTCATTTCAGATAGCATCTCTGTATCTTTAAGGCACAAATAAGTTTGTACAAAGCGAGGTATGGACTTAACAGGTCTGTGCTACTGACAAGGTTTTGTTTAAGTTGATCCTAGTGCAATAATGTAAGACTCAAAATTGTATTAGGCTGTAGTGCAGGTTGAGCAAATGTCACCATGCATCTCTGGCAGTGGGAGCTGTGGTAGATAAGTGACTGTTCATTTCTGTTGCAGAATGCAGCCATTTCATTAGCTAATGTATGATGTTAGAGCAATGATAACATCACATTCTGAGCATATGGGGGTTTTGGAGGGGAAGGGAACCAGATTCTATGGATAAACAGAAATATTAATAAAAAGTCACCAAAAAGAGTGAATTCTGTAGCACCGAAGAAGTTCTGCTCAAAATTCTGTGGCCGCAGAATTCTAGGGGCCTTGGTCATGGTGTCCCAGTCCACCCTGGCATATTAAGATCACCCATGACAACCACCCTTCACTTTCCAAGGTCCCCTTGAGCCTTGATGTTCTCCACCAACTTATCCTCCAGAGCCGCCTCTATTGCAGGGGTCCTGAATACCATCCCATCTTCAATTTCTTCCCTCCCCTCATTTGCGGCGTTACCCAAATTGCCTCCACACCCCCTCCAGCCTCCTCCACTCCACTAACCATTATGTCATTTCTGACTATCAGCGCAACCCCTCCCCCTCTTCCCACTCCCCTATCTTTCCTGAATATCTTGTAGCCCTCCAAGTTTAGGTCCCACTCATTTCTCCGAGTGGCCCATGTCTCTGTAATTGCTGCCACATCTGCTGTTCCCTCAACCAACATAGCTTGGAGTTCAGGCATTTTATTGATCATACTCCTGGCATTGATCAGGACTGTCCTCCACCCCAACTTCTCCCCTCTCTCCAGTCCCCTCAACCCTGCGCAATCCCTTTTCTGCCCAGTTTTCCTAGAATTCTTAACATAGTCTCTCCCACTCCTCACGTGCCCTAGACCTGGACCCTCAAACAGCCCCCCTGGGGTCTGTTTATTAAAATTAGCCCCCCCCCCCCTTACAAGTTTAAACACCACCTCCTCTCGGCTATAAAACCAGGAAGTTTTAATTTCAAGATTTCTCTCCCCTCCATATTGAGGTGTAACCTATCCCTGGCATATAGCCCCTCATCCTCCCAAGTGTCCCCTACCAGCCCATACGCCTCTGCCCTGCACCAGCCCCTGAGCCACTTATTTACCTCTCTAAGTTTTAGCTTAGTCTCAGCAGATGTCCTAGGTACTGGCAGAATCTCAAAGAAATTTTACTTCCTATAGAGTGTCAAACCCTTGCCAGCTCCCCGAATCTAACCTGTATTTCTAGCTCGCTATTCCCTTCCAAATCGTTTGTCCCCAAATGTACTAGGAAGTCTGGGGAGTCCCCACAATCCAATGCCAATGAGTACAGGTGGAATTTGGCGTTGTGTACGGATAGACCTGGCATACATTTACCCTTGAAAGGTCTGTTATTATTCTCCCCCTCCCCCTCCCATTGAATACTCTTGATCATGGAATCCCCCAGCAATACCACCTTCACTTCACCCCCCACTTTATTAGCCCTCTTTAGCCCTTCCAGACTCCTCCTTCTAACATCAAACCCTTGCTTGCTCCTACCTCTCCCATCAACCTGAGGGTTTTTATTAGCCCGTTTAATACTATCCAGGCTCCTACTTATGTAAACAACCCCCTGCTTGTTCCTCCCCATCATCCGGGGGGCCACCCTCATTTGCTGGCCCTACCATACTCCGTTTACCTGCAACTGCCAGTTTACTCCTCACCCCCCTAATCTCCTGGTGTCCGGAGTTTGCCCCCAGATCCATCCCCATCTCCCGTTTTGATCTAAAAAACTCTAATCCCCCAACCGAATAACCTCCCACTGCTTCCCCATCCTCCTTTGGACCTGCACTTCCCACCCCATCTGCTATATTCCTCCCTACCCTAATCTCCACCTCACCTGGCAATACATGTCTGGAATCTGACCTAACTAGGGAACTCCCTACTGCCCCCTCCTCATTGATTAAATTCCCCAACCTGGTCACTGGCCTATCTCCAATCTTACCTCCTTCCACCCTATCCTCTCTCAGTGCCCTCCCATCTATCACATGACCCTCCAACACAAGCTCATGTCCCTCCCTCTTCGTCCTTTCCTTTGGTTCAAGCTCCCTCCTCTGTCACCCTCCCCCCTCTGCCTACTGACCAAACTCTCCCTATCTACTTGCTCCCCCCCCCACCATCTTCCTCCACTTTGTCACTCGAGTATAGTGTGGAGAAACGGTTTGTAAGCTTGATGCTCTCCCCATTTTGCTCACTCCTAACTCACCCTCCCTCATCCTTTCCCACTGAGCAGTCCCCTTCCTACAGCATGCTTCCTGTATGTTGTTTACTCTGCCCCCCTACACCCCCAGAGTAGCCATATGATCCACCCGACCTGTGATATAAACCTTTTTCCATGTCCACTAGTCACCCTAGGTCTGCCAAATTAGGTTGTCCCCCACTCCTCCAGAGAAGCCATTTGATCCCCCCCCAACCTCTGAGATAAATTAATTCTGCCTTGTCCATTAACCCCCTGATATATGCCGATCAGACGTTGACCATATATACTCACACTTGATCTATACCCCACCTTATCTCCCCATCCCTCACCCCTCCCTCCTTCCTGCTGTCTTCTGATCCCTCTGATCTCTTCCCTAAAACCCTCCAGTTTAAAATATACTGGGCACTCACCGAACCTCCATACCCAGTTCAATATTATGGCTGCCCCACATCCCGTACACGCAATCACCCTTCCAAAATGCCTGATCTAATTTCCCCCACACACACACACCCTCATTTTGGGTGCGAACAATATGAACCCCACACACAATATGTTAAACCAGTGTCCTTCCCCCTTTATCCTGCAACAAGTACCCAGCAACACGATTTGTTAATCTAATGCCCTATCCTCTCAATCCTGCAACCAATCCAAGCTACTTATTGCTCAGTCCCAGTCAATCACGCCATACTTTCCCCCAAGGATCCTCCCCCACAGACCATTTAATAGAGGTCGGGGCCAGGGTGGATGGTGTGGCGCACAGTTACAACTCCTTTCTGAGTGAGGTGGCTGGGTCAGACTTCTGCAGTCCAGGCGCAGTTTAAATTTGTCGCCCTCTCTCCCGATTGGTCCACCAGCTCAGACGCTCCCTCGAACCCTGGTCCACTGCCAACTGCAGCCGCCAGGAATCCTCCCTGATGCCCTCCTCTCGCAGCTCCTCTAACCCTGGCCCACTGCCGACTGCAGCCGCCGGGAATCCTCCCTGATGCCCTCCTCTCGCAGCTCCTCTAACCCTGGCCGACTGCAGCCGCCGGGAATCCTCCCTGATGCCCTCCTCTCGCAGCTTTTTAACCCTGGCCCACTGCTGACTGCAGCCACTGGGAATCCTCCCTGATGCCCTCCCCTCGCAGCTCCTCTAACCCTGGCCCACTGCCAACTGCAGCCGCCGGGAATCCTTCCTGATGCCCTCCTCTCGCAGCTCCTCTAACCCTGGCCCACTGCCGACTGCAGCCACCGGGAATCCTCCCTGATGCCCTCCTCTCGCAGCTCCTCTAACCCTGGCCCACTGCCGACTGCAGCCACTGGGAATCCTCCCTGATGCCCTCCTCTCGCAGCTCCTCTAACCCTGGCCCACTGCTAACTGCAGCCGGCGGGAATCCTCCCTGATGCCCTCCTCTTGCAGCTCCTCTAACCCTAGCCCACTGCCAACTGCAGCCACCGGGAATCCTCCCTGATGCCCTCCTCTCACAGCTCCTCTAACCCTGGCCTACTGCCGACTGCAGCCACTGGGAATCCTCCCTGATGCCCTCCTCTCGCAGCTCCTCTAACCCTGGCCCACTACCAACTGCAGCCGCCGGGAGTCCTTCCTGATGCCCTCTTCTCACAGCTCCTCTAACCCTGGCCCACTGCCGACTGTAGCCGCTGGGAATCCTCCCTGATGCCCTCCTCTCGCAGCTCCTCTAACCCTGGCCCACTGCCAACTGCAGCCGCCGGGAATCCTTCCTGATGCCCTCCTCTCGCAGCTCCTCGAACCCTGGCCCACTGCCGACTGCAGCTGCTGGGAATCCTCCCTGATGTCCTCCTCTCGCAGCTCCTCTAACCCTGGCCCACTACCAACTGCAGCCGCCGGGAATCCTTCCTGATGCCCTCTTCTCACAGCTCCTCTAACCCTGGCCCACTGCCGACTGCAGCCGCCGGGAATCCTCCCTGATGCCCTCCTCTCGCAGGTCCTCTAACCCTGGCCCACTGCCGACTGCAGCCTCCGGGAATCCTCCCTTATGCCCTCCTCTCGCAGCTCCTCTAACCCTGGCCCACTGCCGACTGCAGCCGCCGGGAATCCTCCCTGATGCCTTCCTCTCGAAGCTCCTCTAACCCTGGCCCACTGCCGACTGCAGCCACCAGGAATCCTCCCTGATGCCCTCCTCTCGCAGCTCCTCTAACCCTGGCCCACTGCCGTCTGCAGCCACTGGGAATCCTCCCTTGTGCCCTCCTCTCGCAGCTCCTCTAACCCTGGCCCACTGCTGACTGCAGCTGCCGGGCATCCTCCCTGATGCCCTCCTCTCACAGCTCCTCTAATCCTGGCCCACTGCTGACGTCTACAGCAGTCGGATCGTTTGGAAGTTTTTGTAACTTTCAAGCAACCTAAACGTCTCCGTCAAATAGAGCGCCAAATTTGTTGTTTGGAGTTTAGTTTGTTATTATTTACCAGTTAATGCAGTAGAGATAAAATGCCTAGTTCTAGGGACATGGATATGTTCAATCCACGCTTACTGGCAGGTTCCTTGCTGCTTTAAATCTTGCCGGAAGGTCTTCAAGCTGGCTCCTCCCTCCCACCCGGGTGATAAAACTCTCGGCTCTGCCCCATGACGCCAGATCTTCCTTACCGCGTGGAAGCTCAGGTTCCCTCCTTTGCGTCCTGCGTTTTAGGCCTGGATCCAAACTCTTCGGTTAGCCCGAAACTTATCTTAAAATTTACAAGACTTCGGTCTTTTTCTTCTTTTGCGGCTGCGATGGACAAATCGACTCCCGGATTTTGGCAGTGCCCCTGTGAACAGAAGATATCCTGGACCGATCCGCATTCCACGTGCGTTTACTGCCTTGGGCTCGAGCACGATTCGCAGGCCTGCGACTTTTGCAAGTTCTTCTCGGCCATGGTTCTTGAGGATCGCGCTGTCCGATTGCAACTTGGGCGCCCCGAGAAACGTTATCCTCCAGTAAAGTCGAAGGAGGCCTGTTGGGTGGTGTCCGCGGCTGCAGGCTCGGCTGAACAGCTCGAACAGTGATTGACCTCGAGGAAGAGGCGGCCCAGGATGCATCATCTTCATCCTCGGTCGCGGCATTTATCCCGCTCTCTTTGGTCTCCTCCTACACGGCTTCATTCAAGGAGCTTTGTCAATCCCTCTCCACCAAGGGAGAGGGCCCTTCAGGACATTTCTCTCGGTCCAAGAAGAAGGACTCCAAGGGTAAGTCCCACCGTCGACGTTCGTGGGAGCGGGAGAGGTCCCCTTCCCCGGATAGTCGACACTCTACTTCGGTCGAGGTTGCGACTAAGGCTGCTGGCTTCATGGTGTCCCCATCAGGTCAGCCAGCCGAGACACCCATCGATGCAGTCGAGATTTTTCTCGACCCTTCGGACGGGCTGTCGACTGGAGCAGCCGACAACCCTTCTTCACCGGTTCCCCTGGTGGAAACCGAGGACTTGCCTGTGCCTCCTGTGCCGGAGTCCCCAGTTAAGGTCCCCGAACCGAGGGAGGAGCGGGTTTCCTCCACTCCCTCTCAGACCCACTCTCAGAAATACCGAAGGTCTCGGTCTCAGTCTCGGACCTCTTCTCGGTCCAGCCGATCCCGCCGACATCGGCGGTCTTAGTCTCAGCACCAAGGAAAGCGGCGATGCCACTCATCCTAGTCTTCGTCATCTTCGGAGGATAGGCTCTGGCGCAAATTGCGTCAGTGCTACAAGGATCTGATGTGGCAGCAGCTTCTTTTGACTGGGAACAAGCCGACTGTCGCCTTCCCCGGCCATTAAGTGGCTGTCACCAGAACGGCTGAAACAACCCCTCGTTATCGAGGAGCCGAATCCGGCACCGGTTGTTCGGCCAAAACCGGCTGAGCCACTCATTGTGGTGGAACCCCCGCCTCCACAACCTAAAACTGGGGCCCCAACCAAGGATTCTCTGTCAGGTCAGGGTTTGCCCCATCAGTTGTTGGTCACCCTCACTCCCGATCGACCTGGCAGGTGGAGGGTGGCTCAGGCCCCCGGCAGCTGTTTGCAGACTCCTCGGAGTCTGACGACGATTCCTCGCTGTTCTCCAGGCCCCTCGACCTGGAGTCCACTGGGGGTCAGTCGGTGGGCGAGCCATCCTTGTTCCTGGGAATGCTTTGGCTCATCTCAGAGTCCACTGGGATGAGCTTCGAACCCGTTCAAAGCAGGCCAAGTATCCCCTCACGGAGATACTGGACCGAGGGGATTCCCCCACGGAGGCCTTTCTGGTGGCCGAAGCCATTGTTGGCCCGGCTCTGGAGCTTTGGCAGTGGCCAGCTTCTTGTCCAGCACCTTCGGCCAGGATGGCCCAAAAGTATGCCGCTCCCACTGGTTCACTCTCCGGATTCTCTGAGCACCCCTCCGTGGAGGAGCTTGTTACCGACAGTGTTTTCTGGCGCTCCAGAAACGCTTGGGACATGGACAAGCCACCCGATAAAGAGTCCAAGAAACTGGACTACTCCCAGCGTAAAGTCTATGCTGCATCCTCCTTAGGCCTTCATCAGGCCAGTTCGGCCATTCTGATGGCACATTTTTCATACGCTCTTTTGGGCTCCCTGGATGAGGTGATTCCTCATCTCCCGGCTGACCTCCAGACTACGGTCAAGCAGGTGTGGGATCAGGGAAGGGCGGTGGCTAAGCAACAGCTCCAAACTGCCTTAGACATTGGAGAGTCTTGTGCCCGGTCAGTAGCTGCCACAGTGGCCATGCGCCACAGAGCTTGGCTGCGGATCTCCACTTTCACAGCGGATACCCAGCACAAGCTGGCAGATGAACATCTGTACTGACTTGTTCGGTCCCGGGGTGGAGGCTCATCTGCAGAGGATCGAGAAGTCCAATGCCATCTTGGACTCGGTCACGTCTGCCCAGAAGGACAAAGGCCGCCAGCAGCGTAAGCCCTTTCGGCCTTCTGCCCCTGCGGGACATCCGGCCCAGCAACACCAGCATCAGGGCCAGCAGGCTCGCACTTGGCACCCCAAAGCCAAGCCTGCAGCTTTCTCCAGCAGGAAGCCGGGAGGAAAAGGTCTGGGAGGTCCCTCGGCCGGTCCTTCCTCCAAGCCTGCCCAGTGACGGGTTGAGGGGTGTCACCCCCAACCTCATCACTCCTCCCCGGGTTCCCCTCGTGGGGGGACGGCTCCATCACTTCCTTTCCGCCTGGTCCGATATCACCACGGACCGCTGGGTGCTGGAAGTGGTAGGAAAGGGCCTGCCTCTGGATTTCGAGCAGTCCCCACCCTTTCGAGCCGTCGCCCCACTTGGTGCTATGAGGTGTGCAACCTCTCTGTCGGCTCGGCGGGACGACATTGCCCTGCTTCTTCAGAAGGAGGTGATCAGGGAGGTCGCAGATCCTCCACCAGACCCAGGGTTTGTGTCCAGGTATTTTCTGGTCCCAAAACAGACGGGGGGCTGGCACCCCATTTTAGACCTGCATGACCTGAACAGGTTCCAAAGGTCTCGAACCTTCAGGATGGTCACTCTGGCTCAGATCATTCCATCTTTAGAACGAGGCATGTGGTTCTGTTCTCTGGACCTCCAGGATGCATTCTTTCATGTCCCAATCCAGCCGTCACACCAGCGATTCCTCCGCTTCAGGGCAGAGGGGTCCCTTTAAGAGTTCCGGGCCATGCCCTTCGGCCTCTCTTCAGCTCCCAGGGTCTTCACCAAATGCATGGCAGTGGTGACAGCATTTCTGCGGCGCCTAAGGGTCCGGGTGTACCCTTGCCTGGATGACTGGCTGATTGCAGCCCCCTCCAGACCAGAGGTGGAGCGGTCCAGGGTCTGGCCCCCAGTTCTGCTCTCAGATTGGCCTCCTCATCAACGAGGCCAAATTGGAACTCGTGTCAACGCAGGTGATTCAATTCATTGGGGCAGAGCTCGACTCTCTTCGAGCCAGAGCACGGCTCCCGGCGGACAGGGCCGAGGTTCTTTCCTCCTTTGCTCAATCATTTCTGGTTGGGCAGTTGTGCCCTGCCCGGGACTTCCTGCGCCTCGTGGGCCTCATGGTGGCCTGCACCAGCGTGGTCTGTTGGGCCTGCTGGCACATGCGTTCCCTTCAATGGGGGCTGGCCCGCCAATGGTCACAGCGCTCTGGTCCCCTGGACCAGCCAGTGATAGTGACCCAGGAGATGGGGGACGCTCTTCAGTGGTGGATCGTTCCAGCTCATCTGCAGGAGGGTATCCAGTTTGTCTGCCCAGAGCCGACAGTCACTCGACCGACCGACTCCTCTCTGATGGGTTGGGGTGCCCATCTGGGGGAGCTCAGAGCGCATGGCCTCTGGTCCCCTCAGGAGTCTGGATGCCACATCAACCTGCTGGAGCTTCGAGCGGTCCGACTAGCCCTCACCACCTTTGCTCCGTATGTACGGGGTCAAGTGGTCCAGGTCCAGACGGACAATACCACGACCATGTACTACCTAAACCATCAGGGCAGGACATGCTCCTTGCCTCTGTGCAAGGAAGCTCTCTGCACTTGGTCTCTCGTGAACAGACTGGAGGCGGATCTCCTGGCCATCCATGTAGCAGGAGCCTTCAACACTCTGTCCGATGCCCTAAGCCGGATAGGTGCTGCATCTCACGAGTGGTCTCTCCTGCCGGAGGTACTACATGATCTGTTCTCCCACTGGGGCACACTTCAGGTGGACCTGTTTGCCTCCAGGAAGAATGCGAAGCTGAGGCTGTTTCATGCCTGCCCCCCTCAGCAGGGCTCGCTGCAGGGGGATGCCTTCTTGAAGCCGTGGATCCCGGGCCTCTTCTACTCTTTTCCCCCATTTCCCTTGATCCACAAGGTGCTTCTCAAGGCGAGGAGGGACAAGGTGCAGGTGATTCTGGTAGCCCCAGACTGGCCCCGCCAGTTCTGGTATCCAGATATCCTCAGCGTCAGCTCCAGGCTCCCGAGGCAGCTTCCAGCCCGCCCGTACCTGATCTCAGTCAGCCAGGGGAAGGTTCTCCACCCAAAGCTTCAATTCCTGCACCTGACAGCCTGGTTCCTGAGTGGCTAGAGTTCCAGGCCTTGGGTCTTTCTGACGAGGTCCTCAGTGTTGTTGAGGCATCCCGTAAGGAGTCAACCAGAAAATGCTAAGCCTTCAAATGGAAAAGAGTCTCCATTTGGTGTCAGCACAAGGGGTTGGGCCCTTCATCCTGTTCCTTGGCTAGTATCCCGGACTACCTGTGGTCCCCTTTCTCAGCCAGAGCTTTGGTCGACGACCCTTAAGGTGCACCTGGCAGCCATCTCTGCTTGCCGGGTGCGGGCCGGGAATCAGTCGGTGGCGCAGGAGAAGGTGGTTGGGCGCTTTTTCAAAGGCCTTGATCACATATCCCCTTCGGTGCGAGAACCTCCACCTCCGTGGGATGTACTGCTGGTACTGGCTAAGCTCATGGGCAAGCCATTCGAACCGATGCGCAGGTGTGACATCTCTCACCTGTCATGGAAGACCACCTTCTTGGTGGCCATCACGTCAGCCAGAAGGATGGGAAGAGCTCAGGTGCTTTCCATCGAGTCTTCTTATCTGGTCTTCCACAGGGACAAGGTTGTCCTGCTTCACCGAAATTCCTTCCGAAGGTGGTGGCCGGAGTTTCACCTTAACCAGGTGTTGACTCTGTCGGTGTTCTACCCCAGTCACACCTCGGAGGCCATATATAGGCTCCATACTTTGGACCCTAGAAGAGCTCTCTTTTATTACAAGGAGCGGACGGCTGAAGTTCGGGGAGAGGTTCACCAGCTGTTTGTCACCTACGCTGAAGCCGCACCTGGCAGACCTGCAGCCAAGCAGACGATAGGCAGGTGGGTCACCTCCTGCATAGATCTCTGCTATAGGTTGGTGGGCATGGAGCCTCCCAAAGGGATAAGAGCTCATTCTACCCACCATACTGCTGCTTCGGTGGCTGCTTCCAGGGATGTCCCTATCCAGGAAATCTGCAGGGCTGCTACCTGGAAGTCAGCACACACCTTCATTACCCACTACCACATCGACCTTGAGTCACACCGGGATGCTGGTTTTGGGACCTCGGTTCTCCAGTCCTTATTTCCCAAGTAGGGGGTGTGCGCCTTGCCTCCCTCCTCCCGGAGAACTGCTAGGAGTCTGCCAGTAAGTGTGAATTGAACAACATATTCATGTCCCTAGAAATACAGATTACTCACCTGTAACAGGAGTTCTAGGAATGGCATATGTTGTTCATCCACACAACCCACCCGACCTCCCTGGCTTCGACGCACAATCTGGCTTTCAGCGGGCTAGATCTGGCGTCATGGGGTGGAGCCGAGAGTTTAATCACCCGGGTGGGTGGTAGGAGCCAGCTTGAAGACCTTCTGGCAAGATTTAAAGCAGCAAGGAACCTGCCAGTAAGTGTGGATGAACATATACCATTCCTAGAACTCCTGTTACAGCTGCATAACCTGTATTTTCAGGCACTACCATTATGGATAGCTCGCAGATGGGCAGGGAACAGCATCCTCTGAATGACTTCCAGTTCACTCAAAATTCTGCACAAACCATAAATTTACATTTCCCCTGCCATGTTGCAAAACTAGTAAAGGGAAACAGAAATACTGACTGGCCGTTAAACAATAGAGGAGACTTCTGTCTGGTGAGTTGAAGAATTTTGATTGCAGGTTTCAACACAGTCTGTATTTGTCAGCTTGTTTTCTTCCCCAAACATTCAAAGCTTTTTGACAAGGAAGGTTACCGCCAACATCAGACTTCAGTTCAGTGGCTCTCCGAGATGTTACAAGAGACTCGCTGCTGTTCTCTCGAATGTCTGTTACCCACCATGTGGTGGCCACCATTACAGTCATGTTTCCTTGCAGTTTCCCTGAGATGGGCAGCAGATTTTAGCTCTTATTTACAACCCGGTGGATTTTTTTGGCGTGTGGCTGACCAGACTGGAAGAAAACGGTCTGGCAGCACGCGTGTGACTCTCAAATAAATTCTCTGTGTTATATAGTAGAGGTTGTTTAGTTCTGAATGGTTCAATAAATATCTGGGTGGGTGAGGAAGTCCGCACCACTCATCAGTTGCTAACAGTAGGCATTACTGTATTAATACAGTAATCATAATTAGCACATCCTAGTCTTATTGATACGTCTTTGAAGGGATACAACACTGATTTATAAACTGAAGTAAGTCCACCTACGCTGATAACAAGCCCATGAGCTGCGTGGTCAAATGCTTGTGTCCCTGTACTTGCCCACATGCCATGAACGGCGAAGCAACGCCAGGCCAGCTGCCTGCTCCGAGCTGTGCGGCATCCCTCCTGTCGCTGCTGACGGGCCCCTTTGCAATGCCGACTGACAGTTCCTCTCCGCTCGCGGGTCTCTTGCTCATGCCCGTCGGTCATAGCATGCAGTCTCTCCCCACCACAAGCACCGGACAGACAATTTTATTGATATCCACCCCTCACACACGTTCCGCTGTCCAAGTAGTAAGTCTCATTCGACACCCCATGAGTCTGAGTCGCTCCCTGCTCACCCCACCGCCGTCACTCTCCCTTATAGTATGCAAGTCCTCACAGGGTATTAAAAAGCACCTTTTCTGGTACTCACATCCACACCCTGGAAGGATCCCTAGTCTCCCCCAACTTGCATGTGGGATTAAGAAATATTTTCTTACAGCAGGCTTTAGGGAGAGAAAGGATTGATCAGATGAGAAGGTAAGTAATCATAAATGTGGGTTTTCAGCTTGAAATAATATGATGCAAAAAGGGTTGACAGTGTCCCTATAAATGTGTTGTGGTCATTCTCTATCCCGCCTCCCACTGAATGTCAGAAGCATTAAGACATTTAAAAATTGGAAACTACCATGTCCTTGGTGCAGTCATTGCCTGGAAATGTACTGTTCCTACAGGATACAAGAGTAAGAACTTTACATGAGATCTCCACTGCCAAAGGGACGTGGTCATGGGCTCTTCTTACTGGTCTCAGTGGCCAGACAGAGTTGGTGGGGTAGGGATTTTCCTAAGAAATGCCTCTTTTCAAGTCCAACAATTATTAGAAATCTCCTAGAGCAAATCTTATGTTGGAAGGGACACAGTTATTGAGACTGATAAAGTTATGTGCTCCCCAGACCGAATTTGAAAGTGTTGCACTGTTTGGGGAAATCTGTCCATTTCTGCATACTTTGGTGTACTGATGTTGGGGGAGAGTTTACTGTGGCTTATTGCAGGCAAGACCGTAAGAGGGCGACAGCCAAAATCTATTGTGACTCTACTTATGTAAGTGATGTGATAGAGGTGACAGATGTCATTGATTGTTTCCTTTCACAGGATAATAGTGCTGTAGCATTTGTGAAAGGTGCATTAGCCACAAGAATTGACAGTTTATTCCTATCAAAACATTTACAAATTAAAGGTACGAGAACAATTCCTGTGGTAACGTAAGATCATTTAGCAGTGCTTTGCCACTGGACTTCATGTGACCACTACGCAGTCAACATTGAGACTGTACTAGAACATACTCCGGTAGTTGTTACACAGTAGGAACAGTTATTCTAGGGATGTGGATATGTTCTATCCACACTTTCTGGCAGATCACCTTCTCCTTTAAGAGGTGCCGGTACGTCTTCAAGCTGGCTCCTCCCATCCACTTGGGTTGTAAAACCCTCGGCTCCGCCCCATGACGCCAGATCATCCTTTCCCCTGGAAGGTATAGATTCCCTCCTTAGTGCTCCTGCGTGTGGTAGGCCCTGGCTCTCGAATCTTCGGATTTGCTTCCAAAACTTACCTTAAAACTCATCCAAGCCTGCCTGGTGGTGCTGAAGGTTGAGGCGCTGGATGCCACACCTCGCTCCATGCCAGCAACCCGGGTTAAGAAACGAGCCTGGGTCGGCAGGGGAGGACTAGGATTGAGCATCCGACAACAGCTGTCCTGGTCCTGGGGATAAGGGGTGGATTTACACCACGCTCTGCTGGTTTCTAGGGATGCCCGGAGGTACTACAGAGGTGCGGGTACCTAGTGGGGGAAGCACGGCAGACTTCTGCATGTTAGTGCGCTGATGTCATGGCATGCCCCTGCTTCCATTGGGGGATAAAGGAAAAAGGCAGTGCAAGCCCGCAGCAGCTTGATGGCCGCAGTTTTGCCGACTGACCAACGATGCCTGGATGGCATGTGCCGGTAATGGTTCCTCACTGGGCGCGGGGGCTACGAGGGGGGGCCCCTTTCGCAGGTGTAGCTGCATCTGCCAGCTGGGCATGCGAGCTTCAGGGTCAGAGGTGAAACGGAGAAGCGGTGGCTGGATGTGGAGCAGGGATGTGGCTGCAGGTAGGAAAAACTGTTAAATGATTAAAAAAAAAAAAACCTCCAAGTTTCAGTCTTCAGTTCCTTCTCTCACTCCCCAATGGAAGAAAATTCTCGCCCGGGTTTCTACACTGCGCCACTCATGGCAGAAGATGCTGTGTACTGACCTTCACACCACGCGGCATGTATTGCTTAGGACATGACCATGATACGCAGGCCTGTGATATCTGTCTGTCCTTTCACCCATTTTTTCTGGATGACCGCGCTGCCCGACTCCAGCTGGAGCGACTGGAGAAGCGTTACCCACCGGTCAGGTCTAAGGATGCACGTTGGGTGGTCTCTGCGACTGCAGGCTTTGCTGAGCAGCTTGAATAGCTTAAAGCCTTCAAGGAAGAGGCTGCCCAGGCTGCGGCTAGTTCCTTTTCGGCTTCAGCCTTTGTTCCACTCCAGTTGGGCTCCACTTATTCAGCTTCCTTCAAAGAGCTGTGCCAATCCCTCTCCACCAAGGGAGAGGGTCCTTCTGGATCGTACATTTCGCACTCTTGTAAGAAGGAGTTGAAAAAAGAGAAGTCTCTACATCGACGTCTTGGGATCGGGAGCAGTCCCGTTCTGAGGAGAATCCAGTTTCGACTTCGGTCAAAACCGCAGCCGCTTGTTTCAGAGAGCCCCCGTCATACCAGTTGGCTGAGACACCGGTCAGAGTGGCCAATATTTTTCTCGAACTGATCGACAGGTTGTCATCCGAAGAGGCCGATCACTCTCTTTTTCTGACTCTGGTGCTTCTGGTGTCCTCCGACGGGTCAGCTCAGCCCGCTGGGTCGAACCCGCCGGTCCTAGACCCTGACCTGGAAGAGCCTCAGGGCTCCAGAGCTCCTGCTGATGTTCTCCGTCGGCCCCACCAACGGTCGAGATCGAGGTCTCAGTCTTCCTCCTCTGAGTCGGGCAGATCTCGCCGTCACTGGTGATCTCGTTTCCGGCATCATGGCAAGCAGTGATGCCGCTACTCCACTTTGTCCTTCTCAGCTGAGGAGAGGCTCTGGCGCAAATTGTGTCGGCGCTATGAAGACTTAATGTGGCAGCAGCTGGTCTTGTCCGGTCCGAAACCGACCCAGGTTTCTACCCCGGCTATCAAGTGGCTGTTGCCCGAATGACCGTCGGCCCCTGCCACCGTCACCCCCTTGGAGGTGTCACTGCAGGCTCAGCCAGCTCAGCTGAAGCAGGCTACTCTGCTGATCGTGGTAGAACCGCCACTTGAACAGCTGAAGTCCGGGGCTCTGACCGAGTCTCAGATGGCCAAAGGGCTGCCCCATCGGCTGTTAGTCACCCTCGCTCCCGACCACCTAAGGCGGGTCGAGGGCGACTCTGGTGGACGCCCGCTTTACGCGGACGCCTCAGAGTCTGAAGACTCCTCACTGTACTCACATCTCCTCGACATAGAGTCCTCAGTGGGGGGGGTGGGGTCTTTCCATGGATGAGGGACCCACCTCGTTTTTGGGTATGAGTCAACGGGGATGAAAATCGAGCCGGTTCAGAAACAGGCTCAATATCCCCTTACAGAGATTGTGGACAAAGGGGACTCTCCTACGGAGGCCTTCACTGTGGCCGAGGCCATTGTCGGCCCAGCTCTGGACCTTTGGCAGCCCTCTTCCTTGTGCCCTGCACCCTCGGCCCACATGGCCCATAAGTATGCAGTGCCAATCGGTTCCTTTTCGAGGTTTTCAGAGCATCCCTTGGCTGAGGGACTGGTGGCTGACTCCATTTTTTGGCGCTTGGGCAATACAGGGGACGTAGATAGACCGCTGGACAGAGAGTTCAAGAAACTGGACCATTCGGTTAAGAAAGTCTACGCTGCCTCTTGGCTCGGCCTTCATCAGGCTAGCTCAGCCGTGCTAATGGCTCACTTCTCCCATGCCCTTTTGGACTCCCTCGACGAGGTGATTCCTCACCTCCCGGCAGACTTCCAGACCATGGTCAAGCAGGTCCAGGACCAGGGGAGGGCAGTGGTGAAGCAGCAACTCCAGACAGCCCTGGATATTAGCAATTCATGTGCCCGCACTGTCACGGCCACAGTAGCCTTGCGCCATAGGGCTTGGTTGAGGATCTCGACCTTTGCTTTGGATACCCAACACAAGCTGGTGGATGTTCCCTTTTTGGGCACTGACCAGTTTGGGCCTGGTGTGGAGGGCCATCTCCAATGCATTGAAAGTCCAGTGCCACCCTGGACTCTGACATCCGCCCAGAAAGGACAAGGGCCCTAAGCACCAAAAGCGCAAGCCCTTTCGGTCTTCCACTCCTGCGGCTAAACCAGCCCAGCAGCAGCAGGGCCAGCAGACTCAAATTTGGTGACCTCGGGCCAAGTTGGTGGCCTCATCGGTCAGAAAGCCTGGAGGGAAGGGACCCAGCGGACCCTTGGCCAGCTCCTCCTCCAAGCCTGCTCAGTGATGGGTTGAGGGGTGCCACCCACAATCCCATCACGCCTCCCCTGGGTCGTCCCATGGGGGGCCGGCTCCACCACTTCCTTTCTCCCTGGTCCACTTTCACCAAGGACAGGTGGGTACTGGAAGTGGTTGGATGGGGTCTGCCTCTGGAATTTGAGCAGTACCCTCCAAGCTGAGCCCACGCCCCACATGAGGATTTGGTGTCCACTGTCACTCAGTCGGCTCTTTGCGACGACATTGCTCAGCTTCTCCGCAAGGAGGTTGTGTGCAGAGTGGCGGAACCTCAAACAGACCCAGGATTTGTTTCCAGGTACTTCCTGGTACCAAAATGGACAGGGGGGCTGGAGCCCCATTCCCAATCTGCACGACCTGAACAGGTTTCTCAGGTCTTGTGCCCTCCGGATGGTAACTCTGGCTCAGATCGTACTATCCTTGGAGCAAGGCATGTGGTTTTGCTCCCTGGATCTTTAGGACGCATTCTTTCATGCCCCGATCCATCTGTACCACTGATGGTTCCTCCATTTCTGAGCCGAGGGAACCCTCTATGAGCTACAGGCCATGCCCTTCGGCCTTTCGTCAGCCCCCAGGTTCTTCACCAAATGCGTTGCAGTGGTGGTAGCTTTCCTGAGGTGCCGAAGGGTCTGGGTTTATCCCTACCTGGATGACTGACTCATAGCAGATCCCTCCAGGCAGCAGGTGGAGCGGCCCAGGGATCTGGCCCTCCAGACTTCCTTCGAGCTTGGCCTTCTGATCAGTGAGACCAAGTCGGAACTTGTGCCCTCGCAGGTGATCCATTTCATTGGGGCAGAGCTCGACTCTTGCCAAGACAGAGCTTGGCTCCTGGCGGACAGGGCAGAGGTTCTTTCCTCCTTTGCCTAATCATTTCTGGTTGTGCAGTCACGCTCTGCCTGGGACTTCCTGCACCTTCTGTGCTACATGGTGACCTGCACCAGCGTGGTCTGATGGACCCGTTGGAATATGCGTTCTCTTCAGTGGGAACTGGCCAGTCAGTGGTCTCAGCATTCAGGTCACCTCGACCAGCTGGTCACCATGACTGAAGGATGTGGGACGGCCTCCAGTGATGGCTCGTCCCAGCTCATCTGCAGGAAGGCATCCCGCTTGTTCGCCCCGAACTGACGGTTATCCTGACGACTGACACATCTCTGATGGGTTGGGGTGCCCATCTTGGGAAGCACAGAGCCCACGGGCTCTGGTCCCCTCAGGAATCCCGATGTCACATCAACCTGCTGGAGCTCAGAGTGGTTCGGCTAGCCCTGACCGCATTCACTCCGTTCATTCGCGGTCAACTGGTCCCGGTCCAGATGGACAATACCACGATCGTGTACTGTCTCAACAAGCAAGGCGGGATGCACTCTTTGCCACCTGTGCAAGAAAGCTCTCTGCACTTGGACCCTTGTGCTCAGCTTAGGGGCAGATCTCGTAGCCATCCATGTGGCAGGAGCCTCGAATCAGCTGGCCAGTGCTCTCAGCCGGATGGGCGAGGCATCTCATGAGTGGTCCCTCCATCCGGAGGTAGTACAAGATCTGTTCTCCTGGTGGGGTACCCCTCAGGTGGACCTGTTCTCCTCCAGGGAGAATGCAAAGCTGAGGTTGTTCCATGCCTTCCCCTTTCAGCAGGGCTCGCTGCAGGGGGATGCCTTCTCGAGGCCATGGACGCCAGGCCTCTTCTGTGCCTTCCCTCCACTTCCCTTGATCCACAAGGTGCTTCTCAAGACCAGGAGGGACAAGACACAGGTGATCCTGGTAGCTCCAGACTGGCCACGCTAGTTCTGGTATCCAGATCTCCTCAGCCTCAGCAACAGGCTCCCGAGGCATCTTCCAGCATGCCCGGACCTGCTCTCCATCAGTCAGGGGAAGGTACTCCATCCGGACCTTCAATCCCTGCACCTGACAGCCTTGTTCCTGAGTGGCTAGAGTTCCAAGCTTTGTGTCTCTCTGATGAGGTCCTCATGGTTGCTGAGGCATTCCGTAAGGAATCGACCAGAAAATGCTATGCCTTCATATGGAAAAGACTTTCCATTTGGTGTCAGGGCAAAGGGTTGGACCTCTCATCCTGTCTAGTGGCTAGCATTTTGGACTATCTGTGGTCTCTCTCCCAGGTGGGACTTCAGTCGATGACCCTTAAGGTGCACCTGGAAGCATCTATGCTTACTGGGCGTGGGCCGGTTCAGCAGTTGGTGGCACAGGAGAAGGTGGACTGGCACTTTTTTAAGGGCCTAGATCACATATCCCCTCTGGTGCATGAACTACCCTCCGTGGGATTTACTGCTGGTTTTGGCAAAGCTCATGGGCAGGCCATTCGAACTGATGCACAGATGCGATATCTCCCACCTTTGTGGAAGACCGCCTTCCTGGTGTCCATTACATCAGCCAGAAGGATTGGGGAGCTCCAGGTGCTCTCGGTGGAGTCTCCTTACCTTGTCTTCCACAGGGATAAGGTTGTCCTGCGCCCCAACCCAAAATTCCTTCCAAAGGTGGTGTCGGGAGTTTCACCATAATCAGGTGTTGAGACTGCTGGTATACTTACCCCATTTACACCTCCGAGGCTGAGTACAGACTCCATACTTTAGACCTGAAATGAGCGCTCACCTTCTACAAAGAGCATATGGCAGAAGTTCAGGGAGAGGTTTGCCAGCTGTTTGTCACCTATGCTGAAGCCGCACCTGGAAGACCTGCTGATAAGCGAGCAATTGGCAGGTGGATTTCTTCCTGCATTGATCTCTGCTATAGGTTAGCGGGTAGGAAGCCCCCTGTAGGGCTAAGGGCTCATTCCACCTGCCGCACCGCTGCATCGGTGGCTGCTTCTAAGGACATCCCAATCCAGGACATCTGCAGGGCTGCTACCTGGAAGTCAGAAAACACCTTAATTTCCCATTACCACATTGACCTCAAGTCACTCCGGGTTGCTGGTTTTGGGGCCTCAGTTCTCCAATCTCCTTTCCTTAAGTAGGGGGTGTGCGCCTTGCCTCCCTCCTTCCGGAGAACTGCTAGGAGTCTGCCAGAAAGTGTGGATAGAACAACATTTCCACATCACTAGAAACGCAGGTTACTCACCTGTAACTGTAGATCTTCCATGGAATGGTCTCTTGCAGTAAGTCATTACTTCTGGGAGTTCCCGATAGGTGGCGCTGTAGCACGGCAGTCTCTTCTAACAGTCTTCACACTAGGGACCACCCACATGACCTCAGTTCCTGGGCTGTGCCTATAAAAGTGGGTGATCCCTGGTAGTCTTCATTCATTTTCCCACTGGCTTCAGCACTGACAGCAGCTTACTTTTCTGCCAGCAGTCTATGATGTGGATTGAACCGATAGCATGGGGTGCATGGGCTCCACACACGGCACCATATTTCTATGCTTGACCAAGAGCTTTACAATGGATGTTGCCCTGTTACAGACTCTGGGTACTCGATCAAAGGGCTCTAAAACCTCAATCCTCTTCAAGAAGCAAAACAGGGAAGGAAATACCTTCACCTAAAGTCCTGCCTGACCGCCCTTCAATGGTCTTATCTCCTGAACATGTATCATCAAGAAAACATTCTTTATTGACGGGCCATATCCCCCCATCGACAGCAGGCACTTCATCAAAAGAACATAGAAGTTCAGCTTCACGGACTTCTGGTGACGTCATTGAAAGCATGGCAGCCTAAACCAAGAGCTCCTCTCGCCTCCCAGCAAGAAACGACTCCACACAGACCCAAACAGCGTTTTTTGGTAGTATGCACAAAATACACAGTGGAGGCAAAAGCAGGAAGAGATCAAGCTAAATGAGAAGTCGCACGCGATCTGCCGCACGAGTCCCATGGTTCGACGAATTAGCGGAGGGCTTCACCATGAGTACAGCGGGAGCAGAGACTGAATCAGAGCTAGAAGCTCTTTCTCGTTCAGATTTGAAATATTACCGGAGAAATTAAACAAACAAGATGGACACTAAGCGAGGGTTGGAGCAAATACATAACGACCTACTCAAACTGGAGAATCGCATAGCAACCATCGAGGAAGAGTATCCACAGCAGAGGACGATTTGGTGGGCCTATCGAGTGCAATCGAAAATTAATCAACAACAGGAATTTTTCAGATCCAAATGTTTAGACCTCAAGCCAGATCGCGAAGAGACAATTTAAGAATATATGGCTTACCAGAAAAAACTGAATCCGGAAACATGTGTGAGTTTATAGAAGAAATGCTGAGAAATGTATTAGATCTGCCACAAGCCTTTAATTTCAGAATCGAGAGAGCACACAGGGCCCTAGTGCCTAAGCCCACCTCGGAGAATGCGAGGCCTAGATCTATTATTGCAAAATTCTCCAGTTACAGGGACAAGGAGCATATTTTGAGAATGGCATGGAGACAACATACAGTGGAATATAAAGGGGCAAGGTTATTTTTTGATCAGGATTACCCACCCTCCATACAACAACAGAGACTGGCTTACGCGCCAATATTACGGAAATTGAGACAGTTGGGAGTTCGTTTTCAGACCCCCTACCCCTCCCGCCTCAGGGTGTTCTGGGAGTCGGGTACTGAACTGTATCAAACATTGGAGGAAGCATATCAAGCAATGAAAAATAAGGGGCATGAAGTGCAACTGATGAGAAACCAAAAGGACACTCAGGCCTCATACCAGGCACAGTGGAAATTATCTACAAAGAAGGACAATAGACCGCTGGGAGAGACGTCATCATCGCACACTATGAATGAGATTAAAAGGCTGCTTCATAATTTAACACACACGAGGAGCACAGAGAAACAACCGGAGGAGAGAGAAGAGAATGGAGGACAGCAGGAGGTGGGGTGAAGAACGGAAATCATGAACCCCCACTTGAGGGTACTGTATATCAACATTAGCCTTTTTTAGATGGGACTATCAGCCAGATCCACGGATGAAGGAATATTAAGGTCTTGGGACACTTTGGACAATCTATTACGATATAAACTTTTGGGACACTTGGAAATCAGGACTAGTAGCCCACTAAGTCGTGAGGCCTTTTTATTTTATTCTACTAGGACTCTATATGGACATAATTCTTCTGTTATGTGATCCTTTTTTTTTTTTTTTTTAGAAGGAAAGGAGGGCAACGAGGTAAAATAAAGGGAGGGTGGGGGGCTGGTGTTTTTTTTCTCTCACAGTTTGTTGTGGAGCAAACATGGGAGAGGATATGGGAAACAAAGGATTTGCTTCGACTCAAAGTAATGCATCTGTTTTATGAAGCTGGTGGGTGAAAGGGGGGCACCTCTTTCGAGGGATTCATGATTAGACCTTCCGCTCGGATGTTCTTTTTTCTGAGCTGGATGATATGGGCAGCCTCCTTGAATGTGGGGCCGATGGTTAATATCGTGACCAATCTTGGAGGTGCAGGGGAACTTTTGATGAGGACAGGCCAAAACAGCAGGCCAGGACCTGATTTTAAGGTCCAAGAGGAGCGAGATAGGGTCTTGATCTCCTTCCTCTAACTCGGTATTAGCTTCCGGTCAGTAGGGAACATGAAATTGTCCCCACCGCTTGAAGGTCACTGTTGACATAGTTTGGGGAGGGTGGCTGAAGGGCTGTTTCTAAGGCCCTGCACGGGGCCAATGAAGGGCATTGTTTAATAAGGTTGGAGACACACACACAATTTTGTCTGAGGGATGGGAGGTGCCATGTATACCTTCTTTTTTCTGTGTAAGATTAAGTGAGAGACAAATTTTTTTTAGTTGAGAAAGCGACGAGGGGGGTAAAATGTCATGATGCAACAGGGGGGCCTCAGTATAAGACAAATATATATATATATATATATATATATATATATATATACCAAAATGATTGATAAAACTATGTTAAGGGTACTTTCTCAGAATGTTAATGGTTTGAATAACCCGATTAAGAGGTATAAGGTTCTGACAGACATAAAGAGGCTGAGGTCCTCCTTTGTACTTCTCCAAGAAACGCATTTAAGTAGGGAGGAGCACCAGAAACTGCAGAAGCTGAGCTTTAGTCAGATGAGCTAGCGGCATATAAGGGAAAAAAGGAGAGGTAGCCATCCTGGTACCCAAAAATATCCAGTTTCGCGACTTCCACCTATGCAGACCCGGAGGGACGTTTGAGTGATACTGGTGGGGAATTTGAGGGATAGATGTTACATTGGTGTCTCTCTGTCTTCCACGGGACAACGAGGAGGTCACCAGGGTCCTGACAGAAAATAGTGGATTTGCAGAAGGAAGGCTAATCATAGGAGGGACCTAAATCAAATCTGGACACAAATAGACACCTCTAGGAAGGGCAGTTTTAGGCAAAATCCCACTAGTAAAGAGATAAAGGCCCATCTGAGAAAGGCCTTTTGGGTAGACACCTGGAGAGGAGAGACCCAGGAGAAGAGAATACACATTTTCTTACCCGCATGGGTCATACACCGAATAGACTATATTTTAATATCGGAGAACACCAAAACTTAGTGACTGGCTGTAGGCACATCCCTTCTACACTCTCGGACCATTCTATGATCCTGATGGAAATGGAATGGAATAGGAAAAGAGGTCAGACCCTGTGGAAATTTAACAACTATATGTTGAATTTGAAGGAATTCATGGACATGGCTAAATCTAGATTGGAACAAATAGTTAGAGAGTGAAACACCTGAAGTCTCAAAGGTATTCTCTGGGACACAATAAAAACAGTTTTTAGAGGAGATTGTATCAAATATGCGGCGTACTTTAAGAGACAGCAAACTCAGCAGATGGAGAAGCTGCAAACACAATTGCTAGAATTGCAAAGACAGCACGCAGCTGGTAATGAGACAGTCTACACAAACATAAAAGAAATTAAACAAAAAATTCAGAAGCTGATAGACATCAGAACTGAACAGGCGCTACAACGGGTTCGCCAGAAATACTACGAGGGCCCAAGAGCCACACGCCTCTTGGCCCATAGGCTGAGACAAAAGACCGCACAAAATACTATTACCCAGATTAGAGGTCCTGTCTCAGGGAAAATGATGAGAGGTCCAGAAAAGGTATTAAACTGTTTTAACAGGTTTTACCAGTCGTTATATACATCAGATAGAAGCCCAAGTGAGTTAGAGATCCAAGATTATTTAAGGAGGCTTAACCTGCCAAGCTTAACACAGGAAGTGAGAGAGGTATTGGAAGGCCCATTGAGTTGGCAGAGATAGATAATGCAATCAAGAAACTTAAATCTAAAAATCACCAGGTCCAGATGGATACACCCCAGAATTCTTTAAATTTTTCAGAGAAGAGATTAGCTCTCAGTTGTTGGAGACATGTAGAGAGATACAGTCGGGGGAACCTCTTCCAGACAGTTGGAATTTTGCCATTATTTCAAGTATTCCAAAACCAGGAAAAGACATCACACAATGTAAATCGTTTAGGCCTATATCGATTGCTGAACATTGACTATAAAGTATATACAGCCATACTAGCTAAGCTATGGAAAAAGTAATGCCTGAACTGGTAGCGTTGGATCAAACTGGATTCATACTAGAGAGACAGACACAAGATAATATTAAAAGAACCTTGCATATACTGCATCATGCTACTAGGTCAGGCTCCCGTTCCTGCTGATGAGCTTAGATGCGGAGAAGCGTTTGATCGGGTAGAATGGAGGTTCCTAAGTCTGACCCTTGCTAGATTTGGTTCCCGGACTCAATGATTAAAGCTATTGAAAACATATATACAAAACCTAAGGCCTGTGTTAAAATAAACAGGCAGGTATCAACCCTTCCAGCTGCATAGAGGCACGAGGCAGGGGTTGTCCCTCTCGCCCCTTCTGTTCGCCTCTACTTGGAACCACTAGCCCAGAGAATCGCCAGGAGAGAGGTGAGGGGTTGGGAGACAGGGATGAAACACATAAGCTTGCGTTATGCGGATGACCTGCTCATCTATTTGTCAGATCCCGAGCATTCAATGGGACCGCTGTGGAATTGCCTAACAGAATTTAGTGAATTAGCAGGGTATAAGCTAAATACTACTAAAACTGAAGTATTGAAGGTCCATTATACACCCTCAATGAATTTGATGGAGTCATTCCTATTTAAATGGGACCGCACATACATTAGGTACTTGGGGGTCCTTCTTAGTTCTGAGGTAGGACATTTGTATGCACTTAATTTTAACCCAACCTTAGACAAGCTTAGGTCAGAGTTGGAGAGATGGGCTCCGACTCCCATCCCCTTAGTGCAAAGAGTGGAGGCAGTCAAAATGGTATTGCTTCCCAGATTCTTATATTTAACTCAAACACTACCCATTACTATCCCAGACTCCTTCTTTATGGCATTGCATGGGAGGAATTTCTCGCTTTTGTGGGGCCAGCAGAAGCCAGGAATACGCCTCTCGGTACTCCAGACTCCGAGAAGGAGGGGAGGCCTTGCCCTTCCTAATTTGAAACTATACCACCAAGCAGCCCAACTTAGAACTGTCATGTATTGGTTGGATCAAACATATGAGGCTAGATGGAAGGATATAGAGCTGGGAAGGGGGCCTGGAGGATCTCAACCTGGCCCTGCTCTCCAAAAGAGGGCTAGAGACCTAGGGAGGAGAGAACCCGCATACGGAAGCCACCCTAAATAGTTGGTATAACATCCTCTTAGACTCAAGGGCCAAAGGATGGAGGTACCTAATGCTGTCGGTGCCTATCTGACATCCTTCACCCCAGTCAAGTGGGACAAAGGTTTCAAAATATGGGAAGAGAAAAATTGCACTTAATATGGCACTTCTTGGAGGGATGAGATTTTGGACTTTCAGACTTTAGTTGTCAGATATGATATATCATGGAAAGATAGATTCAGATACTTCCAGATAAGAGCATATATCAGATCGCTGCAGGCACAGTTGCCCCGGATTAGGTCCTCCCCTCAGATTTGAAAATATTAAAATCAGCTAGAGGGCAAACCCCCTAAGGAGCATATAATTTCAATTATATACACAGCTCTCATCAATTGGAAAGGAGATACTATTCAGAGTACCAAAGAGACCTGGAGAGGGATTTGGGTATTAGGATACAAGAAGAGCAATGGAAATGGGCACTACAAAGAACACAGTGGGGACTTCGTGGTCAGTTGGAAGGAGTTTGCTTGGAAAATGTTAGTGAGATTTTTAAGACCCCTGCGATTCAAGGAAATATCAAGGGAGGAAGCTTCCAGGTGTTGGAGGAAGTGCGGATATTCCCCAGCAACGATGGGTCATATATTCTGGAGTTGCCCAAAAGTCCAAAGTTTTCTAAAGGACCTACAGCAGACCTTATAGAGTATAATTGATCCGAATTTACAACTCACCCCTTCCCTTTTTTTCTTTATGGATTATCCCAGGGGATGCAGGGATCCTAACACAGGTAAATTCTTAAAAATGGCATGCCTAGCAGCACAAAAAATAATCACAAAAAATTGGCTTTCTCAGAAGGAGATTAACATCCAGGGGTGGCATGACATGATGATTAAACTATATAGATTAGAGGCACTCACAGCCTTACTTAATAAGAAGCTCACCAAATTTGAGTTGATTTGGAGAAGATGGGTGCTTTATATGGTAAATGGACCCTGGAATTTTATTCCTTAAAATCTAAAATATTTAACATCTGAGGGATTTGATTGTACCCTTGGGGAAGCTGAGGTCCTTGGGCTATAGTTTAAACTATGACAGAGCACAGATAAAAGGAATATGCAAATTAAAGATATGTCGTACTGAAAGGGAGAGAGAAAAGTATGTATTAGGAAGAAATATACCCTCACACAGATTGATGATGGATGTATAATTAATGCGACACGGTATCCTCTCAGAACCATCATGTACCTGGAAAATTTGTCATTCTTATACTTTTGTTTGTAAGTGTGGTCTCCATGGGATGGGGTATGGAAAAAAAGAAAATATACGTAAATAAAGAATGTTTAAAAAAAAAAAGAAGTTCAGCTTCACATAGAAAGGAATGTTCATTGTTGATGGGACATCATTCTTCAGCTCCCCCGTCGATGACACAACATGCACCGTTGACGATGGAGGTCCTGCTACATTCATCATCGACGGGGCACACTCCCCTGTTGACGAGAGGGGTTCACAAGACATCCTCTTTGATGAAAACACCGCCTCCGTTGACGGAGCGGACACTACATTCTTCATCGTCGACTGGGCTACCTTCCCCATCGACTGGACATGCTCCTAAACCTACATCTTCTATGAGAAGTCTGCCACCATCGACGGAGCATGCATCTGCCTTCTCATAGTCAATGACACACTTCCCATCGTCAACGGAGCATGTATCTACTGTTCCATCGTCGACTAAGAGCATTCCACCATCGACAGAACATGCACTGACTCCTTCATCATCGACGAGGTGTATTCCACCGTCGATGGAGTATGCATTCACTTATCTATTATCAATAAGACACATTACAACATCGACAGGACATGGTTTTATTCCTCTTCTGTCGATAGGCCTGATCCCACCATTGACTGAGCAGCCACTACATCATAGAACAGCACCTTTACCAGCATATAATACATTTATGGAAGATCCTCATAAAAATTTAACCATGAAATACAATGAAGTATTTCATAAAACAGTATCAGAAGATACTTATGGAGCTGCATCACCACAAAATAAAGGATCATACACTACGGAACGCAGAGGCAAACCAGCCTCATTTACACTCGTGCATGGTACTCAAATGCCAGTCCGTGGTGAACAAAAACTTCAAAGACGTACTGGATCACTTTATCGGGAGGCACAAATTGATCCCCCGACGCCAAGCACACAGGGCTCAGAACCCGCTTACATGGCAATTCCATCCTCACAAGTGCCAAACTTAGAAGAAATTGTAAATAAAGTGCTGAATTCTATGGGTTTTGACTATATACCCACTCCAGTAAAAATCCTCAATCACAGACTGTGTCTCCGCCTCAATCAAAACAGGCCAGAACGCTCACCATTTCTGCCTCCTTATGAATATTCTGAGGAATATTTGTCAGATTCGTCTATAATTTTGGAACATTCCAAAGACACAAATTATGATGGTTCCCCTACTACAAGAGGGTATGAGTCCCCATATTCTGTGCCATCATACTGGGGTGAAGAAATATTACAACCACTAAAGGTCATTTCCCCACCGGATGACCCCTCATTCCCAGAAATTATGTTACAAATACAGAAAATAATGGGGTTTACCACAACAGAACAAGATAAATTAAGTAAAGATATGGCTTAATATCTTGACATCCCAGAAGAACCTATCCGGGCAGTCCCTCCTTTTATACCAACGTTCAGAAATGCGACAACTGAAGCATGGAGTCAACCCATAGCGGCAAAGGAGCTACCTAGAAAAGTGCATAGGCTTTATCAGGCTCCCCTTGATTATCAATGTTTAACAAATATTCTCACTGCGGATTCTGTGGTTATTGCAGCCACTCACCACTGCACTGGCAAACCTAAACATTCAAGTACAGTACCTCCCGAAAAAGACTCTAAACATTTTGATTACATGGGGAAGAAAGTGTTTGCTCTAAACACATTAAATATTAGAATACTTAACTACATGGGACATATGCTGAAATACCAGCGTACGGTGGGCACCTCTGCTGGGGACATTATAAGTAGACTACCTACATCCCCTGAAAAAGAGCAACTCACATCAATAATAAACACGCTTACTTCCCTCTCTTGACATTTACTAAGATCAGGATACAACACTACCGATGCTTCGGCTAGAGCCTCTGCAGTTGGTATTCTTATACGCCGTCAAGCATGGCTTCAACTCTCAGGACTAGCACCTGATATTCAACAAAAAGTGGCTAATGCCCCTATTTCTGGCGACCATCTCTTTGGCCCAGGGGCACAGACAATACTGGCCAACCTACAAGCCTCAGGCAGACAACTAAAAACAGTACAATACATGTACTACAAACCACGCCCTCAGTATAATTCTTCATACAAAACTGGAAATTACTATAACCAGAGATAACGTTAGAGGCAAAGAACGAATAACAAGGAACACATCTAAATTGACCCATGGCTGCCCCTCAGGATGGCCGGGCGCCTCTTCCTCTCATTAAAAAAACTTCAAACTATGTCCCTGTCTCCTCTTCTAGGCCTCAGAGACTTTTTTCTGGGGCTTTGATTTGAAATTACACTGAGGCCTTTCCCATGAAGCTTTATACATCTAGCCACTTTTTCAGGTATCACTGTTACAGGCTATTACGGTCATTCCATCAGGATGCCTCTAGGCCTGTTGTGCGCCGGACCCTTTTGTCCCTCCCACGAACACAGCCTGCTACTACTCACATGCTGAGAAACAATCAGTATATCCCAATAATATTGTAATATGGATCATAATATTCTTACCAAATTGCTGCTGCTACATGCAGTCTTCACCTGGCCGTAGATAAAGGCCACAAACAATGGTGAGTACATATACATATATATATTATAAACACACTAACATTTCAGGTTTACAGCTAACAAGGCTGTAGGCCCTGACATACTTGGGAACCCCTTGCAAATTAGATTACTAAGACACGATGGAGCTGATATCACCCTGTTGCATTTCATGTCTTTACCCTAAAATGAGTACAATATTGACTACATCAATACTACAGACTCTAGGAGCCACTAGATTCCAGTATGAAATAGATACTGTACATTGTTTCATTTCACATCGTTTGCTACTTATGTATCCTATTTATGCCAAAAAATGGATACATTTTCTAATGACTTGACAGACATGGCAAAAAAAAAACTGTATTAACTTGCTATATTGTAGCACTACAAAATAGTAACATTGTATTATTCGCGTTACTGTTCAGAACTCAAAACCCAATAGGTTTTCACATATACTGTCTCTTCCAGTGCATGCCACTGAGAACTACAATCACTCCATTATATGGCTGAATTTCTTCTAAATTTTCACAGTATTTTGATATGCCATACCCTGATCAGGTCTACGCAAGCAATAATACCCGACAGGGTGGGCGGTATTGGGCAATACCGGACCGGCCAGGGGCGTAATGAGGCCAGATGCCGCAGGCGGAGGGCCTTATAGCCTCTGGAAGGTCCGGTCTTGCCCATACTGCCCACCCTGGAGGGTATTATTGCGCTTAGAAACTGGGCTCTGTGAAAAAAATTTGTTCAACAAAAAAATGTTATTACAAAATTAGTTTTAAATTAGCTTTGTAATAAAATAGTTCCTCCGCCTATATTACAATTGGTACAGTTGAATTTCCCTCCCGCAAACACACAGAAAGACATACAGGATGTGATGCTTTTTTCCTGTATTACGGTATCAGTCTGTTGCACCCCACCCCCCGTGTTGAATCTCTTTCACGATGCTGATCAAGTGTGAGGGCTGGAGAGCTTTGAAGAGAGCAGTGGCGGGAGCGTGTACACTTAAGTGAAGTTCCCCCTTGTTGAATTTGCTCTCATTGTTCTCGTGGGGAGAAGTGTATTCAGTACTTCATTTTATAATAACTGCTGAAAAGGGGCAACATTCAATTCAGGGTTTTATTTAACTCTAAAAATTGATTAGCGTTTTGCTCATAAAAGTGCAAAAACATTGTGAAAATGCATAGCACCTGCCTCACTGTGTTTAACAAATATAACACTTCTAGAAAACCTATATAAATACTTTCTGAACAGTTAGTATTGTCCCAAGAAAAAAACTGCTAATCAATTATTTAAAACCCTGCAATTACTGCATCGTTAAATCTAAATCACGAGCAGTGGTAGCGGGCGAGCGGTGAGGGACAGAGAGCTCTAGCTCCAGTGCTGCCTCTCTGTGTGTGTGTGTGTGTGTGTGTGTGTGTGTGTGTGTGTATAGTCAGGGAGCGGCATTTTTTTCTTCAGTTTTCCATACAAAGTTGACAGTTGCAAGGCTGGAGTGTTTTAAAGAGAACGGTGACAGGCGAGTGTACACACAAGGAAGTGTCTCCCCTTGTTGAATTTGTTCATATCGTTCTGGTGGAGACTGGGAATCATGTATGCAGTTCTTCATTTTGTAAGAGGTTCTGAAATGGGTAAAATATGTACATAAGGAAATCAAAATTGGGAGCAGTGGTAGCAGGCGGGCGATGTGAGAGAGAGAAAGACGGTCACGCATTAGCTCCAGTACTGCGTGTGTGTGGAGGTAGCTGTATTTTTCCTTATGTCATGAATTGTCCTTTTGGCTTTCTTTCTAAGAGGCACAAAGTAAGAAAAAAAGGAGACAGGCTGCGCTCATTCACTCGCTCGTTAAGCGAGTTCAGGAATATGGCAGTCGGGACAGTCGCACTTACAAATTGTTATGAGCCAGGTTTGGAAAACTCTATTTGTTTTCCCTCTTAACCGAGTATGACTGGCTCCTTTTTTTTATTTCTAAATCTTCACTTGACACTGGCAGATGGATGGCTGAGCATTGTGGGTAGGGGCACAGTGCTTTTACAAAATGAGATATGGAAATCACCTTTCTCTCACTAAATGGTACGCTCTGACTCGCTCTTTGCTGTGTGGAGGTGGTACAGATGAGCAGTTGTATTTTTCTGGAGCGAGTGGGCTGGCAGCTAAAGGAGGGTGTTCGAGAGTCAGACAAGAGCATTCACTAAATGAAAAATAAAAAAATAAACAAAACAAGCAAAGGTAGCCAGAAATGTGCTCAGTGGAGGTTGATCTGTGGTTCTATTAGGCAGTTGGAACTGAACTAGTGAGAGTTGGGGGTCAGTGTCTCTCACTAAACGAGAGAAAAAAAATGGAGGCAATTTAGTTTAGTTTAGTTTATTGTTCTAGGAAGTACTACCTTTGAGCCAGAGGCTCTTTTACAAAGGTTCCACGTCCATTAGGTACAGTACAAAAAAGGTTACATAGGTAACACAACAATTTGTGCTGTGTCAAGAGCAAGAAAACATGTACAAATACATATCAAATCATTTGTGCAAAAGGACATGAGATATCAATAATCACATTATTATTACAAGAAAGAGGTCATGCCAGATTAGGAGAAACAAATAGGGAGAAAGTCCAGAACAGAGAGGGTAAGTGAAAGGTGTGGGAAGCAGACAATAGCAGGAGAAAAGGTTTCCCAAACATGTCTTTGTCAAATAACGGAACAGGGTGGGTAGTGAGAAAATAGGAGGTTTAATCAGGGCAGTCACAGGAGCTGGAAGTGGCAAGGTGAGAGAACAGCCTTGATTTGAAAATACCTAGAGAGGTGGAGGCAGTAATATGAGTGCTGAGGGCATTTAGCCAGCTGGGGGCACGATAGGCAAATGATCTTTGTCCCTGAGAAGTCCGGCATCGGGGGACTTGGAGAGGCTGGTGTTCTGATCTTCTGGTAAAACGGGTGCTAGCGCTCGGGCATAACAGGTCTTGGATACAAGGTGGAGTGAGGCCCAGAATTTGAAATCAAGTTAGGTACTTTGGCCAATTAGGGAGCAGGGTGGGCACAAGGATTCTTTAGTGGGTAAAGGGGCACTAGGCTGGTACTTTTTATTTCCTGGGCATCTAGTGAAAGTTAATGTACCCCCTTGGCAAGGGTACTAGCCAATCAGATGCCAGGAAATAAAAAGCCCATTTTCTAAATCTGCTTAACTTATCTGACGATGCCCAATAATAGATAGTCTGGCTTGTCTTTCAGCCATAACCCTATAATGGATACTATAATGGAGTACTTACAGATAGAATACAAAAATTCTCTTTATATGCTGATATACTGCCCTCAGCACCTATCGGTCCTAGGACCACACTATATATATGGCAAAATTCCATATCTGGGCACACCACTGCCACATAACTGCTTGGGAATCTCCCAGAAGTAATGACTTGCTGCAAGAGACCATTCCGTGGAAATAGATCAGTTTCGCAAAGACTTTTGTTGTAACAGTAGATGTTCTAGGAATGTCTCTTGCAGTAAGTAGCTTCCCTCCCTCCGGCCCCCTGCCAGTCTGTAACAGGGAAAACGATGTAAGGTCGGGAGGCTTTGGTACCTTGGTTCCCCTCGGTCTCTCGCTTTCATGAGCTGAAACCAGTGGGGAACGGAGATGACCAGGGACCACCCACTTTTATAGGCACAGCCCAGGAAGTGAGGTTGTGTGGGTGGTCCCTGGTATGGAGACTGCTGTGTTAGAGCGCCACCTATTGGGAACTCCCAGAAGTAATGACTTACTGCAAGAGACCTTCCTAGAAGATCTACTGTTACGACAAAAGTCTTTACGTAACTGATCTTTCTAGAAGTGGTATATGTTGTTCATCCACACTGACCCACCCGACCTCCCCGTCTTCGACGCACACCTCTGCTTCCAGCTGGTAAGATCTGGCGTCATGGGGTGTAGCCAAAGATTTTACCACCCAGGTGGGTGGGAGGGAAGAGCCATCTTTAAGATGTTCCGGCACCTCTTAAAGGGAAGGCGATCTGCCAGAAAGTGTGGATGAACAAATATAGCACTCCTAGAACTACTTTTACAGGTGAGTAACCTGTGTTTTCAGGATAGGTGGTCTGTTTGGGTGCTTATGATGGGTTAACACTGTAGTGGGAGGATACTAAAACTGATTTTTAAAGATTTATTGCCGAAGTACATAAAAAAGCAAAAACTGGAAGAAAAAGTACTTGCAACTGTGAGCACATTTACAGAGATTGTTCTCAGTAGTGCATGAAGAGGGGACTAATTTGGTAGCACAAATTAATACAGTGATATGCTTTTATATCTGATTTTACTTTAACAGGGCAGCTTCCCTGGCCCAAGAAATGCAGTCTGGGACTCAGGGGGAAACATTAGTCACTAGAGAGCTTTAAGGCTTGCCAAAATTGTGTCCAAAAAAGAATAATGACTGGCCTAAGTCACACTAACTCTGCACTGCCTTGTTCAGACAAACACCCAGTGATGGATATAGTACAGTCATTTATTACAGATCGTTTTCGTATTCCATCTCCTGTTGTTCAGGATACCTCTCTATTGCATAATATAGACATCCCCCCCCGTACCTAATGATTTATTGGCTATATTAACTGGTTCCATACAATTGGCCGAATTGGACGCTGCAGTACAGAGCCTTAGAAATAATACAGCTCCAGGTTTAGACAGATTACCATCAGAATTTTATAAAAAGTTCGACATTTTTTTGGCCCCACTTTACAGTTCCTTTTTAATCATTTTTTTGCATACAGAATCCTATCCATCACCCATGCTGCCTTCATATTTTTGTATAAAAAGGGAAACAGATATTTACAAAACTGAAGACCTTCATGTCTCATGAACATGGATCAGAAGATTCTGCTAAAATCTAGCCCACATGTTGTCTGTAGAAACACCATTACTTATCTCCCCAATAAACTTGTGCCATTCCAGGGAGGCACATGGAAGATAATTTAATATTGAAATGAGAACTCTGGGCTTGCATTAGCACTGGTAAAGTGAGGAATCAGGTTGACCCTCTGCTTCAAATGTTGGGGGTCAGACCAGATTATCCTAGGGTCAGAAATTTGCTGTAGTGACTTTGTAAAACATTTATTTATTTATTTATTTGTTTATTGAATTTTGATGACCGGGTAGGCCCGCTGGGCCCCGAAGGTCCCTTTTTCAGGGGCGACCCGGGAATACTAATACAGACATATTGAACTTAGTGCAGTAACATAACCCAGGTAATCATGAGTATGCAGTATTCGGCTGTTTACACACAGCAGTAGTTATTAGGCTATTGTAGATCATATTGGTAAGTTGTAATTTAGTGCATTAAACATTTGTCAAGCAGGTAGGCGAAACAACATTAGGGTTCCATAGGTGAGGCCCATAGAGGGCATTAGGGTGATTAATTGTAGAGGTAGGAGGAGAAAAAATAAAAGAAAAGTTAGTACTACCTTGTTGGGGTGGGGGTGGAGTTATGGGTCATGGTGGTAGTGTCAGGTGTAGTGGCACTGGCATACACTTTTAGCTAGGAGATGAGTTTTGAGTCTGGTGCGAAAGCAATGCACTGTTGGGGTTTCTCTCACCTTCAGTGGGAGGTGGTTCCATAAGGACGAGGCAGTAAAAGAGAAGAATTTCTGGCCTGCCTTAGTCCTAGCCTTGGGAACCTCAAGCAACGTTTGGCCCGAAGACCTAAGGCTGCGCTGGTTACTCTTTACTATGAGGAGTCCTTCGAGGCTAGGGGAGGGGAAGGGCTAATTATCTTTTTGGCCAGACAGAGCAAGGGGTAGCTGAAGCGTGCTTCGAAGGATGGCCAGTTAAGTTTTACTAGCGCCTCACAGTGGTGTACCCGATACTTTTTCTGCTAGCGAAATCCAAGAAAACCTTTCCATATACCAGGTCGGTGCTGAAGCAGTGCTTTCATTTTTGTGCTTCAAAATCCCCAGAATTCCCATTTGGGAACTTCAGTAGGGGTTAACGTAAGCCCTTACGGAAAGGGGCAGGTGGTGCTCTGTCATAGGCTTCCTGCTTTCTTTTGGATCAGGTCATAGCTTTCAACAGTCATGATTTTGTTTTATATTCTGGGTAAATATGGGTTCCTCGAATATTTATTACATGGAAAAAAATATTGGATTCCTGGAATATTTATTTCATGGATAAAACTGCTATATTGCTGTAAATGCTGTAATGGTACCTCATGTAAATTCTTGGCAAGGTTCCTCGGTGGTGGTAAGAACAAGAGTAAAAAACAAGGGTGCCTCTTAAGCCTGAGTTTATGTATTTTTTTCTATCGATCCGTTGTTGAGACTGGTACAGTAATACCAGAATATTATGGGCATATGTCTTACACCAGTCTCACCAGAGTTAAAAGATTTAGCTTATGCGGATGATCTTTGTGTCATACTAAATAACCACCAATCGGGTCAGGCTGTTGGAGACACTGTTCTTCCTACTTGGTGGTGACAGGCTCCTGCATAAACTATGACAGAAGTGTTGCCGTGATGATAGGCACTTCACAAGACCAAGAGAACACCTATACAGGTAGCTGGAATTAAAGTTGTTACAGAACCTATAAGAATTTTAGGCATTATGGTAACTACCTAAATGAGGCTTTATTAAATTGGCATCTATGTATTCAGGTGAAGGAACATAAATTGGCTATTTGGATATACTGCAGTCTCTCTAAATTCAAACGGGTATATTAAGGCATTACTACTACCATGCTTTACTTTTCTAAGTTATGTCTTTTCTCCTCTTGCAAAAGTAGACACAAAGCTGTACAGTATATTTTTTCAAGGATTATGGCGATATAGTAAAAGGGAAGCAAAGCCTGGGGCCCACAGTAGAACAGTGGAAGGGACTGGTTATACAGGTGTTGACGGTAGATAGGCTAACATATAGCCTGAAAGGAATAGAGGAATGATTTGAGAGAGTTTGGGCGGGCTACCTAGGTACACTTGAAGGAGGAGAAAGGGCTCTTTGGGCAATACTGGGCTAAAAGGTTACAACATGAGAGAGTTTTATGGTATGATATAAGAGGAGAAAAGCGTCAGAGCATCTTTACTCGAAATTAGATTTGGATTAATGATGACACGGACACAGACCACTTTGTTCTCCTGAAATTCAACAGCAAAGTTTAGGGGAATTTTTTTCTTGTTATTTAGGTTTGTTCACTTTTTAATTTTTTATAAAATATAAAACTGGCAGCAAATGTTAAGACTTTTTTAGCAGATGAATACCTTCTGTAATGCTGATCTGTTGTAAGGGACAAGAGAAAAAAAAATGTAAGGACACGATCTGCCCAGTTGTACAATAGATTATAAAGTTAGTTGATTATGTCTAGGTATTGTAATATGTATACTGTCTCTCAATAAACATATTATACAAAAAAAAAAGGGAAGCAATGTATAGAACACCTGAACAGGGTGGCATTAAAATGATGCACCCATTAGTATTTTTATCTCTCATAATTTTACTGTAGTCCTCCGTGGCTGTCGTACACCTTGGGCCTCTTTAATAGAGGATTGGCTTGTGCCATCCATGTCTGACTAGACTAAGGTACTTTTGCATGTCATTGGTAAGACTATGCACATCTATTACCCATGTATATTAGAATGGTTTTCACAGAACTTAAAATGTAGAAAGTATCATATTTGGAGGCAACCACAAACAGCTACATGACATAATTATGAACAGTAGGTTTTCTCCAACATTGGAATTAAAACATTGTCCACAATCTAATATATCAGATGCTACAAACCAATTGGGTACTGCAAAAATGCCTAGGCAGGTCATATGGGTATAATATGGTTTGACATACGTGAGAAAATACCGATCAGAGATTCCTATTAACATAAGTGTTGACTGAAAGGGAATGACCTCCCCCTCCTTCCCAGGAATTTTAGAAACTCCGATGCATTTCTTGTTTGATTGCCAGTACAGTAGGCTTTTTTGAGTACAGTTTGAGCCACATCGGGGTTGGGGCCTTTTTTTAAACAGACTATCTATCCAGTGGTAATACTGGGAATTTATACAAATGCTTGGCCAAAATTTCACAGGGGTACTTGTACTTTACAGATGTATTCAGAAGCATGTAAATATTACCTATGGCAGGGAGTTTGCACAATTACTGTTCAACAAAAAACATGTTCCACAGGAAGAGGTAATAAAAGTAATTTTGGACAGCTTGGGAAATTATATCTGAAAGATCTATCTGTTATGCAGAATTCCAAAGTTCAGGATTTTTGGAAGTACTGCTAAGGAATATTGCACATGAAGTAATTGTATATGATTTTGATCTTCTATATTTGTATCTTTCTTTGAAGGTTGAATTATTTAATATTCTTTAGGCAGTGGTGTAACTACTGAGAATAGCTATAGTAAGAGTAGGGCTTGCTTATTATTGTCACTTGTAATTACTCCATGTTGTCGATAATTATATATATATTCACACACACATACATACACTCTGTATGCTTTGTGGTTTATATGATGCTTTATGAATGCATTGTATGATTTTTATTTTATTTTGTATTGGACATACGCCTACTCTATTCAAGAAGTGCTAAGGGTATATTTAATGTCTACCTGAACAACTATCAGAACAGACAGACGGGACCTTGGCTTATTGTCTTATCTGAAAGCTGGCACCTTAGAAATGCAGCAACCCCCTCATGCTGAGTTAGTGTCAGTATTGGGGATTTTACTCCAAGTTCATAGTGTGGGGACAGAACCCACAACCTTACAATCTTCTGGTCTCAGAAGTTAGTGTATAACCTGTTGGGCTACTGACATTGCATATGTGCAAAAAAACCCCAAAAAACTGCTGTATGTTAGTGCTCATTAGGGTTGCTACTGCACAAAACTCCAACCCCACAAAGGTTAGAAATGATATATTATGATTATATACCTAATGCACACAATGTTTGGAGATGTTCTGTTAGGGTTGTTATGTCTGACTCCTACCCATCCTCACAAGTCCCCTACCATCATGACCCAAGGCCAGTCTACAGGTAGGGGGCCATGTGTTAGTGGTCTGGCACCTCATACAATGCCAATATATTCAACATTTTTAAGTAGCAACCCACTGTATTACAGCATTGATGCACACCCACAGTATACCATGAACCCCAGTTATTTTGGTATCGGATATTGCCGATTGTATCAGTACCATGACTTTTGATACTACGGTATACTGTAAAACCATGATACTGTGATGTCCCTAGTGGGAGCAGAAAGACTCTGAAAGGACAAGGAAGGGCTGACTGAGCTGGGGGAGAATTTAAAATATTTAAAAATAATCAAAAAGATCATGGGAATGACGAGGGAGGGCTCGCTGATCTGAGAGGGGGTTGGGGAATGTAAATGTGAGTGTTTTAGCTATAGCAGCACTCACTTGGGCATACATCTACACTTCTGAAGCCGCTGACTCGCTCACTCTCCTCATTGTACAGTCAGCAGCTTCTTTTAGAAAAACCTCCGTAAACTTGCCTTAAACACCACAGTTTACTTGCTTTTTGAACAAAATGGTCCTGATTTTAAAGCCGTAGCAGCATATTGTTTAGCGCGATGAACACCGTTTGGTCATGCTACACTCACACAAAAAAGTGAAAGTTATTGCATTTAAAACCGTCTAAAAATTGCAGTATCAACCAGATAAGGTTTTACTACTTTTTTTTTTTTACCTCAAAATCATGGCAGGATCAACCAGATAACTGTTTACAGTGAGGGACAGCTACATAGAATGATTTACTTGGTTGTGGCATTGTGTGTGTGTGGCAGCCTGTGTGTGCCAGGTGTGGAGTTATCTCGCTGCTAGTGAGAAAGTTCTGAGGGATGGAAAGTAGTGCAGGTGTTGTGGGATAATGCATAGTCATGTGATATGTTTTATCCAATCAGGGAACCCAATTTTCACTGATTTTTGTTTTTTCTACCCATTTTGTAAATATATATTGCGTGTGTATATTTATTTTTTTATTTATTTAAAAGTTGATAACCAGGAAAGGCACACTGAGCCGGGGTTCATTTTCAGGTGCAACCGGGGTGGGAGCGGGTTACAGGAGAATAAATACAAGACATAATAAACAATCATACAAGACAAGCGGTGACAATAGAGGCAACACTACTACAGATATTGTAACAAGAAGAATATAAGATATACCTTGTATACATTGAAGGATGGGAGTGTGCTTTAAAGCTATACAAACTGTGCTATATATACAACGCAGTTGGACTGTACAGAAACAGTTTAGAACTATGTGGAGAACCATGGTTGATTTGAAGCAGGAGAAACCTTTAAGGTGAGTATGGATACAAAGTTTGGCAGGAAGGGGGTTGGCCGGGGGGGGAGCGTTACTGGAAGAGGGTCAGCTTGAGGTGGGGAGGGGCAGAAGGAAAAGAGGAGTGGAGGGGTTAAAGAGAGGGAGAAGTGGTGGAGGGTCTGGTGGGAGAGGGAAGGCAGGTGTAGGGTGGGGAAGGGGTGAGTTTTATTAGATGCTTGAGGGCAGGGAAAGAGGGAGAGTTGGGAAGGATTTAGGGGTAGCTGGTTCCAGAGGCCGGGGAGATGGTATGAGAAGGTGGAGAGGCCTGATGAGGACCGGTTGTAAGGGATGGAGAAGGTGCGGTGGTTATAGGAACGCAAGGAGTAGGATGGGGCAGAGGTGAGGGGGGAGGTGGTCAAACCAGTGCTCGGCAGTGAAGGTAAGGGAGTGGATGTGCTCTGTGAGAGGGGGTGAAGGTTTAAGGAGGAGAAAAGAGAGCAGTGGTGAGTCCGAAGTGGAGAGAGAAGAGAGCAGTGGTGAGTCTGAAGTGGGGAGTTGGTAGCAAAGTGGCAGAAGGAGCGGAGGAGGGTGTCTAGATGGGAGAGGGTGGTGGAGGGTGCCGAAGCATAGATAATATCGCTGTAGTCAAACAGAGGGAGGATGGTCTTGGAGAGCAGGATGTGGCGGAGGTGAGGGGAATAGAGTCTTTATTCTGATGGAGCACCCTGCGTTTGGGGTGAAGCTTTGCACACACACACAATTGATGTGGATGGAGTAGTCGAGGTGCTGGTCAGGCCAAAAGCCCAGGTATTTATTGGAAGAGACAGAGTCAAGGATGGAACCTTCCAAGGTGGAGAAGGAGGGGCGGTGGTGAAGCCTAGCCAGCTTGTGTGTGTGTGGGGGGGGGTCCCAAAAGCCATGGAGACAGTTTTCTTGGTGTTGACTTTTAGACTGTTGTCTTCGAACCAGTGGAGGACACGGTTGAAGTCAGATTGGAGGGTAGGACTGAAGGTGTAGAGGATGGTGTCATCTGCGTAGAGCTGGATACTAGAGTGTTGCAGACATTGGGAAGGTCATTAATAAATAGTGAAAAAAAAAATTGGACCAAGGGTAGATGCTTGGGGTACTCCAGAGAGGATGGGGAGGGGAGGCAAGACAATAGCCTACTTGAAACTGCGTCCTACTGCAGAGGTAGGAGCTAAACCATTTTACAGTGGAGGACAAGCCAGCTCTGTGTAGTTTTTGTAGGAGGAGTGGGTGGGAGATGGAGTCGAAGGCTTTAGCTAGGTCAATAAAAATTGCTGCGGTGATGTGCCCATGATCCATGGCAGAAAAGATGGAGTCAGAGACTTGGAGAACAGAGAAGATGGTGGAGTGGTTTCTGCGGAAGCTAAATTGGTAGTCTGAAAAGAAGTTTGAGGAGGAAAGGAAGCGAGACAACTTGGAAAGAATTAGAGACTCCTGGAGTTTGGCAAGTGAGGGGAGGAGGGAGATGAGCCGATAGTTGTTCAGAAGGGAGGGATCACCACCCTTAGGGAGGGGGATTATCTTGGCAAGTTTCCATGGTGTGGGGATTGAGTTGGTGGATAAGGAGATATTGAGGATGTGGGTAGGGGGATTGGTGATTGCCAGGGCAGAGAGACGCAGCAGTAAGGGGTGGAGGCCATCAGGGCTCAATTTGACAGAATTTAAGGAGGTTAGAGTGTGATAGACCTCCCGAGGAGGAGATGGGGGGTGGGGGAGTCGAATCCTGCAGAATGGGATGGGGAGTAAAGGGGAAGGTGAGTCAGGGAACGTGCAGGATGTGAAATATTTGTAGAAAATGGATGCCAGTGTTGAGGGGTCATAGATTGGTGCATCATTTTCAGTGAGGGTAGGGGAGATGGCAGGGGTTGGAGGACTGAGGAGGGACTTGATGGTAGACCAGGAGGAGAAGGACGGGTTGGGGTTACGGGAGAAGTGAGATTTGAAGTGGTTTGATTTGGCTTGGCGAATTCCTTTGTTGCACTTGTTCCTAAGCGTGTGGTATTCCTGAATGCTAGAGGAAGAACCACAGGCTTTGAAGAGGGACCAGCTGTGGTCTGTAGCTTTACAAAAGTAAAGGATATCAGGTGTAATCCAAGGGAGAGGGTACCGCCTTACCCATGATGTGCAGTGGGGAGTGTGACGGTCCCAGATCAAGGTCAGGATGGAGTAGAAGTGTTGGAGGGTGATGTTGACATCAGTGGCTGAAAGAACAGGGTTCTAGTCAGGGGAGTGGAGGTCAGAGAGAAGGAGGGCAGGGGATTTGTGCTTGAGTGCACAGTAGGTGATGTATTTGGGGGGGCGAGTGGGGTAGGTGAGCCTGTCTGACACAGTAGGTAATGCAGTGGTCACTTATTGCCCCAGGTAGGACTCCGGCTGATGAGATGGCGATAGGGGCAAGAGGAGAGGCTCCAGTCAAAAAGGGTGTGGTTGGAGGAGTAGGGGTTGAGGCAGATATGATCGGAGATTAGCTGGGTAAGGTTGAGAGCTTCGATTAGAGTGCCTTGTGGAACTGGAGGAGGGAGAGAGCCAATTAACATTGAAGTCTCTTAGCATCAGTAGTTCACCTGTTGAGGAGATGAAGGTGATGGTGTTAATACAGGAGGTGAGGAACTCTGGGGTGAGTTTAGGGGAGGCACAGAGGACTGAATAAAGATGGGGGCTGTGGATGGGAGGGCTAGGCGGGCGAGGAGAACTTCATAGGATGTTGGTGCAGCTTTGTGGTAGCTGATGGAACAGGGGCTAGAGCTTCAGATGTATATGGCAACACCTCCTTCCATGGTCCTAGTGGAAGATATCAAAGCCTGGTAGGGTAAGACTAGAGTCAGGGACACTGGAAGAAAGCCATGATTCAGAGATGCAGAGTACACCCAGGGGGTGTTAAGATATCCAGACTTTTAACAAGTCGAACTTTGGGAGAAGACTACAGGCATTTACATGGTAGACGCAGAGACCTTTGTGGGGGATGGCACTGAGATTGGCTGTGGCTGGGCCAGGGTTGGGTTCCACGTCACCTGAGAGAAGGAGGAGGATGGAAGCAGGAGACTTTTTCCGGGTGAGAGAGGGTAGGGGGCTCTGGGGGAGCAATGAAGTGAGGTAAGGAGAGAGATGTGTTTCAGTAGGGGACCAGGATGAGGTATGGGTGCAGAGACAGGGGGCATGGGTGGGGTGAGGGGAGGAGGGAATAAGGAGCAGAAGTGGTGATGAGTATTGGTGGTTAAGGAGGGTAGAGGAACTGGACAAAGGAGGAGTGGGTGGTGGTGGGGGCATTAAAGTAAGATTAGAGGGGGTCAGGGGGAATGGGGCAGAGATGCTGGCAAGTTCGGGGGGAGATGAGTGAGGGAAGAAGGGCCATAACAAGGAGGCACAGAGCTAGGGGCTGCATGTTCAAAGGGTAAGAACTAGGAAGAGGGAGGTGTGGGGAGTAAAGGGCTGTGAGAGATGGTTATTTCAGGTTGGAGGGAGGAAGATAGGAGGTTTAGCGGCCACTAGTGGTCATTTGTGATAGGATGCAGATAGAGTGGGGTGATAGAATCAAGTCATGTGACTTTAGGGACCTATAAGGAAGGGACCACCTAGGGTGGACGGTTAACAGCACTTTGCTTGCACTTCTCTTTAAGTGAACAGAGCACGTACCCTATACCTGCCAGAGAGCTGAACCGGGGGTCACGGATTTCTGTACTATGTATATGCATGTGGATGTAGTAAATATATATGCCATAGACTTTCTTAAAAACTTCGCCAGGTGCATATCCATGTTGTTTACAAAAGTAAAGTGTTCCTGTAGGACTCTTAATAAGAGAGATAGTAGTCTTAATTTTTTTTTTCTCTCTCTCTCTCTCTCTCTCTCTGTTTCAGGCCTACAATATTCATGTGAATGGTGTGCTACACTGCCGGGTCAGGTACAGCCAACTCCTTGGTCTCCATGAGCAGGTAAGAGGGATAAAGCCTGTGGTCAAAGTTATTGACAGCAGGAATTTTGCTTTTAAGTAAAAATAAAATCATTTTAAAGCTATACCAGATGAGAGCTGTAGGTTAAGGTATGTTTCCTTCAGGATGGCAGGGATCCAGTAGCATTAGGAGGTGATGTGCATGTGGTCTGGAGAGGGGAGGGCAAAGACTGTGCTGGCTGGTATCTCTGGAGGGTGACTTAGGCATAACATTGACAACAGCAGAGAGAGGTGCATTCAAGCTCTCGGAAAGGTAAAGGCTCACTGGTGCTTCCTGAGGGTGTCTCTAGAATAGAGTTGACACAGCAACATGAAGGGGGTGTACTCGAGCTCCAGGAAGGAATGGATGGGACTGCTGCTGGTACCCATGGAGGGTGACTCGGGCAGCATTGACATAGCAACGGAAGAAATTTACTTGAGTAAATAAGTATGCTGGCAGTACTGGGCTATGCTATGTAAAGGCAGGATAGAAGGCAGGGAAAAGGAAGAGAGAGTAGCCCTCTATATCAAGGAAGGCATTTGAAGCAGTAGAGAGTGGGGCAGTCGGGGAAGGGAATGGGCAAATAGAATCACTGTGGGTACAGCTCACAACACCATCAGATAAGAAATTAAGCCTGGGATTGGCCTATAGACCACCAGGACAGGGGAACAATGGTGATAGAGAACTAGGGGCAAAAATAGAGAAAGGGACTGCAGAAGGGGCTGCAACAGCGTGATGCATATGTGCAGGATCTCGGCTCGGTTTTCCAGACTGATTGTATTTATTTTTTTAGCACTACCAGTGCTTTTTTTAGTAAAATAACTTTAAACTATTACACAGGATGGAATACTCTATTGGATTATATGCTTAGTTGAATGCTGTTAGAAAACTGTTCAAGCTTCATCCATGAGTTGTGGCCAGATGTACGTTTGCAGTGGGTGATCTGCTTCTGGGTGGTGGCTGAATTTGTGCCAACCACTCATCTAAACATTCAGGCAAAAATGGCTAAAAAGGTAATATGCTTGAATTATTTTATATATGGGAATATTCACAGACTTAGTTTGACAAGTCTATGCATAGAGCAAAACTGGTCACTGTGACAGGGCTGAATAAGGCCCTGCCCCATTTGTTATGCAGAAAGAGTATAAATGTAACTATTGTTTGCTTGTTTTTACCCTTGATGTATATGCTTATCCGTTTATCCTGTACCTGTTTATTTGCATCAACCTGCTCATTGCTTGTATTTCACATTGTTGTAATTCCCTCGCACTGTTCTGTAAAACATGCTCTTGTAATCTCCCGGGTCGTACCTGAAAATAGGCATTCCTTGTCTAGTGTGCTTAACTTGTAAACAAAAGCTAATAAATAAACGCAAGGGTCTGTTCTGTCCTCTGCTTTTCAGTCTCTTCTCTGGTTGCAAATTTTCTTGTGAGACCTAGGAATTGATCACTCTGATGGTTTTGCAATTCTCTGCCTCTCGTTATCTCTCTCTGCCTTTACTTGCTGTTCTGTCTTTTCTTCCCCCCTTTCATATCTGCAGTTATAAAAACGTATGTGAATCTTTGTGTGAAACTGTAAGTGATACTGCGATCCCTTTGTTTGAAACTGTATCCCTTTGTTTAAAACTGTGTATAGTTATACTGTTGAAATGATTGCACAAAGCTATTTGGAACTCGGGGTTAACAGGAGATGCACTTTTTAAGCCCTTTGCAGAGCTGTAAATGAGATCAGTTCTGGGTCGGTATGTTATTTTTGCTGCACCTGCATCGAAACTGACAAGAACATTCTGTGAGACACAAGCTCTCTTAACGAGTTCCCAGACAGACTTATAAAAAGAGCAGCAATGCTTTTGCTATAGAGACAAGGAGACGGAGAGACTGAAACTTGGAATTAAGAGATACTCTTGGAAGAAGGACTTGGGTTTCTCTGTTTGTACTGCCTTGTAAATAGTTGTACTGAATATTTTTTTTATTTTGCTGTTATTCCTCCAAGTGTATGTTGTTCTGTGGGTAATGGTTTTGTTAAGTTATATACAATTCCTCCTTAATTGGTAGAACCAGTCATTGTTTTCAGAACTAAGTGTTCTAGAGGAAAAAATCTTCTTCACACACACACACACACACACACACACACACATAAATTAGTGCTTGCTTATTCTTTTCATTTTGATTTGCTCTGACGTTTCGCACATTTATTGTGCCTTTTCAAAGGGATTTATCTGTAATAAAACAATAATAATTCATTTTTGAATTAGTTGTTTACATACTTGTTTTTCTCATTAAATACATAATTCTGTAATTAAACATTACCAGACGCACTCTTGCTTGTGAACTTGTATCTTTGTTTCTGAGTTTCCAGTATTATTCACTGAATTTTCTATAAACAAAGGTACATCCATGCTTTAATATTTTATGCTTTTTTATTAAAAATGCCATGTCATCATAATTCTGGTTAGTTTACTTTCAAAAGCGCTCACTTGTGATATTGTACCTTGCTCACCCTGTCCCACTGCAGTATGCATCACTCCCATGCCACTAGATTAGCATGCTGTCTCTGCTTTAACTAGGGGTTTCATTTAATTTTTCATTTATTTTATACTGAAGAATCTGTGAGCAAAGAATGCCTGTTTTCACAGACGTCCAGTGACAATAACAATAATAATTACCAAAAGCAAAAATACAAAAAAAAAAACCATTAACCAACAGACAAAATACATAAGATAATTAACAACACCTTATCAATTAAAACAATTACAAATAACCTCTGAATAAAAATTTTAGTGCAAGTAAACCCTTAAAACTTAACACACTACGCTGGCCTGGTGGTGCCGAGGGTTGAGGCGCTGGATGCCACACCTTGCGCCATGCTGTCGACCCGGGTTCAGGCACAAGCCTGGGCTGGCAGGGGAGGAAAAGGATGAAGTGTCTGGAGAACTGCTCTCCTATCCTGGGGAGGGATCCAGGGTTCCATCGCTCTGTGGCAGCCCTGGTGACAAATGGGGCGCTACTAGGCGGTGTAGCAACGAAGTGGTCACGGTGGACATTGGCTACATGTCTGATGTCATTGCGCTGGCACTCAAGGAGAATTTTAAAGTGGGCTCGCTCGGGCAGCATGAGCTTCCAACCCCGCTACCCGACCCAAATGGCACCTCCTCATCCGGATCCTGCTCCACTGGGTTGAGCTGGGTAGCTCCTCACCACCCTGCCACAGGGGTAATCTGTGGGGGTAGTGAAAGAGACGGCCTGATATCGGGTGTCAGGGCTAGTGGGGTCAGTCAGGATGTCAACACCCACCGGAGCCCTGGGGAGAAAAATATAAAAAAAAAAAAAAAAAAACTTAACCCACTATGACAATCAGTTATATCACTAGATAATTTATTATACTGTCTGATAGTTTTAAACTATATCAAATTCTGTGCAAAGTTGGTTCTAAACCGAGGAAGTTTAAACACAGTTCTAGTAATAGATCTTGTACCAATGGGAGACAAGTAAGTGGGGAACAAACTTGCAACACTGTTAGGTATAGGACCTACTTGAATCTTATGCAAAAATGTCAAGTTTCTAATATCAAAAAAAGCACTAAGAGGTAAGCATCCAGAATTTTCATATAAGGTACAATGATGTACCATTCTAGGTAAACAAGTAATAAAGAGAATATACTGTGATACGTAGTTGTCAATTTGTTTAACATCTTCACAGAAGAAAAAGAATAAACAGTGGAGCCATACCTTGGTAAAGAAAACCGAAAACTATTTGCTAGGAGGGTTGTCGTCTCAGGATTAAGATACTTTTCTAATTCTAAATAGAATACCTAAACGCTGATGTAATCTCACAATTAGTGAAACGATGTGCTAATCAAAACTTAAATGCTGATCAAAGACCAGGCCCAAATATTTAAAGTTGTAAACCCTTTCAATTGAATTACCAAATTTATCATTAAGCTTAAAATCAATATTACTTTGGTTCCTTATACCAGAAAAAATCAGGAATTTAGTTTTAACAGAATTAACTACTAATTTATGTTGAATAACCAAGTATGTAGGGCAACAAAATCTCTCTGGAGATTTGTCTGAAGCTTCTTACCATCTGAACCAGTACAAAACAGTACAGCCTCATCAGCAAATAAAATAATTTCTGCATCTGAACAGATATCAGGTAAAGTATTAGTGAACAAAGAAAATAGCAGGAGTCCTAAAATGGACCCCCGAATTTTCCAGAGACAGGGAACCACAGACAGGAGTTCTCTATCGCTCAAATAGTGGCCAAACCACCCAATCACTTCAGCCAAGAAATTAACCTTTAACATCAGTTTCATCAAAACATTATGATCAACAGGATTGAATGCCTTGGTGAGGTCCACGAAAGCAGCAGCCACCGTACTGCCCTCATCAATGGCAGACTGGTGCGCGGCCAGTGAACCTCACCAAGGCAGTCTCAGTATCATGACCAACCATAAATCCATGGTGTGCAGGGGGTACAAATATTGTATTTACCCATATGCTCATTAATTTGGTCACTAACAATTCTTTCCAATACTTTGGACAGAGGAGCAAGAAGAGAAATGGGGTGATAATTGTTCAAGTCTGTTTTAACCCTGTTTTGAATATAGGCTTTACTATAGCACACTTTCAAGCAAATGGAAAAACACCATGACAAAGTGAGTAATTAAACACTTTAGTAATATGAGAACCCATAGAATAACCAACTTTTAAGTATCCAAAAATCAATAGAATTAGGACCCAGGTAAGGACGAGGACTCATTTTGGTCAGATAATAAAAAAACATCTTCAGGTGACAAGGCTCGAAAATAAAATTAAGGAGCAGAACACCCATCACCCTGACCTTTGCACTGTTCATTATTGGTACTTGAATCTGATGAACTATTTACTCTGCACTCATCCGAACAAGAGAAGTGTGAGTTAAACAATTGAGCTACTTGTAAGGGATCACTAATTAAACAGCCTTTGAACTCAATAATAATAGGGTCTGACTTTTTTCCTCTACCCATCAATGAATTCAGGGTATTCTATGTAGCTTTGGAATTTCCATGTTCAGAACTCAGTTTAGGCCTGTAAAAATTAATTTTAGTTTTACGGACTTCATTACTGAACTGATTACGCATTGACTTATAGACATGTAAACTGTTGCTAGTTTTATTTTTACGATATCTAGACCATAACTTATTCCTAATTCTAAACATCTTCAAAAGATTAGGAGTAATCCATTCTTTGGTATCACCCCTTAATCTAACCTTCTTAATGGGTAGTAGCTAATCACAAATTGCTATGAATTGGGTGCAAAATGATTTGAATGCAACATCAGTATCACTAATATAATTTAGAAAAGACCAATCACCAGTCTCAATGGCCGCATCAGAAACCTGAACATTCATTTCCCTAATCTTACGATAGTTAAGCATTCTAGGTATATGCTTATTCATTTTGGCTGACCAGTGACAAAAGATAGCACTATGATCACTAAAACTATCGGATAACACACCTGAAGAACAAATGTGGGATGGATCATTGGTTATGAGCCAATTCAAGATTGATTCATAGTTAGTTTGATAATTAACGTGTTGTTTCAGTAATAATTTGAAAAAGCGCTAAGTCCATTATTACGTTCCTGGCATCAATTGCTTGATTGGCTTCACAATTAAGATTAAAATCACCCAACATTAACCTCTCTCTGTTTATTGGCAAATGACCCCAATTTTCTGATTACCTGGTGGTATATGTACATTGCTAATAGTGATCAGCTTATTTCCACCTAGTTCGATATCAATAGAGAATGATTCAAATGAAGGGTCACTAAATTTTGATGGATGTTGTACAAATTTTAGATGTTCACTTACATAAAACATACAACCCCCCCCCCCCCTTTACCAACTCTATCCTTTCTTATTACAGAATATTCTGATAGTGAAATTTCATCATTACTTATTTTCTTGGTTAACCAAGTCTTGGTTAAAGCGATGATATCTAACTTATTTTCAATAACCCAACTTTCAACCAAACTCATTTTAGGTAATAAACTTTGAATATTTAGATGGACACAATATAATGACGAGTGATATGAGCCACTGCTCAAATTTCCATTAACATTACCACTATTTTGTGGACCAGGGTTTGGGTGAACTGAGCAAGAGAGTAATAAATACAAGACAGGCATTTGTCTCAAACCTTTTCCATTGGAAAACCTGTATCGCCCAGGTACCTTACTTTGGAAACAGTTGTACAAATATTACATTGCCTCAAAAATGTTATGCAACAATGATGCAAACAAAACTGAGAGTTTCTCCAAACAGAATAAAAATCCTGATGTAGGAGAGACTCAGTCAAAAGAACCTGACTAAAGCAGTATAAACATTGATCCTCGATTACGGTCAGTTTCAAGAACAGATTTTTATGATATAATAAAGCCATAATCTGTTTAAAATCACAATCTTCTTTGAGATATTGCAACTTTCCCTTCCACCCCTCAATTAAAATTATAAACAAGATCATAGATACCATTTTCCTACCCACCCAAGCCAAGCTACTCCAAGTATTTTTTTGCCTAGGAGTGGAGCTCATGTTTGGTGTGGGGGATTTACAATACAAGCCCCTCCTCTCTGGTGACCTAATCTGTCGACTCCCCCGAGCTCCCAAAACGCTTAGTGCAAAAGTTAACTGCAGAGTTTGTGAAATCACAATTAACCAGTCTCTCACTCCTTAGCAGCAATACAGACTCACTCTGTCAGGTCCTTTAAGGTATTAGTGAGAAAAATAAACCAGTCTTTCCGTTGCAGGCAGCACACAGTCTCTCACTCTATCGGCTCCCCAGAACTGAGATGTGCAGAGAAGAGGTTGTCGGGAAACGGTCTCAGACTCCTGTCGGCTCATTCAAAAAGAAATAGTGCAGGGGAATAATTCTCGGGGCAGACTCTGTGTTGTGCAACTAATCAGCTGTGCCCAGGACACTGAATCTAGTGAGCAGCGCAATAGTGCCTCTCATTCTAATTACAGTGGCGTGAAAAAGTATTTGCCCCCTTCCTTATTTTCTCTATTATTGCATATTTGTCACACTGGATGTTTTCAGGTGTTTAGAGAAAATATAATATTGGATAAAGGGAACCTGAGTGAACAAATAACACTTGTCTTTTTTTTTTTTTAATTTCACTTATTTAATGAAAAAAAGTTAACCAACACTAACTGGCACTGTGTGAAAAAGTAATTGCCCCCTTACACTTAATAACTGGTTACACCACATTTAGCTGCAATGACTGCAACCAAACACTTCCTATAATTCAATATCAGTCTTTCACATCGCTGTGGAGGAATTTTAACCCACTCTTCCTCACAGAACTGCTTTAATTCAGTAACATTTGGTAGGTTTTCGAGCATGAACTGCTCGTTTCAGGTCCTGCCACAGCATCTCTATTGGGTTTAAGTCTGGACTTTGACTAGCCACTCCAAAACTTTAATTTTACTTCTTTTAGCCATTCTGATGTGGACTTGCTTTTGTGTTTTGGATCATTGTCTTGCTGCATGACCCAGCTACGCTTCAGCTTCAGCTGACGGAAGGATGACTGGACATTCTCCTTAAGAATTTTCTGGTACAGGCAAAATTCATGGTTCCTTTAATTATGGCAAGTCATCCAGGTCCTTAGGCAGCAAAGCATCCCCACCATCACACTACCACCACCATGTTTGACTGTTGGTATGGTGTTCTTACTGTGGAATGCTGTGTTTGCTTTACGCGAGACATTATGGGATCCATGTTGTCCAAAAAGTTCCACTTTGGACTCATCTGTCAATAGAACATTTTCCCAAAAGGCTTGTGGATCATCGAGGTGCTTCTTGGCAAATGAGAGACAAGCATTTATGTTCTTCTTGGTTAGCAGTGGTTTACGCCTTGCTACTCTCACATGAAGCCCATTTTTGCCCAGTCTCTTTCTGATTGTGGAGTCATGAACACTGACCTTAGCTGAGGCAAGAGAAGCCTGCAGTTCTTTGGATGTTGTTTTAGGATCCTTTGAGACTTCTTGGATGATTTTACACTCATCCTTGGAGTAATTTTGGCAGGCCTGACTCCTGGGAAGATTCACTACTGTTCCAAGTGTTCTCCATTTGGAGATTATGGCTCTCACTGTGGTTCGATGGAGTCCCAGAGCCTTAGAAATAGCTTTGTAACCCTTTCCAGACTGAAAGAGGGCAACAAATGTTTTCTGATCTTTCAGGAACTTCCTTTGATCATGGCACAATGTGCTTGTTGAATCTTTGTGCTGTAGCAGCTGACTCTGATGGTAAGGGCCAAAATAAGTGAGGTTTATATTGGGCAGGGCTGGCTGTAATCAAGCCTGGTTGTGTTCAATCAGCTGACTCTAATTATCCCTTTAATTGGGTTGATTTAACTAGGGGCAATTACTTTTTCACACAGTGCCAGTTGGTATTGGTTAACTTTTTCATTAAATAAATGAAATAAGTGAAAAAAGTGTTATTTGTTCACTCAGGTTCCCTTTATCTAATATTATATTTTGTCTAAAGACCTGAAAACATCCAGTGTGACAAATATGCAATAATAGAGAAAATCAGGAAGGGGGCAAATACTTTTTCACGCCACTGTATCTTACAAACTTTTACCTACACTGTACCAACATGCCTTATATCAGCGTTTGATAGATTCAGCCTTAGAGCCCAGTTTCCATTAGAAGAACTCCAGGCGTCTTCATACCTTATAGCTAGTGTTCTCATTCATAGTAAAACACTTTCTACTTTGCCCCACCAGTAAACACTGTCTTTTTAATAGTTTTTTTCCCACAGTTGTCAGCCATTTGTGGATGCTATCTGTAACATAATAGACAAGTTCCTTGTTCAGTACTTATCAAAATAAAACTTCTGTTTTTGTCATGTTACTTTCGTTTTATATCTCCTTCTCTCATAAGGTAGCTCTTTTGGTATTTTTTTTTTTTTTAACCTTGCTCTCACTCTGAATGTAGGAATACTTTCGTTTTTGGCTCCATGTGAAGTCTGTAAAGACAGAATTAAATTGAAATCAGCGTTCGTTCTAGCTTCTGCTTTTTACTTGCATTTTTAACTTGAGTGCTAGCTAATGCTCCCTTATCAAACAACTGTTAGCTTGTTACCTCGCTCTTTCATGTAGCTTGCACTCGTACTGCTTGCTGGTGAAGTTCTCGCTTGTGTTAGTAATGGTGGGGCGTTTAACCCTGTTTCTCCCCTTAGGCCTGATCGCGTGTGTGTCATGTGATGTTGCGCTGTGACGTTCGACGTCAGTGATGTCATTTCGGTTGCCATGGAGTGTGAAAACAACCCTCATGGCAACTCCTTCCCGATCAGGCCTAAGCATGCTGCAGGGGGACTTAAATGGTGGTGTGGGTGATCCATTATTATCACTAGTAAATGTGGCTAAGTATGTGTTCACCTTATTGCTAATTTTCAAAATATAACCTGTACATAAAATATTCTAATCACTCGCTGTTAATGCTGCACTAAATCTAATTCACCATTTACCATCTGAGGTGGTAATGGTGAGGGGGCTCTTATATCGATCACATTTTTCCTCGACCTTTTTCATTAAATATATGGGGTGGGGGGGAGGAAGAGAAAGGGAGAGAGATTCTGGTTACTCGCTGTTAGTACTACACAGTGTCTGATTCACCACGTCCCTCTAGGGTATGTGGAGGTGGGACTTATATAGAGCACAGTTCTCTTCAACTTTTTCATTAAATATTTTTTCGGGGTTTTTATACAGGTATCAATTCTCTTGAACTTTTTTCATTAGGAGTTTGGCCACTCAATATTCACCCCCATAGTAACAACCGTCTCTTCTCATTACTGTTCAAGTAGCTTTTCGGGACATACCTTATGCCTGCTATGACTGCTTAGTATTAGATCCTATATTGTCTATTATATTACAGGCTGGCTTATAATAATTTTTTTAGGAATTTATTATGCTACTTCCTTTTGATCTATCAACAAGCGTTCCAAGTTGTTTCTGTGTTCAATCCTATTGTTCTATCCAGTGTCCTGAGTTGGAAAATCCACTTCTTCTCTGCCTTGTCAATTATTTTCTGCTAGTCTCTCTCTCTCTCTCTCTCTCTCGGTACTTGCTCCACTCCCCAAAATCTCAGGATGCCCCTGTGTGTTGCTCTTGCGTAAAGTGTGCCGCTACCTGCAGTGTCTCATCCTTTCTCCTTGTATCACTCTTGTGTTCCTGGATTCTTATTTTCAGTGTTCTTGTCATCTGCCCAACATACAGTCTATCACGGGGACACTTTGATATATTTTACCCCATCCCTGGTACGGTTGAGGTTCTACCTGATGGGAAATGTTTGATCTCTGTGTGGATGTCTAAATGCATCCTGTTTTGATGTGTGTCCACACACTGAGCAGTGTCCACAGGGGCTAATACCAATACCCAGCTTTAGGGGGCCCAGTAGTAATTGTGTACCTTTTTTATCAGGGGGGCTTGAACTGGGATTTCACCAGTTTGTCTTTAAGTGTTTCCACTCTCTTAGCTGTTGTCAGTGGTTTTGTATAAAAGCTCTGTGGTTGATCAGTTCCTTTGGTCAAAAGGTGCCAGTGCTTGTTTATGATCTTTCTCATTTCTGTGAATCTGCTATTATACTTAGTTGAAAAAAAGTCTTTGTTCCCTTGGGGGCGTTGTCCCTGTAGTCATCACCTCTTCCCTTTCTTTATGTTTTATCTTATTTTCTGCTCATTTCAGTACAGATGCTGGATACCTTCTCTCTCTGAATCTAGTTAACACTGATGTTTTTTGACTATTAACATTTTTTTTCTGCTGTACAGTTTCGTTTTGCTCTTAGTAACTGCGAATAGGGTATACTATTAATTAGTTTCCACTCACGGAAATTCCGTCCATGGAGTATGGTATTCCTGTCAGTCTCCCTTTTCTATAAATCTGTGACCAATGTTGTACCTTGCTTAATAATTCTGAAGTCTAAATAAGCTATCTCTGTTAGACTGCTACTCATGGTGAATTTGGTAATATTATTTATGTACAGTAGGAAGCCTCCTAGTTCTTCTTTTGTGTTAGTCCAGATAAAAAACACATTGTCTATGTATCTGTTCCAGAGTCTTATACACTGGTAAAATGGATTATTTTTCTCATTTAGTATATGTCGCATTTCAAAATCATACAGAAAGGCATTGTGTAAGCTGGTGCCATTGTGCTGCCCATGGCCATTCCACGTTTCTGTAAATAATACTGTCCATCAAACTCAAAATAGCTGTTGGCCAGTATTATTTCTGCTAGTTCTTGTAATACTATAGTATTGGGTCTGGCACTAGGTCCTCTTCTGTCTAATATTTTTCCCTTGGTATAAATACCTTGTTCATGTGGAATGGAGGTATAGAGATCTGTTACGTCTATTGTGACTAAAAATTCATTTTGTGTGACTCCCTGTTCTGAAATTAGTTTTAATTTACTAAGCATGTACCCTGTGTCCAGGGCAAAAGTCTCTGTTTTCTCTATAAGAGATTTTAGATGGTAATTAATGTACTGTGAAACTGGTTCGTAAAGGGATTCATTAGCTAATACTATGGGTCTCCTGGGGGGAGGGGTTCAAGTTGTTTTTTGTGGATTTTTGGAATCGCATAAAATGTGGGCCTCCTGGAGTTCCTCTGTCTAATTATCTCTGCTTCCCAACTTTCTAACCAGCCATTACTTTAAAACTCCTCAAGTGTGCTAGCTAACTGTCTCAGTAGCCGCCTCCCCCCCTCACCCCAAACATTTAAAGAAAAAAGTCGAGGAAAAATGTGATCGATATAAGAACCTCCTTACCATTACCACCTCAGAGGGCAAATGGTGAATTAGATATAGTGCAGCATTAAGAGCGAGTGATTAGAATCTTTTATGTACAGGTTATATTTTGAAAATGAGTAATAAGGCGAACACAAACATAAGCCACATTTACAAGTGATAATAATGGATCACCTACAACACCATTTAAGTCCCCTGCAGCATGCTTAGGCCTGATCGTGAAGGAGTTGCCATGAGGGTTGTTTTCACACTCCATGGCAGCCTAAATGACGTCCTTGACGTTGAACGGCATAGCGCAATATCACGTGACACACACATGTGATCAGGCCTAAGAGGAGAAACGGGGTTAAATGCCCCACCATTGCTAAGAAAAGTGAGAACCCCACCAGTAAGCAGTACGAGTGCAAGCCACATGAAAGAGCGAGGTAACAAACTGACATAGTTGTTTGATAAGGAAGCATTAGTTAACACTCGAGTTAAAAATGCAAGTAAAAAGTAGCTAGAATGAATGCTGATTTCAGTTAATTCTGTCTTCACAGACTTCACATGGAGCTCAAAAACGAAAGTATTCCTACACTCAGAGTGGGAGCAAGGAAAAAAAATACCAAAAGAGCTACCTTATGCGAGAAGGAGATGTAAAATGAAAGTAACATGACAAAAAACAGAAGTTTTATTTTGATAAGTACTGAACAAGGAACTTGTCCATTATGTTAAAGATAGTGTCCACAAACCGCTGACAACTGTGGAAAAAACTTGTATAAAAAAGACAGTATTTACTGGTGGGACAAAGTAGAAAGTGTTTTACTATGAATAAGAACACTAGCTATGAGGTATGAGGACGCTTGGTGTTCCTTTAATGGAAACTGGGCTATAAGGTTGAATCTGTCAAACACTGATACGAGGCATGTTGGTGCAGTGTAGGTAAAAGTCCGTAAAATAATTAGGATGAGAGGCTATAACCCCTAGTTAAAGCAGAGGCAGCAAGCTAATCTAGTGGCATGGGAGTGATGCATACTGCAGTGGGACAGGGTGAGCAAGGTACAATATCACAAGTAAGCGCTTTTGAAAGTAAACTAACCAGAATTATAATGGCATGGCATTTTTAATACAAAAGCATAAAATATTAAAGTATGGATGTACCTTTGTTTATAGAAAATTCAGTGAATAATACTAGAAACTCAGAAACAAAGATACAAGTGCACAAGCAAGAGTGCGTCTGGTAATGTTTTATTACAGAATTATGTATTTAATGAGAAAAACAAGTATGTAAAGACCTAATTTAAAAATGAATTATTGTTTTGTTACAGATAAAACCTTTTGAAAAAGCACAATAAATGTGTGAAACGTCAGAGCAAATCAAAATAAAAAGAATACTCAACCACTAATTTATGTGTGTGTGAAGATTTTTTCCTCTAGAACATTTAATTCTGTAAACAATTTTGCTGTTATTGGAAAAAATAAAACACTTTTTGTGAATTTTGAAACTGTTCCTGATTTTCGTATACTTCCTGACCTCTGCCTCTACGACAGTCACAGATGACCAGAAATTGAACTGCATGGTTGACCGTGTCCCTTTAAATCGTAGGATCTGCAAAAATGAGGCGTGAAAAACAGCTAAACCAGAAATGAAAAGAAACAACAACCAGGGATTGAGTGTGCTGTATATGCCAAAAGGACTCAAACTTCAGTCTATAAATTTTACTGAAAGAAATGAGTAGCATCCCAGTTAAACCCTGTGAGTGAAACAAAAAGAAGAAAAATAAATTAGTTCAGAAATTTATTGGAGCATTACAGACTCCATTTACAGCCCAAACCTGAACACTTTGCGCTGCTCTGGTTCTTCCTCAGGGGTGCTCCTTGGTTGTACTAGGTCCCATTTTTTTTATTTCTTTATTGATTTTTATGAAAGGGAAAAGACGTCATGAACAACAAGAAACAAAACATGCTTTGCTGTTAGAGACAGTTCATCCCTCCAGTACATTAAAAGGAAAAAACTAGCATCATTACATATCATACTACTTATTTTCCAGTCTCAAAATACCTGAGCTGTCCTACATTGGGTAATTGGGACCCTGCGGCACGCATCAAGGTGTCCATTAATTATGCTGTTAGGAGGTTATTCACCAAAGGTCCAGAACAGGGGCCTGCTTTATGAGAGATTGGTCACCCCCCCAAACCGGAGCCCCCTCATAGCACAAAACCAGAATCCTTCGTCATCACAAACATGACCCAGAATCTCCATCGTAACTCAAATTTAGGAGACGAGTTGTTGAGATTAGCGATAAGCGTCTCCATGTGGTGAATAGTACAGACATATGAATTTGCCAGCAGAAACAGGCCATAATGCTCTATCAAGTCTGCTCGACTGCACACCTCATTTAATTCCTTGGAGCTCCCCAACTCCTCTTGGAGTCATCCACCACAGTCCCATTCCCTCCCCCTTCTGCTCAGCGGTAATGCCTCCTCCCATCCTAATTTTCTCCCGTCAGTCTGTTCCCCCTTTGAAATTGGCTACTGTCTTGCTGCTACTAGCTCCTCTGGCAACTCATTCCACCCCTCTACCACCCTTTCAGTGAAAAAATGCCTCCTCATTTCCTTCCTGAATCTACCCCCCCCACACCAATTTCAGGCTATGCCCCTTGTTGTACCCTCCTTTCTTAAAGGAAAACTCCGCTAATCTAAGCAGACCCACTCCTGAATGCTTTAGCCCTCGATTTAGCTTTTGGGCCATGAAAGAAATTTTTAAAATATTTTTATTTACAGAAATCTAATTTTTGAAAGTCCGTGCTTCCTAAACATGGCGGACGGTGCACAGCTGCATTTCATCTGAAGTTGTGGCGCCACACTGCCAGCCCTAATACATCTGTCCACCATGTTTAGGAAGCACGGACTTATAAAATTTAGATTTCTCTAAGTAGAAATATTTTAAAAAACGGCTTTCATGGCCAAAAAGCAAATTAGGCTAAGCTGGGTGGGTCTGCTTAATATCGGAGTTTTCCTTGCTAAGGACGCCCTCTGTACCAACCCTGTTTATACCCTTAAGGTACTTGAAAGTTGTTGTCATACCCCACCCCTTCTGTCCTCCAGGGAGTACATATTTAGCTCCCTCAGCTTCTCCTCGTATGTTCTGTCCCCGTGCCCTGGATCATTTTGGTTGCCCTCTGCTGGTCCCCGTCACGTAGTCTGATATCTTTCTTCAAGTAAGGGTGCCAGAACGGAACACACTATTTCAGGTGTGGTCTCACAAGTGACCTGTACAGTGGCAGAATAACTTCCTTCCTTCCTCCCTCCTAGAGGTGATTCCCCTGGTGATGCAGCCCAGCATTTTATTTGCTTTGGCTGCAGCCTTACGGCACTGTGCTGTGTGTGGGGTCAAAAAATAGTGGGGGAATTCAAGAATTTGTGGGACAAACATAAGGCAGTTTTGTTGGGGGTTAGGAAGAAGTAGGCTGTTGGTTAACTAGGATCTGCAGCTTATCCAGTAGGTAGGGAAATGTGTAGACTAGGTGGACCAATGGTCCTTATCTGCTATCAAAGTCTATATTTCTGTATCACCCCTGACCATCACTCCCAGGTCCTTTTCCTCCTCTGATACTGTCACTTGTATTCCCCCCTGCCAGTAACTGGCTCTTGAGTTTCTGGCTCACAGGTGTATTATCTTACTTTTCTTAGCATTGAAACCCAACTGCCGGATGCCCAAGTATTTCTCCAGCCTAAGGTCCTCTCTTAAATTCTGTCTCCCCTCCTCTGTCTCTACCCTCCCACAAAGCTTAGTATCATCTGCAAAAAGGCAGCTCTTATTAATGACCCCCTCTGCTATGTCACCTATAAATATGTTGAACAGCACAGGTCCGAGTACTGAGCCCTGTGGGACCCCACTGGTTACAGGCCTAGGTTTGGACAGTCTCCTCACCCCACCACCACCACTCTTTGGCTTCTGTCCCTTAGCCAGCTCTTGACCCACCCTAGCATTTTTGTCCCCTAAACCCAGGTCCTCCAGCTTGCTGATCAGCCTGCCATGTGGCACTGAATTGAACGCCTTGTTGAAGTCTAGGAATAGGACATCCACTGCCTTCCCCCATTCAGTTACCTCATAACCCAGTCGAAGAAGTCTATCATGTTGGTTTGACAAGATCTCCCCCTGGCAAACCCATGCTGCCTGTCGTCCTGGAGACCATTCTCCTCAAGGAAGGACACTAGCCTTTCTTTCAGAATAGTCTCCATTAACTTTCCCACTATGGAGGTTAGGCTAACCGGCCTGTAATTACCTGTCTCATCCCTAGGACCATTCTTGTGGAGAGGTACCACATGAACTGTCCTCCAGCCCTCCGGCACACACCCCTTCTCCAGAGAGATGTTAAACATGTCTGTCAGCGGGGCTGCTAATACCCCCACCAGCTCCCTCAGGTGCACAGCGTCTGGACAAGGTATCTTGTCCACCCTCAGTTCCTTTAAGACCTTGTCTACCCCAATCTCCCCCTCATACTCCTTCCCCCTCCCAAAGGTTCCCCCCAGTCTTCCCATGTGTACACATTATACCTCTCCACTATTGTATAGTAAGGATAGTTGGAGTTGAGCAAAACTTAGTAATTGCTTTCTTTGCTGATGTCATTGTTATACTTAATTTCCTGTCATTCAAGGTGTTGGGTCTAAAAACAAGAACAAAGTTTCCTGAAGGTGAACATTCTGCCCCAGAGGGCAACAGAGTCCTCCTGCAGTGCTGGGGGAGGAGGGGTTAACATGGGACAGGACCAAATAATATGGCCCAGTGTTGCTACTTGTGTACCACAGTGACTCCAACACTGGACCCACCGTGAGGTAGATATTTAACCTGTTTATCACTTATCAGGGGTGATAAAAAAAAAATCTCACAGTAGGTTTCCAAGAGTATTCTTTCCATGTGTGGGAGGAGGTAACTTTATGGAGATTTAAGAGACATGCGTCCCATTGCTGGTCAGAAATGCTAATGTGGAGGTCTCCTTCCCAGACCTTACAGATATGTTGAATGGTGGTCCCTTGCGGAAATTGCAGAGTCTAATATAGCCTGGAAGTGAGATGTTCCATATTTACCATATCCGTCAGGGTCTCTTAGTTACAACAAGTGAAATTAATTAAGGGACATCTCCTGATGTAGAACTATGTTTGTGTAAGGGGAGTAAAAAATTCTTAGTTTGCAAATACCTATGAAAAATGAGTCCTAGGGATGCCAAATCCCTGAACTAGATCCCCAAAAGAGTTTGTGCTGATCCTGCACCGGCTGAAAACTGTATGTCAGGCCCAACCACATGCTGGCTACAAATCCAGTGTCCAACTTGGCAGGGAGAAGTTCTGCCGTGTGGGGATAGGTGTGATGAGATAGTGAAACGGAAGGAGCTTTTTCATGCGTAGGGCCACATGCCATTGTAAGACAGTGTTTTTGAGTATCAGGATTTTCTTACCTTTGGGCAACTCTGCCCAACACCATGGAGAATAACACCTTGGATAAGTTGAGGAGGTCTTCCTCTTTCAATTCTTTGTCCTTCTAGTGTGCTCTGTAATTGTTAGAAAGCCAGTAGAATACAATGCGGATTTGGGCCGCTATATGGTAAAGGGACATATTTGGCAAGGCCATTCCTCCCCTCCCTTTAGGAAGTTGGAGAATTGTAAGCTTGATCCGAGGTGTGTTCCCATTCCATATGGACCTTGTCAGCAATTTAGTCCATGTCTTAAAATAGCTTTGAGGAGGTGTCACTGGCATTGTCTGTGCCAGATAAAGAATCCTAGGTGGGACATTCATTTGAATACTGTCCATGTGCTGAATCAGTGGTAAAGGAAGGTTTGTCCTGACTTAAGTGTCTTTTCGAAGCTGAGCCTTAATAGCATCATAGTTAAGGGTACAGACTGTGTTGAATCTGGTGACAGGAGGACCCCACGATTTTTAAAATGAGGCAACCCCCAGTGGAAGTGGAATTTACTTATTTCTTTTGAGGACCCATTTTATAGGCCTCAGTTAACAGGACAAGCACTCCAGTTAATTCATACATTGAATGCCTTACTTCTGTAGTAGCATTTGTTTTTAAAATGACTGAATTACCAGTTAGAACAGTTGTAGCCACAAAAAAACAAGTATGCTGCAGTTTCATATTGTGATTGACTATTCAGTTCCCATAACCAAAAATAAGCTATCTCCACTAATATCCAGTGTGTTGCACCTACAGAAAACAGAAATAAAAGATATAAATCAATCATTCTAGAAAACAAACAGCAGTGTAAAAGTTCATGAAATAACCGGAAAAGTGAAGGTGGATAAACAAGTTTGTTATTAAAAATTGCCAACAACAGAAGTAGTAGAAATTTCTTGCAGAATAACGAAGACTAGTTAAGCATCCAGCCATGTGTTTTAAAACACCAGTATGACTTGTAATTATACCATCTCCATCTGAAAAGAAGAAATTTGATTACTTAGACTTGTTTTCTATAATGTCTGATTTAAACCACTTCCTCCCTCCTGGTATGCACCCCAGCAGCCCCCCTCGAAAATGTCCCCTCATTAAAGTACCTAGGTGTTAGCCTTGACCCCTCCCTAACCTTCTCTGACCATGTAAACACTGTGCAGAAAATCCACCAAAAAAATTATGCGCTGCTTACCGTATCAAACAGCTTCTGTCCCCTGAAGCTCGTCTTGCTATTGTGCAAGGAAACCTATTGCCTCTCCTTACTACTGCTCCCCTATCTATTCCTCTATGGCCTCCTTCCTATATTCTTGACTAATAACAACTTATAACTCTGTCTGTCGCTTTGTTCTACAAGCCCCCTACTCCACCTACTATCAGTCCCTAGGGTGGCTCCGTCTGCAAGGCTGCTTTGAGTATGCCATGGGTTGCGTAGTGGATAATGCGCTGAGGTGCAACCAGCTGTCCCCCATTCCTCGTTGCTAACTCACAAGACGGCCTCCAGGTGCCTCAGGATATCCTCAGTCCCTCCTCTGGAAGTACCACGTGTCTGTACTTTAATGGGAACTAAGGCCTTCTCGATCTCTGCCACCATCCTATGGAACAGGCTACCGTTGTCTATTCGCTTGTCCCCCTCCCACCTGTTTTTCAAAACAAACCGAAGAACATGGCTCCTATCTGAATCTACCTGCAGTTGTGTCCAGGACAAGTAGTGCCCGCAAACTGCCCTGATTTAAGAGTGATTTCTTCCTTGTGCTCCTGATGTCCTCTACCTGTGTAGACCCTCTGTTCTCCCTACACGCAAGTATTGCTGTGTATCTCTGTGTTCTGTCCCATCCTGAACTCGTAGCAGTCTGGTTTCCTTTCTCCTTGACCTGCAAAGTCTTCATATCTAGTCTGTCAGTTAATTAAAGTGTAATATACTAATTGCTCTAAGTATAATGATACTTACTCATTTTGTACCTTTTATTCTTCTGTAACCAAATTGTTACCGCTGCCTTAGTCAATTTACATTGTATCTATATTGTCCTCATATTGAGGTTTTGTATAGACCTGTTTGACTCATGTTCTGACCTTTGTTGTCACCACTGTGCAATAATTACTACCATCTATGTAAAATTATTGCTGTTGAACTATGTTGGTGCCACCTTGTGGCCCGGTCGGGTCTGAAAACGGTACTCTGGATCAGCACACTTACCCGGCTAACAAAGACAAAAATAAATGAATAAATATTGCAATTGTTTTATATACTAAAAGTGTTACTCGGTGGTTGGTATTTAGTGAAGATCGCTTTTTTAAGGTCTCAGGAACCGAATACTCAATTACAATTTGACACTGTAACATACTTTCTTTGTTGTTGCGAAAATTGTTCTAATTGACATATTACCTATTTAAAAAAAAAATCTTTCAGGGCATAGGAGACTTTTAGTTTGTTTACTTTTGGGGGCTTAACAAAGGTCTGGGGGCCACTTGGGCTCCCAGAACTCTGCCTTTTGATGCTCTGTCGTGCATTTTGAGGCGTGTATTGAAGAGAAAACCAGTCTTGGTATTGGGCAACCACACGTCTAACCATAAATTTCCCTAAATTTTGCTTTCTCCCTCTGTTTAGTTTTGCTTTCTTCTCTGCTTTCAGTATTGTGATATACATATGTTTATAAAATGAGGTTTTACAAGTGACCAAATCAAACATTTTCATTGGTTGAAGTACAGCACAGAACCATTGATTGTTTACTTAGGAAAACACTCTGCAGTGTTGTTTCATGGCACCATTCATATTGCCATGCTCAGTGCCATGAACTACATCAGATCCCACTTTCAACTCGGGGGGGAAAAAATTCCAAAACCGACTTTTTAGAGAGAGCTTGTGCTTAAAACTGCAGTAGAACTGTGCATTGCATCCAGAGCATCAAAATAAACAAACATCCACAGTGTATGTGTGGGCACTACTAGAGCAACCACAAAACATCCACACTACACCAAATAGTCTAACTCTCGTACAAGGTAAGACAAAAGCCACTGCCAGCAGATTAGAACTGTCCTATCTGGACACTACGCCACCAGTATACAAAAGGACACTTACAAACAGTATGTATGAACACTGTACAGTACCAAATATTGTGGGGTTGAGGGTGCAGAAGGAAGGCAATGACATGGATTATATGGTGCAACACACCTCAGTGTGGTTTTATTCAAGGAGAGCTCATAATCAGGCAGTAAATCAGAGTAATTCAAAATAAAAACTCAATAGCATAAAAATCCATCACACCTTCACTTGCAGGATAAAAGTCCAGTGAATATATGAGCATAATCTCCCCTTGCTGTGGGTGTGACCCTCAGTTAGGTCTTCACATTTGGATCTCTAATACTCTGCCCCTCCTGGAAGCAGCAGGAGAGGGACTGAGATCTTTCCTCTGCCAAGGCTAGGCAGCTGCTGACCAGCTCTGATCTCTGTATCTTCCTTTGCAGTTTTTATACCCACCGTTTTGATCGGGTACATGTCAGTACGCTCCCAACAATTCGCTCCCGTGGTATTCACTCCCGACAATTCATTCCAATGAACATTCGCTCTGTTGTGATATTGCTCCTGTCAGTTTTGCTCCTGTAAGCAATTAGTATCTGACAGCTACTGACAGCAACTGACAAACAAAGAGCACAGTGTTACAGAGTATTAGAGAGTTTTACTGAGCAACATAGAGCCACGTTATTGGGCGAAGAACACCAATTGGCAGTGACTACATGCAGTGATGTGGACCAACCAGGATGGATGACTAGCAGTACAAATCAACCTAGTCTGTGGCTGTGGCTCTGTTTGCAACTGCCTTTAGTGAAAATGACTTGCTGCTTCATCACCTCCGAGCGCCAAAAAAGAGAACTTGTGGACGAGAATAACTTTATCTATACGTTCCACAAACAGGAAAGCCAAGGGAAAAGACATATGGCAATGTGAGTGTGCAGTACAAAAAGTAAAGGTTTGCAATGCACGTGTTCACACAGCCTCCACTGGTGACCCAAGTATTGTTTATTAGTTTTCCCCACACACGCATGCACCAGACCACTGTGCTGTGGAGAAATCTGTAGCTGTTAGTATTGCAAAACAAAGAGCAGCAACAACCCAGGACACAACCACTCGGGTACTACTTCATGCAAAACAAAATGTCTTTAGCAGCCACAGGAAAGCTGATAGACCGTAAACTAAAACAAACTGTGCATAGAGTCCGAGTTCATGGGGCACCGCCAAACCCAAAAGATCTTGTGGAGTTGGTAATTCCAGAACATTATAACACCTACACTCAGGACTTGGGCACTGACAGTGTTACATTTCTTTTATATGACAGTGGCCCTGGTAACAACAGGATATTGATATTTGGGGACAGACAGAAATCTATGTTTCCTTGAAAGAGCAAAGGAGTGGCATGCTGATGGCACTTTCAGTGTTTCTCCCTCTCTTTTCCAACAGTTATATGTTATCATGGGTGAGCGCTTTGGCAAAGTCCAGCCCGCTATTTATGCGCTTTGCCTAGTAAAAGATATGAATGTTATGATAGGATGCTAACATCACTGAAAGAACTAAACCCAAATCTCTGTCCAGACATTGTCATGACCGATTTCGAGAGGGCTACAATTAATGCCTTCAAATCAGCTTTTCCTTACAGTAAGCAGTGGGATGCTTCTTCCACTTCACACAGTGTATTTATTTCAAGATACAGATGGAAGGTCTAGCTGTACAGTATTCCCAAGACCCAGAATTTGCCATAAAATGTAAATATTTGCCCTCACTCGCCTTTTATCCTACTGACCAAGTTATTAAAAGGTTTGAGTATATTACTGACTAGCAACAAAATATGTTTCCAGATGATTTACTACTGGTCATTGACTATTTCGAAGATGTCTGGATCGGACACCCTAACAGGAGGCACAGGCAGAAGACAGCCCCACTTTGAGCTTGCTCTCTGGAACCATGCAGAAAGTGTCAGTGATGGGAGAATGAAGACAAATAATGTTGTTGAAGCTTTCCACAGAGGGATGCAGAGTATCCTATGCATGTCGCATCCCACTCTGTGGAAGTTCATAGACGGTTTCAGAGGTGTACAAAGAAAAAGGGACGGAGAGCTTGAACAATTGATCGCTGGGAATACCCCAACTGTGACTCAGAAGGTGCATCATGACAGTGTGAAATGGCTTGCCTGCATTATTGGTAAAAGTGAGGAGCGTACTACGAAGGAGTTTCTTAGGGGAGTTGCACATAGCTTTGACTATTAATCTTTCTAATTATCACATTTAATGGATTTTTAACATTTTCTTAATAAAGTATTGTGTTTTTAACATACCTGAATCAACTCAGGCAGTGACTGAAAGACTACTTCACTTCCTGCCTACTCATGGTACCTAAGGACAGACTACTTCTAAGGACTATCTGTACTAATATGGTAAGGAGATTTTGTTGCTTTCTGCTGTTTTGTTGCAATTTGCTGACTTTGTGCTGTACTGTTAATGTTGATGGTAATGTTGGTACAGTTGATTTGTTTTGCAGTGCATATGGGAGTGAAAAGTAGCACACGGGAATGAACTGACACTGTACCGAGTTGTTACAGGAGCGAACTTTCGTTGGAGCAAGTTGTCGGGACTGAATTTGTAAGGAGCGAATTATCGTGCTCCCCTTTTGATCACTAGACCCCCCCCTTTCAGTTAGGCTGTGAAACAGAGGTACAAATGCTAAAACATAATATCTGACACACATTACATTTAATTCATCAGATGCAACAATCCCCATCTCCTGTGGTGTTGTTTTTTAAAACTTAGGTGTTTGAGATTTTTAGGAGCAGGTACAAAGACAGTGACATTACTGAGTTCTCTGATTACAATCAGTATTACACTTAATATATTATTTTGGCAGGATGTTATGTATGCAATGACCAAGGTAGCTCTCAGTATTTAGATTTTACATTCTTGGCCTATTCAAATAGCTGCTGTCCAGGTGCTTAAGCTAAACAGGAGGTCAGACAACTGGCCGAGGTGGCCCCTGGAGGGAGGCAGTGGAAGGGCAAACAGGAGGGCAACCCTCAGAAGGGCTCATCATGTCCCCCTTTAGCTTAAATGTCCTGCGCCACTTAAATTCCATGGTTGGAGTAGGTAAGGGCCTGACCGAGACTTCCAAAAATGCATCTCTCAACCCCCGCCGACCTCCAGCCCAAACCCAGTAGGTGAAGTGCTCATCAGAAGTGCCAACAAAGTTTCTGTTTTCTCATTAAGGGGTTATGTGTGGTCTACTGGAGGATATGTTCAGAAACCATGTCGTCCATTTGTTCCTAATTACTTCTGATTTCCCTTGCAACTTGGCTGTCATGGACTCATCCCGTAAATGTCATAAACCAAATCCTCCCATTGACTAACTGAGGGAGGCTCCAACTTGAGCCAGTTTTGGGTAATTACCTTCTTTGCTGCTGCCAGGAGAATAGAGCATAAATATATCTGCTGTTTAGCCTGGATATGTCTTTTGGGATGCAATAATAATGCGAGTCTGAGTCAGATCATGCAAATCTGGGACTAATTCAGTGACGACTGGCTACCTCTCCCAGAATTGGGCCAGGGCAAGGCGGTACCAAAAAACATGTGCGTGGAATTGTGCTGTAATCTGAGGGGTGCGAAAATACCTTGCTATCACCTTCATCAAAATTCCCGCCATATGTACGAATTCATTATATGATGATGTTTACGCCAGATCTAGAGCCAATCCTGTTGTGTTAGCTCAGTAGTTAGGTCCAACTCCCAGGTTTCTTGCACTCTCTCCCACATTAGTTTGGATAGGCTCATTTCAGCTTTATAAAGGAGTGAGCTCAGATGTCCTATGGCACCCTCTTCCCAAGCACGTCTAAGCAAATGAAAAAGTTGGGGCATGGATGTTGCGTCCACCTGAAGGCCCAGAGCATTCTCTAAGAATTGTCTAATTTGCGCATACTGATAACAATCACTTTGAGGAAGTGAGTATTCAGATTGTAGTTGTTGGAAGGTTTTTTTAAATTCCCCTTGGGTGTAAAATGGGAAAGTATGGGCTAGGCTCCGCCTCACCCATTCCCAAAAACCATGGTCAAACTTCGCTGGTATAAAGGTGGGGTACCAAGCTGGCAGCCCCAACCATTTCACTCCCTCCTTGTTTCTAGGCAGTCTTAAATATGTCGCCCAGTAATGTAAATTACCCCTAGTATACTGAGATCCCACTGACGTGTGGGTGATATTGGATGGCTGGAATAGTGTTGTATTATCTAATGGGGTATTGAGTGAAAGTGCTCCATGTCTACATGGGATATTTGTACTATGGTTGATAGCCATGTAGCCAGATGCGAGAGCTGAGCAGCAAGGGCATAGCCCGACCAACACGGAAAGGCCAGACCCCCTTTCTTCTTAGGGGCCTGGAGTCTGGACAGGGCCACCCGTGACCTCCCCCCCTGCTACAAGTATGTGGTAACCAGTCGATTCCACCTGGTCTGCTCTTTTTTTGTGAAAGGCACGGGGATGGTCTGCATCAAGTAGAGCAACTAAGGAAGCAGGTCCATTTGCTCTGACTGGATCCTATTAATAAGGGGCATTGGCAAGTGCCTCCAGGAGCACAGATCTTCCCGCACCTCTCTGAAGAGTTTATCATGATTAGCAGAGAATAATAAAGTAGGGTTGTAGGAATATAAATCCCAAGATATTTGATATGTGGGCAATGCCATTTACACTGGAAAAGGTTCTGTAACCTTGCCGAGGTGGTGCCCCCTAAAAACAGCGTTTCTGTTTTACCTGTGTTAATTTTATAGCCAGAGAGTTTTTCTTTCTCTGCTAGGGACTGTTTCAGGGCCTCTAATGATATCTCTGGATCAGTAATATAAAGTAAAAGATCGTCCATATAAAGTGCAACTTTATGCTCAAGATCAGAAATCTTATAGCCTTTTATACTTGTTTGCTGTCTAAGATGATGTGCTATGGGTTCCGTGTAGAGTGCAAAAAGGTAGGGTGAGAGGGTACACCCCTGTCTTGTACCACGGGTTAGGGGAAAATGGGGGGAGCAAGAGCCATTAACCTTAACAGCTGCCTCAGAGCTTGAATGAATTCCCATTATGTTCTTAACAAAATCCTCAGGGAAGCCGAATTTCTCCCAGGTGTGATGTAAAAAGGGCCATGACACCCTATCAAAAGCTTTTTGGGTATCCAGACTAAGAATCAACAGGGGCTTATTGGTTGAAGATGCATTTTCCAGCAGATAAAGGGTTCGTTTAATATTATCTGCAGTTTGGTGTGATTTTTATAAAACCTGATTGATCTTGATGGACTAAGATGGGCATTATATCATCCAATCTATGTGCAAGGATGCTCGTATATATTTTATAAGTAATCTTGATTAAGCACAGTGATTGGGTGATGTGATTCACATAAGTGGTCCGGTTTTAGCATTGCCAAAATTGTGGCTTGAGCCCAGGATCTCGAGTAGACCGCTTTTAAGTGACTTTCCTGAAACACTTGAGTCAAAGGGTCCTTTCTGAGGTCCCAAGTTGCCTTATAAAATTCAGCCCCATAGCCGTTGGGCCCTGGGCTCTTGCTGTTCTTAAGGCTCTTTATAGTATTACCAATTTCTTGCATGGTAATTGGGTCTGTAAGGCTCCGGGCCTGGAATTCCGACAGAGCTGGCAAACGGAGCCTGAATAAAAAAGTTTGTCTCCTTATGTGTGGGATTAGTATGTTCCCTGTAGAGCTCTGTATAACAATGCTGAAAGGCCTGCAGAATCTGGGATGTTCTAGAATGAAGCTGCCCTGTATGGGAATGTTTAATTTTAGAGATAGTTACCCTCTTAATTTGTTTACGCAAATGGTAGGTCAAAATTCGTGATGCTCGGGCCTCTCCCTCGAAATATTTCTGTTGCAGCCATTGCAATGCCTGCTCTGTTTTGGCTGTAAGTATCTTTTGTATTTCAGCTTGTGTGCCCAGCTATCTGATCTATCATAGAGGTATTCCCCATCATGTGGGCCTCTTGCTGCTTGCGCAGCTGTTCTGCAATTCTTGAAGTCTGGATTCCCTTTGTTTTTTTTCTGCATGCCACGAAGGCTATAATGTAGCCCCGAAGCACCGGTTTTAATGTATCCCACGGAGTCTGTGGGGAGATATGCGGGGAGGCATTATCTGTAATAATTTCTGGGATCTTCTCCTTCAGGAAATCTTTAAATTCTGGGTCAGTGGATAAGGAATTATTTAGTCTCCAAAATGTATTTTTTCTCTCTGGTAATATCTGTAAATCCAGAGTAATTGGGGCATGGTCAGAAAACTAAATATTCTGTATGCTCACAGACTGAATTTGTTCAAGATGTTCACTGCTCATACAGAAATAATCAAGTCACATATAATGTCTATGGGCATGCGTATAAAATGTGAATTTTGTGGTAGTGGGATTGACATGTTGCCATGGGTCAGCTAGGCCCGTCTCTCGCAGCAGCCTTCTGGGATGTCACTGGCCAGCGGTCAGGGGCTGTGGCCTAGAGGCTGATGTCTCCAATGTGTGGATTGAGTAGACAGTTGTAATCCCCTCCTAGCACTAGAACCCCTCTTTTTATACTGAATAATGGTATCTATTAGGAGTTGGATTTAGGAGGCGTCTGTGCCTGGGGGTATGTATACGCTTCCTACCATGTACTCTTGGTCTTGTGAATGGCCCACCACTAAGGCCAGTCGGCCCTCCGGGTCAGAGTATTGCTACTGCACCTTGAAAGTGGACCCTCGGGCCACCAAGAGGACTGCACCCCACCGCCTGCCATTATGGTAGGATGATTCTGTAATATGGGAAAAGCCAAAGTTTAATAACTTATGGTGCTCCGAGAATGAAAGAAGTGTCTCCTGTAGTAGTAGCAAGTCCAGACTAAGCTTTTTCAGGGCAGTTATTGTGCGGTATCTCTTTACTGGCTTGGCCAGGCCATTGACATTATGAGAGATTAATCGAAATGAGGCTGACATAATATCAGTTTACTTTGCATTGCATGCCTCCCACCCCAACCGAGACCCCCCTGGCCAAAACAAACAACCATCTACCATCCCAAGTTCTCCAATTCCATCCTCCACATCCGAATAAACAATAACAGTACTTACATTTTTATCTCTAGGCAGCGTGTGCCATGCTCCCTTTATAGTATAGAAAACTAAGAAAAACAATTGAACAAAAGACCAACGGGGCCCAACTCGAAAGTGAAACTGGGATTCCAACAAGTAGGGTGCTATCAAGAGCTGTTCCAAAAATGGTGACCTAAATGGCCACCGAGGGAGAAGGGCACTGTGATCAAAGACAGCAGCTCCCCTAGGGTAATAATTACCCTTAACTTCAGGGTAAGGATGGGGAAAGGAGGTTCCGGGGATGTAACTTAAAATAAGGAGGACCAAGCAGGGGAGTTTATGGGGTATTGTTTTTGGGCCGTGAACTGGCCATTTTATTCTAATACATGGAAGTCCTGGAGAGAATGAGAAGGGGAGCACCCTGTTTACTAAGTGATAACTCCAACCTCCATCCTTATTTATTGTTGTGGGTATAATGTCCCCGTGCCCACCACCCTCTTCTCCTTAGGGCTATAAGCGCCCATTGAATGGCTGGCCACGAGGATCAGAAGGTCACCCCCTGCGGCGTGAGCAACCCGCCCCCCCAGAGCAGGCGCAGCTCACCCCCGCCATCCCCCCAGGCCCAGAGCGGTGGTGCCCAGCAACCCCAGGCGGTTTGTCTCTTCTCCCCCAAGGCCCAAGGACCTGGGGAGACATCAGCAGCAGGGCCAAGTACTCACCACACCTTCCTCAATCAGATATGCAGGCAGTAGCGCTCTCAGATGGAAGACGAGGTTCTTTGCAGCAGTTCTTTTAGAAAGTTCAACATAGCCTGAGCACTAGGAACATCACTCTGAGAGGAGCTCTCAGCAGTCCAGTGGCCTGGTGGTCTCTTAAGAAAGGCCAGTTCATTGGAATCTCCAGGCCACGCATCTGCAGGTCTTGTAGGGCCTCAGCAGCAGAAGTGTAAAGTTGCTGTCCATTAGGAAACTGCACCAGCAAGTTAGAGGGGTAGGAGGTTCTGAATTTTAACTTGTGCTGTCTTAAAATAGAGAAAATTGGGATATATTCTCTGCAGTGCTTCATGGTAAATGGAGCATAATCATTGTCTAGGTAAATCCTAGTAGTGCCGTAGAAAGTTTTGCCTTGTGTCCATGCTTTTTTCAAGATAAGGTCCTTCGTTTAAAAACGGAGAAAACTGACACTTATTGAGCGGGGTCTTGCATTGGGGAGGTGGACTTGGGTCCTAAAGCATGGTGGACCCTCTCAGTCTCCAACTGTAGGTCATTGTCCAGCATTAGTGAAGTGCATAGCAGGGTATTGACAAATTCCTGTGTGTCCCAACCCTCCACTCCTTCAGGAACTACATAAATACATATATCACGACGTCTATGATGTTTTTTTGCATCTTCTTGCCGGTCCACCATTTGTTGGCAAATTTTAATTATTTGATGTAGGTTGGTTTGGAGTTGGGAAGTCTGCTGTGCTACCACGGTCTGCGAGATCTCCACCACCTGTACCCGACCCCCCAGAGCCATCACGTCTGTTTGTAATGTGTTAAAGGACTCACGAAAGGAGCAAAAATCAGTTTTTATTTCCGCAAGATCAGTTAGTATTTTATCTAATTTAACATCCATCTGGGGACCTTGTTCAGTATCCATTTGCTTATGTTTAGTTTTAGTTTTGGATTTAGAGGCCTTCTGGACCGCAAAACGTGTGGAATGCTGCAAGAGATTGGAGGTGGCAGAGTCTGAGGCATCTTGTTCGATATCGTCGGCATCCTGCATCAAAGGCACAGTTCTGTTCCCATTTCCTTTTTCCAGGTATGAAGCCATCCCTCCGCATCATTTTTAGAAGGCAAACCTGTAAGTTTAATTGTAGTATTGAGGGATGAAGCACTTGGAGGGGTGAGGAGCTCAGCTATTAAGCAGCCATTCATGTGGGAGGGCGTCACGGAAGCCCCCCGTGGTGTTATTAAGCCTTGATGCCGAAAAGGCATTTGATCGTATATCATGGTCTTTTCTTTACTCAGTTCTTGATCGCTTGGGGTCCCCCCTCTCCTTTATTTCCCTTCTACAGAATATATATCGATCTCTGCAAGCTTGCGTCAAGATAAATGAAACTGTGTTTTCACGTTTCCTTGCATTCATCCTTTAAAAATTACATGCCGAAATCAAAATACCTCGGTGTATATGTCTCTGCTGATCCATCCCTAGCATTTTGTCATAATTATACCCCACTTTATCAACAGCCGGTACAAGACTTTAGAAGCTAGGGTACTGTACCCCTTTCTCTGTCAAGACGAGTAGAGGTTGTCTGAATGGTTACCGTTCTATAAGCCCTTTACATATTTCAAAATATTCTGATAGAAATACCAGCTCAGAGTTGGAGACAGTGGAACAGGGAGCTTTCCCATTTTATCTGGGCTGGTCAACACCCTAGAACTAAATTGCAGAAACTTAGCTTGAGCAGAGGAGTGGGAGGCCTAGCATTCCCTTCTCTCAGATTATACTATTGGGCAGCGCATATTCGTTTCCTACTGCTTAGACATCTTGCAGGATGATGACTGCTTGGTTAGACATGAAACACCCACTTTTCCCTCTTCATCAGTTTAATCAGGCAATATACTATAGTACGGTCACCCTCTCCCCCCAAAAAAAATAATATAACCTCTTAGTCCCTGGTTGAAACTTCAGGTGAAGATGTGGTGCTGTATTCAACAAACACTGTGTCTCACCCTATATCTTCCATTCCTTTGACCAGTATTGCAACTCGAGCACTTCACTCCACCATTGCAGATAATAGGTTTCAGACCTGGGAGAGACTCTCACTAAGGTGCATTTGCATACAACAGTTTCTTAATGAGACAATACTATTTGTCTTTTACAGATTTACAAACAAAACACCAGCTACAGTGGACCGACTTTTATCACTTCCTTCAGGTCCAGCACTATGTCTCATCATTTCCCTTTGAAATCCGAAACCCAACTAACTTTCCTCATCTCATTTCCTATTTTCTGTCTTTCTTTCAAACGGAGACACAGTCACATATGATATCACAGTAATGTCAGTCCTTTCAGATTACTCAAGGGAACTCCTTGATGGACTATGCTTGGAAGTGAGAATTTGAGATGGATTCTCCAACAGATATAGAACAATGGAACCGGACGGACATGCCGGTATTTTGCAAAAGTCAAGTTCACACCAGTGGAGGGAATATGCATAGAAGCAATTTACTAGATTCTTCCAGACCCCAGTAATACACAGCACCTTACCTCCCTTTTTCCTCCACACTCTGTTGAAGGAATTGTGGGGAACAGAGAGTGGCACACTTTCATGTAATGCGGGACTGTGAAATACTTTGTCCCTTTTTCAACTCCCTTCCTTATAGCAGGTCTCTCTGGCTCTCTCTCTCTCTCTCTCTGTTCCCTCAGGAGTGTGTCATCAGTGGATGGTGTCTGGTGAGGAACTGAGGTGGGCTATTTAGGGAGAATGTTGACGTGATGACGTTGCCGTGGGCGGCCCCAGTTAGACTGCTAGCAAAGTGTTTCCATGAGCAGCTTATCCATCAGGGAAATGGGCAGACTAGGTGGGCCAAGTGGTCCTTATCTGCCGTCAGATTCTGTGTTTCTATGTGTAACTCCCTGTTACCCGGGGTTACTATAATCCCAGTAAGACCTTGTGGTAGGCAGGGAAGGCAGCATGTGAAACTCCAGTTAAATGGATTTCACACTGTCTCACTCTGTTCTCAGTCTCTGCTGAGACTGAGGGATGACATCACCATAGAACTCTCGCAGCTGCATGAGCCAGACTGGAATCTGCAGTTGGGAGTTAGGATAGAATGTTGGGGATTTTTTTGAGGAGAGTCTGTGTGTAGTCTTGAAGAGAGAAGCAGCACAGCAGTCTGTGGACAGGCTCTTGGAGCCTAAAGCTCTGATATAGAGCAACTGTAGGGGAGGTGTGGGTTTCCACCAAAAGAGGAACACAGTAAGCTGTTTGTGAAGTGGTGGAGACCACTGTTACTAGTCCCTGTGCCCCATCCCTGAGCGGATGGGGGTGGAAAGGTTTGCCTGTCATTCCAGGGGCAACCCTCCTGGTTCCATCTAAGGATGAAGCTGCCTTATTTCCAGTTGTGCTGCGGCACCAGAATCTGTGGGAAAGAAATTCCTGTGAGGACTCACCTGTGGGGCACCTGCAACCAAAGGGTGAGTTCGCTCTGACATAGGGCCTATGTTTTCACCTGAACTGTTGTAAAGTGGGGATTGGACTGCTTAATCAGTGGGAGGCCTAGAGCAATGGGCTAAGCCAAGTAAAAGTATGTTCAAGTCCAGCACAGAGAGTAAAGTAAAGTGGGGATTGGACTGCTTAATCAGTGGGAGGCTTAGAGTAATGGGCTAAACCAAGTAAAAGTATGTTCAAGTCCAGCACAATGGGAAAGCAAAGACAAGTAGAGGAAATGTGACATGCATTTACCCTTTAATCTACATTGGCAAGCTTTACAGAAAGAGATGTTTAATGTCCAGAGAAATGGCCGGGTATGAATAGTGGGCGAGAGATGGGGCCCCCATCAGTAGTAACCAAATTCACCTCTATGGATTTGCTCTGTGGCACTTTTACTTTCTCTCAGGTACTTGGCCAGTGCCTGAGGAAAGTACCCAGACGTGGGATTAAAAGGAAGTTTCCCTTATGGAGTCGTAGGCTCTTAGGTGGTTTAGGGAGCCACCAGCAAATGTTTCCATGACAAATGGAAGGCGTTCGAGTAGCCCCGTCGGGGTCTGTCTATGCTTTGTTTGCTCTGCTTGGATGTGAATAAAGCCACACTTCAGAATCCCATTCCTGGTATTGGACATTACAGTTATTGCTTCCTGTGTTCGGATTTACTTGGGTGCCCCTGTGCAGAGTAGCCAAACCTGGCCCTTGTGCCGAGTAACCTATTCCTCCCCGAACCCAGTCCCCACCTGGTACTGCTGTCAGATCCAAACAGCATACCACCTGTCATTTGCAAAAAGGCAGGGGGGTGAGGGTTACATATGTCCTGGTGCCTGATGGCTATGGTGTGACTTGCTGCAAGAGATTCTCTTGAAGATCTACTGTTATGGTAAGTTCTTATGTAACTGTTCTTTCTTCCTCCAGTCACTGCAGTAAAATTGCTACTGACAAAAAGTACTACAAATGTTTATGTATTTAAGTAATGTGCTTGCTTTATTTCGGTGCCAAGGTGCAGACAGACCAAAATTAACAAGGCAGCTTCCAGTAATACCCAAAGTTTGGTATCATAGTCTAGACAATTTCTCAGGGGACAGTCTGTTTGCACCTTCCAAATGAAATAAAGTAAGTTTGTTATTTAATGCATAAAAGTCTGCATTGCTTTTTTTTTCAGCAGTGGTTTTACAACACAGTGACTGGTGGCTAAACATTTTGCTGTCTCGTATGCTGTTTCTGTTCATACACAATCTTCACTGGAGCAGCCCTTTTTTTTTTTTTTTTTGCTTGTAGGCAGTTGGAGCCGCCCTGATGCACCAGCAGGAGTGTGCCTCACTGCCATGCAAATGGCCAGAGTGCGGGAGCAGGCTATGGTTGCTGTATCAGGAAGCAAGCCAGGTTGCAGGCAGGTGCTGAAGGGGTGTGCCTTGGCTGGTGGTGGAGGACTGGGTTCCGGAGTGCAGCAACCCCTGCATGTGGGCCAGGGAGCTTGCTCTTATCACAGGGGTATGCTGCAGTGTTGAGGCTGACGGGCATAGTTTGTGCCAGGGGAAAGAGGGAGGCAATAAGGGGAAAAAACATGGGAGAAAATATTCCAAGCTGTCTGAATGTTGGTGAAATTGCTGAACAGGGCATATCCTTGACTAACTGGGTAGATTAGCATAAGTGGAGGACTAAGGTCTCCACCGTAATATGTACCTGAATACTGAATGCTACATGTTACTGTGCTAGTTATTTTGCATACAGTTCTCGGAGAAGCTGAAAAAATAGGAAAATGGTGGCAAGGGGGAGTCCCCCATGTAACAAAAACCTAAATATCTGCAGGTTTTGTTAAGAAATGGGTCTCTGCCCCCCCCCACCATGTTGTGTGTGTGTGTGTGTTTTTTTTTTTTTTTTGTAATTGTAAAAAAGGTAGCATGTTGATTTGTGTATACTAGATTACTGCTAGCACAGTAGTGCAGAACAGTGCATGAAACTAACTGTGCCATTGAACTGTCTGATAGATTGTACAACGTTATGCTTGATAACTAAGAATCTGTTATCCTTCACTTATGCTGGTGTATCATTGGGTGGTGGCGGCTGTGGTGGGGAGAAAAATCGGTGCGAAAACGTTTGGCTGTTTTTGTGAGGAGGTTGTTTTTTTTTTTTTTTGCTTTTATCTGCTGGTTTCCAACAATAAAGCTTTTTGGAATTTTATCCTGCTGCATCGAGCAACTTTCTTTTAACTGAATCTCTAGCAGTGATGGGATAGCTGAGAATTTATCATCTGCTATGTGAGTACTCCTTTTCTTTGGCTCCGTTGTATTAGCTTGGCGCACCCTGCGGCGTTCTATACAAGAGTCTGTAGACCTCCACTTAAGCCGGTGTATCGTTGGGTGGTGGCGGCAGTGGTGGGGAGAAAAATCTATTTGGAAAAAAAGGAGACAGTTGGAGAGGTGAGTGCAAAAGAAAAGGATTTGGGGGTGAGCCAGGGCAGGGGGTGTGGGAAGAAAAGTGGAAGAGAGAGGTAAATGGATGCAAGTAGTTGCAAAGTTATTTAAAGAAGAGGTGATTTCTGAAGTATCAGTGATGGTTGAACCCCCTAGTTTGAGAACTAGGGTGGAGGGCTTGTGAGGGGTGAAAAGGGCATGGATGACTTTCTAGAACTTTCAAAGGATAGTTAATATTGTTCTGGAGGATGGAAGCAAAGTATTATGATTTATGAAGCATGGGTTGCATTGGTGCTGGCATTGCGTAAGCCTGATATTTTGCAAGGCCACATGGAGCGCTGGATGTCTTGCGGATGTGCCAGGTTGAGTCCCTTGCCTTGAGACAGCTATTAGCTGTGATCCAGTGAAAGTGGGAGCCCTTTCATCCTTGTCCTCCTAAGAGGAGGGTTAGAATCCTAGATGGCCAAAACATTGTTTTGGAAATTTAGGAGGGCAGTATTTATTTTAGAGTCCACAGGAATGGAGGGATCATTCAGTATTGGACAGATCAGGGTGAAGTAGACAGATCAAGAGATCTGAAAGATCGAATCTGTACAGCCTTTGTTGGGGAAAGGACTAGACCATATGGTGATATCTTTTTTTTTTTTTTCAGTCAAGTTGGTTTCCACCTGGTAACCAAGGCAGGCTCCCTTCAACCCTGTCCCCACCATCTCCCACCTTCCAAGACTTACTGTTCAGCTGACCTCAATGGATTGCCGCCCGTGGTGGGGTCAGGAGGGGAGGACCAGCCTCCTCACCCTGAAATTCCATAACCAGAGCTTAGCTGTCTGGAGTCTGTGCTGGCTGAGTGGGTGAGGGTCGGCGTGCAGGGCATCAGTCGCCCCTGCCTTGCCACTTTTCCTCCTGAGTTTCTTCCTGATCCCGGTGCTGTGGTGTACATGTAGACATGTGTGCATTTGGAGGTAAGCACTTGTGGAAGTTCTGCAGCTCCCTTCCTTCATGTGCTGTCCTGCAGGCCCGCTCTGCTCACCAGGCCTCCACCTTGTGACGTTTCAGCAGGAACAGCAAACCTCTCTCCCCAGGAGAGGAGAGCAGTCCCATCTCGACTGGCCCTCAGTAACTCGAGATTGCTTCCAATCCTGGCTCACCGGCATGGTAGGCAGTAGTGCTGCCATCACACCACTGGGCTAGCTTCCATACGGTGTTATCTAAGTGCATCAGTGAGAGTAGCGACTTCCACTGTATGGTGAGCTGAGTGGGCTTGGAGATAAGCTAGCAAAGGTGGAGTGATTTAACATTTTGACATCATTTTTTTTTTTTTGAGGCTAGCCACTTGGATTTCAGGCTGCCTAGGAGTAGGAGTTGCCCACACACCAGGGAAGAGGAAGTGGAGGAGAGGAGGCACGTGATTGTCAGGATTGGAGTTAGGGCAGCAGTAGATACCAGAAATGAAAACAGACTGAGTACTGAATATTGAGCTGTAGGCACAGCAGCTCATGTGAGGAAAGGACAGAGGAACATTGAACTGTCTCGATCTGGTGGTGAGTGGAAATTTACACTGTAGCTTCCCTGACCTCTTACTTCAATCTTTGTTGATCACTAAGTAGCCAGGGAGTGATATAGTTGAGTTACTAATCTTTGAGGAGAGCCAAGTCTCTGAGATGATCAGAACATCTGGCTGAAGCTTATAACATCACCAGATATAAGTGATCGATCTGGGGGAACTTGTACGTTCACCTGGGTAACTCTCAGTCCTTTGGCGAGATGAGAGGAGGAAAAAGGGGTGTAAGTTGGGCCATGATTAAGTTCAGTATCACCTACAACTGACAGAAGCAAGGAGATGATGATCTAGGAATGCATTGTTTGATGGGAAGGGAGGGTGGGAGGTTGTAGGAAAAGGAGAAACAGAGTGGGAGAAGATGCCAGAGGGCTTCTAGAAGCCAAGGAGATTAGACGAGGCTGCACCCAGGAAGTCAGGGGCTTTTGCAGTCCTCGTGTTACAGTAGGTTCCAATATAAATTTAGCATAAAACGTGGCTCACATTCTAGGGACGTGGATATGTTGTTCAATCCACACTGTCTGGCAGGTTCCTTGCCGCTTTAAATCTTGCAGGAAGGTATTCAAACTGGCTCCTCCCACCCACTCGGGTGGTAAAACCCTCTGCTCCACCCCAAGACACCAGATCTTCCTTACCGCTTGGAAGCTCAGGTTCCCTCCTTAGTGCTCTGCGCTTTAGGCCTGGATCCAAACTCTTCGGGTTTTCCAAAACTAATTTTAAAATTTACAAGACTGAGGTCTTCATTTTCCCTCGCGGCTGCAATGGACAAATCGACTCCTGGATTCCGTCAGTGCCCTTGTGGGCAGAAGATGTCCCGGACCAATCCGCACTCCACGTGCATTTACTGCCTCGGGCTTGGCCACGATTCGCAGGCCTGCAACTTGTGCAAGTCCTTTTCGGCTTCGGTCTTAGAGGACCGCTCTGCCAGATTACAACTAAGAGGGTGGTGGCTGGGTGGAATGCGTTACCTGCTGAAGTGGTATGCAGTAGAACAGTGGACTGCTTCAAACAAGGATGGGACAGGACAAGGGGGAAGGTTAATGAAGGGGAAGGGTGGAAGGGAGGGGCAGCTGCAGAATAAGGGGTGCTAGCTGCACATTCGAGCAGACTTGATAGACCTCTAGGCCTTTATCTGCTGGCAAATTTTGTATGTTCGTAACTCGGGCACCTTGAAAAACGGTACCCACTGCTGAAGTCTAAGGAGGCCCGTTGGGAGGTGTCCGGGGGCGGACTCCATGGAGCAGCTGGAGCAGTTTATCGCCCTCGAGGAGGAGGCGGCCCAGGCCGCATCATCTTCCTCCTCGGCCGCAGCATTTATCCCGCTCTCCTTGGGCTTCTCCTACACTGCTTCTTTTAAGGAGCTTTGTCAGTCCCTCTCCACTAAGGGAGAAGGGCCATCGGGACATACCAGTCAGTCCAAGAAGAAAGATCCAAGAGGTAAGTCCCACCATAGATGTTCGTGGGAGTGGGAGAGATTCCCTTCACCAGACTGCCGACTCTCGACTTTGGTCGAGGTTGCGGCTGCTGGCTTCACGGTGTCCCCGTCAGGTCAGCTGGCCGAGACACCCATCGACCCAGTCGAGATTTGTCTTGACCCATCGGACGGGCTGTCGACTGGAGATGCCAACAGCCCTGCTTCATCGGTTCCCCCGGTGGTTACCGAGGACTTGCCTGTGCCTCCTGTGCCGAAGTCCCTGGTTAAGGTCCTTGATCCAAGGGAGGGGCGTGTTTCCCCCGTCCCCTCTCTGACCCACTCTCGGCGACCCCGAAGGTCTCAGTCTCCGTCCTCTTTTAGGTCCAGCCGGTCCCGTCAACATCGGCGGTCTCGGCACCATGGAGAGCAGTGTTGCCGCTTGTTCTCTTCGTCCTCCTTGGAGGATAGGTTCCAGCGTAAGTTACGTCGGTGCTACGAGGACTTGATGTGGCAGCAACTTTTGTTGACCAGTAACAAGCCGACTCCGTCGCCTTCTCCGGCCTTTAAGTGGCTGTCACCAGAGCGGCCAAAACAACCCCTCATTGTAGTTGAGGAGCCGACCCTGGTGCCGGTTGTTCAGCCGAAACTGGCTGCTCCACCCATTGTAGTGGAACCTCCGACGCCACAGCCGGAAACTAGGGCCCCGACCAAGGATTCTCAGTCGGGTCAGGGCTTGCCCCACAGGTTGTCGGTCACCCTCACTCCCAATCAACCTCGGCAGGTAGAGGGTGTCTCAGGCGCTCGGCAGCTGTTCGCAGACTCCTCGGAGTCTGACGATAACTCCTCCCTGTTTTCCAGGCCGCTTGACCTGGAATCTGCAGGGGGGCCAGTTGGTGGATGAGAGCCCAACCTTGTTTTTGGGTATGCTTCAACTCATCTCACAGTCTGCTGGGATGCAGCTCGAACCCATTCAAAAACGGGACAGGTATCCTCTTACGGAGATACTGGACTGAGGGGATTCCCCTACGGAGGCCTTTCCGGTGGCCGAAGCCATTGTGGGCCCGGCCCTGGTGTTATGGCAGCGACTAGCATCTTGTCCCGCGCCTTCAGCCAGGATGGCTCGCAAGTACGTGGTTTCCACCGATTCACTCTCCGGTTTCTCGGAGCACCCCTCTGCGGAGGGGTTAGTGACCGATAAGGTTTTCCGACGTTCTGGGAATGCTAGGGACGTGGACAAACTGCCCGATAAGGAATCCAAAAAGCTGGATTACTCGGGGTGGAAGGTTTATGCTGCTTCCTCCCAAGGCCTTCGACAGGCTAGCTCGGCCATGCTGATGGCACATTTCTCAGACGCCCTTATAGGTTCCCTGGATGAGGTGATTCCTCATCTCCCGGCTGACCTTCAGACAACGGTCAAGCAGGTGCGGGATCAGGGAAGGACGGTGGCTTAACAGCTCCAAACTTCATTGGACATTGGTGACTCTTGTGCCCAGTCAGTAGCGGCCACAGTGGCCATGCGCCGCAGAGCTTGGCTGCGGATCTCCACCTTCATGGCGGACACCCGACACAAGCTGGCAGATGTTCCCTTCTGGGCAGCGACTTGTTCGGGCCCAGAGTGGAAGGCCATCTCCAGAGGATCGAGAAGTCCAGTGCCACCTTGGACTCGGTCACGTCTGCCCAGAAGGACAAAGGCCGCCAGCAGCAATGTAAGCCCTTTCGCCCTTCCACTCCTGTGGCACATCCGGCCCAGCAACAGCAGCATCAGGGCCAGCAGGCTCACCCTTGGCGCCCTAAGGCCAAGTCTGCTGCTTCCTCTGGTAGGAAGCCTGGAGGTAAGGGTCCAGGAGGTCCCTCAGGAGGCCCTTCCTCCAAGCCTGCCCAGTGACGGGTTGAGGGGTGTCGCCCCCAGCCTCGTCACTCCTCCCCGGGTTCCCCCAATGAGGGGATGGCTCCGCCACTTCTTTTCCACTATCACCACGGACCGCTTGGTGATAGAAGTAGTCAGAAGGGGTCTACTTCTGGACTTCGAGCAGTTCTCTGCCTATCGAGCCATCACCCCATGGGGAGCAACGGGTTCCGCAGCTTCTCTGTTGGTTTGTCGAGCCAACATTGCCTTGCTCCTCCAGAAGGAGGTGATCAGTGAGGTGGCGGACCCCCATCCAGACCCAGGGTTTGTGTCCAGGTACTTCCTGGTCCCAAAACAGACGGGGGCCGGTGCCCCATTCTCGACCTGAACAAGTTCCTAATGCCGCGCACCTTCAGGATGGTCACTCTGGCTCAGATCATTCCATCCTTGGAACTAGGCATGTGGTTCTGTTCTCTGGACCTTCAGGACGCGTTCTTTCACGTCCCAATCCGTCCGTCTCACCAGCAGTTCCTCCACTTCAGGGCAGAGGGATCTCTTTCGAGTTCCGGGCCATGCCCTTCAGCCTCTCTCCAGCTCCCAGGGTCTTCACCAATTGCATGGCAGTGGTGACAGCATTCCTGCGGCACCGAGGGGTCCGGGTGTACCCTTACGTGGACGACTGGCTGATTGCAGCCCCCTCCAGGTTGGAGGTGGAGCGGTCTAGGGATCTGGCCCTCCAGGACTGCTCTCAGATTGGCCTCCTCATCAACGAGGCCAAATCTGAACTCATGCCACTGCAGGTGATTCAGTTAATCAGGGCAGAGCTCGATTCTCTTCGAGCCAGAGCCTGGCTCCCGGCGGACAGGGCCAAGGTGCTTTCCTCCTTTGCCCAATCGTTTCTGGTCGGGCAGTTGTGCCCTGCCCGGGACTTCCTGCGCCTTCTAGGCCTCATGGTGGCCTGCACCAGTGTGGTCCATTGGGCCTGCTGGCATATGCGCCCCCTGCAATGGGGGCTGACCCACCAGTGGTCACAGTGCTCCGGTGCTTTGGACCAGCCGGTGACCGTGACCCAGAAGATGTGGGACGGCCTGCAGTGGTGGCTCGTCCCAGCTCATCTGCGGGAGGGTATCCCGTTTGTCCGCCCTGAGTCAACGATCACTCTAACGACCAACGCTTCTCTGATGGGTTGGGGTGCCCATGTGAAGGATCTCCGGACCCGCGTCTCTGGTTCCCTCAGAAGTCTCAATGCCACATCAACCTGCCGGAGCTTAGAGCGGTTTGACTAGCCCTCACCACCTTCGCTCCATTTGTTCGGGGTCAGGTGGTTCAGGTTCAGACGGACAACACCACGACCATGTACTACCTCAACCATCAGGGCGGGACGCACTCCTTGCCTCTGTGCAAGGAGGCTCTCCACATCTGATCTCTCGTAATCAGCCTGGAGGCGGATCTCCTAGCCATTCATGTGGCAGGAGCCTCCAACAGTCTGGCCGATGCCCTCAGCCAGATAGGCTCTGCGTCCCACGAGTGGTCTCTCCTGACGGAGGTAGTACAAGATCTGTTCTCCCATTGGGGCACCCCTCAGGTGGACCTTTTCGCCTCCAGGGAGAATGCTAAGCTGAGGCTGTTTCACGCCCACCCCCACCTCAGCAGGGCTCGCTGCAGGGGGATGCCTTCTCGAGGCCGTGGACCCTGGGCCTCTTCTATGCCTTCCCTCCATTTCCCTTGATCCACAAGGTGCTTCTCAGAGTGATGAGGGACAAGGCGCAGGTTATTCTGGTAGCCCCAGACTGGCCCCGCCAGTTCTGGTACTCTGATCTCCTCAGCCTCAGCCCCAGGCTCCTGAGGCGGCTTCCAGCCCGCCCGGACCTGGTCTCAGTCGACAAGGGGAAGGTTCTCCATCTGGACCTTCAATCCCTGCACCTGATGTACTGGTTCCTGAGCAGCTGGAGTTCCAGGCCTTGGGTCTTTCTGACGAGGTCCTCAACGTCATTGAGGTGTCCCGTAAGGAGTCGACCAGAAAATGCTACACCTTCAAATGGAAGAGATTCTCCATTTGGTGCCAGGACAAGGGGTTGGACCCCCTTCCTGTTCCTTGGCTAGTATTCTGGACTACCTGTGGTCCCTTTCTCAGCTAGGGCTTCGGTCGACGACCCTCAAGGTGCACCTGGCAGCCATCTCTGCTTACCGGGTGCGGGCCGACAAGCAGTTGGTGGTGCAGGAGAAGGTGGTCGGGCGCTTTTTCAAAGACCTTGATCACATATCCCCTCTGGTGCGAGAACCTCCACCTCCATGGGATCTACTGCTGGTATTGGCTAAGCTCATGGGCAAGCCACTTGAACCGATGCACAGGTGCGATATCTCCCACCTGTCGTGGAAGACCACCTTCTTGGTGGCTGTTATTTCAGCCAGAAGGATGGGTGAGCTCCAGGCACTTTTCATCGAATCTCCTTATCTGGTCGCCCCCATCCGAAATTCCTTCTGAAGGTGGTGTCGGAGTTTCACCTGAATCAGGTGTTGACTCTGCCGGTGTTCTACCCCAATCATACCTTGGAGACCAAATACAGGCTCCATACTTTGGACCCTAGAAGAGCGCTCTCTTATTATAAGGAGCGAACGGCTGAGGTTCGGGGAGAGGTTTGCCAGCTGTTTGTCACCTACGCTGAAGCCACACCTCGCAGACTTACAGCCAAGTGGACGATAAGAAGGTGGGTCACCTCCTGTCTGTATCTCTGCTATAAGTTGGCGGGCATGGAGCCTCCCAAAGGGATAAGAGCTCATTCTACCCACCATACCGCTGCTTCGGTGGCTGCTTCTAGTGACGTCCCTAACCAGGAAATCTGCAGGGCTGCTACCTGGAAGTTGGCAAACACCTTCATTTCCCATTACCACATTGACCTTGAGTCATGCCGGGATGCTGGTTTTGGGACCTTGGTTCTCCAGTCCTTATTCCCTAAGTAGGGGGTGCGCGCCTTGCCTCCCTCCTCCTGGAGAACTGCTAGGAGTCTGCCAGACAGTGTGGATTGAACAACATATCCACGTCCCTTAAAATACAGGTTACTCACCTGTAACAGTTCTAGGAGTGGTATATGTTGTTCATCCACACGACCCACCCGACCTCCCCGGCTTTGCGCAACCTGACTTTCAGTGGGCTAGATCAGGCATCATGGGGCGGAGCCGAGGGTTTTACCACCTGGGTGGGTGGGAGGAGCCAGCTTGAAGACCTTCCGGCAAGATTTAAAGTGGCAAGGAACCTGCCAGACAGTGTGGATGAACAACATATACCACTCCTAGAACTCCTGTTACAGGTGAGTAACCTGTATTTATTGCCCTGCAGTACACGGAGAATCTCTTCTGGACAGTAGCAGCCCTTGAAGTATTCTTTCCACAGCCAACAGGAAACAACAGCAGAAGCTGGCAGAAAGAAATGTTGCTTTTCCCAGCTCTAATCCCCCCACCCCAAAACCAGGATGCATCATCTACAAACTTAGAAGCACATACAGAAATCCATTATGTGGAAAAGTGATGGGCTGTACACTGGTTTGTATATCAAATGTTTGAAAAAGTTCTCCTAAAAGTTATACCAAGCAAGCCTCTCCCAACTCATATCACTTGTTTAGAAAACCAGTCTGACAACATCGCATAAAAAGCAATACACATATAAAAATAGTCTTGCTTCCCATCGTCCTTGTTAGCAGAGCTGTCATAATAGAAATGGGTGTTGTCTGTCATCAGCACCAGACTGACAAGAAGAGGGGGTTACAAATGACAATTTGTGAGCACCATGTGCCACCACTGTCGGTATGTTCCCACATTTTTATATTTTTTTATTTTATTTAAAAGTTGATAACTGGGAAAAGCACCAATGAGCCGAGACTCGTTTCCAGGTACGACATTTAGAGTGTTAGTGTCCTGAGACTGCAGAACAGTATACCAGAAGTGGAGTGGACTAGGAGATTAATTCACTGTGATCATCTGTGTGTGTGTGTGTCCCTTCTGAAAAACAGATTGTCCACTACTGTGGGCCACAGAGAGTAGAAGCTGGCATCCCCAAATCCCGTGCCCTCATATGTGACACCCTATGGAAAACCCCAACAACTAATATTCTGTAGCTTCATACTAGTGACAATAAAAAAATCATTATTGGCTAGAGATATGACTGTCCAGTCTGTGATATCCCTCTTTCAGTTTTTAAGGCATAACCTAGAGAGAGGTTTTTATTCCTCCTTCCCTCCCTCCCAAGCTTTAAGTCTACCTCTTTGTCCCCTTCTCCGGCCCCCAACCCCCCTCCCCCCCAAGGACTGAGGCCAGTAGACCACAAAGTTTTTAAACCTTCTGAGATCTCTCCAAGTCCCTCTGGCTCCCACCCAGGTCTCTTTGGTCATGAGTCCTAACTCCTGTTGTACACCCTTCCTAGGCAGCAGTGATCATCCCCAACCAGCATTAAATCAAGTAAAGTAGGCAACAGTTACTTACCTTGTTGTCATCGTCATCGGCCTCTCTGTCTGCCCTAAACAGTCCAGAAGTGAAGTTGTCTGCAGTGTTGACAGCAGTGCGGAAATTCACGCTTGTGCTGTGTACACTGTTGTGTGGGGCAGACCAGTGACTATCTGAGAGAGGCAAGGCCGCTGCTTTGAGCCCAGCTGTTATAGGCCCCATGGTCAAACACTCTCTGCATGCCCGTGGCACAGTGCAAACAAACAAGATTTATTTAAACTTTGGTAACTGGGTAGGCCCACTGGAACATTGCGGTCCCTTTTTCAGGGGTGACCTGGATTTAGTTACATGCACATAGAGGGAGGGAAAAACCAATGTAAACGATATGTACAGTACAACAAGGCTTTACGTAGAATGCGTGGACAAACATTACGGTACAGAAACTGATGCAACCAATACTCCAGACTTTTGTTAGGTACAGATAATTGACAGTTGTAAAACCTATATAAGTGCGAGGGACACTTCTACCCCCAGGCTGAAATGAACCCATCCGTCCGTGTCCCACTTTTTTTTTTTGTATGCAGGGGAATCGCCCTGTGTTTGGTCCCCTGGCAAGACCCTAAGTGAGGTAGCGGCACTGAGGCCCCTTCCCTAGGTGTGCTTTTAGTCCTTTCTTGAAGCTCTCGGTGGTGGGGCTGTCTTGTATCTCTCTCGGGAGCTCGTTCCAGTGTTTGGGGAGGGCAGTCCTAAGCAACCGTTGACCCAGGGATGATCTAGCCCTGGGAATTTCTAGTAGTGTCCGATCAGTTTGTCTGATCTCTCATCTCATGGTCTTAGGGACGAGCAGGTCTCGCAGCCCGAGAGGGGCCCCAGGTTGCTGTAGCTTGTTTGCCATGCACAGGGAGGGATATGCTAGTCTTGCCTCCAAGGATGGCCATTCCAGGGCCTGGAGCACCTTGCAGTGGTGTTTCGTTCTTTCTGCCCTGGCGGTGAAACGGCCGACCCTGTGATAGAATGAGCTCAGTCGTCGTCTTTCCGTAGCTCTCAGCGACTGGAGCAGAGTTTCTCCATAGAAAAGGGTGGGAAGAATGGTCCCATTCCCTACCGCCTTCCTGGTTTCCTTGGTTAGAAAGGGGTTTAGTCTATAGAGGAGGCCCAGTTTTTGGTTTACCGCCTTTGTGAGGTGGTCGATGTGCTTCCTGAACAAGACCTCCTGGTCAATGTACATTCCCAGGTGTTGCATGCTATCCACAACTTCTAGCCCTACTCCATCCCCGATGGAGAGTGATAGGTGGTTGGATCTCCTTTGGCCCAGTCTTTTTGGGCCACAGAGCATGGCATTCATCTTTTTGCTATTCGGGACTATCCTATTAATTGACACCAGGATTCAAAGTCAGAGAGGTCCTGACTTGGCTCCCAGTTTAAGGACCCCATGTCCTCTCCTGTCCTGTACAACACTGCGTCATCAGCATAGAGCATGATTTTCACCCCTCTGCAGTGCTGGGGGAGGTTATTTGTGAACAGGAAGAATAGCAGGGGGCCTAAGATTGACCCCTGTGGGACACCTGTGGGTACTGGGCGCTCATCTGATGTGGCGCCTTGCCACTGGACCATTTGTGTCCTGCCACTGAGGTAGTCTGTGAACCATTGCAGGGCTGTTATGTCCAGACCCAGACCCCTGAGCCGTTCCAGGAGTAGCTGGTGGTTAACTAGGTCAAAAGCCTTGGCGAGGCCAATGAAGACTGCGCCAAGCATCTTGTTCTGGTCCAGGGCTTCATACACATCAGTGGTGAAGCTTATTAGGGCTGTATTGGTCCTGTGTTTTTTTTTCTAAAACCGTGCTGCTGGTGGGCTTGCAGGTTTTGCAGTTCCAGATAGTGGCCCACCTGTTGGTAGACCACCTTCTCCAGCAGCTTGCCCAGGATGCTTAAAATGGAGATGGACCTAAAGTCTTCCACGTCTCCATGCAGCCCACCCCTTGGGATTGGGGTCACCAGTCCAAACTTCCACAGAGCAGGTAGCTTCCCTTCTGTCAGGGACCTAGTAAAGAGCTGAGCTATAGGTCCTGCAATAGCAGGGGCTCCTATTTTCAGCAGCTTGGGTTCTAGGTTGTCGTGCCCTGCTGCTTCGTCAGGTTTCAGGCCTCTGAGCAATTTCAGGACTTCCCCTGCCGATACCAGCTTAAGGTGGAATTCGGGACCCTGATGCGGGGCCTCTGGGTGCCCTTGGCCACCTCTGGTGAGAATTTCCTGCAGTTTGTGCCAAGTAATCTCCAGTCTACACTCCTTCAGTCCCACATGACTGATCAAGAGTGGAGGGAGGGAGAAAGAAAGAAAGAAATTATGTGCAAGATTGACTTTTACAAGAAGAATCAGACTGGCTAAGCCTGGGATGGAAGTCAAGACTCCGATGATAAGGTGAGGGACTAACCTGGACTATGCTGCTTGAGTCACAGAGTCTGCAAGCAATGGCTGCTAGGGTGGGAGAAATTGGTGGGAAGCGATCACAAAACAGCACATGTCTATGCATGCTAAAAAGGTAATCTTAGCACAAAAGCATTGAGGCAAGGGTTTCCCAAAAAGGGCTTTGACAAGAAAGCTACATTTCAAAGAAATTAAAAATCACAAATAAATTCTCAACCTTTGCAGGCTGTGAGAGGCCCCTTAGCACCATGCATGCTTGCTTATTGTAGAACCTGCCGAATTTTCAAGGTCAAGGGTGTGTGTGTGTGTGTATATATATATATATATATCCATGATGTTTTGCATTATGTGGGTATGTGTGATTTTGTATTTCTTTATAAGTTTATGCAGGACAAATGAGTCAACTCCTTATTCCGTTACTCATGCAGTCATGTGGTCCTACTCCAGTTCTCACATTACAGGGACTGACCAGGGTGGGAACATCCATGAGAACGTGTTAGTAATTTGCATGCAGGTGGTACAGTGTGGTGACACCCAATCTCTGAACTGGAGGAATGAACCAGTCAAAATCAGAAGTCTGCTGGTATGATGCGCTTTCATATTTGGGGACCAGTGTCGAGATCGAGGAGTTGAGAACCACTTGGTTACGCTAGCCAGTCCGTCATATCCAAAGCTTCCAGATCATAAAAATAAAGGGAGTTGGGGAGCAGCGCCTGAGCCAGCTCAAGCCAGGAAAGAAAGAATTTCTGTGCTTTGGTCTTCCCTGTCCCCCAGTTATGTAAGAAAAGCATTACTTCTCCGGGGGGGGGGGGCGCACAGCACTGCTTTGGTTTCCCAAGGAGGCTTCAGCCCCCTTACCCCCATAATCTAGGCCTGTGCTTCAGCAGAAAAATGCTTTGGTACTAAGAGATTCATTGGCAACTTACTGTGATGTCACCAGCACGAAAGTAGTCTAACCAGGTTGCTCTCGTCACTGCCAGCTACAATCTGTATTAATCTGGTCACAGAAGCAATTTTTATGAAAAAATTAAGGATTACTGGCATTAACAGAAATGTCAAATGGACAGTTGAAGCCAAAATCACAAACTCAGACAAGCAAATTGAAGAAATTTATTGTAAAAGCAAAGGAAGGAGAAACTGCTGCTAAGGGCTGCTCACCACACTGCAGATCTGTATCCTCTATTTTCTTACTGAATTTTGAGTTTGAGGACAAAGACCAAGTGACCTCAACAGACCTGGCAATTCAGAAGGTCTTCCACACAGTGAACAAAACTGAATCCATATTTGTGGACCTCTGCATGAATCTAAAAGCCATTGCTAGAAAAGTTGTGACAAGGATGCGGGAACTTACAGATACCGTGGGGACACATGATCCTATCCTATTTATTTATTGAATCCTGCTGTACTCTTTTAAAAGAGGAGACCTGCAAAATCGACTTGTTGCTGAAAACAGGAGCGGGCAAAACAACCTAAAGGTGCATGGCATCAGAGAAGGAGCAGAGGAAGGATTTGCCGCATCAGTAAATTTTATCCAGCATCTGTTGCGATCTAAAACAAGATGAAAGGCCAGCTCTTGAGTCAATCTGTAGATTTCCAAAACAAAGTCTCAGAAAGGCAGAGTCACACAAAGGAAGCAGTCCACCACTTAACTGCTCGTTTCATATGTTGTTTAATTCATGTCGCTCATATTGAGGCAGTACAGGAATTCATAGACCAAATGTTTGGTGTCTGTATAAACTGAGACTTGGAATAAACCCTGGCACTTTGAGGTCAAAAGTGACTCTTCATCGGGGGGGGGCAAACTACACTGACTCTTCCTTCAAATATTCCTCTCTCGATCCAGAGGGCACACAACTCATTGGAACCTATGCAGACTGATGCAGCTGTATAGCCTAGGTCCTGGATAGTCAGAAGGCTGCTGTCTCAGACGAAAGACAAAATTCTAACCATGACCTAGAAGGCTAGAGGACTCCACTGTGAGAATCAGCAAATCTTCTTTGACGAGGAATTTTCTACAGTCTTGCCATCGACTCTTCAGCCAGTGAGGGGCATAAATGACGAACCGAGAGAGAAAAAAACATTACAGGACAACTGAGATACCCAGTGAAATTACGATTGCATCTGGTAACATGGAAGTGTAGAATCTGTTGACAGAAAAAGACCGCTGCCCCTCGCCAAGTCTGCCCACATGTTCCCTGCCTAGTCCGTCTCCCCAGACCCTAACTGGTCTCTGGCAACCAACCCTCCTCCCTGTTTACTATTATAAAATGGGTAAAAGAAATCCTTCACCCTGATTGGTCAAAAGGTGTATCCTTACCTGTCAGCAAACTGAAAGGTGGCACTTCTTTCCTAATACCTTAACCTCCATAGGTGAAAAGGCAGCAATATCATTGAGCAACTGATATCTTCCATCAGTCCCCTTGCAACCAGAACTGATCTTCCATCACAAACATGGCTGCTGCCTTTACACTGTAAAAACCTTCAACTGGGCCCTAAAAATAAAACTACCTTAAATAAAAAATAAAACAAATTAAGTAAACGTTGTTTCCCTGATCATCACACTCTCCTTACACACACACAAATAAATTAGAAATATTAAGTATTGTTTATAGTTTTCATTACAACTGTTTCTTTACTAACAGTGAAAATCCCCCTTCTGTCTTTACCTGCTCATCAGGGAAATCTCTTCTGCTTGCCTTGACAGTGAGATAATTGAGTCACTGGCTCTAAAACAGGCCTTTGTTGTCTGTGTGTAAAGTATGTTAGGAGAGTAACATTCTACCAGTGGAATGGAGCAGAATTTTGAATCCCTGTATTCCATGGTAAACATTCCACGATAAACATTCTGTGTCTTGAATGAGGGAAAAAATAGAAAAACAAAAAAACCAGGATGAAGAAAGTAGGCAATACAGTAATACTTTATCAACAAAAAGAAAAGATGGGAAAACACAGTTACTGAGGCAGACCCAAACTACTCAAATAATACATTGCTGTCCCTCCAACTCACTGGTTTAGCATTTTTCAGTGAGTTGCTGTTCAATCAATTTTACCACTCCTCTGCCCAAGTCCAGGAATTATTTTTCACCATATTTAAATAAAATAACATACTATTATTAAATCTTTAATAATGCGTCTAGAGTTTTGTTTGATTGTTATAGAAATAGTTGTTACCCATTTTGTAAGAGCAATAAGATACTTCAGGGTGTGGGTTGTTGATTGATAAGAGCACTACCCAGCTGCTGTAGTCACTCAGTGCAAACGCCTTGTGCCTAACAACGCACCTGGGGGTGTGCTCTTATCAATCAACAGCCCACACCCTGTTGTGTCTTATTGCTTTCATATTCCCCATGTCTATCTCATACACACTGTTTCCACTGGCAGTCTGTTTTAGGTGCCTGCCACACATACAGTGAAGTAGTACTTCTACATGTCCCTCTTAACCCCCCACCTCCAAGCTTCATTGCATGCCCTCTGGTCTTCGTGTCTCATTTGAAAGAGACTCCCCTCCTGTACCCAGTTCACCACTGTGAGGTACGTGTAGGTATTTATCATGTTCCCTCTCGTTCCCCTCTCTTCCATGTTGTGCATGTTGAGATCCCTCAGTCTCTCCTCATGGGGCTTTTGATGCAACCCCTGCACCAGTTTAACTGCTCTCCTCAGGACTGCCTCCACCGTGTCTGCATCCTTTTTGAGGTGTGGTCTCCAGAAGTGGACACAGTACTCCAGGTGGGATCTTGGCAGCGAGTGTTACAGTGGCAACACCACTCCCCTCTTCCTGCTGGATATACCCCTCTGTATGCACCCCAGCATCCCACTAGTCCTACCCACTGTTTCTTACACTGCTCTTCCACTTTGAGGTAATCTGTTACAATAACCGCAAGGTCCCTTTTCCTGCTTAGTGACTGTCAGTAACCCCACCCCCCTACACACAATCCTGTACTCAACTGCGGGTTTCCTGTGCCCTAGATACACGATCATAGAATCCTAGAAATGTGGCATCAGAAAAGGACCTCTCTGGCCCATCAAGTCTGCCCCTCCAACTCCTCACTTTTGTCAAGGGACCTCCCCCTCCGCCCACTGGTCAACCCCTTATGTCTGTTCCATGCCCTATTGAATCCTTCCACAGTTTTGGCCTCCACCACCTCTTCAGGTAGTTTGTTCCAGGACTCCACCACCATCTCCATGAAGTAACACCCCCTCACATTGCCCTTAAATCTTCCTTCTTCTAATTTTAGACTATGACATCTAGTTTTAGCACTTTTCTTCCTTGTGGATAAGCTTCCCTCTCTCACCTTATTAATCCCCTTCATGTACTTAAATGTTTCTATCATGCCCCCCCTTTCTGGTGTTCATTGGATACAGATCCAGTTCCCTCCACCTCACCTCATCTTGGTTGCCCTTCTTTGAACCCTTTCAATCCTGTCTATGTCCTCGCGCAAGTGGAGGTCTCCAGAACTGGACCCCATACTCCAGGTGAGGTCTCACTGGTTTTACAAATGGGCATCCGCACCTCCCTCCTTCTGCTTGTTATGCCCCTCCCTATGCACACCAGCATTCTGTTTGCCTTGTCCACTGCATTGGTTTACCCACTTTATGGGTGTTAGAAATTATAATCCCCAGATCCTCTCTTGCTCAGTTGGCTTAATCCACCCCCCAAAACCCGTGTGTAAATGGTTGTGGAATTTTTCACCCCATGTATGTAACTGCACACTTTTTGGCATTGAATTTCAGCTGCCATGCTTCCGACCACCTTTCCAGAATCTTCAGGTCCTTCCTCATGGCCTCCATCCCTGCAGGGGTGTCCACCCTATTGCAGTTTTTTGTGTCATCTGCCGATAGGTCCACCCTCCCCTCCAGTCCCGCCACTATATTGCTGATATAGATATTAACAAGGATGGGTCCCAGTACTGACCCGTGGGGTACCCCACTTGTCACCCCCCTCTCCCTGAATGCACCCCATTCACTACCACCCTCTGACTTCTGTCCTTCAATTAGTTTTCCACCCACCTAGTTATTTTTTGTCCTGCCCCTAAATTTCCAGCTTATTCACCAGCCTTCTGTGTGGAACAGTGTTGAAGGCCTTTCTGAAGACCTGATAGGCCACGTCCACTGCCTCTCCCTGATTGATCACCTTCATCACCCAATCGAAAAACTCTGTTAGGTTTGTCTGGCATGACCTCCCCTTTGTAAAGCCATGCTGTCTGTCATCCTGCAGTCCGCTGTCTACCAGATAGTTTACCACCCTTTCCTTTATTAGTACCTACATCACCTTACTCACCACCGAGGTGAGGCTGACAGGGCGATAATTTTCCACCTCCTCTCTGCTGCCCCCCCTTATGTAGTGGCACCATGTCAGCCTTCTTCCAATCTTTTGGCACCCACCCTGTATCCAGGGACAAGTTAAATATCCTCATCAGTGGTGTTGCCAGCTCCTCCCTTAGTTCCTGGAGTACCCTGGGATGCAAGCCATCTGGCCCCATTGCTTTGTCCATCTTCAGCGTCCCAAGTTCCTCTCTTACCCTGTCCTCACTGAACAGGCTAGGATCCACCCTTTTGTCTTTCCTCCCCTCCCCCTCGACTGTAAAAACTGAGCAGAAGTAGCTATTAAGCACCTCTGCCTTCTCCAAGTCCCCCTCTACTTGAACCCCCCCTCACCCCTCACTCGTACTATCCCCAGCCTCTCCTTCCTCTTCTCCCCCACATGTCTAAAAAAAAGTTGTATCACCCCTTTTGGCCTGCCTAACAATTCTCTCTTTTGTGTCTGCTTTTGCCCTCCTAGTTTTCTGCCCTGCCACCCTCAGCTTCTTTCTGTAAGTCTCCTTGTCCTCCTTCCTCTGGGTCATCTTATATGTTCTGAATGTCCTTTTTCTTTCCCTAATTGCCCCTACCACCTCCCTGGTAAACCACAGTGACCTCTTACTTTTTTGTTCTTTCCTACCTTCTTTATGAAGGTTTCAGTGGCTTTCAGTAACACCCCCCTTAATAGATTTACATAATTCCTCCGCGTCCCCTATTTTCTCCTTCCCCCTCCATCTCTTCCCTGAATATTTCCCTCATTCTGGCAAAGTCCATCTGCCTGAAGTCGAGAACCTTTGTGCTGGTCCGATTTGTTTCCTTCCCTGTCCTTACCCTGAGACTCACTGTATTGTGGTCGCTTGTACCTAGGCTGCACAAACAAATTCTTCCACTTTTTCCCTATTGGTGAGGACCACGTCCAGTATGTTATCATTCCTGGTGGGCTCCCTAATCAGCTATTGCAGGAAAGCACGTTGGAGTGCATTGATGACCTCTCTGCTTCTGGCTGATGCTGCTGATGGGATTTACCAGTCCACAGCAGAGATATTTAGGTCTCCCACTAACAAGAGCTCTCCCTTGAGTGCTGTCTGTTGAACCACCTGCAATAGCTGCCTGTCCCGTTCCTCCCCCTGTGTTGGGGGTCTGTAAATCACACCAAGTCTTAATGATGCACCAGACCATTTTCCAGTGTGACCCACAGGACCTCCACCTCCCTTGCTCCTCTTGCCCTTCCATTGTCCTAATGTCGTCCTTGATATACAATGCTACACCCTCCCCTTCTTCAGCCCCGTCCTTTCTAAAACGTCTGTACCCCAGGATACCTACCTCCCAAGTTTGATGCTCTGACCACCAGGTTTCAGTTATAGCTACAGTGTCAAGGCCCTCTTCTACCATTATGGCCTCCAAGTCCACCATTTTGTTCCTCAAACTCTTGGCATTTGCAGATAATCCTTTTCCCCCTGCCATCCCTTACTGTCTACCCTGCCCCATTATGCGGGGGACTGCTAGCTAGGCTATTTCCTGCTGCTCCCAGCCCCCATGTTCAGTTTAAATGTAGTCTGTCCCTTAAGTAGCTATCCAGTTTACTTTTCAGGACCCTTGTGCCCACTTTGCTCAGATGCAGCCTGTCTAGTGCATAGAGTTCTGTTATCCTCTGTCTTACCCCATTCTCCCACTAGACCAAAACTATTGTCTTTATTCCACCTCCTCGGCCATGAGTTGAATTCCTCAATTTTCCCCTTTCCATTCTCACTAGCTTTTGGCGCTGGCAGGACTTCAGATAGACTGTGTTCACCTTCCTTCACACTGCTCCCCTCAAGATCTTTTGTGCCCAGATGCACCATGATATGATTTTGCAGTTTTTGGCATTGGACCCTAACTACCATGTTCATGACCACTCCTCGTGTTTCCCAGGATCCCTACGCACTCTCGTCACCCCTCCTAAATGTCCACCACATTACAGATTTTAGTATAATCTGCAAAAAGGCATACTTTCCCTTCCAGTTCTTCTTCATTGTCACTTACGCAGACATTGACGAGGACTGGTCCCAGTACTAAGCCTCTCGGCACTCTGCTGGCGCCACTTCTATCATTAGAGTGAGTGCCATTCAAACAACATGAAGTCTAGCTGTATTCTGACAATTTGCAGTTAGCTCCAGCTCTTGAACTGCCCCGGAGAGTGAAGGGTTAAATTCTATGCCGGGCATAGAACGTTGGGCTCGAGCTCGGTTGAAAACTCTGTCTGTGTCCTTTTGAAACCAAACTGTCAGATTCTTTACTCTGCCTCACTGAACAGTCACTCCGGAGATTTCTCCTTCTGCTCGGTTCTATCGCGGTTAAAGTTTCGGTTTTAGTCCAATTTCCGTTCCATTTTTCGGTTCGAGACTCTGTGGTACCGTAAGTACTTAGATTAGTAGCTCTTATGTGGAAATTGTGAAATTTTTCTGATCGGTTCGACTGAACCGATCTTGTAGTAAGAACTTGAAAAAGTGTGTGGTTAGCGGTCCGTATCGGTTTTAATTAAAACTTAATTTTACCGTTTTTTTTTTTTCCCCATCACCCATGATACGGTGAGAAACCGATAGGGGAGTCTTGCCTGGCGGTTGCCATATAAAGGGTAAGTTGGTTAGGTTGGCCATGTCTGAGAAACCCAAGAAAAAAACGGGCCCACTGGGTTTCAACACTGCAGTGTTTGTGGGGAGGTCTTTGCTAAGGCTGATCCCCGCACCACCTGTGTTTACTGTGTGGGGTTTGACCACCTCGATTCAGACTGCCAAATTTGTAAGAATTTCCCTGAGTCTACCCTGGAGAAAAGGTTAGGTAGACTTAGGGATAAGGAGGCCGAGAAATCCGCTGACCCGGAAGGCCAGCCCGGTTCGGTTCCTACCGAACAAGTAGGAGTGCCGATCCTGAGGGATCGGTTCCTGCAAAAACAAAATGAAAAGATAAATCTGCCGGTTCGGATCCAGAGCTGCATGTTCCGACTGCCGAAAAAATAGCTAAAGTGATTCGGATTGTGGAATCGTTTTGTCCAGTTCTGACCGATCCGGCGCCTTCTGGCAGGAGTTCGGTTCAGTCGGTTCCCCTGGTTCAGGATTATTCCCCTGAAGATTTTTACGAACCGGAGTTTGATGAGGAGGGGGATTTTGAAGAGGATGATTATGACGGTGAAAGTCTGGATGTGCCTTTGGAACCAGATATCTCCACAGACAGACCTTCTGGTGTTTCCCCTCCTAAGCTTTCTGAGTCCCCTTCCCACTTTCTGTTCTACAGAAAAGTGTCTCAAACCCTCCAGCTTCCTATTGAGGAGGTTGTAGAGGATCAAGAGGAGCCTGACTTCATAGAGATGATGGACATCCCAGAGTCTAAGAGACTGTCCTTTCCCCTTCATAGGTCATTTGGGAAACTGACACAAAAAATTCTTAGGTCTCCCAACTCTGTACCTCCTGGTGACAAGAGAATGGACAAGAGGTACACCTTGTCAGGCTCGGATACGGAATTTCAAACAATATGATGTCTTGCTGTATTCTGACAATTATAGTTAGGTCCTGCCTTTTAACTGCCCTGGAGAACATAGGGTTAACTTTTCTATGCCTTGCATAGAATGTTCATCACGAGCTCAGTTGAAGCCTCTGCCTGTTATTCGAACTGCAACTGTCAGATTCTTTACTCCGCCTCTCTGAACAGTCGCTCCGGAGATTTCTTCTGCTGCTCGGTTCAAAAGTCGATTGAAGTGTCTGTTTTCAGTCGGTTTCCTTCCGAATTGTTGTTTCTGCATAGTCGGTTCAAGTCTCTGTCTGTGGTACCGTGAGTACTAGATAGGTTTTTGTTCTGTTTTCTGTGTGGAACTTGTAAACTGTGGATCAGTTCAGCTGAACCGATCATTTTGAGGTAAAATTTGTACTTTACTTTAGTGTGTGGTTACCGGTCCGTATCGGTTCTAAAAAAAAACAGGTTTTAGTACATTTTTTTCCAAGACCCATGACACGGTCAGGAACCAATAGGGGAGTCTTGCCTGACGGACTGCCGAAAAAATGGTAAGTTTGGTTAGGTTGGCCATGTCTGAGAAACCCAAGAAAAAAAACGGGCCCACTGGGTTTCAACACTGCAGTGTGTGTGGGGAGGTCTTTGCTAAGGCTGATCCCTACACCACCTGTGTTTATTGTCTGGGGTTTGACCACCTCGATTCAGACTGCCAAATTTGCAGACATTTTCCCAAATCTACCCTGGAAAAGAGATTGGGTAGACTGAGGGGAAAGGGAGGCCGAGAAGTCCGCTGACCTGGATGGCCAGCCCAGTTTGGTTCCGACCGAACTAGAAGGAGTGCCCTCTGACCAGGGCGATACTTCTTCGGGCAAAAGGAGAGCCAATTCTGAGGAATCGGTTCTGACAAAAAGAAAAAGAAAAGACAAATTGACCGGTTCGGATCCAGAATCTCATACTCCGACTGCTGATGAGATAGCCAAAGCGATTAGGATTATGGAATCGCTTTGATCGGTTCTCACTGAACCGGCATCATCTGGCAGGGGCTCGGTTCGGTCGGTTCCCCCGGTTCTGAATTATACCTTGGAAGAATTTTATGAACCGGAGTTTGAGGAGGAGGGAAAGTATGAGGATGATTATGGTGATGGTGAAAGTCTGGATGTGCCTATTGACCCGGACATCTCCCCAGACAGACCTTCACGTGTTCCTTCTCCTAGACTTTCTGAGTCCCCTTCACACTACAAGTTCTACAGAAAGGTGGCTGATACCCTTCAGCTTCCTATGGAGGAGGCAGTAGAGGAACAGGAAGAGCCTGATTATGTTGAGATGATGGACATCCCAGAATCCAGGAGACTGTCTATTCCCCTCCACAAATCTTTTGAGAAACGGACACAAAAAATTCTTAAAGTCTCCCAATTCTGTACCTCCTGTGGACAGAAGAATGGACAAGAGGTACACTCTTTCAGGCTCAGATACGGAGTTCCTTTTTTTAGCAATGCAGCCATGTTGGGGTTGTACAGGCTGCTGCCTGTGATAAGGCAAACATTCCCTTGGCATCACACCCCCCAGACAAGGACTCCAGGAAGATTGATGCCATGGCAAAGAAGCAGTACATGGAAGCATCTTTGGGACTCAGGCAGGCTAATTATATGGCCTATGCAGCCAGGTACCTGAAGTCCAGGTGGGACACTGTACTGGCACTGGCTAAACAGGCTCCTACCCAGCTTGCCAAGGAGCTGGAGCAGGTGGCTGCAGATGGGATTGAGGCATTGGAAGTTCAGTTTCATGCTGCTGTAGACTCCAGTGATGTATCATCGAGAGTCATGGCCACATCTGTGGCTCTTCGGAGAATGGCTTGGCTCAGATCTACTAGCCTCTCACAGGATACCCAGGCTAAGGCCATGGATTTTCCTGTAGTGGGTAATTCTCTGTTTGGGGAGCAGACAGAGAATTACATGAAGAAAATGGAGGAATATAGGACCACTTACAGGAGTGCTCAGGCCAAAGAAAGGCAAGCAACTTCTCAAAGGCAGCAGTCCAGGGGAAGGGGCAGGCCTTTCCAAAGGCCTTTTTACCAAGCACAGGCCTCCTCTTCTTCTTTTTCATAGAGGGGGTTCTTTAGAGGGAGAGGCAGAAGAGGGATGAGCAGGCCTGCATCCACCTCTCAGCCTAAAGCCCCTGCCAAGCAGACACCCTGATGGGTCTGCCCGGGTCAATTCTCCTATACCAGTAGGGGCAGGCTGGCTTACTTTGTCCAGGACTTGGATGTCTCTTACATCAGACAAGTGGGTCCTGGAAGTAGTAAGCCAGGGACTGGTTCTCAGCTTCAAGAAATTTCCCAAGATGAGCCAGATCTTTTCCACCTGCAAATCTCTCAGAGACCCTTGCCCTAGAGGCAGATGTTTCTTCTCTCCTAGCTCTCAGGGCTGTAGAGAGAGTTCCTATCCTACACTGGGGCAAAGGATTGTACTCCAGGTACTTCCTAACCCCCAAAAAGACAGGAGAGTGGCGACCCATCCTAGACCTAAGATATCTGAACAAACATCTTTTAAAGCCAAAGTTCAAAATGGTAACTCTGGGAATTATCCTTCCCTCTCTAAGGCCAGGGGACTGGCTAGCATCCCTGGACCTCAAAGATGCCTATTTTCACGTTCCCATCAGGTGCTCCCACAGAAAGTACCTCAGGTTCAAGTTGCCCTCAGGCCACTATCAGTTCAGAGCAATGCCCTTTGGCCTAGCATCAGCCCCAAGGGTCTTCACAAAGTGCCTGGCAGTAGTTGTTGCCTTCCTAAGAAGACAAAAGATTTCTATTTTACCATACTTGGACGACTGGCTCATAGTAGGTCAGTCTCCAGACCAAGTCAAGTCACACCTGCAAGTGACCCAGCAAGTGCTCACTTCTTTAGGATTCCTTCTCAACCTGCCAAAGTCAGTTCTCGAACCAGTGCAGCGCCTCACCTTCATAGGTGCAGAACTAGATATGATATGAGCAAGAGCCTTCCTTCCCCTGGAAAGGGCAAGGACCCTCATGGAACTGGCCTCTTCATTCAGCCTTCAGGTGTCTCGACCATCAAGGCATTTCCTTCAGCTACTGGGCCACATGGCAGCTTCCACAGCAGTGGTCCAGGGGGGCAAGATTCCAAATGAGGGACATTCAGTTCCACTTGAGAGCTTTTTGGTCCCAAAGAAAGGATTCCCTTACCAAACTAATTGCAGTGACTCGAACCCTGATCCAAGCCTTGCAATGGTGGCAGGATCAGGACAATTTGAGGCAAGGGGTTCCATTTGTCACTCAGTGGTCCTCACCACAGATGCTTCCCTGCTGGGCTGGGGAGCCCATTTGGGGGGATCTTACCACCCAGGGACTGTGGTCGCCTCAGGAATCTCTGCTTCACTTCAGTCTCTTGGAACTCAGAGCAGTGTTTCTGGCACTGCAAGCTTTTTCCAAATCTGTACAGAACAAGGTGGCTCAGGTCAGAACAGATGACACCACCACCATGTGGTACATCAACAAGCAAGGAGGCACTCAGTCTACGGCCTTGTGCACAGAAGCAATGAAGTTGTGGTCCCTGGCCTATTCCCTGCAAACCTCTCTGATAGCAGTTCACCTCCCAGGGAAGGACAATGTCCTAGCAGATGCACTGAGCAGAATATCCAGGGCCATCACGAATGGGCCCTAGATGCCCTGGTGTTGGAAGTGATTTTCTCAAGATGGGGCACTCCAGAGATGGATCTTTTTGCAGCCCCAGACAATCACCAACTTCCTCTCTTTTGTTGCAGACCCCCAGTCTGGGGCTCAGTCCCCCTGGATGCTCTGATTCTGAACTGGGAAGGGAAATTTCTGTATGCTTTTCCTCCCTTCCCCTCTCCTGTTCAGAGTGTTAGTCAAGATAAGGTCACAACCATGCAAAGTGATTCTGATTGCTCCAGACTGGGCCAGGCAGCCATGGTATCCCTTGTTGCTGTCCCTAGCAGTCCATCTTCCCCTGTCTCTTCCTAGGAATTACAACCTGTTAACATCCTCTCGGGAGAATTTGGTACCCGAATCTTCAGTCTCTCAATCTCAAGGCTTGGCTCTTGAAGAGTTAAGAGTTTGCAGATCTGCATCTTTCCCAAGGGGTTCTGGATATCCTTAAGGCTTCTCGAAAGCCTTCCACCAGAAGGACTTACAACTCCAAATGGAAAAGGTTCAGCATTTGATGTTCTAAGAAGAATATTTCTCCAGACTCTGCTGAATTGCCTACGGTTCTGGATTATATGGTCCATTTCAATGGCCTAGGTCTCAGACCAGCTACCCTTACGGTACATTTGGCAGCTGTTTCTGCTTTCCTGTCTGTTGGCAAGTCTTCCTCTCTGTCATCCCATCCTGTATTCTGTAAGTTTTTCGAGGGATTGCTTCACCAATCCCCTTTAGGATCCTGCTCCTGCTTGGGATCTTAATGTTTGCATTGCTCAGCTTATGCACCCCTTTGAGCCTTTGTCCTCAGCAGAGCTTAAGTACTTGACTTGGAAAACTGTGTTTTTGGTAGCCATTACTTCTGCCAGACATATCAGTGAATTGCAAGCCCTGTCAGTGGAATCTGATTTCATCTCTTTTCACAGAGATAAAGTGGTCCTCAGAACTAACAGAAAGTTCTTGCCTAAAGTGGTTTCAGATTTCCACCTCAACCAGTCTATATCTCTCCCTGTTTTCTTCACTGATCATTCTTCCTTGGGGGAGAGGAGGCTACACAGTTTGGATGTTAAAAGAGCCCTTAGCTACTACATAGAGCGTACCAAGGGTCACAGGTTTGAATCGCTCCAGTTCCTCACTTATGGAGAAGTTGGCAAAGGCACACTTGCCACTAAGAGATTGATTGCCAGGTGGATTGTTTCTTGTATACAATTCTGCTATGAAAAACTGGGTAGAACTCCACCCTCAGGCCTGAGGGCTCATTCCACAAGAGGTACAGCTGCTTCCCTGGCTGCTGCCAGGGGTATTCCTCTCTTAGAAATTTGTCAAGCAGCCACCTGGAAAGCAGTCCATACTTTCACCAAGCATTACTCTCTGGATATCCAGGCTAGGAATGATGCTCGGTTTGGCACAGCAGTATTTCAGAGCCTGTTTCCAAAGTAGGTTCTGTCCCTCCTCCTTGGAGGTACTACTTGGTAGTCTGCAAATTGTCAGAATACAGCAAGACTTCATGTTGTTTGAAGAAAAAAATTACTCACTTTAGTAGTTGTGTTTCTTCTGATGGAGTCTTGCTGTACTCTGACCTCCCTTCCTGCCTCCCCTCTCAGAACCTCTTTTTTGGTAAGTGGGTGAGCAGGTGCAGTGTTGCATCCCAGGGGTGTCTTTACCCCACTCCTTTTGTGTTGGGTGCTTTGTATTTGTTCTTATTACCTGGTTTTGATTCTTTGGGTTTCCTGACTTGAGTCTTGGGGAATCCAAAGTCTTTGTTGCCAGTTGGCTACTAGGAGTTTTTACAATTTCCACATTTAGTCAGTGAGTTTTAGCTCGTAAGAATCTGACTGTTTGATTTCAGAAGGACACAGGCAGAGTTTTCAACCGAGCTTGAGCCCAATGTTCTATGCCTGGCATAGAATTTAACCCTTCACTCTCTGGGGCAGTTCAAGAGCTGGAGCTAACTGCAAATTGTCAGAATACAGCAAGACTCCATTAGAAGAAACACAATTACTAAGGTGAGTAATTTTTTCTTCACCACCCTCTGGTCAGGCCTCGAAATAAGATTTTGTAAATAAGGAGCCAAGAATAGCTAGAAGTTTTTCCATGGGGTCCTGACCCCTTGAGGGTCAGTCCCATATGTGAATACCTACTGCAAGAGTCTCTTTTGAAGATCTACTATTACGGTAAGTTATACGTAACTGTACTTCTTCCACCGACCAGGAGCTACACCTGCTAACCCAGCAGATAATGCAATATATGTGTGGAAAAAATATGTGTATGAAAAAAATACTGTCAGCACCTTAGTAATTGATGTTTTATTTTTTTGGACAGAGAAGACAGCTGAGACAACTGTGAGCATAGAAAGATAAGGCTGTGTGAGGAGAGGCCAGAAAGAGGCAATAGTCAGGCGGCCTGCAGAAATAGAAGGATCATACCAGCAAACAGGAGATTTACTACAGAATTATATTTATGGACTGATTTATTTAGTCAGCGGGACTCTAGCTGTAGCTGCAGAAATTAAATCATTGTGCACTGTTAGGTAGGAAAATGGGCAGACTAGGTGGGCCAAGTGGTCCTTATCTGCCATCAAATTCTATGTTTCTCTGTTTCTAATTAAGCGTAGTGAACTAAAAAAATATGTAACAGCCAGGCACTAGAAAACGGTTCCAACAAGTATCAGCAAGCTAGCACCAGTCCACCCACGATGTTTGGCACTGTGAGTTTCCGTGTTTTACTATTCGACTTCTGAATCGTGGTCTGGAACCATCTCTTCTGACAAGATGTTCTACTTCAGCTAATACAGTCGTGGCAGTTTCCGTGACCATTGGAAGAGAAAGATGAGCATCTTGAAAAGCATGAGAAACAGATGACAGGCCAGTTAGAATGTCAAGACAAAAACACGAAAACAGCAAGAATTTCACATTACAGATTTTTTTTTTCTCTCCAGCCCATTATCTTAGCTTTATCAGGTTGTGGGATGTCCTGCCTAGTATCGCACATAGGTTCATTCCAGTGACACAAAGAGTGGAGTAGTGTTGCAGTACAGCAAGCCGGGAATCTTTTTTTATGAGTCACCCATCTTGTTCCATGAGCCTTTTTAAACTTGCTGAGTGTGGATCGCGGTGCTTCCACAACTCTTTTTAGAGCTCAATACTGCTTGGGCGAGTTCTCATAAAAGTAAAATATAGAAATCAGGATATTGTCAATATGCTGAGCAAAATATATATTTTTAAATGCATCTTTTGTTGCCAGTTCTAGCCTGTGTGCAGCACAGTGAATAGTGATAAGCTAAAGGCAATTCTCTATTAGCATTGCCATCATTCCTTTGTTTCTGCCAAAATTCACAGAGGCACCATCAGCTCCTGCACCAATGCAGGACAGTTCTTTTAAATCGATGTTATTGTGACCCAAAACCTGTTTGTATGCTGATATCCTAGCTGACTTTAGCCCGTTTGCATCGGCGGACTCTACATCCATTAATGCCAGGAAATTCTTTTGTCAGACCATTTCTAGAATTTTAATCTAAACTATTTCTTTTTCCCTTGACTGTTCTGTCTGTTGTGCCATCCATAAATACAGAATAGATATTTGTAAGTTGTCGTGTCTCCCTTCAAATGACTGAATGGGTTGCCTCAAATGGCCCGCAATAAAAGAAAGAAGTGTTGAACAAGCTTTGTCATTGGCATATGCCTCTCCAAACTTAACTCCATGTCTTTCTCAAGTACTACAAGTTTTCCAAATTTATGAAAAGGGCCCTCTTCTTTAGCCAGGAAGTATGCAATGCCAAACAGCTTTTCCATTTTATGAAGAGATTTTTATTCATTTTTAAAAATAGATTTCTCTATCTCACCCCCTGTTGGGCTGCTCTCTGCTAGAATACTTTCTTTAGCCTGTTTATGACCTTTGGACAATGCATGTCTTTCACAATTAGTTTTTTTTTCGCATTGTTTGTGCCTGAGATGTAAGAATCCACATTAGTCATTGTCCCTACTTTGGTGGCCCACCTATGAAAGATGTCTGGTTTGGCTTTGCAAACTTGCACCAAATTTTGGTCACAGTACCATCTACTGAGTCAAACTGTAACCAAGACAAATGTGGGTTTGACTGGCACTGCCACGATCTTACAGTAGAAACGTGGCAAGAATGTGCCTATTTCTTCTTTGGCTTAGGTGAACTTGTATCAGGCTGGGCAGAAGATGTTGATACACTATTATTTTCCTCTGGGGTGGGATTTATATTCTGAGTTTGTATGTTTTTTAGAGGTACTAAATGACATATTCAGTAAGCTAGCAAGAAAGGAACAAGAATTACAAAGTGTTTCTACCCAACAGCTGTTGTGCAGCCCTTGGTGGTCTCCGGAGTTTGTACTAACTGCATAAAATGACAATAAAAGAGTGAACATACGACTGAGACTTGTCTGTATCGTTTATTAAATTTTAGACAGAGGATGATTTTTGTCAGAATGCTTGGGTCACAGATTACACCACAGGCTCAAGAGCATGGGAAAAAAATGGAAGCAGGTTGGCTCAGTACAGCTTGAGCTTTTATTAGTTTACTACTGAGCTGTGAGGTGCTTCTATGAAAGGTGAATGTACTTGTCTGCCAAACACAGGCAAAATGTCTGTGAAGTCTCACAGCTTTATCTTCCTAAATAAAACTGTGCTTGGTGCAGTTACACAGTATTATTTGGCCCTTTGTACTTCTGAGCAGGAATGCTTATTATCAAAGAAACTGTTTATAATTGTAGTTCTGCCAGCAGGGCAGAGAAAATGTGAAGTCTCAAGCTTTATCTGCTTTTTATATTACAAAAAATATTGTGCTTGGTGGTACACAGTAAAATTGGCTGTTTTTTGCACATCGTACTCAGTCAAGTGATAATCAGAAGAACTGTTGTAGTTCTGCCAAACAGGGCGGAGAAACTGTATAGTCTCAAAAAACTATCTGTTAGCTTATATTTTTATTAATAAAATATGAGCCTGGTGGTAGGTATATACACACACACACACACACGCCTATTTGGTTCTTTGCACTTGGTACACGGAGCAGTGATAGAAATGGTTTATAAGTTGTAATTCTGCCTAACAGGGCAGAGAAAGATGTGAAGTCTCACTTTTTCTGCTTATTTATTAATAAAATAAATTGTGCTTGGTGGTACAGTCGCTATTTTGTCCTTTGTACTTAGTACACTGAGCAGTGATAGGAACTGTTTATAAAATGCAAACTTCTACCAAACAGGGCAGAGAAAATGTGTGTGTATCAAAAATGCTAAATAAAATTTATGTTCTTGCTAAAGTATTAATTTGCCCCTTCTTTGCGCTAGATTGATGCTTATAGTTCAAGAAACTTCTTGTAAATTTGCCAGACAGGCAGAGAAACAAATGGAATCTGTGAAGTCTCAAAAAGCTATTTAAAATAAATTGTGTGCTGGGAACTAACTTGCTCCTTTGCACTTCGAGTAGGATATATTAATAAAATCAAAAACTCATTGAGTAATAATAAAATAAGTCTACCAAACACAGGCAATTATGGAGTCTCAAAAAAATTTACTTTTACTTAGCGTTTTGTTAGTTAAAGGCTGTAAGTACAGCTCTGTTTTAAAATAAATATATACCAGGGATTGACGAATTTCAAAATGGCATGCTACTCCAGGACCAACTGACCTAGTCAAAAGTGGTAGTCCCCGAATTCCGAGTAATGGTCCACTACATTTCAATGAAAATTTTAAACCGACTTATGACGAAATAAATTATGGTGTGGCCGGGCCAGGTGAGGTCATATTGTAGTAGTATTTTAATCAAAAGATGGATGTACATGTCGAAGAACTGTCTAAATCAGGAAAAACATTATACTTTACTGTTAATACAGGGTATGGGCAGGGCTCTAGGGCAGTCTGAAGTCTGCATTAGAAGATATTGGAGAAAATATTACAGACTTAGTTTGACTTTGAAGTCCCAACAAGCCATCGGTGAACCGTGAAGCTGAAAGGACTGTCATCAAGGACTAGGACAGGAAGAAGATGATGGAGGAGCTGGAGTACTTTCATCGGGATCAACAGCAGAAGATGTAACAGCAGCAAGAGCACGCTCACGAACATGTTGAGTGCCTGGACTAGACAGCAGCCAGTGGTTAGTTGCAGGATCGGGATCAAATTCATGCAGTTCAGGACGTTCTACTGCCATCTGTAGGAGAGACTGAAGTGTGACATCAGTGAGCCGTGTCCTTATTTTCATTTTGATTAGGTTATGAATAGAAAAAAACTCTTTCACACTTGGCAGTTGAGACACTCAGTCATTATTTTGACTTAAGTCAAGAATGTGCCCAATCTGTGGTGTTTTTTCTTTTAGTAATCTTGCACACACCTGCAATTAGGGCTTGTCAGCTGAAGATTTAAGCAGTGTTTTAAATGCAGCATGCTCTGACTTTGTATCTTCCTGCTGCTCTTCCATCAAAAAATCAAAGTATTCAGCCAAGTTTGCCAGTTCAGAGGCCCCAAACACTGCTAGTTGGTCTCTTGGCAGATCAAACAGCTTAAAATCTTAACAGCTCTAAACATTTGAGAGGCACCCCTGAGAAATTTTTAAACCTCTCGTCTATGTACGTTATTGCTGCATCTATTAAAGTCTGCAGTTGTGTATCTGTTACAAAATTGACTTCTGGGTAGTTGCCTCTGAATGGGAAAGGAACAGTCTTCTCCTCCTCACCTCCCCTCTTTGATACAACATACTCCATACATTTCTCCTCAGGTTTGTAATGGTTGAGGATAGCCGCCATGTATTTCCCTGGCATTATTTTAAGTTCCGTCAGCTGGAGTAGACAGGTCTCAACAAGCTGTGGAACTTCCAGTATTAGTTCGTCATCTCTTTGAAACTGCAGTGACAGGTTTTTTAGTATTGGCAGGAAATCTTGCAGTATATAGAGGGATTTTACAAACTGCACACTCTGTACTTCTTTTTTTTTTTTCGATGTTATTTCTCAGGAGCCCCGCCCCCGCACTCCGCCGTTCCTCCGGCGCCATCCCCAGACATGAGACCCCTCCTTCAGCACCCGCGACTTACCCGCCCGTGGCGGGGTGGTGGGGGCGACTTCAACCACCGAGCGGGTCCATGCCGGGGCGTCCTCGAGAATAGCGGCGAGGCACGGCGTGATGCTGCGGCTCCATTTTCTCGATTTTCTCCTGGCGGGCGTGGCGTGCAATGGCGCCAGCAACTGACTCTGGCATGTTCCTGTGCGCACTGAATCAGCGTCTGCCCGACCCGCCTCCCCGTCTCTGCGGCTACGTGTTGTCGATCCCCAGCCTCATTTAAGTCAGGCAAGGACCGGCCGCCCGAATACCCCACCCGGAGATGGAGGCAGTCCTCCGGACCGATCGATCCATCTCCTCCGCCCGACCCGACAACCCTTGCTTTCGTTCCCGAACATGGGTCGCGGCGTGGCGGCAGTGTAAGCGACCAGCGCCTCAACCCTCAGCGCCACCGGGCCGGTCTCTGTACTTCTTTTAAGAGGGCTTTTGTTCTAGAACATTCATCACCAGCTGCCGAAGATGCATGTCCAGGTGTTGAGTGACAGTAGGTATGTTAACCTGAACTGCGTGAACTGATCGTGACCTACTGGCAAGCCATCTCACTTGTTTTATAGCAGTAAAGAGAGCGAGATCAGTATCCATTACATTAGCAATTTCTTTGAGCTCTCTCATGTTTTTGGGACTATAATGATAAAACTTAAATATTCCCTTGAGAGCATTTTGAAGCTTTGATACAAATGGATTTTTTTAACACATCGAGAACTGCCAGCTCTAACTTATGGGCAATGCAGTGCATCGCAATTATTTGAGGACAGTGTTACCGCAACTTTGCTATGGTTCCTCCTTTTTCGCTCATCATGACACTGGCCCCAGCAAAATTTGCTGAGCGGCCCTGTATTGTTAACATTTTGTAGGTTACTTCGGGGGAGATTTACTGACTTCAGTGCAGTCGTTATTATGTGAAATACACCTTCTGCATGTGAATGTTCCAGTGGCACAGCTTGGATAAGCAGTGTATGCACCTGCTTTGAGTTTGGGTCAGCAAACCGTAGGAAAACATTTTCCCACTCAGTTATACTAGAATCTGTACTACTGTCAGCAAGAACTGTCACATATTTAACATTACTAAGAGTCTGCATCTGGGTTCGGGGTATAACTGCTGATCTAGCACCACAAAAGTCCCTGGCTCGCTTATCATTGGTATTATTAGAACCAGGTGTTATCCCATTTTTTCCTTGCAGTTCACAGAGCCACTCCATGTCCGAGAAAGGGTGCAGATTTTTGGCAATGGAGTAGGCTGGGTTAAACAGACGTCGCATCTTGACCTTAGTGCCCTCATCCAGTTACCTAAATGCTTGATACAGTGGGGGACTCGGTGATATCAAAAAAATGTACTACACGCTGACCACTGTCCGCAGTATGTTGAATCATACACAGCACATGTGGATTGGACTTATGTGCACGTAGTGACTCAATCCGAAAATTGCTTGAGCCAGTGGCAAAAACTTTAGGTTTCTTTGAAAAGGCTGGTACTGCAATAGCTGTATATTTTTTACACACTGTACAATACATCAGTTCTTGTTTTTCATCATATCTCGGCCACTTATAAATGGTTAACCAATGCCTTTGAAACAATCTGGCCTTTTCTCTCATTATTTCTTCTCTTTATTTGCCCTCTCTGGCCTCTCATCGAGCACTGACGTGTGTTTCTTGGGGAGTGGATGTGAACTTTCAGTTAAGGCTTCATTGCCTAATTCAACACATTGACTGGCAGTTATATCCCCTGGCACAGATATAGGCTCATTTTCATTGTTATTACTCTTATCTGAGAGGCCTTGTGTTTCTGTTTCAGGTGGTGTCTTGCTACTGCTAGAGGCTGCTGCTGCTGGTACTTGTGAGGCTACTGACCGGAGGGTAAAGAGAGTCTGCTGTTTACCACTCCTCTTCTGCATATTGTTGCACTTATGTTATTTTCCCCCAATGATAATAAAATATATTTTACCAGTTACTGTGTGGTGTGTGAGTTTCTTGGGTGCCGGGGTTTGGTGGACTGGGTGGGGTCAATCCGGGCTGAGTCGTAAACAAGACAAACTGGTAGTAGTATGAATGAGATGCTATTTGCTTAGCCTTTTCAATACACTGTAGCTCTTTATTTGAAATGTCTTGAAAGTTGTGATTGGGCAAACAAGGGAACTTAGGGAAGGCAGTCAGCTAAGCACACAACACACTCAAGACTAGCCAGGGGGCAGTGAGGGATGAGAAAGCTAAAGAACTGACAGTAGTACCACACTTCCACGATTCAGCTAGCAGTCAGGTGTGGTCCAGCAGGTCACAGGTCAAGTCATCCCCTTTTTATTCTTAATTTAATTTTTGTTTGTAATCCTGACCTTTAAGACCTTACACTTTTTTTTTTGCTTTCTTAATTATTTTCCTTCTTGCTCACTTGCAACTGTTGAACAAATGTGCACAGAATTACTACACACACACACACACACGTTGGCTCATAGGCCCAGACCAGCAGTGCAGTGTGTGGATTATTTCTTTCCTTGGCACTTCTTGTTTTCTTAAGTTTTAACTACTACTACTTCTCTTTACTTTTCCCTGTGGTGGCCAAGAAACATATAGCACACAACCTCTCTATGACTGCCTGCCCGTTGCTCCCCCAGGTAGCTGACTGCTGGCAGTTCTTAGTCCTCAGTTTTTATTTATTCTGGCAATTAGGTACATGTGTCTTTCTTTTGCCCTTATACTTCCTGCTTGGTGGCAATAACAATGCTCACCAGGCACCAACTAGTCTTGCTCTTGACTTCTCCTTTCCTTTTACTTACTGTCCTGTTCTTTTAGTTATTTATTTGGGCAAGTAAGTAGTTACACTAGCAGTCACTTGTGCCCTTTTACTTTCTGCCACGTGGCAAGTTAGTTGGCAACGAACACGAGAACAAGCAAAGCCAAACTATAATTGCTGCTGGCTTCTACTTTTACTGCAGCTTCTGTTTTTATTAATTTATTTTCTATTTATTTGGGCAGTGGGGGCAATTAGTTACACACGCACACCAGCCTGCCCTTTTACTTTCTGTCAGGTGGTAAACAACACAGAGAGCCTCCTGCTTTATTGCTGCTCAGTGCTAGCTGCTGTCCACCTTTCTTATTTTCTGATGTATAAAGTGGCAGTGCACTAATCAAGCAGGTAATCACAATTTTCCCTATACTTTATGGGCAACAAGTTTAGCCTCGCCCTTCTTGCTTATTTAGCCCCCTTGCTAAGCTTTCTTCCTCCTTACTGCTGTTATTTTCTTTAGGCAGCTAGTTCACTTCTGGTTCTGTTCTGCCCTGTACTTTAGTTTGTAGGCAACATAGAATCTGATGGCAGATGAGGACCACTTGGCCAACCTAGTCTGCCCATTTCCCTACCTAATGGATAAGCTGCAGATCCTAGTTAACCAACAGCCCAACTTAGTGTCTGTCTTCTTGCTCTCTCTTAACTTTCAGTGCTCCTTTTTGGTGGCACTGGTCTGCCACCCTTTACTTAGTGTAATATAATGCCCACTCTCCAGCAGACACAAAGCCCTAGGCTAGCCCCTGTTTGTTTTATTTAAGTTTAGTAACTTTAGTATAGCCCCTTATTCTTGCTTTGTCTCTTTTTCCCTTATAATGCTCCTTTCAGTGGTCCTGGGCTGGCCACCCTTTCCTTGTTCCCTAGTTAGTTAGATAATATTACCACAGCAGACACGGCCCTGCCTTTCAGTTTGCCTTACAGTATTTTACTTTTACTGTAAATAATACCCCTTAGTTATTGATATTCAGGCTTTTTTGTTATCTGTTGTTCATTCAGTCTTGATTCTCTATGGCTTTAACAAAGCCCTCGTGACGTGACTGCGTCTGTTAGGGAAGGGAACACTACACTCACAAGCCCACAGAATCTTACAGCACTGGCTTCGTTCGTCGTTTTTTTGGTTTTTTCCAAACTGGCAGCAGTGGCACTTGTCAGGGAGACAGATTTAACACAAGACATGCAGGCTTTCAATGACAACCACCACGGCTCACACCCTCCAAGTCTCCGGCTTCCACACTTCCCCTTCCCCGCCACTCACCACATGGTCAGCCAACACTTCTCCACCCTCCCTCGCTTTATCAGTCTCCCCTCTAGGTTTTTTGCACCTCAGTTCGACAAAAACTTTTTTTTTCAGTTGGGCAGTAATTTAACACAGTCCCTGTAGAACTAAACAGGTCTCCTCGCTCCGTCAATGGACAAAAGTACTCTAGAACAGCTTGCACGTCCTTTCTCTGTAAAATCAGTAGAGAAAGTGAGTGAGCATTCTCAGATTGGTCCCGCTAAGTGACCGCAGCAGCCAATGGATGTGCCTTACTGCGGGGAAGCCTGACAGTTGATTTGCTGACACACATGCCAGTCGGATGATGACTGGCTGCTCCTGCAGTGCATTCCACCATGGCTGCCGACCCACAGCTCGTCCCCACCTTGCACCTGCACTCGTTCCCTGCACATGGATCACATGACTGACGCTATGGTGGGTCAGATGACCACAGGAACGGCAGGACTCCAGTGTCACCAGCAAGTACCCTGCTGGAAGAAGTTGGCAGTGCAGGTCTTTTTTTATTATTTTACACTGCAAATAAGTACTTGCCTGCAGACAAATGGGTCTTTCAAAAAAAATGATTGTCCCTGACTGAAAACTGGTAGCCCGGGACGTTGGGCTAGCAGATTTGTCAAACCCTGGTATATACACTCTCTGCCAATACTCCAAGCAGAGTAGTAAGTAAACTGTTTCAATTTATGCTCAAACGGCAAGATTATTTTCTGCCTTGCCAAAGAAACAAATGAAATTAGGGCTGTATTAATTATTGCCCCTCTGTGATGAAGTACACTCGGGCAAAAGAGCGTTAAATCATACAGCTTTATGCAGCTTATTTAAGAAAAATAGCAAGACGTCTGCCACAGTAGGCAGAAAAAAGGCTCAAACGCCCTTAAGACTTTTTTGCAGCTCTCCCTCACCAAAAATAAAATAATGTCCTTCCTTTGTAGTATTTTTCCCCTGTTCACACACACAAAATAATGTTCCCCAAAAATCAAAATTGAAAGTAATCAGTTAAAGATGCAGTCAATTCAGCACAGATCCTCCTCTCTCAAGAGCCGAGTAAGAAGTATGCCACAAGTCCGTTGTCTCGCCGTGAAATCTCCACAACTCCCACCCTCAGAAGGTTCTCATTGGCTGGAAGACGGTGTGTGACACTGATTTTGAACAGTTGGACTGCACACACTGGCTTCTTTTTTGTTTAAATCTTTCTACTGAATTTTCCAACATATTAAGACTGCATATAGTCAACTTAAGAGAGGCATCACAGATCACATTTTAAGACATTCCATCTATCATTATAAATCCATATTCTCTCTCATATTTCCAGCTCATTTCTTTAAAAAAAAAAAAAAAAAGGTACCCCATACCAAGAAGGGACGAACAAAAGGGAAAAAAAAAGAGACAAATACCCACACAATATATCAGTTGCCTCTGAACTGAAAAATATCAGCATAATAAAAAATAAAAATCATACAGTTCAATACATTATTTAACCTATTTACAAATCTACCAAGGTCATCCAACATACTTCCCCTCCATGCACTTCTCCCATCCAGCATCCTCTCTAGCCATCAGATCATCCCCCCACCCTCCTCAGTCTCCTTCCTACCCCTAACTCCTAGTCTATCCTGAGTTCAGGATCATAAGTTCATCCACTGAGAGTGTTCCCATGAAATGGATCCATTGATTCGAAAATTTCTCTAGCCTATCCTGTAGCTGATATGATCTTTGTTCCAGCGCCAGTGCCCGAATAGACAGCAAGCACCACTGTGCTATTGTAGGGGGATCGCCAGAGACCCAAGTGTTAAGGATCACCTGTCTAGCCTGTGCTAACAATATTCTGATCCACCTCTGATATGGCATCCATACCCCTCCGTCCCCTTCCTCCATGCCAGAGAGTAAGCTAAGGGGGGGTAGCTAAAATCTCCCTCTCCTGCATGGTACTCAGCTGTTGCCCCACCGCCTGCCAGTATATCTTCAAAGAGGGACAATCCCAAAAGCAATGAAGATACGTACCACTATGCTTCTTGCATCTTCCACAAGTCTGAGATCTCAGGATGCATCCTATGGCTCATCACTGGCGGGCAATAAAGTCTATGGACAAATTTGTATGTGCTTTCTTTATATTTATTGCAGGTCAAAAGCCCTACATGTGATCCCAGTATTAATCCCCAGTTATCCCGGGTTATAACTAGGCCCAAATCCCTCTCCCATAGTTGCCTTGATTGATCCGACAGATCCTTGAAACTTGACCTTAGGAGGTGTACCGCCTTTCTTGGGATTCCAGATGGGTGCCTTCTTGCCACTCCAATTAACCCCTCCAGCTGTTCCATCCCCGGACTCCCTACCCTCTGCCTGTCCACCTCCTTGATCAAATTTCTAACCTGAAAGAATCTATAAAGGTGGGTTGTCGGTATCCTTAACCTCTCTTGGATCTCCTGGAAGGGCAACACCACTTCCCCCTATACACATCTCCTAAGCAGCGCATCCCTTTCTTCTTCCATTCCAGAAAGCCCTTATCCTCTATACTAGGTCTAAAAAAGGGGTTCTTTGCTATGGGCAGCAACAGTGTGTCTCCTTCTCTGCAACCTAAAACTGTCTTTATTCTGGCCCAACTTTCTAATGCCGTCCAAACCAAGGGATTAGTATGTCTCAGGGAGGCATATCCCTTCCTGCCTCTTTCCGATAAGTAAGCAGTCAGCCGACCTCCCGCCCCTTTCTCCTCTAACTCTAACCAGCTGGCTGAATCCACCCCACTGACCCAGTCCTTAATAATCCTTGTCTGTGCTGCACACACTGTCTTCAGATCCAGCACTGACTTCCGATTGGCTGGTACAGTCAGTGGGTCATGTGATCCATCGTTTGTGCTACCCAGCCCAAATTTCGGCAGCCAATCATCAGGGGGCCCTTCCATGTCTCTGACCCCCCCCCCACAGAACACTCCCACCCAGTGGAGCTGCGATATTTCCCCTGCCCTCTGCTCATTTTCTACGCCTCCAGGATCTTTTCCTGTCCGATCCCTCCCTCCCTCTCTTGGAGCACACCCACTGACTGGCGCAGAGTAACACTCCACCCACGCGTGGCAGTTTATTGACAGCCACGCAATCCCCGCTGAGCCACAGCACTGCATGTAGCACCCCAGCATCTCGCTGGCAAGCAGAAGCAGACACTGTTCTGGCACAGTGGGGTGCAAATCGGTGCCTGGCGCCCCCGTATTTCAAGCCCTGTCTGGTGCCTATTCATTAACCAGTTTCTAACCCAATTTACCACTTTCTACCTCTAGGCTGCTCAATTTTGTAATCAGTCTCCTGTGTGGCACACTGTTGAAGGAGCCGAAATGTTGTTTTTTCTGTTGTTGTTTTGTTGTGTGTCATTGTTTACTGTTCTTATTGCTAGTTTGTACTGAGGGCTCAGGATGCTTCACAGTAAGGAAAGGGTGCTCTTTAAATAAAATTGCCCAAAGTCCAGATAGGTCACGTCTACTGCCCTCCCCGATCTATTGCCCTGGTCACCCATTCAAAGAAATCAGTCAGATTTGTCTGGCATGCCCCTCCCCCCCAACATGAATCCATGTTGTCTGTGGTCTTGTAGCCCATTTGATTCAAGATTCTCTACCAGCCTTTCATTTAGCAGGGTTTCCATGAGTTTCCCCACCACTGAAGAGATATATGTAGTTAAGTATATGGGGTTAAACATATGACTCCGTATTAGAAGCCTTATGTCTCCTTCACAAATAGGATACTGAATGTCCCAACCTAGAATCTGAGGGGCTGTAGGACAGAATACTCTGAACAATGTGTAGTATAGCATCTGCAACTGAACAAACACGAGCTGGCCAGAGAGATCAGTACCTCATCATTACTTCCTCACGCTCCTGGCAGGAGTTTAGATAGAAAATGTTCACGAGATTTGTTTCATTAAATACGTCAGATGATCCAAGTTTTTACTGACTGTGTGTCTTGTTTAGCTTGGCAGTAATATTATACGTCTTGTGCGTCAGCTTATTGATCTCTTGGTGATGAGACTGATTGTTAATATTAGTTATGTCAGTCTGTATTTTCTAGATTTGTATGTGGACATGCTAATACTGTTCTCTGTTATTAACTGTTCAAAACTTTAATAAACAGATTAAAAAAAAAAAAGTAAGTACGTCAGAGCCAGGTACTTAAGCAATCATACTACAGACCACTGCTGGAGAGGATGTGGTGTAACAGGTGCACCATATTGCTTTTTCTGGAGTTGTACCTTCCTGGAACACGATAGCAGTTACCCTTAGAACTATGTTGACGTTACCCAATATGTTAAACTTTGAGAATTTGGTGTTGGGGCTCACCCTCATAGGAGTTACAAAAAGGAACAATAATTATAATTAATTATTCTCAAATTCTAACTCCATCTCTTCTGCCCTACATAACTTCCTTTCAGTAAACTCTACCTGTGGTTAAATCACCACTGAGTCTTCTCCTCTCCCGGCCCCTTCTCTAGACACAATCCTCCTAACTGCTGCCTATTCACCCCCCTTATCCCCCTGTTCCCTTCTCCCTCTCCTCATCCATTTCTCTCTCTGTCCCTAATCATGTCCTCCCCCCTTTTCCTGCTCCTTTCCTGTACTCATAACTGCGTGAAGGTACAAGCATTACCTCCTTGGTAGCTCTAAGCAAGTCGCATTAATTATCCTCTTTATTAATTATCTGCTTTATTATTATACTTATTAGCCGTGTTTTATATAAGGGGTTATTTTGATTCACTTATACTGTAGGTAACCTCTGTAACCCAAGTATTTGCTGTGTTCTTACTCTTATTGTACTTGTACTATGTTTATCTGTATATGTCCTCCTTGTCCCCTTTCCCCCAGAATGCACCCGGAGACGAGCAACTTGTTGTTCAGTGTGCCTTCCTGGTGAAACATTTCAACAAATAAAGAAAGAAATTATTTATTTTGCATAGCTATTGCAGCAGCCGGGAAATCGATTGCACGGAGATAATTAACCAACAAACATACCCCAAGTAACCAACTGGAGTGCAATCTGTGAAAGTATAAAAGAAATGGAAGCCATCACAGCTCTGTTATGATTGACAAAAGAAAAATACAGTTCTAGATGGCTCCCATTTTTTGCATTTTGGGAAGAAACGGAAGGCAGGCCAAGGGAACGCTCTCAGGCAATGTGCACGCTCCTTTCCTCTGCGTGTGATACGATCTTATTTTGTGAAGAGTGTCTCATGTGCAGCTGCCCTGGAAATGGGTACATTCATATTAGTTTTAAAAAAAATTAATATACTGTTTTTTTTTTTTTTTTAACTTTATTTCTCTTCTCATCCCTATAGGCTTCCTTCAGGTGTACCATCTTGACATCTGCCCTACTCCCAGCCTGAACTCTCACATTTTCCCTGATCTCCTCCCTAAGCGACCCCAGGCAGGCCCGACCCCAGTGCCATCTCGGGCTGATTCCACCCTTGGCGGTGTGCTCCGTAAGTATAAGAACACCTACCTGGCTGGCCGTCGGAGTCGGAGATGGAGGGCGATCCTGGGTGCATTGGGCGGTAGCAGGATGTGGGCTGGTCACTGGAGTCACCATCATCTCACCGAAGGGATGAGAGGCCTTTTCCGTTTTCTTTACTTGTCCCCTTGGTGCGGAAGCAAGGCAAGCGAGAGCCGCACAATTTCCCCCTAACGCTCTCACTGTGTTGCTACACTAGGGCGCCTGATTCACCACCAGAGGCTGCTCCAGGATCGAGCGCTACCCCTGTCCCTCCCGGAAGAGAGCAGTCCCTCGGATGCTCAATCTCCCCGACCCCAGCGGCCGGGCTCGTTACCTGACCCGGTGTGGCGTGAGTATAGCTTCCAGCGCCTCAACCCTCAGCGTCACTGGGCCGGGGTATGAATATACTATTGATCGCGCTTGATCAATAATATAGTAATACCACTGCTGAGACCACTAAGAGTGGTCTCACATTCATAGAGTGTCAACTGCTCAACTTAGTTCTCTGTTCTCGTAACCTAAGAATGTGCATGAGACCACTCTTACAACCGTAGGAGTGGTCTCAGCATCAGTATTAACATACATTGTAAAGAAAGTTTGTAAATGAGGAAAGCACAGATTGAGGCAGGAAAGAAAGATTTGATGAGTGTGATAAAAAGGAAGATAGTGTAATCATGGTGAGTTAAATGAAATGTAAAATAACACGTGTAGTAGGTTTTATGAATTGTTACGTTTATGTTTATAAGACTAACACAAGCATCTCCTGGACAGGACAGAGTATTGCAGGAAAAGCATTTAATTGTCAATCAATATATGGACATAAGTACAGCTGATCGGTGTACAACTACAAACAGTTTGGGAGCAATCTGGAATAATATCAGCGTAACAGTCTTCTGCTGTATACTGTACGGAAATCTATTTTAAAATAATTGTAATGTGATTCTAGAATATTCTCAAAACCATGTTAAAGAATAAATTCAGAAATATGTGTCATTGAAATAAAGCGTTTGAGTGGCACAGAGTGCTGGAGTTTCGGCTGGGAGTGGAGCCCACAGTGCTGCAATAAATTTCTGCATATTTTGATATTTATCTTGTGTTGTGTCTTTTTGGTTTTTGTCCTGAGATGCTCATTACCTAGTAAGTCTGCTCTGGGACAACATCGACATACTACCATGAGGAAGGGGGAGGTGATGCACATGAGCTTCGGGAAGCAAAGTAGTGCTGAGACTGCCTGTTGCCTAGTAACATGGGAGGCTGGCTTTGAGGCAGCATTGACATAGCAGCATAGAAAGGGATGAATATAAGCTCCAGGGAAGGAGGGAGGACTGAGACTGCTCGTTGCCTAGTAGCCCTGGAGATCTGCAATTGACATAGTGCCATGGAGTGGGTCAGAGGGAGGTGTACATGAACTCCACATAAGGCTGTGAGGCTGGTACTGCTCACTGCTTAATATACTTGGAGGCAGACTGGACAGCATTACCATAACAGCATGGATGGGGGACAGCATTGATATAGTAGCATGGCTGGCCCGGTTGCACTGAGGCATCTGCCTTACCTCGTGCCACACCAGCGACCTGGGTTTGGGAGTGAGCTCTAGTCGCTGGGGGTCCGATGGGGAGGAGAGGATTGAGCATCCAGAGGATGTCTCTCCTCTTCTGGAAGGGAGGGAGGGGGACTTGGACCCGTGGTGTTGGTGGCTCTTGGCGGAGACTGGGAGCACAACCAGGTTGCATACAGAGGGGGGAGGCATTGGCAGACATATTCTGGGCAGGTGCGGGAGTGCGCTCGCAGCAGGACAGAATGTCATTGCATGTCCAAGCCTCAGTGGGAGGGGAAACTAATGGAAAACCCACAACTCACAAGAGGACGACAGCGGACCTCGAGGGACCAGGCCACTTGCTCACCACCGGACTCACCCTGACCAGTTCTTCTGGGCCCTCCCTCCACTACTGAGACTTGGCAGTCTAGAGTCTGAGAAAGGGCACCCAGGTATGTAGCTGCAGGGTGGCCCACCCCGGGCTGTGTGGAAGCTGGGGAGTTGGCCGGGTGCTCGGAGCGTTTGAGGAGGGGATCCTTTCCCTGGTCGGATGGTCTCAGGACGTGCAGTAGGTCCTGTGACTAGTGAGGTTACATCTGAGGGAGATCGAGTGAGCCGGTGACCGAGGGAAAAGAATTGGGGGGACAGCATGGAGAGGAAATGTACATGAGCTTGGGGGGTGCTGGGTGAGGGCAGAGGTTGCTCACTGACTGGTACCCCAGAAACTGAACTCTGGGCAGCATTGACATGGTAGCACCAAGGGTCACCGACATGTCCTCGCACAGTTCTACAGTGAAGTGTGAAAAATTTCTGATCGTTTGGGGGCTTGATGATGATCAGAAGGAAGGGGTGAGGAATTCTCCCAGACATATGGGGGGGGTCAGGCTTGTGATTTGAAGGGGAAAGCTATTTATGCAGTTTGGGACCCTGCCCCAAAAGATTTACTTTTGTTAAAGTGTATGCTTTCATATTTGGATTTCTCATATAAAGTCCTTAACCTGGCATTGATACTACTGTGAACTTTTTTTCTGTCAGAGCTTGACAGCAGGGTGTAGCAAATATGTTTAGATTAAAGAAAAACTAGAATTCATTGCAACAGACAAAAATAGGTTCCTCCAATTATAAAATGGGTAGAAAGAGACCTCCAAATCTGATTGTTTGAAACAGATCACATGAGCATGCAATGAAACGCTATTTCTAAGTCTTCAGTCTCCCTCTCATGTGGCGCAGCTGGTGTTACTTCAGACGGCGACTCCGTATCCATCATCTGCCTGGCCCCGGCGTTGGCTATGGCCTTTAAGCCTTCAGATAAGGCCCCCCAACACCAGGAGCAGGCATCCACCTCTGTGGCTTCCATGGGGCTTCTGCTCCATTCCGCAGTGTCCTCACTGTGGGCTATGGCTCATCTGGTGCCAGCTGAGCCTCTGGACTGACGCCAGTTCCTTTTAGGCCAGGTACACCGACGTTGAACCCGACTATGCCGCAGCCATTGCCGGCCCCTCCTGCATCACCAGTGGACATGACCATCTCCCCTGCACCGATGCCAGCTCCCCTGACACCTGCCAACCCTCAGCCCCATGTGCCTGCTGGCCCACCGGTCCCTCAGATACCTCTTAGTGAGGTGAAGGACCTTTTTCGTTTTTGGTGGAATGAGGTCAAAGGTGACCTCCTCCCTGCCAAGCCTTTCCCCACTCCTCCCGGGCCAACTGCAGTGGAGACTGTGCCAGAACCCAGGGAGTCTACTCCACCACCCAAAAGCCCTTCTCCGCACCCTGACAACAGGCATAGGGGCTGGTCTAAGCACAAGGGTCAAAGGCACAGGTATTCATCCTCAGACCGAAGCCAATGCCACTCCAAGGGTGGAAGCTGTCATGGGACCTCCTCTTCCTCGTATGAGCCTGAGAACTCGAGCCACAGCTCGAATTCCTCCTCCTCCTCCTCCTCCTCCAGAGCCTCTGAACCCAGGGGTCATCCTCCCACCCTGGATCACAAGGACATCCCTGGGTCCCCTGCTGATGACACAACATTCATGGATGTCATGAGGCATATTTTATTTATGTATTGAAATGTTTCACCAGGAAAGGCACACTGAGCATCAGGATGCTCGTCTCACGGTGCGACCGGGGGTTACAGAGGGAGAGCAGAATTATACATAGTGTGACATGAATTATAGGTTATAATGTACAAGAAATAGCAGCACATCGAGTAATTTAGGTTACATATATAGGATTACATCAACAACTGGTACAAATGGATTAGGTTGCAACAATACAGAGATTTACAGAACTGGACAGCCATAGTACTCGCTGGAAACAACCTAGTAGACAGTGACAACAGGATTGTATATCCAGGCCATTAACGGCTGGGAGACAGAAGACCTGGATCCAGAGTGGCGTAGGCTGGACAAGTGCCTTCACCAAAAGGAGCCTAAGCCTTTAATGGTGCCCCCGCTGGTAGATACCTTCCATGACCTTATCAAGCTAACTTGGAAGCATCCTCTTCTTCTTCGTCCCTGCCCAAGAAGTTGGATCGGCTCTACAAAACTCCCAGGGACGAGCCCTTCCTTTCCTAACATCCAGTGGCTGACTTCTTGGTAATCACCACGGCCCATGACGGGTCTAAGAGGCCCAAGCACCTTAGCAGTCAGCCTCCTGACCAAGAGTCCAAGCACCTGGACCAGCTAGGCAAAAAGGTCTATGCCTCAGCAACCTGCTCTATAAGGTCCTTGAATTTTCTCACCCACTTGGTGCAATACCAGAACGCCTTATGGGAGAAGGACTTAGAACTGGTGCAAGCTCTGCCAGATGCTCCACAGAAGACGGATCTTCTGAACCTATTGAAGTCGGGCTCAGACGTAGGCACGCATGTTTTGCGTGCCTCTTATGATTCAGCAGACACGGCCGCCAGGGCAGCAGCTACCGGCGTCTGTATCCGGCACCACTCATAGATTTGAGTCTCGGGCTTTACCCAGAACCTTCAGGCTGGAATTGTGGACCTCCCCTTCAAGGGCTCGGTCCTCTTCAGGGACAAGGCTGAGAAACTTATTGGTCTCCTCCAGGATTCTGGAAAGGCTATCTGGTCGGTCCAGAAGATGTACAAGGCCAACCAGAAACCATTTTTTTGAAGCAGTCCTTTCATAGATCCTCTGGACAACAGTCTTGAAACCAGCAGCAGCATCGAGGTGGATTTAAATGCAAGGCCACATCCAAGACTCCTGGGGGTTCCTTGTCCCAAACTACCAAATCTTCCTAGGCCTCTGTACCCACCACTGAAGTTTCAGCCTGACTCATTGTCCCCCCCTTCCCCAAGCAGAGACCCTTGGGGAGGTGGTGGGGGGGGTCTCTTCTCCCTCTTATCTGTAGGGGTGGATCAAAACAACTGCAGACCAATGGGCTCTTCAAGTCATAGAGTGAGGACATACACTGGAGTTCCTGGAGAGGCCACCGGAGAATCCACCAGTGTCCTCCTACTACCCTCAATCTTACATCGCCCTGATTAAAAAGGAAATTCAGGTGCTTCTTCAAAAGCAAGCCATCGAGCCAGTCCCTCCAGGTCAGAGAGGAAAGGGATTTTATTTGCACTTCTTCCTAGTGTCGAAAAAACGGGGATCTTCATCCCATTCTGGACCTCGGCCACCTAAACTAGTACGTTGAATACAAAAGGTTCAGATTGGTCACTCTTCCAGGCCTACTGCCCCTTCTTCATCGGGGGAATGGCTCTGCTCTCTGGACACGCAGGATGCATACCTCCATATCCTAGTCTTCCAGCCTCACAGGAGATGCCTGCGCTTCCTCTTCCAGGGGCATCATTACCAATTCCGAGCTCTGCCGTTCGGCCTGTCCTGGACTCCCAGAGTCTACACCAAGTGCCTAGCGTTGATTGCTGCAGCCCTCAGGAGAAAAGGCCACTACGTCTTTCCTTATCTAGACGACTGACTTCTGACAGCACCCTCAAGGGTTCAGCTGCTACGAACACTAGAAGACACCTTTACTGTTTTCGAGGACTGGGGATCACTCTGAACCTGCCAAAGCCATCCCCATGGCCCAGCCAAAGACTCCAATATATCTGGGCCATACTGGATACAGTGCAGGTGTAAGCCTTACTTCCACCAGACAGGGCAAGACTGCCTTCTGTCCCAAGCTCAGATTGTCTTCTCATCCTGTCATACCTCAGCCAGGGCATTCTTATGAGTGTTAGGTCACATGACGCCTGCCAATTCTGACCATTCCTGTGACTCCCTTACATATGAGGGTTCCCCAATGGACACTCGACCAACGTTCAGACAATCTGGAGCTTCTCGTCAGTGTCCGACTTAGTTCGTTGGACCTTGACTTGGTGGATGGACCCTGCCAAACTTTCTAAGGGGGTCCCCTTCAGGCAGGAGTCCCCTCAGCAGGTCCTGGCTATGGATGTCTCGGGACAGGGTTGGTGTAGCCCACTTAGCAGATGAGGCAGACCCAGGGGATGTGGTCCCCATTAGAGCAACAGCTGTATATCAATGTTCTAGAGATGCAAGCGGTCCTCTATGCCCTTCAGGCATTTCAAACGGATCTCCTCCCGGGCCCTCTGCTAATCCAGACAGACAATATGTAAGTGGTCTTTTACATCAGTAAGTTTGGGGAAACTCATTTATAACCCCTCTGCCGGGAAGCCATGAGGGACTGGTATTGGGCACTGGAGCATCGCCTGGAGCTCACTGCAGTGCATGTTCCAGGTGTCCCAAACGTCTTGGCCGACAGCCTAAGCAGATCTCTGTCCAGAGCCCATGAATGGGAACTACTTCAGTCAGTTGCAGAGCAACTGTTTGACAGATGTGGACGGCCAGAGTTGGACCTTTTTGCATCCCCACTCAACGCCAAACAGCCCAGTTTCTGCTTGCTAGATCCAGGGCCTGGTGTTTTTTGGCGAGACGCGTTGTCCCTCTGTTGGACATGGAGATTCCTGTCCGCCTTCCTTCTACTCCAGAGGGTCCTTCTCAAGCTGCAGTCAGAGGGAGTGGAGATGATCCTCATAGATCCCTACTGGCCTCATCAGGTTTGGTTCCGTCTGCTCCAGCAGTTAGCAGTGGAGCCTCTGGTTCCACTGCCTCTGAGCTCACACTTGCTGTCCCAGGACCAGGGCACTCTAGTCCATCCGGACCTCAGTCGCACCTGCATGCATGGCTCCTGCAGACCTAGCAGTTGCCAGATTTGGAGTTTTTCCTAGAGTAGTTGATGTCCTAGTGGCCACCAGGAAACCCTCCACTAGGTCCACCTACACTATGAAGTGGAAGAGATTCTGCTTCTGGGCCTCTGCCTGCTGCCTCGACCCCTTCATCTGTCTAGTGAACTCCATTTTAGAGCATCTCCTCTCTCTGTCCGATACTGGTCTGAGTTACTCCTCTATCAAGGTGCACCTTTCTGCTATCTCTACATACCATGCACCTATAGAGGGCAAGAGCCTTGCCCAATTGGATCTGTCCCCCACTTTTTTGGCGAGTATCCTACATCTGAAACCTCCCATTAGGGACTCTATTACTCCTTGGGATCTTTTGTTTTTGTTAGAAAAACTTACTCTGCCTCCCTTAGAACCAGCCTCAGACTGTGAGCTACGCTTTCTGTCATGGAGGCGTTATTTTTAGATACCTTTACTTCTGCTCTGAGGATTTCCTAACACCAGGCTCTGATGTGGAAAGAGCCTTATTTAGTTTCTCATAAGGACAAGGTGTCCTTGAGGACGAATCCTAAGTTTCTGCCTAAGGTGGTGTCTGAGTTTACTCTGAATCAGGACATTCATCTTCCTGTCTGCTACCCAGAGTATTCTCACAGAGGCGAGGCTTTACATTATACTTTGGATGTCCACCAGAAATGTGGTTATTACCTTAACCGTACTGGTCCTTTTAGGAAGACTGATCAGTTGTTTGTTTCTTTTGCCCCGAGATCTCAAGGGGCTCCAGTTATTAAGTAGATGTTGTCTAAGTAGTTGGATAACTGCATTGTTTATTGTTATTGTAAGTATGACAGGCCTTTGCCGGGCCCAGTCAAAGGACACTCTACCAGGGGTGTTGCTACCTCATTTTCCTCCTTGAAGAATGTGTCCTCAGCAGATATTTGCGTGGCTGCTACCTGGAGTTTTGTTACCACTTTCGTCAAATACTACAGTTTGGACGTTGCTTTCAGGCATAGGTCTGGGTTTGGCCTTGCTGTTCTTCAAGGCCTGTTGTCCTGAAGGTCTTTGTCTATGTTAGGCCTGACCCATGCCTGTCAGTCTCTTCTCCTTGACTGCTTGGGACTCAGTCCTTATGGTAATAGCCTGCTGCAAGAGCTCCAGCTGGAAGTAAGACAGTACAGTTATGTAAGAACTTACCGTAACAGTACATCTTCAAGAGGAGCTGTTGCAGCAGGCACTGCTTCCTCCCCTCCATCCCCCTGGTGTTCCTTCTGCCTTTCTTCTTTATTAATTTTCGAACCTCCTCAGTTCTCCTTCCTTTCTAAGGGTCGGGTCTTCAGCGAAAAACTGAGGTGGGGCTGGGGACAGCCCCCTTGGTGAAGACTGCTAGCTAGAAGTTTTCTCTAGGGTCCTGGCACCTGGCGGCATAGTCCTTATGGTTACAGCCTGCTGCAAGAGCTCATCTCGAAGATCTACTGTTACGGTAAGTTCTTACGTAACTGTACTTTCCTCAGTGCTGGTCAAATACTTCCCCTCTCCATGTAGCGCAGTCTGGACTCCTCAGTACAAAAAGCGCGTTGAGATGGTTGTGAGGGTGCATCACAAGGTCAGCAGAATAATGTGTGATTTGGAGGACAAGAGCTATGAGGAGGGGCTGCTAGCCTTGATTGTCCAGATTTCTGTAAAAAAAAAAAAAAAAAGACAGTTGACATCAGCAAATCTTAAATCTCAGAAAATTCCCTTAAAATCTGAGCTTTGTAACATTTCATTCTGTATTACTTAAGACTTTTATATGTAAACAGACTTTTTACTTTTTCTCCTGCTGTGAAATCATGGTCCTCTCTGTGACATTTGAATTTTTGCCATGGCAACAAGTTGTGATGCCACAAGCAGAGGATTATAACTTCATGGCTGGTATAAGCAGTATGAACAGCTGAAGCCTAAGAGGTAATGATCCTGATCTACTAATAATCTCTTTAGTAGTAAAAAAAATGGAAGGTACTAAAACTGGCAGTGTAGCCTAGAGTAGAGGTTAGTGTAACGAGCTGTGAATGGGCTTGGTACATCCAGCAGACCTGGGATTGAGTCCCGCAACCTCCACTTGTATACTGTGGAACTCTGAGCAAGTCACTTAACCTCTGCACTGCTCCTGGGTTACCCCTGAAAACAGGCTTTTGTGCCATTATAAAAAAAAAAAGAAACTTGCAGTGGGTTTTGTTTAATGTAAGGCAAGTTTAATTATATGACACTCAGTCCGTACAGCTCTGAGTGCCTAAGCTGTGTTTTGTTGATGCCAACAATGAATTATTTTGCAGGAAATGGGGAAAGCATTTTGTGTTCATTCTGGAGAAAAGGAATCTGAGAGGGATATAATCTCACTCATCCTCATATTCAAGGTATTGACAAGGTTGAGCAATCAGAGATGTTTGATCTGGTATCCTGCAGTAGGATGGGGGCACATGCTGGTACTTTTATAGGTAATGTTAGGATGCACTTCTTCTCCCAGAGGGTGTGACCCTATGGAACAGCCTACCAGTGGAGATATTGGACAAAGGACATCATATGCATTAAAGGTATTGTAGACAAATTTGTTAGTCGGCAAAAATTGTCATCCTACAGTTTTTAAGCAAAACTGTGTTTCTGAAATCATTAGATCCATATTTTGTTCTTACATTTCCTCAGATGTTAAAAAAACAGGTTTTATAACAATTTGACTTAGGGCATAAAAGATTTCACTCTCGGTATTCAGGGTACTTTTTACTGTAAATGCTAGCTATTCCCCCTAGTTGATTCTGTTCTCTCTTCCGCCATCTCAGTTTAACTCAATTTTCTGTGCATCCCCTACTTAACCTTACTTTCCTTCTTACCACCACCCCACCCCCATTACTACCTCCCTCCACATCTCACTACCTCCACTTCCCTCCATATCTTTCTTACCTCCTCTTCCCTCACCCCCACCTTATCCCTTCTTCTTGACAAAGGTTACTGGCTTAGCTGGTTTCCCACACTGTTTCTTGATCACATTTCCCTGCTCCTTGTTACTGGACATATTCTTTGTGTAAATATTTCATGTTATAAACACTGCAGTGTACTAGCTTGTTTTTTTCTTTCATGTGTAAATTACCTTAGCTTTGTACTGCATTATGTAACTGATCTTGACTGTTGCCACCTTTTTGTCATTGAAATATGTGTATATAGTGCCTTGTTTGTTGTTTCTTGACATGCAACCTCTGTAAATGAGCTTTAAGCTCAAAGATTGTAATCCGAGACTGTAATAATTAAATAAATATATTTATATTGTGGCTGTATAGATGGTGTTTACACATTTCCATACTACTCGGCCTCTCCTGCCTCACAAATTGAGGGTATGGCTTAAAGGGGGCAGGATATTTGTGCTAATTGGGAGCAGATAGTAATGTTCCTATTTACAGAAATAAAATTCATAACACGGCCAGCCCAGTGGCACTGTGGGTTGAGGCACTGCATGCCATGCCTTGCATCACGCGCCGATGACCCAGGTTCGGGGATGAGCTCAGGCTGCCAGGGGTCGGCGGGGGGGGGAGGGCAAGGAGTGGATTGAGCAGCTGGCAGGCAGCTCTCCTTCTCAGGGGTGGACGTGGGGTTTCCCTGGCTCTTGGCCGTCACCCAGTGGAGGCTAGGAGGCAGTGCCATAAAAGAGGGGGAGCATGGCAGTAGGCCGGGAAGGGGGCTGGGGCAGTCACCGGAGCCGTGGTGCGCATGCGCAACCATGTTCTGGGGCCTCAGGTAACGGGACAAAACTGAGGAAAAAGAGGGAAGGTGCCGTGAACGACCGCGGAGTCTGGTACGGTTGGCCAACATGGGCCGCCGCGGAGGATAAACAATGGATGGAAATTCATAACACAAAATTATCCATATTTAACGGTAACTGAATAAACACTGATGTGAAAAACGGTTTTTTAATGTTTTCAGTTTGTGTACAGAATGCTAAACATGGGCTGTTCACCTATCAGAGTCATAAGAGTTCTGTACACAAACCGTGACATAGTTAAAGTCCAAATCACCAGTTCCATAAAGACAGTAAATTTTTTTTTTTTTTTTTTTTTTTTTTTTTAACTATGTCATGGTTTGTGTACAGAATGCTAAATCTGAGTTGTTGGCCTGTCGGGACCATGCTAAGAGTTATGTACATAAACAAACTGCGACACAGTTATAACTCCAAATCACCAGTTCCATAAAGAGGACTGTAACAGAGTGCTGTCCATAAAAAGAAACCAATGCTAAATTAAGTTTTTCGTGTTGCTTTTTATTCATGTACAGTTGCATATAGATCATTTAGGTGAATGAATATTGTTTGTGAAAATAGGAACATTATAAACAGCTGATAATTAGAAATAATTTCCTGTCTGCTTTAAAAGTCTGGAGAACAGCTTAAAAAAATCAGCTCAATCAAGAAACTGATCACCATATGCTGCTTAGTGTAAATATTTTCTTAATGAAAACTGGACAGTAACACTAATGGGTGACGTTATTTTATGATTAAAATCCTTACTTTCTAGTGACTGAAATGCCAAATTTAGGAGGGATGGAGGAAATGGAGGCAAAATTAGGGATGTCCCTGAAAATCGAGGTCATTTGAATAGTAAGCTTGTTTCAGATAGTAACCAAGATGATAAATGTTTTCATGACGGGCATTGCAATTGCGCAAGAACTTGTAAAAACTTCAAAACAGTGCATGTCAGTTCAGGAATGAGAGAAAATGAAAAGAAAAATTGATACAGTGATGTTTTTTCTGGAAATGCATAAAACCAACATGATGACTTTATGCTGCTTTAAACTAATGTGTAGACGCATTAAACCCCCTTTTAGCATAAATACATGTAGCAGATATCTCTTCCATTGGGCCATACCTTTGGAATTATACCCCCATCAGTGCTAGGACCACATGGAAACTTTTGCTAGCCAGGGTCCACCCACGATGACTTAATGCATCAGTGTCTACATAAACGTGGGAAGCCTTCTCTCTCCTCAGATCTTTTTCTGCTGTCGATCATACTCGTCGGACCTACTGTGGAAACGCTGAGCAACTAGCCATTATCATTTATTATTTTATATCTAAGTAAATCACTGAATTTTTAGTGAAATCACTGCCTCTACATGTCGCCGAAACCAACAACATTGTTCAGGTACTGTGAGTGTGGAGAAAAGATTTATAAGGACGACACACACAAAGTGTGTGTCTGCTGTCTAGGCCTCTCTCACAACATCAGGATTTGCAAGATTTGCCAGGGCTTCAATCAAGTGACCAGGTGACACAGAAGAAAGGCAATGGAGAAATATTTGCTGGAAAAAACTTTAGGGCCATGGAAAAAAGCACAGGGTCAGAAACTGGCATTGACAGCCCCATTGATTGACTTACGGTTGTCAAAATCGAAAGACTGTGAAAAAGGCCAGCCATCAGGACACAGAAGAATGAACATATGTACAAAGAAAAGTCTGCTTCCCTGGCGAGGTTTTGGTCACCGTTGCAGCCTGCAGGTACTTTACCTTCTTCGTCATCGTTTGCCTTGACAGTTGTGACACTAGTGCCCCCGACTGTCGACCAGACACCAAGGTAGGGGCTTGACTCTGGCACTACCATACCTGCTACAGATGGCACCTCACCGTCGTCAGTGGGTACAGGCCCATCGTCAATGCTAGCGGTCATGGCTCCTGGTCAGGGCATCGTCGACATGCAGGTAGTACTGACATCGTTTTCAGGTATGATACGACACATATTTCCAGTCTCAGCTATGCAGCCTGTGCTGCCATTGATGGGTGTTCCAGCATCGCAGGTCCCGTCAACATCATTGGCTGGTGCACAGCATATACTGTACCTTGTGAGCAGTGGCCTCTGGTGTCGCCAGTGAGGTCATCTGTTCTCATCAATCGCAGTGACATTGATGAGGAGGAGGAGGAATATAATCCAGATCTCATAATGGAGTAGGATTATAAAGAGGAGGAGGGTTATGGAGAAGAGCGGTGTGTAGTACGTTCTAGCTCCACTGTTTCTTCTTTTAGTGAGGATTCTGTGGTTTACACACCCAGATCTCCCCCGAGAACCCTACTTTTCAAACTGTGATGCAGCGAATGCAGAATGCAATGGGCTTTGCTGTGGTGGAAGAAGATTCCACTAAAAAGAACCTGGCCTGAGTGAAGGGGTTCACTCGGCATGCTGGTGACCTGGATTTGCTCCCCAAACCTGGGTACCAGGAGCGGATACTGGCAGGGAGGGGATCCACAAGCATTCATTGGAAGCTTCCCTTCCGGGGGGGGGTGTCAAGTCTCGGATCCTAGAGGTGGATTGGGGACAAGCTTGGGGGGGGCATGAAGCCTCGATTCGCCCTCCCGTACATCCCCACCTCAGGATGCCGTCCCTACACAGGCTGCTGTGTGGGGCGGGCCAAGAAAATGTGAAAATGGCCCCCTGTTGTCCGGATGATGAGCGCCCGGCCCACACCACCACAAAGCTCCAGACTGACCCAGCGGCTGCCTCCAGCCATTGTGCCTCCCGGCGCTTCCCCCTCAAAGGAGAAGGACCCTCCTGACATAGGGAAATGTTGGGTTACCCCGGTAAGGTCACAAGACAGGGTCTGGAGATGGTGGTGTGGGGTTGAGGTGGTGGTGTGGTGGGCATTGGCGCTCTGAAGGAGTGGCCGGCAGGGGTGTCAGGGGGAGGAGCATAAATAGATAAGACACACACAAAAAAAAAAAAGAACCTGATGGATTTCTTGGAGGTACCATATACTCTCTTCATCACTGTTCCTCCAGCTTATCCTGCATTGGAGGATGCCACATTTTCTGCATGGTACAGACCAAGTTCAGTACCAACTGTACCTAGAAAGGCTGATAAGCGGTACCCTGCTCCTCCTGTCAAGCCTTCTTATGCCAACCAGCCTGAAACGGAGTCGGTGGTTATAATGGCTGCCCATGAAAATTCAGGGAACCTGAACATATTAGTACTCTGCCCCCTGATAAGGAATCCAGGACACAAGATGTGATGGACAAGTGCACATTGTATGCCTGTGCCTCAGTAAGCCTTTGTATTGCAGATTACTAGGCCCATGTCGAGGCACAGGTCAGGAAGCATAGCAAGACCAGGAGCAGGTATAAAATACGCGGTTAGCTTTTTCTTTTTTTCCAATAACTGTGAAATAAAACATTAAATTGTTCAGCATAACTATTTACAAAGGCAGTAAAAACACAGAAAACGAGTCCTCCTTCTGAGGGTATCTCTAATTCCAGGTTTCAGTCTTCCTCTCTCTAGCGAAAACATTGCCGATCTTTTTATAAGTCTCTATCTGGGAACTTGTTAAGGAGAACATCCTGTTTTTCAGAAAATGTTCTTGTCAGTTTCCTTCCTTGCAGGTGCAACAAAACAGTACATGGTGTCCCAGAATTGACCTCCTGTTCACAGCTCTGCAAAGAGTTTGCAAACCAGCATCTCAATAAACCCTTGAGCTCCAAATAGCTTTTTGCAATCATTTCAACAATATAACCATATACATTTTCAAACCAAGGGATTCCACTTTTACATAAAGATTCATGCATATTTTATAACTTCAGATAAAAAAGGGGGAAGAAGAGAGAGAAACAGCAAGTGAAGGCAGAGAGATAGCAGATGGGGGGGAATAGCGAGACCATTGGAGTGGCCAGTTCCTAGGTCTAACAAGAAAATTTGACTGCACAGTCAGACAGACGAGACAGAACAGAAGAGGATAAAACAGATCTTTGCATGTAACTCTTTCTACATAACAAATGGGACAGGGTCTTATTCAACCCTGTCATAGCCCACATGATGAAATATCAGAATGGCCTGTGGAAGGCTGCCAGAGCTGCAGCTCAGCCTCTTTCAGAAGCAAATGCCAAAAATTAGTTAATTAAAAATCTTAATTATGGGTCTGAAGTTGATAAACATTTGCTACACTCCGCATATGATGTTTCCGAGGCATCTGCCAGGGAAGCTGCCACAGGTATTTGTATGAGACTGTATTCTTGGTTCAGGGTTGCTGGTTTGCAACTGCTACCTCTAGAGGTGGCTGTAGGGGGCCTGTTTCTCCCTTCATCTGACACAGTACAGGGAGATTACCACAGATGAATGGGATTTGGAGAGAACTGCAGAGGGACATGGTCCTAGCCCCCCCTCCATCCCCCAAGAGCACATTTTACCTCTTTCCACTAATCCTCTAGGACATTTGCCCCTGTTGAAAGAATAAATGCAAGTTTTACTAAACAAACATACAATAGAACCAGCACCTTCTCATACAAAGAACAAAGGGTTCTACTCCAGATACTTATTGGTCCCCCAAAAGGACAGGTTATCTTAGGTCTGTATTAGATCTGAGAGACCTAAACTTCTACATAGAATACAAGAAGTTTGCATGGTCTCCCTGCAAACTTTGATTCTCCTGTTGCAAACAAGAGACTGGATTTGTTTCCTGGATATGAAGGATGCATACGCATCATCACAGATGATGTCCGAGATCTGTACTGGATGAGGAGTATTATCATTTACAGTGTATTGCTCTTTGGCTTGTCTTCTGTGCCACGGGTCTTTACCAGATGCTCGGCAGTGGTGGCAGCAGCCCTTTGCAGGGGAGGTCTGTGTGTCTTCCCATACCAGGACGATTGGCTTTTAGGGGCCACCCTGTTGCGAACAAGGCAGTTGTTCAACCTGGGGGTTAGAGTGAATGTGCCGAAGTCAGTACTGACGCCTTGCCAAAGGTTGCAGTACATAGATGATGTCTAGGACACAGAGCAAGGCTGTGCATCCCTGCCCCTGGACAGGGCAGAAGGACTCATTGCTGAAGCACAACTGGTATACAGCAGTCGTCAAGTCCCAGCCAGAACATTTCTATGTCTCCTGGGATTCATGGCTGCAGCCATTGTTGTATTTATTTATTTATTTATTTATTATATTGGATTTACAAACCTTTAAGTCAGGGGCTCAATTACAAAGGCTCCTCATCATTCAACATACGGGACGGGGCAGGTTTACAGACCGTGCATAGAATTACAGACATCAGTGCAGATACGTACAGTTATATACAAAAGATCATAACAAAGGCAGCGAAGAGATAAATACAGACAGGAAATCTTTGTATGCGAGAAGGCCTATACATGATTGTAGCTATGCAGGATGGGTACCCAGCAACATATACAGTGCGAGAGATTGAGATCACAGTGGTGGATCAGAACCCACCGGGAGCTGATTTAGGTACAGGTACAGATGCGGGAGTTGATCAAGTAGTTACGGAGGGCTGATTTAAATGTCCCAATTCTATGTTCAGATGTGATGCTGGAGGTAGGGTCTTAGACTAAGTGGGGGCGCTGTACCAGAAGCACCACTGTGCCAGGAACATCCTGACCCTGGGTACTAATAGTAAGATTTTGGTGGAACTTCGAGTGGAGCAGTCGGAAGGGAAGCGCTGAGTATCATAGACAGACCAGGAGAGGTCAGTCCTAGGAGAATTTTTTTGGGTGAGTTTGCAGGATTGGTAGCGCAGTCGCTCCTCAAAGGAGAGGAAGTTTGACAAGGAGTATAGCATACAGGTATGGGTGAGCCTATCAACCCCTGTGAGAAGCCGACACGCTTTGTTGATCAAGAGCCTGACTTTACGTAGGGTGGTGGTGTCAGTCACATCGTATACCAGCAGTCCATAATCCACAAGGAATAGAATGGAGGAGTCGATAGTGAGTTTTAGCGCCTCCGGTGGGAGACAGGCCCTATGGCGATACAGGAGGCCTATGCATGTGTTGATGCCTGAGCAGAGGGTGTAGATTTGCTCATGAAAGGTGAAGGCAGAGTCAAAAACAATACCAAGGTATTTGTAAATATTTACTTGCTCGAGTGGGTGGTGGGAGTGGGACAGAACAGACAGTGTGGCACCCTTGAATTTACTTTGGTTATGGGCAAAGAGCATGTGGTTGATTACGATTCTGTGGTCTAGGAACCACTGCTCGGTTTGAGCAAAGGAGGTTTGAAGTGCATCCTGAAGTTGGATAGGGTCGGAGTGGGACGTGAAAAGGACCGCATCATCTGCGTAAAGGAGTATGTTTTCTGAGCATGAGTTGGGCAGTGTGTTTAGGTATAAGCTAAATAGTTGCGGTCCGAGGATGGAGCCTTGAGGGACTCCAGAGTGGACCTGATGGGGGCTTGAAAGCATATTGTTGATTCTTACACACTGTGTTTGAGCGGTGAGGTAGTTGGTGACCCAGCTTACTGGGTCAGGGCAAAAACCAAGTTGTGTGAGGGTATCTGTGAGAAGGGGGTGGCAGACTGTGTCGAAGGCCTTCGATAGATCAGTGAAGACTGTGCCGGCATGGTGCCCTTTGTCAAGGGCAGTGTGAATGAATGTGGAAAATTCTAGTAGGGCGGTTGTGGTGCTGAAGCCATGACTGAAACTGTTTTGTTCCATGCAGAGGAGGTTGTGCGCAGTAAGGTAGTCCGTTATTTGGTTTGCGACTATTTTTGCCAAGACTTTGGATAGTGGGGGGAGGATGGAGATAGGCCTGTAGTTTCCAGGGGAGGATCGATCACCACCCTTGTGTATAGGGGTGATGACTGCCATTTTCCAAGCTAGGGGGGAACTGTCCAAGGCAGAGGGAGTGGCTAATAAGGTCTGTGAAGGGGGTGAGGACAACATCCAGCGTAGTGCGAAGGGGACTGAGATCAAGAGTGTCGGTGTTAGTGTGCCACTGGCCCGCTTATATGTGTGGATACTGTAGTGGATATTGAGAGTGCATTGGGACCAATTGACGGATGGCATGGACCAGAGGATGCTCGTCACATCCCCCTCAGGCAAAACACTGATGTGGTGGATGGACTGCCACAACCTTTTATGGGGCTTTCCATTTCTATTACCAACTCCAGCTCTGATTCTCACCTCAGATGCATCAAGATCCAGTTAGAAGGCATTCCTGGGCCCATGGTCAGCGCTAATATGCACCAAAAGGGGGAAAGTTGCATCCTGCACAGAAGTGACCCCTCTTCTTTTGTCTAGTGGGTCCAAATTGATGCACATACTCCATACCAGTATGTAAAGGAAGGGAATGTGAGCTGCTCAAGATCTGCAATTGATTATATTTTGACCCAGTAAGTTCCTTTTTAGACCCACAATTTTTATACTAGTGTGTCCAGTTCGACCGACATTTTAAACCCTCCAGCACTGTTACTGCCTGGGCCCTTATCAAACACAAGTTTTTTAGACTCGGGTGGAAACCAAATTGCACATAAATATCCTGGAGATGAGTCGTCTGTACAGTCTCCAGGCTTTTCAGGAGCACCTGATTCCGGGTCCTCTGTTAATACATACAGACAATGTCAGTGTCATATATTACAAAAACAAACAAGGGGGAGCTCATTTCTATCCGAGTTGGGAAGCAATGAGAGTGTGATACTGGGTGCTGGAACAAGGCCTAGAGCCATCAGTGGTGCATCTCTCAGGTGTTCAAAATGTCTTAGCAGACAGGCTAAGCAGGTCGCAGTCCAAGATGCATGAATAGGAACTGCTGATCTCAGTGGCAGACAACCTGTTCGCAAGGTGGGGTCATCCAGAGTTGGACCTTTTTGTGTCCCCACACAGCGCAAAACTGCAGCGTGTTTGCTCACTCACTCCAGGGCTTGGGAGTTTGTTGGCAAGACATGTTGTCCTGCTTTGGGAAAGGGAGGTTTATGTGCACATTCCCTCCCATTAATACAGAGAGTATTTCTGAAACTGCAGATGGAGGGTGCAACCCTCATCGCACCCCCTATGGCCTTGGCAAATATGGCATTCGCTGCTCCAGCAACTAGCAGTGGAATGTCCAGTACCTTTACCTCTGTGCAGGGGTCTGATGTCACAGTTGCAGTCACTTTGGCTCAAAGGATTTCAGAGCAACAGACTCTGTGAGCCTCCATATTTGATTTTCCACAAAGACAGAGTTGCTTTCCGTACTAATCCTAAGTTTTTTGCAAAAGGTGATGTCTCAGTTGACTCTGGATCAAATCATCCACCTTCCTGTTTATTATCCTGAGCATGCCAGTCTGGTAGAGGCATTGCTCCATACTGTAGAAGTACATAGAATACTAAGATACTGGTGGATCGCACCCAGGACTGCAGAAAGTTCTCTTAGCTTTTTGTTTTGTTCACCCCTTGGAAGGAGGGTGCCTCTGTGTTGAAACCGTGAGTACTTGTCCAAATGGTTAGCACATTGTATTACGTTCGGTTACAGGAAGTATGGTAAGGAACTTCCTGATGCGCGTCGTGGTCATTCCACCAGGGGGTATAGCCACTTCTGTTGCTTGTTTCAGAAATTTCTCTGTGACTGACATTTGAGCTGCAGCAATGTGGAGTACTGTCCACACCTTTACTAAGTAATATAGTCTGCACATTGTTTCTCTTGCAGATGAGCAGATTTTCAGCCTTGATGTTCTACAGAGTCTGCTGTCCCGAACCAGACTGCACCAACCTCTGTTAGCTTTTGGGACTGCATGGTACTCATTCCAAAGGTTTGGCCTAATGAAAGAAATATCCTCGAAGAAGATAGAATAGTTGTATATTTACCATAACAGTAGATCTTCGAGAGAATCTCTTCCATTAGGCCGTCCTGGCTCTTCCTCCTTCCCCCTTTTTACAATCTGTATGGGGATATGGCATCCGATTTCTGCCTTGGTAATTTCCATTGCTGTTATATCCAGCGCCTTTGCTGGCCTACTGTGAGAAGCGCTGGTATGGTCTTCTGGTTCCCCAAGAAGAAGGGTCCTCCAAGCACAGTCTCTGGCCAGAACTGTAGAGAGATGGGTTGCCCACATTTATGTAGATGCTGATGCGTGACCTTATCGTGGGCAGCCCCTGGATAGCAAAGGTTTCTATGTGGTCCTAGTGCTGATGTGGGTATAGTTCCTAAGATGTGGCCTATTGGAAGAGATTCTTTCTATTATGGTAAGTAAGCAACTGTTCTTTGGAGCACTCTAGGCAGTGAAACTGCTGAGTACTGTTTGCTGAGGTAATAGAAACCATGCTTGACCACAGGGATACCTTTAAAAGAAAATAAATACATAACTTCCCTTCTCCCTAATAGTGTATTTCCAACTTTGTCCAGGGTTAACCATTCCTTTGACCTTATTAAAGCTGGGAGCCAAATGGGGCCTTAGAAAGGAAGGTGTGTGTTTTCTGAGACTAGATTCATATTCTTCTGAGCGAGGCATGTTAGTTTTGGATATTCATCTGATGTGTGTTCTCCAAGAGGGAGTCTGATCCCTGCCCGTGCTGATCAACCTAGCTTGTTTTCTGAGACATTGGAAGGGTACAGCTAAAGTGATGGCCAGGTTAGGGGATACGCTTCATTTTATATCTGTAGAGAACTGTATTTGTTAAATGTTGCATTTTGTATTGGCGTTTTGGGGGGATGGTGGTTATTATTGGTGTTGTAGCAGGTTCCAGTAAGCCTGTGCAGGCTATAAAGGAAGTATTATTTCCCTCTAAGCTGCTGACCCTGTCATATCAGTAGGGTAATGATTAGCAGGGTAATGTATGACCTAATCTGTCCTGATAAGGACTCTGTTGTCATCTCTGACATGGAGGCAGCTGGAGAGCAGATGATGCTAGCAGGGATGAGAGCAGGATAGAGCTACAGATCAGCTGGTAGGAGCCGGAACTAATCAACCAAGAAAATTCAATTTCAGGCCTTTAGAAGCAGTCTGTTGGAACTGACTAGTGCATTCACATTGCATTTGGCTGTAACACATTCAAGCTGTTCCTAATGCTGAGGGCGTGGAGAACGTTTGCAAATTTAACTGAGTTAGTACAAAACTCCCCACCCATTGTTGCTGGTAGTACTCGAGCAGCTGAAGGTCTCCTAGAAACAATGTAAATACCACTTTTAAAGTACTCTGTGTATCCCTGTCATTGGGTAGAATCTGTGGACATTTTAAGGATTCGCCCTATGTACTTAAGATCGTCCACTGAGGGAGTCTCAGAAGAAGTGAGGACTAAGCTGAGACTGGGGAACCAGGAGAGGAGTCAGAGGAAACCATTTTAATGCCTTTAGATACCTTCCTGTTATCTTGTTTAGTGTCTGGACTCTCCTGTATTTTATGTTTTGGTCTATTTTGTTAATGATTTTTCAGAGTTAGGAAAACTTAAAAAAATATATGTATTTGTGTGTCATTTCATATCATCACCAGGCATTCATTTACTGGTGGGTTACACATGCTTACCTACCAGAACACACTTCAAAACTGTGACATCATCATAGAACACTGGCCCCTTCCCAATATGAGGTAGTTGGCTTTGAATCCTCAGCAGTCGTGGTTGGTCAGAGGGACTAGCAGCATAGGTTGGGGACTCTCATGGTTCAAGACTTTTTTTGAAATTTTTAGTATTTATTCCCACTGTAGTAACTCTTATCAGAGAATCCTGCTTGTTTTTACAGATAGAATTCCTAAGTTTAAATTGTGCTTGTTGCTTATTTGCTTAATTGACTCCTGCTTTAACCCCAAATTCCTTTCGGAGGCTAGGTGTTTTGCCATTTTGCCTGAATTCCTCAAAGGTGTTAATTATTAGAGTTCTTGTCGGCGATTGTGGTTTGAATTTAGCCTGGTGCCTAGATAAACCTTTTTAAAACATTTTCTCACTCTCTGGACAGTTTTCCCTTCTCTGCAACATCTGCCCAGCTTTTTCTTAAGCATAGGCTTGCTCAGGATGCTTCTTTTCTCTCTCAGAGTTTATGTACCTAGTCGAGGGACTTTGGGGTTTAATTCTGTTTTGTCAGATTTTTCTCCTCTGATCATCATCTCTGTGTTTTGATGTAAATTGCAGCTTCTTCCAACGAGTCATTTCTGTGGAGTCCCACTCTTGGCTTAAAGTTGGAAGCACTGGACCCTGCACCAGTAAATCTTTTGGCTAGGGGCAGTAACTGCTGGTGGCCTCCACGGCACCTGCATAACACTGCGTGGTTACATGTACCTGCCAGTAACTGTTGCTGACCTCTTTGCCCATCTCAGTTCTGTTTTTCCCACTAAGTGCCCACCATGAAAGTGAAATATCACCTCAGTTAGCCTTCCTCGTGAACTTTATTTTATTTATTTCCAGAATGCCTAAGTCGTTGAAAAAGAAGAGATAACTTGCCCCTTTATTTCATTTTTTTTGCATGTGTGGTAAGCAGATTATCCATGTTGACAGGCCTTCAGTCTGTTTTGCCTGCCAGCATAGACTCCTGCGACACCTATTTTTTCTTCGACCCCTACACCATCCAAATTCATTGCTAGAAGTTGGGGAAAAGTCCCACAACGCAGAGCATCGGACCAGGGGTCCTTAAATAGCATTTTGGACGGTTCCTCAGGTTCCTTCACTGCTATTCAGAGTTGGCCAAGGTATGGAGCTCCCCCCACCCCCGCTGCACTGGGGCTGTGTTGGAGTCTCTGGTGGTGGTGTCGGATGGACCATCAGCTTCTTCTGGGCAGTTGGAGAACCTACAACTGTTTGATAATCCTTCATGATGAACCACACCAGAGTCTTGAACAAGGCCTCTGGCCTTGTCCACTACTTTGGAGATCATAATGCCGACTGTTGGTGTCGGCCAGCGTCCGTCCCGAACCCCAACAAACTGGCACCGGCGCTGCAGTAGACCAGGCCTCTGCTGGGTGTCCGTAGTGCACGGACACTCAACTCCCTCCCTCCCCTGGAGAAGGAGGCAGTCATGGGATGCTCAATCCCTTCCACCCGGCCCGGCCCGGCCGATGTCGAGGATCCGTTCCCGAACCTGGGTCGCGTCGGCACTGCAGGTTGGTACTCTACCCTCTCCCTAGTGCCTGATTGCTACCTTTTTTAAATTTACTACGCTTATTCTCTCCCTCCGTCGGCCCCATCAGTCCAACTACACACTCGCCTTGCCATATGCCCCAGGACTTACCTGACTCTGAACACCCCAGCTTATCCCCAGGAGTGTGACTGCCAAGGGGATCCCCCATATCTCCCCCCCCCGATGGAGACTACAAGGTTGAATTGAAGCCAGAGCCAGTCGGTAGTGCAGGATCTGCTTGCATGGGGGTGGACATCATCATGCGGCAGCAGAACCTCCTTTTTTTTTTTTTTTTCCTCCCAGGGAGGCGAGTTGTGCAGTGATGTTGGGGCAGAACTGCCGAACATCTGACGTGCCTTCCAACATAGACAATCCTGGTTGTCAACCGTCAACTGCCGCAAGGAGTCACACAAACATTGGCCACTCCCCCGAGGAGGAGGAAATCAGTCCATAGGATGCTTGCTCTTCTCCCAGCTGGCCCTCCAACTTCCCAGGCTCGTTCCCAAACCCAGGTCATCAGCATCACGAGCGGTGGTGGTGCTGCTGCTGCTGCACTGGTGGGCCTTCTGTACAATTTTAGTGTTTCAAGGAAACAGAAGGTATTTCAAAAGGCTCTGTCATCTTTTGGCATGACTGATAAGCCCAAGAGGAATACAGGGACTGCAGGATGTAAAATTGTAAATCCTGCTTTTAGGCATGTGGATATAATGTACTGTCTAGACTTCTGGCAGTGTCCTTTCCCCTTTAAGGCTTGCTGGAAAGTCTTCAAGCTGGCTCCTCTCACCCACTCGGGTGGTAATTCCCTCGGCACCATCCCATGACGTCAGATCTTTCTTTCTACTGGAAGAAGAAGGTTCCCTCCATACTGCTTTCGGTGCTGAGTAGACCCTTTGCTTTCAAACTTTCGCGAGTGCGAATTTGTTAGTTTTCAGGTGACTTCCTTCACCTCTCCATGATGGACGACTCTTAAGTCGGCACCAGGATTAAAAAAATGTGCATGTGGGAAGAAGATATCCCAGACAGACCTCCACACCACATGCCTCTACTGCCTAGGCCACGAACACACTCCCCCGGCATGTGGCCTTTGTCGCACTTTGCATCCTGCAACTTTGGAAGACCGTCACGCTCGGCTTCTGCTGGGGTGCTCTGATGAATGGGATCCTCTAGTTAAATCGAAAGATGCCTGTCAGGCGGTCTCCATGGCTGTGGGGTCTGCTGAACAGCTTGTGGCATTTGAAGAGGCTGCAGCTCAGGCCGCAGAGCATGCCTGTTTGGCTTCAGCCTTTTTGCCACTTCCTTTAGGTGCCAGTTTTTCAGAGGCGTTTCGGAATTTGCTCCAGTCCCTTCCCACCTTTGGGCAGGGCACCTCTCTTGGCACTAAATCCAAATCCTTTAAAAAGTGAGACTTAGAAGTCGTCTCACTGTTTATCGTGGGATTTTGAGCACTCTTTGGCCTCGGATTCCTGCGCTTCTATTGTTGTGACTACGATTGATTCTTCGACCCTGACCAGTGGCTCCATGGTTCCCCTGTCAGGCCAGTTGGTTGCATGTCGACCAACCTTACAAGATATTTCTTGAACCAGTAAAGCCGTTGTTGCCAGATGAGGCCGATACCTCCCACTCTAGGACTCCAGTCCTGCCTATTACCTCCCAGGGAGAGTTGGACAAGCCTAATGATCCGGTCCCTAACCCTCCAGATCCAGTGAACCTTTACGACCCCGCTTTTGCTGGCTCCCTGCGAGACCCACTGTCAGCGGCCCCAATGGTTGAGGTTCAGGTCCTGATCCTGAAGCCCCAAGTCGAGCAACCCATGTCGGCATCGGCGTTCCCACCCTTAACATTTAGGCAAGTGGTGTCGCCACTACTCCTCCTCTTCTTCCTCCTCCTCGGACAAGGAGAGGGTCCAGCACAAAATGTATTGGCACTGTATGGAACTCATGTGGCACCAGCTCACGTTTAGCGGAATTGAGCAGCTTTCAGCACCCACCCTGGCTCTTCCATGGCTACCACCACCCAGGCCTCGGCCTATCCTGGCTTGGCTGGCTTCGCCTCGGCTTATTCCCAGCCTCTCCACCTATTCAGGTGGAGCTGGCACCCAAACAGCAGCATATAGGTCTGCCCCATAAGGGTGCCCATACTGCTTCCGGGCTTCCTCTGAGACTGTTGGTCACCGTGACTCGTGATAGACCCCATAGGGTCAGTGGGGACGCAGGTAATCGACCACTTTTCAATGAATTCTCTGAGTCGGAGGGCTCCTCCCTACACTCCCGTCCGTTAGACGCCAAGTCAAGAGAGTATCTGTCGATGGAGCATGGTCCCACTTCTTTTGCGGGCCTTCTCTGGCTTATCTCGGAATCAATGGATCTTAAGATGGAGCCCGCCCAGAAATGGGCAAAGTACCTGTTGACCAAAATTCTTGACCGGAGTGACTCCCCTTGGGAGGTCTTCCTGGATGCCGAGGCCATTCATGGCCCCACTCTGGAGCTTTTGCAGCACCCTGCCTCGTGCCCTGCACCATTGGCTTGGGTGGCCCGTAAGTACGTGGTCCCTACCGGTTCCCTGTTTTGTTTCACCAGATACCCCTAGGCCTAGGGCCTGGTGGCCAACTCATTCTTTCAGCACACAGGCAATGTTGGGGACATGGATAAACTTCCTGACAAGGAATCCAAGAAATTGGATCACATGGCCAAGAAAGTCTATATGGCCTCCTCCCTCAGCCTTCGGCAAGTGAGTTTAGCCCTTTTAATGGCCTGTTTTGCTCATGCCCTCCTGGGTACGCTTGATGAGGTACTTCCTCATCTCCCTGCGGACTTGCAGACCATGGTCAAGCAGGTCTGGGACCAGGGCCGAATGGTGGCTAAGCAGCTGCTCCAGACTGACATGAACCCAGTCTGTGGCCACTGCGGTGGCCATGCGCCGCAAGGCTTGGCTGAGGATCTCGACCTTCACGTCAGATACTCAGCACAACTTGACAGACCTCCCCTTCTTGGGCACTGACTTGTTCAGGACAGGGGTCGAAAGGCACGTTACTCGTATTGAGAAGTCCAGTGCCACCCTGGACTTGGTGACCTTCGCCCAGAGGGATCCCAAGAGCTCTAAGTCTCAGGATTTCAGCCCCCTGTGCTTCTGCAGCCAAGCCATCCTAGCCCCAAGCTGGGCAACAGGCCCAGGCTTGGCGTCCCCAGCTGAAGTCTGTTGCTTCGGTCATCTGGAAACCAGGAGATTGAGGTCTCACGGGTTCCTCAGCCGGTCCATCCTGCGCCTCCAAGCCTGCCCAGTGACGGAATGGGGGGCGCCCCCCCATGCCTGTTCTGATTCCCCTGGGTCCCCCCGTGGGAGCTGGCTCTGCCACTTCCTTTCTGCCTAGTCCACTGTTACCATGGTCAGGTGGGTCAGGGTCTGCCTCTGGAATTCTAGGCTTACCTGCCTTGCTAAACCTGTGCCCTACAGGATGACATGGTGTCTGCCGACATTCTGTCAGCCCTTCAGGAAAATGTTGCCCAGCTCCTTCAAAAGGAGGTCATGGCTTACTCGTATTGAGAAGTCCAGTGAATTCTGAGTCTGAGGACTCCTCCCTACACTCCCGTCCGTTAGACACCCATTTCCGCAAGGACATAGACAGGATGGAGGCAGTCCAGAGGAGGGCAACTAAAATAGTGCAGGGTCTGCAACAGAAGCCATACAAAGAGAGACTAAAGGCGCTTAATATGTATACCCTTGAAGAAAGGAGGGAGAAGGGGGACATGATAGAAACTTTTAAGTACCTCAAGGGAATCAACAAAGTCCAAGAGGGTAGCATCTTTCAGAAAAAGATGTGCAAGAACAAGGGGACAGAATTTGAAAATAGAGGGGGGACAGCTCAGGGGCAATGTGAGGAAGTATTTTTTCACAGAGAGGTTTGGTGGACATATGGAATGGCCTTCCTGAGGAGGTCATAGAGTCAAAAACCATGGGGGGAATTCAAGAATGTATGGGACAGACATAAGGCAATTCTTGTGGGGGTAGGAAGAAGTAGGCTGTTGGTTAACTAGGATCTGCAGCTTATCCAATAGGTAGGGAAATGGGCAGACGAGGTGGGCCAAGCAGTCCTTATCTGCCGTCAAAGTCTGTTTCTATGGCTCCTGTCTCGGACCCTCCAGTACACCGAGGGTTTGTTTCCAGGTACTTCTGCTGCCAAAACGGATGGGAGGTTGATGCCCCATTTTGGATCTGAACGACCCAACCAAATTTCTTCAGCTGCGCACTTTCAGGATGGTCACTCTGTCTCAGATCATACCATCTCTGGAGCAGAACATGCGGTTTTGCTCTCTGGATCTTTAGGACGTGTTCTTCCATGTCCCAGTTTGTTTGCCCCACGGCTGGTTCCTCCTGTTTTGTGCAGAAGAGATTCTCTATGAGTTCCAGGCCATGCCCTTCGGCCTCTCTTTGGCTCCCAGGGTCTTCACCAAATGTATTGCAGTGGTTGCAGCCTACCTGAGGTGCCAAGGGGTCTGGGTATACCCGTACCTGGATGACTGGCTCATAGCAGGTCTTTCCAGGGAGGAAATGGAGTGGTCCAAGGATCTGGCCCTCCAGACCTGTGTTTTCCTTGGTCTCCAGGTCAACAAGGCCAGGTCAGAACTTGTACCTTCACAGGTGATTCATTTCATCTGGGCAGACCTCAACTCTTGCAGAGTCCAGGCTCGGCTTCCGGCAGACCAGGCAGAGGCCCTCTCCTCTTCTTTGCATGATCATTTCGGGTTGGGTAGTTGCACCATGCTCGGAACTTCTTGCGCCTCTTGGGATACAAGGTGGTATGCACCAACGTGGTCCATTGGGCCTGGTGGAGAATGTGCTGTCTGCAATGGGACCTTGCCCGCCAATGTTCTCAGGTCAAGGGCCACTTCGACCAGCCAGTCACTGTGACCCAGTTGATGTGGGATGCCCTCCAGTAGTGGTTAGTCCCAGAACATCTGCAGGAAGGGATCCCATTTGTCCTCCCAGAGCCGACAATCATCCTGACGACTGATACCTCCCTGATGGGCTAGGGCGCCCACCTGGGGGACCACAGAGTCCACGGTCTCTGGAGCCCTGAGGAGTCCCAATGCCATATCAACCTGTTGGACCTGTGGGCAGTTTGGTTGGTGCCGACAGCCTTTGTTTCACACATCCAGGGTCAGGTTGTTCAGGTCGAGATGGACAACACCACGACCATGCACTACCTCAGCAAACAAGGCAGTATGCACTCCCTTCCTCTGTGCAGGTATGCTCTCTGCATCTGGACCCTCATGCTGAGCCTGGAAGCTGGTCTCCCGGCCATCCATGTGGCTGGCATCTCAAACCAGCTGGCAGACGCCCTCAGCTGTGTGGGCGAGGTGTCTCATGAGTGGTCCCTCCATCCAGAGGTAATACACAGCCTGTTCTCCCAATGAGGCACTCCTCTGGTGGACCTGTTTGCCTCCAAGGAGAACGCAAAGCTGAGGCTGTATTGTGCCTGCCCCTTCAGCAGGAAATGCTGCAGGGGGGGTGCCTTCTTGAGGCCCTGGACCCTGGGCCTTCTCTGTGCCTCTCCTTCATTTCCCTTGATCCACAAAGTATTACTCAAGGCCAGGAGGGACAATGCACAGATGATCTTGCTGGCTCTGGACTGGCCCTGCCAGTTTTGGTACCCCAATCTCCTCAACCTCTGTAACAGGCTCCCAAGGCATCTCCCTCTGTGCCCGGAGCAGCTTTCTTGAAGTCATGGGACGATACTCCATCTGGACCTTCAGTCCCTGCACCTGACAGCCTGGTTCCTGATTGGCTAGAGTTCCAGGCTTTGGGTCTCTCTGAAGATTTCCTCACTGTGATCAAGGCTTCTCGGAAGGAGTCGACCTGAAAATGCTGTGCCTTCAAATGGAAGAGGTTCTCCATGGGCCTTGACTCTTTATTTGTCTGGTGACTAGCATTCTAAACTATTTCTGGTCCCTCTCTGTTAGCCTCTGGTAGATGACCCTCAAGGTGCACCTGGCTAACATCTCTGCTTAACGGGCGTGGGTTGGTATGCAGTCGGTGGCACAGGAGAAGGTGGTCTGGCACTTTTTCAGAGGCCTTGACCACATTTCCCCTCTGGTGCATGAACCACCACCACCTTGGGACTTACTGCTTGTGTTGGCTAAGCTCATGAGCAAGCCGTTCGAACCAGTGCACAGGTGTGAGATGTCTCACCTGTCGAGGAAGACCACCTTCCTAGTGGCTATCACATCAGTCAGAAGGATTGTTTAACTCCATGCGCTCTTGGTGGAGTCTCCTTACCTGGTCTTCCACAGGAACAGGGTTGTCCTTCACCCAACCCGAAGTCCTCCCGAAAGTTGTCAGATTTCCACCTTAACCAGTTGATTAATCTCCCAGTGTACTTCACCAATCACACCTCGGAGGTGGAGCACAGACTTCATACGTTGGACCTGCAGCGAGTGCTTGCCTATTATAAGGAGTGTACGGCTGGAGTTTGAGAGCTGTTCGTCAGCTATTTGTCACCTACACTGAAGCTGTACCTGGCAGACTGGCAGCTAAGCGGATGATTGGCAGGTGCATTGTATCCTGCATCGACCTCTGCTATAGGTTGGCAGGTAGGGAGCCTCCTGTAGGGCTAAAGGCTCATTCCACCTGTCATACCGCTGCCTCGGTGGCTGCTTCCAGGGACGTCTCTATTCAAGAAATCTGCAGGGCTGCTACCTGGAAGTCAGCACACACCTTCATGTCACACTGAATGCTGGTTTTGGGACCTCAGTTCTCCAATCTCTGTTGCCTAAATAGGGGGTGTGCACCTTGTCCCCTCCATCTGGAGAACTGCTAGGAGTCTGCCAGAAGTGTGGCTTGTACATTATACCCACATCCCTAGAAAAATAGGTTATTCACCTGTAACAGTAGATCTTCCACAGAATGGTCTCTTGCAGTAGGTCATCACTTTTGGGAGTTTCCAGCAGAGAGTGCTGTGACACAGCAGCTCTTCTAGCAGTTTTGTACCAGGGACCGCCCATACATGACCTCATCATCTTCCAGCTTCCTATATATGTGTGTACGGTCCCTGGTATCCTATGTTCATTTTCGCGCTGTCCTCAGCTCGCACAGCAGCTAGAACAACTTCTGAAAACAGCAGTCATCTATGAACAGGGGGCTTAACCCATCAAGAGCTTCCCCATCTACGGATCTACAGCTCAGGATATACGTAGAGCAGGAGTACCCCTCCTCACCCTCTGTCTTTCTTACTCTTTGACGGCCACCACACTGTTGACGATGCATCTATATATGGATGGCTTATAACTGTCAACATCCTCATCGATGGCTACCACCATCGATCACATATCTATATTCTCATTGACTGCTTGTAACCGTCAACATTCTCATCGATGGCTACCACCGTTGACGATGCATCTGTATTCTCATTGACAGCTTATAACCATCAACCTCCTCATCGACAGCTACCACCGTTGATGATGCATCTGTATTCTCATTGACGGCTTCTAACTGTCCACCTCCTCATCGAAGGACTACCACTGTCGGCTATGCATCTGTATTCTCATTGACTGCCATACCTGTCAAGGTTCTCATCGACGATGCATCTATACTTTCATTGACGGCCCATAACTGTCAACATCCTCATCGACAGATATCACTGTTGACGAGGCATCTATAATCTCATTGACGACCATACCATCACTGTTCTCATCGATGGCCACCACCGTCAACAATGCTTGTATATTCTCATCGATGACCATACTTGTCGACGATGCATCCGTATTCTCATTGACGGACGTCCCCATCAATGATGCATCTCTATTTCTCATCGACTGATTTCCCCCGTCGATGGTGCATCATTATGCTGCCTTCTCACTGACAGGACGTTTTTTCACTTCCTTGTCAACAATGCTTCCAGCACGATAAAAAGGGCAATACATAAATAACCCTTTACATCGAAACATAGAATTTGACGGCAAATAAGGACCGCTTGGCCCACGCAGTCTGCCCATTTCCCTACCTAATGGATAAGCTGCAGGTCCTAGTTAACCAGCAGCCTACTTCTTTCTACCCCCAACCCCTAGAATTGCCTTATGGCTGTCCCATGCATGCTTGAATTCAGCCAATGTTTTCAACCCCACAACCTCCTCTGGAAGGCCGTTCCATGCATCCACAACCCTCTCTGTGAAAAAATACTTCCTTACATTACCTCTGAGCCACTCCCCATCTTCAAGTTGTGCCCCCTTGTTCTTGCACACACCCTTTTTTGAAAGATGCTACCCTCTTGGACTTTGTTGATTTCTTTGAGGTACTTGAAAGTTTCTATCATATCCCCCCTCTCCCTCCTTTCCTCGAGGCTATACATATTAAGCTCTTTTTAGTCTCTCTTCCTATGTCTTCCGGTGCAGACCCTGCACCATTTTAGTGTCCCTCCTCTGGACAGCTTCCATCTTGTCTATGTCCTTGCGGAGATTGGGTCTCCAGAACTGCACACGTACTCCAGATGGGGTCTCACCAGCTGTCTGTACAGAGGGATAACAACTTCCTGTTTTCTACTGGTGATGCCTCTCCCTATGCATCCCAGTATCCCCCCAGCCCTCCTTACTGCCCTCTCACATTGCTTGTCCATCTTTAAGTCATCTGATATGACTACCCCCAGGTCCATTTCTATTTTTGTTGTTGTTAGTATCTCACCCCCCATAGTGTACTCTTCCCCTGGGTTTTTGTTTCCCAGGTGCATTACCTAGCACTTCTTAGCATTAACTCTAAGCTGCCATACATTTGACCATTCCTCTAACCTTGCCAAGTCCTTTCTCGTCCTTTCCACCCCACCTTGTGCATCAACTCTGTTGCAGATCTTTGTGTCATCTGCAAAGAGACATACTTTTCCTTCCAGTCCCTCTGCAAGTCGCTTACAAAGACATTGAAGGGACCGGTCCATACTGAACCCTCGCGGCACCCACTAGTAACCCCCCTTTCTTCAGTGTGGACTCCATTTACTATTACTGTCTGTGTCCTATTCTTCAGCCAATTCTTTACCCAGGCTATCATCTTGGGACCCACTCCCTGGCTGGCTAACTTGTATATTAATCTTTTTTGTGAGACTGAGTCAAATGCCTTGCTAAATTCTAGGTGGGCCATGTCCACAGCCCTTCTCTGATCTACTACTTTGGTCACCCAGTCAAAGAAATCTATTAGATTCGTCTGGCATGACCTTCCTGCTGTGAATCCATGTTGCCTTGGGTCCTGTGCCCCTCTGGCCTCTAGGTACTTGACAGTTCTTTCCTTCAGAAGTGAGTCAATCATTTTCCCTATCACTGAGTTTAAACTAACAGGTCTGTAGTTTCCTGCTTCTGCCCTGCTCCTACTTTTGTGAAGGGGAATCACATCTGCCGTCCTCCAGTCCTCAGGTACCACCCCATCCTCCCATGATTTGTTAAAGAGGGTAGTCAGTGGTGTTACTAGTTCTACCCTTTGTTCTTTTAGAATTATGGGATGAATCCCATCAGGCCCCATTGCTTTGTCCACCTTCAGTTTTAAGAGTTCTTTCAGAACCTTCTTCTGTAAATGGGCTGGTATCAACTTCTGTATCCAGAGTGTTTCTGTTGTTTGTTTTAGGTACCTCCCCCTCTTCATTTGTAAATACTGAGCAAAAATATTTGTTTAGTATCTCTGCCTTTTCACAGTCACCCTCTGCCCACCCCCTTCCCCTTTATTAAGCCTCACTGTCCCTCCCTTAGTCTTCCTTAGCTCCCTGATGTACCTAAAAGGTTTTATCCCCTTCTTAACTGAGTTGGCTGTCTTTTCCTCAGTTGGGGCCTTTGCTGTTCTGACTGCCTTCCCAGCTTCCTTTTGCTTTAACTGATACAATTCTCTGTTCTGCTCCTTCTGTGATTCCTTGTACTTTCTGAATGCTTTCTTTTTCTCTTGAACCTTCACTGCCATCTCCTTTGAGAACCATAGTGGTTTCTTACATCGTTTTGTTTATTTGCTTCACACAAAGGCTTGTTACCTCTGTGATGGCAGTTTTATTATTCCCAGTGTTCTTCCACCCTCCTTCCTGCCCATTTGCTAGTGCATTCCTTAGGCACTCACCCATTTTGGCAAAGTCAGCCCTCCTAAAGTCCAGTACTTTTGCCTTTGTATGTCTTGACTCTATTGCTGTGTTTATTGTGAACCATACTGTTTGATGGTTGCTAGTTCCCAGATGGCTACCCACTTCTACATTTGTGATCCTCTCTCAATCTCCATTTGAGAGGACCAGGTCTAAGATTGCTCCCTCTCGAGTGGGTTCCAATACTAGTTTAAGGCATGCCCCCTGTAGGGCATCTAGAATAACCCCACTCTTAAAAGTGGCTGCTGCAGCTGCACTCCAGTTAACATTTGGCATATTCAGATCACCCATCAGCAATATCTCCCCTTTATCTGCCATTCTAAGTATACTTTCTATCATTTCCTTGTCCATTTCCTCCCCCTGAGAGGGGTCTGTATACAACCCCTGTGCGGATTGTGGTGACATTGCCTGCCTCCAAATTGACCCACAGTGCTTCTTCTCCTCCCTGTTTACCCTTTTGTTCTGTTGTTTTGATTCCTTCCCTTATGTAGAGAGCTACTCCTCCTCCTCTTTTACCCTCCCTGTCCCTCCTGTAGATAGTGTATCCTGGTATGTTTACGTCCCAGTCATGGTTCTGTGTGTACCATGTTTCTGTGACTGCCACGATATCCAGATGTTCCTCCTCCATCAAGGCCACTAATTCAGGAAGCTTGTTACCCAGACTACGGGCATTGGTACTCATTGCTTTCCATTTTTTGATGGCTTTACCTTCTGTAGCAGCATCCCCCACTGACCTTTCTACCTTGGTCTACCTTTCTGGGTTCTATTACAGTCACAGAGGAGGAGAGATCTTCCTCAACCTCTGTACTTCATGCTTCATTGATGGCCGCCGCTCTAGGTGTCCCTCTGTCGACAGAGCGCCCTCATATTCATTCTTAGTAAACGGGGCTTCATAAAAAAATAAAAATGGCTTATGCCATGTTTCTACCCCTCCACCCTCTTAGGTGGACAATCATAGGGGTCAGGCGGACAGAGATCGGAACCCTGGATTTAAGCCAGGGGCAAGACCTCGGGCTACACATCCACTCCCCCCTCTTATGTTTCAGACAGTCTCCCCCCCCCTTCTCAGAAGGAACTGGACGTCTCCACTGTTGGATGGCACGTCTTGCATGCCATATGGCACTCCCAGTCCTCTGATCAAAGGGGGCAGGACGACCTGCCACGATCTCCTCCTCTTCCGCCTAAGACTTTTTATGATGACCAGGATCCATTCCCACCCTGGTCACGTCCGCCTTATATGGAAGACTATTTTTCAGATAAACAAGAGCTCCCAGTTAACTTCATTGGTGACCTTGACCACGACAATTTCCAGGAGCTGGAATTTCTTCCTCAGTCTCCCTTTTTGGAAATCTCTTTTTTTGTATGAGGGCCTGCCTAGACTCTGCAGCACCCCCTCCTGATGACCCATCATTCTACAAAATGATGCTACAAATATAGAAAATCATGGGATTCTCTACCACATAAACATGACCAGTAAGGATATGGCAGAATACCTTGATCTGCCAGAGAAGCCGATTTGGTTGGTTTCCCCACTAATTACAAACTTACCAGAATGCCATGCTGGCTGCTTAGCATCAGCTTTCAGCTAGCTCAGCTGTTCCACATAAGGTGGATCATATTTATCCAGCTTCTCTGGTTCCTCCCTTTCTTTTAGGCCTTCCCGGAAGTGGACTTTGTACTGCCACTCATAATCACATGAATGCCTTACCACCTGATAAAGAATCCAGAAGTCTTGACTTTCTGGAGAAACTGGTCCCTTTCTCCAGTTCCATGAATATCAGAATTCCAAATTATATGGGTCATATGATTAAATACCACCATACCCTTGGGTCATCTGCCATTAAGATTATCAATCACCTCCCTCCTTCACCTGAATGGAGACTGATTATTGGCTTCTGTATCAACTAGTAATGCTAATTCCCATCCTTTCCCAGGTCGGGATATGATGCCGTCAGTACCTTGGCCCAGCTGTCAGCTATTGGCATTTCTTTGCAACGCCACACCTGGGCTCCGCTTTTTAGAACTTATGCCCGATGTGCAACATAAAACAGCTAAGGCCTTTTTTTCACGGGTCCAATTTATTCAGGCCAGGTACTCAAACTTTACTGGATGATTTACAGGCATCAGACACAACTCTCTGTACGGTTCATGGCATCTACCATACTCCGCACACACCCTACCGTACTCGATCCTCTTCCTATTTTGAAAGATGTGGAGAATGCAGACATACCAATTCAGGTGGCTACAAAAGGTCGTACTCAATCCACAAGAGGCAACACCTCTGCCGGCCGTGACTCCCGCCCCCACCCTCCCGGGGACGAGAAGCCCGACACCTAGTGACCCACTAGGGTTTTTTCCTTTTCCCATCCCCCTCCCGACCCAGCCTCGGAGGCTGTGGGCGGTCATTTTTGCTCTCCATTTAGAGGCCGGGTACACAATTACTTACATGAATGGGTACTCCAGATTATACAGAGGGGTCATACTCTGGAATTTTCTCCAAGCCCCCCTCATCCTCCTTGACATATACCTATCCTTCAGAAGGACTTGAGGGCTCTACTGGTGCCGCACGCCATTTCTCCAGTATCCCCCTCACAACATCAAATGGGATTCCACTCCCACTTCTTTCAGGTACCCAAACGAACTGGAGACCTTGGTCCGATACTGGACCTCAGCAAACTGAACTTTTTCAACCAGTACAAATGGTTTCGCATGATAGCCTTGACATCCATCATGCCAATACTGAAACAGGAAGACTGGCTTTGTGCCCTAGATATGAAGAGTGCCTACCTGCATCCATCCTATTCATCGCAGGTTTCTTTGTTTCTACCTGCTAGGTCAACACTATTAGTTTCAAGCACTCCGGTTTGGCCTCTCCCCAGCCCTGATTGTGTTCACCAAATACCTAGAGGTTGTTGTAACAGCTTTAAGAAGGAAAGGCCACTTTTATCTTCCCATATCTAGACAGCTGGTCAGTCAAAGCGGAACAGCTTTGCTTTTTTACCTAGAGGCTACTCTGCAAATATTTTCACACTTTAGGGATCACAGTCAATTGGCCACAGTCCAACCTGATCCCGACTCGGTCTCCAGTACATTGGAGCCGTCCTAGATACAGTCTCAGCCAGAACTTCCCGTTCAGCAGGCCACACCTGTGTCTCTGGCATCACGCATACAGACTTAGAAAGTAGTCACAGCTAGACAACTGCTATGCCTTCTGTATCGCATGGTCACTGCCATTCCTGTGGTAGCACTCGCCGGTCTTCCTATGAGACCTCTTCAGTGAATCCTCCAGAATCAGTGATATCAAAGACCAAGAAAAATTTGAAGGCAAGTTCAGCGTCACTCCCTCTCTGATGTCAACTCTGACTTGATGGTCAATCGAAACTAATTTATGACAAGGAATGCCTTTTCTGTCCCTCCCTCCCACACAGATGTTCACCACGGATGCTTCCCTGGCAGGATGAAGTTCACACCTGGGTCCTTATCGGGCACAGGGCGAGTGGACCACCTCTCTCCCGTGGCCTCTCATCAGTCTCCTAGAGCTGAGGCCATTCCGCGTAGCTCTTCTGACATTTCAACCTCTTATGACTCTAGACCATTGCTGATCCAATCAGACAACACTGCAGTGGTGTTCTACCTCAACAAGCAAGGAGGTGCTCCAATCTTCAACCTCTTGACTAAAAATTAAACAACCCTGTTACATCCCAACCTGAAGGCTGGGCTCCTGAGGACGCTTTCATAACTAGTCTACAAGTGTCCTCTCCTGTTGCCAATATTCTCTTGGACTTCCGTAAGCCAGCAAGAAGAGCAACATTCCAAATGGAAACGCCTTTCCATATGGTCTGCCTCTTGATCTTTGGACTCTCACTCTTGTCCACTGATAAAGGTTGTGGACTACCTGGCCTCACTGTCTGAGTCCGGTTTAAGTTGCTCTTCCATCAACGTCCACTTGGCCACCATCTCGGATTTCCATGAACCTCTGGATGGCAGGTTACTGTACTAACATCATCTAGCCAAGATGTTTTGAAAGGAATGTTACATACTAAACCTCCTATTAGAAGACCCACTCCTCTGTGGGATCTCAGTTTTATGATACAAAAATTGACCCTTGAGACAGCGGCCACTTGTGAGCTCCGTTTCTTTTCATGGAAAATGCTATTTCTCATGGCTATCACTTCAGCTCGCTGTATTTCCGAGCTTCATACCCAATTCCACATGGACAGGGTGGTCCTTCGTACCAGCCTGTCCTTCCTTCCTAAAGTAGTTCCTGAACATACTCTAAATCAGTCCTTGGAGCTTCCGGTCTACTACCCTGAATACTCCAATCAAGGTGAACATCTCTTACATACCTTAGATGTCCATCGTATACTATGCTATTACACTAATCGTACCCAGCCGGTTAAGAAAACGTCTCAGTTATTCGTCACCTTTGCCTCTGGCAGAGAAGGGCTTCCTGTTGCTAAACGAACCCTTTCTTCATGGTTGGTTAATTGTATTACCTTTTGTTACAGAAAGTACAACAAGAATTTACCTGGACCTGTCCAAGCCCATTCCTTTAGAGTTATGACCACTACTGCGGCTTGCATAGGAGCCTCTATTTCAGATATCTGCAGTGCAGCTACGTGGTCCACAATCCATACTTTCACAAGGCATTACAATCTGGATATTGCCTCACGACGTAGGGCGACCTTCGGCTGTGCAGTTCTACAGGGTTGTCTATCCTAATTGTCCTCCCACATGGACATAACTGCTTGGGATTCTCCCAAAAGTAATGACCTACTGCAAGAGACCATTCCGTGGAAGATAGTACAGTTACGTAAAATCTTACCGTAACAGTAGATCTTCGAGGAATGTCTCTTACAATCAAATCTAATCCACCTTCCATCCTCCTTCTCTAAGAGGCAAATTCTGGTCAAATGACTTTGGGTTGGGACTCCTTGGTGCATAGCTTCCCTCGGTCCTGCTTGTAAGCTGAATCTGGCAGGGAACTGGGGATACCAGGGACCCATACACGTATATAGAAAGCAGGAAGATGTCATGTGTGGGTGGTCCCTGGTACAAAACTGCTAGAAGAGCTGCTGTGTCGCAGCGCTCTCTGCTGGAACTCCCAAAAGTAGTGACCTACTGCAAAATACATTCCTCGAAGATCTACTGTTATGGTAAGATTTTACGTAACTGTACTTTCTAGGAGTGGTATATGATGTACATCCACACTGACCCACCAGACCTCCCCTGGCAAGTGGTGCACCTGTCTTGCTCTAGCGGGCAAGATCTGATGTCACGGGGCAATGCCGAGGGAGTTAACTCTCGGGTGGGTGGCAGGAGCCAGCTTGAAGACTTTCCAGCAAGCCTTAAAGGGGAAAGGACACAGCCAGAAGTGTGGATGTAGGTCATATACCACTCCTAGAACTACTGTTACAGGTGAGTAACCTGTTTTTCAAGCTCTTGGCGAAAGCAGACCACCACATGCTCTAAGTGCCTATGTCCTGCCCCCAGTTTTGAAAATTGTACTTCATGTAAACGCTTTTCCTCCAAAATACAAAAGGATAGGGCAAAACTCAGTCATCTTTGGCTCCACAGTCTGCTTCTGTCACTTCAAAGCTCTCCTGCTAAAAAATAGTTATGGAGGTGATTTCCACCAGTGGTGGAAAGCACGAGATCAACAGGTTCGTCATCCTCAGAAAAAATTAAGTTGGCAGAGAAAAACCAGCAGCCTCTAACCAAAGAGGCAGACAAAGCTGCAAAAGCCTCTGATCAACGAGGCAGAAAAATCTAAGCCATTCATGAGTTCTGGTAAAGAGCACAGGGTATCTGATAGAGGGAGCCCTGTAGCTACAGATGGCAATAAGTGTTTCTAGGGACCACAAGCCTGCAGTAGTTAAGAGAGCTATATCCTCTGATGAGAGCATCACAAAAATGTGGCAGTTCTTCCAGCCTTTCTAACCATGAGAAATCTAGCCATTGTTCCTGTCCCCCCTCCCCAGGCTCAAATCATTTATCTGCCTGTCCTGGAGGAGGAAGGGGAACCAATTGAACCAGAAACTATCCCAATTCAGGATTTTGGTTCACCACCCAGACTTAATAAGGACTTCTCCTTATACCTGTCTTTCATACGGCAGATGGTTGAGATATCCCCTCTACAGAAACTGAGGAGGATATAGAGGAAGCCAAATTCATGAGCATGATGGGCTGGACCTCCTCCTGGAGACCATCACTACCCATCCACAAATCCCTCAAAAAGGCCACAGGCAAAAGTCTGACAGCACCAGACTGCTCTGGGCATTGATTAAAAGAACCAAAAAACGTCAGTACCAGCAGGACAGACAAAGCATAGAGTTATCATATACCCATCCAAATCAAGGAGTGGTTCAAGCTACCGCCTATGGAAGGGCTAAGGTGTCACTGGCTGAAGTGCTACTTGAAAAAGATTCCAGGAAACTGGATTATATGGCAAGGAAGGTCTGTATGTCTGCAATCTTAAAGTAAGACAGGCAGTCTAAATGACACATGCAGCACAGTACCAAAAGGTGCTGTGGAACACTGTTATGACCTTGGGTGAAAAGATTGACAGTGAAGTGGGTGATTATTTGACAGAAACAGCCAGAGCAGGTTTAGAGGCCACCAAGTATCAATTCTGCATGGGTGTTGATGTGATGATACTGCTTCAGGAGTTTTGGCCCATTCATTTGCCCTAAGAAGGTTTGCCTGGCTAAGAACAAACATTCCAACAGAGTACACAAGCCCAAAGCAGTGGATTTCTTCTTCAAAGTCTCCTCTCTTGGTGACTAGACAGAAGCATGTATGAAAAAGGTGGATGAACAAAAAACACACCTACAAGAATCGGAGGTAGGGGTAGGACCTTTTACCAGAGGTCCTTCTCCAATAAAATACGCTGTACAAAGGGGTGGGGTGCCCCAAGGGGCGGAGGCACCAGAAGTGCTAAACAGAGACAGGCACCAGCTCCTAAGTCTCGGGATAAGCAGAAACCCAGACAGTATATTTCAGGTCACTTTAGCCTCACCACCAGTAGGTGGGTGCCTGGCCTTCTACTTTCAGGAATTGCAAGCCATAACCACAGACAAGTGGGTGCTTGAAGGTACCAGAGATGTTTCCATTACTTGGGCCAGAGGAAAAAATCCTGCTGGAATTGGAAGTGAAAACATTTTTAAAGCTTAGAGCTGTGGAAAAGGTCCCTCTCTCCCAGTGGGAAGTGGTCTTTTTTTCCCAGGTACTTTCTGACCCACAAGAAAAATGGGGAATGCCGGCCTATTGTGGACTTAATATTCCTAAATGGGCATATTGGGGAAAGAAAATACAAAAATGGTGACACTAGGCACACTGATCCCTTCTTTGCAGAAAGGAGAGTAGCTGGGTTTACAGGATCTGAAAGATGCTTACTTTTATACATACATACTGTACACACACAGTTGCTAGCAGATTAGGCCTGTGGTCTATCTTGTCTGCCCGACTCAGCTCACTGGTAGTGTATAGTAGCTGCTCTACCCCCCCCCCCCATTTCCCCCTCCTTGTATACCTCTGTTATTCACCAAACCCCCACTCTGTACCTGTCCCAAACCTTCTTGAAACCTCCCACAGTTACCATTTTTACCAGGCCCTCGCACCTCTCCTCTGTAACGCGCCCCCCCGCCAGCCAACTTTAGACTGTGGCCTCTTGTAGTCCCCTCCTCCCTTAACTTGAACTGACCCTCCTTGTTCCCTCTGTTGAACCCCTTCAGGTATTTGAAGGTCTCCATCATATCCCCCTTATCCCTTCTGTCCTCCAGAGAGTACATGTTCAGTTCTCTAAGTCTGCCCTTATATGACAAACCTCCCAGACCACTCATCATCCTCGTCACCCTTCTCTGGACTCTGTCCAGCAGTGTGATGTTCTTTTAGGTGGGAGTGCCAGAACTGCACACAGTACTCTAGATGCGGCCTCTCCAGTAAAGTGTACAGGGAAAGTATAACCTCCCTTCTCCTGGACATTACATATTCTGAACATACACATTCCTATCCCATTAAAATGAAGGCCATCTCACAGAAAATTCCTCAGGTTCAGGCTAGGAAATTGTCGGCAGCAGTTCACAGCACTGCCTTTCGGCCTGAGCTCAACACCTAGCGTGTTCACAGTGTCTAGTTGTTGTGGCTACATACCTAAGAATAATGGTATATCCTTACCTGGATGACTGGCTAGTCAGATGCAGGACAAAGGAGGAAGCAGAAAGCTGAATAACGTTAGTGAGGAGTACTCTGGAAAGGTTGGGCTTCCTTCTCAGCCTAAAAATGTCACAGTTATAACCCAGGTAAGTGTGGGATTTAATCAGTTCAGAGCTGAACACCCTGCAAGGGAAGACCTTTCTGCCACTAATGATGATAGAAAGCCTTGTTTCCTGTGTAAACTCGTTCCAGGTAGGCCTGAAGAAACCTGCCATGACTTCTGCAGCTCTTTAACTATTTGGCAGGAACAGCTGTCGTGCCCTAGGCCCACCTGAAAATAACAAATGTATAGTATCATTTAAACAGATACTGACACCAAAGGGCAGACTCACTGGACCACTTGGTTCCTGTCTCAGGTTGACTGTTCCATGCCCTAGAGTGGTGGAAAAAGAAGGGCAACCTTGCTGGCCTACCTACGCAGTGGTTGTATTTCTGCTTATGATGCCGACGACCTAGGTTCGGGAACTAACCCAGGAGTCTGAGAGCTGGCCAGGGGGAGAAGGATTGAGCGTCCCGATGACTGCTGTCCTTCTCCAGAGGGAGGGTGGGCTGATTGTCCGGTGACATACTGACCTCTAGCAGAGGCTAGGGAGTTCCACAGTCACCGGTGCCTAAGTTGCTGAGGGGAGGAACAGACACTGGCAACATTGTACATTCCTCCTCTCTGGGGATTATACTACTAAAAATAGGCTGCCTCCGTCTATGATGCTGTGCCCTCAGTGCCCGATTGTCTCCCGGCCCTGCTGATGACTGATCAATGTATGTTCCGGTCCCATGGCCCCACCCTGGGGGGGTAAGCCAGGAGGTTCCTCCGTTAGGGATGCCTGCTGGATCCCCGACATCAAGTCCTGGGGCTGACCAGCCCCACCCAGTAGAGTGCAGGCCTGGGATCTGGATCACCATGCAAGTAAGTCTCCTGGTAGGGGTAGACTCGAATGCGGGGTGGGGCTGATCCTTGGGACAGTGTTGCAAGAAGTACAGTAAATTGCAAAAAAAAAAAGGAGCAACCTCAAGGAAGGAAGCCCGTGGTAAAAGCCATATCCATTCCTGATTTTTACCAAGGATGCCACTCTCCTAGGTTGAGATCATCTGGGAGACAGTGCAGTGAGCAGAGTCTGGGATCCTCAGGAAAGCACAGAACACATAAACTTGTCAGAACTCAGAGCAGTGCTCCTAGCAGCGCAGTCTTTTTCCTCCCTGTTGCAAGGTCAAACAGTCCAGATCAGGACAGACAATACAGCAACAATGTACTACTTCAGCAAACAAGGATGTGCCTGATTCACAAAGTTCTGTACAGAGGCTGCGTAGTTTGGAACCTTGCATGTTCTCTGGATGCCAAATTGTCTGCAGTCCATTTGCTGGGGAAAAGCAATGTCCTGGGAGACTCCCAGAGCAGGATAAGTCAAGGTAACCAACATCACTAGAGGGACAGGTGGTAAACAAAAATTTCAGGTGATGGTACATTCTATAGGTAAACCTGTTTGTCTCCTGGGAGGAATAAAACAAAATAAAAAAAGATTCTGTGCTACTTTCTTGAAGTTCCTCTGCAGATCTCTAAATTGTCCCTTCAGTATTCGTACCTTGTCCTGTGCTGTATCCTTCATCCCAATATGGACGATTGTGTCTAGCTCCTTCCCAGCTCTTTAGTGATCCTCATTATCTGCTTTCCATCTCTCCCAGCTGATGCATCTCACCTGTCTGTCTTTCCCTTCTTTAGTTCCCAAGTCTATCCTTTTCATGTCCGAGTCCCCCACAAGAAGCTGCTTCCTCTTTGGGTGGGGATTCTCCCGCCCTCCCTCTTCCGGGTGCCTCCACTTCTGAGAACCCCCACCTCCATTCTTCTCACTGCAATGGGTACCTTCTCTTGGTTGCCCTTTTTTGCCAGTAAGGCAAAGGTGTTATGCAGTGGTATAGATGGAGAGCATGTGCCCTACCCCCACCCCACCTTTTCTGAGTCCATCGTGGTCTATCCACTCTGTTTCTGTATAGGCATTCTCTGGGGGAGCAGCTGCAGACTTGGTGTCCTCTGGGTGGGGCTGAAGGTGCACTGTATCCTCATCAGTTCAGCTTGGAGTCCGGCAACCTATGCCTTCAACCTAGAGATGTGAGTACGTATGGGGCAGCACCTCAACCTCCAGAAGGTTTCCTTAAAGTCTGTTGCAACACAACCATTGCACTGCACCACTTCCATGTTCCTTGCCTTCCTGCAGTACGTTTGGTGTCTGTGCAAGTTCGGTTTACCCTTCTGTTTCCTTACTACTCCCGTGTTTTTACTACTTCAACCTTTTTCTTCCCTGAAATTGCTTTGTAACCCTGCCCTAGATAGGGTGCCTCCTGCTTCCCTTTATTAACCCTCCTTACTCAGGGCTAGAAATTTGTTTTAAAAAGTGGTGTTCCACACAGAATACAATTTCCCAAGATTTGGTATTTTGTCTTGAAAAGTGATACCAACCCTATTTTTCGTGTACTGCTATATAACTAGAAATACCACACTTCATCTTTCTTAAATTAATAGCACAACACGTTTTAAGTGTCCTATGGCATAGTACAATAATGCACCTACATTTTAGATCCAGAGTATGTCTCCCAAAAAAGTCATGGTACAGCAGATTAACAAGCACATGCATGTGTCTCTCCGTACACTCAGGGCAGTCAAATCAACAGTGCTACTATGAACTTTTATACTACAAATATGGCAGGCAAAATCAATACAGCAGCAATATACACATATGTTGATTGTGTTCCCCGGCTTTTCATTGCGTATAAGAACTCATTTGTCTAAGCCTAAAAACTACTACAATTGAAACAGGCTACTGCAGTTTAAAATTCTCTTAACTTTGCCATTCATGTTTAATTGGCCCAAAGTGTTCAGTTGTATCTAACAAGGCGTTTCTCAAAATCAGGTAAACAAGTTCACTTAAATTTCATACTAAAAAAAATCATGAAGGTATGGAATATCAGCAGTTAAGCAGAAGCAATTTCCCTCATCCGGGCCTACCAACAAAGTGTGCAGAATCTGAATGGCAACCTTGCTGGTCTGAGAGGGGCAGCCGCAGTGTAGTAGAACATCAGTCCTAATGCAAGCTCACTGACGTGGGGAACAAGTGCCAGGGTTCTAGGACATGGTGGGGAAGTGCCAGTCAGGAGGGCCTGTTCTATGCAAAATGCCACTCTAAACTAAGGGTGCCCCTCAGTGTGCCAGTAGCCCTCAAAGATAAGTGACTTGCAGGAATTTGCCAGTGGAATTGTTTGCCCAGGGACTTGTGGTTTCAGAAAAATGGCAGCAGTGATGCTCGCCAAATGCTGAAAGGTTAGTGAAGGTGAGGGTAGGGAATTCCCAAGCACAGGGATATGCTCACTATAGCCAGGGACAGTGAGAGCCCAGGAATTTGGTCAGATGTTTCACTGCAGGAAGCTATATTGTGGCTGTTGCTAAGACTTCTGATTTCACCGTTTCATCATTTCTGAGGCCAAACTGCCTTTGGAATTGCTTGGAGGAGCTCACAGCTGCAGTGCTACACTGGCATACAAGCGCCTACACAAATGAGGCTCACTTTAATTTTTGTACATTTATGTAACTGCCTATTTTTGAGATGGAATGTGTTGGAGGTGCATTGGCATGACACTGAGCCTTTCAACTACTGTAGATTCATTTTAGACACATCAAGCTATATGAAATTCCTAGACATGCAGTTGAGCTTTACCATCTGTTCAATTTTGAATCCAGGGGACCAAAGCCTTCTGAAGTTATCCAGTAATTGACATTTCAATGAAGTTACCACTAAGGCAGTGGCTCTAGAGGCAGATCAACAGCAAGTTTACTTATGCATCTCAGGCAATGGAATGTTGGCTTCAGGATGTAGAACATGCACATATGAATATTTACAGGAAAGTGAACACCGAAATGTCACACACTGAAAAAGTTCTTAAATGCAGATATTCCATTCCTTTTTTATTGCGTGTTGCAGGGTGGTACATTTTGCTGTGTTTACTTGCCTGGCATGGAGGAGCAGAGGAGGAGGCAGACGTGGCTGCTTGGGGGCCTTTTGTCTTCTTACTGCCCTGCAGTGGTGGGACAGGAGCATGCCGCCAGGCTGCAGCCTGCAGAAGTGAGGAGCAGAGGGCGAGGAAGTCAAGACCGGCTGTTCGGGGGTGGGGGATGACTCAGTGAGGGCCGGGGTATTTTTTATTTTAAGTCTTGGGCAAGGGCAAATTGGACCAGAGTGGAGTGGAGAGTCAGGAGAGGTCAGAAAGACACACAGCATTCCGCCGGTTGGCTGGAGTGTCCTACATGGAGCAAAATCGTCTCGAGTCGCAGAATGGAGAAAACAAAAATCAAATAAAACCGCAACAGGAAAAAAAAGGGAGCCCCAAAAATAAAAAATGGTGGCTGCTCGAACTTGGCTCTCTTAAAGTGGTATACACCGCGGATTACCAGGGGAACAATTTTGGTGTTTCGTGGTGTTTTTTTGGTGTGCACAAAACACCAATAAGAGGGAATTTTGAGCCCTGTTACCTGTTCCTATTTTTGTTAGTTCCTACATTTTACACCGTAATCCTGACCTCCCTGCTGTATTCGCTTTACTTGGGGGAGCTTTGGGCCTGTTCCACTTGTTTGTTTTCCCCACTGTAACTAATTAGTGACTCTGTTAAAACTGAAGTACATTACATTAATTAATAACTTTCACACAGTATTACTCAGTTTACCATATGTAAAGGACTGGGACTATTAACTAATTCTTCTAGCCTATTTAAATTATTTAATGCACCCTAGCAATAGTGCATAATCTTATGTTCAGAATAAAAAAATAATAGCGTATATACTGTAGGTTAAAGACATATTATAACAATATGCACTGTTTAGCTCCTTTTATCGTTTATACTGCTTGTTAACCCCCACCTGGCTAATCTGCATACAGTTATATCCAGTATTAGTTAACCCACTGTTTACTTAAAGTATTCGATGCCTTGATGCTGGATTCCACACAGTCACACAATTAAACGAACACCATTACTTCACCCAAATGAAATAGGGCAGCTTTGGGTTGCACACTTAGTGTGCAGTGTGCCCTGCCGACAGGCACCCTATGCACATGCCCACAGTGTGATGCCCTTAAGCTAAGGACCACAGCGGAGGACCGCGAGGTCAAAGCCCAGAAGTACTAAGTGCAGGCCCCGCCTACAACCAATTCCAGGCTATTTATTGGAGCAGAAGGGCAAGTGGGCAGAGTCCAGAATCAGGAAGACTGCCACAGCTGGAGACAGTAAGCAAAAGCAGACACAGCGAAGAGATGTAGTGTAGGGACCCTGCTGCCATTAGAGTCTGTTTTGCTCCTACTCTCCTCCAACCTCAGAGCAGCTGATATCCAGTTATTGGAATGTGTGACTGTTTCCAAATGAAAACACAGAATCTGTTGGCAGAAAAAAGGCCCTGTTTGCTCGTCCTGTCTGCCCTTTCCTTTGTAATCAAATCTGATTGAGGGCCTTAGAGGTTCTTCACTCTCCACTCCCCCCCCCCACTCTATCTGATGTGGTCTTTTCAAAGCCCTTGTATCTGTTCCTCCCTCATTTGAATCCCCTGACTGATTTTGCAAATACCATATTCTCTGGCAGCGTGTTCCACCCTTCAGCCACACTGTTTGTGAAAACTGAGTTAGGATGATCCCAAACACTGGCAGCCTGCACAGACCTGGCATTGACTGTTTTGTTCATGCACTTTATTTTTTCAGAAATATGACATCATTTGAGCTGGTGGAAACACATTGGAAATAGAGGCACCCTCGCCTTTTAGGTTAAACCACCATTCTGTTTTGGGTTTCCAGCTAGTAACCGTTTTGTGCCTGAAACAGAAAAGGTTACTGTGATGTATGAAAAAATATTGTGTAGTTGTTGTTTTTTTAGTGTGGGGGAAGGGGGAATATCAGTAATAATATATTTCCCAGGGTGAATGGTATTTAGTTGCAAAGCATTCCAGTCAGGCACCCTAGACAGTTTTCAGAAGAACATGATGAGGTGGCGGTTAGATGTTTTTTGGTGACGTATTAGCTACTGCTTAGCAAACAAATAAATTGTAGTGAAAAGGAACTCATGTGACCTACTGGGAATTGAACTCAGGTCCCCAATTTTCCGGGGCACTAGGTTCAAGTCCCAGTAGGTCACATTATTTCTTTCTCAATGCAGTTTGTGAAAGGAACATGATGAAATTAGGATTTTGCACAGCTGCTTGAAACTCTTAAAGACATTTCCTTACTCTTACGGACAAAACATGGTGGTCAAGTACGAGTTTAGTGCAAATATGAGCTGCTGCTGCTGCTTCTGTTGCAGCCAGTCATTGGCTCTGCCGGCCATTTTACTGCAGTGACATGTGGAGAGTGAAAATGTGGGAATCCACAGGAAAATGTTGAGTCTTTTTGATAACGCTGATCAGTCTGTGGGGTGCAGAAATTTTTTTTTCTCCTCTTTCTGTCTCGACTCCCATAATTTATGCTAGTACCTCCACTGATGTGAACCCACAACCAAGAAATGAGTGTCTTGAATGCATGGGCTTCCTTTAATTTTTGTACCTGAATTATATTGTGGCATGACCATAATTGGTTGCGTGCACCAGTGATTTCTACAGTGGCTGGACCCCTGCTTGGAAGTGCAAGCCAATCCTTACTTTTTACTGGTTATTACGTTTTAATTTTTCTGTTATTGTCATGTTGGAGCAGCTGTAATCAGCATCTCTGGGATGTGGCATCATCATAATGCCAGGAAAGATAGCACTGGTATTTTTGACAAATGACAGTGGAGTGCATCTGGGATAAAGTAAGTTAACTAGTTTGTGAGTTGGAAGGGGGCCTTGTAACTAATCTCACCGGGGGCCCCCAGTTTCCTAAAGCTGACCCTGGGTATGACTTGACAGGTAAAGCATGGGCATTGCATACTAGCACACATCGTACTCTGCATTGTCGTGTCAGTCATATTAGCGTCCACACATTCACTTGAAACCTACTTACGCTCCATCTGATGTGAGATTGGGAGCAGGCATGGCTTGGGTTTAGGAGGAAAACATACTTTAAAGAAGAACCCTAAAGGCTTTGAACTCTGTATTTTGTGTCTGGGAGGCCCATTTTAAGGAAAAATTCCAGTTGAAATAATTATTCTTTTAACTTAAATTGCTTGTTTTTATCAGGTTTATCTTGTAACCCTCCTTCTTCCATACTGATATAAACAATATCCCAGACACCCTCCATAACTGATGTGCGCAAGGGACTCTGCTGCAGGGGGGGCATCAAGACTCTGTATTGCCTGTAATAGCTTGTGCTTGGGTTCAGGGCAGTTGCAGAGTTGACCACAGCTGACACTGCTGGTACCTCTCTCCCTCCCTGTGGCTCAGAATTCCATATGCTCGTTGGCAGTATGCAGAATCTTACTTGTCTGTTCTTCCATTTGGAGGAGACCATGAGGCTGATGAAAGTGAAACGAACAGCACAGAAAGAAGGCTGTGTTCAACAAGGATGGCGGTGTGTACCTCCAGTAGTTAATGATGGGTGGGGGGCAGACCAGGGAACAGATGGGCCATGATTTGGATATACTATGGTATCCCTAAACTCAGTTTCCTGGGTCTCGGGATACCAACCCCACTGGACCGAAATGCATCGTGCTGAAACAGTCAGATGCCCATAAATACTGTTTCGGGCATCTGATTGTAAATTTCGCTCCACTCCCCACACCCCCTGTAACTGAAATATCTAACTCCGAGGGGGAGCGGACCTCGGAGTTAGCAAAAAAACGTCACGGTGGTGCAACAGTGCAAAAAGTTGCAGGATGCAAGGCGTGATGGAACCCGCGCCTCCTCGGGCATGCTGGCCGAGCTGCCTGTGCCTTACCCGTCAGCACCACCAGGGCAGCTTGGCCAGCCTTCCGATTCCTCCACCATTTCACTGCCATGTACAGGGGTAAGGTAGCAAGCCGTCGCATCTGCTACCCTACCCCGTAACGTCCGTTGGGTTTCCTCGCTGTTGGGCCGCTCACTGCCTGGATACTGAACCTGTCTGGCGATACTGCCCGGGCGGGTCAGTGTCAGGACAGTGAGCCTCGGCAGAACGTAAGGGTACCCATGACTGTATGTTGCCTGACAGAGCAGTGAGCTGTGCTTGTGCATGCCTGTCAGTATGTCACACTCATCAGATTTCTGTCAGTCAGGGGCCACAGCAGAATGTCACAGTGGTCACAAGCACCTACATAGGTCTTGGCCTTTGGCTCTTGCGCTTAAGCCTACGGAGGGTTTGATAACCCACTTCCCATCCTGTCTTTCTGCCCAGTGTTTGCAGAAATGTAAGCTGCTGACATCCACAGAATGTCCAGGAAAACCTGAAATGGACAGCAGTTAATGGAGAAAAGAGACTACAAACAGACATGGTCACATTTTACCTAATTAATATTTTAATCATTTCTCTAACAAATGCAACACTCAGTGGGATACAACTGGAGGAAAGAAATAGGAGGCTACAGCTCATAATGCCAATATCTGGGCTTCGAAGGCGAGCTAGGGTGCTGGCCGTGGGGAGGAGGATTAAGCATCCTAGAGGACCCTCTCCAGGGTGAGGTGGCAACACTCTGCTGCGCTACAGTCACCTGGGTGAACACAGGTGCCGGTACAGTTGGTGGAGCCTAAGTAATGGTCGGGAGGTTGTTGCTGTCCTTTGCAGCGTATGCGTACACACTGTGTGTGATGAAAGGAAACGTCCTCTGGGGAGTCCAGTAACAAAGTGGTAGACCCCTCCAATGTGCAGCATGACTGGTCGAAGCGGGCACCCTCTTCAACTCCATTTCACCCCCATATCCTGGAGTCTTCCTCAAGGGAAATAAGCCACAGGTTACCAGGAGTGGTGGTAGGACCCCAGGGATGGTGGATGACAGAGTTGGAGCGACTTTCAAGAGGCGTCTGAAGGGTATATTCTGGTCTGAGAAGGAGAATAAAGAAGGGGGGAAAAAACAATAAAAAAAACAGGAAGGTATTTAAAGGGACACACATGCTGTGAAAGTCATCTGCGTGCAGAGATGCAGAGAATATTTAGGCTGTTTTCCTTTGCTGAGGATATTGAATAGCCACAATGGGCAATTCATATTTATTTATGAAAACAACAAATCCTTAATTCAGGTACTAGATGCCCTGGATACCCTTGTTTTGGTGTATATTGGACCTTTTTTGTTTTTGTTTGCTATACATGGAATATTAAGCACAATATTGTACCAATGACATCTAAAAATAAACTCTGTAAAATAATAGGTGTTTCTCACCCCAGGAATCCCCCAGTATGCGTGACACATGCAGGTTAGCCCACTGTGTTAAGGATGGCTGCTTTTTGTTCCTCTTCCTGTAGTACCCTCCTCTCCTTGTAGCCTAACAATACCCTACCCCTGTTTTTCGCCACCCTTACCCCCCACAGTACACAGCTCTGTGTCTGACTTTGCTTCCCTGACTGTCTCTTTGCTTCCCTAGTTTTTTATTTGGTGCTCTCTCCATTCGTCCTCCCCCTGCTTTTCCTCGTATCCGGCGAAGGCCTTTTTCTTGGCCTTCACTGCTTCTCTGAACGTTCCTAAGAACCATATTGATCTCTTGTACCCGCTTCATTTTGTACCTGTTCTCATGCATTTGTTGCCTGGAGAATGGTCCTCTTGATGGCCCTCCCCCCAGCCTTTCCTCTACATCCTTGCGTCCACTCTGATCATTTTGTTGTGGGCCAGCTCTGTCATCCACTTTGAAGTCTGCTCTTCTGAAATCTATTACTTCAGTTTTTGATAGGGGCATTCTAGTCCCGAGGGCCAGCCTGAACCAAATGGAGTTATAGTCGCTGGACCGCAGTGGCTCCTCTACCTTCACTCCACTCACCATCTCCATGTTGGTGAGCACCAGATTGAGAATGGCGGTCTGTGTAGTGGGTTCCTTAACCAGCCGCGCCAGAAGGCAGTCCTGTAGTGTATCCAGCAGCTGACTTCTAGTGCACCAGCCTGCTGGAATTTCCCAGTCAGTAGTCGGCAGGTTCATGTCATCCACCATTGCCACTTCCTCCTTCTTCACTGCCCTTGCCAGCTCTTCCCCAAGCTCCCTGGCAAGGCTGAAAGTATTTTTTTTTGGTTAACTAAACTAAGTTATGTATTGCTGCCTCAGGAAGTGTCTACACAATTGCAGAATTTTGGGGGACGGATAGCAGTGCGAGGCGTGCCATGGACCTGCAGTAACTGAGTGGTGGGTGGCAGGGGAGCTGAGAATTAGAGGCCTAATAGAAACTTTTTTTCAATTAAAATGAAATAATGGTCAGATTAGGTTTTTAAATGTTTTTATTTGTGCTGTTACTTGCGATGTAGGAGTAGGTAGTTAAAGTATTCCAAATGGTGTTTTTGTGTGTTAGGACAAGTACTGTATTTTACACTACTAACATGGCTGCCAGAAATGTTTCTTGCATGTTTTTGGGAGGCGTGGATCTATGGCTGTGCTGTGTGCCGCTTGGCTGAAGGAGTACCAGCTGTCCGAATTTGTGCTGATAAGAACAGGACTAAAGGTACTGCACAGCCAATCAGGATGCAGAAAATTCCCTACCCATTTTATAAGACTGCTTATATAATGTGTGTTACAACATCCTGCTTTCTTAGTGGTTATAACATGGTCAAAACAGAGGGGGAGGTGGTTGAGTGACCCATCCCTTTAACGCGAAGAAAGCAAAACTATGAAGTCTATTATTTTAGCAAAACTGAAACCCTTTTATGAGTAGAATAACACACTCCAGAGTTTGCAGCTTAAACCATGTTATTAACACACTCCCTGGGTTGTTGAAGAGTGTTGGCTGTGCCTTCATTGGTTGTTTACACATGGAATAAAAGAAAAGTAAGCAGTGATGCTGTTATTTTATGTACCCCTTAATAAATGTTTCACATCTTCCTCATGCAGTGTTGTACCTTCCAAGTAAAACGAGCTCCATAGTACACTGCTGTTGATTTAATATTCTCTTTTCATTAACTTTCTGTGTTTGTCTTGCAGCTAAGAAAAGAATATGGCAACAACGTTGTTCCAGCGTTTCCCCCTAAAAAGCTGTTTACGCTCACCCCTGCTGAGGTGGAACAGAGAAGAGAACAGTTAGAAAAATACATGCAGGCTGGTAAGGTTCTGCACTTCTATTGAGATGGCATTATCAGTAGAATGGAACTGCATGCTGGTCTTTTAATCAGTCATACTACATAAATTAAATACAATTTTGTGTGAAGTCTGCCACAGTGAGGATGCGTCATCACTCCTGGCAGGAAGTACTAAAAATAATTTTTTTCTAAGTGTGTGGATGCAGTTCACTATCCACACACTGGCAGTCAGACCCATTGTCGTCACTCTTCCGAAGCAGGTCAGTTATACCGACCCTCCAAAGGACACACGCCGATGGCAGCCCTTGAGCTGACATTCAGGATTGAGGCACTGTTCACTCTCTTGATCCTGCTTCAGCAGGGGGCAGTGCAATCTATGCTTCTCAGCCTCCCCAACCTCAGATTAGGAGAGACATTGATGCAGGTTGCTTCAGAGCTAAGGGGAGCTAATGTGGCAACATTCGACGATCGTTGGGAGGGGTAGGGCTCTACCCCTGGACCTTCGGTTCCTTGCCATTTATGTGCTGGTCAGTCCTTAACAGCAGTCCCCTGTGACTTTATCACCTCCACTTCAGGTGGAGCAGCCTCCACCTCAACCACTGTTCAGGTCTCTGACGAACAAGCACCCCCCCCACTCCCCCACTGCCAGCTTGCCAGGCTGGTTATCAGTGGAGATCACTCAGGATGAGGATACCAGGGTGATCCACGGTGGAAAATGGACAAGGGTCGTCTTAGAAGGATCTTAGGACTTGAAAGACTCGCACTTTTGACCAGGAATTCATCGAAGAGCTGACTGTGGTTCATAGACCGGTATCTTTTGGAGCTGTAGTCTGACTGATGTTGGAGTTCATGATGGTGCCCTTAGAACCAGTTCAGAAATGGGCTAAATACCCATTTTATTGATATCCTGGATAGGAACAAATCCCTGGGTTGCCTTTCCCTTGGCTAAAGCCACCCTAAGACCGGCCCTGGAGCTTAGGCAGCATCCAGAATCCAGCCCATCGCCCTTTACCCATGCAGTCCGTAAGTACGTGGTCCCTATGGGCACCCTTTCTGGGTTTTCCAACTACCCCTCTGTGGAGAAAAAAGGGGGGGATGTTGGCAGGGGTGGTGGTGCCTCTGGGTCCCCTATGGCCAGAGCCCCTTCCGGAGCTGCTCAGTAACGAGTTGTGGGGGTTTCATCTCTCCCCCTGTCCATTCCCTGTCCTAGCTCCTGACTGGGATTAGTTGCACCACTTCTTGCCACAGTGGTTTGCTATTACCTCAGACAGACAGGATTTGGAAGTGGTGAGCAAGGGTCCGCCTCTGGATTTTGAGGCTCTCCTGCTGCACCATCTCCAAACTCCTTGGAAGTCCTGGGTGTCAAAGGACACATTGTCTGGGCTAAGAGCCAACAGAGCTCTGTTCCTAGCACACGGGGCTGTAGCCCATTTTCCATATGCCCTTGCCATGCAGGGATATATGTCCAGGTACTTCCCAGTTATGAAACAGATGGGTATCTGTCACCACACAGTGGACTTGCACAGTCTGAAGAAGTACATGCAGAAGCGCAAGTCCCATATGGTCATGCTGAATCAGATAATACCATCCCTGGAATAGGGCATGTGGTTTTGTTTTCTGAATCTCCAGAATGTGTTCTTCCACATCAGTATCCATCCCATTGCCAGTACCTTCGGTTCTGTGCAGAGGGGATCCTGTACCACTTCCAGATCATGCCTTTCAGTCTTTCGTCCACGCCCATGGTCATCACCATATGCACGGTAGTTGTGATTGCCTTTCTGTGGTGCAAGGATGTCCGGGTATATTCCTACCTGGACGACTGGCTGCTAGCCGGGCCATCCAAGGAGGCTGTGGAGCGGTCCAGGGATCTGGACCTTTAGTCCTATTAGCACTTGAACCTTCTGGTCAACCCTGCCAAATTAGAGCTGGTCCCCTCGCTGGTGGTTAAGTTCATCAGGGCAGAAATAGACCCAAGGCCCACCTTCCGGTGGACCGGGCATTGAACCTCTTACCTCCTTTGCCCGATCATTTCAGGTTGGGTTGTTCGCATCCTGCCTGGGACTTCCTGTGGCTGCTGGTGCTGATGGTGGCATCTGCCAGCATGGTCCGATGGCCACGCTGGAGAGTGTGCCCCCTGCAGTGGAAGTTGAACTGGCAGTAGTCCCAATGCTTGGGTCACCTGGACCAGACGGTCTTGGTGAACCAGCCGATGTGGGATGCCATCCTGTTGTGACTGTCCCCAGAGTCTGGAGGAAGGAATCCTGTTCAGAAGAGACATGTCTCTGGTGGGGGTGGGGGGCACACCTGAGAGACCACCAGGCCCACAGTTTCTGGTCACGCTGGGAGTTCTGACACCATATCAGACTGCTGGGGCTCCGTGCAGTGCATCTGGCTCTGATGGAATTTACTCTCTTAATTCAGGGTCAGGTCATTTAGGTCCAGACTGATAACATGACCACCATGTTTAACCCGAACAGACAGGGTGGGTCACATTCCTTTCTGTTCTGTCAGAAGGTTCTCTGAACCTGGACACTCGTGCACAGTCTAGAAGCAGATCTCCTGTTGGTTCATGTCATGGGAGTGGTGGTGTCCCGTAAGGAGTCAGCTCGTAAATGCTATGCATTTAAGTGGAAGAGGTTTTCAACCTGGTGCCAGAGTAAGGTGCTTGATCCCTTTACCTGCCATTTGGTGAGTATCCTTGACTACCTCTGGTCCCTGTCTCAGTCAGGGCTGCGAGCAGTGGCCCTAGAGGTCCACTTGGCAACCATATCTGCATACTAGGTGTGTGCTGGTATGCCATTGGTGGCCCAGGAGATAGTGGTCAGGTGTTCTTTGAAAGGCCTTGATCATTGGTCCCCTCCAGTGTGCTATTCTCTGCCTCCATGGGACCTACTGCTAGTGTTGGTATTGCTCATGGGGAAGGCAGCTTAAGTCAAGGCATAAATATGTGATGTCACTTTGTCTTGGAAGACTGCCTTCCTGGTGGCCTACTCATCAACCAGAAGGATCATTGAGCTCCAGATGCTATTGGTGGAGTCTCCCAATCTGGTCTTCCATGAGGACAGGGTCATTCTTTACCTCCACTCAAAGTTCATTCCTAAGGTCATATTGGAGTTTTACGTTAACCAAGTGATCAACCTTCGGGTGTATTTTACCTAACCTGATCTCAGATGTGGATTACAGGCTCCACACCTTTAACTTGTAGAGGGTGCTTTTTTATTACAAGAAACCTACGGCTGGATTTCTTTTTTATCACATCTATTTTTTTTTTCTCCCCTGCTGCGGTGTGATTGGCGGGGGCATCAGCTGCTGGCTTCCTCTGCCCGGAGGTAGCAGGCTCACTCGCATAATGAGTGGTCCAGTCGGCCACTCCCAACCTGCTAGGAGCTCATACTGCCCTTGCCAGGCTGAGATCAGAGCCACCCCAGCGTGATTCCATGACAGACCTCCAGGCAGTATGAACACAGCTAACAAGCTACTCGCTCTCGCCCAGCCATTTTCCTCCATTATTGTCCCCCTTGTAGTGCGGACGTGCAATGACGTCACAGGCACAACGTGCCGACATCTGCCGCACTCCACCCCTTAGTGCACCAGCTCTGGTAGTGCCCACAGTTGTCACCAGGTACCGCTGCAGAGCGGTGGGATCCCTCAGCCCTTCCCAGGGATAGGAGAGCAGTCCTTCGGTTGCTCGATCCCATCCCTGCCCTGCTGACCCCTGATGACCCGAGCGCATCTCCGAATCCGGGTCACCAGGCGTGCCGTGAGGTGTGGCGTCCAGCGCCTCAACCCTCAGCGCCACCAGGCCGGTACTATGGTTGGATTTCTGAGAGACACTTGCCAGCTATTTCTCATGTAAGCTAAAGCTGTACCAGGCAGACCGGCAGCAAAGCAGATGATGGCCAGACAAATTACATCCTGCATCAATCTCTACTATGGGTTGACTGGTGGGGAGTTGCCCAAGGGGCTTGGGGCTCTTTTTGCCAGACATATGGCTTCCTTGATGGCTGCCTCCAAGGAATATTCACATTGTGGAGTTGCACAGGACTGTACCCTGGAGTAGAGCGCACACCTTCATTTTCTATTACAGCACTGACATAATGAGTCGTCGGGATGCTGCTTTTGGGTCCTCAGTCCTTCAGTTTCTGTTTACCAGATGGGGTGTGTACCTTGCCCCCTTCTTCTGGAGGACTGCTAGTAGTCTGCTAGTGTGTGGATAGTTTATTTTATTTATTTATTTAGTACATCGGAAATACTTTTGAGCCAGAGGCTTGTTTACAGAGGTTCCGCGTCAGTAAAAACAATACAGAGGGAAAAACACAAACATTTGAGGGCAAAACACTAGGCATTTAAACAATGAGTACATACAAAGGCTACAATAGTATAATTCATGGTGCAGAGCACAAAGCAAGACATGTTTTTAAAAACAGTTCCTTTGTCTAAAGTGCTAAGGGTCTGCAAGAGCAGCCGTACGAGGAGAGACTTAAGGAGCTTAATATGTATACCCTTGAGGAAAGAAGGGAGAGGGGGGACATGATAGAAACTTTTAAGTACCTCAGTGGAGTCAACAAAGTCCAAGAGGGTAGCATCTTTCAGAAAAAGAGACGTGCAAGAACAAGGGGACACAATTTAAAGATGGGGGGGTGCAGTTCAGGGGCAATGTGAGGAAGTATTTTTTCACAGAGAGGGTAGTGGATGCATGGAACAGCCTTCCTGAGGAGGTTGTAGGGTCTAAAACTGTGGAGAATTCAAGAATGCATGGGACAGACATAAGGCAATTCTTGTGGGGGGTAGGAAGAAATAGGCTGTCGGTTAACTAGGATCTGCGGCCTATCCTGTAGGTAGGGAAATGGGCAGACTAGATGGGCCAAGCGGTCCTTATCTGCCGTCAAAGTCTATGTTTCTAAGACAAGGCTGCAGGTTTAGCCATATTCTAGTGAGGTAAATGCAAAGAAGGGGTGGTATACCAGGAGGGTTGGGGAGAGAGAGAGAGCCATGTAGTGGAGAGTATTGAGGGGGCGAGAGGGAGCAGGGGTGATGGGAAGAAGAATTGTTAGAAGGCCGAGGGTGTGAAGGGAAGGCAGAGTATAAAGAAGTGGGAGCAGGGAGTCTAGGGCATGGAGTACAGCAGGGAAAGAAGGGGGCTGCGGGGAGGGTAGTGAAGGGTTGAGGAGAGAGGGTTAATTAGCTATAGGCGATTAATACAAGGCATGGGCATAATAGAATAGTATGAGGTTTGTTAGGATAAGGGGGGGAGGGGGAAAGGGGACCTAGAAATAGGAGGAAAAGGAGGGGTAGGGGGAGGAGACAGGGTAGCTATTAACTGAGGGAAAGAGAATCTAGATAAGGAGATAATGAGGGATGATTAGATCCCGCAGTCACAGGTAGATGCAAGTAGCATACCAAGTTTTGATTTAAACGGTCTGAGCTTGGTTTCCTTCTGAACATCTTCTCCAAGAGAGTTTAGCCAGAGGGGCGCACAGTACTCATAGGACCATTGACCTTGAGTGGTCTGGCAGAAAGGGATTTTCAGCGACCAGTTGTTAACGCTCCTAGTTCTTCTAGAAGAGCTGGATAAGCTAAGGAGTTTTCGCACTCCTGGGGGGGGGTAAGCCCAAGAGTGGATTTTTTGGCAAGAAGGCAGACTTGGTATTGTATTCTATTGTCCAAGTTAAGCCAGCCAGACTGTACGTATAGTTCACAAGTGTGTGTCACCCGGTTTGCACCCAGTACAAGCCTACAGGTCTTGTTGAATGTAGTCCTGATCCGTTCGAGAGTTGTGGGAGTTGCGGCTCCATATACCACTAGGTCGTAGTCGATGACTGATAGCACTGAGCTTGTAATCGCAATATTTAAAGCTTGTTTAGTTAGGCAGTGTTTATTTCTATAGAGCAGACCCAGTTTAATGCTTGCTGTCCTAGCTACCAGATGAATATGTTCAGTAAATGATAATGTGCTGTCTACGGTTACTCCTAAGTATTTGAATAGTAAACTGTATCTACGCCCTTAGAAATATAGGTTAATCTCCATAGTTCTGGGAGTGGTGTATTGTTCACGTCCTCACCGCCCACCTGACCTCCTCTGGCATTGTGGCATCTAGTTCCCTGCTTCCAGCCTGTAAACATCTGATGTTACAGGGTGGAGCCAGAGGATGTAACACCTCTGTGTTGGGAAGAGCTTAGCTTAAAGGCATTCCAATGACACAGCTGACTCCAGGAAGACTGCCAGTGGTGTATTGTTCACGTCTATACCACTCCTAGAATTACAGTTTAGTTAAGTATCCTATATATTCCTTCCAGCAAGCGTATTTTTTTTTTACTCCTGAGCCAGACGTAGAAACACAGACTGGTGGCAGATCAGGAACACTTGGTTCATTCAGTTAGTGCACTTCTCTCTACCTACACTGCTACCGCAGACCGTGTCTGATCTGCAGCTCTTTCTCCCTCCCACCTTCCTTTCCACTGTGATTCCCCTTGTGCTTATCCCATACATTCTTGAACCCCACCACTTCCACTGGAAGGCTGTTCCAGGAATCCACCACTCTTTCTGTGAAGAACTACTTCCTCACATCTCTCTTCAATCTACCCCCCCCCCCAGTTTCATAACATGTCCCCTTGTTCTTGAGCACCTTTTCTTCTGAAAAATAATTCCCTCCTGTACTTTATATACCCCTGTGAGGTGTTAAGAAGTGACTGTCATATTCCCACTCTTCCTCCTCTGTTCCAGGGTGTACATGTTGAGGTCCTCCAATCTCTCCTCGCAGGGCTTTTGATGCAGACACTGCACCATTTTGGTTGCCCCCCGGACTGCCTCCACTCTGTCCATGTCCTTCTGGAGATGTGGGGCCCGATTCAAGAAGGATGATGCAGGGCTTGCATCAAGCACTGCGTCATCCGCATTGTGTGGTGCAGCTGTGCCAAAGCCCTTCTGTGCCATGCAGATTGATTCATGAAGGGCTGGTGCAGTTGTGACTGTTTCCCCACTTCATGGCAGCTTGCACCAGAGCTGTGGCGCAAGCCCCATACTATGGAGCCCCCCACTGGCACAATGTTGGACCAGGGTGGAGCTGGTCTAACATGTTGCGGTTGGCGCAAGTGACATGCAGCTGGGGGTTTGTGGCAAGCATCCTTACTGAACTGTACTTGCGGCAGTGTTTGACACAAGTCACCCCTTGCATCAAACCCTCTGCCGCAAGTCCCTTGTGCTGATCTGAACCCTTTTGTGAATTGGGCCCATGGTCTCCAGAACTGGACACAGTACTCTAGGTGGGGTTTTACCAGCGATCTATACAGGAGCAAGACCATCTCTTCCTTTCTGCCGGTGATACCACTCCCTGTGCACCACAGCATCCCACTAGCCATCCCTACTGCCTTGTCGCACTGCTTGGCTACCTTTAGGTCATCCGATATAATTATCCCCAGGTCTCTTTCCTGTTTGGTGGTTGTCAATACCACTTTTTCCATTTTTTACTCCGCCCCTGGGTTTCTGCACCGTAAATGCGTTGTTTTGCACTTTTTCCTATTGAAAGCCAGCTGCCATACCCTTGACCACTCCTCTAGTTTTCTCAGGTCTCTGCTCATACTTTCCACCCCTCCCCCCCAAACTCCTCTCCTCTGCAATTTCACTTATAAAGATATTAAAGAGAACCGGTCCCAGCACTGATCCCTGAGGCACCCCCTTCCTTGGAGTGAACTCCATTTACTACTACCCTCTGTCGCCTATCCCCTGACCAGTTTCTTATCTAGTTTACCACCTTTGGACTCACTCCTAAGCTACCCAGCTCGCTTACTAGTCTCCTCTGTGGAACAGTGTCAGAAGCCTTACTGAAATCTAGGTGAGCCACGTGCACTGCTTCACCCTGATCTAGTTTCTTGGTCACCCAATCAAACAAATCGATCAAAATGATTTGACATGACCTCCCCTTTGTGACACCATACTGACTTGGGTCTTGTTACCCACTGGATTTAAAATATTTTGCAGTCTTTTCCTTCAGCAGTGACTCCATTAACTTTCCCACCACTGATGTCAGGTTGACTGGCCTATAATTGCCAGTCTCCTCCCTGCTTCCACTTTTATGTAGTGGGACTACATCTACCCTCCTCCAGTCATCCAGAACCACTCCTGTTTCCAGTATGTTGTTAAATAAAACTGTCAGAGGTGCAGTCACTAGTTCCCTCAATACCCCTGGATGCACTCCATCTGGCCCCATTGCTTTGTTCAGCTTCAGATTAGCAGGCTATTACTTCGAGAGTGCTCTTACAGTAGGTATTTACCATTAGTACTGTGTCCCCTGGCGTCAGGACCACACAGAAAACTTTAGCTAGCAGTGTCTGGTGGGGGACTTTCCACCAATGTCATGTGACTGACGTCAGTGTGACACTATATAGTGGCGATCCCCAGCCCGCCCTCCAGTTCTTTCCCGCTGTTGACCTGTCCATGTCGGACCTCGGGAGAGCACTGCTACAGTTTGACCGCCATTTTGGATGAGCATTCATCTTAGATTTTTCTTTTATTTCTTATCCCTTTAAGTACATTTTTTTATACTTTCTGTTTATTGTTATTACAGTAGACATACAGTCTGTTCTCCGGAGGCAGTACATGAGGAGATATAACATATTCCACTTGAGGGCGCCACCCCTCAATACAAGCAGGTTAAATATTTAACACACTGCTTCAATTAGATACAATATATGGGGGGGAATCAATAAACGCATTTTAAACCATAAGTAAATTCATACTTCTGGAGCTGCTTACAATGGCCCATGAACTGCATGATGACATAGTCCATATATATAGTCCATAAAGTTTCGAAGACTGTATCCCATAAAGAAAAAAATGATATCATGCAGTACCTTTTTTTAAGGAACCTTACTGGTATCCTTTTAGGCTAAACTTAAAGCTCCGCATTATGAACTTTAACAGGTATCTAACAGTTATATAGAGAAACCACAACCTTCCAAAACCTATTTTTCCAATAAGGGCATCCTGCATAAACTACACCTTCAAACCCAACGATATTAGCCTAAACTAAAATATATTGGTGCCCCAAATTGAGATGCCATTTTTAACTAAGAAATATTAGGAAGACAAATAACGCACGTTTATAGGAGCTTAATCAGCTCAACACTGACATTGCTGTATGATGAGATTTTTGTTTAATAAACTGTGAGTCCCAGATTTAAATTAAGGGATCTGTCTAGATTAGAGCAAACCTGGTATCAGGTGCTACAGCAGAAGATTCAAGTATCTCCTTTTTCCGGTTCCTCTCGGTCTGTCAGGTCCAGGGAGTCCGTCCGAGGTGGCGGTAATACATGGCATTGGGCCCACTTTAGGGCCTTGCTGGAGCTGGAGAAATTGAAGACCCTGCCTGAGTGAAGAATCCAGAGACGTGCAGGGAACAACATATTATGAGGCATGCCTGCTTCCCTTAAGATAGCTCAGACACCATCAAAGTACTTTTTTTTTGTCTCGTGGCATAATTTAAGTCTGGGTAGATTCGTACCTGGATCCCATCGTATAGAAACATTTGTTTCTGGTGAGTTAATGCCAGGATGAACTCTCTTGATCCCACACCATCAAGAGTAGCACTATTGCCCTGGGTGCTTCAGGATTCTCTGAACGGCCTCTGAATGCCACCTGGTAAGCTTTTTGTATATTTATTTTGCGTTCGGTGAAAGGCTGCCCCAATTGCTGCTCCATCCACTCACTCATTAAAAAAACTAAGTGGTCTCCTTCACTGTGCTCTGGCATGCCCACAACTCTTGACTGGCTGCCCTGGCCTGATTTTCCAAGACCTCAAGCCTGGAACGGAGATGCGTGTTCTCTTTAACTAGGGATGTAGCAGTGCCCAGGGCTGCATCTGAACTTTTGCGAGTCTCCGTAGTGTCTGTTTTGATGAGTCACCTCCGTTTCTAAATTAGTGACTCTATTTATATCATGGATTCAAATTTCTCCACTAGCCCCGACACTGTGAATTTGCGGCAATTGATTTTGACTCCTAAAGTTTGTAGAGTTTCATCTCCAGTTCCCACGTCTTCGGATGCAGTGCGACCTTGGGCAGACCTTGCGGCTGGGAGTCTTGGAACATTTTTTCCCCTTTGCTCCTTCTTGCTGCAGTCTTTATTTTTTTGGATTGCCCATGTTTAATCCTTTGATATTCTGATTTGCTTTTACGGTCATTAAATTATTCAAATCATCCAGTAAAAAGTTTAAATTGCTTAACTTGAAAGATTTTGTAGAGAGCTTTAGATCATTATCACCGTTTAGCTCAGGCTCAACAGCGCCCCCCCTCCCCTTTAAGTAAATATTTTTGTGCATGTCTTCTCCGATCCCTCTTGAATCGCATAAGACAAAGTGCAGTTCCTGCGGTACGCAATTCCTGCATAAGGACGACTATTCCCTCTGCCTCTTCTGCCTAGGCCCGGAACACCAGACTAAGGACTGTGAGGCCTGCCTGAACTTCAGTCAGGCCACACTGAAACCCAGGCAGAAAGCCCTCGAGGCCCATGTTTTGAAGCCGAAAATGGCATCGTTGGAGAAGGAGTTGCAGAAACTGCAGAGTGCATCTTCCTTCTCTTCTTCGGACTCACACCGACACAAGAAATGGAAGGACAAGGAGAAGCACCGGGACCAGATTAGGTCCCCCTCCCACCCACAGCTCCCTCTGGGGACCGCAGAAGACTAGCGGCCCTCTTCCTCTGGGAAGGGCGCCACTTTGGACAAGTCTGCTTTGACCCAGGAGCAGCCCTTGGTCCCCCCGCCGCCACTGGACACAGTGGTAGTGGTTGCCTTTGGCCGAGCCTGAGGCTCCTGCCATGCTTAGGCCCCTCAAAACTAAAGGGTTCAAGTCTGCTGGCAGGGCTGATAAGTCACTCATCTGGACCTCCTATGTGCGCCTAGCCCAGGCTGATAAATCGAGCACTGAAGGCCCCGGTGACCGCCCAGCCACGGCTGATGAGCCGGATGTCTGTTCTCCCAGCATCCGCACAGCCCAGGCACTTCTGTTGGGCTCTGACGAAAGGCCTGATGTAACCACCCAGCGCCCACTGCTGCTTCAGCAGCAGCAGTCCCCGGTGGGCTCGCCCAGTCCAGGTATTCCTCCTCCCCCTCCGGCCTCTCCCAAGCTCCCGGAGCCAGAGTTGGAAGGATGTCAGCTGACGATACTGTTTCTGGGTCGCAGTCGGACCTCCTTGTGAATCCCTGGTCGGCACGCAGGACCCTCCGCCTCAGGCTTCCCCGGCAGGGCCTTCTGCCCCCCACCCATGCCTCTGCCAGAGGGACCCTCCGGGCTGTTGTGAGGCTCAATCCCTAGTGGCCCTCTGCCTGACTATCTACCCTCTGGTCCTTCCTACCCACCTTTCAGGCCTCCACAGGGTCTTCCGCCTGGCCCTACGGCTCCTCTGTCAGGGCCATCGCCAGATTCCCAGACACATGGCTACTAACTGCCACGTTACCCTTCCCCCAGGTATCTTCTGCCAGGGTACCAGACGCCAGGTCTCCCTTCGCCGGGGTACCTGCCGTCGGGCTATGCGCCTAACTTCCATACACCAGGCTATCCGCCTTCAGATGTCAGGATACCCAATGCCGGGACATGCCCTGGTTTTCATCCAGCATACCAGCTTCCATTGCCCCCACCTCTGCTTCCCCAGCCTCAGGCGGACTTCAGGGCCATTCTCCCGTCTTGGTGGGCTGAGACTAAGTCCTGATTGGTGTCGGAGTTGGACAGTCGTCATCCGGTGGCAGCCTCTACTCTGGCGCACCCGGATTGGACGCCTAGGTCTCCTTCACCGGTGGAGTCCCGCCCTTCCATGTCATGCCTGATGAAAGGGGCGACTCCTGCCACTGAAGAGGGCAGGCCTCTTATTGCTTTTATGGCGGTCCCCTGCACCGGGGTTCGGTCTCCAGTCCAGACTCACTTGTCTGAGTCGGACTCTGATTCCAATCCCTCTACCTTGTCTTCTGGCTTTGAGACTCCTCCACCGGATGAGCCTAAGACTAAGGAATCACCAAAATCTCTTCCGGAGGACCCCTCATTCATGGACCTTGTCAAGAAGATTGTGGAGGCCTATGATAGGAAATCTGGCGATCAGGACCCCAAACACAAGAGACTGGCCGAGCAACTGGATATGCCGAAGTTGTCTCCAGTCCTCACGCCTCCCTGGTTGGAGCCTCATGAGGACTTGGCCTCTACCATTTGGCTGATGCCTTCATCCATTCCTGCCGTAACCAAGAAGATGGACAGGACTTACCATATGCCAGAGGGCAAGGACCACCTGAGTGCCCACCCTAAAGCGGACTCGGTGGTCATTAGCATGGTCCATGACCGATCTGGTAAACCTAAACACATGAGCACTTCTCCACCTGACAAGGAGTCAAAGCAGCTCGACCAATTTGGGCGGAAGTTTTATTCCTCTTCCACCTTGGCTATTTGCGCTCTAAACTATGTGGCCCACATGTTGGTGTTCCAAAAGTCACTTTTTCGCAAATTGGAGACAGTTATTGAGACCATGCTGGACTCTGAAGTGAAGGAAACACTCTCTGACACAATTAGGTTAGCTAAGGTTGCTTGTCGCCACTCTCTGAGGGCGACCCATGACGCGGTTGACTCTTTGGCTAGGGGTACGACCACTGCTGTCAGCCTGAGGAGATATTCCAGGCTGAGAGTTTCTGGGCTGGCACCTGATGTCCAGGCTGCCATCCAGGATGTCCCCTTCCACAGTTCTATCCTCTTTGGAGGAGATGCCCAAGACATCATTACAAACCTCCAGGACGGGGCTGCTTTACATTCAGTGCAGACTATGTATTGCACTGGATCGAAGCTCAAAGAGCCTTCAAACAACATGAAGTCTTGCTGTATTCTGACATATGCAGTTAGGTCCTGCCTTTCAACTGCCCCGGAGAACAAAGAGTTAAACTTTCCATGGCAAGCTTGGAATGTTCACCGCGAGCTCGGTTGAAGCCACTGTCTGCTGTTGTTTAAACTCCAACTGTCAGATTCTTTACTCCACCTCACTGAACAGTCGCTCCGGAGATTTCTCCTTTGCTCAGTTCAAAAAAGTCGGTTAAAGTGTCGTTTTTTCGATCGGTTTCTACCGAATTGCTGCTACCGATCTATCGGTTTAAGTCTCTGTCTGTGGTACCGTGAGCACTAGATAGGTTTTCTGTATAGTTTCTGTGTGGAACTTGTAAATTGGTAAAAAAAAGTTTGTGATTTACTTAGAGTATGGTAACCGGTCCGTAACGGTTCTAAAAAACACAGATTTTATTACGTTTTTTTCCAAGATCTATGACACGGTCAGGAAACGATAGGGGAGTCTTGCCTGGCGGATTGCTGAAAAAAGAGTAAGTTTTGGTTAGGATTGGCCATGTCTGAGAAATCCAAGAAAAAAAAAAACGGGCCCACTGGGTTTCAACACTGCAGTGTGTGTGGGGAAGTCTTTGCCAAGGCTGATCCCCACACCACCTGTGTTTATTGTCTGAGGTTTGACCACCTCGATTCAGACTGCCAAATTTGTAAGAATTTTCCCAAATCTACCCTGGAAAAGAGATTAGGTAGACTGAGGGAAAGGGAGGCCGAGAAGTCCACTGACCCGGATGGCCAGCCCGGTTCGGTTCCGACCGAACCAGAAGGAGTGCCCTCTGGCCAGGGCGATACTTCTTCGGGCACAAGGAGAGCCGATTCTGAGGAGTCAGTTCCGGTAAAAAGAAAAAGGAAAGATAAATCGTCCGGTTTGGACCCAGAAATTCATACTCCGACCGCCGATGAGATAGCCAAGGCGATTAAAGAATAGTACAGTCGCTTACTTCTGTTCCGACCGAACTGGCACCATCTGGCAGGGGTTCAGTTCGGTCAGTTCCCCCGGTTCCAGATTACACCTTGGAAGAATTTTATGAACCGGATGAGGAGGAAGGAGAGTATGAGGATGATGATGGTGATTATGAAAGTCTGGATGTGCCTATTGACCCGGACACCTCCCCAGACCGACCTTCAGGTGTTTCTCCTCCTAGGCTTTCTGAGTCCCCTTCTCACTTTATGTTTTACAAAAAAGTGGCTGAAACCCTCCAGCTTCCTATGGAAGAAGCAGTAGAGGGTCAGGAGGAGCCTGATTTTGTTGGAATGATGGACATCCCAGAGTCCAGGAGACTGTCTATTCCCCTCCACAAATCCTTTGGGAAACAGACACAAAATTCTTAAGACTCCTAATTCTATACCTCCTGTGGACAGACGAATGGACAAGAGGTATACTCTTTCAGGCTCAGACACGGAGTTCCTTTCCCAGCAGTGCAGCTATGTTGGGGTAGTGCAAGCTGCTGCCTGTGATAAGGCAACTATCCCTTTGGCGTCACACACCCCAGATAAGGACTCCAGGAGGATTGATGCCATGGCAAAGAAACAGTACGTGGCAGCATCTTTGGGACTCAGGCAGGCTAACTATATGGCCTACACAGCTAGATACCAGAAGTCCAGGTGGACACTGTGCTGGCTCTGGCTAAACAGGCCCCTGACCAGCTTGCCAAGGAGCTGGAGCAGGTGGCTGCAGATGGGATTGAGGAATCCAAAGTGCAATTTCATGCTGCTGTGGACTCCAATGATGTTTCATCAGGAGTCATGGCTACATCTGTGGCTCTTCGGAGGATGGCTTGGCTCAGATGTACTAGCCTAGCACAGGATACCCAGGCTAAGGCCATGGATGTCCCTGTTATTGGTAATTCTCTGTTTGGGGAGCAGACAGAGAACTACATGAAAAAGATGGATGAGTACAGGACCACTTACAGGAGTGCTCAAGCCAAAGAAAGGCAAGCTTCTCCTCAAAGGCAGCAGTCCAGGGGCAGGGGCAGGCCTTTCCAAAGGCCTTTTTACCAAGCTCGGGCCTCCTCTTCTTACTCTCAGAGGGGGTTCTTCAGAGGGAGAGGCAGACGGGGGATGAGCAGGCCTGCATCCACCCCTCAGCCTAAAGCCCCTGCCAAGCAGACACCCTGATGGGTCTGCCCAGGCCAATTCTCCAGTACCAGTAGGGGGCAGGCTGGCTTACTTTGTCCAGGACTGGAAGTCTCTGACATCAGACAAGTGGGTCCTGGAAGTAGTAAGCCAGGGACTGGTTCTCGGCTTCAAAAATTTCCCAAGTTGAGAACCAGATCCTTTCCACCTGCAAATCCATCAGAGACCCTTGCCTTAGAGGCAGAGGTTTCTTCCTTCCTAGCTCTCAGAACTATGGAGAGGGTTCCCACCCTACACAAGGGCAAAGGATTGTACTCCAGGTACTTCCTAACCCCCAAAAAGACAGGAGAATGGTGGCCCATCCTGGACCTAAGATATCTGAACAAACAACTTTTAAAACCAAAGTTCAAAATGGTGACTCTGGGAATAACCCTTCCCTCTCTAAGGCCAGGGGACTGGCTAGCCTCCCTGGACCTCAAAGATGCCTATTTTCACATTCCCATCAGGTGCTCCCACAGAAAGTACCTCAGGTTCGAGTTGCCCTCAGGCCACTATCAATTCAAAGCAATGCCCTTTGGCCTAACATCAGCCCCAAGGGTTTTCACAAAGTGCCTGGAAGTAGTGGTTGCTTTCCTAAGGAGAAAAAAGATCTCCATCTTCCCATACTTGGACGACTGTCTCATAGTAGGTCAGTCTCCAGACCAAGTCAAGTCACATTTGCAAATAACTCAGCAAGTGCTCACTTCCTTAGGATTCCTTCTCAACCTTCCAAAGTCAGTTCTCGACCAGTACAGCTCCTCACCTTCATAGGGGCGGAGCTGGATACAATAAGGGCAAGAGCCTTCCTTCCCCTGGACGGGGCAAGGACCCTTATGGACCTGGCCTCTTCATTCACCCTGCCGGTGTCTTGACCAGCAAGGCATTTCCTTCAGCTTCTGGGCCACATGGCACCTTCCACAGCAGTGGTCCAAGGAGCGAGATTCCAGATGAGGGACATTCAGTTCCACTTAAGAGCCTTCTTGTCCCAAAGAAAGGATTCCCTTACCAAACTAGTCCCAGTGACTCGAACCCTCATCCAGGTCGTGCAGTGGTGGCAGGATCAGGACAATTTGAGACAAGGGGTTCCTTTTGTCACTCAGTCTCATTCAGTGATACTCACCACAGATGCTTCCCTGCTGGGCTGGGGAGCCCATCTGGGGGATCTTACCACCCAAGATCTGTGGTCACCTCAGGAATCCCTGCTTCACATCAATCTCTTGGAACTCAGAGCAGTGTTTTTGGCACTGCAAGCCTTTTCCAAATCTGTGCAGAACAAGGTGGTCCAGGTCAGAACAGACACCACCACCACCATGTGGTACATCAACAGGCAGGGAGGCACTCGGTCTATGGCCTTGTGCACAGAAGCAATGAAGTTGTGGTCCCTGGACTATTCCCTGCAAACCTCTCTGATAGCAGTTCACCTCCCAGGGAAGGACAATGTCCTAGCAGATGCTCTGAGCAGAATATCCCAGAGCCATCACGAATGGACCCTAGATCCCCTAGTTTTGAAAGTGATTTTCTCGCGATGGGGCACTCCACAGATAGATCTTTTTGCAGCCCCAGACAATCACCAGCTTCCTCTCTTTTGTTGCAGACCCCCAGTCTTGGGTTCAGTCCCCCTGGATGCTCTGATCCTGAATTGGGAAGGGAAATTTCTGTATGCTTTTCCCCCCTTCCCTCTCCTGTTCAAAGTGTTAGTCAAGATAAGGTCACAACCATGCAAAGTGATTCTGATTGCTCCAGACTGGGCCAGACAGCCTTGATATCCCCTGTTACTGTCCCTAGCAGTCCACTTTCCCCTGTCTCTTCCCAGGAATTACAACCTATTGACATCCTCTCAGGGGAGGATTTGGTACCCGAACCTTTGGTCTCTCAATCTCAAAGCATGGCTCTTAAAGAGTTAGAGTTTGCTGACCTGCATCTTTCCCAAGGGGTTCTGGATATCCTTAAGGCTTCTCGACAGCCGTTCACCAGAAAGACTTAGAATTCCAAATGGAAAAGATTCACTATTTGGTGTTCTAAGAAGAATATTTCTCCAGATTCTGCTGGGTTGCCTACGGTTCTGGACTATACGGTCCATCTCAATGGCCTAGGCCTTAGGCCAGCTACACTTAAAGTGCATTTGGCAGCTGTTTCTGCCTTCCTGTCAGTAGGCAAGCCATCCCCTCCATCAGCCCATCCTGTGTTTTGTAAGTTCTTCAAGGGATTGCTGCACACCAATCCCCCCTTTAGGGACCTTTAATGTTTGCATTGCTCAGCTTATGCACCCCCCCCCTTTGAGCCTTTGTCCTTTGCAGAGCTTAAGTACTTGACTTGGAAAACTGTGTTTTTGGTGGCCATTACCTCTGCCAGGCGTATCAGTGAATTGCAAGCCCTGTCAGTGGAACCTGATTTCATCTATTTCCATAGAGATAACGTGGTCCTAAGAACTAACAGGAAGTTTTTGCCTAAAGTGGTTTCAGATTTCCACCTCAACCAGTCTGTCTCTTCTGTTTTTTTCATTGACCATTCCTCCTCTGGAGAGAGGAGGCTGCACAGCTTAGATGTTAAAAGGGCCCTCAGCTATTACATAGAGCGCACCAAGGGTCACAGGTTTGAATCCCTTCAGTTGTTCCTCACGTATAGAGAGGTTGGTAAGGGCAAACCTGCCACTAAGAGATCTGTTGCCAGGTGGATTGTTTCTTGTATACAATTCTGCTAGGAGAAACTGGGTAGAACTCCACCCTCAGGCCTGAGGGCTCACTCCACTAGAGGTACAGCTGCTTCCCTGGCTGCTGCCAGGGATATTCCTATCTTAGAAATCTGTCAACCTGCCACCTGGAAAACAGTCCATACATTCACCAAGCATTACTCTCTGGATATCCAGGCTAGGAGTGATGCTCGGTTTGGCACAGCAGTACTTCAGAGCCTGTTTCCAAAGTAGGTTCTGTCCCTCCTCCATGGAGGTACTGCTTGGTAGTCTGCATATGTCAGAATACAGCAAGACTTCATGTTGTTTGAAGAAAAAATTACTCACCTTAGTAATGTTGTTTCTTCTAATGGAGTCTTGCTGTATTCTGACCTCCCCCCCCCCTCTCAGAACCTAGTTTTTGGGATGTGGGTGGGCAGGAGCAGTGTTGGCACCCTAGGGGTGTCCCTGTTTCACCCTCCTTTATTTTGGGTGAGTGTTGTGTTTTGGGATGTGTTTTGTTTTTTGGGTTTCCTGACTTGAGTCTTTTCTTTGAAACCAAAAAAACCCTTTTATATACAGTAGATATAGTTGCCAGTTGGCTAGTTTTGAGCTTTACAGTTTCCACACAGAACTTCTAGTGAGTATTGCTCGAAAAGATCTGACGGTTGGAGTTTAAACAACAGCAGACAGAGGCTTCAACCGAGCTCGCGGTGAACATTCCATGCTGGCCATGGAAAGTTTAACTCTTTGTTCTCCGGGGCAGTTGAAAGGCAGGACCTAACTGCATATGTCAGAATACAGTAAGACTCCCATTAGAAGAAACAACATTACTAAGGTGAGTAATTTTTTATTTTCGTTGCCAACAGGGATGGCAGGCAAAACAACACCAGCAGGCCAGATGTCAAACCAAATGTCTGGGCCCCCTCAGCAACGGCCACCCGTCCAGCCAAGAGCCAGAGAGCTTCAGGGACGGCCCTCCCCAACCCTCCCTCCACCTCTTGACTTGCGGTCTGCCTCCCCACCTCCTCTGTTGCAGTCGGAGGAACCGGTGGGCAGAAGGTTTGCCGGTCATCTGGTAGGATGGGTGGTATTCACCACAGATTCGTGGGTCCTGCAACTGGTATCTCAGGGCCACACGTTGGAGTTTCTGGAGAGACCCCACCCCCTGGGTCCCTCACATTATCTAAAGGCACACATTTCCTTGATCAGAGAAGAGATAGAGGCTCTTCTGCAAAAAGCAGCCGTAGAGCCCGTGCCTTCAAACGAGATAAGAAGGGGATACTACTCTCACTTCTTCCTGGTCCCCGAAAAGACGGGAGATTTACACCCAATACTAGACCTCAGCACCTTGAATCTGTACCAAGAGTACAAATGATTTCAGATGCAGACCCCTCCAGGCTTGCTGCCCCTAATACACAAGGGACAGTGGCTATGCACCCTGGACATGCAGGATGCTTACCTGCACGTACCTGTTTTTCAGACCCACCCCCGCTACCTCAGGTTCTACTTTCAGGGTGAACACTACCAGTTCAAGGCCCTCCTTTTTGGCTTGTCTTCGGCACCCAGGGTTTTCACCATGTGCCTAGCGGTAGTGGCAATGGCCCCGAGGCGTCAGGGCTGCTATATCTTCCCATACCTCGACAATTTGCTGATCTCAGCCCCGTCGAGGGAATGGCTGGAACTCTCCCTTTCAGGCTACTCTGGACCTGTTTGCCCAAGTGGGGCTTAGGGTGAACTATTCCAAGTCTCACCTACCCCCTCCCAGCATCTGCAGTTTATTGGGGCGGTGCTGGATAAGGCCCATGGTCAGGCTTTCCTCCCACTGGACAGGGCAGAAATCTTGCAATGCCAGGCACAGTTTGTGGCTTCAGTCATTGGGTTTCAGCCAGGTCAGTGCTGCGCCTCTTTGGCCTTATGGCAGTGGCCATTCCTATGGTTCCTGTGGCCAGGCTCCGCATGCGGATATTGCAGTGGATACTCAGGGTTCAGTGGGACCAGAAGTCGGATGGCCTCGATCACAAGATCATGGTCTCCAGATCGATGTGCCGGGAGCTCCTTTGGTGGCAGGATATCAACAATCTCTGCAAAGGGGTCCCCTTTCAGCCTCCTTCCCCCATCCAGACTCTGACCATGGATGCTTCAGGGCTGGGTTGGGGGCACATGTAGAGAGCCACAGGACACAGGGCCTGTGGTCTCAGTCAGAGCTCTCCCTGCACATAAATGTGCTGGAGATGCAGGCGGCGCTATACACCCTGCAGGCTTTTCAGCAGCTCCTAAGCCCAGGTCCTCTTCTGGTCCAAACAGACAATATGTGTGTAGTATGGTACCTGAACAAGCAAAGGGGGCACTCTGTCGTACCCCCTTCGCAGGGAGGTGATGCGAGTTTGGTACTGGGCAATTCAGCATCGGATCTCCCTCATGGCAGTGCATGTCCCAGGCGTCCTAGCGGACAGACTCTGACACATCCAGACCAAGGCTCACGAGTGGGAACTAAACCAGTCAGTGGTTGAGGATATATTTGACCGGTGGGGTCGTCCAGATCTTGATCTGTTCAACTCTCCATGCAATGCAAAACTACCCAAGTTTTGCTCACTTGTTCCAGGACCTGGTGTTCTTTGGTAAGATGAACTATTGCTTTGTTGGACAGGAAGGTTATTGTATGCCTTCCCTCCCTTTCCGATTCTACAGAAGGTACTGCTCAAGCTGCAAGCGGAAGTGGCTTGCATGATCTTGATCGCCCCTCACTGGCCCCAAGTATGGTTTCTGCTTCTTCATCAACTGTCAGTGGAACCCACAGTTCCTCTACCTCTCTGTCATGACCCAGGAGGAGGAAGAGGGCACACTGGCCATCCAGGGCTGAAGTCCCTTCAGCTCCACATGTGACAGATTCTGACATAGCCGCTTCACATTTTGGTGTTTCACCTAAGGTAGCCCAAGTCCTTGTGGAGGCCAGGAAGCCTTCCACGAGAACCACTTATGCTATGAAATGGAGGAGATTTTCCATCTGGGCCACCTCGAAAGGTTAGAATCTTTTTTCGTGCTCCGTACCTCAGGTCATGGAGTACCTCCTGCATCTCTCTGACCTAGGCCTGAGTTACTCTTCTTTGTAGGTACAGCTTTCAGCCATTTCCACCTACCACATCCCGGTGGAAGACAAAACTGTTGCTCAGCTGGAGGTTTCCAAAACATTTCTGAAGGGAATTCTCCACCTGAAACCTCCTGTGCATAACTCTGCCCCACCATGGGACTTGAATTTTATTTTAGAAAAACTCACCTTGCCTCCTTTTGAGCCAGCTGCAAGTTGTGACATGCGCTATCTGTTATGGAAAGCGCTCTTTTTAGTTGCTGTTACTTCTGCTCGAAGGATTTCCGAGCTTCGGGCCCTGATCTGTAAGGAGCCTTAATTGATTTTTCACAGAGACTGGGTGGCCCTGTGTACTAATCCTAAGTTTTTACCTAAAGTGGTTTCCAAGTTTACGTTGAATCAGACCATTCAACTACCAGTGTATTATCCTGAGCACTCTAATCAGAGGGAGGCAATTCTACACACTTTAGATGTTCACAGAATTTAGCGGTACTATACAACTTGGACAAAGTCAGTCCGTAAAACAGATCAGCTTTTTGTTTCCTTTGCACCCAAAAGAGAGGGTGCTGCTGTTTCTATGCAGTGTTTGCCCAAATGGTTGCCAAACAGCATTATTTTCTGCTACCAGAGGTACAATAAACCTTTGCCAGGGGAAGCCAAAGGGCATTCTACCAGAGGCATGGCTGCTTCTGCTGCTTGTTTCAAAAATGTGTCTGCTGCTGACATTTGTGCAGCAGCCACTTGGAGCTCCATCCACACTTTCACGAAACACTACAGTCTGGACATTGCCTCTAGGTGCAGGGCTGGCTTTGGACTAGCTGTCCTTCAGGGCCTTCTTTCATAGTTCCCTGTGTGTCTGCAGATCTTTCCTGCCTCCCGTGCTTCAGACTTGGCTGATTTACACTGCTGGGATGCGGTCCTAATGGCAAATACCTACTGCAAGAGCCCTCTCGAAGTAAGATAGTACAGTTATGTAAGAACTTACCGTAACAGTAGATCTTTGAGAGAAGCTCTTGCAGTAGGTATCTTCCCCTCCCTCCTTCCCCCAACTTCTGCTACTGCTTCTCCTATCAGCCTTACTTGGGCTTTAGGAGCCCACTCCTTTCTCCTGTCACTTTGTTCTGAGGTCTCCGGCGGAAGAACTGGGGGCGGGCTGGGACCACCCACTATATAGGGTCATGCTGACATTGGTGGGCGGTCCCCCACCAGACGCTACTAGCCAGTTTTCCGTGTGGTCCTGATGCCAAGGGGCGCAGTCCTAATGGTAAATACCTACTGCAAGAGCCTCTCTCGAAGATCTACTGTTACGGTAAGTTCTTACAGAACTGTACTTTCCTTCAGGACTCTCATCTACAAAAAAGGAATAGTGTCCACCTCCCTCCCTCCAAAGCTTCTGTTACTTTGTGGTCCCTCCTCTTCTCCTTTCTCTCTATGAACACTGAACAAAAGTATTTGTTCAGGATGTCTGCTTTTTCCCGATCCCCCTCTGCACAGTCTCTCCCACTTCTCTTTTTAACCTTACAATCCTACCCCTAGTCTTACTGTTTCCACTTACATACCTAAAAATGTGTTGTCCGGTTTCATTACCTCCTGGGCTGTTCTCTCTTCAGTGCGCGCCTTTGTGCTCCTTACTGCTTTTCCTGCTTCCCTTTGTTTCCCCTGACACACCTCCCTATCCTTCTCCCTCTGAGTCTCCGTGTATATTTTGATTGCTACTATTTTAGCCTTTAACTTTTCCGTCACCTCTTTTAAGAACCATAGTGGTCTCTTTTTCCTCTTGCTTTTTGCTCACTTGTTTGATGCAGAGGTTTGTTGCCTTTACTGTGCTTCCTTTTACCTTCACCCACTGTTCCTCCACCCAATCCCGGCCATCTGTCTCTGGGAGGTCATCCCTGAGGTATTCACCCATCTTTATAAAATCTGCCCTCCTGAAGTTGACTACCCTGTTGTGGTTCAGTTCTGCAGCCGTCCTTATATTGAACCACACCGTATAGTGATCATTGGACCCCAAGTGGCCTCTCACCTTGACGTCTGCAACACTGTCCCGATTAGTGAGTACCAGGTCCAGTATTGCTCCGTCACGTCTGGGTTCACTGACTAGTTGCCTAGAACCTGTCTGGCATCCTTCATTGGACTTGATCCACCAGCACAAACATGCTCTTACCTGCTAAAATGCTTCCACAGCTTCCCCACAACAGCTGCACTTTCCAGTTTGAGCAGCGGGAGGCTCCATATGAAAAGGTGCTAGTGCCATAATGTTGGTGTCTATTTATTTCCTCAGATTTTCTCCTCTGACACCTGGAGCCACCTCCTGTCACCCCTGCTGCATGTGTGCAAGGCTACCACTAGGCTTTACGTGTACAACCTTGTGGTAGCTTTCTACACATGTAATGTGTCCCTAAAGGTGGAGCAGGCCATTTGACTGTGCACAGCGGGTTGCTGAGGTAGCAGATAAGGGCACTAACCCTCCTCAGGCTAGAATGCATTGCAAGTAGCAGATCGTCACCAGTTGGCATGTCCTTTGTCAGCCTCCCAAGTTCAATCCTGAACCCACCACTGGACCATCAGACAGATAGAAACATAGAAATATAGAATTTAATGGCAGATGAGGACTCCTTGCCTCACCTAGTCTGCCCATTTTACCTACGTACTGTAATACCACACACCCTACTTGATTTCTGGCTTTACCCTCTCTTTCCTAACCACTAAGTTTCCGTTATGCCTATCCCATGCATTCTTGAATTCTGTTTTTGCCCCCACCACCACCGCTGGGAGGCTGTTCCATATATCTACCACCCTTTCTGTGAATAAGTACTTTCTCATGTTTCCCCTTTGTCTGCCCCCTTTCAGCTTCATAGCATGACCCCTTGTTCTTGAACATCTGTTTTTTTGAAAGATGCTTCCCTCTTGTACCTTATGTCTGCCTATGAGGTATTTGAAAGTCTCTGTCATATCCCTCCTCTCCCTCCTTTCGTCCAGGGTGTACATAGTCTTTTAGTCTCTCCTCATAGAGCCTTTGGTGCAGACCCTGCACTATTTTGGTTGCCCTCCTCTGGACCGCCTCTACTCTGTCTATGTCCTTCCGGAGAAGTGTTCTCCAGAACTGGACACAGTACTCTGGATGAGGTCTCACCAATGATTTGTACATCAGTATCACCACCTCCTTTCTGCTGGCAGTACTCCTCTCTGTGCGCACCCTAGCATCCCACTGGCTCTCCCCACTGCCTTGTCACACTGTTTGGCCACCTTTAGGTCATCAGATATGATTACCCCTATGTTTCTTTCCTGTTTGGTGGTCGTCCGCACCACTCCCTCCATCATGTACTCCTCCCCTTGGTTTCTGTTCCCCAAGTGCATGATTTTGCACTTCTTCGCAGTGAAACTTAGTTACCACGATCTTGACTACTCTTCAAGCTTTCTTGGATCCCTGTTAATTTTTTCCACCCCACCCCCGGAGTGTCTACCCTGTTGCAGATCTTTGTGTCATCTGCAAAAAGGCATACCTTCCCTTCTAAACCCTCTGCAGTGTCATTAATAAAGACATTAAAGAGGATCAGTCCCAGTACTAATCCTTGTGGCACCTCACTGGTCATCTTCCCTTCCTCGGAGTGAACTCAGTTTACCACCACCCTCTGTTGCCTACCCCCCAGCCAATTGCTTATCCGGTTTACCACCCAAGGACCCACTCCCAGGCTGCCTAGCTTGTTTACGAGTCTCCTGTGTGGAACGGTGTCAAAGGCCTTACTGAAATTTAGGTAGTCCACATCCACTGATTCACCCTGATCTAATTCCTTAATCACCCAGTCAAAGAAATCTATCAGATTTGTTTGACATGACCTCCCCCCAGTGAAATCCATGCTGCCTCTGATCCTGAAAGCTGCTGGATTCTAGACATTCCACAGTCCTTTCCTTCAGTAGTGACTCCATTAATTTTCCTACCACCAGAGTCAAGCTGACTGGTCTGTAGTTTCCAGCCGCCTCCCTGGTACCACTTTTGTGATGTGGTACTACACCTGCCCTCCTCCAGCCTTCTGGAACCAGTCCTGTATCCAGTGAGTGGTTGAATAGAACTGTCAGTGGTGCAGCCAGCACCTCTGTAGGCTCCTTCAGTATCCTTGGATGTGCCCTGTCTGGCCCCATTGCTTTTTCCACTTTCAGATTTGCGAGTTTCTTCAGGACTCTCTCCTCTGTAAATGGACTGGTGTCCACCTCCCTCCCTTCAATGCTTCTGTCACTTATCTGTGGTCCCACACCTTCCCCTTCTTCTGTGAATGCTGACCAAAAATATTTGTTCAGGACGTTTGCGCTTTCATGGTCCCCTCCACCCCCTCCCTTTCCTCCTTAGCCTTACAGTCCCTCCCCTGGTCTTTCATTTTTCACTTACATACCTGAAAAATTTCCCCTTTCTTCACTGCCTGGGCTTTTTTCTCCTCTTTTTGCGCTTTTGCGCTCCTGACTGCTTTCCCTGCCTCCCTCTGCTTTACTTGATACACTTCCTTATCCTCCTTCCTCTGTGTCTCCTTATACCTCCTGAATTTTAACTTTTTTGCCATTATCTTCCCAGCCACATCTTTTGAGAACCATAGCGGTCTCTCTTTCCTTTTGGTTTTACTTACTTGCCTAATGCAGCGTTTTGTTGCCTTCTCTGTGGCCCCTTTTAGTTTTGCTCACTGACCTCCACTCACCCAGCCCCACACACGCATCAGGGCATCCTCAGGCATTTCCCCTATCTTTGTAAGTTGGACCTCTTGAAGTCGAGGACTGTCGCCTTTGTGTTTAAACCACACCGTACGATGATCACCGGTCCCCAGGTGTCCACCCACCGTGACGTCTGCAACACTGTCACCAATGGTGAATACAAGGTCCAGTATTGCTCCCTCATGAGTGAACTCTCTTACTAGTTGCCTGAGCAGGGAATCCAGGATGGTCCAATCTGCATCCAGCAGATTGAAGTCCCCCACCAACAGCCCCTTCCCCTTGGTTGCCATCTTTTGGATGGCTTCCACCAGAACCTTGTCCATCTCTTCCCCTTTTGCTGGAGGGCTGTAGATCATGCCAGTGAGGACAGTAGCTCCATTTCCCATCTGTAGGGTGACCCATAGTGCCTCCGCGCCCCCCCCCCGGTATTCCCTGTATTTTAGTTGCTTTTATGCTATCCCTCATGTAAAGAGTCACTCCTTCCCTTTTCTTACCTACCGTGTCCTTCCTAAACGAGAGTATTGCCTGGTATGGCTATATCACAGTCATGGTTCTCATTACACCATGACTTGGTAATAGTGACAATGTCCAGGTCGGCCTCTGCCATAATGGCCACTAGGTCTGAGATTTTATTTCCCAGACTTCGAACATTTGCACACATGGCCTTCCAAATTCTCCTTACCCTCTCTGTCTTTATTCCCTTCCCTCTTCATTTCTGCTATTCTGCTTTTAGGTACATTTGGGGATTTCCCTCCCTTAGCGTTCTCCTTATTGGCTACTTCAGTGTGTGGGGATGGGGAGTTTAAGTCGCCCTGCTTCCTTCCACCACCCTCTTGGCTAGTTTAAATGCTCGTCAGTGTAGCACTAAAACAGTCCACTGAGGATTTTAATTCCCGTCGTGGATGGATGCAGTCCATCTGCCCTGTATTGGCCTTTATCCCTCTATGTGGGACCCCAGTCCCCAATGTAGCCGAACCTTTTCTCTCTGTACTACTCCTTCAACCACGTGTTAAAGCGCCTGGTACAGGGTACCCTATCCTGCCCTCTGTTGTAGACAGGAAACAGCTCAGAAAAGGCCACTGAGCATGCTACCTGCCTAAGGCCCTCCCCAACTTCTTGAACTCCTCCTGCACTACCCTGGGCTTGCCCCTGAGCAGGTCATTTGTCCCTAGGTGTCCAGCTCTCCCTTTCTATCCTGCCGCCCTAGCGATCCTCAGGATCCGCTTCCCATCCCTCCCAGCCGTGGTGCTGGGTAGGTACCTAATCTCCTGCTTCCCTTCCCTCACTGTTCCCCTTATGATGGAGTCCCCCACCAGGAGTTGCTTCCTCCTCCTCCTCTGGGGTCCTCTGCCACCCTCCTTGGGTTTTATGATAAAAAAATTAAAATTTTATTTTAAAACAAAAGATGCAGATTATATCCCAGTATGTGACTTTAGCAGGTAGAATAATCTGTGTTTTATGGTCAGTTTGACTGAGCAATGGCAGCATGCTGCTCTGTCATGTGGAAACTCAGGTTTGCAAAGTTTGCATCCTGGTCCCATGATGGCCACCTTGGACATAATAGTGTTAACGTGCTGAGGCTCATGGAACTTTGCAGACTGCCTGGTGCTGCAGCATCACCTCTGGGCAGATATGCTGGATTTCAGTTGTGTTGCAATGACTGTATTATCGTTGCAGGTAAAGAAATGATCAAAAATAGGGGTCTGAATGACACCTGGTTGGGGCAGGGGCAAATGAACCATGACATTCTGGTCGAATTTCAGGTTTAGAAATTGACATGGGCACACCAGTCAACTTCTAGTAGATTTTGTATTGGACCGGAAAAATTATGCTTTAAATGCCCATGCTATCTGGTACTGGAATAGGTAGCATATCAGGAAGTACCCCAGGTGATCCAGTGGATTGTTGTGGGGCTAGTGGAGTTTTGTGGTCACTATCCCTGTGGGCTGGTTCCTAGAAATCTTGATTTCAGTCCTTGAATTACCTGTACCACAGCTGTGGCTCTGACCCCCAAGGCTTTACAGTCAATCCTCTCAGTCATGTTGGTTGATGAGGTTGGGCAGAGCCAGTCCTGGATGTGAGAGGCTGCTGGAAGGAGAGAATAGTAGTAGAAACGTTGTTCCTCCTGTGTTTTTCTGAAAATTAATGCTAAATTCCAAACCAGACTCCCAAATAACATAGCATTGAAAATTTTACTATACAGATTGTAATTTTGGGATTTCTGATAGCCCAGTTATAGTGCATTGCCATGTATTACCATACCAGTAAGTCTGAGACTCTGCCTGCTTGGCTCTCACTAGAGCGTGTCTTCAGCTATGGAGGGAGGCGTCTCATTTTTGTAAGCATTTTATTTTTTGTAGTCTTTGGTAACCGGGTAAGGACCTCTAGGCACAAGTGCCTGTTTTCAGGGGCGACCTGGGAGCACTGGGCGGTTAAGTGACTTGTTCAGAGTCACACAGCATGCAGGTGGAGGTTGTGAGACTCAAACCCAGGTCTGGTTTGCTGGATGTACCAAGTTCGTTCACAGCTCGTTACTCTAACCTCTAGGCTATACTGCCAGCCCAGTGGTGGCATTACGCTGCGCCATTATGGGTGAGTTGGAGGAATGGGATAAAAAGAGAGGGGAAAAATCACCAAGACCAGTTAGGATGATATGCTTGTGCTTTGCTCTGCCCGAAGTGGTGAGATAAGGCTGTGAGGTTACTAAGGCTTGAGGAAGGACAGTTTGAGTGTAGGGTGAGAAAAACCGATAAAGACAATACAAATAAATAGCAACTGCAACTAAACATGAGCACCCTCGCACGTGTGTGTGCACGTGTAACCCCTCACCCCTGCCTTTTTGCCAGAACGACAGGTGGCATGCTGTTGAAGCTGATAGCAGTACCTGGTGGGGACCTGGGTTCGGGGAGGATGAGGTTACTCGGCACAGGGGGACCTAGGTTTGGCTACTCTGGTCAGGGGCACCCAAGTAAATCCGAACACAGGAAGCAATAACTGTAATGTCCAGAACCAGGAATGGGATTCTTCAGTGTGGCTTTTATTCACATCCCAAGCTGAACAAACAAAGCATAGACGGACCCCCATGGGGCTACATTTCCTGGTAATGCAGATTAGAGACAACAGAACACTTTTTCACTGTTTCCAGCCCTCAGGCTCTAAACCCACCAGGCACACAGCCTGGACTTGCAAGCAGCTTTGGGTACACAGCCCGACTTGTACACACTTGGGTTTTCCCCATTGGCCCGGCTCTCCCGCCGGCCACTTGATCCACAGTCCAATCGAGGAATGAACCAATTATCCTGTTGTGGCTCCCCAAACCACACTAGAGTCTACGACTCCTAGAGAGAATTTTCCTTACAATCCCACGTCTGTGTACTTCCCCCATCACTGGCCAAGTGCCTGAGGCAAAGTAGAAATCCACAGAAGAAATCCGTAGAGGTGGACCTGGTCACTAAAGATGGGGGGGCCACCCACCTCCAGCTCCCACAGCCCATACCCGGCCATTTCTCTGGAAACTGAACAATTCCTTTACTGAACTTCCAAATGTAGATTAAGGGTAGATGTCTGTCACATCACCTCTACATATTATTTGCATCCCAACAAACTCTGGAACTTGAAACTACTTTTAACTTGCTTAGCCCATTTCTCTAGGCTTCCCAATATTTAGTAGTTCAATCCCCACATTGTCACACAAGTCCCAGGGTGAAAAACATAAGCCCTTTTAGCCAGAGTAGACAGTCACCCTCTCGTTGCAGGTACCCCACAGGCGACTCACAAATCTTCTTTTCTCCCAAATAAATACTGAAACAAACAGGCAGCTTTTCCTCCACAAGCAGAACTAGGGGATTGCCCCAGGAATCTGCAGAGAAACCTTCTCATCCACCCCCCCCGGAGGGGAGGGGCACTGAGACCCGAAAACAGCGGTCTCCACCACTTCAGTAATCTTCTGTGTCTCTTTAAGGTGGAGACACACACCCTATTTACTTAAAAGTAGCCCTCTGTCAGGGCTGAGGCTCCTAGAGCCTTTACTGAGCTGCTTTACCAGCAAGCTCCCTACTTCTCACTCCCTCATTCCTTGAAGACCAACTGAAGACTCTCCTTTGAAAACTCCCAACGTTCTATCTAACTCCCTTTGCCGCAGATTCCAATGTGGCTTATGCAGCTGCGAAAGTTCTATTGGTGATGTCATCCCTCAGTCTCAGCTGAGACTGAGAACAGAGTGAGACAGTGTGAAACCCATTTAACTGGAGTTTCACAAGCTGCCTTCACTGCCTACCACTAGGTCTTACTGGGATTCTAGTAACCCCGGGTAACAAGGGGGTTACACACACCCTCACTAACTGTGTCAGTACATCATCAGGCTGCTGAGGTGCAACTATCCCACTTGTTGAAAAATATGTATGTAACCTATGGATAACTCATATATACAGAAAGAGTGGGGTAAAACTTATCAGATAAAAGTGATAGCTTGGCTGTTAGCACTAATAGCAAGATATTGAAAAATATATTGGTGTAGGCGCTGTCATAATTAATATCTTGAAGGTTAGTATCTTCCCAGTTGAATACTGCACCAGTCAGAGAGCAACTTTCACAAAGCTAATGACATCTGGAATAATGCACCAATCAAAGAGCAACTTTCATAAAGCTAATGACATCATAGAAACACGGAGAAGTGACAGAAAAAGACCTGAACAGTCCATCTAGTCTCTTCCAAGATTACCTACTTGAGACACTTAGTCTGCCCTCCCACACAGTCTCTCCATCCCCTCCCTCACCTTGCCTTTCAATAACTCCTTGAATGTTTTCCACTTCTTGAATCCTCTTTTGTGTTAGTCTTCATAACCTTGTCTAGCAATTTATTTTCACCCATCCACCACCCTTTCCATGAAGTAGTACTTAATAATGTTCTTTCTAGGGACGTAGATATGATGTTCCATCCACACTTCTGGCAGTGTCCTTTCCCTTCAAGAGCTTGCTGGAAAGTCTTTAAGCTGGCTCCTCCCACCCACCCGGGTGGTAACTCCCTCGGCTTCACCCCATGATGCCAAATCTTCCTTTCTTCTGGAAGAAGTGGGTTCCCTCCTTACTGCTTCCACATTGAGTAGGCCATAGCACTTAAACTCCTCAGAATTACTTACAAGACTGCAACTCTTATAAGTTTTTGTCTTCAGCTCAGTCTTCGATTGTGACCGCTATGGACGATAAGTCCGCTCCCAGGTTCCACCAGTGACCTTGTGGGCAGAAGATGTTCAGGACCGATCCACACGCCACATGCGTTTACTGCCTTAGGCACAACCACGATCCCTAGCCCTGTGTCTTTTGTCGCTCGTTTCACCCAGCCATCCTGGAGGACCGTCTCACCCACCTGAAACTGGGCTGCCAGGAGCAATGGAACCCGCCGGTCAAATCCAAGGATGCCCGTTGGGCGGACTCCACGGCTGTGGGGTCTGCCGAGCAGCTTGCGGCATTCGAAGACGAGGAGGCCCAGGCTGGGGCCCATTCCTCCTCGGTTTCTGCCTTCGTTACGCTTCAGCTGGGCTCGACTTTTACGGGCTCCTTCAAGGAATTGTGCCAGTCTCTGCCGACCTTCGGTTAGGGACCCGCCGGCAAATCTAAATCTAAATCTAAAAAAGAGTCTAAGAAGGAAAAGACTCATTGTCGATGATGGGGTTGGGAGCGCTCTCGGTCGAGGGCCTCCGATTCCCATGCTTCTCCAGATTTGACTTCAGTCGAATCCTTGGCCTAGGCCGCAGGTTCCATGGTAACCCCATTGGGCTTGTCGGCAGAGACACCGGTCGAAGTCCCAACTGAGATTTTTATCAAGCCAGCCAACCAGTTGTTGACTGACGAGGCCAATGCTTCCTTGTCTAGGACTCCAGTCCTTGCGCAGACCATTGGAGGGACGAATCAGTCCTCTGACCTGCCGCCTCTGATCCCTGACCCTGACCAGGAGGAGCCTCGGCAGTCGCCGACCCCCTGTTGCCCTGCCGCTGGTCCCCCCGGCAGTCGAGGTCTCAGCCTTCCTCCCATGGGTCGAGCCAGTCCCGCTGATATCGGCGCTCCCACTATCGGCATCATGGGAAGTGTTGCCGCCACTATTTTTCATCCTTGTCCTCCTCAGGTGAGGAGAGGCTTCGGTGCAAGTTGTGTCGATGCTTAGAGGACTTGATGTGGCAACAGTTGGTGTTAACCAGTGCCAAACTGACCCCGGTTTCTACGCCCGCCATCACTCGGCTGTCGCCTAAAAGGCAGATGCCTTCTCCTTCTACAGAGCCAACCAAATCAGTCCCGGCTTGGCCGCCCCCAGCATCTCCGCCAATTGTGGTGGAGCTGCCACCCAAACAGCTGACAGTCAGTGCTCCATCTAATGAGTCTCGACCGGCCAAGGGGCTTCCGCATCGGCTGTTGGTCATCGTCACCTCTGACCATCCGTGGAGGGTCAGCGGGGACTCGGGTGGTCGACCTCTCTTTGATGACTCCTTGGAGTCTGAGGGTTCCCTCATGGCATTCCCGTCCAGTCAACGTTGAGTCGGTGGGGACTCTATCGACAGATGAAGGTCCTACATCTGTTCTGGGCTTTCTCTGTCTGATCTTCAAGTCAACAGGTGTGAAGTTGGAGCCTGTGCAAAAGTGGACTCGTTACCTGTTGACCAAGATCCTTGACTGGGAAGACTCTCCAGAGACCTTCCCAATGGCAGATGCCATCCTTGGCCCTGCACTGGAGTTTTGGCAGCACCCTGCTTCCTGCCTGGCACCCTCTGCCTGGATGACTTGCAAGTACACAGTGCCCACCGGTTCCCTTTTGGTATTCACAGAGCACCCCTCGGCCGAGGGCTTGGTGGCCGACTCTGTGTTTAGGTGCTCTGGTAACACTGTGGATGTTGACAAGCCGCCCGATAAGGAGTCCAAGAAGCTGGACCATGCAGCTAAGAAAGTCAGTGCAGCATCCTCACTTGGTCTCCATCAGGTGAGCTCGGCCCTCATTATCGCCCAGTTGTTCCATGACTTGCTGGGCACTTTAGATGAAGTGCTCCCCTCATCTGCCTGCGGAGCTTCAGACCATAGTCAAACAGGTCCGAGACCAGGGACGGGCTGTAGCCAAACAGCTCCAGACAGCCATGGACATTGGGGACTCCTGTACCCGCTCCGTGGTGGCCTCAAATGGCCATGGTCTGCAGGGCTTGGCTGAGGATCTTGATCTTTATGATGGACACTCAGCACAAGCTAGCAGATGTCTCTTTCCTGGGCACCGATCTGTTTGGGGTAGAGAGTCACTGCACCCGTATTGAGAAGTCCAGTGTGACTTTGGACTCCGTGACATCTACCCAGAAGGATCCTAAGGGCTCCAAGTAGCAGCAGAAGAGGAAGCTCTTTCAGTCCACCTCCACTCCTGTGGCCAAACCAGCCCAGCAACAGGCTGGCCAGCAGGCACAGGCCTGGAGACCTCGGCCCAAGTTGGTGGCCTCGGTCATCCGTAAGCTTGGAGGGTAAGGCTCCGGTGGTGCCTCAGCTAGGCCCTCCTCCTCCTCCTTCTCTAAGCCTGCCCAGTGACGGGATGAGGGGTGCCTCCCTCATGCCCATCACACCTCACCTGGGTCCTCCCTTGGGGGGCCAGCTCCACCACTTCCTTACCGCCTGGTCCACTGTCATCATGGACAGGTTAGTTCTAGAAGTGGTGGGTCAGGGTCTGCCTCTGGAATTCGAGCAGTACCCTCCTTGCCAAGCCCGCACCCCACCGGAGGACTTGGTTTCTGCAGACATGCTGCCAGCTCTCAGAGACAACATAGCCCAGCTCCTCCATAAGGAGGTCATGGTTCCTGTCGGAGATCCTCCGGAATACCCAGGGTTTGTCTCCAGGTACTTTCTGGTGCCAAAATGGATGGGGGACTGGTGCCCCATTCTAGATCTGCACAACCTGAACAAGTTCCTTAGGTCACGCACTTTAAGGATGGTAATTCTTGTCTCAGATCATACCACCTCTAGAGTGAAATGTGGTTTTGCTCCCTGGATCTTCAGGATGCGTTCTTTCATGTCTCGATCCATCCGTCTCATTGAAGGGTTCTCCACTTTTGAGCAGAGGGAGCCCTATACAAGCTCCAGGCCATTCCATTCGGCCTCTTCTCGGCCCCCAGGGTCTTCACCAAGTGCATTGCAGTGGTGGCCACTTACCTGAGGCGCCAAGGGGTCCGGGTTTACCCCTACCTAGATGACTGGCTGATCGAAGGTCCCTCCAGGCAGGAGTTGGAGTGGTCCGGGGACCTGGCCCTCCCGACCTGTGTCTCCCTCGGCCTCATGGTCAACAAGGCCAAGTCGTAACTCGTGCTCTCTCCTCCTGTGCCCGATCATTTCGGTTAGGACAATTGCACCCTGCCCATGACTTCCATCGCTTGCTGGGCTACATGACGGCTTGCACCAACATGGTCCATTGGGCCTGCTGGAGAATGTGCTCCCTGCAGTGGGAGCTGGCCAGCCAGTGGTCATAGTGCAAGGGTCATTTTGACCCGCTGGTCACTGTGACCCTGCGGATGTAGGATGCTATCCAGTGGTGGTTAGTCATAGTGTAGCTGTAGGAAGGGATCCTGTTTGACCGCCCAGAACCGATGGTCATCCTGACGACCGATGCTTCTCTCACGGGCTGGGGTGCCCACTTGGGAGAACACAGAGTCCATGGGCTATGGACCCCCGAGGAGTCCCGATGTCACATCAACCTGCTGGAGCTGTGAGCACTTTGGCTGGTGCTGACTGCATTTGCACCACACAATCAGGGTCAGGTGGTCCAAGTCCAGACGGATAACACCATGACCATATACTACCTGAACAAACAGGGCGGGATGCACTCCCTTCCCTTGTGCAGGGAAACTCTCCATGTTTGGACCCTCTTGCGCAGCCTGGAAGAGGATCTCCTAGCCATCCATGTGGCAGGGGCCTCCAATCAGCTGGCTGATGCCCTCAGCCAGGTGGGCAAGGCATCTCACAAAGTTGTCTCTCCATCCAGAGGTAGTACACAGTCTGCTCCCTCAGTGGGGCACCCCTCAGGTGGACCTGTTTGCCTCCTGGGAGAATGCTAAGCTGAGGCTGTTTTGTGCCTGCCTCCCTCAGCAGGGAACGCTGCAGGGGGATGCCTTCTCAAAGCCCTGGACCCCAGTCCTCTTCTATGCCTTCCCTCCAATTCCCTTGATCCACAAGGTTGCTTCTCAAGGCCAGGAGGGACAAGGCACAGGTGCTCCTGGTGGCTCCGAACTGGCCATGCCATGCCAGTTCTGGTACCCCGATCTCCTCAGCCTCAGTGGCAGGCTCCTGAGGCGTCGTTCCCCTATACCCTTATGTCAGGCAGAGGGTACTCCACCTGGACCTTCAATTCCTGCACCTGACAGCCTGGTTCCTGAGCAGCTAGAGTTCCAGGCCTTGAGTCTCTCTGAAACTGTCTTCACTATTGTGGAGGCATCTTGGAAGGAATCGACTAGGAAGTGCTGCACCTTCAAATGGAAGAGGTTCTCCATTTGGTATCAAGGCAAGAGATTGGAACCTTTGTCCTGTCCAGTGGCTAGCATTCTCGATTACCTTTGGTCTCTGTCCCAGTTTGCCTTCGGTCGACGACCTCAAAGGTGTACTGGCAGTCATCTCTGCATACTGGGCATGGCCTGGTCAGCAGCCGGTGGCACAGGAGAAGGTGATCTGGTGCTTTTTCAAAGGCCTTGACCACATTTTCTCTCCGGTGCGTGAACCACCACCACTGTGGAACTTGTTGCTGGTTTTGGCAAAGCTCATGGGCAAGCCATTCAAACTGATGCACAGGTGTGATCTCTCTCACCTGTCATGGAAGACTGCCTTCTTGGTGGCTATCACGTCAGCCAGAAGGATCAATGAGCTCCAGGTGCTTTCGGTGGAGTCTCCTTATTTGGTCTTCCACAGGGACAAGGTTGTCCTGCACCCCAACCCAAAGTTCCCCTCGAAGGTTGTGTCAGAGTTTCACCTTAACCAGGTTATTAATCTCCCGGGGTTCTTCATAATCACACCTCGGGCAGAGCACAAGCTCCACACTTTCGACCTGCGGCAAGCGCTTATTATAAAGAACGACGGCTGGAATTCGGGAAGAGGCTCGCCAGCTATTTGTCACGTACGCTGAAGCCGCACTTGGCAGACCTGCAGTTAAGTAGACGATTGGCAGGTGGATCACATCCTACATTGATCTCTGTAATAGGTTGGCGGATAGGGAGCCTCCCGGAGAGCTAAGGGCTCAGTTCACCTGCCATACTGCTGTGTTGGTGGCTGCTTCCAGGGACGTCCCTATCCAGGAAATCTGCAGGATTGCCACCTGGAGGTCAGCACACACCTTCATTTCCCATTACCACGTTAACCGAGTCATGCCGGGATGCTGGTTTGGGGACTCAGTTCTCCAATCCTTATTTCCTAAGTAGGGGGTGTGCGCCTTGCCTCCCTCCTCCCGTTGAACTGCTAGGAGTTTGCCAGAAATGTGGATAGAACATTTTATCCACGTCCCTAGAAAGACGGGTATCTCACCTGTAACAGTAGCTCTAAGAGTGGTATATGATGTTCATCCACATGAACCTACCTGACCTCCACTGGCTTTGGTGCACACAGCTGCTTCCAGCAGGCAAGATCTGGTGTCATTGGATGGAGCTGAGGGAGTTACCACCCAGGTGGGTGGGAGAAGCCAGCTTGAAGACTTTCTAGCAAGCTCTAAAAGAGAAAGGACACTGCCAGAAGTGTGGATGAACATCATATACCACTCCTAGAACTACTGTTACAGGTGAGAACCCTGTTTTTTATTTAAACCCTCACCCTCCATCTTGAGCATATGTTCCCTGGTAAACGCACTGTTCTAACTAGCTATTCACACAGGCAGCCATCTGATAAGCATGCTTAGTCACTGGAACAGCCTTCAAGCTTGACTCCTACCAGCTAACCACATGCTATTCTGGGTCCGCTTCCAGTGCACTGTGATCTTTTCTTCTGCTGGATGGAATAAAATATGCTGTTGTTAATGTTGTCACAATGGATATTTTGAAGATTAATGTTATCATAGTGGAATGTAGAACTAATCAGAGGGCAGCTTTTACAATGGTGACATCACAGTTGTCCAGTGTAGCACTGAAGCCAGCTGTTGAAATGAAAGAAAAACAGTTAATTCTTTAAACAAACAGCAGATTTAAAAGCTATAAATAGGCAGCTAATCATCACTTGTGTGGGGTCATGACTTTCATAACTCACTTGTGGCTGTGTCACTTATGAGTTATGCTCCTGCCCCCTCACACTTGAAGATAAATTGCATATTTTGAATTGGCCCATTGCATATCCCATATGTAATAACTGTTTTGGTGTGATGGTGACTTAAAACCAGTTGCAGTCAAACTGTGTAATACATACAGAATAATACATGGGGGAGAGGAGATGCATAACAAGAATTTAATGCACACCCGAGGTGTGGGATGGTACATAAACTCAGAGAGGTTTATTAAAGCATCCCTCTTTATATTTATTGTAAATAATCAGAATTACAATCCCTTGAGTCATAGACTCTTTTGCAAAGGCTCCACGTCAGAAAATGTAAAGGAACAGCATAAGACACAATACAGATACATTAACAGTAGTAGTTGAAGATGCAGGTTAGATAATCTTGGCTTACATTAACTTGGTAAGATATATCATCTGGGAGCTTGTTGGAGACCCAGTCAAAGTTAAGACAGGTAACATTATCGTAGGGTCCTGAGGGACCCAGAGTCATGGTACTAGCATAGAGGGGTATGGAAAGATTGGGTGCCTTGGGAGGGAGACAAGCAACAGTCTACCAAGGGATTATAGGAAGTTAACTGAGACAGAGGTGGTTCCTGAGTAAACTGAATTCAGGTATGGGGTAAGGGGGCGGGGAGGGTTGGATAGGCAGGGGTTTAATTACAGTCACAGGTTGTAGAGGCAAGAAGTAGAGTTTTGAGCCCTGTCTTAAATTGGTTGAGACTGGATCATAGAGATGGAGGACGGGAGGCTGTTCAGCCAGAGAGGGGCCCGGTAGCGGAAGGATCTTTGTCCGATAGATATTCTACAGTGGGGAATGAGCAGGCTGGAGTTCGCTATGTGCCATTGTGACCGCCGATGGGGGGGCTGTGCTTAAAATCGGGTGGAGACCGATAGGGGCTAGCTTTAGTTGAATCTTTTTGGCCATGAGACAGGTGAAGTATTTAAGTCTGCCTTGGAAGTTAAGCCAACCAGTATGCTCATAGAGCTCACAGGTGTGGGTTAACTTGTCGTAACCCAAGACTAATCAACAGGCTTTGTTGAGGGTGAGGTTAATGCTGTGTAGGGCAGTTTGACCTGCTGACCTGTAGATGACTATCCCGTAGTCTACCAAGGATAGGATAGAGGAGGGTACAGCGAGGTGCATGGCCTGAGGGGGCAGACAGTGCTTGTGTCTGTAAAGGATCCCCAGTCTCATGTCGATAGAGGAGGCGACCTGTTGAATATGGGTGTGGAAGGAGAAAGAGGTGTCTTATGTGACTCCGAGATATTTAAAACAGGAGATCTGTTCCAGGGCAGAGCCATGGGTGTTAGTTATGACTAGGGGTGCTTGACAGTGGGAGCTTTGGCGGTGGGTAAAGATCATAGACTTCATTTTTTTGTAGTTTATAATAAGGCGGTGTTCAGAGAACCAGGTTTCTAGCTCACTAAAGTATCCTTGCAAGGCAAGTTGAAGAGAGTTGGGGTGTGGGTGTTTCCAATAAACTACTGCATCATCAGAACAGAGCAGTAAGTGACCACTGCAGGATGCGGGGAGTGAGTTAAGGAAGAGGGTGAAGAGTAGAGGGCCTAGTATCGACCCCTGCGGGACTCCAGCACGTACCGGCTTGCGTGAGGACATAGTAGTGTTAATTTTGACTTGTTGCGACCGACCTGAGAGGTAATCTCTGAACCAGGCGGTGACCTCAGGTGAAATGCTAAGGGAAGGGAGGGTATGGAGTAATAGCTCATGACTGACAGTATCAAACGCTTTGGTTAAATCAGCATAAACAGCCCCTGCCACAGATCCTTGTTCGAGGGCCTCATGAATAAAGGTAGTGAATTCGATGAGGGCAGTGGAGGTGTGATGGCCCCTCCGGAAACCATGCTGTTGGTGGTAGAGTAGGCCATGTTTGGATAGGTGGTCAGTAAGCTGATCCAAGACTATTTTCTTCAGGAGCCTTGGAGAGGGGTGGGAGAATTGAGATTGGTCTATAGTTGGAAGCCGCAGTGGGGTCCCCGCCCTTCAGAATAGGGGTTATTACTGCTCCCTTCCAGGCTGATGGGTATTGGCTGAGGCATAAGGACAGTTTGAGAATTTTGGTGAGATGTGTGAGTGTCACATCCAGGGTCAATCTAATGAGTTTGAGGTCCAGCGTGTCTGAACTGAAATGAGAATTTGCCAGAGCTTTGATGATGTAGCGTTTTGCCTCATTACAGGAGATGACCCTTAGCCTAAAGGGGGCTGAGGTGCTGTTGGCTGGTGATGGGGGGTAGGGTCAAAGAAGTTAGGAGAGAGAATATGGGAGAGGTCCGAGAAGGAGGTGTTGAGGGCTTCGGAGATGGTCGTGGGGTCCTGGATAGTAACCCCACTCATTGTAAGCTGGGTAGAGACAGGGGAGAGAGGTTTCCCACAAGCTCCTTGATGTTGCTCCAGAAATTTCTCCCGGAGCCCCAGGTGGAGGTGAGGGTGTGCTTATAGTATGCAGCTTTGGCTTGTCTGATGGTCCATGTGCATTTGTTACGAGCCGCTCTGTACAGTTGCATGTCAAGCGGGAGCTTTGAAGCAAGGGCCTTATGCCATAGGTTATCCCTCTGCTGCATAAGATCTAGCAGTGATTGGGAGATCCACGGGGTGCTTCTTTTTTTGATTACTTGTTTGGCAAAGGGAACGAATATATCACAGGCTGTGTTGAAGGTAGTAATGAAGTAGGAGAGAGCAGAGTTCACAGATTGCGCAGTATGAACAGGGCACAAGCCACAGGGGGTTAAGTGAGATTTGAGGCATGCTAGGGCTCCTTTTTTTAGACGTCTGTGTTCGGTGATACTGGTGGGGGTGGGGGTGGGGTGGGCGGGGGTCGGCTGTGGAGGAAGGAGAGGGAGAGATCAGGTTAAGTAGGGAAGTCAGGGGGGAGGAGCAGGGGGGCTGGGTTAACAATGGCTGTGGAGTTTCCGCAGCAGGGAGCTGAGAGACAATTGAGCTAGTAATCTTGCCTAGCAGTACAGGAATAAATTTAAGGCACTGAAGTTAGGTAAGGCAGTAGTTATCTCTCTCTATCTTAATGGCATTGAACAGAATTAAGGCAGTAGTTATCTCTCTATCTTAGTTATTCAGATAGTAGGGCTATAACAGTGAGAAATGGTAACTTGGCAATCAGATCACAGTTTAATTAAGGCAGTAATGATCTCTCTATCATAGGGTTACTTAAGAAACAACAGATGGAAAATGCAATTTGAAGGAACAACCTAAAAATAGCATGCAGTAACAGGTATAATAGAGTTCACAAGCCTAAAAGTTGGTGAAATAAACTATCTCCACATGTGCGCCGAGCAAAGGTGTCTTTAAGAGAAAAAAGGTGCCAAGGAGCTAATATTGAATCCTCAGTGCGTCAGCGCTCAGCGGTCGTGTCCAGGAGCAGTGAAGATCGTGGGATCAGTGTACCTGCAGTTATCGCCGGCTTTTGTGGGCTGTAGGGGAGAGCTGAAGAGCCCTCATGATGAATGGTCACCCCAAGGGTGTGCAGTAAATTTTGAGTTTCATGCCTCCATGTGGTTGTTTTATATAATTGTTGAGGGACATTTTTTAAACAGGTTGCTTTAACTCAGAGGTTGTCAGAACGGCAACGACATCCTACCTATGTAGAAAATGGCAGACTGAGAAACCTGCAGAAAACAGTTAACTCCTGGTATGGAACAGTATTAAGTGTCAGAAACATGTTTAAGAATTTTTAAGAAAAGTGTTTTCAGTTTATATTCAGATCATTTTTTTTAGGTCTGGGTCGTCATTATCATAACAATGTGCAAATTAGGTCCAGAGGTCAGGGTTCTGAGTTGTTTCTATGGAAACAGTAGCAAGAAAGAGAGAGAAAAATGGCTTTTCACTTGTATGACTGCTTTTCTTGTCAGTCACAGGTAATACCAAATGATGGCAGTTGTGAGAGCTGTGTGAGCTAGTGAGCACAAGTGGGGCTGAGGAGAAGCTGGTGCTTGTTCACTGTTCTAACCTGCGGGTTGTAACAGCGAATTATAACCAGCTTCTCCTATGAGAAAAAACATCCCCCAGTTATTACATTGTTTATGATGTCCCAGAACTGTCCTGCAAGCCGCTCAGCTGTTTGTCACCATCTGTAAAAAGCTGTTACCACTGTCTTCCTCTTCAGTACTTCTTCACTTGTACAGGTTGCTATAGGAATCTCTGTTCATTTTCGTAATTTGAATCACTTTGAAAAGCTTAGAAAATAGACTTTTGCAGGCTTTTTACAAGTTTTCATTTAATCATTTAGCCTTGTAATGTTTTTTTGATTAGAGTGCTTTGTTTGGCTGGCCTAGTGGCGCTGAGCGCTGAGGTGCTGGACGCCACACCGGCGACCCAGGTTTGGGAACGGACCCGGGCGGCCACGGGTCGGCGAGATTGAGTGTCCGGAGGACTGCTCTCTCTTCCCCGGGGAGGGCTAGGGAAATGACCACTCGACGAGCTGACCTCTGGCGGAGGCTTGGGGGTAGCCGAAAGAGTGTCGTGGTGTATGGCAGGGGATAGAGCCACGGTGAGGCGTCGCCTTGGCAACCGGGCTCCACAGGGGTGTAAATACGTTTAAAAAAAAAAAAAAAAACACTGCTGATAGGTGAAGGTGCCTCCCCCTGTAGCCCACACTTCCAGAAATGGACTCTGCTCACTGTGCTGTGCCCACCCTCTCGGGCCTGGTGTCTCAATCCTAATAGAAAGAGCACCTTGGGTGGGGGTGGCCCTTCCCTGGAGGATGCCCGGTGCCTGAGAGGAGCTAAGGGGACAGCTGAGTTATGTAGGGCGGTAAAGACTGCAGGTTGGAGGTTGCTGGAGAGAGTTCAGTGATAGGGGGAGAAAAAAATAGAATTTGGGGGGGGAAAAAAAAATGAGTGCTTTGTTTGAGTTTTTAAAATAGCAAGTAAGGCCTTTTTTTTTTGTGTGTGTATTTTCTATTTATGCTCTACCCTGTAGCTTCCCCGCCAGCCATTCCTTCAGCATGCCTAGGCCCCCTGATGCCCTCCCAATGCCTACCGCCATCCACCAGCCCCTATTAACAGCCTACCTGGGTAGCCTGGCATATCCCTGTGCCGGGAGGGTCCCTGTCTTCCATGGGGGAATTGCCTTATCAGCAGACGGCACATCCCAGGGCTGTGAGGCTGGTCCCGGCTGACTCTGGGGCCTCTTGGCAGCAGAAGCAGCCGCTAATCATCCAGCTGGGCGGGGAACTGTTTTCTCATTTTCTGCCCCGCCCACCACAGTTCTCTGCCTTGCGTGAGTGCAGGCGATCTCGGTGGGGACGTGCAGGGGTGTGTTGAGGCAGCATGTCCCCCAAGCATGGCACCCAATTTGCCTGCAGGTGCCCAGGTGAACGCCCGGAGGGAAGTGTCCAATGGACGCCAGGAATCCTCTCCCGCCGGGTTCCCTGCTCCTGGTACCCGGCTCAGGGCACAAACTAGGTCGCCAGCGTGCCGTGCGAACCCCTTCGCGCGACGCCACTGAGCTAGCAAGCCTTTTTTTTAATGCAGTCTGACTCTGCACTAAATTTGTTTAAAAAAAAAAAAAAGTTATAAAAAATAATGGGCATCAGGTATTTTCTCAATTTGTTTTCACCCCCTTGATTAATAATATTTTGATAAGCCACTCGAGCTTTGGGGTGTTAAAAAAACAAATACCACTACCTAGGTTCAGTTCATTATCTACACTTAGGCAGTTTGCTGGACTTTACTCAGTGATCAGGACAGACTTCAAGCTTGGCTTCTCCACCACCTGGGGTGTCGCCCATTAGGACTGCCATGCCTGACATCCAAACTTTCTTTTTGCTTGAAGAGAGGGGCCTCCTCCTCCACAGTTCCTGCTGTGTAGAGGATTCTTAATGTTTTCAGGCTTAATAAAAATAATTTTTTCATATAAAAAAATTAAAACAAAAGCTGTACTGTTTGGTACCAGATAGCTGGGTATTGATAGGCAGAACCTGCTTAGGTTGAACACCTCTGCTGGTTGTCAACTCATACATTCTGCTTGCGTGGGGAGTGGTAATCGGGTGAGTTCTGCTGTTGAGATTAGCTTAAATCTTAAACTCTGTAACTGATTTTGTTTTGAGTTTGCCGTTGATTTGGGATTAGCTTAAATCTTTATTTAACTCTGTACCTGATTTTTTTGTTTTGAGTTTGCTGTTGGTTTGGCATTAGTTTAAATCTTTAACTCTGTAACTGGCTGGAGTAACCCCCACCCCACCAGCCTTAATTTTTTTTTTATTTATTTAGTTGTTTAACCAGGTATAGCACACTAAGCTCAAAGCTTTTTTACAGGAGCGACCTGGGAGCACAAGGAGGTTAAGTGACTTGCTCAGGGTCACACAGTATGCAGGTGGAAGCTGTGGGATTCAAACCCAGGTCTAGTCTTTCTTAAATACTGGAAAGCCACTGGGGATTGGGCTTGATGGCTGTGAGGGAGGAGCTTGGGGAGCTGCAAAATGCCCATATAAACTAACTCTTAAAGCTAATAGGTGGTGATAAGGATTTTAGAGCTTAAATGTTTTAAAGTTGTAAGTTTGAAAGTCAAACTGACAAGCTTGGGTTAAGGAAGGGTAACTGCATATTTTAAAGTTGAAAGTCTAAAGTTCAAACTGACAAGGTCATGTATAAATGTGTTAACTAGAGTTACTGAGCTAGCGAGCTAGGGACATTGGGGTAAAGAAGGACTCGGAAGCAAGCTAGTAGAGTCACATATAGTGTCCAGCTATTGCTGTACAGACTCTATGATAAGGAGTGTGAATAATGGAGGGTAGGAAAATGGGGTATTATGGGGGGGGGGTTCCACTGAGGGGTGGAGGGGCATGAATAAGGGTGGCGGGAGACATCGGAATGGTGGATGGAATGGGTGGGTACCATGTAGTGAGTGTGGCAGGCACAGGGAGGATAGTGGGGTGCAGTGGTTGTGGGGCGGCTGTTTGGATGAATATACTATGGAAACTGGGAGGTTCACCAATTTCTTACTGACTGAGGAGACTGGAAGAGGAGGTACAGGGGTTCTGGAGAGGGTGGGGGGCAGGAGGGACCCCAGAGAGGAGTAGCTGGGAGAAGCAGAGGAGGAACAGCAGGGCTAAATCCCTTGAGGATGTGGGGGGGGGGTTGGAGGTGAGGAGAGCAGAGGGGTAGTAAGTGGAGGGAAGGCTCAGGGCAGGGGGAAGGAGGAGATGGGCACCACTGCGGGGGTAGCAAGTAATAGGTTTGCAGCATTGGCATCAGAGGTGGTAGTGGAGGTGTGGGAGAGGTGGAGAAGGGTAGTGAAGGCCCAGGAGTCAGGCTGGGAAAGGAAGAAGGGGGGAAGGGGAAGAGCAGGTTAGAGGGAGAGGTGGAAACGGGGGGGGGGGGGAGATGTAGGAGTCACAAATGGTGCGGATAGAGGTGATGAGCAGGGCTTTGTGGACTCTGAAAATGTGGACAGCAAAAACAGGAGGAGGGGGTTATGGGAGAAGAAGTTGGGGTACAAGTGCTGGGGGATTCTATACTGAAAGGGGTCAGATGGGGCAAAAGGGGAGAAAGGCACAGTCGCATCTGGGTTGAGGCTATTCTGGGGTTGACTGCGGGCAGGGTGGGGCAGGCACTTCTCAAGTGCACATTGAGGGGGAAGGAGAAACCTCACGTGATGCACATGGGTACAAATGACTTGGTGGGGGAGATGGTAGAGGTGGTAAAGGGGAGGTTTGAGAAGTTGGGTAGGCAGTGTGAGGAGGTGGGGGAGGTCGGTGGCATTCTCTGAGGTACTCCCGGTACCATGTGTGAGTACAGTGAGGAAAAAAGGATAGAAGAGTTCAGTGAGTGGCTGAGTGATTGGTGCCATACCAGGGAGTACGGATTAGTGCCAGACTGGGGCAGGGTCTGGGGCAATAGTGAACTAAACGCAGGGGACTGGGGACATTTGAGAAGGGAAGGGAGTACTAAAACGGGGAATAAAGGGGTATATATCAACAAAGGTGGTTTAAACGAGGGGGGGTGGCGAGGGGACCGCTGATAGGAAAGGGGTCCAGAAAGGGGAGCCTAGTGAGCTCACCCCCCTAATTATGGGTAAAGGCGGTGGAGAAGCAGCACAGGGATGGATGGGGGTGAGAGAATAAGGGTAGGGAAGGGGAGGAGAGAGGCTGGAGGGTGGTCTCACTGAATGGAAGAAGCCTAGGGAATAGAACTGCAGAGTTACAGGCCCTCTTGGCTGTGGAGTGGGTCGACATTGCGACCATCACAGAAATGTGTGCCACCCAGTACCAGGACTGGGATATGAGATCCCAGATTAGCAGGTTATTTAGAAAGGATAGGGCTAAGGGGAATGGGAGCGGGGAGTGGCAGTCTATGTAAGGGAAGGGATAAAGTGCGTAAGGGAGGAAGGGGAGGACAAAAGCACTATGGATGCAGTTCCAAGATGCAAAGAATAGGACACTGAGGATGGGGGTTGTGTACAGGCCACCGGCTCGGGATTGACCTGGATAATGAATTAGCTGAACAGATTAGGAGGGTCTGCAGGAAGAGGAGCACAGTAGTGGTGGTGGGGGACTTCAGCCTACCAGGGGTAGAGTGGGGCACCCCATCCACCATGAGTGCAAGGGAGTGGGTCCTGCTAGAAGCATTTCAAGACAGCTTTCTGACACAGCTGATCCAGGGGCCGACTCGGTTAGAAAGGACTCTGGACCTTGTACTGGATAACGAGGAAGCCGTAAGGAATCTGGAAGTGGAGGAACCACTGGCTGGGAGTGACCGCTATTTGGTGTGGTTCATGCTCAACATGGGGAGGGAAACGGGGCACGGGTACAAGGGTGATTGAGTTTAGGGGGACGGACTTTAAGAAGATGGGGGAAATTTGGGGCAGGCACCTGGCAGGAATGCAACCACACATGGATGCTGACCAGAAATGGGACATCATAAAGGAAGCGCTGGGGGAGGCAATGGAGTCTTGCACTAGGAAGAAAAGCAAGAAGGAAAGGGTAAAGAAACCCAGTTGGCTGACACAGGAGGTTATGGAAGGGGTGAGGGCCAAGAGGGCAGCGTTTCAAAAGTACAGGAAATCGGGGAAGGGTGAAGATAAGGATACATACATGGAGAAGTCCAGGGAGGTTACCAGACTGGTCAGGGTGGCCAAGGCATCCAGGGAGCTGAGACTGGCGCAGGGGATCAAAAGTGGAGAAAAAGACTTCTTCCACTACATCGGAGAGAGAAGAAAGAGCAAGGATCTGTTGGTGAGGATTAAGAAGGACGGGGGTGGGAGGGTAGGTGGAGAAAGGCTAAGCAGGCAGAGGCACTGAACGAATACTCGCATTCACGGAAGAGAAGGGCAGGCAGATACCCCAGGTGAGGGTGAGTGGGTGGGTGGGGACGACGACAGATGTAAGGATTACAGAGAGCAGGGTACTAGATGGCTTGAGGGCATTAAGGGTGGACAGAGCACCTGGACTTGATGGCATTCACACTAGGGTACTAAGGGGTTTGGCAGAGGTCCTAGCGGGGCCACTGGCCAACCTGTTCAACACCTCCCTGGACATCGGTTGTGTACCACAGGACTGGAGAATGGCCCATATGGTGCCCATCCACAAAACTGGCCCAAAGGATGAACCAGGAAACTATAGGCCAGTGAGCCTCATATCGTGGGAAAGCTCATGGAGACCATACTTAAAGAGAGGCTAGTGAGCCTCTTACAGGAAAGTGGTCTCCAGGATGGTCAACAACACGGGTTTATAGCAAGCAGATCCTGCCAGACAAACCTTGTAGAGTACTACGACTGGGTGACGTGGGAACTGGACAAGGGCCATGCAGTGAATGTCCTGTATTTGGACTTCAGCAAGGCCTCTGATTCAGTGCCGCATGGGAGGTTGGGGGGGGGGGACTGGAATATGTGGGAGCAGAACCAAAAGTGGTGAAATGGATCACAAACTGGTTAAAGGGAAGGCAGCAAAGGGTGGTGGTGCGGGGGACCTCTCGTCACCAAGAGGTGACGAGCAGGGTACCACAGGGATCAATACTGGGACTGGTGCTATTTGGGATTTTTATTGCAGATATCTCACATGGGATTCGGAGCAAGATCAGCAGGGACACTGGTTTTCCATTTTTTACCGGTAACACTGGTAACAATCACGGAATCCTGCTTGGTTTGCGGATTTTGAATTCTTGTACCGGTGCTTCACGGAAATTGCATGTCACTGCACAGAATCTCTAAGATTTCAGCATCTTTTCAAATTTTTTTTATTTTCTTTTTCTATGTCCCCTTCTCACAGCATCAGTCTCAACTTTTCAGAGATGCCTAGGCTAGGTATCCCCTAGCTTCACCCCAGGTAATGCTCAGGAGCTCCTGTGTGCCTGCCCTATCCTGCCTGGATTGTACCCCAGGTGGGAAGGAGGACACCCCAGGTCACCCCTCCAGACTCCGTTAGTGTGTGTCAGGCAGCTCAGCGGGTCCCTCATGGAGCCTGGTTATGAAATCTGGGGCACCTGGGTCCCTTCTGCCAGTGACCGATGTACAGTGATTGTTCCTGGTTTTCTGGTCTCTGTCCCTGAGGGCATCTGCACTAGAGGAGTTCCAGAGAGGTAGGTCACATAGAGACATGCCACTGCTCCAGATCCTGGCTAGCTTCCTCCCCTCCTGATCACTCTGCAGCACCATTGCACCACCACCCATGGTCATACAGGTAGTGGTAAAGCAGCAGGACCTGCAGCCCACCCTTCCCGGAGGAGGAGAGCAGTCCCCCAGGTGTTCGATCCTACTCACCTGGCCAGACCTCCAGCAACCCGAGTTCACTTCTGACCCTGGGTCACTGGCATTGCAAACAATAGTGCTATCGTAGCACCAGTGGGCACCCAGATTTCAGCATCTTAAAATGAATGCTGATGTGCTTTGCATTCTTTCTGCTTTGCTGCATAGAGAGTCAGTAGGAAATCACCTGCACTGTTGTTGTAATCAGCCATTCAGTTTAATCACCCATGCCTAGCGGTTAGAGTAACAAACAGTGATTGAACTAGGTACATCCAGCAGACTTGGGTTTGATTCCCACAACCTCCACTTGCATACTGTGTGACTCCAAGCAAGTCACTTAACCTCCCCAGTGCTTCTAGGTCACTCCTGAAAACAGACAGTTCTGCCTAGTGGGCCTTACCTGCTTTACAAAGAATATAAAAAAAATACCAATACATGTTTACTACATCATAGAATAGTAGTCAGGGTACCATGTAATTTGCTTGCGTTTTACTTGGGCTGCAATGAGTTTGTATAGGTAAAGACAAATGTTCAGATACATTTTATGTGTTTTATAAGCTTGTTTTAGATTTTAGTCAGATTTTCATTGTATTCTTTGCATATGAGCATCTAGGTTATAGATTGCTAAATACAGGATCACTGTTACCAACTAGCTTATTCAAGTTTATACTGTAATCAGTAGAGCCATCCAAAATCCTCAGTTGTTTGAATGAAAACTAGTCTGAATGGAAGTATGTTCACAGAGAAGAAACTGCCTTACTACTTATGAAAAGACTTTACAGTTAACACCCCATTTAGGTGAACTGGATGATTTGCACCTTTTCTCCCACTTGCTGTTTCAGTCTGTGTGACAACAAAAAGTTTTCTGATGACTGCTTCAACAAAAAGCAAATGTTAAGTATTTAAGTGTACTTATGTTTGGCCAGTGGATTTTGAAAGCACAGTCAATGACATACAGAAGGTAAGACCCCAGGGGCTGTATGATGCTGGTGGGCAGAGTGGTGCTCAATTCACATCTGAACAAAGACATGAAAACTGGGAGACACCCTTTTCATGGACACCAAGTAAAAAAAAAAAAGAATCCACATGTCTGGGAGATGAATGAATCCATTTGAAGGTCCTCCACTAATCACTTGTGGATTTTTTAGGTGAAGACACTTTATTTCAAAACAAATTCAAGCAGTTTTTTTCTCCTCCTATCCCTGGCCATCACTCCTTCAGGCCTGCCAAGGCCTCCCTACCACTGCTGCTGAGTTCAGACCACCATCCACTGCCCCTTACTGCTGTGCTGCCAGATATCCCAAGTAACCCTTCATTGAGGGGCCTCTCACCCTGTGGGAGGCTAGCAGGAGGAGAATTACCCCAAAGAGCTTCCTGTGTATCCTGAGCATGGCAGGGGTCAGAGCGGACACATGTCTGGGGCTTCCAGCTTATGGAGGGACTAACAGCTGTCCTTTCAGTTGGCCAGTGGGTGTTTTCCCATTTTCCTGACAGGCCACATGATGTCAAGGCACAAGCCTACATCCGTCACACTCCCTCCTGCAGTGAGGGCTGACATGTTGTTGTGCCTCTGGCCTCCACCAGGGGCCAGCAAATGCTGAGCCATGAATCCACCCTCCCTCCCAGGAGAAGGTGCGTGGTCATTGGACAATCAAGCCTTCACCCACCAGCTGGCCCTTCAACACCCAAGTCTGTTCCCTAACCCTGGTCAGCAGTGTCACAGGCAGAAATCCAATTCAGGCAGTTAAATTATAGATAGGAAAAAACAAAGGTAGTCCACCTTAGTGGTGATGGTTCAGATTAATTCACATCTGAGTTCTAACAAGCAAAGAGACCAAGTCATTTGTAACTTGTGCATGTGGATGTGGGTGTTGAAGAAAGGGGATCATAGTGCTGTCACTACTGCCATCACCACTGAAGGATGTGGACTGCATTGTTGCTACTGCCATCACACCAAAGGGGTGGGGGCTGTAGTGATTCTGTCATCACCACTGGTGGATGGGGAATGTAATACTGCTGCCATCACACCTATGAGGCACGGGGCCACAGTGCTGCTGCTTCTGTCACACCTGAGGGAGGGAGGGAGGTCATAGTGATGTTGCTGCTGCCATCACACAGAGGATGGGGGCCATAGTGCTGTTGGTGCTGCATTGCACCTGAGGGATGGGGCCATAGTGCTGCTTCCATCACACCTTAGGGATGGGGGCTGTAGTGCTGCTGCTGCCATCACATCTTGTACCTAAAATAACTTTAAATTGGTACAAGGATGGAAGGATGTGCAACAGTGGAGGTCAAAATTGCTTAAATGCATGTTAGCAGAGTTAAAAAATTGTTAAAGTACAGAGAATCAAATACCGGTAAAACGGGATTTTGGCTTAGCAGACACCGGTGACAGTACCGTTTTTTACAATGTGCAAAATGGAATATGCCCTTTCTCAATCCCGGTAAACCAGTGTCCCTGAAGATCAGCCTGTTTGCAGACGATACCAAGATGGGAGCTGTGGTTGATGACGCAGAGGGGTGGAAGGGGCTACAGGAGGACCTGACTAAGCTGCAGGAGTGGGCGGAAACATGACAGTTGGGGTTCAACGCCAAGAAGTGCAAGGTTATGCACTTCGGAATCAGGAACCAAGGAAGGGATCGACACTTAAATGGGGTACAGTTGGGGAGCTCCACAGAGGAGAAGGACCTAGGAGTGATCATTACGGGGAGCATGAACAACTCTGCTCAGTGCAGGAAGGTGGCAGCAAAAGCCAACAAAATGCTGGGGTGTATTGCAAGAGGGATCTCCTCCAGAAGGAGCGGGGTTATCCTGCCCCTGTATAGGTCATTGGTCAGGCTTCTCCTGGAGTACTGCATGCAGCACTGGCACCCATTCCTGAAGAAGGACATCAGATTCTTGGAGGGGGTGCAGCGAAGAGCCATAAAGATGATACAGGGATTGAAGAGCAAGCCCTACGAGGACAGGCTGGGAAAGCTGAATATGTATTCACTGGAGGAGGGATGGGGGTATATGATCAAGACCTTTAAGTATCTGAAGGGGATAAACAAGACCAACACAGAAGGGAATTTTCAGATGAGAAGGGGGAGGGACACGAGAGGGCATGGACTGAGATTGGAGGGGGGAAGATTCAGGAGGGAGATGAGGAGACATTTTGTTCATGGAAAAAGTGGTGAACAAATGGAACACCGTACCAGATGAGATAGTGTCCTGTAAGATGGTGGGCAGTTTCAAGAGGGGTTGGGACAGGGTAAGGGATTCTGGGAAAGGTGGGGTGGGAGGAAGCTGCATGAAGATGGAGCTAGCTGCACACTTGAGCAGACTCATTAGACCATGGGCCTGTTTCTGCTGGCAATTTCGTATATTCAAATGTTCGTTTAATTGAATCAGGAATTATCTTTTAGGCCACAAGTCGATTTCATGACCTAATCTCTCCATCAAAGGCTTGGTCTGTTGTACAGATTTTGTGTAATACATTATTGGGAATGGCTTGGCATGCCTACCTCACAAAAGAGGCATGTCTACCCATTGCCAATAGTGCATTACTTCCTTTATTGTTGTATGATGCCCTGGTCCTTCATTCCATTAAGGAAATGGCTCAAGCAGACTTTAGGCCTGTTTACATGACTGCATGTGCATCGCAACAGCCTGAGCGCTCAGGTTGTTGCAGTGCAAATGTGGCCACGTGGACACTTAACAGTTTGTGGTATGTCGATCCTCTGTCCTCTCCCGGAGCTGCTGCTGAACAGGGGATGCATACTGGAGCAAAGCGATGTAAGCAGCCATGTGGACAGGCTGCACCGCTCACTCCGATGCAAACTGTCTGGGGCAGGAAATCTCCCATGTGGAATGCTGGGATATCTGCAATAATAATATAACTACTGGCCAGTGCTTTTTCCTAAAGGAAACCAGTTATAATTTGCCGTTATAACCAGCTGGTTATAACAGTGAACACGTGCCAGGTTTCCCTCGGACCATGCATGCATCAGCTGCCGCTCTTCCTTTCCTCAGTGCCACTTTTGGACACTTTACCATTACTCTCAGTCGGTGGCAAGTAAATCTAAAAAAAAAAACCTCACTCTTACCACTGAAGTTTTAAGCTTTGAAGCTCACTGACTGGGAAAACCTTAAAATGAAAAAAAAAAAAAAAAAAAGCGGAAAGGTTTTAGCAGTCGCTCGGCTGTGGACCGCACCTTATCCTGACCAGACCACGGTTGAACAGTGCTGTATTTTATATAACTGCTTTCTGGCCAAAAGTTGGCCAGCAATTATATAAAATAAAGGCGGGGTAGGTGTGTAAAACTCGAATTTTACACACACCCTCGCTGTGGAATGTCTTCATAAACCCCTCAGGCTTTGCTGTCTTGGTTCTTATAATAACCGGTCAGCAATTTTTTCAATGGGCTGAGCCAGTTATAATTTGCCGTTATAACCCGCGGGTTATAGCGGCAAACACGCGCCTCCTCAGTCAACTGAGAGCCACATCCTTATTGACTCTGCACTCTCCTGGCGGGCTAAACCACCGAACAGAACATGGCGGCTCAATCCCGCAGAGCGAGGAGTCCCCAGAGTGAGTCGTCTGTTCGTTTTTGTTTTGAACTGTTAAAAAGAAACAGCATTTTTGGTAGCTTAATCCATATCTGGTTGACGCTACCATTCTGAAGCTGCAGAGCGGAACTCGCAAAGGTAGGCGCGATTTGTGAGCTTCATTACCACAGCAACCAAATACAGTATTTCAGAAATTAAAAGACCGGGGAGCACCAGCTGCATTAACTGTCGAGTCCATGGGCTCAGAATGACCATCTCGGGTTCAGGGTTTTTTGTAAGCAACCGACGCACCTCTTCAATTTGCACGGCAGCATTTCTTCCAAGTGAAACTATGTGTCTGTCTGTCTGCCTGCATCAGTGAGACAGCAGGAGGAAAACCAAAGTGGAAAAAATTGCTGACCAGCAATTATAAAAAATGAAAGATGGGAAAGTGTGCTTAAATTCAAAATTAATGGTTGCCCTCAGTGTGGGATGCTTTAATAGACCCCTCGGGCTTCGCCCTTGGGGTTTATGTAGCATCCCACACCTCGGGCAGCCATTCATTTCTCATTAAGCACACTTCCCCATCCATTATTGTATATGTTATAACCACCTACCCGACCATTATTCTGTGTGTTATTCACAATAACAATGTAGGATGTAGACAGAACAGTTTTTACGTTGGAGCTTATTATGCGGGGCACAGGACTTAATGTCACAGTTTTCATCTTTACTGTGATGTCAGCTAAGCGAAAAAGTGAGTCCAACATCAGACAGCAAGAAGCTGGTGATTATTACATGACTAGTTTGGGAAATTGGTGAGTGGGAAGCCCGGTGAAAGTCATATTGTTGCGGTTAGTTGCTGCTGAGATACATGACCTGTAACACCCAATTTTTGCTGGTCTGTGGTGGAAGTACTGATGAAAACGCTGGAAGTAAAGTCTGTATCATAGACTGACTCTGCACCAATGTACAACTGCTTTGAGTGTAAACGTGAGTTGGGAACATAGCGGGTGGAGTGGAGGCTGAGCGAAGGAGATGGCATTGCAACAGGAAAGGTAGTGCAAGCGCGGCTTTAAAGAACTGCGCTGAACCTGAAAATAGTTTTCCATGGTAGAATCTGCTTATAAAATGTAGGTTCCAGTTCTATTATTCTTCCATCTGTACTGCTCTATTAATAACATTAGTGATCGTTTCTGATTTACACTCTAATGTTAAGTCTCATTTTAGAATTGTAGGATGTAGTGTGTGTGTGTCCCCAGGCAGAGAATTATGTAGTAGAACATGGATGCATTGTGTCAACAATGGAAGAGCTGAGCAGCAGACATAAAGGACATCATACAGTTATAAAATGTACTTACTACCTTGTGTGCAGATTAGAAATACTCCGCTAAGATAACCAGACAGCCTGTAGCAATGGAACAGTAACAGAATTCAAAATAGTTTCTGAAAATCCACTTCTGCAGGGAAAAATATGTACAGGTTCAGTGCAGCTCTCCTTTACAGTACTCTACAATAGATTGGGACAGTTTGTTGCTGGTGCGTGCCCCTTGGAGCACCGCTGTAATGTATTCCCTTGGTTAAATTCCCCCTCCATTGAAGGGAGACAGTTACCCCTTACTCTGTCTTGTTTATAAAATGATAAAAGTATCTTCTAGTCTGCAAGGCATTCTTGAGCCACAGCCCCAGTGGAGACTCCTTCTCTCATTGGCTAGTACTCTGCTAGAAGTTCTCAGGACTAAGGCTTGGGTCAGAGGTCCTTTGCCATCACAGCCCCTCGCCGCTGGAACAAACATCCTCATAAGGTTTGCTTCCAGTCTGTGCCACTGCCAATGGCTTGGACAGTTGACGGACTGGCAAAGAGTTAAATATACTGTATAGCTCCATATGCACATTTGCTGCCTCCAGACCCATATTTTTTACATCAGTTCACTTTTTACAAATACCTTGGCTGGCCGCCTTTTGATTTACACATTACTTATTTCACCCTCATCAGTTTTAGACATTTCCTAAAAAGGTCTTATTAGAGTCTTATTTTTGGCTAATGCTAGCTCCAACACAGTCTCCCAATGTACCAGATCTACTCACACTCCATTCATAAGACCCCCACTCTTCCATTCCTCCCTGTGACAGGCAGGGGCATAGTTACAAGGGTGCAGGGGGTGCAGTGGCACTCAGGCTCATGAGGTTTGAGAGGCCCAAATCATAATTTTGATGTTTATTCAAAACTGGGGAGGGGCCCTGTAACATCACCTTGCACCCAGGCCCTGTGGAATTTGCTACGCTACTGGTGACAGGGTGGAATAAGACCCTGTCCTATCTGTTATGGAGAAAGTGTTTAAATGCAAGGATCTATTCTTTCCTTTTCTGTCTCTTCTCTGTCTGGTTGCGCAACCACATTTTCCTGTGAGATCTCGGACTTAATCACCCCGGCAATCTCGCAGTTCTTTGCCCGCTTACTGTCTCAGCCCTGCCTTGCATATCTGCTAAATATAAAAACATGTGGAAATCATTGTATGAAAATGTAACTGATAATGGGATCATTTTTGTTTAGAAAATATATAGTGTTACTGTTGAAATATGTGTGTGTATGTATATATATATATATATATATATATATATATACACACATACATACATATACACAAGATTATTTCTTGAGATGATTGTAGAAAGCTATTGTAAACTCTAGACATTACTTGAGTGCAAATCTTCCAGCCTTTTGCAAAAGCTGTAGGGGCCTCAGTAAGCACAATGTGTTCTAGCAGCTCCTGAAACTTACAAGAACAGAACATTTACAAGAACAGGATGCTTGCTACGAATGGGGGTTGAAAAGACTTATAAAAGAGCTAAACTGCAAGAATGATTAGGAGAACAAGGAACACAGAGACTGAAAGAAAAAACAAATTAATTTCTTCTCAGTACATAGCTATTCTGAACAAGTTTATTTATGATGATACTACTAGTGTAAACAGGGCTTGAAATTCCCTATTATTTGGTGCTCCATCCACACCAAAAAAAACACCACGGAACACCAAAATCACCCCCCTGGTAATCTGCAGTGTATACTGCTTTAGGGGGACTGAATTCGAGCAGACACCATTTTTTTCAGGCACCCTTTTTTGTTTTTCCTGTTGCGGTTTTATTAATTTATTTTTTTTCTTCATTCTGTGACTCCAGAGATGAATTGGTGCCTTGTAAGGCACTCCTGACATCCAGAATGCCGCGTGTCTTTCTGACCTCTCCCGACTCTCCACTTTCCTGAGTCTCCACTGCGCTCTGGTCAAATTTGCCCTTGCCAAAGACTGAAAATAAAAAATACCCCCGGCCCCTCGCTGAGTCACCCACCCCCCCAAACAGCGTGGTCTTGACTTCCTCGCCCTCTACTCCTCACCTCCACAGGCTGTGGCCCGGCAGCATGCTCCTGTCCCACTACTGCAGTCCAGGGAATTCACAAGACAGCAGGCCCCCGAGCAGCCACGTCCACTGCCTCCTCTGCTCCTCCACTTCAGGCAAGTAAACATAATAAAATGCATCATCCTGCAATGCACAATATGTACTGAGAGACATATTTGTTACTATATGTGCTTGTGAATGTGTTGTACCATGAGTTTTTGGGAGGACAAAAAGCATACTCTGAGTCTAAAATGTGGGTGCATTATTGTATTTTTCCATAGGACACCTAAAACTTGTGCTATTCATTTAAGAAAAACTTAAGTACAGATGAAGTGTGATATTTCTCGGTATATGTTTTTTTTAATGTCTTTATAAGTGACATTGCAGAGGGACTGGAAGGTAAAGTGTGCCTCTTTGCAAATGACACAAAGATCTGCAGCAGGGTTGATACAGAAGGGGGTGGAAAGGATGAGAAGGGACTTGGCAAGGTTGGAGGAATGGTCAAAAGTATGGCAGCTTAGCTTCAGTGCAATGAAGTGCAATGTAATGCACCTGGGAAACAAAAACCCAGGGGAAGAGTACACAATGGGTGGGGGAAGGGGGTATTAACAACAACAAAAATAGAAAGGGACCTGGGGGTAGTCATATCTGATGATCTAAAGGTAGGCAAGCAATGCGAGAAGGCAGTAAGGAGGGCTGGGGGGTTACTGGGATGCATAGGGAGAGGCATCACCAGTAGAAAACAGGAAGTTGTTATCCCTCTGTACAGACAGTTGTGAGACCCCATCTGGAGTACTGTGTGCAGTTCTGGAGACCCCATCTCTGCAAGGACATAGATAGAATGGAGGTAGTCCAGAGGAGGGCAACTAAAATGGTGCAGGGTCTGCAACAGAAGCTATACAAAGAGAGACTAAAGGAGCTTAATATGTATACCCTTGGAAAGGAGGGGGGGGAGAACATGATAGAAACTTTCAAGTACCTCAAGGGAATCAACAAAGTCCAAGAGGGTAGCATCTTTCAGAAAAAGAGATGTGCAAGAACAAGGGGACACAATTTGAAGATAGAGGGGGGACGGCTCAGGGGCAATGTGAGGAATTATTTTTTCACAGAGAGGGTGGTGGGCGCATGGAATGGCATTCCTGAGGAGATTGTGGGGTCAAATACAGTGGGAGAATTCAATAATGCATGGGACAGTCATAAGGTAATTCTGGTGGGGGTAGGAAGAAGTAGGCTGTTGGTTAACTAGGATCTGCAGCTTATCTAATAAGTAGGGAGATGGGCAGACTAGGTGTGCCAAGCAGTCTTTATCCACCGTCAAACTCTGTTTCTATATATAAGGGTATACAAAAAATAGGGTTGGTATACCACGTTTTGAGACGTAATACCATATCTTGGGAAATGGTATTCCGTGTGGAACACCACTTTTAAAAACGAATTTCTACCCTGGTAAATAAATAATTTTTGGTGAATTCTACAACTGCTCCTGGTTTTCCTATGTTTCCTGACCTGTGCCTCGATGACACTCCCATGGCCAGTGTTTTCTAATATATAGAGCCATTACATGCTGGAACAATTTAGCTGCTTTGCTACATTCTATCAATTCACATAATACATTTAAAATGGTGTTATAAAATACTGTATGGATTTGTCACTGTGCAAGTGTAATGCTACCTGATTACTGTGTACTCTGATGTACAGTATTGTCACTGTGCAAGTGTAATGCTGCTTGATTACTGTGTACTCTGATGTATGGTATTGTCACTGTGCAAGTGTAATGCTGCCTGTTTGCTGTGTACTCTGATGTACGGTATTGTCAGTATGCAAGTGTAATGCTGCTTGATTACTGTGTACTCTGGTGTATGATATTGTCAGTGTGCAAGTGTAATGCTAGCTGATTACTGTGTACTGTGATGTACGGTATTGTCAGTATGCAAGTGTAATGCTACTTGATTACTGTGTACTCTGATGTATGGATTTGTCAGTGAGCAAGTGTAATGCTACCTGATCACTGTGTACTCTGATGTATGGTATTGTCCCTGTGCAAGTGTAATGGTACTTGATTACTGTGTACTGTGATGTACGGTATTGTCAATATGCAAGTGTAATGCTGCTTGATTACTGTGTACTCTGATATATGGTATTGTCAGTGTGAAAGTGTAATGCTGCCTGATTACTGTGTACTGTGATGTACGGTATTGTCAGTATGCAAGTGTAATGCTACTTCACTACTGTGTACTCTGATGTTTGGATTTGTCAGTGAGCAAGTGTAATGCTACCTGATCACTGTGTACTCTGATGTATGGTATTGTCACTGTGCAAGTGTAATGCTACTTGATTACTGTGTACTGTGATGTACGGTATTGTCAGTGTGCAAGTGTAATGCTGCCTGATTACTGTGTACTCTGATGTATTGTCGCTGTGCAAGTGTAATACTACCTGTTTACTGTGAACTCTGATGTATGGTATTGTCAGTGTTTAAGTGTAATGCTACCTGATTACTGTGTACTCTGAAGTACAGTATTGTCAGTGAGCAAGTGTAATGCTACCTGATTACTGTGTACTCTGATGTATTGTCAGTGTGCAGATGTAATGCCACCTCATTACTGTATACACTTGACATATTGTCACTGTGCAAGTGTAATGCTACCTGATTACTGTGTACTCTGATGTATTGTCACTGTGCAAGTGTAATGCTGCCTGTTTGCTGTATACTCTGATGTATGGTATTGTCATTGTGAAAGTGTAATGCTGCCTGTTTGCTGTGTACTCTGATGTATGGTATTGTCAGTATGTAAGTGTAATGCTACCTGATTACTGTGTACTCTGATGTATTGTCACTGTGCAAGTGTAATACTACCTGATTACTGTGATCTCTGATGTATGGTATTGTCAGTGTTCAAGTATAATGCTACCTGATTACTGTGTACTCTGATGTATTGTCACTGTGCAGATGTAATGCTACCTCATTACTGTGTACTCTGACGTATTCTCTGTGCAAGTGTAATGCTACCTGTTTGTTGTATACTCTGATGTATGGATTTGTCAGTGTGCAAGTGTAGTGCTGCCTGTTTGCTGTGTACTCTGATGTACGGTATTGTCAGTGTGCAAGTGTAATGCTGCCTGTTTGCTGTGTACTCTGATGTATGATATTGTCAGTGTGCAAGTGTAATACTACCTGATTACTGTGTACTCTGATGGTATTGTCAGTGTGCAAGTGTAATGCTACCTGATTGCTGTGTTCTGATGTACGGTATTGTCAGTGTGCAAGTGTAATGCTACCTGATTACTGTGTACTCTGATGTATTGTCAGTGAGCAAGTGTAATGCTACCTGATTACTGTGTACTCTGATGGTACTGTCAGTGTGCAAATGTAATGCTACCTGATAGCTGTGTACTCTGATGTATTGTCAGTGTGCGAGAGTAATGCTACCTACTTACTGTGTACTCTGATATACGGTATTGTCAGTGTGCAAGTGTAATGCTACCTGCTCACTGTGTACTCTGATGTATGGTATTGTCAGTGTGCAACTGTAATGTTACCTGATTACTGTGTACTCTGATGGTATTGTCAGTGTGCAAGTGTAATGCTACCTGATAACTGTGTACTCTGATGTATTGTCAGTGTGCGAGAGTAATGCTACCTACTTACTGTGTACTCTGATATACGGTATTGTCAGTGTGCAAGTGTAATGCTACCTGCTCACTGTGTACTCTGATGTATGGTATTGTCAGTGTGCAACTGTAATGCTACCTGATTACTGTGTACTCCGATGTACGGTATTGTCAGTGTGCAAGTGTAATGCTGCCTGTTTGCTGTGTACTCTGATGTATGGTATTGTCAGTGTGCAAGTGTAATGCTACCTGATTACTGTGTCCTCTGATGTATTGTCACTGTGCAAGTGTAATGCTAACGGATTACTGTGTACTCTGATGTACGGTATTGTCATTGTGCAAATGTAATGCTGCCAGTTTGCTGTATATTCTGATGTAAGGTATTGGCAGTGTGCAAGTGTAATGCTGCCTGTTTGCTGTATACGCTGATGTATGGTACTGTCAGTGTGCAAGTGTAATGCTGCCTGTTTGCTGTGTACTCTGATGTATGGTATTGTCAGTATGTAAGTGTAATGTTACCTGATTATTGTGTACTCTGATATATTGTCACTGTGCAAGTGTAATGCTACCTGATTACTGCGTACTCTGATGTACTGTCAATGTGGAAGTATAATACCAACTGATTACAATACACTCTGATATCTTGCATATTTATCCCGTACTTTTGCTTTTGTTTACACCTCCGAATCACCCTTGAAAATGGGCATCCATTGCTTTTGGGTATTACCCAGTCCTCAAATGTCAAGTACATAAAAAAGTAAATGAAAACTGTATCACTTTTGCGGCCTTTAAGAAAAGTCTTAAGGCTTACCTCCTTGGGTGTAGTGCGTGTACTTGTAATCACTGAGGATACCTCCAGTCTAATCCATCTTTTCTTATGCAGTGCCCATCTGAAAAAGCTCTGAGCGCAGCACAGAGTGAAAGCGCCAGACACAGTATTAAAGATATGGATATACATCTTATCAGTACACAGCATATCTTACAAATATTTACAGATACAGATAAAAACATTTAATATAATTAAAAACATAGCAATCAGAGAATGAAACCAAAAACCATGCTTCAGGCAGTTTCAGTGGAATATTTATCTACTGTGAGGTTGCTAACCTAGTCTAACTGGGACAATTTCAAACAACTGGGTCCCAGATTTCATTTATAATAGAAAACTTGAGCAGACAGCCAGGATTTCTGGGTAGATTTAAAACTGAGTTTGCTGACCTTCAGTCAACCCGGAGGTTGTTCGATAACATAGGATCCCTAACTTCAAAAGCTCTACCACCAACCATCTTAAGGTTAGAGTTGTGTATTGTCAGCAGCTCAAGATTTGCCTCATCCATATGTGGTTCAGATCCTTATCCCTGTGTTGACCATCCATGTCTGGAGTATCAGTTTTACTCTTTATGTTGTAATATATATGAGTATCTAAGCATTTGCAGTGGTATCCTGTTTCTGCATTTAAATTACTGTTCCTGTTCTTGTATGTATGCCAGTATGTTAAATGTGTGCTTCTTTCTTGTAATATACTTCAGGTCGCCCGAAAAATTTACTTTTCGTCTTAGTGGGCCTAGCTGGCTATCAGAATTTAGTGAATAAATAGATTCCTCAAACTAATTTTACTTTGTTTTTTCTCCCAATTTTGTGAGCCTAGTCTTCCAGGTACCACTCTATTGAAGATATCTGGATGAAATGCAAAAAGCCGGGGTTGTCTGTAGCACTGGCTGAAGATGTTAGTCATGGATGGATACAATCTCTGCCTTTACAGCCTGTCACAATGTTGAAAATTGTCCTAGCATCCAACTTCACTCCAATGCCTGGCACGTTTCTTCCAAAGCAGGCCTCAAGAAGAGAAGGCCTCAGTGGCCCTGGGCACACTGACCCAGCTTAAGGCCTTGGAAGAAGAGGCAGCGGGGCATGTTGGCCCTGGCTTTAGTCCTGGTGGGACCCTGCAAGGCTGGACACCACTCCAAGAGAACAGTGAGTTTTGGGAGCTATTTTTTGGCCATAGAGACCTTCAGGGAAAACCCTCCATATCAAGAGAAGCACAAGAAGCACCACCGTTGATCATTGAAGGGTGAACATTTCGGCTCCTTATGGTCCTTGGGTTCCCCTAACCTCTCAACCCTGATTGACTTGGTTGCAGTATCATGGGAGCAGTTGACATTTCAGTGTTACCCCCATTGAAGTCGTTGACCCCATTTGACAGTCCTGTCGAGATCATTCTTGACTTGGTTAACCAGGTATCGTAGGAATACAAGGCTATGTCTCTCGCCCATACCCCAGTGCTATAGAGTACCTAGAGGCCAGCGAGGCACAGGACCCAAAGCAGCATGGATTCACAGCAGGAAGGTCATGTTGGACAAATCTAATTGATTTCTTTGACTGGGTGACCAAAGTAATAGACCAGGGAGGGGCTGTGGATATGGCCTACCTAGACTTTAGCAAGGCATTTGACACAGTACTGCACAAAAGATTAATAATCAAGTTAGCCAGCCTGGGAGTGGGTCCCAGGGTGGTAGCGTGGGTAGCAAACTGGCTGCACAACAGGACACAGAAGGTAATAGTGAATGGAACTCATTCCGAAGAAAGGGGAGTTACTAGTGGAGTACCTCAGGGCTCAGTAATGGGTCCAGTCCTCTTTAACGTCTTTATAGGTGACATTGCAGAGGGTCTAGAAGGAAAGGTATGCCTCTTTGCAGATGACACAAAGATATGTAACAGAGTTGATACACAAGGGGGGTAGACAGGATGAGAAGGGACTTGGCAAAGTTGGAGGAATGGTCAGATGTATGACAACTTAGATTCAGTGCAAAGAAGTGCAAAGTAATGCACCTGGGAAACAAAAACCCAGGAGAAGAGTACACAATGGCAGGGGAGGTGCTAACAACAATAATAATGGAAAGGGACCTGGGGGTAATCATATCAGATGACCTAAAGGTGGGTAAACAATGTGAAAAGTCAGTAAGGTGAGCTGGGGGGATACTGGAATGCATAGGGAGGGGCAACACAAGTAGAAAAAGGGAAGTGGTTATCTCTCTGTACAGACAGTTGGTGAGACCCCATCTGGAGTACTGCGTGCAGTTTTGGAGACCACATCTACACAAGGACATAGACAGGATGGAAGCAGTCCAGAGGAGGGCAACTAAAATGGTGCAGGGTCTGCATCAGAAACCATATGAAGAGAGACTGAGAGAGCTTAATATGTATACCCTTGATGAAAGGAGGGACGGGGGGACATGATAGAAACTTTCAAGTACCTCAAGGGAATCGACAAAGTCCAGGAGGGTAGCATCTTTCAGAAAAAGAGATGTGCAAGAACAAGGGGGCACAATTTAAAGATTGGGGGGGGGGGCAACTCAGGGGTAATGTGAGGATAGTCTTTTTCACGGAGAGAGTAGTGGACGCATGGAACCGCCTTCCTGGGGAGGATGTGGGGTCTAAAACAGTGGGGGAATTCAAACATGCATGGGACAGACATAAGGCAATTATAGTGAGGGGTTGCAGGAAGTAGGCTGTTGGTTAACTAGAACCTGCAGCTTATCCAATAGGTAGGGAAATGGGCAGACTGGGTGGGCCAAGTGATCCTTATCTGCCGTCAAAGTCTATGTTACTATGTTTCTAGACCATTCTCCAGTCAGAACCTCCACAGTGCAGCCTCTACCACTGTTCCCTATGCAAATCATGACTCCGGTACAACCCATAGTGGTAAAGGTGCCCCAGCAGGTGATGTACTCCACTCCAGCTCTGTCAGGCTCCTGTAGACTTAGATTGATCGAGGTCCCTTTCAGGATTTCGATCTTACTCAGGTTGACTGTGCCATCAGCATTCGTCTTCTTCAAGTGGGTGACAACAGTGTTGGCTGTAGTGTAAGAGGACCTTGTGGCAACACTGGGTCCTAGGGGGCAGTGAGACAGGGACCGGGTCAGCAGGTGTTGCCGGCCACCTTGACTCCCTCCTGGTAGCATGGGCCGAACCATCCTATGGAGTAGCATCCAGCAAATTCCTCCTCAGTGATTCTGACGGTACCGCAGCGGACAATTCTAGATCTTCATTGGGGTTATCTCCATCATCAGGTTACACCATAGGAACTTAATCTTCAGTGAAGAGGAATCCACATGGAAGATTTTCAGCAGTACAACTTGGGCCACCCAAGCCGTCATTGTCAACAACTCTATAAAGGCGTGAGCGGCCCCGCTCCCTCCTCAGTTCTTTCCCAACGTTGACTCGCTTGCATGGGTCTCCTCAGAAGCTCCGACAGAGTATTCACGCTATTTTTCTCCTACGGCTTTTCTGTAATAATTTCTCTGAATCTTTTATTTTTTTTTCAAGAGATTCCTCCAACTCGTTTATGTTGAGAGTTAATCCTCCTGCCTCTTTTCCGTTGCTGCCACTGCGGAAAGAAGATTGCCTCCACAAACGAATACTCTGTATCGGCTGTCTTGGGCCTGAACATGAATTTTCCGACTGTGAGCTCTGCCAGAAGTTTAACCAAACAACCCTCAGGTGATGCAAAAAGACCACTGGATCGTCAAGCTCACAGGCCTCCAAGGCCCAGAAAAATCCTCAGGTAAAAGTCATAATAAAGACCGAGATCGCGACTGCTTCCCCTGGAGACTGTCTCGTTCCCTGGTGGCCTCTTCTCCTTCCTCTGGGGGATCCTCATCGGCTGCAGCTGCACCAACGCAGAAAACTGCTGTCCAGGTCTCTGTGCCCACCAGACCCATACTGACAGCTTCTTCACCAGATTCTCAGGGTGTCCAGCTGTCGACCTCTGGGTCGTCGGCTCTTCCTTCGTCGACGACACTCCGCTCGAAGCCTGCTCCTTCTCCCTCCAGGGCAACAGGCTCTTCGGTTTCTCAGGACCCAGCAAGCGGGTCATTGACACCTGTGCTGTCAAACCCCCCTCCGTCGAATACCACCATCGACTTGAAGCCCTGCTTAAATTCACTAATGTGCTGGTACAGCAGCTGGGTGCCTTTAGGCCCCTCTCACCAGTGCCGTTGATGGCAGCTTCGCTGTCGATGCCTACTTGCTGGCCACAGGAAGCTCCCCATGAGTCACTGTCAACGCATCTGATGCCAGACCTAGAAGTCAAAGAGGTCGACGTCGAGGAGGAGTACCATCCAGACCTTATTTTTCCTGAGGATGAGGAGAAAAAGAGGAAGAAATTTTGGTCTCTGGCAGATCTACTGCTTCCTCTGTCAGTGAGGATTCAATAAAAAGCATGCTCCCAGGTCTCCTCCTGAGGATCCCACATTTTTCTTAGTTTTCTTTTTTTTTTTATAGTATTTCTCTCCTGGTCACAGTCAGCCCTTTCTCCTGCCGTCCTCCCAGCCACGTCCCCCGACCTTCAGGCACCCACCTTCCTACTCCTGTAGCTTACTCTCTGTGGTAGGGTGGTGGGGAGCCCCCGACTCAACCCACCAGGACCGGATCCTGTGTTCTGGTAGTGTTTTCTTGGGGGCAGTGCCTGTGGCGGAGGGCCATCATGCTGCTCGACCAGGACTTCTATTTCCACTTTTCTGCAGAGGAGGGTGTGCAGTGGCGACAATGGCCAAGCTGTGCACGTGTGTCCGCATGCAGCACGCCGGTTGGCAGCTCCATCTTCATGCCCCTACTGTACAGTACCCAGCATGCCAACACCTAACCTCCGCTAGGTGTCAGGTAGGCACCACTCTCTGTTCCCCACCCTCCCTGGGAGAGGAGAGCTGTCCTCTGGACACTTGATCCTCTCCTATCCCGGCCGACCCCCGGTGACCCGCTTGCAGTACGAATACCGGTCGACGGCATGGCAGGAGGTAAGGCATTACTGCCTCAGCCCTCTACAATTCCATATCAGTTCAGTGAATTAATTTCAGTGAGTGTAATATCAGCGAGGTTATAACAGTGATGACAATAACAGAGCACGACAATTTCAGCACACACACTCACACACAGAATCAGCTACCCAATTAAAAAGCTAAGACTCCTGTCGGCTACAACATTGGCCACTGTATTTTACTACATCATGCAGGGGGGGGGCTACGCCCTCGAAACCCCCTCCCCCCCGTTTGTAAAATAATGTTCTCCGAGGAGCACCTGGACCTCAGAGGTAGGCTATTACACTGTTGTCGTTGAAACTAGTCTGTGCTGTAATGCAGCGATCGCTATTATTGCAGTCGCTATAATAGCGTCGCTGTAATTGACTCACTGAAATTGAAGCTCTGTATTGACGTGCTACCACCCTCCATGCCACTGGGCTGGCAGATCCTACATTTTTTAATATGATGAAGCAGCCACCCTCAGGCATGGGCTTCCACATTGAGGAAGAGGATGCCACCAGGAAAGAGCTGATGGACTTCTTGGAGATCCCTGAATCTCCCTCCAAAATCATTCTTCCTATCCTTCCTGCTCTGAGGAATGCAGCCACGGCAGCCTGGCACAAACCAGACTTGGTGCCAGCTATAACTCGCAGGGTTGATGAACGTTATCATGTCCTGCAAGGTCTCCCCTGCTATGCTTCCCAGCCTGAGACAGACTTAGTGGACATCCAGTCAGCTCATGACAGGTCTGAGGCATCTACGCACCTTAGTTCCCTTCCCCAGGTAAGGAATCTTGTAGAATCGATCTCTAAGGAAAGAGGCAAGGCAAATTTTATTTATCTGGCACCCAATCCCTGAGGCTCTGGGCACCTTACATTAAAAGGTAGGGTAAATACAAACACAATGCACGATAAAAGATATAAAACAGTAAATAAATAGATAAATCTCAGCATGAATAAATAACTTCTTAAAATTAGTACAGATCAGTCACCTTTATCGGGGAAGGCCAAACAGAAAAGGTGAGCTTTTAGCCCCTTTTTAAACAGCTCGACTGTTGGGGCCTCCCTAATAGCAGCTGGCAAAGTGTTCCACAGGGTTGGCCCGTCGACACTAAAGGCATGGTCACCAGATGTTTTTAGCCTGACCCTGGGAACATCAAGGAGGCCCCGAGTTGAGGAGTGGAGGGAACGGACCGAGGAGGCAGGTGTTAGGAGATCAGCCAGATTACCAGGGCTTTATAGGTGAACAAGCCCACCTTGAAGAGGACCCTCCACCTCACTGGCAGCCAGAGCAGAGCCCGCAGGAGCCAGGGTCACATGACTGGACCTAGCCAGGCCCATCAGCAACAGAGCCACTAGCTCTGCACCAGTTGCAGTCAGCGGAGGGTCCCTCCAAAGGCCCCAAAGCATAGCACACTGCAGTAATCAAGCCTTGAAATCACAAAGGCATGCACCAGTGATTGCAGGTCTTCAGGCGGAACTAGGGGCCTAATCCTGGCGATATTCCTCAAGTGGTAATAACCACTTTTGACCACAGATGTCACCTGCGCTTCAGGTGTCAATCTGCTATCCAGAACAACGGCAAGATCCTGCACGCTAGGGGAGGCTGTCAATGGTGTGGATTCCAAAAACAATCCTTTACCCACTCCAGAGGCACTCCCATCAGGCCCGCGACCTGGCTCAATCACCAGTACCTCCGTCTTGTCCGGGTTCAGTCGCAACCAACTGGAGGACATCCAGTCATTGATCTCGACCAGGCAGTTGTTAAGCACTTCCACGGCAAGAGTGTGTATGCTTCCTCCACTCTGGGTTTGAGGTCTGCAAACTACCTGTCTCATATATTACAGTAAAGTACCAAAATGCCACTTGGAAAAAGTGCAGGACCGTGGGATAGACACTTCCAGATGACATGCAAAAGCAAGAGCTGCTTCAGTGCCTCCAAGCCGCTGAGGACATTAGTAAGCACCTCCTCAAGGCGCTCTACGGTATGGCTGATACCATGGGCATATGCCTATGTAGGCACTCCTGAGTCAGAGCTTCTGGTTTTGCCGCTGATGTTCAGCAAAAAGTGCTTAATGCCCCCTTTAATGACAATAAGCTGTTTGGCCCTGATGTCCAGGATATTATCAATGATGTGCAAGCCTCAGGCAGGGCCCTCAAATCTGTCCACTTCCTCTACCATACAAACCAACTGAGAGGTAGAAGACGCCCTCCTTTTTCGTAGAGCACCTAACAGGCACGGTCCAATTCCCAGGCCCCAAGTGAAATGCAGGGCCCTGGCTGCCTTCCCCACCAGTGCTGGAGCTGCTGCCAAGTGTCCCAGGATGATGGATCAGCCCATGTTGCTGGCTCCACATACACTTAATTCCTTAGTGGACACCCCTCTTCTGGTCCCAGACTAGGAGGTGGCGGTTGGAGGCTGGTTCTCCCTCCACTTGAATCGGTGGAGAACAATAACTTCAGATGCATGGATTCTGTAAATCATGGAGCAAGGGCACACCCTGGAGCTCATAGAGCAACCTCCAGAAACCACTCTTCCACCCTCCAGTTGTCCTCCGGCTCATTTGCCTGTCCAGGAGGAGGTACAGTCCCTTCTACGTAAGCAGGCTATCGAACCACTTTCCAGGCGTCAGAGAAACAAGGGATTTTATTCCAGGTTTTTCCTGGTACCTAAAAAGACCGGCGATTTGTGGTCCGTTCAGGACCTAAAAGGCCTCATTCTGTACGTCTAGTACAAAAAATTCTGAATGGTAACTTTGCCAGGTCTGATGACCCTCCTCGAAACGGGAGACAGGCTCTGCTCACTAGACATGCAGGATGCCTACCTGCACATCTCGGTCTTTCCTCCTCACAGGAAGTTTCTCTGTTTTGCCTTTCAGGGCAAGCATTATCAGTACAAGGTGCTGCCCTTTGGCTTGTCCTCTGAGCTGCGAGTCTTTACCAAGTAGGGTTACCACCTTTTAAAAAGCTCAAAGTGGGACATTTCTTACTGAAACATGATTTTTCGAAGGACAGTACATAACCTTGACCAATGCAACAGACTAATTTTCTCTATATAAATAGAATTAAGGCTTAGTATTGTAGTTTCTTAGTGGCTTCCATTGTTTCTTATCATTTTAAGGTATTTTAGTTAAGGCATTATAGTTTTCTGCAACATTTAGTGGAAGGTTAGAAAATATTTTTTCTACTATCAGATCAGGACATTTGGTATTTTTCATGTTTTTTTGCAGGACACAGCTGCCCAAATCAGGACTGTCCTGCAAAAATCAGGACAGGTGATAACCCTATTACCAAGTGCTTAGCAGTGGTTGCAGCAACTCTCAGAAGGGAGGGACTGTATGTCTTCCCTTATTTAGATGATTGGCTTGTAAAGACTCCATCCAGGGAACAGCTTATGCTGACTCCGGAGTAAACTCTCCAGCTCTTCCACTCCCTGGGCATTACTGTCAGTCTGCCCAAGTCAGTCCTGGCACCGTCCCAAAGGCTGCAGTATATAAGGAGCGGTCCAGAACTCGGCACAGGGGAAGGCCTTCCTGCCCCAAAACAGGGCAGAGTGCCTTGTAGCCAAGCTCAGGAAGTCAGCCAAAGTCACTACATTCCTGTCAGGGTGTACCTGAAATTGCTGGGCCTGATGGCAGCTGCCATACCCACTGTTCCACTGGCAAGGCTTCATATGCGCATTCTCCAGTGGACCCTCTGGGTGCAGTGGGATCAGCGGATGGACGAGTTAGATCAAGCCAGGCCTGGTCTCTTCTCCAGTACGCAGAAGAGCAGCAAGACCCAGCACAGAGTCAGCAGGTTAAAATTACATTTTACTAAATAGTATTTTAAAAGTACTTAAAGCTGGTCAGCCTGCCGGCGCAGCGGTAGTGCTACTGCTTGCAACACTGGCAACTCGTGTTTGGGAACAAGCCTGGGAGCTGAAGGGCCGGAGGGGGGGAGGAGACTTGAGCGTCCATGGATTGCTCGCCTTTTCCGGGGAGGGAAGGGGGACAAGGCTCGGTGCTTGGCTGGCCTCTAGTGGAAGCCAGAGGTACAGGGAACATCAGCCATGCGGAGAGGGGAGGTGTGTGACTGATATCGGCATTCTCGTCTTGACGTCATAGTAAGAGTCACGCCCTGCATAACACGGGAAAATGCAGCCTTCTGCACTCCAGGGAGATGGAATGCCGGCACAATCCTCAGACCTCTACCTCCTTAGTGGCCTGATGAAATTACAAAGATTCAGGGTGTATGTGCCCCACCTGTTCTCTTCCTGGGGGGAACAATCATGCCTGGATGGAGGATCACTGAAAGGTAAGAGGGGGACAGATGCCTTGGTGATGCCTGAGGAAGTGGAGTGTAGGGGGCCGGGGAGGAGAGTAAATAGAAATTGCAAAACAAAAAAGTACTTAAAACCAGTACCATAGGTGCAGATCATACTACAGAGAGTGCAGAGCATGCCACGACCCGACCGGTATCCCACAAAGCTTTCTCAGGAGTTCGTAAAACCATGTAAGTGGTACCCTTAAATAGCCCCAGTGATTTAAAGCCACAGTAACCCCACAACTATCTGTAATTTTTTTAAAAAGGTAAAATTATTTCTATTACATTCAAAGCATTCCCCTCTCAAGGGGAAGGTACCATCTTAAATACAGTTTTTTAAATCCACAGTCATATATGAAAGGAAAATGTCCACCTGCTAAAGCCCCACACCTCTGTGTGGGCCATCCCTGATTAGCAGTTTAGTAAGCTACATGTACAATTTTTTGATTTGTGCAGATTAGTTACTTACTTTTTCTGGTTATTAAAGAGCACGCCCTCCTACAACCTCCCACGGCTGTCCCGAGTGTGACGTGTGAGCTGTGGAGCCACGTTATAATAATACTCTATGGCTAACATAGAAACTGTCAGCAGACAAGGACCGCCAGGCCCATTCAGTCTGCCCATAAGCCCTATACATTGTATGTGGCCACTGACCCTATGTGATCACCTCTGCCATGATTGTTACTACATCAACAAGCAAGGGGGGACTCATTTGTACCCCCTATGCAGGGAGGCCATGAGAGTGTGGTACTGGGCACTGGATCACAGTCTGACACTCTGCAGTCCACGTGCCAGGCATATTAAACACTCTGGCGGACAGTCCAGCATGCACGAATAGGAGCTTCTTTCATCCATTGCAGAAGACTTGTTCGACAGATGAGGTAATCCGGCGTTGGACCTTTTTGCATCCCCACTCAACCTCAAAACTGCCCAATTGCTGTTCCCTGCATCCAGGGCCTGGAGTTTTCTGGCGAGATGTGTTGTCCTTCTCTAGGAATTGGAGGTTTCTTTATGCATTACCTCTTTTTCCTCTGATCCAAAGGGTGTTAATCAAGTTGCAGATAGAAGGGGCTAGCATGATCTTTAAGTGGCTCCATTCTGGCCTTGGCAGATATGCTTTCCTCTGCTACAGCAGCTGACGGAGGAACCTCTGATCCCTCTCCCTCTATGCAGAAACCTGTTGACCCAAGATCAGGGGACGTTGGTCCAGCCCAACCTGAGGTCCCTCCATATGCATGCTTGGCTTCTGAGGACATAGCCATCAGCATGTTCTGGGTCTCTAACAGAGTGGTGGCTGTCCTAGTGGCTGTCCGGAAGCCCTCCACTCGAGCCACATATGCCATGAAGTGGAAGTGGTTTGCCATCTGGGCTGCCAAACATAGTTTGGACCCTTTCACCTTCCTGGTGAACCAGATTCTGGACTACCTGCTCTGTCTGATTCAGGTCTTCAGTACTCCTCCCTCAAGGTGCACCTTTTTGCTTTTTCTGCCTTTCCTGAGCCCGTGGGTGACCGCATGATTGCTCAGCTGGATGTCTTCTGTACTTTTCTCGGGCATCTTGCATCTGAAACCCCCAATCCATTCTTCAATCCCAGCTTGGGACTTGAATTTTGTTTTAGAGAAGTTGACCCTGTCTCCTTTTGAGCCAATCGCAACCTGCGGCCTGTGCTTTCTTTCTTGGAAAGCGTTATTTTCACTTGCCATTAATTCTGCTCAAAGAATTTCAGAGCTTCAGGCCCTCTGGTGTGAGGAGCCTTATTTGATTGTTCACAAAGACAGGGTGTCTTTGCACATGAATCCTAAGTTTCTCCCTAAGGTGGTGTCAGAGTTTGCACTCAATTAGTCTATCCACCTTCCTGTTTTTTTTCCTGAGCGTGCCAGTCCAGGGGAAGCACTGCTCCATACATTAAATGTGCACAGAACTTGAAGTACTACTTGCTTCAGACCAATGAAAGTCGAAAGTTGAAGTAGTAGTTTTTCTTTCGCCCCAGGTAGAGAGGGCACCTCAGTTTCTAAGCGATGTTTATCCAAATGGTTGGCTAATTGCATTGTGTCCTGTTACAAGTACAGCAAAGAATTGCCTGTTGCTGTCAAAGCTCATTCCACCAGAGGAATGGCTACCTCTGTGGCTTGTTTCCGAGGGGGTCTCAGCCACTGACATCTGTGCCGTTGCCACCTGGAGTATAGTCCACACTTTCACCAAGCAGTGCAGTCTGGACATTGCCTTGAGCCCATGCAGGTTTTGGCAGGACTGTGCTACAAGGACTCCTGTCTTAAGTTTATGGAGAGCCCTCCTACCAGACTGTCCGTATCTGTCACTGTCTGGGACTTGTTCCTGTGGTGTAACCTGATGACTGAGATAACCCTGATGAAGACAGAACAGTTACATAAGACCTTACCGTAACAGTAGATCTTTGAGGGGATCTCAGTCATCATGTCTGGTGTATCCTGCTTTTCACATAGGTCTGGACACACCTCTCTCTCTCCTCAGTCCTCATAGCTATGCCCCCTTTGTCTCTGGGGGAAAGAACTGAGGAGGGAGCGGGGCTGCCCGTATCTGTCACTGTCTGGGACTTGTTCCTGTGGTGTAACCTGATGACTGAGATAACCCTGATGAAGACAGAACAGTTACATAAGACCTTACCGTAACAGTAGATCTTTGAGGGGATCTCAGTCATCATGTCTGGTGTATCCTGCTTTTCACATAGGTCTGGACACACCTTTCTCTCTCTCTCTCCTCAGTCCTCATAGCTATGCCCCCTTTGTCTCTGGGGGAAAGAACTGAGGAGGGAGCTGGGCTGCACATACCTTTATTGGGTTGGTGATGTCGATGGAAGTCCATGACGTTGGTGGCCCCAGTTGTACTGCTGAAAATCTTCAGTGTGGATTCCCCTTCACAGACTGTGAGGTTCCTATGGTGTAACCTGACGCTGAGATCCTCAAGATCTACTCTTCACGGTAAGTTCTTACACAACTGTTCTTTCAGGTACCCCAAAAAAAAAAAAAAAACACTCACAGCCACAGACGGGCTCCTTCCAAGGACTCTAGGTCCAGGCTTCTCAGTTTTTGTCTGTGGTTGTCATCCCGATTGTGCAGGTAGTCTACACCTCTGAATGTCACTCCAGCCTTTGTTCAGGGACACAATTCCAACTTGGAGGATTCTTTCATGGCTTCCTCCCAGTGTCAGATGAATGTTGACTCGTTTGATAGCCTTTTGGACCCAAGCAACTTGTCCTTTGCTGCTGTCCCGCAGCACATGCCCTCATCCCTGAACATCCCCTTGGAGGAAGTGCAGAAGCAGGAGTGTCACCTCATAGCACATATCATGGAGCAGTATTCCATACCCAAGCCAGCATATCTGGTCACTGATGCCATCCTGGGCCCAGTGCTCAGTATCTGGAAGCACCCAGTATTTATGAACTGTAACCCTAATTGTAGTGCTTTCCACAGTACAAAAGGGCCCTTTACTGTATTTATGGACTACAACACTCAAATTTCAAATCGATTTAGTTTACTTCAAAATGACCTAAGTATTGAACCTACACCTGAGACTGATAGTATTCCAAAGGAAGGGTCTATCACCCCATTGACAAATAACATGAAGCAAACCGACTCCACTAGTATCAAATCTATGAATATTCCAAGAGACGTTTTGGTAATTGGTGATTCAATGATACGTTATACAGATCACATAATATGTAAAAATAGAAATCCTTATACTACAGTTTGTGTTTTATCAGGTGCTGGCATTGATAATATAAAGCAACTCCTTCCAGGTCTCCAAGAGCATACACAGATCCCAGTTACCTTAATTCATGCTGGAAAAAACGATTTAGGAAGAAGATCTATGTTAGAAATCCAGAGAGATTTTGAAACTATAGGGGATAAGATCAAAAATCAAGGAGGCAACTTGATTATTTCTGGATTATTACCAATCCCCAGAGCAAATCGTCAAAAAAGGCAAGCTATTATAACACTAACTGGCTGGTTGAAATGATGGTATTATAGAAAAAAATTTACCTTCATGAATAACTGGGAAGGTTTTATAAATCAGGGGTTGTATGCTAGAGATGGGCTTCACTTAAACAGGGAAAGCGTATTTTTGGAAATAGACTCAGGCAGCAAATTGAAAACACTTTTAAACTAAATGTTAGGGGGGATGTTGTTACTATACCTGTGGTTAAACAAAATTACATTGATTGGAACATCCTTCTTATAAATGCTAGAAGTTTAAATAATAAACATGATGAGTTATTATATACCCTAAAACAGTAGGAGGTTCATATTTGTGCAATTACGGAGACCTGGTGGAAGGTGGATGATCCTTGGGATAAAAATATTTCTGGGTATACACTATTTCATAAAGATAGAACTATTAGTAGGGGTGGAGGAGTCGCGCTTTACATTTCTAATAGTATAAAAGTCGAAAATATTGAGTTATTAAAATGGCCTATAATAGAAGCCTTATCGGTTAAAATATATTTAAAAACCTCGAATTGTATAAATCTAGGAGTAGTCTATAGGCCACCCTCGATTACTATAGAAGACGACTCTATGTTACTGGAGTATATAAACCGTGTTTCCTCCGCAAAAAATGCTATACTTATGGGTGATTTTAACCTCCCGGGGATAAATTGGAACACTCTTAGTACTGTAACTCAAGTTGAAAATGCTTACCTTGAATCCTTTTTGTTAAACAACATGGAACAATTAGTGAAGCAAAATACTAGGGGTAATAATATACTAGATCTAGTTTTGCATAATTTCGGTTCTAGAAGTTAGTATGGCCTTGGATAAAAATGAGGCAGTCGATGTTATTTTTTTGGATTTTTCAAAGGCCTTTGATAAGGCCCCTCATGGTGAACTGTTAGATGCATTGATAGACATGGGTTTAAATGGTAATATTACCAAATGGGTGGAATCATGGTTGACCAATAGAACTCAACAAGTCTGTATAAAAGGCTTTTATTCAGGACAGGAACTGGTGTCTAGCAGAGTCCCACAGGGCTCTGTGCTTGGCCCATGTCTTTTTAATATATATATATATTTCCTCATTAAGTACTTCAGTTGGAGTATGGTTAACCAAATTTGCAGACGACATTCGTGTTGGTCATATTGTAAACAACCTAGAGGATGCAAATACCCTACAGTTCACACTTGGTGAACTTGAAAGTTGGGCAGATAAAAATAAGTTAAATTTTAATGTAAATAAGTGTACAGTTATGCACTTTGGGAAAAATTATCTATTAGCTAAATATAAGTTAGGAGGTAAATCATTGAATGAGGTGGAGGATGAAAGGGACCTGGGTGTAAGGGTAAATAATGATTTAAGTCCAAAACTTCATTGCCAACAAGTTATTAAAAAAGCTGGAGGAATACTTCACTGTATAAATAAGCACATCCAAAGTAATAGTAGTAAAGTGTTACTCCCCTTGTACACTTCCTTAGTAAGGCCGCATTTGGAGTATTGCGCTCAGTTTTGGTCCCCACAAGACCAGGGCTCAAAATATGCTCTGGAAAAAATACAGAGGAAAGCAACGAGGAGAATGTACGAGGTAAAGGATCTAAATTATGATGACCATTTAAACCAGTTGGGACTTTATTCCTTGGAATATCGTAGGATGAGAGGTGACCTTTGTATGGTTTTTAGAGCACTTCATTGATGATCTTTTATGGGACAAACTGGGACTAAATATCAGAAATAACATTTATGAAACTCTGTCACATCCTTTGCAACTTAAGGGAGATTGTTGTAAAACAAAAAAAAGAAGCTCTTGGTTCACAGTAAGAGTTACCAGAGTCTGGAATCAGTTGCCCTTAACGGTGGTAACTAGTGATTCAATGGATATTTTTAAGACAAGACTTGATAACTATCTACGTGAAAATTCAATAAATGGCTATATGTAAAAAAATTTTTAGCGAGCTATACGGACCTCGGACTTTTTTGCTCTAATACCATATGAAACCTATGAAACCCTAATTGCTGTGCTTTCCACAGTACAGGGGCGGCACCTCGAGCCTGGTGCGTGCGGTAATGACTATCTTGGCATCGACCCTCTAACCGCCTCAGTTCCTTTTTTCCTGCCGTTGAGTGCGCTTCAGTGACGACGTCGCCTGCCTGTTGGGAGTCAAAATTCAAACTAGCTTAGTTTTCAGTTTGTTTTGTATTTTATCTTCGATAAGTACCGATTACATTAATAAATTCTGCTTATAAGAGAGAAGTCTTCAGCCCTCCATTGACAGAGTCGACCATGAGTAGGGCAGGTGGCGGTAGGAAGACTTCATATGAAAGCTGTTCAGCCAGCGGGGCTGGGTCTGGTCCGCCGCCCTCCCCGGAGGGAGGGTCTGACAACGGACAGTCCAGTGCTCAGGGAGATGGGCGATCTCCCCAGAAGCATAAAAAGAAATGGTCCCATTCTCTGCACCGTTCGGCCTCAAGTTCTTCTTTGACACACGGGTCAAAGAAGAGACGGCATGACTCGAAGTCACCCTCTGGTACATCTGTGCGTAGACGGTCGGTTATTGGGGCCAGGCGCCGGTCTCCATCTCTGTTGGAGTCGCCGGTTTCTGCCTCTGGTGGCCGACCTCTTCGACACCGGAGCCCCTGTCCGCCTATTGGAGGGGTTTCCGATGAGCAAATTCATCAGTGGGCTGCTCTTATGGAGCAGTGGGCTCGGAGGTTGGCCCGATTGCCCGAACCAGCCTGTCCAACTCCGGGGCCTTCAAGCCCTTAGGTTCTGGGATGGCAGGTGGGGCGGTTAGGTCTTCCTAGTCGTGCGGTGCCTTCTTCGGTGCCGTCGACTCTGCGCTCTGGTGTCTGTCCCCCTTACACTGCTGCGACGCAGGGGTCTACACCGATGCCCTTATTTCCTGTCAAGTTTTCATCCTGTAACTTCAAATTGCAGTTCTCAGACTTCTGTGACATTGCCGTTGTCTGCGGTGCCGACTTCTCTGGCGTCTAGGTCCCTTGCGGTGCTGCAAGTGCTGTAGGCGCCGTCTGCAGTGCCGCAGACTCTGTTGACGCCATCCTTGGCATTGGGGCTGGCGCCGGGTGCAGTGCTATCCATTGGTGCCTCCTGGTGCCGGGGATGGTGCCGGCGTCGGGTGCGGCATCACGCTCTTTGTCGGCACCGTGTGCAATGCAGTTTTCTGTGGTGGCTTCTTTTTTGTTCTTGGTGCCATTTTCTTCGGCGCCAGAGATGGGTGTGGCACTGTCTAGTTTCCAGAGGTTTTGACTCAGATTCTTTATCTTTCTCTTCTTCCTCCTGGTTTTCCCTCTATTCCTGTCTATACGGTCCTGTCTGGACTTTCAGAAGATGATTTTGAGCCCGATCCAGATCTTAGACTGAGTAATGATGTTGATGCTGATACTGCCCTGGGGGCAGGGATCAATCCTCCTGCAGAGCCTGTTATTGGGGACCTTTCCTTTAAGTCTCTGCTCAAGAATTTAAATTCTGCCCTTTCTCTCCAGACCACTGAAATCAATCCTGGGAAGCTTTTGTGTCTCCAATATCTTCATGTCCCGGAAATCCCTGTGGATTTAACCCCTCCGGTACAGCTCTCTTTCCAGACCCTTTCACAGATGGTGTGGAAGAATCCAGCTCTTATTCCTTCTGTGGCCAAGTCCATAGATAAGAAATATGCCCCTCCCAAGGATTGCCCCATCTTGGCCTCTCAGGCGTTTGCTGATGCCATAGTGGTCCTGGCAGAGAATGTTAAGGCTGTCCTTCCTCAGGAATCTACAGCCCGTCCTATAACATCTCGCAAGATAGACACCTTAGGTAAGAGAGTCTTTGCTGCCTCAACCCTGGGCATGCACTTTGCCAGCTACCAGGACTATTTTTCTCAATATGAGTATGTTCTTTGGCATTCGCTCAAAGCAATGGTAGAAGCTCTGCCCGAATCGTAGGTTAACTCAGAGCTACTTGAAACCATAACTATGGGTATTAAGTTCAATAACCAACAGGTTAAAGCTGCAATGGACGCCTTCAATACCACTTCCCGGGTGGCGGTGGTTGGCATCGGCACCCGCCGCCACTCTTGGCTGCATACTTCGGGCTTCACGAATGACGCCCAGCAGGTCCATGGCCTTACCTTTCGATGGTATGTTATCTGTTCGGACCTCAGGTGGAGCAAGCACGAGAGGCCACGCGGAATACTAGGTCTGCCATTAAGACAGCCAGACCTGCGCCTGTCCCTTCCTGGGGGGGGGGGGGAACAAGTGCCAGTTTCACAACCATCCGTCCTTTTGGGGCAAAGGCAGTGGAGGTTTTAACAGAAACCAGAATCCTCAGCCGCAAAAGAAGGCACAGCAGAAGGCACATGGGCCCAAAGCGCCTAGTGCCACCTTCTGAGTTTCCGGCCCAGGTCCCACCTCAGCTGCCCGAGGGGGAATCCTCCTTAGCAGTGGGATAACGTCTGACTCAGTACTACAACCAGTTGAAATCTATAATATCAGACAAATGGGTCCTCCAGATAATCCGCGAGGGGTACTCGCTCAACCTTTCAGAAACCCCTCTGGATCATCCTCCCAAATGACAGCCCAGGCTGTCAGCAGTACAGTCAGACCTTCTTGCTTCCGAAGTACAAGGCCTTCTGAACAACAGGGCAGTAGAAGTAGTTCTGCTGGATCGATGAAACACAGGTTTCTACTCCCATTACTTTCTGGTCCCAAAGAAAACTGGTGGCATGCGCCCTATTCTGGATCTCAGAAAGTTAAACAAATTCCTGCACAAGGAAAAGTTCAAGATGATATCACTTGGTACCCTGCTACCTTTGATTCATCAGCACGATTGGCTAGCCTCCCTGGTCATGCAGGACGCCTACCAGCACATTCTCATACACCCAAAGCACAACAAGTACCTAAGGTTCGTGGCATTGGGTCAGCACTATCAGTTCAGAGTCCTGCCCTTTGGGCTATCCTTGGCACCTCGAGTCTTTACAAAGTGTTTTGCAGTTCTTGTGGCGCACCTCAGGAAACTCAGAATACAAGTGTTTCCATATCTGGACGACTGGCTCCTAGCAAGTCCCTCCAGGCAAGAGACACTGGAAGTTGTGGCCACGGCCTCAGATTTCTACACGTCCATGGAAGTTCTGCTGAACCTCAACAAGTCACAGTTGCAGCCCTCCCAGAAGCTCCTTTTCGTAGGAACTCTTCTGGACACCTCCTGTGCGAAAACTTTTTTTCCAGAGGACAGAAGGAGTGATATCCTACAGATGGCCCAACACATCAGAGAGCACAGCTCGGTTCGAGCTCTCGATGCAGCGGATGCTGGGCTTCATGGCATCCTAGGTGTTCACTGTATCCTTGGCTCGTCTACACATGAGAACCCCTCAGTGGATGCTCAGTGCTTAGTGGTCCCTGGGCCCTACCACTCACCCTCAGTCCTTTCTCATCAAGGTGACTGAACCTCTGAAAAGGTCGCTCACCTGGTGGACTCAGGAGGGACAACCTTCTAGAAGGATATCCTTTCACCCCTCTGGATCATCAGATCTCCATACACGGACACATCTCTAATGGGTTGGGGAGCTCACTGCCGGGATCTCCACACCCAGTGTACCAGTCTCAACTTCACATAAACGTCCTGAAAATGAGAGCTGTCCTCTAAGCAGTCTGAGCTTTGGAGGACATACTCTGTCACAAGAACATTTTCCTTAAAATGGACAACAAGGCAGGGATGTACTACATCAACAAACAGGGCGGTGCACACTCTTACCCATTATGCAGGGAAGCAATGAGTGTGGGAATGGCGCGTGGAGAACAGGGCTTTGATTCAGGCGGTTTACCTGCCAGGAGTATGAAACGATCTGGCAGACAGTCTCAGCAGAACAGAGATGGATCCTAATGAGTGGTCTCTCAACTTGACTGTCGTCTAGTCACTCTTCAAAGAGTGGGGAACTCCAGACCTGGACCTTTTTGCATCCCCACTCAACACAAAACTGCCTCTCTTCTGCTCCAGAAATCCATGACCTGGCATTTTTTGTCAGGATGGGTTCAGGCTGTGGTGGACAAAACACTTTCTATACGCTTTTTCTCCCCTTCCCCTAATTCAGAGGGCACTGCCCAAATTGGAGTCCCAGGGGGGGCAGAATGATTCTCATTGCCCCCTTCTGGCCCCTGCAGATATGATTCCAACTACTCAACAGACTGTCGGAACCCCTCTCCCAGCGCTTCCCTTCAGATGAACCTTCTGACCCATGGTCCTGTGGTCCATCCCAACCTGAGGTTGCTTCACCTTCATGCTTGACTCTTGAAGAGATAGAGGTGAATAGGTTCAGTGTTTCTTGTCGAGTCTCAGATAATCTTTTGGCTGCGTGTAAGCCAACCACTAAAAAAACCTACACAGCTAAGTGGAAACGTTTCTGTATCTGGTGTGCAAAATCCTCTTGCAACCCTTTCTCCTGCCCACCGAATAAAGTCTTGGAGTATCTCTTAGACATCTCAAACACAGGTCTATAGTACTCCACAGTCAAAGTTCATCTTAGTGCCATTTCAGCATATCATAAGCCGGTACTTCCCATGTCGCTGGCTCAGCTGCCTGTAGTTAAGCGGTTTCTTAGGGGTATTGTGCATACTAGACCTCCTATTAGACATCCAGTTGCAGCCTGGGACATTAACCTTGTGCTAGACATGCTCCCTCGTAAATCTTTCAAGCCTCTAGCTACTTGCGGGTTGAAGTTCCTCACTTGGAAAACCAAGTGTTGTGGCCATTACCAGGGTTGTGACCATCACTTCGGCCCGTAGAGTTTCTGAAATACATGCACTGGTCACAGACCCCCCCCCCGTACACAGTCTTACACAAGGACAAAGTAGTTCTTAGGGCTCATCCTAAGTTTCTCCCTAAGGTTGTCTAAGAATTCCATCTAAACCAACCTGTAGTCCTTCCTACCTACTTTGCGAACTTTCAGAATGAAGGGGAGCATACCCTTCATTCACTGGATGTTAAGAGAGCGTTGCGGTTCTATCTAGATAGAACAAAAGAAATTCTCAAAGCTCAACAACTGTTTGTTTCCTTCAAGTGAGACCCAGCTGGGTCAACCTGTTGCTGTCAGGTGCATTTCAGCGTAGCTGGTGGCTATTCTATGGCACAGGTCAAGCTGGAAGGCAGACTGTACACTCACTCTTACAAAGCAGTCGCAGCATCTCTGGTGGATATCTGTAACGTGCCCATTGCAGATATTTGCAATGCGGCTACCTGGAGCTCTGTGCATACATTTGTTAAGCACTATGCCTTGGATATCCATGCCAGACGACATCTGTCGTTTGGCAGGATCATTTTTTTTTTTTTGTATTTTGTATTCTTTGTCCTGGTGAGCACTTGCTGTCATTCTTCAGCCCTGGTTATGGCCCCTGGGACTTCCACCTGCCATCGATTGCCGGCATCTCCCCAGTTACCCCTTGCTTACCCCCCGGAGGGCGGGGCCACGGCACCAGACCCCCATATCCGAGCCGCGGGCTAGTATCTGGTCGGGGAGTGTGGCGATGGCAGGCTAATTGAAACCCCAAGGAGGGCTTCACTGAGACAGTGGGCTCATCCCTTCTGTTCCTTTTTCCACTTTTCTTTGGAGGCAGGGATGTGCAATGATGCCAGCGTCCGCCCCGCCTCCCTGTATTTTGAGCTCCAGGTGGCGTGAGTTACTCCTGGCCTCCACCAGGGGTCCTCCTTGCGCCAGACGCTATCCCACCCTCCCCTCGGAGAAGGAGAGCTGTCCATGGGACGCTCCATCCTTCTCCACTGGCTGGCCCTCCGATGACCCGGGTCTGTTCTCGAACCTGGGTGCATGGCGATCCTGGCTGAAATCCAACCACTGCGGCGGTGAGCGGCCTGGCAGGATCATTCTTAATGGACTTCTGTCCTAAGCACGTGAGCTCTTTATCTCCTGCTGCCCGTCTCGGGAGGGGGATTATTTAGCTCAGTACTCTCCCATTAGTGTGAATGAGTGGTGGAGACTTTATGGCCAGGAAGATATGGAAATTACGTATCTACCGTAATTCTTGATCTTCTTGGGCAAAGTCTCCACCACTCATTCACACGCCCACCCACCATCCCCCGAGCTTACTTCTCTGCTTATGGTCTTCACTCCCTCAATGGCTGGGCTGTGAAGACTTTGTTCTTGACCCTTCTTTCATGGGTCATTTGGACTATCTTATATCCGGTTTTTAGGTTAGTCCTTTCTAGGTTAGTTACACTGCACCTCCTCAGAAAAAAAGGTTCTGAAGAGGTTGGAGAGTCGAAGTCAAGATAGTCATTACTGCATGCGCGGGCTCACGGTGCCGCTCCTTGTGGCTCCATCTCAGGCACTGGCCCTCCTGAAAAAGCTTTCTCCCGCTGGGTCCTAGCGCCTCCGGTGTACTCCCATTAGTGTGACTGAGTGGTGGAAACTTCGTCCAAGAAGATCAAGAATTACGGTAGGTACGTAATTTCCATTTACTGTGTATATGAACTACAGTACAACCCTAATTGTTGTGCTTTCCACAGTACAGCAGAGCCCTTTACTGTATTTATGTGCTATGATCCTAACTGTGCTTTCCACAGCACAGCAGGGCCTTTACTGTGTTTATGGACTGTTACCTAGTTATTGTGCTGTCCACAGTACAGCAGGGCCCTTTGCTGTATTTATGGGCTCTTACCCTAGTTGTTGTGCTTTCCACAGTACAGCAGGGCCCTTTACTGTGTTTATGGACTGTTACCCTAGTTGTTGTGCTTTCCACAGTACAGCAGGGCCCTTTGCTGTATTTATGGACTATAAACCTAATTATTGTTGTGCTTTCCAGAGTACAACAGGGCCTTTGCTGTATTTATGGACTGTTACCCTAGTTGTTGTGCTGTCCACAGTACAGCAGGGCCTTTACTGTGTTTATGGACTGTTACCCTAGTTGTTGTGCTTTCCACAGTACAGCAGGGCCCTTTGCTGTATTTATGGACTATAAACCTAATTATTGTTGTGCTTTCCAGAGTACAACAAGGCCTTTGCTGTATTTATGGACTGTTACCCTAGTTGTTGTGCTTTCCACAGTACAGCAGGGCCCTTTACTGTATTTATGGACTATAAACCTAATTATTGTTGTGCTTTCCAGAGTACAGCAGGGCCTTTGCTGTATTTATGGACTGTTACCCTAGTTGTTGTGCTTTCCGCAGTACAGCAGGGCCTTTACTGTGTTTATGGACTGTTACCCTAGTTGTTGTGCTGTCCACAGTACAGCAGGGCCCTTTGCTGTATTTATGGACTGTTACCCTAGTTGTTGTGCTTTCCACAGTACAACAGGGCCTTTGCTGTATTTATGGACTGTTACCCTAGTTGTTGTGCTTTCCACAGTACAGCAGGGCCCTTTACTGTATTTATGGACTATAAACCTAATTATTGTTGTGCTTTCCAGAGTACAGCAGGGCCTTTGCTGTATTTATGGACTGTTACCATAGTTGTTGTGCTTTCCACAGTACAGCAGGGCCTTTACTGTGTTTATGGACTGTTACCCTAGTTGTTGTGCTTTCCACAGTACAGCAGGGCCCTTTGCTGTATTTATGGACTGTTACCCTAGTTGTTGTGCTGTCCACAGTATAGCAGGGCCCTTTGCTGTATTTATGGACTGTTATCCTAGTTGTTGTGCTGTCCACAGTACAGCAGGGCCCTTTCCTGTATTTATGGACTGTTACCTAGTTGTTGTGCTTTCCACAGTACAGCAGGGCCTTTACTGTGTTTATGGACTATAACCCAGTTGTGCTTTCCACAGTATGACAGGGCCCTTTACTGTATTTATGGGATATAACTCTTAGTTGTTTGCGTCCCTCCGTGGGACAGGAGAGATTTTACTGGATTTGTGGATAGTAACCTTAAATAGCTGCTGATGCCTCAAACAAAATGGAAAAACATGATGTTTAGGTACAATTCAACTTGCATTCCATATATCTGTAGATTTCTCCTCCCCGTTATTTATTCCTGAGTGAATTTGCATGCATACATGATATTTATACCAGAGTTCATCTGCCTGTTTAGCTTACTCCCTACTTCAAGTCCTAGTCCTGTGTTGTGACATCAGTCTGTTGCAGTGGGAGTAACTGTGATATCACAAGCAGTGCGTTATGATCTCAGGTCGGGAGAAAGCAACAGGAATAGATTAACTCTTCAGTAGCCAAAGATCCTGTTTTCATGCAGATTACACTACTAATAAATAATGGAGAGAAGGAATACAGAACTAATGTGAAATGTAAACTGAACTGTATTGAAATATGATGCTTTGTTAAAGTTCTCCTGAAGGTGTCAGCTGCTCTTTAATTATGTACATCTGACTGTATGACCGAACACATTTTACTGTATTTCTGGATAGTTACCCTAATTCCTGTTGTTTTTTTATTTTCCCATTGTTGTTGTTCCCTCAGTACGACAAGATCCCTTGCTTGGGGCCAGTGAGACCTTTAACAGCTTTCTCCGAAATGCACAGCAGGTAAGTGTGCAGAATTATGTACCATTATACAAAGGCAAGAAAAAATTCTGGACTCTGATTGGTCAGTCTTGGGCTGGACCCGTGATATTATCCCGGTACAACATAGTGGGTCTAGTCTCAGCCTCACTGTGAACCTGTAGATGATTGTTTGCTTGATTTTTTTCTGATTGATTGTTTCATCTTCTCTTAAAAAACAAAATTATTTTTCCACACAAAAACATCTTTAAAATTATTTTTTTATTCTGTATCACAAAGAGCCATTGTATAATAGCAATAATGCCCTCCAGGGTGTGTGTCGTTTGGGATAACGTCACGCCTCAGTTGTTGGACACAGTGGCCTCTTGACCTCGCCCACTTGAGGATGGCGTTATCCCAGCACGACACACGCCCTGTGGGGCATTATTGCTTAATTATGAACCGAAGAGCAAGCTGTAGCTATATGGAGTGGAGCATCAGTTAGTTGTATAGGATAAAATAAGTCTGCTAGAATGTTCAGAATTAGGCATTTGATGGTTTGTAATGCAGGCCTGATTTTTTTCTCTTTTCTTATTTGAGGCTAATACCAATAAAAACATTATCCAGTGCACGTCCTCCATGCAGTAAAACCATTTTCCATGGATTGTGTGACCTGGTCTGCAAACAGGGGCAGTTTCAATTCCAGTGTGACCATTATTTCAGAAGGAAAAGAGCACGGCACTGCGTATGGTCTTGTTTGTCAGCAACTGTTTTGTAACCATATTTTGTTATAAAAATAAAGATAATAACAATTCTAGGGGTGTGGATATGATCTTCTAAAGTTTAAAGTTTATTGTTCTAGGAATTATTACCTTTGAGCCAAGGCTCTTTTACAAAGGTTTCACGTCAGTTGAGTACAAACAAGTGTAGTTACAGAGAAAGGCAAATAAGTTAAGTTGTGACAAATTGACAGAAATAACACATAACCTTAAATTGACAAACTCAGTATAAGACAAGGGAAACAAAATACTTTTCATACAACAAAAACAAGATAGTTGTGGGGCAAAGACGGTAGAGAAATGTACTAGTGGAAAGGGTAAGAGGAGTGGCAGAATTCCTTTCCCCTTTAAGGCTTGCTTGAAGGTCTTCAAGCTGACTCCTCCCACCCACCCGGGTGAGGTCCTCCTCGGCACCGCTCTGTGACATCAGATCTTCCTTTCCACTGGACGAGACAGGTTCCCTCCATTGCGCTCTGCATTTCTGTAGGCCCTAGCTTTGTTTCAACAAAAAGCAACATTTTTTTGGTCTTCAGGCTGCTTTACGGTTTCTGTGTTTGCACCGTGGACTCCTCTGCTCTGAAGTTGGCGACCGGTTTCAGGCTTTGTTCGTGCAGGCAGAAAATGTCCTGCATGGACCCTCATGCCACCTGCGTGTATTGCCTGGGCCAGGACATGACCCCCAGGCTTGCTGCCTGTGCCACACTATGCACCCCCCCACCCTGGAGGATCGGCATGCTAGACTTTTACTTGGTCACCCCGGATGAGCGAGTTCCTCCCATTCGCTCCAAGGTCACCCGTAAGGCAGTCTCCGTGGCTGCGGGTCTGCTGAACAAATGGCAGCTTTTGAGGAAGCTGCCACCTAGGCGGTTGCAGGCTCTTCCTCTGTGTCCGTGCTGGTTCCATTGGGCTTTGCGCCTCTTTATCGGGCGCTCCGAACTATGTCAATCCCTTCCCACCCGTGGGGAAGGCCCTTCTGATTGTAAATGCAAGAAGGATTTTAAGGCAAAGTTAAAAGCCCCATCGCAGGTTGCGGATCGCGAGCCGGGTCTTGACGGTACGCCTGCTTAGTCGACGCTCCTTGATGATCTGCTTCAGACGATGTTTCTGTCCAGGCTGCTGGTGTTGCAGTGTCCCTTCTGGGCCTGCTGACGGAGAAGCAGGCTGACCAGCTGGTCGAGATTTATCTCGACCCGTTGTCTCAGGACGAGGAGGATACCTCCCTCTCCAGGACTCCAGTCCTGTCCTTGCAGTCCCAGGGTGGGTTGGATCATCCAGCTGATCCAGTCCCTAACCCTCAGGACATGAGCTTAATGGGGCAACAGCTGTCCTGGCCAGTTCTGCCTCTCCCTGCTGTCCAGTCCACTGGTGATCGAGGTCTCGAACTCATAGCTAGAGGTCAAGTAGCCCTTGCTGTAGTCAGCATTCGTGCTCTCTGCATTCTAGCAAGCGGCATTGCTGCTGCTCCTTGTCCTCCTCTTCTGGGAAGGAACAGCTCCGCTGCAAGTTGCGGCAGCACTACGAGGAGCCCAAGTGGCAAAAGCTCTTTTTTGGGTGCTGGGCCCAAGCCGGTGCTGGCTCCTACCCCAACAGTCCCTTGGCTGCTGCTGCCTTGGCCCGAACGGTTCTGGCGTGGCCGATTCAAGCCTGTCATCCCATTCGGTTGGAACCCTCACCAATTCAGCTGAAGGATGGGACTCTTGTACTATTCTCGAGCTTCCTCTGGGGCTGTCGGTCATGGTCACTCGGGCTGAAGAGTCCCTTCAAGATTAATGTGGACTTGGGGTGTGTCCGGGCAGTCTTCAATGAATCGTTGGACTCTGAGGGTTCCTCCATACATTCCAGGTTGGTTGACCTGGAATCAGGAGAGGATTTGTCCATGAACCATGGTCCCACTTCCTTGGGGGCCATGCTCCACCTCATCTTGGAGGCTACCGGGCTCCATTGGAGCCCGTCCAGAAATGGTCTAAGTATCACCTCAACGAGATCCTCGACCTAGGCCATTCTTGGGCCTATAGTAGAGCTGTAGCAACATCCAACCTCCTGCTCTACTCCATCGGCCTGTATGGAAACATAGAAACATAGAAGTTGACGGCAGATAAGGACCGCAAGGCCCATCCAGTCTGCCAATTTCTTTTTCTACCTTATAAATGTGCCATCGGCCTTTGCTCTGTCAGTGGCCTATCTATTCATAGTCATTTGTATTGCTCCCTTATGCCTATCCCATGCCTGTTTGAAGCCCTGCACTGTATTCATAGCCACCACTTCTTGTGGTAAGCCATTCCATGCATCCACCACCCTTTCTGTGAGAAAGAATTTCCTCACATTCCCCCTTAATCGGCCTCCTCTAATCTCATGCTGTGTCCTCTTGTCCTGCTATTTTTCTTATATTTAAACATGTTAGACTCTTTCACCTTGTTAATGCCCTTAAGGTGTTTGAATGCCTTGATCATATCACCTCTCTCCTCCTTTGCTCAAGGGTATACATATTGAGCTCTGTTAATCTGTCCTCATATGTCTTCTGATGCAGTCCCTGCACCATTTTGGCTGCCTTCTCTGGACTGCCTCAATTTGGTTAATGTCCTTGTGAAGGTGTGGCCTCCAATACTGCATGCAGTACTCCAGATGGGGCCTAACCAATGTCTTATAAAGAGGATTATTACCTCCTCTTACGACTTGTGATACCCTACTAATACACCCTAACACCCCCTAGCCTTACCTACTGCTTTAGAGGTCTGCTTGATGATTTCAGGTCATCAGTGATGATGATGATGATGCCCAAGTCCCTTTCTTCCTTTGTGACTGCTAGCAACTCCTCCCAGCCTATAGGTGGCTTCAGGTTTCTCTTCCTATGTGCATGATTTTGCACTTTTGCATTAAATCTCAGTTGCCACTCTTCTGACCATTTTGCTAGTTTATCCAGATCTCTTCTCATTCTGCCCACCCCATCTGGATCATCTACTCTGTTGCAGATCTTGGTGTCATCTGCAAACAGACAAGCCTTACCCTCTAGTCCATCTGCAAGGTCACTAATGAAGATGTTGAAGAGGACTGGCCCCAGAACTGATCCCGGAGGTACCCCACTTGTGACTTGCATCTCTTCTGACTGTATACCATTTACCACCACTCTCTGTTTTCTGCCCGTCAACCAGTTTGCCTCCCATTTGACCAACTTCTGACCCACCCCGAGCCTACCCAGCTTATTTATCAATCTTCTATGTGGAACAGTGTCAAAAGCTTTGCTGAAGTCAAGGTAGGCAACATCAACTGCTCCCCCTTGGTCCACCACTCTGGTTACCCAGTCAAAGAAATCTATGAGATTAGTTTGACAGGACCTTCCTTTGTAAACCCATGCTGTCTTGGATCCTGTGCCCTATGGATTCCAGATGTTGCACTATCCTTTCCTTAAGGAGTGTCTCCATAATCTTGCCCACTACTGAGGTAAGACTGACTGGTCTGTAGTTCCCCGCCTCCTCCCTGCTACCACTCTTGTGGAGTGGGATCACATGAGCCCTTCTCCAGTCTTCTGGGACCTCTTCTGTGCTCAGAGACTCACTAAACAGTTCTGCTAAGGATCTGCTAGTTCCACATTTAGCTCCTTAAGTACCCTGGGATGTATGCCATCAGGTCCCATTGCCTTATCCACCCTGAGCTTAGCAAGCTCTTGTAGGACCCTTTCTTTTGTGAAGGGAGTAGTGCTCACCTCCCTCCCCCCTGTGTCCATGATGCTGAGCTGTGGGCCCCGCCCTACCTTCTCTTCAGTAAATACTGAGCAAAAGTATCTATTTAGGATAGATGCCTTTACAGGGTCCTCCTCCTCACATGCTCCCTTTTCTCCATTAAGCTTAGCAATACCCTCTGGACTTTCTCCTTCACTAATGTATCTATAGAGAGTCTTGTCACCTCTTTACTGTTCGTGCTAGTGTTTCTCAGTTTGGGACTTTGCCTGCCTTACTGCCTTCCTGCTTCCCTTAGGGCAGTTTGGTATGCCTCCTATCTTCATCCCGCTGTGTTCCTTTATATTTCCTGAAGGCCAGCCTTTTGGCTCTGACCTTTTCTGCTACTGTATTTGAGAACCAAAGTGGTTTCCTTCTTCTTTGCACTTCCTTTCTGTCTAACACAATGGGATGTTGCTTCAAGTATTGCATCCTTAATGCTTGCCCACTTTGCCTGTACCCCCTCACCTGTGTTTCTTTTTGCCAGGGCTAGCTTAACTCTGTTGGCCATCTTATCAAAGTCAGCTCCTCTGAAGTCCCATATTTTTGCCTTGGAATGGGATGATTTAGATGTAGTAGCCAAATTGAACCATACCATTTGATGGTCACTGGCACCCAGGTGACCTTCTACCTGGAGATCTCTGATCCCTTCCTTGTTAGTCAGTACTAGATCTAGGATAGCCCTGTCTCTTGTGGGTTGCTGTACCAGTTGTTAGTGGATTCCCTGCAGGGGGAGGGCCTCAATGTGTCTAGTTCTGGCAGATGTTCCTGCTGGTATTGACCAATCTGTATCCGGCATGTTGAAGTCTCCCATTATCAGAACCTCCCCTTTAGCTGTCATGTTTTGTATATCTTCTGACAGTAATGTGTCTGTGTCCTCCCCCTGGTCTGGGGGCCTGTAGACAACCCCAGTTCTTATGGCTGTCCCATTTCCTGTTTCCAGGGTGACCCAGTTCTTCTGGCTCCTTATGTGTATTCTGAATTTCTGTAGCTTTGATATTTTCATTGACATACAGGGCCACTCCTCCCCCCTTTTGCACCTCGGTCTCTTCTGAACAATACATAGCCAGGTACTGAAGTCTCCCAAGTGTAGTTACTGGTAAACCACGTCTCACTAATTGCTACTATGTCCAGTTTAGCCTCTGACATTGTGCCTGCAGGTCTGGGATCTTATTTCCCAGGCTGTGAGCATTTGTGTACATGATTTTCCATTGGCCAGATTTTGGTGTGTTGGTTGTTGGGTGAGGTTTGGCATTACCCCTGTGCATCGTATGGGGAGACAAACCTTTTTTCTTACCTGGTGATGCAAATGAACTGCAAACATGCTGAATCCCTGTTTGAACACTAGCTGAGGGGGGAGGCTCGCAAGTATGGAGTCCCAATGGTTTTCCTCTCGTGGTTCATGGACCACCCCTTGGCCAAGGGCCTGGTTGCCGACTCTGTGTTCTGCCGGATGGGCAATGTCAGGGATGTTGATAACCCCCCCGACAAAGAATCCAAGAAACTGGATCATGTGTCCAAGGAGGTATATGCCGCCTCATCTCTCACTGCCTCCTGCAGGTGAGTTCAGCCTTAAAGATGGCCCACTTCACTCTTGCTCTGCTGGCACCCTGGAAGAGATGTTCTCTTGCCTCCCGGGTGACCTTCAGTTGATAGTGAAGCAAGTTCAGGACCAGGGCAATGGCACGGCCAAACAGCAGCTCCAGATGGCCTTGAAGATTGGCCATTCCTGTGCCAGGTCTGTGGCCGTGGCTGTAGCTATGCGTCGATGGGCTGTGGCTGCGTATATTGACCTTAATGGTGGATACTCAGCACAAATTGGCAGATGTCTCCTTCCTGGGCACCGATTTGTTCAGGCCAGGGGTGGATGGTCATCTCACTAGGATTGAGAAGTGTAGTGCCACCTTGGACTCCGTCACCTCGGTCCAAAAGTACAATGGCTCCAAACCCCCTGAAAAAGTCCTTTTGGCTCCACCCTGCTCTGGCAGCCAAGCCTCCCCGGACCCCAGCTGGGCACTAGCAGTGCTGGCGTCCCAGACCTAAGTCGGTGATTTCTGTGGTCCAGAAGCCCGGCGGTCGAGATCCAGCAGCATCTTCTGCTGGCCCTGTCTCCGCCTCCAAGCCTGCCCAGTGACAGTTTGAGGGTGCTCTCTCACTGCCCATCCTGTTTCCCCTGGCTCCTCCTGTGGGGGGCTGACTTCGCCACTTTCTTTCCACCTGATCTAGTATTACCATGCACAGGTGGCTGCTGGAAGTGGTCTGACAGATTTTGCCTCTGGAGTTCAAGAGTCTCCCGCGGTTCCACCATGCCACAGCGACACGGAACATAACGACCGTCAGTACAGCAATGACACAACACCGCCAGTTGGTGTTGTGCCATCACTGAAGAAAAATGTGTTTTCTGTGGGTGGGGTGAAACCCCCCCGCACTTAAGATTACCAGCTCCAAGTTGGAGTTGGTTCAGGGAGGGGGCGAACACCCCGGAGGCAGCAGCATCGGGAACCAAAGGGACCATCGCAGCAGCCTGTTGAAAATGTCACTGTGATGGTCTTCACTGTTTTTCTGTCGCTATTGCGACGTGAAACCCTCTCCCGCCCAACTGAGCCCATGCCCCTCGGGAGGATATGATGTCCGCAGATTATGCTGTCTGCCCTTTGGGAAGACATCACCCAACTCCTCCAGAAAGAGGTGGTGGTTCATGTCCTGGACTCACCAGACAATCCAGGGTTTGTTTCCCAGATACGTTTTGGTTCTAATGGACGGGATGGGGGGTGGCGTCCCATCATGGATCTGTATGATCTGAACAAATTTCTACAGTCATGCAACTTAAGAATGATCACCCTAAACCACATCATTCCATCGCTGGAGCAGAACATGTGGTTCTGCTCCGTGGACCTGCGGGATGCCTTCTTCAATGTCCCCATCCATCCAACCCGTCAGCGGTTCTTTCGGTTGCATGCAGAAGAGACCCTCTACAAGTTCCAGACCATGCCCTTAAGCATCTCCTTGGCTCCCTGGGTCTTCACTAAATGCATAGCAGTGGTGGCAGCCTTCCTGAAACACTGGTGGGGTCCAAGTTTACCTGTACCTGGATGAATGGCTGATTACAGGCCCCTCCAGGATGGAGGTGGAGCGGTCCAGGGGACCTATCCCTCCAGATCTGCTTGGACTTTGGCCTCCTGGTCAGTGAGGCCAAGTCGGAACTCATCCCCTCGCTGGTGATTCATTTCATCGGAGCTGAGCTCGACTCTTACCAAGCCAGAGCCTGGCTGCCAGCTAACGGGGCAGAGGATCTTTCCTCCTTTGCCTGATCATTTCGGGTTGGGCAGTTGTACCCTGCTAGAGACTTTGTGTCTCTTGGGTTTCATGGTGGCCTGCATCAGCATGGTCTGTTAGGCCTGCTGGACAGTGCGCTCCCTTCAGTGGGGCTGGCCTGCCAGCGGTCTCAGCATCAAGACCACCTCGACCAGCTGGTCATGGTGATCCAGCAGATGTGAGATGCCATCCATTGGTGGTTGGTCTCGGAACATCTACAGGAAGGAGTCCCGTTTGTCCGCCTGGAGCCAGCGGTTACTCTTACGGCCAACACTTCCCTGATGGGCTGGGGTGCCCATCTGGGGGAACACAGGGTCCCCGGGCTCTGGTCTATCTGAGGAGTCCCTATGTCACATCAGCCTGCTGTAGCTTTGGGCTGTTCACCTGGCCCTGACAACCTTCGCTTCTCATCTTTGGGGTCAGGTCGTCCAGGTCCAGGCGGACAACACGATGATCATGTACTACCTCAAGAAGCAGGGTGAGACGCACTCCCTACCTCTATGTAGGGAAGCTCTCTGTATCTGGAACCTTGTGCTCAGCGTTAAGGCTGATCTGCTGGCCATTCATTTGGCTGGAGTGGCCAGTCAGCCAGCGGATACCCTCAGCTGTATGGGTGAGGCATCTCACGAGTGGTCCCTTCACGAAGAGGTAGTGGACAGTCTGTTCTTCCAGTGGGGCACCCCTCAGGTGGACTTGTTTGCCTCCTGGGAGAACGCCAGCTGAGGCTGTTTTGTGCCCACCACCCCCAGCGGGAACGCTGCAGGAGGATGCCTTTACTAGACCCTGGGCCCCTTTTATGCCTTCCCTCTGAATCGCAAGATCCTGATCAGAGCTCAGAGAGACAAGGCATGGATGATCCCGGTGGCTCCAGACTGGCCGTGTCAGTTCTGGTACCCTGATCTCCTTAGCCTCAGCAGCAGGCCTCTGCAGCGTCTGCCACTTCATCTGGACCTGCTCTAGGGGCAAGGTCCTCCACCCAGACCTGCAGTCCCTGCACCTGACAGCCTAGTTCCTGAGCAACTAGAGTTTCAGGCTCTGGGTCTCTCCAACAAGGTCCTTCATGCGGTAGAGGCCTCTCAAAAGGAGTCAACTCGTCAATGCTGTACTTTCAAATAGAAGAGATTATTCATTTGATGCCAGGGCAAGGAGCTGGACCCCCTGTCCTGTGGCTAGCATCTTCAGCTACCTGTGGTCCCTCTCTCAGCTGGGCCTTCGGTTGAAGACTCTCAAGGTGCACCTGGCAGCCATCTCTAGATACCTGACATGGGCTGGTATGCTGACAGTAGTGCAGGAGAGGGTGGTTGGATGCTTCTTTAAAGGCCTTGACCACATTTCCTCTCTGGGTCGTGAACCCCCGGTGGGACCTGTTGCTGGTGTTGGCAGTGCTCACAGGCAAGCCATTTGAACCGATGCATGGGTGTGATATATCACATCTGTCATGAAGACAACGTTCTCGGTGGGCATTACCTCCGCCAGAAGGATCAGTGAGCTCCAGGTGCTCTTTGTGGAGTCTCCTTAGCTGATCTTCCACAGGGACAGGGTTGTCCTTCGTCCCAACCCGAAGTTGCTTCTGAAGGTTGTCTCAGAGTTTCACCTTAACTAGGTGATTAATCTCCCGGTGTACTTTACCAACCACCCGTCTGAGGCTGAGCACAGGCTCCATACTCTGGACCTGCGGTGAGCGCTTGCCTATTATAAGGAGCACACGCCTGGAGTTTGGAGAGAGGTTCACCAGCTGTTTGTCACTTATGCTGAAGCTGCACTTGGCAGACTGGCAGCTAAGCGGATGACTGGGAGGTGGATTGTATCCTGCATCGATCTCTACTACAGGTTAGCTGGTAGGGAGCCTTCTGTTGGGCTAAGGGCTCATTCCACCAGACGTACCGCTGCTTTGGTGGCTGCTTCCAGGGATTTCCCTATCCAGGAGATCTGCAGGACTGCTACCTGGAAGTCAGCACACACCTTCTTCTCCCTTTACCACATCGACCTTGAGTCATGCCGGAATGCTGGTTTGTGTGTCCTCGGTCCTCCAATCTCTCTTCCCTAAATAGGGGGTGTGTGCCATGCCCCCTCCTCCAGGAGAACTGCTAGGAGTCTGACAGAAGTGTGACTAGTACACCATACCCATGCCCCTAGTAAAACAAGATCTTACTTCAAGAGGAAGCTCTTGTAGCAAGTAACACAAGTAGGACTGACGCCACCTGGCGGCGGTTCATGGCAAATTCTTCTCTAGCAGTACCAAGGGGGGAACACCCCCACCGACGTCGGCTCCACCCCTGACGTCCCAGTATAAAGGAGGGGTGGTCCCCTTGTGCTCCAGTTCTTTCCCACCATCGGCACAGGTTAGTTCACGCTCGGCTACTTTTTCGTCAGTAACGACCGTGCTTGAGTTTCTCCACCATTTTTCACAAATTTTCTTTGACTGTTCATTTTCTGCATGTCCACTCCTTCGAAGGGCACTAATAAGTGCTCCTGAAGACGTCAGATCCCCTCCAAGGATGGCCATTCCACCTGTTTGTACTGACTAGGCTCTGACCACGACACTGGCGCTTGCTTCCACTGCCAGGCCTTCAACAGCAGGACACGCATCAGGCAGCAAAAGTCTCTTTTGGCCTTCCTCGCTCGGTCTAAACTGGCCGCTGTGGAGAGGGACTCTTCCTCCGGGAAATCGGAACCATCACCTGCTAAAAAGAAGCATCATAAGGATAAGCACTGTGAGCGCAGGGAACGGGAAAGGTCCCGCTCGAGGCCCTGGCCCACAGGCTTCCACTCGGCCTCCAGGTCAGGCTCCTCCAGTCATGACTTCCACCTCACGGCTCTCAAGCCTCCCGCTTCTGCCTCTGGTTCTTTGACCCAGAAATCTTCTAGCACCACCCTGCAGCCGATTAAGGTATGCCCGCCTACGGAACAAGGATCCTCCACGGGCCACGATAAGTCGTCCTTCCGCTCAGCCTCCCTGTCTGCGTCCGACCCCCGGGAGTCGAAAAAGGCCTCCGGGCCTTCCTCTAGTAGGGCTTCATCGTTACCATCTATAGCAAAGGGTTCTGACCGCCATCAGCCCCCAGCTGCGGAGCGGCGTTCATTGGAAAAAACCCACAAGCACTCTGACCATCTCAAGCCTAAGGCCTTCAAGGGACATCGTTCGGACCCTTAGTCAAAACAGGTGCTGGACCGACGCCCTGATGTCACTCCGCCGGCATCTACTCCACCACTAGCCAAGGTGGTGCCGCTGCCAGTCAAAGTGGTCCCAACACCGGCTTCTCCGACTCGGCCTGACATCAGTTCAGAGCCCACCACATCTCCTCAGCAGATGCCGGCCCACCTGCCGTCGGAACCAGACGACAGGTTACCTGACGTATCTCTGTCATCTCCTGCCAGACCGACACTGGTCAATCCAGACTCCGGTACCGACGCAGGCTCAGGCATGGCTGCTCCTCCTGAGCCAGAATCATCCAGATTCAATATGGCTCAAGTCAAAGAGCTCTTCTCCCACTTGGGGGACACGGTCAAGCAGGACTTACCAGTGAACCCTGCTCCACCCACACCTCACACTGCACCCACTCCTGATCCTAATCCAGACACTGAGGGGGTTCCAGAACCATCAGGTGAGGACACAGGGAAAGAGCCGTCTGTACCAAGGAAACATAAGGACAAATGTAGGCGCTGGAGGACCCGGTCTAGAAGCTCTTCCCACTCGCCTTCCCCAGACAGAAGACCTAAGCAAAGGAGACACCGCTCCCCTTCCTCATCATCTTCGGAGTCATACGTTGACTCAGAGCCGTCAGTACCTGATTCAGACGTCGACTCTGCCCACGGGGTCCCGGAGGCTCATCCTAAGTCCCCATCCGATTACCCCCGTTTCATGGAGGTCATGAGACATATTCAAGAAAACATGGGTTGGGACACAGAGGCCCTTGACCGCGAACATTTGAGACTGGCCAAGTACCTCTGCCAGAAAGATCCCAAACCAGTGGTCATCCCACCCATGGTGGACACCTTCCAGGATGTCACATATGCTACCTGGAAGCGTCCCCATTCTTCCTCTGTGGTACCCAAAAAGGCACACAGATGTACTGTGCTCCTAAGGACCATCCCTTTTTGGCCGAACACCCTACTGCTGACTCGGTGGTGATTTCAGTGGCTCATGACCATTTGCAGAGGCCCAAACACCTGAGCACCCAGCCGCCCGACAGGGAGTCTAAGCAGCTGGATTCATTGGGCAGGAAGGTGTACACATCTGCCACCTGCAGCATCAGGAGCCTTAATTTCTTGACTCACATGGTCCAGTTCCAGAATGCCCTCTGGGAACAAGAGCTGGACATTGTGCAGGGCTTGCCCGACTGCCCTGAGAGGGCTGAGCTTGCCAAGCTTCTCCAGACTGGTTCAGACATGGGCACACATGTCTTGAGATCAGCCTACGACTCTGCGTAGACCTTTGCGAGGGAGGTCGCCTCCGGTATTTGCCTCCGGCGCCACTCCTGGCTCTGGGTCTCAGGGTTTGATCCAAATGTACAGTCTAACCTTCTGGATGCTCCTTTTCAGGGCTCCGTACTCTTCGGTGAAGAGTCGGAGAAAATAATATCAAAATTACAGGACTCCAGTAAGGCCGTCTGTACCATGCAGTCCATATATCGCCCGACAAAGGGAGGTTTTCGTAGGTCCCGTTTTCATGGCCAAGGGGGACAACAGCCTCAGCAGCCCCACTGCCAGCAGCAACTGCAGCATGGTGGCTTTAGTTGTAGAGGTGGGGACAGGGGCTGCTCGACTGCCACCTCACAACAGGCTAGACCTGCCGTTGCCGCCCCCCCCCACACACTCCTGACTATCCAGGTGACCCTTCTCTCCCAGATGTCCAGTCGGGAGAGCCGGTCGGAGGCCGCTTTTCTCTATATGCAGAAGCCTGGAGACAAGTGACCTCCGACCAGTGGGTCCTCGACCTCGTGGAATTGGGGCATTCCATAGAGTTCATTGCCATCCCTCCGGACAGACCAGCGCCCCCATCCCTTTATCTGAGGGAACACAGGGCTCTTATTCATCAGGAGATTCAGTCTCTGTTGGACAAGAACGCCATAGAGCCAGTGCCCCCGGCCGAGAGAGAGACTGGGGTCTTCACCCACTTCTTTCTGGTCCTATAGAAGTCGGGGGATCTCAGACCCATCCAGGATTTCAGCGACCTGAACCAGTGGGTCTCCTACAGGAGGTTCCGCATGGTCTGTCTACCCAACCTCCCACCCATGGTTTCAACCAGAGATTGGCTGGCCTCTCTGGATATGCAGGACACTTACCTGCACATTCCGATTGCCAGAAAACATCAAAGGTTTCTGAGATTCCGGCTCGAAGGCAGGCACTTCCAGCTCAAATTCCTCCCATTCGGTCTCTCTTCAGCCCCCAGGATATTCACGAAGTACCTGGCAGTGGTTGCCGCTGCACTTTGGAGAATGGGCCACTTCATATTTCCTTACATGGACGACTGGCTCCTCCTGGCTCCTTCCAGATCCCACATAGTGGAGACCATCAGGGACACCCTAACGCTGTGCCAGCATCTGGGCATTATAGTGAACCGGGACAAGTCTCACCGGTTCCCATCCCAGAGACTCCAATTCATAGAGGTACTTCTGGGCACCACTCTCGGAAAGGTTTTTCTTTCTTCCAGTAGGGTGGGATGCATCCAAGCATTTGCAAATAACGTCTGTTCAGCCTCAGAGGTTCCTGCCAGACTCCTTCTCAGGCTGTTGGGTCACATGGCGGCGGCCATAGTTTCGGTGCTGCTCACCAGGTTGTGAATGTGGACCATCCAATGGTCCTTACCGATCCAGTGGGATCAGACACAGGACGGTTTGTATGCACTGATAGGAATCACAGAACCGATCTGCCAGGAGCTGTGCTGGTGGATGTCATCCCAAAATCTTCTGGCGGGGCTTCCGTTTCAGCTCGGACCCTCCTCCCAGACATTGACCACTGACGCGTCGCGCACGGGATGGGGTGCACACTTAGAGGACCACAGGACTCTGGGTTTCTGGTCCGCAGCAAAGGAGAACCTGCACATCAATGTCCTGGAGTTGAGAGTGGTTCTTTACATGCTTCAGGCCTTGGCCTTTGCCTTATCACTCCGGCCAGCTTCCAGTCCAGACGGACACCACATCTGTGGTGTTCTACATCAACAAACAAGGTGGCACACACTCTTAACCTCTCTGCTGAGAGGCCATGCAAGTGTGGTACTGGGCACTCGGCCATCATCTCTTCATCTCGGCTGTTCATGTCCCAGGGACACAGAATGTGCTGGCAGATGCTCTCAACAGAATGAGGTCTTAGACCCACGAGTGGGCCTTGCTTCAGGACATCACAGATCACATCTTTGCCAGATGGGGGACACCAGAGCTAGATCTCTTTGCGTCCCAATCCAACGCAAAACTGCCCAGTTTTTGCTCGCTTGGTCTAGAGCCTGGAGTTTTCTGGCAAGATGCATTGTCCCTCTCTTGGAAGGGGAGATTCCTCTATGCCTTTCCCCCCTTCCCCTTGCTTCAGAAGGTACTCCTCAAGGTACAATCAAAACCATGATCTTGATAGCTCCTCTGTGTCCTCAACAGATTTGGTTTCCCTTGCTTCAGCATTTGATGACAGAGCCTCTGCTGCCTCTTCCATTCTTGTCCCAGCTTCTTTCACAGGACAACGGGTTCCTGGTTCATCCGAACCTGTGCTTCCTCCGCCTGCATATCTGGCTCCTCAAGACCTAGCGAAGTCTAGTTTTGGAGTTTCTGACAAGGTGGCTCAAGTGCTGGTAGAGGTGCGCAAGCCTGCCACTAGGGCCACTTATGCTATGAAATGGAAACGTTTTTGCTTATGGGCAGCAGCCAGACAGGTGGACCCCCTGGTCTGTCCGGTTAACCCTATCTTGAAATACCTACTTTCCCTTTCGGAGTCGGGTCTAAGTTATTCCTCCATTAAGGTACACCTGGCCGCCGTTTCTGCCTATCACATGCCTGTCCAGGGCAAGTCGGTGGCTCAATTGGAGGTGTCTAAAGTCTTTCTGTGTGGTATTTTGCATATCATACCCCCTATTCAGGTTCCTGTCCCTCCTTAGGATCTGCTTTTTGTTCTGGAAAAGCTAACGCTTCCCCCTTTCGAACCAGCCTTGGAGGCTGAGCTTCGTTTTTTGTCCTGGAAAACCTTACTTTTTTTAGCAGTCACCTCGGCGAGGCGCATTTTAGAGCTTCAGGCCCTCATGTGTAAGGAACCCTACCTGATTTTCCACAGGGGACCGGGTAGACCTTCGCACCAATCTTAAGTTTCTACCCAGGGTGGTTTCGGAGCTCACCTTGAACCAGTCGGTTCAACTTCCGGTTTACTACCTGGAATATTCCAACAAAGGGGATGCATTTCTCCACTCTTTGAATGTTCACAGGGCACTGTGCTGCTACCTGTCCAGAACGAAGGGGTCAGGAAATCCGATCAATTGTTTGTTTGCTTCGCGGACAGGTCCTTAGGTCATCCAGTTACCAAGCAGACACACTCGTGTTGGCTGGTTAACTGCATCTCCTACTGCTACCAGAAGCACAACAAGTCCTCTCATGGCCCAATCAAGGCTCATTCCACCAGGGCAGTCGACACCTCTTTCACGGCCATGAAGAGGGTGTCGGCAGCGGACATTTGTGTCGCCTCCGCATGGCATTGTGTTCACACCTTTGTCAGACATTACAGCCGCAGAGCAGGATTTGGCCCTGCGGTCTTGCAATGCCGAGTCTCCTGAGGGATTCCTCCTGATCCTGCTTTCCCTGCCTTTCCTTTTCCCCCTCCCAAGGGTTATCTTCAGTTTATAGTGATTGGGAATCAGTCCTACTTGTGTTACCTGCTACAAGAGCTTCCTCTCGAAGTAAGATAGTACAGTTATGTAAGAACTTACCTTAACAGTAGATCATTGCGAGAAGCTCTTGCAGTAGGTATTATTGTTCTCTCATATTCTCTCTCCTTTTTCAGGGGCGTGTGTGTGTGTGTTCAGGCCACTTGTACATGTCGCCTCTTGCGATACTGCCTTTTTGGCATGCAAGAACTGGAGCACATGGGGACCGCCCCTCCTTTTTACAGGGACATTGGGGGTGGAGCCATCGGTGGGGGCGTTCCCCCCTTTGGTACTGCTAGAGAAGAATTTGGCTTGAACCACCGCCAGGTGACGTTGGTCCTACTTGTGTTATCTGCTGCAAGAGCTTCTCTTGAAGTTTTACTGTTACGGTAAATTCTTACATAACTGTACTTTACTCACCTGTAAATGTAGTTCTATGAGTGGTATATGGTGTACATCCACACAACCCAACCAACCTCCCCTGGCAAGTGGCACAATGGTCTGGCTACCAGCGGGTCAGATCTGACATCATGGGTTGGTGCCGAGGAGGATGCCGCCTGGGTGGGTGGGAGGAGCCAGATTGGAGACCTTCCAGTGAGTCTTAAAGAGGAAAGGAATTCTGCCAGAAGTGTGGATATACACCATATACCATTCCTAGAACTACAGTTACTGGTGAGTAACTTGTTTTTCTCTCTCCAAATTGATGTTACCAGCTTGCAGCTGCAGTAGTCGCCCAACTTTTAATTTCCCTGCATATATTACAGGGTGCTTTGCTAGAAGCTAAAGGCCATGATTCATCCCTGATTGATGTAGTCCAGCACACACACCATCAAAGACTTTGCTCCTCTCTTGTGTGGTGTAGCTAAGGTTAGGAAACAAGAAGAGAGGGGTGAATCGTAGAAAAACCTACCCCCACTGTTTTGAGCACTTTAAGGTATTGTACGATCTTTCTCAAGGATATCGCCTCCATTAGTCAACACCTTTGGAACTATAGCCACCAGGCACTGAGACTACACAGAAACTTTTGCTCGCTCCGGGCTGCCCATGACAACGTTGAGCATCAACGTCTATATAAACGTCGGTGGCCCCATTACTCCTCAGTTCTTTTCTCACCTTTGATCTGCCTTGACAGACTTGCTGAAGGGAACATCGTCAACTAGCCATTTCCGTTTTCTCTTTTTATTTTAAATAAGTTTACTGTGTCATATGTACATGCCGCTGAAATCGAAAGACCTGATGGCTGGAATGACAGGGATATGCTTAAAGGAATGAACTGTAATACTGATACCATGGAAAATATGTAACAGTTGTGTAGAATGTATTTTGTAGGCATCATGATATTGCTGTGTATTTAAACATGTAATGTATTGTAATGTTAAGGATATTATGTACCCTTGAATGTCAGTAAACTTGAATTAAAAAAATAAGAAATCGAAAGACCTTTTGTTTCGATATTGTGAGTGCGTAGATAAAATTTACAAAGAAGACGCACATGAGGGGTGAGTGTGTACTGCTTGACGTGTTTTCACAATGTGAGGACTTGTGAGATTTGCCAGATCTTCAACCAGGCTGCAAGACGATGCTGCAAGAAAGCTCTAGAAATTGTCTTTCTCATTAACATATTACAAGCCATAGAGATGGAGCAGGGCCCAAAATCTGTTGTAGCCTCACCACTGGCTGAGAAATGATCGCTGAAGTCGAAGGATCGGGACAAAGAATGATTGGTGTCGAAGTCTTCCTCTTCATCTGGCCAGAAGCATAAGCACAGAGATAAAGAGAAAACTATTTCGACCATGAGGTCCTGGTTGCCGGTGAGACAAGGTAATTCTGCTGCATCATCCACTGTTCTGGTGGTGTTGACTATAATCCCCGGAATGTCGAAGAGACACTAAGGCCAGGATCTGGCTTAGATGCTGCCATACCTGCTATGGACAGAACAATGCCATTGTCATCAAGTCACAGCTCGTTGGCAACATGAGTAGTTGCGGCCCCTGACCTGGGAGTTGTCAACTCTCAAGTTGTGCTGGCATCATTTTCAGAGATGATACGCTGCATTCTGCCTGGCTTACCTATACAGGCTGTTATCTTGTCAATGGGGCCTCAGAGCACTCAAATGCTATCGATGCCTGCTGCAAACACATCACAGAATCCTCCTCCTCAGCCGCCACCGGTGTCACAAGTGCACCATGCGGCTCTCTTCAATAGGGATGTCATCGACGAGGTGGAATATAATTCTGACCTCATGGTGTTAGAGGAGGATTACGAGGGAGAACAATATATGGCACCTCATTCAAGTTCTGCCATCTCATCCTGCATTGAGGACTCAGTGGTATATACTCCAGGTCTCCTCCTGAGGATCCTACTTTGCAAGCCATGATGCAGCAAATGCAAATTGCCATGGACTTTGCTGTGGAAGAGGAAGATTCCACAAAAAGAAACCGTATGGAATTTTTGGAGGTGCCCTGCTACCCCTTCATTATAGTTCCACCTGTATATCCTGCATTAGAGGATGCTACCTTTGCCGTATAGTACAGGCCAAACTCACTGCCATCAGTGCTCAGAAAGGCTGATAAGCAGTATCTGGCCCCATCTTCTATGCTTCATTATGTTAATGAGCCAGAAACTGACTCTGTAGTCATAATGGCTGCTCATGATGGGTCTAAAGCCCTGGACACATGAGTACTTTTCCTCCTCATTAAGAATCTAGGAGGCTGGATGTGATGGGCAACTGTTATGTATGCGTCTCCTCACTAGGCTTTAGAATTGCAAATTACCAGGCCCATATGATCAGATATCAAAGCAGCCTGTGGAAAGCTGTAACTCAGGCTTTTCCTGAGGGCTCTGCCAAGAATGAGTTACTTAAAACTTGAAGATCTGGTGCAGAGATTGGCAAACATTTGCTAAGGTCACCCTATGATGTTTCTGATGCCTCTGCTAGGGATGCTACTTCTTGTGTTTGTATGAGGAGATATTCTTGGCTTAGAGTCACTGGTTTTGCAAATGATGTGCAACAAGCAGTTTTAAATACCCCTTTTAGAGTGACTAAACTGTTTGGTTATAATGTTGAAGAAACCCTAAAAGGTCTGCCGACATCAGAAATGACTCTAAGCTCTGTCAAGTCCTTTCCCACTCTTGCCAAGAGGCATGGGAGGGTGTCCTTTCATCAGCCTACTGACTGAGGTGGCCGTGCCTACCGTCAGGAAGGCCATGGCAGAGGAGGTTGCCCTTTGCTGGGACCCCCCCCCCCCGTGTACATTCAAAAGTACACAAGCCATTTGGTACTAGTGGCACTGCCACCACATAGAAACATAGACTTTGATGGCAGATAAGGACTGCTTGGCCCACCCAGTCTGCACATTTCCATACCTATTGGATAAGCTGCAGATCCTAGGTTAACCAACAGCCTACTTCTTCGTACCTCCCACCAGAATTGCCTTATGTCTGTCCCATGCATTCTTGAATTCCACCACTGTTTTTGACCCCACTACCTCTTCAGGAAGGCCGTCCCATGCATCCACCACCCTCTCTATGAAAAAATACTTCCTCACATTGCCCCTGAGCCGCCCCCCTTCTGTCTTGAAATTGTGCCCCCTTGTTCTTGCACATCTCTTTTTCTGAAAGATGCTACTCTGTTACTTTGTTGATTCCTTTGAGGTACTTGAAATTTTCTATCATGTCCCCCCTCTCCCTCCTTTCCTCAAGGGTATACATATTAAGCTCCTTTAGTCTCTCTTCGTATGGCTTCCGGTGGAGACCCTGCACCATTTTAGTTGTCCTCCTCTCGACTGCCTCCATCCTGTCTATGTCCTTGCAGAGATGGGGTCTCCAGAACTGCACACAGTACTCCAGATGGGGTCTCACTAATTGTCTGTACAGAGGGATAACAACTTCCTGTTTTCTACTGGTGATGCCTCTCCCTATGCATCCCAGTATCCCCCCAGCCCTCCTTACTGCCTTCTCACATTGCTTGCCTGTCTTTAGGTTGTCTGATATGACTACCCCCAAGTCCCTTTTCATTTTTCTTGTTGTTAGTACCCCCCCATTGTGTACTCTTCCCCTAGGTTTTTATTTCCTGGGTGCATTACTTTGCACATCTTTGCATTGAATCTACGCTGCTGTACTTTTGACCATTCCTCCAACCTTGCCAAGTCCCTTCTCATCCTTTCCACCCCCTCTTGTGTATCAATCCTGTTGCAGATCTTTGTGTTGTCTGCAAAGAAGCATATGTTTCCTTCCAACCCCTCCGCAATGTCATCTATAAAGACATTAAAGAGGACCGGTCCCAGTACTGAACCCTGTGGTACCCCGCTAGTAACCCTCCTTTCTTCAGAGTGGACTCAGTTTACTATTACCCTCTACATCCCGTTGTCCAGCCAATGTTTTACCCAGGCTACCACCCTGGGACCCACTCCCAGGCTGGCTAACTTGTTTTTTAATCTTTTGTGGGAGACTGTGTCATATGCCTTGCTAAAGTCTAGGTAGGCCATATCCACAGCCCCTCCCTGGTCTACACCAGCTCCACATAACTCTGTTCCGGAGACACCCCACTCCCTCTGTTAACTCCAGGGGTGGTTGTGGGGGGGCAGACTTCCGTGCATCTCAAACAATAGAAGGAGATCACAGCAGACAAGTGGGTATGGGAGATAATGGCAGGGGGCATGCTCTGGAGCTGCTGGAAGCCCCTCCATATCATCTTCCACCTTCTTCCTGTTATCCTCCAGGCCACTTGTCCCTTCTGAAGGAAGTAGGTCAGCCATTATTCCCAAAAAAGTGCTATAGAACCAGTTCCTCCTCATGGGAGAAGCAAAGTTTTCTATTCCAGATACTTCCCGGTCCCAGAATGGACATGGACAGGGGATCTAGATCATATGTTTGATCTCAGGGGGCATGCATTGCTATCCCCTGTGCAGGGAAGCAATGAGAGTATGGTACTTGGGGGTCTGTCCCATGGCCTACAGTTGACAGCCATGCATCTCCCAGGTCTTCAGAATGAGTTAGCAGACCAGCTAAGCAGGTCACAATCCAAGATGCATGTATGGGAACTGCTGACCTCTGTGGTAGATGACCACATTGTAAGATGGGGTCATCCAGAGTTGGATCTTTTTGTGGTCCCACACAGCGCAAAACTGCCACCTTTCTGTTAGCTCATTCTAGAGCCTGGAGTTTTTTGGTGAGGCACATTGTCCCTCACTTGGAAAGAGAATTCCTATATGCATTTCCCCCAGTTCCATTAATACAGAGGGTGCTGCACAAACTAGGATGGAGGGCTTCACGCTCATCCTTATTGCTGTGTTGTGACCTCACCAGATATGGTTTCCAGTTCTGCAGCAGATGGCAGTGGAGCCTTTTATCCCACTACTTTTGTGTCGGGGTCTGTTGTCAGAGGAGAAGGGATCCCTGGTCCATCCAGACCTGAAATCTCTACATCTGCAACCATGGCTCCTGAAGACATTGCCATTGCATGTTTTGGGGTACCCACTTAGGTGCATGTTACTACCCTGAGCATGCCAATCGGGGGTAAGGCACTGCTCCACACTTTAGACATATATAGAATACTCAGATACTCTGTGAATCACATCAAGGAGTGCAGAAAGTCCTCTCAACTTTTGTTTCATTCTCTTTTGGGGAAGATGGCGCTCCTGTGTATGAACAGTGCCTGTCCAAATGGCTGGTGCACTGTATTGAGTTCTGTTATAGGAAGTACGGTAAGGAACTTTCTGGTGCGGTTCATGGTTATTCCACCAGGGAATGGCCACTTATGTTACTTGTTTCAGAAATGTTTCTGCTGCTGACATTTGTGCTGCAACAACATGGAGCTCGGGCCACACCTTCACTAAACATTACTATTTGGACATAGTCTACCATAGATGTGCTAATTTCAGGCTTGCTGTACTGCAGGATGATCTATGCTGAATACATATATCGGACTATAACCACCTCCCAGTTGGTGTTTGGGATTTTGAATCATTCCAAAGGTATGGACTAATGGAGGAGATGATATTGAAGAAGATAGAACAGTTATGTACTTAACCTAATAGCAGATCTTCAAGAGAATCTCCTCCATTAGTCCTTGCCATCCCTGCCTCCTTCCCCTTCTGCTTCAGTGAGGGTTGCATCAGATATTGTGCCTAAACCTAATATTGTATTATATATCTAGCCCTGTGCCTCACCTTATATGCCTGGGCTGGTCGTACAGTATGTCCTGGTTCCCCACAGTTGAAGGTCCTCCAAGTTTAATCTCAGGTGGGGAACTGAGGAGTGATGTGGCCGCCCATGTTTATGTTGACTCTGACATATGATGTTATCATTGGTGGCTCCCAGCTAGCAAATGTTTCCGTGTGGTTTTAGTGCCTGGCGACTGTAGTTCCAAAGGTGCGGTGTAATGGAGGAGACTGTCTCGAAGGTCAGTTGTTACAGTAAGTATTTAACTGTTGTTCTCTGTGGGACCTGAGGAAATAAGCAGCAATTATATATGGAGTGTTGTCCAAAACTGTACACCTTTTTGGTGTGATACTGTACATGGTTTTGCAGCACAGGGTGAGAATTCATCTGTAAAATGTCAGCTAACAGATGTGTAAGAAGTCCAGTGGTTACAGTCCTGCCACAGTTACTGGGAGATGAACATTTGCTGCCTAGCACTGTTTTTAAGGTTTTCCAGCCTGAGAGGCAGTGGCTCATTTTTCTTATTTAATCCAGTGGACAGGACCCTTGTTCTGCCAGCCATATCAGACAGTGTCACCGTTTCTGCAGATGAGACTTCTACGTTTGTCTCCACCTCTGTTAATCTGGTGTCCAACCCTTCCACTTTGTGGTCTGAATTACCACTTTGATTGCTGCTGGGGTATGTTCCCTTTCAAATGACCGTGAGGATGTTTGAGGCATGCTACCCACATAGCCTTGCTCAGGTCCACACCTCTATCTAACTGCTGGTCTCTGGAGGTTCCTTTCGTTTTGCTTCTCTGTTTCTCCGTGACCAGAAGAGGAGAAAATTGGTATAAAGTTGTTAAGTTTGCTATATGGGAGATTGGCTACATATCTGTTGTAAGATTTGCAAATTCAAAGTGCAATATTATTTTTATTTTTTAAGATTCCGTGCCTCTCCAGTCACACTACCCACCAACTTGTTTGTTATGGGTTTACTACTGAAGTGAAACCACATACCTAGCTATGCTTGGTGTACACATAGGCTGTTGCACAAATGCTTGAAATTCCTCATTCAGTCAGAAATAAACTCTTGCTTTATTTGTTATTTTGTGCTATGTTTTTGACCTGCCAGACACCAGCCGCAGCTTGGTCTGGCAGCTCCTGTCCTTCTGTCCCAAGTGCCTGCCTGTTCCACCCCTTACCCCCAACTACCAGAGCCAAGGTTTGTCCCTTTGGGTGGGGTTCAGACCATAGTCCGTAAAACTCACTGCTGCATGACGCTGGCATTTGGTGGGGGATGGGGAAGAGACAGGGACCTGGACTTGGGGGCAGGGGGACAACCATCATTAAAGATCTGGCTACCAGTTTTCCCACATTTTCACACTTCCACCTCCCCCATGCTGCTGTGTGTTCTAACCTCTCACCCACCATCCATGTGGAGGTAGGACAGATGCCATGTGGTCACTGGACAGACCAAGCTTACCCTGCCATCACAGGAGGATCTAGTACAGTGGTCAGCTGCACCCTTCATGAGCCAAAGAGTGCTGCCTCTCTACCATGCTAGCAGCTCCACAGGCCTGAGGCAGGTTAACATCTCGAACCTAGGTTTGCCACTGGGAGCGCCACATGCTCCTCTGGTGCCATATGGCCAAGCAGTCTCTTCCTTTTATTTAATATAGCCCTGTGTCAGGTTATGAGGATATAGCTGAGATCTACCAGCCAGGCCACGCTTACCAGCAGCCCATCACAAAGAATCCCATACTAACACTACTGGTGGCTCTAACAGGGCCTCCCTCAGATGCTGCCATAAGACATCCCCTATGTCTTTGCCCCAGTAGGAGGCCTTGCCACTCTCCAGGATATTATGTGAGGGTGGAATGTTCTGGTGGCTGCTAGTAGGGCAGTTGTTTATGGGGAAGAAGTTGACGTTACCCTGGTGTGGCAAGTACCATTTTGTTCTCTGTTTAAGCCTGCCCCCCACCCCACCTCCCCACCTGCCACTTCATAGGTCCACCCGTGTTACAGCTGGTATTGAATGGTGGGTATTCTTGTGTGGTGACCCATGATATCTAGGCCACTCCACTCCCCCTCCCAAAAGAAGGAGCTTTGGCAGCAGGGTGGGCAGAGCCCTCTGCCTCTGAGTCTCAGTTGTTTTTACGGAACCAGGGCTCTGGAACTTTGGCTGTCAGTTCTTGCGTATAGAACTTTGATCACTTAACCAGGTCATTCTCTATGTTTTGTATGCAAATGGTTTTCATAGTCTACTCCAATACCTACTTCTGTGAAGAGAGCTTTATAGCATGGAGTAGCTCAAACAAGCAGTCCGATTGGTTAAAGCTAGTCACATGACTATGCTTTAATTTCACGTCATAAAATGGGCCATGCAAATCCTGTAACTTAATGTGTCGGAACAAGCAACATGACCATTGATTATTTTCGGACAACTACACACCTCACCTGAACTGCTTAATTTTTTTACAAATAAAAACCCACTTTATAAATGGGATAACATACCGCAAGGTGTGTGGTGAAATGGTGCACTTCTTGAGTGGTTGTGGCAGTTGACTAAGCCTCATGCCTAATAACCACCCAAGGTATGCATTATTCTCTTATAACCGCACACCCTGTCATGTGGCACCCCTTATGTACAGAACGTTGTCCATAACATGAAAACAACACAAAGCACAAAATGTTTTTTTCACATTAGACTTTTTTTCTGGTACACTTCTAGTTAGAGATATGAATGTCTTTTCTGAAAATAGTTATAAGCACACATTTCCTGCCCCTTTTAAGCGGGCGTGCATTTAGACAAGCTGACTGAGCAGCAGTGTTTTCTTTACTTCACTGGTGCTTGAAATCTGTGAATTATTCAGTAGTGTGTCATATACAGTAGTAATCCCCTTAGGATATACATTTACCGAGGGCACAGTGCTGTCCTTTAATTTCTGCTGGAGTCTTGCAGTGGCTCGGCTCACTAGCACAGTATTGCGGTGATCCCAGGGCACACAAGTGCCGTTGGGGGGAAGGGGAGTTTTTGACGTGTTTCTGGTTTGTCACCACCAGTGGGTATTGTTTGCACCAATATAAGGCTACTAGAAATGGGGTAATCAATGGCTCTGAGCCATTTAACAGGAAGATGTATTGTAGCAATCTGTAAATAAAGCAGTATATTTCTTTGGTCTAGGAAACTCAGCAGATCCCCACAGAGCATGTTCAGTTGGAAGTTTACCTTGCTGATGGGCAAAAAGTGAAGGTCAGCATTCTCTCTTCAAATCAGACGGAGGATGTCTTGGAGGTAAGGGCTTTGGAAAGGAACTGCACTCTTGCTTTGACAGCTGATTATGCAGAGAAATAGTTTGTTTGCATTCTGTCACCACACTAGTGCACCATGTGTGGTTGTTTGCTGCTGCTGCTGATCTGACGTTCCTGAGCCCAAACCCTAAATGCTCTAGGTAGGTTACAGTTGAAACACAGTTGCAGAAAGCTTCTGATTTCAGTACACCCAGCCAGGGAGGGTAAGGGGAATGGGCTGTATTCCTTCTGTACAGCAGTTTCCCCTTGAAGGTTGGGCATCTTATTGTCACAGCGCTGACCCATACATTTAGGACAGTGGTCACCACTGTGAGGGAGTTTGCTTTTTCATACTGTAGCTCTTATTTTGTTTAGCATGTGTTGTTGCTGGACCAGTCTGATATGAGAGGAGGCCCAGGGTTTCAGAATAAGAGAACAGACTTTCCCCACCATCCCCATGTCCTTCCATTGAGTAGCAGTCACAGGATAGGTAACCTGGTGCTATTGAAACCCATCGGTCCCCCACTACTGGTAGCAGGTAATGGAATACTAAGGACCCCCATAAGAAACGCATAGACAGTTTTTATTTTATTTTTAATTTTTTTTAAGAAAGTCACATGAGCACCGTCCCGGTGGTGCTGAGGGCTGAGGCGCTGGACGCCAAACCTTGCATCACGCCGGCAACCCGTGAGCGCAGGTCGCTGGGGGCTGGCAGGGGAGGAGAGGGATTGAGCGTCCCATGGACTGCTCTTTCTCTCCGGGGAGGGGGGTTCATGGCGGTTGGCACCTGACTGCCCCCTGGCGGAGGCTGGGTGTCGGGGCCGCATGCCGCACACTGGGGTTGAGTTGGGGCAGATGCCTGGATGGGGACGCGCACGTGCATGCTCACGCCGGATGGCGTCATTGCACGCCTCTGACTTGGGCACAGAACAAGGAAATGGTGGCACCTTCCGCGGCTTGATGGTCATCCGCGTGTGTTCGCTGGGCGCTGGCACCCGAACTGGATCCGTTGTGGTGGGGAGTTAGGGGGCTCCCTGCCATCCTGCTGTGGGGGGTAAGCCACAGGGGTTATTGGGTGCCAGTGGTCCCAGTCAAGATGGACGGCGTCCGTATACCCCTAATGGCAGGATGCGAGGCTACAGGGATGCGATAAGGTGGCCACAGGAGGATAAATACCATAAAAAAAAAAAAAGTCACGTGACATTTATTTTTTGTTTTTGATAACCTGGTAAGATGCACTAGGTGTAAATACGCCTGTTTCAGGCACATTGCTGCAGTGTCTCTCCAGGTAAGCATCTACATGGTTAGGGCTGCCTCCCAGAGCTGTCTTGACACATAAACAAGCATAAGAATATGGGTAGTGGAGTCAGGAAGACACAAAACAACCTTTCACACACCATAGTTAATGTTTAAAATAATGTGCTGGGGACAGGGAGATGGAGCTTGAGTTTCTGGCGACCGTATTATCTCAAACTTGGTCTTTTGATCTTTGTGAAAAAAAATGTTAGTTTCAGAAAGTTGTTTACAGTTTGCTGTCTAAGGAATACAGAAATGTAAATGGTTCACTAGCTGCACCACCTGTCAGTATTGTAACTATGCTGCTTTTTACCACACGGCACTAAAGATGGCGGCATAGTCACAGTTAAGACCAAATGTATCCTTAGAGGTGGGAGTTGGCCCCTGTAATAGAACTGGAACCAAGGGGGGACTGATATACATAGTGTTTGTCACCTTCAGTTTCTGTGGTGAGTTCAGACCGGGGGGGAGATTATCAAAGAGGTAGCATGGGCCCTTTCGCTCCTCCTGAATGGGGATGGCAGTTATGTCTGGTACATCCAGGCAAGGCAGGTACATCCTTTCAAACTGTTGATGGGTGGTAGCCCAGTTTCTTGTGGTCCAGGATACTGTATTTTAAATACTTGCTGTTTCTATGATTGCAAGGGTCCTGAAATCACAGAGTAGGGTGCAGCTCCAGGGGATTCAGACAGCTCCATGGAGCTCCTAAGAATGGCTGTATCAGCTGAGATATTTCCAGAAAAAGAATAATTCAGACTTGCAGATAGGTCGGTTACATCCATCCTTTAATATAGTTACTTTTATATTATGGCATTGACTGCAACTACTCTATTTGTGACATGGAATTTGATACTGTTATAAAGGTTTTCCCCCCAACAAGATGTAACACTAGAGGGAATACTCATCTTGCCTAAGTAATGTAGCCGTGAGCTATATATTGACTACTCGCTCAGGAATAGATTTGCCATGAACATTGATAAAGTTTTTAAAATAAAGCACACCAAAATCTGAGCTTGAACAATAAAAAACACCTTTAGCTTCCTGACTAGAGAAACCACTAATGCACCAATAAGGGGAGGTAGATAAGACTGTTTTTTAAAACTTCCTTTTTATAAATGTTCTACTGGGCAGCGATGTCCATAAAAGACTGGAATTCCTTACTGAATTTCATCTTATTTCTTCTTGTAATTAAATCGAAATCGAAGTATCATTTTATTGTTTCTACTGCAAGTGATTGCTTTATCTGGCTTCGTACAATGTATGTTTGTGTTGTATTTTTTTGACTCTGGTCCCCTATGAAAATGGGCATTTGATGCCCTTGGATTCTTACCCAGTAATAAATGTAAAGAGCTAGTGGCCTCAATAATATGTTTGTTCCATTTGGGCTATGTAAGCATTCACACCTAGCATCCCTTTCAAGGTTGTAATCCATTTTAGCTTGTGAGGAATCAAACTGAATTTTGTTTTTTAATTGTAAAAATGAAGCTGCTGCCTCAAGAAATGTGTAGAGCTGTTAGTTGCTGTCCAGACTGGAAATGACCGAGTGGGGGGGAGGTCGATCAATTTAAAAATCTTTCGAGAAGGTAGCTGTCAGTATGAAATCTGACAGCATTTGTATTTTCTTGCAATGAGGGAGTCATCCTGATGCCTGTTAATCAAATGGCTATGCGATTTTAAAATCAACGTGATGCTTTGCATATGTTAAATGCGATGTTTGCAGTTTTTGTTTTAAAAACACGGCTTCTGTTTGTGCTGTCTGAGGCTGATTCTCACAATGATGCATTCCTCAACAACTGTGCTGGTGTTTAAGATTTAATTCTTTTTTTTTTTTTTTCCCACCTTTCTGCGTGCTCCATGCCCCGCCACGCCTTCAAGCTGCCTAGGTCCCCTCCGAATCACCTATCCTTCCTGAGCCACCAACCTCATATAGCAGCCGGTGCCAGGGTAATCCAGCATAACCGTTTGCTGGATGGGTCCCCCTCCTCGGGGAGGGGGCAGCACAATTACTTGGCCCCAGGGTGCTGCTGAGGTGGACATGACTCCTTCAAGGGCTTCGGTGGCATCAGTGGACCAGCAGCTGTCATCTGGCTGGTCGTGGAGCAATTTCCGCTTTTCTGGTTTGTTCCCACTGCCCATGCAGTGCTCCTGGTCTCCACCAGGGGCCGCTACTGAGCAACACCACCCTGCTAACCACCCAAAGAGAGGAGAGCAGTCCTACGGGCGCTCAGTCCTCTCCTTCCCCTGCCAGCCTCCGGCATCCCGAGTCTGTTTCCGAACCTGGGCTGCCGCGAGTCTGAGTGCAGGTCCAGCACCAGCCCTCTGTGCCACCTGGCTGGCTGAAGATTTAATTCTTTTTAAAACACCTTCCATTTAGCATGCCTTATCTCACAAGCTTAAAGAAGAGGGAGGTGAAGGAATGCTGCTTTGTTTTTTCCCCGGAAGGCCAAGTGGTCTTCAGTGTACTTGGGCCATTTGACAGGCTAAAGCCCAGTACTACCAATCCGCTCTTGCCTTCTCCTGGGGGTCGGCTAGAAACTTTTGGGATAATGTAAAGGAGCTGAATGGGAAATCCCACTCCCCACCCCCCCCCAACTCTCCTTTAATGGAACTGTCTGCTCTGACCCCCTTGGCATTGCAGACTGCCTAAACCACACTTTCTCAGACCTGAGTTCAGTCCCGCCCAGTAACTTCTTTGACCCCATCCCAGTAGCACCCCTGCTCACTTTCCAGAGACCTCCTTTCTATCTACGTACCATCTCCCCGCTGGAAGCTAGACCCCTTCTGCAAAAAGCTGTTAGTAGTAACAACCCTGGCACCGACCTACTGGACACTAGGCTACTTCATTTGACGTTGGATGCTATCCTGTTCCCACTTACCGAGCTGCTCAACCACTCTCTGTGCCTGGAGCAGTTCCCCAGCAAACGGAAAACTGCCATCATCACTCCCATCCTAAAGAGCAGTGATCGAGTGACCCCGGGTAACTATCGACCTATCCCCATCCTCCCCCCACTCTCTCAGGCCCTTGAAAAAGTACTTGCTAACCAGTTTGCTGAATACCTGGCCATGGACAGTATCCTGTTCCCTGAACAGCATGGCTTTCTTGCAGGTCACAGCACCACAACTGCGCTACATGTATTCTCCAACTTCCTGCACTCTGCTCTTGGTGCCAGAAATCTTGCCAGTGCCGTGTTCATTGACATCTCCAAGGTCTTTGACACAGTTTGCCATCCCCTTCTGCTTGACTCTCTCGGATGCCTTGGTTTCTCCCTCAGCCCCCTTGCATGGTTCACCAGCTACCTCTCTGCCAGAACTCAGTGTGTAAAAATCAATAGCACCCTATCTGACAAACGACGTGTCCGCTCTGGGGTTCCCCAAGGATCAATTTTAGGCCCTCTCCTCTTCAGTCTCTACCTCAACTCCCTCCCCTTGGCTTGCCCAAGTAAGATCATCCTCTACGCGGATGATGCTGTGCTCTTCGCTTCTGACCCCAACCCACTCCAGGCCACCCTCCAACAAGCTTTTGATAGAGCTGAGTATTGGTTCACATCACAAAGGTTAGTCCTGAAGCTAAAAAAGACCAAAGCTATGCTCTTCTCGCATCGCCAAAGCAAAACCAGTGGTGCCCCTCTCGTGATACTGCCTAGCACACTAAACTCCATTGAGCAGGTTTCCTCGTACAAGTCTCTGGGCATTACCTTTGATTCGGCACTCTCCTTCCATTCCCATATCAATGCCCTTTCTGCTGCCACCAGTGTCAGGATTGGACTGTTATACCGCCATAGGGACTGCCTACCACAAGAGGCCCTTAAATTGGCAATCGCCTCGTCTGTCCTGTCGCTACTCGACTATGGGCTGCCCATCTGTGCTGCAGCCAACAACACTGAGCTTGCAACAATCCAGTTCTCTATAAACAAGGTCTGCAGGCTAATGCTGGGAGACCCTAGGCACACCCATACATGCCTGCTGTACTCCACCACCAACTTGCTCAACCTTCAAGAAAGACTCCGCTTCCAAACCTGCCTCCTTTTAGAAAAAAGACCGTGCTAGGGCTCTACCCCCTTGGGGTCGCCACCTCCCTGCAGTGTGCCTCCCCCTCAGTCTACACCCGCAGCATTGTCAGAATCTCCCTTATTGTCCCCAGGATAAGGACCTCTATGGCCCAGAGATCCTTTTGCTATTGGGCTCCCTCCTGGTTCAGTTCCCTCCCAGCCAACATAGCTGACTCCACTAAGCTTTGTCCTTTCAAGGTCTCCCTCAGAAACCATCTGACAAGCACTCGCTGCTGCAACTGCACATAATCCCCCACCTGCCCCTAGGCTGGGTCTGCCCTGTCTACTTTTGCCATTTATGCCTGGGGTCTCAGACAACATCTGCTGACTAATATAATAAAATACCTCTGGTTGCTACCTGACGTGGTACTTGTGTACATATGACTACTGTGATCTACCTATTGCCAAGCTTGTACCACCAGTGAATGCCTGTAACACTGGTTGCTTTTTTTAATCTAAGCGTTATGTATTTTACTGTTTTGTTTGCTGTGATGTATTGCTGTCTTGATGAGGTGCCTTTGTAAATGAGTCTTTGACTCAAAGGTCTGTAAACCGATGATCTAATAAATAAATAAATGAAATGGGGGTGGTTAAAGGCTGGACTACGAGGTTGCGATCATTTGTAGATGGTATTTTATGCTTGATTGTTGTATAAAATAAAAACAAGGAAAATGAAACACAAGAGTAGAAGGGCTGTAGAAAAGAAAAACTTGAGGGGGGTGTGGCAAAAGCGGGACCTCTAAGTACGGCAGTAGTTTATTTCTACAGTACAATGCCACTCTATTTTTAGAAGGACTACTGCTGTCCTTTGAGGTCCCTCTTTTGCCATGCCCGCCTCTCAAGTTTTTTTTCTATAGCCCTTCTACTCTTATGTTTCGTTTTCCTTACCTTTGTTTTATTTATATAACCGTCGATTGTGAAGTGCTCTGTCAAATACTTTACCGCTACCTCATGGTCCTGCTTATGTGTCCATCCCCTTCCATTTCCTATTGCTTGACCTTCCATAAAGAAAATGAAGTAGAATTCTGTCTTGCCCTCTTTCAGCTTGTGAGGTAAGGCAGCAGGCAGGACTTAAAACACAGGAGAAGGAGATAGGGGCTTAATGGAATTAAACACCAGCACTGCTACATTGAGGGAAGGGAAGTGGGGTATGGCAGCACTCAGGATTTGGGGGAAGGTTCTCATATGTGTGTCCTACCATGAAAAAGATTGTATGTTCAAGTGGCTGTGGTACAAAAAAAGACTTGGATAACTAACGTGTTTCTAAGGAGTCATTTGATTTATGTCATACTGTGGAGAGACTGAAAATGACGTACTCATAAGATTGATCAGATGAAATGGCAGTGCTGCCTGTGTGAGAGCTTAATGCAGTTCACAGTGATAGAGCTTCCCCCCAGTATGGCACTTCCGCTCCATCCGGCTGTGGTCCACTGGCTGAAACTGGATCCATAAGGTGCGAGCGCAGAATGGGTGTTACTGTTGCCTCTGCATGCTTGTAATGAACAGTTTGGTTTTCATCAGTACCAAGAATCCATGTCATGTCTGTGCTTCAGAAATAAATGAAAAAACAGGACAGTCCACTAGCTCTTTAATAAACTAAACATATAAATAAAAGCAAGATTAAAAAAGATGCACTGGCAGACACTAGGGAAGGAGGAACTCCAGACAGTGAGCAGGCCTGCTAACTCTCTGACTACACCCCCCAAGACAAAGAAAGTCTCCTACCACAAAACACCCTACTAGGCGAGTGATCTCTATTCAGGCACTGTTGGCACTGAAATGGAAGTTTGGTAGCAGGTTATTCATTTTGAAAGTCTTAGCTTAGCAAGCATGATTTTTAGATTTAGGAGTGCTACCAAGAACCAGAAAGCCCCAATCTGCACGGGAGTTACACAGTCCTAGAAGAAAAATAACAAACAACATCTAAACTGGACAGATCTTTCGCGGGATTCTCCCATGCCGCTTCCCCCTCTAGTGCGGTACAGCTAACACTGGGGAGGCGGAATGCAGCTAGAATTGTACCATGTCCCTGGGGGCCTGTGCTGAGGACAGGGCTTTGGAGCTGTACCACTACCCCAGTGGGGGAAAACACATTTCCCAGATGTATTAACTGCCTTCCCCATTGACAGTGTTGGAGCTAACAGAAAAGGAAATTAAGGCAGATTGGGGATGCCTAGGGAAGAGAGGTCGACAGGTAGAGGAGGGGTATAGAGGGTCTCACCCAAGTTCTGTGGATACCCCTACCCCGGAGGGCTGGGAGCCTAGGAAGGGGGAATGGCAACTGGGGGAAGGGGGCACGCAAGAGGTGCAACACAAGTGGGTGCATTTAGAGGGGTGCCTTGAGGAATAGATTTCAGCTGCTTTCTGGAAGTTGGGGGGACTAGGAGGTGGGGAGAAAGGATGGGTACAGGCAACTGCTGTGGGAGAGGAGGACAGGGGTGGGATATGACAGCACAAAGGTGTCATGGTGGTGGGGAGAACATGGAGAGTGGAGTAGGAGTTGGGGGCAGGAGAGGGTAAGGTGACTGGTGGAAGGGGGAGGAGAGGGAGTGTGTGGGTGGCCAGAAGGGTGAGATCAGGGAGGGGGTTGGGAAACCAAAGGAGGAGTGGATAGGGGCTGTGGGGAGGTCAGTCAGCAGGGCTCGGGGAGAATAAGGGTAGGGTGGTACCCATGGTAGAGGGGGAGCAGATAGGTGGGGGAGAAGCTCGTACGGCAGTCAGTGGAAAAAAAAGGAGGGAGTCAGGAATGGTGTTGGGGAGGTGGAAGGGTGGTAATCCTAGGGGACACCATAGTTAAGGCTGTCACTGGGGAAAGAAGGGGGATGTAAATCTGGGAAGGTTGGTGATTTTCATGCCAGGGATGATGGTGGAGAGGGTGTGCCTAAAGATTGGGAAGTTGGTGAGGGGAGACCACATGTAGTTATATACCTAGGTACCAATAACCTAGCTGGGGAGGAGGTTAGGGTAGTACAGGAAAGCTTCAGGGTGGTGGGGCAGACTTGCAGAGAGGTAGCCAGATCACTTACATTCTCGGAGCTATTACTAGTATTTGGAGCCAGCATGGTCAGGAAGAAAATGATGGAGGAGTTCAGTGTCAGCCTGAGGGAGTGGTGCAAGGAGGAAGGGTACGAATGTATTAGGCACTGTAGAGGAGACCTGGTCAGATAAAACACTTTTTGCACCAGACCGACTACATCTCAGCAGAGGGGTGTCAAGAGTCCTCAGGGACAAACTGGCGGGGGGGGGATATATAAACCAAAAACTTGGTTTAAACTAATAGGAGGGTGGAAGGGGGCAAATGTGCCTATGGGCCGAGTCTCCGGGAAGAGGAGGAAAGAGACCCCATACCAGTAGAGGGGACTGGAGGGTGGGGAGCGAGGGGATTAGCATTTGGGAGGTACAGGCAAAGGGGAGTAATGAAAAAGACAGATGCGTGGGTAGGGAAAGAGGTTGAGACGCTAGGTGGAAGATGGTGTCCCTGAATGCACAAAGTCTTGGAAACATGATGGATGACCTACAGGCATTGTTGGTGGAGAGGGGAGTAGACATTGCAGTGGTCACGGAGACATGGGCTACACTTAACCATGACTGGGACTTCTCGATCCCTGGGTTGTTAATTATACAGAGGGTCAGGGAGGTAGGAAAAGGTGGCAGTTTACATCAGGGAGGGTGTAACTTGTATGAGGGAGAAGTCAGAAGAGGGAAGCAGAGCACCAGGAGGAAGGACCTGCTGGTATAACTAAACTTCTCTACTGGGACTAAGAACTAGAACTCTTGTACTGGGACCTTCAATATAGGGTAACAAAAAAAAAAAAGTTAGTGTGCTTGTCAGAGTTAGTTGAAGTGAATTATCATCTGTTATCTGTGTAGTTATCTAGGTGCTTGTCACAGGTGGCTGAAGGGAATTATCTGTGAAATTAATTAAGTGTAGAAAGATTTGCAAAATAGGGGGAGTGGCTTAGCTAGAAGGAGTCAGGTTAAAACAAGCAGAGCACCAAGAGGAAGGACCTGCTGGTATAACTAAACGTCTCTACTGGGACTATATTGCCCTCCTTCCTCCCTCCACCCCACCCCCCACGCGAGCAGTTTTACTTTTATAGGCACAGGATTTAACTGACAACAGGAACTTGCTGTTTGGGAGCAAGAAGTGAGTGATCACAGAGCCACCAAAGACTCACCATCCTAAAAGGGCAAGAGTAGCTCTCCGTCCCCCAGCTGCTGGAGGTCTTACTGAGCAAGTAAGGAGACTACTGAGGAATATAGGAACTTCTTGTCTCAGAACAGGAAGATCAGGAGCTAAAAGGGCAGAGGTGTAAGTAGGGACAGAAAAAAAAAAAAATAAACAGAGGAAAGAGTAAGTATTCCAAATAACAGTTAGAGGGCCAGAAAAAAAGACATGATGGGAGTGGTGCAGTGCAGTGGCTGTGGAGCAGCAGTCTTCCAGGAGATGTTCTGGAGGATGCAGTGTTGTCCCATCTTCAGGCACCTCTTTGGGCTGAGGGAGGAGGTTGCTTATCTCCAGGCTGAGTTGGCCAGGATTTGTGGGACCTCCAGGGTCACTGCCAGTGCCTCAGAGGTTGCCAAGAAAGAGGAGTGGTTGGACCACAGTGGGCTCAGGGAGGGTGAGGATGGTGTAACAGAGGCGCATCCCTCCAGTTGTACCTCTCAACAATTTCTATGCCATTCTGGAAAAGTGTGGTTCCTCTATGGAGGCACCCACAGTGCAGACCAAGGAGGATGCTGGGAACCTCCACAAAGGAGACCCACAGGAGGGTGGCATGGGACCCCACAGGGGAAGGAAACAACTCCTGGTGGGGGACTCCATTGTTAGGAAGGTAGAATTGGGGGGGAGGAAGGGGAGAGGGAGGTAAGGTGCCTGCCTGGTGCCATGGCTTGGAGGGACAGGTAGCGAATCCTCAGGATCGCAGGAGCAGCTGCACAGGGGAGGGAGCTGGATGTCATTGTCCACCTAGGGACAAATGGCCTGGCTAAGAAAGGGATCAGAGCAGTGCAAGAAGCATTTGTGGAGATGGGGAGGGGCCTTAGACAAACAGCACGCATGGTAACCTTCTTGGAGGTGCTGCCTGTCTATGGCACAGGTGAGGCTAGGGTGCTCCACACCATGCGATTCAATCAGTGGTTGAAAAACTGGTGAAGAGGTCAGGGGCTTTGGCTTCTTTGGAGACTGGGGGTCCACCTGGAGGGATACAGGCCTATACTGGCGTGATGGTCTGCATCTGTCCAGGAGTGAAACCAGGATCCTAGGTGATAGGTTTAAATGCTTCATTGGCAAGCATTTAAACTAGCCAAGGGGGAAGGCACTGGAGAGAAGCAAGGAAATCCTAGCCCCTCCAAAAAAATCACGGTACTAAGTGAGGTAGACACCAACATAGAGATGTTGATAGGGAGAAGCGCAGGGGTAAATGGGGAAAGTGACAAACGCAGTAAGGACAGGGATGGGGCAAAAAGGGGTAAGGCCATCAAGAAATGGAGGGTAATGAGTACCAACGCCCGTAGTCTGGGCAACAAGTTCCCTGAACTGGTGGCCTTGATGGAAGAGGGATGCTTGGATATCGTAGCAGTCACAGAAACATGGTACACAAAGAACCATGACTGGGATGTTAACATACCAGGGTACACAACCTACAGGAGAGACAGGGAGGGGAGAAGAGGGGGCGGAGTCGCTCTCTGTGTAAGAGAAGGGTTAAAGGCAACTGAACAAAAGAGTAAACAGGGAGGAGAGGAGGCACTGCGGGTCACCTTAGAGACTGGAAATGGCACCACAATCGGCACAAGGGTTGTATACAGACCCCCATGTCAGGGGGAGGGAATGGACAAGGATATGATAGAAGGCATACTTAGGATGGCAGAGAAGGGAAGATGCTGTTGATGGGGGACCTGAATATGCCAGATGTCAACTGGAGCACCTTTGCTGCAGCCACATCCAAAAGCAGGGCCATTCTCGATGCCCTTCAGGTGGCATGCCTTAGACAGCTAGTTTTGGAACCTACTCGTGAGGGAGCAATCTTAGACCTCATACTCTCAAATGGGGACAGTGAGAGGATCTCAGATCTAGAAGTGGGTAGCCATTTGGGAACAAGTGACCTCCAAACAGTGTGGTTCACGATAAACTTAGCTACAGAGTCAAGCCATACAAAAGTGAGGGTTCTGGACTTCAGGAGGGCTGACTTTGGCAAGATGGGAGAGTGTCTTAGAAAAGCACTAGCAAACAGGCTAGAAGGAGGGGTGGAGCAACAATGGGGAAATATCAAAACTGCCATCACAGAGGCAACAAGCCTTTGTGTGAAGCAAATAAACGAAACGAAAGAAAAAGCCACTATGGTTCTCAAAAGAGGTGGTGATGAAGGTTAGGGAGAAAAAGATAACATTTAGGAAGTATAAGGAAACACAGAAGGAGCAGGACAGAGAACTGAACCAGTTAAGGCAGAAGGAAGCAGGGAGAGTAGTCAGAATAGCAAAGGCCCAAACTGAGGAATAGATAGCCAACTTGGTTAAGAAGGGGGATAAAACCTTTTATAGGTATATCAGGGAGCGTAGAAAGACAAAGGGAGGGATAGTGAGGCTGAATAGAATGGACGGTGGGTGGGCAGAGAGGGACAGTGAAAAAGCAGGGATACTGAATGAATACTTCTGTTCAATATTCACAAAAGAGGAGGTGGGGAGGTGCCTAATCCAATTAACCAAAGCACTCTGGATAGGGGGGTTGATCCCAGTCCTTTCACAGAAGAAAGGGTTCTGAAAGAACTCCTAAAACTGAAGGTGAACAAAGCAATGGGGCCAGATGGAATTCACCCCAGAATTCTAAAAGAATTAAGCAGAGAACTAGTGACACCACTGACTACCCTTTTTAACAAATCATGGGAGGATGGTGTGGTACCTGAGGACTGGAGGAAGGCAGATGTGATTCCCCTTCATAAAAGTGGGACCAAGACAGGAAACTACAGACCTGTCAGTTTGACCTCTGTGGTAGGGAAAGTGATGGAATCACTTCTGAAGGAAAGAGTAGTTGAGTACCTAGAGGCCAGTGGGGCACAGGACCCAAGGCAGCTTGGGTTCACAGCGGGAAGGTCATGTCAGACGAATTTAATTGATTTCTTTGACTGGGTGACCAAAGTAGTAGACCAAGGAGGGGCTGTGGACATGGTCTACCTGGATTTTAGCAAGGCATTTGACACAGTCCCACACAAAAGATTAATAGTCAAATTAATCAGCTTGGGAGGGGTCCCAGGTGTAGCCTGGTAAACATTGGCTGGACAACAGACACAGAAAGTAATTGTAAATGGAGTCCACTCTGAAGAAAGAGGGGTTACTAGTGGGTACCGTAGGGTTCAGTACTGGGTCCAGTCCTTTTATTGTCTTTATAAGTGACATTGCAGAGGGACTGAAGGAAAAGTATGCCTCTTTGCAGATGACACAAAGATCTGCAACAGGGTTGATACACAAGAGGCGTGGAAAGGATGAGAAGGGACTTGGCAAGGTTAGAGGAATGGTCAGAAGTATGGCAGCTTGGATTCAATGCAAAGAAGTGCAAAATAATGCACTTGGGAAGCAGAAACCCAAGGGAAGATTACACGGGGAGGGGGGAGGTAGTAACAACAACAAAAATGGAAAGGTACCTAGGGGTAATCATATCAGATGACCTTAAGGTTGGCAAACAATGTGAGAAGGCGGTAGGGAGGGCTGGGGGGATACTGGGATGTATAGGGAGAGGCATCACCAGCAGAAAACAGGAAGTTGTTATCCCCCTGTACAGACAGTTGGTGAGACCCCATCTGGAGTACTGCGTCCAGTTCTGGAGACCCCATCTCCGCAAGGACATAGACAGGATGGAGGCAGTTCAGAGGAGGGCAACTAAAATGGTGCAGGGTCTGCAAGAGAAGCCATATGAGGAGAGACTAAAGGAGCTTAATATGTATACCCTTGAGGAAAGGAGGGAGAGGAGGGACATGATAGAAACGTTTAAGTACCTCAATGGAATCAACAAAGTCCAAGAGGGTAGTATTTTTCAGAAAAAGAGATGTGCAAGAACAAGGGGACACAATTTGAAGATGGAGGGGGGGACGGCACGGGGCAATGTGAGGAAGTATTTTTTCACAGAGAGGGTGGTGGATGCCTGGAACAGCCTTCCTGAGGAGGTTGTGGTGTCTAAAACTGTGGAAGAATTCTAGAATGCATGGGACAAACATAAGGCAATTTTTGTGGGAGGTAGGAAGAAATAGGCTGTTGGTTAAATAGGATCTGCAGCTTATCCTCTAGGTAGGGAAATGGGCAGACTAGGTGGGCCAAACGGTCCTTATCTGCCGTCAAAGTCTATGTTTCTATGGAAGGGCAGAAGCAATGTGGATTCAATTAATGTCTAATAGAGGAAGGAAAGTGAGGTTGGGGGTGGTTAACAGACTGCCTAATCAGGAGGAGGAAAGAGACGGGGACTTGACCTCGCAAATAGACTGCTGCAGGGAAGGTCATTGTGGGAGACTCTGATCTGGCCAAGATGGATTGGAGAGTAACAGCCATGACCTGCACCAGGAATCAGATGATCCTAGATGTGCTGCAGAGTGGATTCCTGACACAGGGTGTCACCGAACCCACCAGTGAGGGGCAGACCTTGATCTGGTACTTACTAATGGGGACCATATCAAGGATATTAAGGTCAAAGAGCCCTTGGATGGGAGTGACTATCGCACAATGTGGTTCCGGTTGGACATGTTCAGGGAAAAGGCCCCCACTAAGACCAAAATCCTGGATTTTAGAAAGGCTTACTTCGGGAAGATCGGCAAACTGCTAAGGAGTCACCAGGCAAGCATCTAAGGGGATAGTAGGGTGGACCAAAATGTAGTCCATCTTCAGGGAGGGAACAATGGTAGCCACAGTAGAATGCATTGGGCTTAAAAGGAAAGACTCTTGGGCCAAGGCACTCAGCTGGATAAGCACATGGGTTGCCCAGGCAGTAAGAGATAGGAGGTCAACCTACAGGAAGTTCAGGAGGACCCAAAGGGAGGAAGACAGGGAGGACTACCTGAAGTTGGCTAGTGTAGCAAGTAGGGTAGTCCACTGGACTGAAGCTCAGAAGGAACTGTAGCTAGCTGGGGGAATTAAAATGGTGGAAATATTTTTTTTTCCCCTCTGTATTAAGAAGAAGTGGCACAAGAAAGATAGGATTGCTAGGCTCAGGAAAGGGGATGGGGAGTAGAGGAGAAGAAGGGTTGTTAGCATTAAGGGTAGATAAATGTTCAGGGCTGGATGGTATGCACCCAAGGGTGCTCTGGGAGCTGACGGAGGAGCTTTCGGGTCTCTGGGCTGACCTGTTCACTAGATCTCAAGAGCTGGATGTAGTATCGCAGGATTGGAGAATGGCACATATAGTGGTCCTCCATAGGAGTGGTCCCAAGGATGACTCTGGGAACTACAGACAGGTCCCTCTTACCTCAGTTGTGTGCAAGCTCATGGAGACCATACTTAAGGAAAGGTTAATAGAGTATCTGGGAGAGAATGGCCTCCAGGATGAAGTAGCAAAATGAGTTTATCGGAGGGAGATTGTATCAAACAAATCTGATTGACTTCTTTTCACTGGGTTACTAAAACGGTGGACAGGCCCCAAGCTTTGGACATCCTTTACCTGAACTTCAGCAAGGCTTTGACTCTGTACCCCACGAGAGGTTGACCACGACATTGGAAGATCTGGAGGTCGATGAGAACTTGACCAGGTGGGTGGAGAACTGGCTGTGGGGCAGGACCCAGAGCATGGTTGTGGGAGGTGAGCTTTCCAGCACCAGTGAGGTCACCAGTGGGATCCCACATAGCTCAGTGCTTGGTCTGGTGCTTTTCAATGTCTTTTTCAGTGATATTGGGAAAGACATTGAGGGCAACATTTTCCTGTTCGCTGATGACACTTAGCTCTGTGGAAGGGTGGACATAGCAGAAGGGGTACTAGACCTAAGTGAGGATCTGGAAAAGCTAGAGAAGTGGTCCGGGATTTGGCAACTTGGCTTTATTGCAAAGAAATGCAAGGTTATACACATTGTAGCCAGGAATCCAAAGACTCGAGTTCAGCATGGATTGGGTCCGGGTATTTGCATCAGACGAGGAAAAGGATCTGGGGGTGATGGTCACTAGTGACCCGATGCACTCCACACAGTATAGGAAAGTGGCGGCAGAGGTAAACAGAATTGTGGGATGCATTGCTAGGGGGATCAGCAGTAGGTGGGAGGAGGTAATACTGCTTCTGTATAGGTTATTGATGAGACCATACCTGGAGTACAGCGTACAGTACTGGCTCCCATACCTTACAAATGACATAAAACTACTGGAGATGGCCCAAGGGATGGCAACTAATATGATTTTGGGTCAGCAGAGTAGGACATACGAGGAGAGGTTGGGGGCCCTAAGCATGTACTCTCTGGATGGGAGAGACAGAGAGGAGACATGATTAAGATCTTCCAAGTATTTGAAAAGAATCAGTAGGGTGAACAAGGAGGGTCACTCCAAGCTCAGTGGATATCGAAACACAAGGGGACACACTCAAGTTGGGGGGGGGGGCTTAGGAGAGAGGCTAGGAAACAATTCTTCATGGAGAGGGTTTTGATGAGTTGGAATGGCCTTCCTGCAGAGTTAGTTCCATTGAAAATGGCAGGTTCAGGAGGCGATGGGATAAAGTTAAAGCAGCAGTACTGGATAATCAGGAAGTGATTATAAAAATTCTGCCTTTTGGCTGGAAGCATGTAGCCATAGTTTCGATTTCAATACCTGTAAATATTTTTTCTAGCGGTCTTTAGTCTTTTAGATATTTAAAATTTATTTCCATTGTTGTGGATCCACAGAAAATATGGTTGGTGCCTAATTTGTAGTTGAGCTCCCCCTTCATTTGCATCACGTCTTTTGTTTACTTCTCTGGGATCCTGAGCTGCGTGTTCCCACTGTCCCTGTGTAGTACTGCGAGCCTTGCACATGTGCTGTTTGGAGCAAAGAGTTCCAATTCAGCATGGCGAGTGGGAGAAATGTAAACAAAAACGAAGAAAAACCGCAAATTACAAGGTGATAGTACACTGAAACCAAGAAAGATTACTAAGTAAATGCTCAACAGACTACAAGGGAATAAAATATTGCAAAAGATACAATTTTTTATCTAGTACTGCTGTTTTTAAGGGGAAAATAATGGTCAGGGGAGGGTCAGACAGAGGGGAAGGGCTGATGGGGGGGCAGCCTCAGTAGCTGAAGCTAGGGACGCTGCTATACAGTCAGACTCGATAGACCTAATGGCCTTATTCTGCTGTATTCATTGTATGTATGTAAAACAAAAAAAATGGCCTTCCTGAGGAGGTGGTTTCATCGAAAACAGCAGCTTCAAGAGGTGATGGGATAGAGTTAAGGGGAAAATAATGGTCGGGAGGGCAAACAGAGGAGAAGGGCTGATGGGGGGCAGGCTCAGTAGCTGAAGCTAGGGATCCTGCTAGACAATCCAACTCGGTAGATCTAATGGCCTTATTCTGCTCAGTTCATCCTATGTTTATATGTAAAACAAAAACAAATATTTTAGGGTAATTAGTTATTGGAGGGTGTGGCTTCAGACATGATCATGCTGGCAGTAAGGGCCACTGTGGGATCAGTCCTGGCTCAGTGCAACATTTGGCTAAAGATGAGGGCATTTGACCAGACCTCCAAGTTGCAGCTGACGCAAATACTCAGGCACGATTTTTTTGCAGGGAGCCCCTGCTAAAAGGGATCAATGGGTTCCATAAAATCTACAAGGTCCATGTACAGTACCACTGGCAGGTACTCTCAGGAGAGGCTTTGGTTTCAAAAGTGAGTTCATCCACCTCTCAAACCAGCCCTTTTGGGGGGAAGGTAGCCTTCAAGTTCAAGCACTTCCAGGCTAAGTCCTACCAAGGGTAAAGTCTTGGGGTATAGGACTTTCCCAAGGGGGTCAGAATACAAAAAGTGGCAGTAGCTAGACTCACTCTGAGGGGATTCCATTGGAAGGTAGCAGATCCATCATTTCCTCCAGGAGTGGGCCTCCACTACTTTCAACAAATAGGTTCTTCGTTATCTCAGACTATTCAGTAGAATTCTCTTAGCTCCCAACTCATAGCTTGTTTCGTATTTTATCCAGCTTAAGTGGCCCTATCCGGAGGCTAGCGATCAGACAGTTGACAGTGGAAAAACCTCATCAGCGTAGGGGACAGTGCCCTGGTTACAAGGAGGGAGTTAGGGAAGGGGATGTATTTTCACTTCTGTGTGGCTACCACGTACGAAGAGTGGGGTGTCAGCCAGTGCTGGACCTCAGGAAGCAGAACCGGTTTGTCTCCAAGGTAAAGTTGAAGATGGAAACAGTGCAGATGTTGATACAGATGGTGCAGCCAGTGCAACTTCCTCAGCTTACTGGACCTCAAAGTGGCATACTGGTATGTATGTATAGCAAAGTCACAGTGGGAAGTTTCTGAGATTTACCATAGAAGAGGAACATTACCAGTACACAGCAATGCCATTTGTCCTGTCCTCTGTTCCCAGTATGTTCTCAAAGTCTTGTTGGTGTTGGCGACATACGTCAGGCAGAGGGGTCACTGGGTTCATCCCGTTTGGATGACTGACTGATTTGGTCACAAAGCCTCAAACAGGCCCTATCTGACTTGCGCAAGTGACACAGAGATTCCAGAGACATGGCTTTGTAAGCAACTGGCAGAAGAGTGTGGTGACCACATCCCCAGTCCCTTTGCACCTGGAAGGGGGCTTCCAAACAGACCTGGGAATTTTTTTCTGTTAGAAGATAGATGGGACTGCTACTGGGTATCCGTGGATGGGCTGCTCTCTCAAAACAAGATATTCCTAGCACAGGCAAGACAAGCCCACAGCATGATGATGGCATAAATTGATTTAATTCCATGGGCTTTAGCTCACCATTGGGATCTCCAGGTGTGGCTTTACATCTTGTCCTGGGCATCAGAACTAACAGAGTAAGAATGAACATTTCTCCACAGGTTAAGGTATCTCTTCTCTGGCAGAAGTCCCCATGCAACCTGGTGAAAGGGTTCCCCCTTACAAAAAGGACATATATTCTGATACAGACCCATGCAGGTCTCTTGGGATGGACAGTGGTCCTGCGGGACCAAATGGTGCAGGGTAATACACATGGAGGGAGATGCACCTTAAGCTAAAGTTCTGGAGATGGGAGCAATTCTTGGAGCTCTACAGGCCTTGTGGCCCCTCATCCAGGGAAAATCAGTAAAGACCCAGAAGGACAACCGATCAGGAGTGCCATACATAAGAAAGCAGTTGGGGACAGGAAGCTGAACATTGGCAGTGGAAGTAAAGGCAATTGTAAGGTGGGTAGAGTGGCCTTTAGAGGACCTTTCGGTAGTTAATCTCACGAGTACAGACTACTCTCAAGCAGACTGGCTTACTCACCAGCCTTTCTCCACTAGAGAATGGTATCTCCACGCAGTGGTATCTTGGGAGCTGCCTCATCGATGGGGGCACCCAGTGGTAGACCTTTTTGCATCTGGCAGGAACAGTCCAGTAGAAAAGTTCTGCACCAGACTTCTGGACCACAGCACAGTGAACAGACATCCTGCAGGTTCCCTAGACCTGTATGTATTCCTTCCAGTTCCACTAATCCCCTTAGTGCTGCCAAAGGCAAGAGCAGAGAGAGAGCAGATGCAATCTTCATAGCTCCTTTCTGCCCAAAAAGGCCGTGGTTCACAGACAGTGTGGACCTGGTGGATGGGCTTTCAGTGACTCTACCCCTCTGAGAGGATTTTCTGTCACAGGGTCCTTTTCTCTACCCTCAGCTGAGCAGGCTGTCTTCAGGACTGGAGATAGAGAGGAGACTGTTTAGTATGGGGTGCTCCCAAACTGTGATTTGGTTTATGCTACAGTCTCACAAAGCTCCTGCCACCAGTGTCTGACAGGATATGGTGAGTGTTTCAGACATGGGCGAGGAGCAATCTGGTGTCAACTGAGGTTGTCCCAGTGTCAAAGATCCTCAATTTTCTACACAGCAGTGTGCAACACAGGCCGGTCACCTCCACTTTTTGGGTATGGATGTTGGCTCTATCCTGAGTTTTGTTCGACCTGGACTCAGTACCATTAGGATTGCATCCTCATATTGTGAGGTTCCTCAAGGGGGTTGAGCAGATTCACCCGAGAATCAAACAGGTGGTGGGTCCATGGAACCTCAGCCTGGTATTGACCACTTTGATGGATCCACCTTTCTAGCCTCTCCCATTCGGTATCCTTCCTGTACTGGACCCTTTGGGTGGCATTTTTGTTAGCAAGTACCTTGGCTAGAAGGATGCATGAACTAGGGACTCTTCATGTAAAGAACACTGTTGTGTGTTCCTACTAGACAGAGCAGTTCTCCATACAGCCCCAAAGTCTGTGTGCTGAAGATAACCTCCCCTTTTCATTTCAATCTAGAGATAGTTCTTCCTTCGCTGTGCCCTCGCGAGGTTAATAATAAGGCGTGGTTGTTGATGTATATTGCAGATGTCACCCACGTGCTTTGATACTACCTGGACCATACTAAGTTGTTTGAAGTAGACTACAGTCCTCTTTATACTTGTTCGCCTTGCATTACAGGGCTGCACGGCTTCAGCCTCTGTGATTTCCTGGTGGCTCAGGTGTCATTTTTGAGAGGCTTATAAGGGAGGCCAGCTGTGTCTGGAAGGTATCAAGGAGTACTCCACCAAGGTGTAGAAAGCGGAGGTCTGTGTTGCTGACATATGCAAAGTGGCAATATGGGCCTTGGTAGTCAGTACACATTTATTAAGCACTGTGTGCAGGATGTACATGTGTCAGCTGAAGTAGCTTTTAGACTGAAAGTTCAGCAGCTTTTGGTGAAGTAGAGGCTGGCAAGGAGTGCACTGTCTTACAGACAAGGTTGATCTGTTTGTTCATAAAGTTGGGACTATTGTTAATGGATTATGTAAGCAGTTGTATATTTGTCCCTCCCGACATAGGATATGAATTATAGGGCTTGTATGTCCATCTCATCTTGCAGCAGCTGCCGAATGGAAGGACGTGGGACAACAGGAATCGTAGAATTTCTTAATGGGAAATTTGATTTCCTGGAGTCTCCTGTGTCCTTCCATCTAGGCCCAGCAAGCGATCAGTTTTGGCTAAAGCTTAAGCATAGTGGGTGGGTGCCTAATTGGATTTTTGGTGTTGTAGGACAAGTGGTCTAGATCATTGACAGTTCTGACATTTTCCCTTAATTGTAGCTATAGCAAGGGATAAGTGGCCTTTTAGGTCAGAACAGTAAACATATGTAGGCTAGGGGGAGCACCAGCCGGGTAGTCACTATGAAGCTGGGTGGACCTCTGAGATTCCCTTTTGGGAGGAGGTTACCCATCTTGTGACTGCTGCCGGATATAAGGAAATTGGAGACTACTGGAAAACAAGTTTTCAGGTAAGAAATTTTCAGCTGACGTGCTCTGAATTTGGATGCAGTTGAGGATGTAATATTTTTTTTTTTTTTGCTCCTTCTGGGCTTTCACGCCAGTCTCTGCTGCTTGCCAGACTCAACCCCTGCTGCCATGCCAGCCAACTGGCCACCCCAATTTCTCTCTGACTTTTCCTCATGTCATCCAGGAGCTGGGGGTGGAAGCACCCACATCACCGGGGAAGCTGGGGAGTGGGCAAGCATGGTGCACTGGGCAGTTGGGTGGCAGGAGGAGACCTGCCAGAGGCAGTCATTCGGCACTGCAGAGTGGCCATTTCCCATTTTCCATGGCCTCACCTACCTCCCGCATGTGTACTGCCACAGCGGCGTCCTGGGGCAGGAACATTCAGTAGCGTTTGGTCACCCACGCCGCCAAGAACGTCTCCGCTAAGCCACCACCAAGAGCCGCCATAGGAGCACCATGCAACAACCCCCCGCCCCCCACACACACCCTCTCTCCTGGGAAGGAAGTGTCCAAGGGACGCCTTGATTCCCTCCCTGCCGACCTTCACGCCTGACATCCAGGCTTGTGGCGTGAACCCGGATCGCCAGCGTGCCAGAGCAATGCCCCATTGCTCAGCACCTCGGAGCCAGTAGGATGTCACTTCTAAATGGAGAGCATCATAAATCCATACCTTCACATTCTAATCCATTTTTTCATTAGGTTGGGGGTGTGGGATTCTGGAAAGCAAATGAAACACACATTGAATACAGTACTGTATTGCAGTACTCAGGAAAGTAAACTCAGAAGCCGTTCCACGAGACTTTGGTTCCATGATTTGCTGTTGGAATGGGAATTTCATAAAACGTTTGTGCCACATCTACAATGCACCTCCCCTGCCATCTAGGATTTTGGGTTCTGTCTGTGTATGAGCTCCAGACTCCCACTCTAGAGCTGACTGGAGGCCAAGTGCACAGCACAGCTGAGCATACGTCTTAACTGTCGCACACTATGAGGGATGCCACTTGTTTGGCCTTTCAATGTTGAAATTCATATTGATTTGTAATAACACATTAACACTAAATGCTATGAATATTAGAATACTTTTTTCAGAGCTTTATTTTTATGATTTTGAGACATGTCACACATTGTATACCATTATAAAATGGGCAACGGCTTTCAAGCAATCTGATTGGTTGTTAACTGTGCGATAGAGGTGTCTATCACATGGCTAAAACTAGAAACCCCATGTAAAATATACAATCCCTGTCGTCCCATTGGCACTGAGGGTTGAGGCGCTGGATGCCACACCTCGCACCACGCCGGCGACCCAGGTTCGGGAGCGGACTCAGGTCGCTGGTGGGTCAGCTGGGGGGAGATGGGCTTGAGCGTCCCACGACAGCTCGCCTTCTTCAGGGAAGGAACAGGCCAATGCCCTCACACTTGCCTACTGCAAGCCACACTAGAAGGGATGGGCTGCCGCTGTATAGCTTGGACGCCGCGCCTGCACCATGACATCGGGGAGTCGCACGCCTGCACGGGACGGCAGAAAATAGAAAATGTCCTGCCACCGCCGGGGACATGGGAATTGAGATTGCCCACGATTTGCCCGCGCCCGCCCCGATGGACCCAAGACCACGTTAAATGCAAGTTACGGGCATCTATGCCTTCGCCTGGGGTATGACTGTGGCTTCATGGGGGCTCGGAGGTCCGTTCCGGGTAGGGTTGCAGGCAGTGGGATGTCTAATGTCTCCCCGATGGGTCGGGGGTGGCAGGCTGGAGGAATAGGAGGTAAAAAGTAATTAAAATAAAAATAAAAAAAAAAAAAAAAAAATGCAGAGTCCCATTTTATAAGTGCAGTAAGCCACTCTGGGGTGTGCGTTAATTCTGATGCACGGCTAAGGGGCTGGACGCACTCTGTCTGCAGCCTTGTGCTTCACTATCCCCCCCCTCCAAGCCGTGCGTTAGAACAGTCTTAACACACACTCCATCGTGTCTTATTGGTTACTTGTCACAGATTTAGAGGGAAACTGTCCCATGTTTTGGTGACAAATGGATGCGAGGTATGCAGGTAAGGTGCTCTAGTCTTGGAGAAAGATGGTTCAGGCTCTTTGGCGGCCGACCAAGGAGCAACATTAGCATCATCTGCAAAGTGTACAACAATGGTGACCCTTGATTGTTTTTCGGGGTGAAGTCTCACCATGCTAAAGTTGGGGGGGTGGGCGGATTACAAGCAGAACTGTTCTTTGCTGCCACCTACTGGATGTAACTAAAATTGACTGATGTATTCTCTTCCAATGCTTTTGCTGGCAAAACCTACAAAAGCAAAAAAGAGTAGGGATTGCTAGAGGGGAGAAAGCAGTGTTCGCAATGCAATTAAGTACATCAGATGAATGAAAATTAAGTTATTAACTGCAGTTTCTTTTTTTAAATTAATTTTGATTGAGAATTCAATCCTTCAGAGTATAACCAAAACATCTCATTTTCCCATTTAAGAATCAGATAACAGTGACTTGATGCAACAAACCTTAGATTAACATCAGCAAGTCGATCAGAAAACAAAGGGTTCTGTCCAGTAGACATAGTGGGGTATAGATATCAGTCCACAAAACTCAGAATAAAAATGTTAAGTAATGGACGACAAGCCAAACTAAGACTGATGGTTCCTAGCAGGTGTGCACTGTCCATCACTTGTAACTGAGGGATGATGTGGGCACTTTATAGGAGCTGTCTGCAGAGCAGCAGCACTGGGGCGACAGGAAGGCTAGTTCCCTTCCCCTTTAGTTAGACTGTGAATGTTCTGAATATTCCAAAAAAGGTGTCCAAACTCCCAAGAATCTGGATAGAGAATAGTTTGCAATATGGGACATTCTCATATATTCAGCAGGTTTGGTGACAGCAGTCAGCCACTCTTGGAGGGATGGAGAGGTATCAGTATGCCATCTTAGGAGCAGCTGATGTTTGGCTTCCAGAGCTGCCAGGAACATCAGTGGCATGTGTGAGAGCCAAGGTGATGACACCTTGGAGTTATTTCCTAATATCTATAGGGATGGGTCCTTTGGTAGGCTTGTGTTCAGAATTAAGACAGAGAATTATATAATTGCCAGCTAGTAGGAGTATATCTTTGGACAGTGCCGGAGAATATGAAGTTGGTAGCCAGGTGGTGGTTTATAGTTCCTGCATAAATTGTTTTGGATGATCACTGCCGGGGTACAGTACCACTTATGTAACACTTTCTTCTGCGTAGGTTAGTACTGGATGTCTCAGAATGCTGCATGGGTCTTTCATAATCAGCCCTGTCAGCATTCATCTGAGATGTCTGTCCCTGTTTTTTCCCTCCCATTCCCTTTTTTGTTTCTGCAGGTTAGCACAGTGAGGGGAGAAGAAAGCCATAGGTTATATCTCCTAACTGTTAAGGAAATTGAGTCGAGCTAGTGATGTGAGAGAGCAGAACCTTCCTTTGCAGTGGGTTAGTTAGGTGGCACCTATTTGAAATGTTGTGCCTGAGTTGCAAATATCACCAAAAATCCTCTTCAAGGAGGGACAGTTTTGTGGCTATGTGCTGTAATGCTTTCAGTGCCTCTGATTTTGCATTGAGAAGTTGCTGTAACCTTTGGATGCCCTTAGATTACCAGGATTCCCAGTACAGAGACTTTCCATCTACCTGTATATATAGGTTATTCCACAGGTGCTCCCACCTACTTAAGGAAACCTCTTTCCAGGTGTGTTTGCTGACCATCAGGTTCCATGCTTTTGGCCAGAGACTTCTATAGGGGGTTGAGTAGTGACAAGATGTGCAACTTGTAGGTCTCCCTCATGGTGGGAATGCATACCTTTCCCGCTCCAGATGAACCCATGGCGGAAGTGTAAGTTATCTGTGTGCAACCAATGTAAGTGTTGCTGAAAGCTTGATGGTATGCCCATAACCACAGATGACCTTATCTGCCCTGTTTAGTAGACATACTCAGTTTTTGTAGGCTGAACCTGGGTTTCTTCTATTCCGACAGAAAGGAGAGGAACAACTTTCGAGTCTCTTGAAATAGGATTGGGGGATATGTTGTTGAGGCAAAACAGGATTTGGGGGAAGGCCATCATCTTGAAGGTTACTTTCTTCCCTCCAGATGTGAGGTTGAGCTTTTTCCATCTGGTGAGATCAATTTCTAAGTTGTTTATCACATTTGCTTGTGGTTTTTGTCAGTCATGTGGTTGAGATTCGGGGTGAGAGGTGTGGGTAGTGGCGAATGACTGCTGACACCAGGGCACATAAGATACCTTAATTGAAGAGATTCGGGTGAGAGTCATTCCTAGGTGTTGCATGTGTTCCGAGGACCTCTTCAGAATAAAATGGGCAGTAGAGTAAGGCGTGCATGCCCTGTTTGGAGGGAGGACTCCGGTTTTGATCTAGTTGACTTTCAGCCCCAGAATCCGGGAGAAATCTGACAGGATGTCTAATACTGATGGGAAGGAGAATGTTGGGTTGGAGAGCAGGAGTAGAAAGTCATCTGCATAGGCTGTATGGCAGCTTGGATTCAATGCAAAGAAGTACAAAGTAGTGCACCTGGGAAACGAAAACCAAGGGGAAGAGTACGCAATGGGGGTGAGATACTGACAACAACAAAAATGGAAAGGGACCTGGGGGTAGTCATATCAAATGACCTAAAGGTGGGCAAGCAATGTGAGAAGGCAGTAAGGAGGGCTGGGGGGATACTGGGTTGCATATGGAGAGGCATCACCAGTAGAAAACAGGAAGTTGTTGTCCCTCTATACAGACAGTTGGTAAGACCATGCTGGAGGGGCATAAGTGAGGGGTTGGGAAAAGTGAGGGCATCCTATTGAGAGGAGAGAACTTTAGTGGGGGAGAGAAGAAGAGCGTATGTCTGCACAAGAAGCAGATTAAAGGTTGAGGGGTGGTAGAGAAAAAAGCTCGGGTGGAGGAGGTGAGCAAGAGCTAAATTGCGCTATTCAAGGCAATTGGCGGGAGTCAGAAATGGGAGCGAGCTGGCAGTAGACCAGCAGGAAAAACGTTATAAAAAAAAAAAAAATCCCTGAAAACACTAAAGTTAAAACATGATTGGTGTAGCAGATTATCTTCCGGGGTATCTCAATCATCAGGTCCCACAGATGGAACTTCACCATCTCTATAGCAGGATCCACACGGAAGATTTTCAACAGTACAGCTGGGGCTGCCCATGCCGATGTCATCTGTCGACATCACCAACCCTATAAAGGCGTGAGCGGCCCCGCTACCTCCTCAGTTCTTTCCTGCTGTCGACTCAATCGCATGGGTCTCCGTGGAAGCTCCGATGCAGGTTTGCACCATTTTCACCTACGGCTTTTGTATACTTAATTTTTTCGAATGTTTTTTTCTAAAGAGATTCTTTTACCTCATTTATGTCGATAGTTAATCCTTCGACTTCTCTCTTCTGTTGCTGCACTGCGAAAGAAGATTTCCTCTTCGGACAAACACTGACACTGTGTCTACTGTCTTGGGCCTGACCACGAGGCCTCAGACTGTGAGCTCTGCCAGAAGTTTAATCAAACCACCCTCAGGTGACACAAAAGGCTCTCAAGAAATTCCTAATGGAGCAACAGGTAGCCAGTTCTGGGCAGGTGTCCTCCGGGGTCCCTCCTTCCCAGTCGCCGGCAGGGTCATCAAACTCCCAAGCCACTAAGGCCTGAGACAGGTCCTCAGGGAAAAGTCATAAAAAGGACCGAGATCAGGACCACTTCCCCTGGCACCGGTCTCACTCCCCAATGGCCTCCTCCTCATCTTCTGGGGGTACTTCATTGGCTGTGGCTGCACCAACGCCTAAGCCTGCTGTCCAGGTCTCTATCAGACCCCTACCGACAGCATCTCCATCTGATGTGCAAGGCGGCAGGCCGTCAACCTCCAGGTTATCGGCCACCTCTTCGTCGACGATGGGACCATCATCGACGGCCCTTCCATCGAGGCCTGATGCTTCCCCAGGTCCTCAGGCTGTGGGAGCTTTCAAGGCCTGTCTGGAGGGTGTTGCTTCCTGTGCTGTCGACCCTCCCACCCCCACCCCGTCGATGCAGCAATTCACTGTTGTAGACCTCAATGACATTTTAACCAAATTCACTACAATTTTGGTCCACCAGTTAGGCATGCATAGTCCTGCATCACCTGTGCAGTCGACAGCTCCATCTTTGTCGACACCTCTTCAGCCTCCACGAGTTGCTTCCCGCGGGCAATCTTTGGTACCTCTGTCGTTGGACCTGGAATTGTAATAGCTCGACATTGAGGAGGAGTACCATCCTGCTCTTATCCTACCGACGAAGAGGGGGAAGTGGAAGAGCCTTCTCTGACAGTTCCACAGCTTCCTTAGTGAGCGAGGACTCTGTCAAGCATACTCCTAGGTCTCCTTCTGAGGACCCTACTTTCTTCAGTGTTATGAAGCAGCTATCCTCAGCCATAGACTTCCGTACTGAGGAGGAGGATGCCACCAGATGAGTTCTGGTGGATTTCCTAGAAATTCCAGAGTCTCCTCTTAGTCATTCCTCCTATCCTTCCGACACTAAGGAATGTCACAACTGCAGCCTGGCACAGGCCTGATATGGTGCCAGCCATGCCCCGCAGGGCTGATAAATTATATCATGCTTCTCAGGGTCTTCCTCACTATGCTGCCCAACCAGAGACAGATTCTGTGGTTATAAAGGCTTGCCATGATAGGTCCAAGGTGCCCAAGCACCTTGGCTCCCTCTCCCCTGACAAAGAATCTCTTAGGTTCAATCTCTGGGGCAAGAGGGGTCTGTGCCTCATCCACCCTTGGGCTGAGGATTGCAAATGACCTGTCTCATATGGTCAAGTACCAGAATACCCTTTGGAAGAAGGGAAAGGCAGCGGCACAGGCCCTTCCTGATTGTACCCAAAATCAAGAAGTCTTTAAGTGCCTGCAAAATGCTGAGGATATTAGCCAGCATCTCCTGCAGGCCCTCTATGATATCTCAGATACTGGTGCCAGGGCTGCTGCAACTCGTATTTGCCTTCGTAGGCACTCTTGGCTGAGGGTCTGGGGTTTTCCTGCTGATGTCCAACAAAAGGTGCTTAATGTCCCTTTTAATGGCTCCAAGTTATTCGGTCTAGATGTGCAGGACATCATCAATGAGTTGCAGGCATTTGGCAGGGCTACAAGTCTGTCCATTCTATCTATCGTATACAATTTAAGAGCAGACAGTGCCCTCCCTTTTGCAAGGTGTCCCACAAGTCCAGTGCATCCTCTCTGCCCCAAGGCAAACACGGAGCCTCTGCCAGAGCCACAGGTGTTTACTCCAGGTTCTTCCTGGTCCCCAAAAGAACCGGAGACCTGAGACTCATCTTAGATCTAAAGGACCTCAATCCCTATGTCCAGTACAAGAAGTTTTGAGTAGTAACTCTGCCAGACTTGCCGCCCCTCCTCAAGCAAGCCATTGTACCAATGCCAGCTGTGGAACAACAGAAGGGGTTCTATCCCCATTTCTTTCTTGTACCCAAAAGAACCGGAGACCTCAGACCCATTCTAGATCTGAGACGTCTGAATCTATCTATTCAGTACAAGCATTTCTGCATGGTCACTTTACCATTCATAATGCCGGCCCTAACACAAGGAAATTGGATGTGTGCCCTGGATATGAAGAACGCACTACAATATATTGGAGCGATTCTGGACATGGTCCAGGCGCGGACTTTCCTTTCACCCGACTGCCAGGACACCCTAATATCCCTGGTCTTACACATCCAATCCCAGCTGATAGTAACAGCCAGACAAATACTATAAAATACTGGGTCACATGTCAGCCGCTCTTCCCACGGTGGCATTTGCCCGTCTCCATATGAGACCTGTCCAGTGGACTCTACAGAGTCAATGGTCTCAGAAAACTAGACAATTCAGTGATCAGATTCGGGTCACTCCCTTCCTAGTGTTGGCCCTTACCTGGTGGACAATCAAAATCAATCTCCTAGAAATGAAAGTGGTTCGTCTTGCCCTTCAGGCCTTCCTACCTTACCTCAAGCCAGGACCGTTGCTGATTCAATCAGACAACACTACAGTGGTGTCATACCTAAACAGGCAAGGGGGCACACATTCGCGCACCCTCTGCAGGGACACCATTGCAGTCTGGCAGACAGCAATCAAACAGGGACTAACACTGACAGCCGTCCATCTTCCAGGATGGTGCAATCTGTTAGCGGACAGACTGAGTCGTAAGTCATCTACTCTCGAATAGACACTTCACGAGGATGTCCTATGCGTCATCTTCGTGCTCTGGGGGACGCCACAGCGGGATCTGCTCGCCTACCCAGTCAATCACAGGTGTCCTCTTCTGTTGCCAATACTCTCTTAGCTTCTAGAAAACCGGCAACCAGAGAAACATACAACTCCAAATGGAAAGGTTTTCCATATGGTCGGCATCTCATAATGTGGATACTTACTCATGTCCACTCACGACCATGTCGGATTACCTTGCCTCATTACCTGAGTCGGGTCTCAGCTATTCTTCCATCAAAGTTCATTTAGCAGCCATTTCTGCTTTTCATGAACCTCTGGATGGTAGATTGCTCTATCAGCATCACTTATCCAAAATGTTTTGAAAGGAATACTTCATCTGAAGCCTCATATCCAAAGACCCATACCTCCGTGGGATCTTAATTTCATTATAGAAAGCTGACTCTCAAACCATTCGAGCCTGCAGCCACTTGTGAACTTCGTTTTCTTTCTTGGAAAACATTATTCCTAGTAGCTATTACTTCTGCTTGGCGTATCTCCAAGCTCTATGCCCTCATGTGTAGGGAATCCGTACTGACCCCTTCCTTTCTTCCGAAAGTAGTGTCCGAACAGACCCTAAATTAATCCATGGAATTCCCGGTATTTTCTCTGTAACATTCCAGCCAAGGTGAGCATCTATTACATCTAATGGATGTTTGCCGTATCTTAATACACTATACTAACCGTACTAAAGAGATCAGAAAGTCGTCTCAATTATTTGTCACCTTCACCTCCGGCAGAGAGGGACTTCCTGTTTCTAAAAAGACTCTGTCCTCATGGTTAGCAAACTGCATCACATTTTGTTACAAGGAGTACAAGGCTCTTCCCGATCCAGTACAAGCCCATTCCTCAAGAGCCATGGCCACTACTGCGGCCTGTTTCAAGGATGCCTCAGTTTCAGAAACCTGTAATGCGGCCAATTGGTCCACCATCCACACTTTCACTAGCCACTACAATTTGGATGTGGATTCGAGGCATAGGACAGCCTTTGGCCGTGCGGTCCTACAAGGTCTCTTGTCATAATTGTCCACCCTTCTGGACATAACTGCTGGGTAATCTCCCAGAAGTAATGACTTACTGCAAGAGACCATTCCGTAGAAGATAGTAAAGTTACCTAAGATCTTACTGTAATGGTAGATCTTCAAGGAATGTCTCTTGCAGTAAGTGTAATCCCTCCATCCTACCCCCTCCTTCTCTGACTGAGACAAATTCTTTATGCTCCACAGAAATAGAAGTGGGCCTCTTGGATCCTCGGTTTCACCTTGGATCTCGCTTTTGTGAGCTGAATCCAGCAGTGGAACAAAGGATACCAGGGACCACCCACACTTATATAGGAAGCAGGATGTGATGTCATGTGTGGGTGGTCCCTGCTGAAAACTGCTAGAAGAAGCTGCCGTGCGACATCGCCCTCTGCTGGGTACTCCCAGAAGTAATGACTTACTGCAAGAGACATTCCTTGAAGAGCTACAGTTATGGTAAGATCGTACGGAACTGTACTTTCTAGGAGTGGTATATGTTGTTCATCCATACGGACCCACCTGACCTCCCCGGCTGCGGACGCACACAACTTGGCTTCCAGTGGACTAAGATCTGGCATCATGGGGTGGAGCTGAGGGATATACCACCCGGGTGGGTGGGAGGAGCCAGCTTGAAGACCTTCCGGCGATCCTTAAAGGGGAAAGAGACATGCCAAGAAGTGTGGATGAACAACATATACTACTCCTAGAACTACTGTTACAGGTGAGTAACCTGTTTTTCCCACTCCAGCAGTTAAAGAAAAACACCAGTTACCCAAAACTAGCCCACCTCCTGATGGATAAACCCTCAATTTGGGGCTTTGCATGAAAAATATTTTTTTTTGTATCTGTTAGCTCCGGTATTTTACTTCTGTGAATCCTCTGGTTTGTAAACAATGGCCATGCTACGTGGTGCTACTTTGAGTATGGAATGTGGCTCGGCATGGTTCATTTTATGCATTTAGTACAGATGAGACACGTGGAGCGCACTTCATACTCAAAATGGTGCTGTGCAGGGTAGTTATTGTTTACAAACCGAGAATTTAGAAAAGTGAAATATAGGAGCTAACATGTACTTGGGGGTTTATCTGTCTGGGAGTGGGGTGGGGTGGGGTGAGCTTGTATGGATAACTGGTGTTTTCCTGTAACACTTTATAATAAAAAAGCCTTGGACTCCTTCTGTTCTTTTTCATCCGTGAGTGACTACTAGTACGGCAGGCTCACTGCGTTTCTTTGGTAATGTGCCTATAAATTCTCTAGCTCCATCTACTCTGAATCCTAAACCACCTCTCTCATCTACGGGTGCTACTGCCCCACGGCAGTCACTTTCCTTAGCAAATAAGGTGCGCCAGGCTGGCACACACGTTTCACTGTGTACAGTTTACCGGAGGAGATCATACAAAGCTAGCATTTCTCCCATCAGGTCCTGGTGCTCCTTCTGCTTAAGATACCAGCCATGTGGCTAGTCATCACTTCACAGCATACCTTGTTATGCTGCAGTCACCTCTGACCCACCCTTCTGGGATGGTATTTTGGAAGAGAGGCCATGGGTGCCATTCTTGCTTTCATGGATTCCCTATCCCTACACCTTTCATGGGGATACATTCTAATACCTTACATCTGCTGTCTCGGAACTGATGCCTATTTCACCAGTTTCTGTGGTGCTGTATGGTCTACATTGGCCAGTCTCTGAGGTCACTGCTACTCTTGGATCTCCCTTCCTGATCTTTGGGGAACCCACCACAGGCCTGGAAGCCATTGGGTGTCTTCCTTTGAGGGGAAACCCCACTGAGGTTACAACACCCTTCCAGTAGTTCCACTGAAAAAAATATAGAGCCAGGCCTCTCCTGGATCTTTGCATGCGTGGCAGCAGCTTCCACAGCCTGCTCCAAATTCACTCAGTCTGTGCTAGACTAATCGTACAACATACAATTTTTATTTTTAAAACTCCTCACACACAGCCACACTGTAAGACCTGGCACTAGAATGTCCACCTTATTCTGGACACATAAGGTGAACAGTCGCTCATCGCTGCAGGTAGGAGGGTGTTGTTACATACATAATACATAGCAACAAAGTGCATACAAGATGCTTACCAGTGCATAATAAATATACATAATAAATGCATAACACATATAGAATAATGCATGGGGAGGAGTACATAACAAGAATTTTATGCCCACCCGAGGTGTGGGATGCTAAGGAGCCCGAGGGGTTTCTCAAAACATCCCACACTGAGGGTGTGCATTAAATTCAAGTTTGGCACTTCTCCCCATGTATTGTTTTATGTAACTGCTGGGGGACTTTTTTTTTTACCAACATAAACGTGTGGTGCTTCCTAAAATATTTACAGTGGTGTGAAAAAGTATTTGCCCCCTTCCTGATTTTCTCTATTATTGCATATTTGTCACACTGGATGTTTTCAGGTCTTTAGACAAAATGTAATATTAGATAAAGGGAACCTGAGTGAACAAATAACACTTGTTTTTTTTTTTTTATTTCACTTATTTAATGAAAAAAGTTAACCAACACCAATTGGCACTGTGTGAAAAGTAATTGCCCCTTACACTTAATAACTGGTTACGCACATTTAGCTGCAATGACTGCAACCAAACACTTCCTATAATTCAATATCAGTCTTTCACATCACTGTGGAGGAATTTTAACCCACTCTTCCTCGCAGAACTGCTTTAATTCAGTAACATTTGGGAGGTTTTCGACATGAACTGCTCGCTTCGGTCCTGCCACAGTATCTCTATTGGGTTTAAGTCTGGACTTTGACTAGGCCACCCAAAACTTTAATTTTACCTTTTTAGTCATTCTGATGTGGACTTGCTTTTGTGTTTTGGATCATTGTCTTGCTGCATGACCTAACTACGCTTCAGCTTCAGCTGACGGAAGGATGACTGGACATTCTCCTTAAGAATTTTCTGGTACAGAGCAGAATTCATGGTTCCTTTAATTATGGCAAGTCATCCAGGTCCTTAGGGAGCAAAGTATCCCCACACCATCACACTACCACCACCATGTTTGACTGTTGGTATGGTGTTCTTACTGTGGAATGCTGTGTTTGTCTTATACGCAAGACATTATGGGATCCATGTTGTCCAAAAGTTCCACTTTGGACTCATCTGTCCATAGAACATTTTCCCAAAAGGCTTGTGGATCATCCAGGTGCTTCTTGGCAAATGAGAGCGAGCATTTATGTTCTTCTTGGTTAGCAGTGGTTTCCGCCTTGCTCTCACATGAAGCCCATTTTTGCCCAGTCTCTTTCTGATTGTGGAGTCATGAACACTGACCTTAGCTGAGGCAAGAGAAGCCTGCAGTTCTTTGGATGTTGTTTTAGGATCCTTTGAGACTTCTTGGATGATTTTACACTGCGCCTTGGAGTAATTTTGGCAGGCCGCCCACTCCTGGGAAGGTTCACTACTGTTCCAAGTGTTCTCCATTTGGAGATTATGGCTCTCACTGTGGTTCGATGGAGTCCCAGAGCCTTAGAAATAGCTTTGTAACACTTTCCAGACTGATAGAGGGCAACAAAATGTTTTTCTGATCTTTTCAGGAACTTCCTTTGATCATGGCATAATGTGCTTGTTGAATCTTTGTGCTGGCAATGTGACTCTGATGGTAAGGCCAAAATAAGTGAGGTTTATATTGAGCAGGGCTGGCTGTAATCAAACCTGGCTGTGTTCAATCAGCTGACTCTAATTATCCCTTTAATTGGGTTGATTTAACTAGGGGGCAATTACTTTTTCACACAGTGCCAGTTGGTGTTGGTTAACTTTTTTCATTAAATAAATGAAATAAGTAAAAAAAAAAAAAGTGTTATTTGTCCACTCAGGTTCCCTTTATCTAATATTATATTTTGTCTAAAGACCTGAAAACATCCAGTGTGACAAATATGCAATAATAGAGAAAATCAGGAAGGGGGCAAATACTTTTTCACACCACTGTAAATCACTAAGAAAAATTTACTTTTCTAATAGTGAGACGTTTAGAAAGTACTGAAACTGTTAAAATGTTCATGAACTTTTATTTAGGTCAAAGTTTGTTGTTTTTATTTTGCTCTGGTCCAACGTTGTCATGGAGTTATTCAAATTAGGTGAATAGTGGAAAGGTCACGGTAGTTCATATGGAGAAGAGAGGTTGTTTTATTTACAGTGTCAGTGACTGGGTGTAAAGCTGCAATGTTCTTTTTGTGTCTCGGTCCTTAACTCAGAGGTGAGTGTAGGGTGATTTTTCAGGTGATTTTTTTTTTTTTTTTTGTTAAACGATACTATGATAAATTGTGGGTATAGTGTTGGTGTTTATTTTGATTGCCAGTGAACGGTACCTGTGGAGAGAGCCGTGCTGGTGAGTGAGCACAATCCATGGAGCTGAGAAGCTGGTGCGGGTTATAACGGCAAATTATAACCGGCTTCTCCAGTGCAAAAAAACAGTAACCAGTTGTTACACAGTAATAAAATACATGCAGAATGCCCAGTTGCATAGCACAAAGCATAATGCAGAATACATAATGAATATATAATTACTGGGGACTGTTTTCTCTTATAGGAAAAGCCGGTTATAATTCACTGATCTTATCTGTGTCAATCGTCACCATTCATCACCTTTGGCGTTCCCGGGTTGGCCGTTATGTGTGGTCGTCCCCGCCCTCCCGCCAGTTCTTCGTCTCCTGCCATAGAGGTCACACCTCGTGGAAGCTATGCTGCAAGAGGCCTGTTCCTGAGCTGAAGCCTTCGGCTCCGTGTTTTCTCAATGCCGAGTTTGTTGACGACACTTACTAATCCTGCTGGTTCCGTGTCCGCCACCACTCGATGTCGCCTGGTAAGACTGTTCCTTTTATTCTTGCGACGTTGAGTCTTGTTTTTGGTTGTTTTTTCCGTAGGTCATGTGTCTGTTGGGGGGGCAAGAAAACTGTGAAGACGGGACCCCCCCCCCATGTGTCGGTGCCCGTGCAGCCATAAGTACTCCGTCACTGACCAGCATGACTGTTGCCTCGTGTGTCTTGGCCTGCTACACGACATGGATTCGTGTGACATCTGCTTCTCCATGGACAATCGTGTCATCGAACAATGCACATGGAAAGTGGGACGAGCACCGCTGACTTTCGGGGGACGGGCGTGCACTCGTTGTGCCAAGCCACTTTCTCTCGGCCTTTCCTCCAGGTCCTCCGGTTCTATACGGACTGCAGAGGAGGGGCTTCGCTCTGTAGCCTAGCCATTGCAGAAGCTCCATCCTGCGTGCAGGAGGCCCAGTACATTCCTACTGGGGGTGGGATGCACCGCTTGGCAATCACCCCTTTGGGGTGAGGCTCACCAGGTGTCATCTCCTGGGCTGGGAAGCCTGGGTGGCGCCCCCGACGCTGGCCTGTCGGCACCATCTTGGGCCTCAGCGCTGTTCGTGGCGCTGTGGGCCCTGATGGTGCCGTCTCTGCTATCGGAGCCGTTCGCGGGGCCAATGATGCTGAAGACGCCATGGGAGGCTCTATGGTGCCGTCCTTGTCTCTCACCTCAGCACTGTTCGCGGTGCCGTGGTTGAGCAATGTCACGATGCCATGATGGTTTCCATCCTCTGCGACGTCCGTGGCTCTGAGAGTGCGGTCGGGGCCATTGTCGGCACCGTCTCGGGTCTCGAAGCCGCTTGCAGCGCTGTGGGTCTAGATGGTGCCGTGACGGGTCCCAGCTGCAATACTGCTGCCGTCCTCAGCGCCGTGTCTTTTTCGTGCATCGCTCGTGGTGCGCTTGAGGGCTTCGGCGCCGACTCTGGTGCAGTCCCTCATTCTGGTGCCCCATTCAGTCGGGATGGCAGTGGGCGTCCACGTACCATCTGGCACAGGATTTGGTCTTCACCTCCTCAGAGGCGAAATCGGACTCTGAGTCAGATAGGCAGACCGACTCTTTGGAGTTGGCTGCTCATGTGGACACCTTGGTAGTGTCCTCGACAGGCCGGAGCTAGCCCCCCCTCTGAGGAGCGGACAGTGGGTCCAGGGTCAGGGGTTCTGACCAGCAGGTGGTGGTGCAGGCCACCATTGCCTTGCAACCTGGCTTCTGAGGGTTTTCTGACCCCTCAGTGGTGGTACTCCTTCGGTTGGTGTGCCTGGATCGCCCAACTTTGAGGCCGATCGGAGCACCCACAAGAGGGGAGGGTGCTGCTCCCTGGATAGTCCCTTTGGGGATTGACCAGTTCTGCCAGCTGCCTAGGCTGGCTTTTTCAAGGAGAAGGGCTCTTTCGGACTCTGAGGGGTAGGGGTTCGACACAGCAACCCTTTTCTGGGACCCACCCGGGTTCCAGAAGGAGTCATAGTGTGGATCTCCGTCCTTCCTTTTCGGTTTTCTTGAGCGGGCCCTGTTCTTTGGAGGTAGGGGACCGTCCTTTTGGACTCTCACGGCCCCGGTCACCTCACAGGGGGATTCTTCAGGGTGCAGTCTAGGCAGGTCCAGTATGGTTGACCAGCTGTCGGCTGCTGAGTTTTCCGGAGCTCCCTCTTCCCTTGGGCTCCAGGTGCCCTCTCTGGCCCAGGCAGAGGACAGCCGATTCCTGTTGTTGGCTCTGTCCCCTCTCCTCTGCCACCTTCTCCTGCTCTCCCAGGTATTCTTGGTCCTAGCGGACCTCTCTCCTGGGAGCAGTTCAGAGCTGTGGCTGCTCAATTTCCCTCTTACGTCAGGGTTATGGACAGACAGGTTTTTCAACCTTCCCCTGAGCAGCCAGTTTCTGAACTCTTGAGGTCCTTTGACTCTTCATCCCTCTCTTCTGGAGGAGAGGAACTGTCTGTCCACATCTCCCCAGCTGCTGATCTCGCAGAGTATCAGTGATTCCTCGTGAGGATGTTGGAGGATCTGCACATCACCCCACCCATGCAGCACAATCCAGAGCACTCGATGCATGCCTTTTTAGGTGATTTCAGTGCGGACACCCTTGTGGTACCCCCCTGGCCAGCTTCCTTTCGGGAGGCGTCGTTGCGTTTCTGGCAGAGACCCTTTTCCGGAGTCCCAGCTCCTAGGGATCTCTGCCAGAGGTATTGTGCCCCCGAGTCTCCAGGTTCTATGCCTCATCCTCAGTCAGGATTGACGCAGCTGGACACTCCTGATGGGCTTCACCCTCCTCACCATGACCGGCCCCCAGATCAAGATTCTATGGATTTTGACTTCTGGGGGAGGAGGACTTTTTACTCTGCATGGTTGCTGCTCTCTATTTCAGCACATCAGGCCCACTATGCTACCTATGATAGGTTCCTGTGGTCCATGTTAGGTCAACTCCTAGCCGCTATGCTTGACACGGAGGTAACCAGACAAGCCATTGCACTCTCTGCACGTGGCCTGGAACTAGCAAGGCACCAAGCGAGGGCATCTTACGACACCAACGAGGTAGCTTCCAGGGTCGTAGGGATAGCGATCTCCACTAGGCGGACGGGATGACTGCATCTTTCCCGGTTGTCACCCTTGGTCCGGCGTAGGGTGATTTCCTCCCCCTACCAGAGAACACATCTTTTCTCCCATAGGGTGAGACAGCGTCTGTCGGGGCAATTCCTACTCCTCGGAGGAGTCCCCTGCCTCACTCCCCCCACCCTGGGCCTCCAGATCCATGAAGGCTCTTCTTGTGTGCCACCCACTGAGAGCCTAAGAGACTTAGTCCTTAGGTTGCCACCGGGGGCTCGGCATCACTAAAGAGATGAATGGATAAGATTGACACAGATAAGATATGAAAATTATGTACCTACCGTAATTCTGATCTTTCTGTATCTTCACCATTCATCACAATCCCACCCTTCATCCCCCTGGGGCCTCAGTCTCTGGGTCCCCCTCTCTCTCTGTGCCCTCTCTTTCACCCCCCCCTTTCTGTTGGTCAGGAGTGGGGTTACCTTGGGCACATAGGGGGATGTTTTTCTCTAGGGGGGGAGTGGCTAGGATGAAGGGCCCTCCTTCTTCAGTGCCTTGGCTCCACCACCGTGGGGTATGGGTTGGTAGTTGCCCTCTTTCCTGCTTTCTTTCCCCTTCTCCCCATCAGCTTTTCTTTAATCCCTTTGATTTTCTTGTCCTTTGGACACAACCTCAATTTAATTTAAGAAACTAGTTTTCTTATGCCAAAAATTTGATTTGGGGGGTGGGGGGTATTCCCGGTTTCCTGTCTTTTATTCCAGAATAGCCGATCCTGCTTATGTTGGGGTTATTGCCAGTGATTCTGTGCCTTGAATTCTGGCGGTTTAGCCTTCTGGCTACTCCTTCGCAGTTCCTATACAATCTGGAGACAAGTTAAGGTTCCAGGGTATGTTCCCTCTTTCCCCCGCCTCAGATCCTAACTTCTAAAATTCCCTACCCTCCCTCCCCTTTCTACTTCCAGAGATTGGGGCTCCTCCCAATCCCCTTAGTTTTCCAGCTTTATTCTGTCCTCTCAGTCATTTATTTCTCCTTTTAGTTTGTATATCCTTTCCTTTATCTGTCCTTTGGACTCCCTTGTCCCTCCCTCCCAACCTTTCCTTACTCTACGGCGACTCAGAACTGGCGGGCTTTGTCCTCTGGTATTATGTAGCATCCCACACCTCGGGTGTGCAATAAATTGTCATGTCCCCCATGTATTATTCTATGTATAATATATATAGAATAAAGTATGGGTCAATGTAATAACGAGACATTTACACACACCTGGTGGTTAGATGCCATAAACCAACTCGGGGTAATAAAAAAACACCTAACCCGAGGATGTAAATCCCAAGTTTACACACACTGACCCATATTTTATTTTATATAATTGCTGGGTTTGCCTTTTTCGCCACAGCAATTCTATGAAATGAATGGAGGTTCCTGAGCAGCCCTGGCCCAGTTAGATTTCAGCGTGCGGTCTGCAACTCGCGGTGCTGTTCTCTATATATTTAAAGCTTTTTTTTTTTTTTTTTGTCGGCAGTAAAAACATAAGTTTTCTTTCTCCTTGTAGATTTTCTGTTTAAAATTCACACTTACTGCCAAGTCCGAATGGCGGTTTAGTCTTCCGGGGGAAAAACCATGTGGCCAGCGGTTCAAAGAGAAAAGCTGCAGCGGGGCACGCACAGAGCGAGGAAAACCGTGCACATGTTTGCTGTTATAAGCACTTCTTTATAACGGCAGATTACACCACAGTTTCCCTATGGGGAAAAAGGCAAAGCCAGTTATTACGCAACAATAAGTTACATACAAGATGCACAATTACATAGCACTGTGCATAGTGTAAAATACATAATAAATGCATCATACGCAACAACAAAATACACGCCAGATACATAATTACATAGTATAGTACATAATTCAAAGTACATAAAAATATAATACACAGCAACAAAATTCAAGATACATAATTATATAGCACAGTACATTATATAAAATATGTAATAAATGCATAATATGCAGCAATACAATACATACAGTGCATAATATAACATCCAAATTAGAGGCTCTTAACCTCACCCAATTAATTACTGAGCCCACCCATTATAATCCTCATTTAGCAAACCGCTCCCTAATTGATTGGATCCTCGCTTCCCAACCACGTAGAATTTCCACTGCTGGTGTATTGGACGCAGCCCTAAGTGACCACTGTATTACACACTGCACCAGAAAATTTCAGCTTCCAAAATCGGCCCCTAAATACATCATTACCCATCCTCTAAATTCACTAAACACCAGCTCTCTCCTGCATGACCTAAGACATGCAGACTGAGACCCTGTCTACTCCGCGTCTAATGTAGACTCAGCCCTGTCCAGCTTCCTAGGTACTTTCAATAAGGTCTTGGCCTCCCACGCCCCCCAGGTTAAAACTAGGGTCAAAACGCACCACAACCTGTGGATCTCCAGCACATTAGTTGCCCTCTGTAAGGCTCGTGACAAGGCCTGGTTTCTATTTAAAACCACACAAACCCCCCAGTCTAGACAGGCCTACAACTTAGCTAGAAATGCCTGCACCAAGGCTATAAGACAAGCCAAAGCTGAATACTTCAAGTCCCATTTAAACACCGCCCATCCTTCCTCCTTCTGGAAGGTGGTCTACTCTTTTATCGACCCCTCCCCGACCACCACTCCCAACTCTCAAGTATAACGTCCAAACAATTTCTGAAACTGTCAAAATAGTAGAAACCCTAAGCAACTTCTTCACCACCTGCGCGCTTCCTGACCTGACCTCCTCCCCCCCCCCGGGCCCTCAAGCCCCCCCCTGCCAAACCCTACCCAAAACAATTTCCTCCTCACTCCCACCTCACCAGAGGAAGTCCTTAATGCCCTCTACCCCTTGAACATCTCAAAATCAAGCCCTGATGGTATCCACCCCAGACGTCTGCGTATATTTGCACCTGTAATTGCTGTTCCCCTCACTTACCTACTAAACCTGTCCTTCTCCTCTGGCAATGTCCCCCAAGCTTGGAAACTTATGTCATCCCTCTCTACAAGGGTGGTGACCCCTCAGTACCTGGAAACTACCGACCAATCTCCCACCTCACTCTTGTCAAACTGCAAGAAGCTCTTGTCCAGCTCATACTGACTAACTTTCTTACATCCACAAACTGCCTCTCCCCATATCGTTCTGGGTTCAGAAAGCACCACTCCACCATATCCTTCCTGCTTGGTGTCACCGGACACCCAGTCCGCCACTGACCAAGACCAACTACCTGCTGCAATCTTCATTGATCTGGCAAAGGCCTTCGATTCTGTTTCCCACCCCCTGCTCTTTGACAAACTCAAGATAGCCGGACTCGCCCCTCCTGCAATTCAGTGGTTCAGATCTTACCTTGAAAATAGACTCCAGTCAGTCGGGACTGCGGACTCCACCCCCCAATACTAGCTGGTGTCCCCAGGGCTCGATTCTAGGCCCCATTCTGTTCTCTCTATGTATTAATGCCCTCCCATCTGTCTGTTCAAGATTTCTCATCCACATGTACGCAGATGACACCATCCTTTTCACATCTGGACCAGTTTTAAGTGATGTTCAATCACAACTACAACACTGTAATCACAACATGTAGTCTTGGTTTCACGCAAACCATCTCAAAATAAACTCATCCAAAACTGTTTCCTTGTGGGTCGAATCTTGCAGGACCTTTTTCCCGGAATCGGGGAACTGACACCTGAAATTGCTCTCTTACTTTATTTCCCAAGGCATTTTAAGCAGAAGCATAAGATCTCACTTGTCAGCACCCTGCTAGTGGCCGCAAAAAAAAGTTATGAGGTTATGTTTGCAACCCATCCCTCCAGAAATTAAGCACTAGGAGAATATTATTTATGATGTATATAAAATGGACAGTTTAACAGTTAAGCTCCAGAAATCCACTCCAACACTCCTGAATGCTTGGACCATCTGGTTTCTGTATATTGGCCCATGTAGACCAGATACAATTCCTTCGGTCCAAATGGATTCTGGTCTGGCTTTTTCATGAGTTCGCCTGGCCCGCTAACCGTAATACTTAATACCACTCATTGTTATTTTATTCTAGCAGACTTGCTCCTTTAAATACCCATAAATTTGGATAATGATTTGTAATATGTTGTTATAGTGGTAATTCACTCTTTCTTTCTGTCAGTAAGTTCTGCAAGAAGTATGCCCCAAATTGATACTTTTGATATTCGAGAAAGTAGATATGATGCTAGGGCATAATCTATATTAATTGTGAAACAAACATTATGCCTATGTTAGAAGACCCATTGCTGTAATATCAAGTGTGTACCTCTCTTCTTTTTTTGGTTTTAATAAAAATTAAGTTTAAAATAAAAAAAAAACCGGTTTCCATGACTTTTGGGTCTGCTCAAAAACTCGCAAGAATATCCTATCCACTTGTTATCACCTCCCTAGACAGGACTCCACTAAACGCTGTCTCTACGTACAAATATCTAGGAGTATGGCTTGACCCCCATTTAAACTTCTCGAATCACATAGATGCCATCACATTGAAGCTGCACCCTAAATTAGGCCTACTATACAGAAATCGTGATGCCCTTCCACCCGTTAGATGTATATTATTAACAAAAATGATCACTCCCATCTTCGACTACGCTGACATAGTATATGGCACTGCTCCCTCCTCCTCGTTATCCAGGCTTGACTCCCTCCACTATGCTTTCTGATGCTTTGCCACAAATTCCCTCTCAGAATCCACCACTGCACTCTCCTTTCTTCCCTTGGTATACCACCCCTGTCCCATCGTCGCTTCACCCACTTCATCTCCTTCATATCCAAATTCTGGTTCGACCTGCTTCCACCTTACCTGGCAGAGAGGCAAACACCAGCTGCCATTTCCCCATATTCACTGGGCTCAAGGGACTGATGCTGTTTCTCCCTCCCCAAAGCTTACTCGTCCACTGGCAAATCCGCCTTCACCTACAGACTCTCCTCTTTATGGAACCAACTTTCACCTCACCTAAGAAACTCACCCTCTCACAGCTGCTTCAAATACCAAATCCAACAACTTCCATCCCACACCTGCACCTGCTTCTAGCCACTCACAGGCCCAGCCTCATGCCAAATGTTTTTTGAGGGTAGTAATCTAATCCTCAGAATTGTATGATACTATTTGTATATAGTGCATCTGAATGTACAGTACTTCACTGTATAACTTATGCAACTGTGTATTTGTCTCATGTATCTATTATGTATTTTCTGCTTTATATCCCTTTCCCCCTTCCCCCAGTTATCAAATGTTTAAATAAATAAAAATAAATAAAATAAGAAGTCATCTATGCTTAACTCTGGAAGTAAAAAAGCTAATAAAATGTAAGAACACAAAGTGGAAGTACTACACAGAAAATCAAGTAACGGCCTCCAAAGACTTGATAAGATCAATATCCTGTTTAAAAGGCTCCACTGAGGGGGGCTCCAAGGGAAGGAATTTGGAATAATTGGGGCCACTACCTAGAACGCTCTGTCACCAGATTGTTTAAGACCAGGTCTCGGGATGGCCAACAAAAGTTCCTCGGTGGAGCGGAGAGAGCGGCTTGGAGTATACCACACCAAGTAGTCTTTCAGATAGGCAGGGTCTTATCCATGCAGGGCTTTGTATGTTAACAAAGCATTCTTGAAGGTGAGGTGCAGTCTCCAGAACTGGACACAATACTCCAGGTGTGGTCTCACCGGCGACCAATACAGTAATAACACCACCTCCCTCCTCCTGCTGGCGATACCTCTCCCTGTGCATCTCAATAGCCCACTGACCCTATACACTGCTTTGTCACACAGCCCCGCTACTTTAAGGTCATCAGATATAATAACTCCAAGTTCCCTTTCCTGCTTAATGACTGTCAGTACCTCCTCCCCATCTTATATTTAATGAGGATTTACATTGGAATATGACGTCTATTTGAATATTTCAAAGTCTGAGAGTTTGAAATAGAGTAAGTATGCCCCCAATAATACAAAAATGTTGTCGATTGGTATAGAATGGGTATGGCCCCTTTAGTTTATTAAAGTCAGATGCATATGGACATACAAATCTGCCAGCAGAAACAGGCCTTATAGTCTATTAAGTCTGCTCGATTGTGCAGCTAGCACCCTTACATTTCAGCTGCCCCTCCCTTCCCCCCCTCACAACCGGGTTCCAGAGAGGTCCTTCATGGTAGACTGCATAGGCCCTGTGGCTAGAAGGGCAAAGCAGCAAGGAGGCTGAAAAGTACGACTTCTTGCAAATAGACAAAGAGGAGGAAAGAGGTGCTGTGGGTTTGCTAAGACAGTGGCCTGTACCACCTCCTTAAAGTCAGGATGCTCACAAAGGAATTCAGTATTATAGTTTTATAGCTAAAATCCCCGCCTTTTCTCTCTCTTCTCCACTCCCCAAGAAGTGGGATTCAAAGACATCTAGTAGTTGCCCTTCTAAGAAATCCATTAATGAGCAAGCGTAATCTGTTAGAGGGAGGGAAACCTATCGGGTCTAAGGGGTCTACCTGCCCTTCTTGAACAGTGGTCTCCTGGGATGCAAGGACCAGGGTGCCCACCATTTATTGCAGCACAGCCAGCTAAAAAAACGGACCTACAGCATAAACAAGAACAGTAGCTGTCTGCCTTGGGGAAGCACAACTTGTGCTTGATACAAAATTCCCTGATGTCCCACACAGCGACGGCACAATACCGATACTGTGTTGTCCCAAAAGACAGTGTTTTTTGCATGGGGCTATACCTCCCCCCCCCCCCCGCACCACCGTTGCGGTAGGGTTCTGCCCCTCTCATCCCTCGCATTTAATTATAATCACATCCAGAATGGAGTTGTTCCAGGGAGGGGGCAGAACACCGGGAGAAGCCGCATCGGTGAAAACAAACCATTACAGTGGCTGTCACCATAATGGTCTGTTTTCGCTGTCAAGGTGTCATGCTAGAGTGGGCCACCGTGTCTTGGCCACAGACTCAGGGAATATAAAAACGATTAATTTGAATTCTGTTGGTCCGGAGTCTGTAAAATATATTCTGACCTGCCCTACCATCAGAAACGTTAAAAGTGCTGTTCCCTAAAGGGTATATAGAAAAAACAGATGGTTCTCCTGCAGAAAGAACCCGCGATAGAAAAACGGTTCCACCGAGAAAGAAAAATTGGCTACTGGGAGATGCACATTGAGCCAAGGCACGTTTCCAGATGAGACCCAGGGGAGGGAGAAGGGGAGAGCACAGTTGCAAAGATTATGGAAAGTCAGAAGACAGTGACAATAAAGCGCATAGTAGAGTGCAGAACAAAGCAGAAAGCATGATTGTTGCTTATGATGTAGGACAAATAAATTAGCATACAAATCAGCTGTGCGATTGGACATGATCAAGAAGTACTTAGTGCCTGAATGACCAGAGACTGACCTAGTCTTGAGGGGGTGGTGAAACAGGCTGATTGAGCTATACACAAAATAACCAAAACCATGCAGTTTGTTCATTTTGTTTTGTTTACCGGATAAGGACACTGAGCCAATGGCCCTTTTTTCAGTAATGACCTGGAGCCGTAATTACAAGGAAGCTACAAGATAAAACATCATCCCCCGCACAATTAGGGGGAGGAAAAGGTAAGGGGAGGGAACAGTCGCAGGGGAAGGGTTACGAAGATTTCAGGTAGAGGGTTGGCTGGAGCATGGGAGAGGGGAGAAGTTTTAGCTGGTGCCTGACAGAGGGAAGGAAAGTGGAGAGACGGATGGAGGATGGTAGCTGGTTCCAGAGGAAGAGGAGGTGATAAGAGAATGCAGATTTCCCAGCTGAGGAGTGAGTGAGGGTGGGTGAGGGAGAAGGTGTGAGGGTCCCTAGAGCGTATGGAGTAGAAGGAGGAGGGGATGGTGGAGAGGAGTGAGGATAGGCATGAGGGGAGGGACCCAAACCAGTATTTAGAGAAGAAGGTAGCACAGTATACACACATATACACACACACACACACACACACGCACATATGTAACAGATAATGTACTACAGGGTGTGCGGTCATGCCTTGATATATGCAAGTGTTGATGTGTGTTGAGAGGCACAAGACTGTGGGCCGAGTACATTCAACTACTCAAGGCATTGTATAATAGAGCATGACGGCATGCCCTGTAGTGTATTATCTGTCTATAAGTCTAAATTATTTTTTTTGACGGGGAGTAGAACTAAGAGAAGGTTTGCAGTCATTGTAGGATAATGCACAGTCATGTGGTGTGTTTCGTCCAATCCAAAGATGGCATTTTTACTAATTTTTTTTCTCACCAATTTTATAGATGTATACGTGTGTGTATACTGTGTGTATGTATATATGTATGTATGTGTATATATACACACACACACACACATATACACACATATTATGTATTAGAAAGGGTAGATAGAAAAGTATGCAGACAATATCAGGTTGGTAGAATTGTTAGGTCAGACCATGACTCTGTAGAACTTCAGAAAGCTCTGGATTAAGTCTCAAACTGAGCTAGCAAGTGGGGTATGCGGTTTAATGTAGAAACATACAAAATAATTTATTTGGGTGTAAAACGATTACAAATTTAACTACTTACTCCAGTGAACTTGGTTACAACCAAATATGAAGAATATGAAAAGGACCTAGGAATATATATCACAAACGGCCTCAGTCTTAGCAGGCACTGCACAGATACAATAGCAAAAGCCAGTAAACTGATCTGTTGTAATTAATGAATACAGTACAAGACATTTAAAGAGCTGATGACGCCTCAAATCTTTGAGAAGCATAACATTTGGGTACAATTCAGCTTGCATTATATATATTCTGTCAGTGTTCCCCCATTCATTATTTTTGTGTGGTGGGCCACCACCCTATATTTTTTTACCACCATTCTATATTTTTTACCACCACCCTATATTTTCTTGCCACCACCCTATATTTTTATCTATTACTGATTTTTTTTATAAAATCCTCCAAAATCGTCTTTTTATTCTCATTCTTTATTGCACTACTACCCCTGTTCTGATACCAGTCCACTATATTTTACTTACAATCCACATACGCACATGTACAGTGCATATAGGAGGTCCAGAAAAATAACGCACCTTTGGACTCGATCATCACTGCCACCACCCTATATTTTCAGACAGTGGGGAACCCTGTTCTATAGATTTGTCATCCCTGTTGTGTATTACTGAGGAAGTCTGCATGAATATGTGATATTTATCCCTTACAGTTAATCTGCCTCTGCAATTTACTCCCTACTTCAAGTCATAATCCTCTGTTGTGACATCACAATCTGTTGCCATGGGACTATCTGTGATGTCACAAGGAGTGCATTATTACTTCAGGTAGGGAGAAAGCAACAAGAACAGATGAAATCTTCAAGAGCAAAGATCCTATTTTCATACAAATGACTTTAGTAATAAATACTGGGGAGTAGAAATACTGAACTAATGTGAAATACATGCTGAACTTTGTCTGCATATTATATTTTGTTAAAGTTCTCCTGAAGGCGTCAGCTGCGCTTTAAAGTAGCAGTGCAATGAAAAAAGTTATTCTAAAAAGCTAATTTTCTGCTATGGGTATGGAAAAATATTGGCAGAACTGTTGATTTGGGTTGTCTATAAACTTTGTATGCTGTGTACTGTACATTTGCATTTCTGTCTGAATTATTACCCTTCTCAGTCCTTAATATTATTTATATACAAAAATGAAGCGGCCATCTTTTTAAGCGGGACATCTCTGCTAGAACTGATTTCCTCTCATATAAAGTGATAGTGCTGTACAACGGTTAATGGGACACCTGTTCTGGACACCTCCACTTTAGCAGGATGCCTAACAGCTGATTCTCAGCTGATTTCAGCTGGTTACCTTGACATTTTCAGCATACAGTAATCAGGTAACTGGCTGCAAATCAACTGCGAACAGTTAAAAGCCCTGCAGTGCTGTAGCTTGCTCAGTCTTCTGTGAATCGAGAGCTTTCTAGCCATGTCTCTGCCGAGAAAGGAACTCTGTAGCAGATCGCGTTCGTGTGACTGAAGCTCTTCAAAACCCCACCAACTCACTCTCTTCAGTGACTGCCAAATGAAACTCTCAAAGAGTCAAGCAGGACAAATAAGTAGTTATTTCCTCAAGTGCTGGTGAGCCAAGTTGCCCTCACGATAAGCATGCTGCTGTACAGCATCAGAATGCTGACATCGTAGCCCCTCCGCTCACCACCCTGGCCACTGCCTGATTGACGGGGAGTGATCGTGCATTTACAGTAGAATGTATTGTATGTGTGATGTCGTCAGTCCTTTTCAATCAGCTGGTGGCTGGCCGAAGTGGTGAGTGGAGGGGCTGCACGTGGGCCATCCCAGTGTTGCATAGCGGTATGCTTATGGAGAGTGGGGGCAAGGTGGAGTGTGTGGGGAGGCAGAGGGTCCTGATGGGGTAGAACTAGAGGTGGGTCAGTACCACTGTCGGGGGCGGGGGGATACCATGGTCACTAATATAACAGGTCTTCTGAAATGGTATTTGGGGTAGGGTGGTTACTACTGTGATAGTCTGCCTGAAGCAACAGTTGGGGGTGCCAGGAGTTAACCTCTGTTAGCCATCTTGGTTACTAATCTGACAGTCCACGTGGAACCGCGATTGGAGGGGGGGGGGCAGCTCTTCACAATGCCATAGCATTGTGATGCATGTTAATGAGCCCATATTGGGCGTGCACATGGCCCTTCATGCTCCTCAGCATGGAGGGGGCTGAACATGGCTCACAAGAGCTGTGGCACTGTCCCAGAATCTACAGTCGGCTTTTGTGGGCCATATTCAGTCGGGGCCTATGTCAGTGCAGCGCATAGCCCCATATTCAGACACACTGCATGTTCTGGTCAGAACATACAAGCTGTCTGAGTCGCATCACATACTGGTTAGGAAGGTGCTGCATAGCAACATTTGCTGTGCCCTTTACCTCTGTGATGTGTTCATTCTTCCTCAGCCCAGGGAGTGAGAGTTCAAAGGTCATTTCTGAACCCGTGTCTCTCTTGCAGTGCATCCTAACATGTTGCCACCAAACTGACAATCTTTCCTGTGTCAGTCTTCACCATTCATCACTAGTGGGTGTATGCTGTGAGTGCAGCACCCTGTAGGAGCTTTTTTTTCCTTTTCTTCCCTATGGGCAGGAGCTGGCGCTGACGGTGCCGCCCATGAGGCTGACACATTGTGTGGTTTTCGTTGGTTGGCCAGTAATGGCCGTTGGCTCTTCCTCTGCCTCAGTTCTGCTTCTCCCACCATTCGAGACAGCACCTCGCTACAGCTCGGGAAAAGTATCTGTGTCAGTGACTTCAGTTACGGGGCCATTTTTTGATGCTGTTGATGCCATCTCAGCCAAACTTCAACGCCTCCGTTCTGCTGTTCCAGTTACTCTGCGCCATTTTGTGGAAATACCAGTAAGAGCTTTCCTTTTCATATTTTGAATGGCACCGAATCTTGTCTGATTATTGTTTAGTTTTTGTGTAGCATCATGCCAGGTTCAAGGGACAAAAAGTGGTCTTCCAAAGCAGACCAACCTCCCATGCATCGGTGTCCCTGTGGCCAGCAGATTTCCGTTATGGACTGGCATGATGTTTGCCTCACCTGCCTTGGACCTCAGCATGATATGGATCACTGCGATGCCTGCTTCTCGATGGACCACCACGTTCTTGAGTACTACTTGTTTAAAGTCTTTTGGGGGGGGGCGTCTCTCTCATTGGTCCAAACGCAGGTCTCTTCGCCCTTCATCCAGGTCCCCTTCCTGGCCTCAATGGTCCGGTGAGGAGGGGGCCTCCTCCTCCTCCTCATCTAGCCTTGCCACGGAGGAGGCCTCTTCCACAGTGCTGGAGGGCTGGGCTGGTTCCACTCGGGGCTGGCCGCACTGCTCTGGCAGTCACCTCCTCAGAAGTGCAGACTTCCCCAGTGTCGGAGCCCACAGTTGCTGGGTCCAGCATGGGATGTTACTTGATGCCACCTGCTGGCGTCATCTCGGATTCTGGGGATGTTCGCGGCTCTGGTGATTGAGGTGCTGCCATGAGGGTCACTTGGTCCGCCTGCGGCGCAGAGGGTGGGAGAGCCCCCAGGGTCACCCGTCTGGAGGTCTTTTGGATCTCCTCCTCTCTGGAGCCGGATGATCGAGAGGCTGATCCGGACTGGCGACCTGACTCCTCAGAGCCGGTGGGCTCTCCGGGGCCCAGGACCTTTATGCCTTCCCAGGTGCCCCTCCCTGTGGCTCAGGTGACTACGATCGATGCCAGCTCCTGTGCCAAGGACAGCGCTGGGAGCATGGCACAGTATAGCGGTCCTGTGGGAGCAGTGGTTCCAGTAGCAGGAGCGGGGTCGGCTGCCGCCCCTGGTGCTGCCCCCTCTCCAGATGCTGGATCTGGGACCACCTCTTCTATGGCCCTCCTCGGAAGGCCCGTGGAATTGGGGGTCCCCAAGGCACAGGGTGTGAGGAAGAGGTCTTCCTCGGAGTGGGCAGGGTTGAGAGGCCAGGGTGAGGGGCTGGGGCCACTCCCCTGTGGTCCCTCGGGGCTCGGGAAGGAGCCATAGCACTGAGCCCAAGTTTTCTCCTTCATCTCCTTCAGGGCAGTCCTTGTTGGGTGTGGTTGGGGTTTGCCCTTCTGGACACGTGCGGGCCCGGTCCCCTCATAGGGGTGCTTCCCCTACAGGGCTCAGCCCTGACCGCTTCGGGCTGGTTGAGCAGTCCTTGGCTGATCTGACCTACAGATCCCCTCGTAGTCCAGGATTGCCTGTTAGGTCTCCTAGCCCTGGCAGAGGTGTTTCACTTGTGGTGAAATCTTTTCCCCCTTACTTCTGCGTCCAGCCCCTTCTCTCCCAGGCCATGTGGGTCCTTTGGGGCCTTTGAGCAGGGAACAGTTCAGAGCTCAGGCTGCGGAACTTCCCTAGGTACGTCAGGGCCATGAATGAGCAGGTCTTTTGCCTGTCTCCCCCTCTGCAGCCAGAGTCTGAATCTTCAGATTCTTCATCTTCCTCATCTTCTTCCATCAAGGAAGAGGAGAATCTTGCCCACCTGTCCTCCGATGCTGATCAGATGGAGTATCAGTGCTTCCTTGTGAGTATAGTTGATGACATGCAAATCTCCTATGTGGCAAGACGTAATACAGAGTGTACGACGCGTGCCTTCCTAGGCGAATACAGTGCGGACCACTTGGTGGTCCCCTTCTGGCCTATACCCTTCCAGGAGGCATTGTACAGTGCCTGGCAGTTTCCAGCTGTCCTACTCCAGCTCCTTCAGACTGCCAGCATCGATATTGTGCACCCCAGGGGTCTCCGGGCACTTTGCCCTATCCCTCTGTGGGAACAGAGCAGTTGGACACCCCTATCAGGCATAGGCACCTGGTCTGTGACTGGCCAGACTTTGCTGAGTTCAACCGCCTGGGGCTGAGAGTTTTCTTCTTGGCATGGGTTATCCTTTCAATCGCATCTCATCAGGCACACCATGCTGCCTAAAACAGGCACTTGTGGGTGATGCTAGGCCAGGTGTTAGCATTTTTGCCTGATTCGGAGGCAGCCAGGCAGGCCACGGCCCTCTCCATGATAGGCCTGGAGCCAGCAAGGCACCAAGCAAGGGCATCTTATGACGCCAGTGAGGTCACTTCATGGCTAGCGGGGACAGTGATCTGCATCAGGCGGAAGGCGTGGCTTCACCTATCAAGACTCTCACCCTTGGCCCAGCATAGGGTGACTGCCTCCGCGTTCCGGAGGACCCACCTTTTCTCCCGCAGGGTGAGACAAGATCTTCAGGGTGCCTTCTTTCCCCCAGGGAACGGGGGACTCTTCCTCTCCCTGACCAGTCTTAGGCCTAACTGGCCTGAAATGGGTCTCTTCCTTCCATGTTTCCCCCACGGGAGGCTGAGCGGCATCTGTCTCTCAGGGAAGTGCTGAACCCCCTTCGGGGGGCTCGGTACCCACCAGTGATGAATGGTGAAGACTGACACAGAGAAGATGTGACAATTATGTACCTGCCATAATTCTTGATCTTCCTGTGTATCTTCACCATTCGTCACTGAATTCCGCCCACCTTTCCCTCAGAAGGCCTCAATCTCTGGGCAGTCCTCCTCCCTGCTGGCTTTCCTCCCTTAGGTCCAGTTAGGGTTTTATTCCCCTCAGCAGCACCCCTTTCCTTCTGTCCTTGGGGGGGCCTTCAGGACCAGTTCACCTCCCTTGAGGTGTACCGCTTCCTTTGGGGGCAGGGGCTGGCAGCGACTCCCCCTTTTTCCCCTTACCTCTCTTTCTTCTTCCCCTTCAATCTCCCTCCTTAGGAGGGAGGTGTTTGAACGGGTGGAGTCCTCATTCTCCCCCAAACCCTGTAGGTTCTCCTCTGGAGCTATTGCCGGGGGGGAGGGGGGAGTGCAGTCTCCTGACCAGGGGCATATTTCCACCTGGTTTGTTTGGGGGGGGACCTTCTCCTCGCTCGATCGCTCTCATCTGACCCTGGTGGGGAGTTATAGCTTCAAGTTGCAACTCTCGGCAACTATATCTGTTAGCTGACTGTCTACCTCAGGAAGCTCTCCCTGGTCTCTTAAGTATCCTGAGCTGATCAAAGCATGTCAGTAGACTGGTCCCTCCTTCCCTTCTCTCTTTACCCCCTCTTCATTGCTGTCTTTCTTTTCTTTTCTCTCCCTCCTTCCCTTCCTTCCTTTCCTGTTGTTTGTCTGTCCAGGAACTGGGGCCTTATAGCCCATGTCCTCCAGATCCTCCTCCACTGTCCTCTGGCCGGCCTATTCTTTTTTCAATTTATATCCTTTCCTTTAACTGTCCCTTGGGCTTCCTTGCCCTGCTTTCATTTTTCTCTATCCTCTTTTTTTTTTCTTCTGTCTCTCTGGCATGCAGAATTGAGGCGGAGGAGGAGTCAGTGGCTGTTAATGACCAACCCACGAGCACCACGCAGTGCATCGGCCTCGTGGGCAGTGCCGTCAGCACCAGCTCCTCCTCCTACAGAGAGAAAAAACAAGCTCCTGCGGGGTGCTGCGCTCACGGCATACACCCACCAGTAATGAATGGTGAAGATACACAGGAAGATCAAGAATTATGGTAGGCATGTAATTTTCATTTATAGAATGTTCAGGAGACCTGGAAATCAGCAGCACAAGCATTGATGAGGTAAAATGCACAGTCTGGAGCTGAAAGTATGGTTAAAAAAATTTGAAGGGGTTAAAATGACAAAATGTATCTGAAGATCAAATATGATTGAAAGAGACCATTCAAATGAACAAATATGTCATTGTTTCTGATATCTTTTAAGGTTAAAATGACAAAACAAAGGTTAGAGATTTTCTGTCATGCAGATGTGTAGAATGAGAGTGAAATCCTCCCATTTGTGTGTGTGTGTGTGTTTTTTTTTTTTTTTTTGATAATCCTCCCCTCTCTAGAAGCTGCTTTGAAATAGGATTAGGATGACTGAAGGGGTTTAAGTCAGTGAGAAACCTGCATGATAAACAGTTTCAGGAGATTAGTGTGAGAGTACAGCTGCCATGGGAGGGAGGTATATTTACTGCAGAAAATCATCTTTTAGTATAAAATCCCATTAATTGTCATCTTCGAATGATTTCTGAACATCACAAATACAGCACAGTATGAAAAGGAAATCTCTGTAAGCACATTTCAGTAAGTGGTATTTACAACAGTTGTCAATCTTTTGTTGTCATAACAACATGATGTGCCTCTTTGTTATCAAGTTCTAATCCAATGCAGGTTTTTTGTTAGATGCAGCAGTCAGGTTTTCCCCCCAGAGAATTTGTCATGTGATGTGAACTGTTTGAGCCCTATCCTACCAGTATGTAGTCAAGATTTACATCCTTGTTCCCTCCTATAAAAGGAGCTAGGAAGCTGTTTGAAACATTCTGCTGCCATGTTTTTGCTTTTTTCTTTCAAAACTGGAGTTTTGTTGCTTTGTTTTGTGGTTTAGAGTGTGCTTTGCATTTTTCCTCCCCAGTGTTCACACTGATCTGACTTTGGGGGCATCTCTTGCAGCAGGCCACACCTATGGAACTATAGCCGCCAGGCACTAGGACCACACAAACATTTCTAGCTAGCAGTCTACCAGGGGGCTGCCCACTCAGACATCAGATGCCAACGTCACCCTAGCCTATAATAGTGGGCGGCCCCGCTCCCTCCTCAGTTCTTCTCACACCATCAACCAACGCACATTGGACCTCTTGGAATGCCGCAGCTTCAGTCAACAGCCATTTTGTACTCATTTTATTTTTTCTCATCGTAGTTTTCATTAATTTTCAGTGATTTCACCAGTTGTTTGTTTTCTTGATCTTCCTCCGATCGATCGACAAGTGTGTCCTGGAAAGCAACGTCCAAACAAGGACAGGCCACTCTGCCTGTGCCTGCAGCCTCGGACCAGACCACGACGTCCAGGCCTGCCCCATCTGCCGCAGCTTCATCCAGGCCACCAGACGCTGGTGTCAGCAGATCTTTGAAAACTTGTTACTGCAACTGAAGGACACCAGAATGGAGAGGAAGTTGCAAGCTGGGGTTCCTCCATCTCCCTAGCTCTATCCTCTGGCTCCCAGTCATCTAAGTCCCAGGATAAATCCTCTGGAAAACAAAGCATTGGGACAAAGACTGCACTAAGACACGGTTCCCTCCTTCCCTCTCGTCCCTGCTTCGTTCAGCGGCCGTGGCAGGGCAGTTCTCTTTGGAGGTGGCCTCTTCTGCCTCGCACGCCCCAGCACCTAGAAGGCTACTGCTGGCAACACCTGCGTCCAACCTGAATTTTGCAGGCAGAGGGTCCTCGGGGCCAGGATCCTTCCTGGGCCTCCAGCCCCTGCTCTTCCAGCCCTTATATTTGGGGGGCTCGCAGTCAGGAGACTCTATTGGTCAGTCTTTGACCGGCATGGGTTTGGCAGCCTCCGGGACCTTGACAGCTACTTGACCACTGCCCACCACTGCAGCGTTGGTCTCCTTGGCCTTAGAACCTCTGTCTTCACTGGTGTCTCCTCAGACTGTTTCCCAGTCCTTTTCACCATCGCAGACAATGACTCTGGCTGGGGCCCTTTGCTGGGTCCTGGCCTTTTGAGGCTACCTTCCCCTGCCCCTCCCCCCCAACACCGGCACTGGTCTTGCTTCGGCTGGCTCTTCCCAGCTACCCGAAGCTGGTCATTGTGGACTTCCCTTCACTTTTCACCCTGTGGGATATCATACAAGCTCGTCTTGCTCCCCCGCAGGGCCCACCTTCCAGGGAGTCCTGGGTGCCCCACCCTTCACCTACCATGCCCGTGGGCCTGCGTCAGATCTCTCACAGCCGGATCCCCCTCACTCCCCCTGGACATGTGGGGCAAGGGGAAACCTCCAACTCCCAGATGAGGATAAGGGCATGGGTGACCGAGGGAGTGCTTCCTCTTCTCATTTGACCTTCATGGTCTCTTTGAATGGGGAGGAGATCCCAAATATGTCCCTCGGTGGTCCCCTCTGGATGATCTGTCCATTGTGGTAGTCGTGTGCCAGATGCAGGCGGTGATGGGCTTAGAAACGGAGGAACAGGACCCTTCCAGGCGTCGGTTATTCACCTTCTTATGCCTGCTTGAGGCCTCCCCCCACCTCCTGTTGGCAGTGCCACCTCTGATTGAACCCTTTGAGGACGCCATCATGGCTGCATGGCACCGTCCTAACTTAGTTCCCACCATGCCAAGAAAGGTGAACAAACTATACCATACTCCGGCAGGAAAGTCATTCTTCACAGAGCAGCCACAAGCTGAGTCTGTAGCCATTAATAAGGCCAGTGACTATACTAAATGGCCCAACCACTTAAGTTTACTTCCCCTGAACAAGGAATGCAGGAGATTGGACTTAATAGGCAAGATGATGTTTGCCTCAGCTACCTTGGCCATTAGGGTCCTGAACCATATGGCCCACTAGATTCAGTTCCAGAATCTCCGCTTGGACCAGGCCAAAGAATCGGCTAATTCCCTGCCTGAACATTTAGTGAATCAACAGCTCCTGCAGGCCTTGCATTCAGGAGCTGACATCGGTCTTCACCTCCTCCACATGGCCTATGATGCCATCGATGCCTCAGCCCTGTCGGCTGTGGCCGGCATTGGCCTGTGATAGTTCTCCTGGCTGAGAGTGTTGGGGTTCACACAGGACATTCATTTGTCTATTCTGAACACCTCCTTCAGATGATACAGATGGTTTGGGCCTGACATTCTTTCTGACCCACAGGCATCTGGCCTCACTCTATGGTCAGTCCATTCCATGTACCACACTCAGCCTAGAGTGGACAGAGTGTGCCCTTTCGCAAGGCTACCCACAAGCCCAGACCCTCCTCTAGACCTCAGGACAAGTGACGGGCTCCCTCAGCCTTGCCTACCCCCCCCACCGCAGTCAGTAAAGGCCCTAGGGGAGGTGGTGTAGCCCCAGCTGTGGCCACCGCCGCTGGACTCCTTGGCCGACCTCCTCCCCCCCGATAAGTAAGGAGGTGGTCATCAGGGGTCTCTTCTCCTTACGTCTGGACAGGTGGAAGGAGATGACCAACAACAGCTGGGTGATGCAGCTCACTGAGCATGACCACACTCTAGAACTTCTAGAGTGGCCTCTAGAAAGACCTCCTGTGTGGTCTTCCTACCCCCTTCCCAACCATGTTATCGTGCTGTGGAGAGAGATCCATACCTTGTTGAGCAAGCGGGCTATAGAACCCATCCCTCAGACTCAGCAGGGACAGGGGTTTTACTCCCACTTCTTTCTAGTTCCCAAATGTTCAGGGGACCTTTGGCCCATCCTGGACCTCAGGGAGCTAAATCTGTTCCTCCAGTACAAAAAAGTCCACATCGTGAGACTCCAGGGTTTACTATCTCTTCTGCACCAGGGAGACTGGATTTGCTCCCTAGATATGCAAGATGCCTATCTGCACATCAAGGTGTGCGCCCCCCACAGAAAGTACTTTAGATTTCAGCTTCAGGGAGTGCACTTCCAGTTCTGGGCCTTACCCTGTGGCTTGTCCTCAGCCCCTCGGGTGTTTACCAAATGTTTGGCAGTAGTGACAGCAGCCCTCTGGAGGGAGGGGTTCTATATGCTCCCTTATCTGGATGACTGGCTCCTCTCTGGACTATCCAGGGAGCTGCTCCTGCAGACTCTAGCATGTACCTGCCTTCTATTCCAGGACTTAGGTGTCACGATCAACCTGCCCAAATAAGTTTTGACCCCCGCCAACATTTTCAATACATAGGAGCAGTCCTGGACACAGCTCAGGGCATGGTTTTCCTGCCCTAGGACAGGGAAGATCGCCTTATGGACCAAGCACACCTGCTGTACAACAGCTGCTGTGTCTTGGCCAGGACCTTCTTCAGGCTCTTGGGCCTGATTGCTGTGGTCATAGTCACAGTTCCTCTGGCCAGATTGCACATGAGGGTACTCCAGTGGACACTGAGCGTACAGTAGGACCAGCATTCTGATGACCTGGAAAAGCAGCTCCTGGTCTCTTCTCCTGTTAAAAAGGTTCTGCTCTGGTGGATGGAACCCAGCAACCTGTTTAAAGGAGGGGGGATTCCTTCCTCATTCCCTCCCCTCGGCAGGTTCTTACCACAAATGCCTCGGGGATGGGGTGGGGTGCCCATCTGGGGCCCCACCAAACCCAAGGGACATGGTCGGACCTGGAGTCCTCCCTCCATGTCAGATGTCCTGGAGATGCGGGCAGTTCTTTACACCCTGTAGGCCTTCCAGACTCGGCTATCCCCAGGCCTTCGACTAGTGCAGACTGGCAACATCAGTGTAGTCCAGTGCATCAACAAACACGGGGGCAAAGACTCGTACCATTTCTGCCGGGAAGCCATGAGAGTCTGGTACTGGGTTCTGGAACACGGTCTAGAACTTTCAGCTATCCGTGTTCTAGGTGCCAAAAATGTCCTAGCGGACAGCCTTAGCCGGTCACAGTCGGGGGCTCTCAAGTTGAAGCTGCTGACCTCAGTAGTAGAGGACCTCTTCGAAAGATGGGATTATCCAGAGTTGGACCTTTTTGCGTGCCCACACAGCACAAAACTCCTGCATGTTTGCTCCGGGGCCTGGAGTTTTCTGGTGAGATGCATTGTCCCTCTTCTGGAAAGGGGGGAGGGTTCTGTATGCATTCTCTCCCTTCCCCCTGCATCAGAGGGTCCTCATCAAGCTGCAGATGGAAGGGGCCATGATGATTCTTATCACCCCCTTCTGGCCTTGTCAGATCTGGTTCCCTTTACTGCAACAGCTAGCAGTGGAACCTCCAGTTCTCCTGCGCACAGGCTTGTTCTCCTAGAACCAGGGAGCTGTGGTCTATCTGGACTTCAGATCCCTACATCTTCATGCCTGGCTACTGAGAACATAACCATGGCACGGTTTGGGGTGTCTCCCAGGGTGGCTGATGTATTGGTAGCAGCTAGAAAGCCTTCCACTAGAGCCACTTATTCTATAAAATGGAAACACTGTGCACCATGGGCTGCTTCACATCAGCTGGACCCCTTCACTTGTACAGTGAACCAGATTCTGAAGTACTTGCTTTCCCTTTCAGACTCAGGCCTGAAGTACTCCTCTCTCAAGGTGCATATGTCGGCCATAATATTGCCATGAGCCAGAACGCATTACAAGTCTCAATTCCTACCACCACCCTCCCCCCCCCCTTTTCCATCCCCTGACCTGTCTCCTGCTATTATCTGGAGATGTCAAGCTCAACGGGGGACCCAAAGGTCAGGGAACCCAAACCACCTTCTCTTCGACTCCCAAGTTGGACCAATCACAAAGGCCTCAAAATAGTGCACATGAATATACAGAGCATCCAACACAAAATGCCAGAGCTTGAAGCCTGGATTAGGCACTACAGCCCTGACATCCTGTGTATCACTGAGTCGTGGTTAAAACCACCCATACTACCCCCATGAAATTGCACTATCTGGCTATACCACATATAGAAAGGACTGCCAGTTCAAAAAAGGTGGAGGTGTTCTTATCTACGCCAAAACAGAACTCGCATCCCGCAAACTCCCACTAATCTCAAACATTTTAGAGCATGAACACCTAATGATCACGATCACACTCGTCCAAGTCACTCGGTTAACTGTCGGGTGTGTCTACCTGCCCTTGAACCTTGCCTCCTCAGTCTGCGCCGAATTCCTTGCAAACTTAGACACCCCCAATGGTGACCTGATACTCACTGGAGATGTCAATCTAAACTGGCTCAGTCCCAATAGAACAAACTATATCTCCTTTCTAGCAGATGTTAAGCTTGAACAATTAATTCACCACCCCACTAGACTTGACATGAAGTCAGGCAACCACAGTCTACTGGACTGGGTCCTAACAAATAATACTCAAAACATAAAAACTACGTGAGTTTTCCCTGATGCCCTCAGTGATCACTGCCCGACTTTCTGTGTCTGGAGGAAAAACTTCCAGAAACCCCACCAAAAATCGTCAGTACTTGAGATCTTACAAGCTTCAGCACCGCAACCATCATAGAGTTTCATAGGTTTATACAAGCGAGAAGACAAAGTCCACAATGCTTGCCATTAGGTTCCTAAAAATTTAGGCAGAATTTAATAGAATCGGTCATTGCTAAGTCTAAATTAGATTTAAAGTGGTCCGTGTTTGGACTATCTACCACTAAAGCTGGAAGATTATTCCAAATTGAAATGGATCTCAGATTGAACCAATTTTTGCTTCTTAAAGTGTACCACTTACTCATCAATAGTTGTCTACTGTGTTTCCTATTGCTAATTCTATATTCGGATTCAATTAGGCCCAGTCCTGTTGCAAGGGTAGGATCCCTTAGTGAACTATATATGAGACACAGATCTCCCCTTAATCTTCTATACCTCAGGGTATACATATTCAGGATTTTTAACCTCTCCTCATAAGATTTTCCCTGCTTGCCTGTAATAGCCCTGGTGAATCTTCGCTGCACCCTCTCAATTTTTAGAATGTCTTCTTTAATGTAAGGAGACCACACTTGAATACAATATTTGAGGTGTGTCCTAACCAATGCAATATATAATGGCAATAGTACATCCAATGAACGACTTGCTACATGTCTAAAAATACAACTTAGGTTTTGGTTAGCCTTATTTACTTGAATAGTACAATGGAATTTGAATTTTAAATCTGGAGTAACTAGTATTCCTAAATCTTTCTCTTCAGTAGTTTGGTGTAATATTTCGGACCCCAAAGTATATTGAAAATAATGATTATGATTACCCAAATGCATTATCTTATATGTATCATTGTTAAGGGCTAACATTCTATCACAGGACCAATTAGCAGTTTGATCCAGAAAAACTTGAAGGGCAGATCTTGCATTATTCTTATTAATTATAGAGCCTATACGACAGTCATTGGCAAATTTCAGCAACCAAATATTGTCATCAGTTTTTAAGGTGGAGACATACATTAAATAGACAGGGACCCAGCACAGATCTCTGGGGGACACCACTAGAAACGGGGGCCCAATTTGAAAGTTCTCCATTGATAATGACTCTGTTTCCTACCCTCTAGCCAATTAATAATGCAATTTATGATATTATTTAGTTTGGATGCCCTTTATGTTTCGATGAGCTCAAAATGAGGTATCTTATCGAAGGTTTTAGCGAAGTCTATAAATACTAGATCCACTGAATTTCCTTCATCTATTGCACATATGACTTTGTTATAAAAGGATAGTAAATTAGTTAGGCATGATCTAGATTTAATAAAGCCATGTTGAAGGTTATCAGTTAGTTCGCTTTGATTAAAATGTTCCTTGATAAAGTCTTTGATAAAGGTTTCCAAGATTTTCCCAATAAGTGAGGTAAGGCTGATCGGCCTGTAATTTTCAGGTTTATTTTTTGGTCCTTTTTTGTGGATGGGAACCACCGATGCCACTTTCCAGTCATATGGAACTTCCCCAGAATCAAATGAGTGCTGGAAGATGTTAGTTAGGGGTAGATAAATATACTCTGCAAGTTCTTTTAATGCCCTTGGATGGATATCATCTGGACCAGGGGATTTGTTAATATTAACTTTTTTTAGTTTATCCAGAACATCTTTGGGTTGGATAATAAACTGACCAGGCACTGAAGTCTCAGACTTGCTCATTTTACCTAGTAGATTTTATATTAAAGACTGAGGAAAAATATTGATTCTGTATATCCGCTGCCTCGTAAATATTAGCTAAACACCCTGAATTTGTGGTAAATGGTCCAGTAGTATTCAAATTACCCTTAGGTTTATTAATGTAAGAAAAAGAACTATCTCTCGATGGATAGTTCGGTGTATCCAGCTTTGCTGCTTAGAAGTGGGCAAGGAAGCCCCAGCCGGGCTCAGAGCTCATTCCACAAGGGGTACAGCTGCTACCATTGCAGCTGCCAGGGAGGTTTCACTGCTGGAAATCTGTAAAGCAGCTACCTGGAGGTCAGTTCACACCTTTACAAAGCATTACAGTCTGGACACCTAGTCCAGAAGTGATGCTAGGTTTGGCACAACAGTCCTGCAGAGTCTTTTTCCTGAATAGGTTCTGTGCCCACCTCCAAAGGTACTGCTCCATAGTCTGCAAGAAGTAATAATATGGCTGGCCCGTCGGCGCAGCGGTTGAATTTCCATTTGTGATGCCGGTGACCTGGGTTGGGGAACGGACCTGGGTTGTCAGAGGGCCAGCTGGGGGAGAGGGATCGAGTGTCCCATGGACTGCTCTCCTCCGGGGGGAGGGTGTAGTGTGGGACCAACGCTCAAGGGACCCCTGGGGGAGGCCTGGGGCACCTCAGTGACTGGCACCAGCAAGGCTTCAAGGGGGAAGGATGGATGCTGGTGTCATTGTGTGTTCTCACCCCTGCCTGCAGGGGGAAAAAAGCCAGCCTACCCACCGCCTCAATGACGCCCGCCCCCCCGGCTGCTATCGGCTCCCAGGCTTACTCCTGCCCTATCCTGTTGTTTGTGGCACCCTTCAGAGGGGCCAGGTGCCATGACCCCGTCCTGGAGGGCAAGCCAGGGGGTACTGGGAGGGCATCTAATGTGGGAAGCCGCAGTTCAGGGGTCCCTGACCGGCCAGGAGCCCGACGGTGGGAGGCGCCAAAAAGAGAGTGAGGAAAAAAAAAAAAGTAGTAATATTAGTAGATTCCTGGGGTTAGAAGAAAAAATTACTCACCTGTAGTAATCTTGTTTCTTCCAACGGGATCCACTAATATTATTACTTTCCCACCCTTACCTCCCCTGCTAGAACCAAAAAGGCCTCTTCAGCGCTGACTGACTAATCAGCCGGATGGGTTTGCCAGCTGTTGACATCTTCTTGATTTTGAATGTTTTAATAGCCTTGTAGGTTTGTTTTCCCTTCTCAGGTGAATCTGACATTGAAAAAGGTTTTTTTCTATGGTTTAATGATTGTTAGTTGTCCCAGTTGGGGCCATTTTTTCATATTAGTCTTTAATTAGATATTAGTAGGGCCTCTTGGCAGGCTCCAAAGAAATCTGAGGGTCAGAATTTGTAAGCACTAAGATACGACGGGGTGTGCATTACGGTGTGATAACCGCACTCCTAGGGGTGTAGTTAGGCACGAGGCCGAAGGCCAAGTGTCTGTCGTCTCTAGGAGTGCGGTTATCACTCCCTAATGCACAACCCTGGAGTGTCTTATTGTGCTTTTAAAATGGATGTTTATTTTTAGAAGCAGTTTTTTTTAATTTTGAAACACATTTTTAAATAAGTAAAAATGTAAGTGAATCTGTGCTTTTAACATAAAATATTCCTTCTGCCTGTTGGTGCTAGATTAAAGTAGTGTTATACAGTGTGTGCCTCCCTGTCCACTTAAGCTTCATATTCCCTGCCAGCCATAAAAATTCACAAATACTCTTTTCCTCATTTTAAGTATGTCATATAGCCCCCTTACTTTATTTCATTCTCCTCACTCTGTAGACAAAACTAAAAGGAAGCCATAACAGAGGCTTCTCAGTTCCCCGATACTGCAAGCATGAGTGTGGTTCAAAACTGCCACACTCACTGACAGCATCATGAACTGCTCGCTCTGTCCTAAAAGCTAAATGGCAGGGTGAGTCATTTACCACCTTTTCTCTTTATGTAAGCATTAATACCTGACAGGGTGGGTGGTATTGTGCTATACCAGACCGCCCAGGGGCGTATTGAGGCCCGACGCCGCAGGCGGAGGGCCTTATAGCCCCTGGAAGGTCCGGTATAGCACAATACTGCCCACCCTGGAGGGTAATATTGCGCTTAGAAAATGAGCACTAAAAAAAAAAAATAGTTTTATATAAAACGATAAAAAAATTAGTTTAAAATAACTTCTAGATTAAAATAGTTCCTCCGCCTGTATGAGCTGATTGTGATCTGGCTGTCATGGTTACCCTCTCCTACTCAGTCACACATACAGGCAAAGATCGTGTGGTATACTTTCTTAGTTTTAAAATGATGACTGCCCCACGTAAAACAAATCTACAGGCTGTGATCCCTTTTATTTTTGTTACTAGTATCGGTCCATTCCGCTCCTCCCCTGCCCCCACGCCGCTCCGCCGCTGAGCTTCTGTGAATTGCCAAAAAGGAAATGGGAAGGCCAGGACAGAGACAAGTTAACTTTCAATTTTTTTTTTAATAAAATAAGGTGAAGTCGTATGTATTTTCCTCTTTCTGTTTTGTTTGGGAGCAGGGAAAGCAGCAAAAGAAAGACAGTAATTGCGCGAGATGAGGGCATGAGAAACGGATGAGAATACAGATCGGGCAGAATGGGATAATCAGTAGGCTTTTTTTTTTTTTCCAGCACCCCTCCATATTCATCTGTCCTCTTCTTTGTTCTATTTCTGCACCCTGTTGTTCCAGTTTCTTTTTTTAATGTGCTTGTAAAAACACGAGTGAGAGACATCGCTATCTCCGCTACCACTGCTTTGTTTGGGAGAAGCGTTCCCGAAGTAACAGGTAACACGGTCTGAAGTTCAGTGTAATTTGCGGATGTTGTGTGAAGCATTTGGGAATTGGGAGCAATAAAGGTGTGTGTTTTTTTTTTTTTAATTTGATATGAAAGGCAGCAGGGGTACTGATTACAATTGAAATTTTCTACGGAGAACATGTTGTAGACTGGCGTGGGGTGTCAGCAAGAGAAACAAATGGCGGATATTTTGAATAGGAAATGATGGGTTGTAGCCAATTGGAGAGCTGGCTGGGCACAAACATTCTGGTGATGAGGCTGGCTGGACTGGTACTTTTAATAGGTGGGTATCTGTTGTCTGATAGATGCCCACCTAGAGAAGTGTCTCAGCCAATCACAAAGCTGAATTACTTTCACCCATTTTCTAAATAGTATTATTGCTTGCTTTCTTTCTTCTTTTTTTTTCCCCTCTGTTTCTCCCCACATTCAAGAAATGGAATGTTTATCATGGAATGTTTACTATGGAATACAGTGATTCAAAATTCTCCTCAGTTCCACTGGCAGAATGTTCCTCTTCTAACATACAGTATACACACACACGAAGGCCCTTTCTAAAGCTACAGACTCAATTATGTCACTGTCAGGGAAAGCAGAAGAGATTTCCCCGATGAGCATGGTAAAAATAGGAGAATTTTTCACTGTCGGCAAAGAAACAGTTGTAATGAAAACTATAAACAATACTCATTTTTTCTAATTTGTTTGTGTGTAAGGAGAGTGTGATGATCAAGGAAAAAATATTTAATTCATTTCTTTTCCTTTTTATTTAAGGTAGTTTTATTTTTAAGGCCCAGTTGAAGGTTTTTACAGTGTAAAGGTAACAGCCATGTTTGTGGTGGAAAATTAGTTCTGGATCTAGGGAGACTGATGGAAGATAGTTCTGGTTGTATGAGGACTGATTTGCTTATTGTGTGATGTGGTATATGACCAGAATGACTGTGTGTATATAGAGAGTTACTTGTATGGTCAGCTGATGTCTCTTGGCCAATGAGATTTCTAGATTTTCTCATGCCGTTTTATAAAGGCAGTTGAACTGGGCAGCTTTTGAACTGAGTGCACGAGCTAAAGATTCCATCATTAGCATTCATTCCATTTTGGCTCTGGGACAGTGCTGTCTTAAAGGAGCACTGCAAGAAGTAATAATATTAGTGGATCCCGTTGGAAGAAACAGGATTTACTGGGTAGTGTTTTTTCTTCCATTGTAACCTCGCCGAGTGCAGGCGGCGAGCAATCTCCCGTTAGTGCATTGCTCCTCCGACCAAGCCTGTCCCTCCTTATGGGGAGCAGCCCTTGGTCCCCATGCCTGAGCTGGTCACAGTTTAGGCGGGCGCCTCTGATCTGTCGGAGAGATCCACCACCCTTAGGCCCTTCAAGACTCTGGTGCCCAAGTCTGGTGGCGCGGCTGATAAGTTGGTCGTCAGCCCCTCTGATGAATACCTGGCCCTGGCTGATAAGTTGCACGCCAGCTCCTCTGGCATCCGCCCAGCCACTGTGCTTCCCTCGGGCCCTGATAACAGGCCTGACACCAATCTCTGGATTAGTGCACGTTCCCACTCTGGCAACAGCCCTTCCCAGAGGGTTCTCCCTCTCGGGATCCTCCTTCGCCACCTCCCCTGGTGGTGACTCCTGGCTCTCCTGCACACTGTGAGCAGGAGTCAGAGGAGCATCTGCCCGACACTACCTTGGTGCCAGAGCTGGAACGCCTGACGCAGACCTCCCTTAGGAGTTGGTGTCCCCTGCACTGCAGGCTCCCCCATCTGGGCCAGCCCCCCCCCGGAATCACCCAGACTCTGGTGGGCCCTTCAGGACCGATGCCAGAATCTCCTACAGATGTTCTGGTGCCAGACCTGATGTTACCAGGCCCTTCTAACCCTCCGTCAGGATCCCTGTCAGTTCCTCCAGGGCCTGCACCTGGCTACCTGCTATCAAGGCCCCCGGTAGGACCTTTGGCTCCTCCATCAGATCCTATGCCAGGTTACCCTCTGTCAGGGCCTCTGGCAGGTGTCTCGGCTCTGCCGTTGGGCCCTTCACCGGCCCTTCCAATGCCAGGCTTCCCTGTGCCTCGCTACTCTTCGCCAGGGTGTCTTCTGCTAGGGCACCCCACACTGGTGCATCTGACTGGCTATTTGCCATACAGGACACTGGGCTACCATTACCCGATGCCGGGTTATACAGTGACGGGGTTTACCTTCCAAGGCTACCTGCCCATCTATCAGCCTCCTCCTCCACCACCTCAGATGGATTTTAGGGAGGCATTACAGTCTTGGTGGTCAGTAACCAAGACACAGTTGGCCTTGGAACTTGACTGGCGGCAACCGGCCATGGCTTCCACACCGGCCGGCTTGGACCCTACTCCAAGATCCCTTTCCCCAGTGGAGTCTCGCCCCTCTGCCTTGGGACAGACCTCTCATCCTACCGCGGTAGCTGGTATTGGCAGGGGCCTTGGGGTCTCTCCGCAGGAGCTTCCGCGGGCTCTATCTGTGGTCAGAAGCCCATCATCAGAATCTGACTCCGACTCTGCCGACTCAGCTGCCTCTGGTTTTAAGACCCCCTCGCCGGAGGATCCAAAACCCAAAGACTCTCCCAAATCCCCTCCGGAGGACCCCTCTTTTACAGAGATCCTTCGGAAGATACAGGAGGCAAACGGGTGGAAAACGGAGGATCAGGATCCCCAACACAAGAGGTTGGTGGAACACCTGGATATACCAGAACTGTCCCCTCTGCTCATTCCTCTGTGGATTGGACCACATGAGGACCTGGCCTCCACGGTACGGCAACAACCTTCAGCGGTGGCCGCAATTGCCAAAAAGGCTGATAGACTGTGTGAAGCCCCCGAGGGTAAAGACCACCTTAGTTCTCACCCTAAAGTGGACTCAGTGGTCATTAATGCAGCTCGTTACCGTACGGCAAAACCTAAACACATGAGCACCTCTTCTCCAGACAAGGAGTCATTGCAGATAGACCAGTTTGGACGCAAGGTTTACTCCTCCTCCATTCGGGCCTCAGAGCTTTGAACTACCTGGCACACATGATTGTATACCAGAAATCTGTCCTGGGAAAGTTGAAGTTGGAATTCGAGGCTTTGCCTGATTGCAAGGCTAAAACCAAAATTTCCCAGACTGTCAGGGCAGTGGAACTCTCATGCCGTCATTCCCTCAGAGCGACATATGATGTGGTAGACGCCTGTACCCGGAGTACCGCCATGGCTATCAGCACGCGCCGGTACTCCTGACTGTGGGTATCCGGACTGGCCAAAGACGTCCAGTCGGCCATCCAGGATGCCCCTCTCGGAGGACCAGTCCTTTTCGGAGGTGACGTCAAGGACATAATTACTGGGCTCCAGAACAATGCAAGGCACTTCGCTCTGTCCAGTCTATGTATCGCTGCAACACCTAGCCAAAACAGCCATTTCGATGCCCGCAACGGTGCCAGAATAGGCAACAGTCAGCCCGACGTCAGAACAAACATCAGGCCCCGTCGACGGGAGCCACCGCTCCAGCCAAGTCCCAAAGGGTTGCCATGGTGGCGCTCCCCCACCCCCCTCTGCCTCCTGACTTGTGGCAGGGCCCCCAGCCTCTGCCACCAGCTCCGGAGAAACCAGTAGGGACAGATTCGCCAACCACCTGGCTGTGTGGGAGGCGATCACTTCAGACATGTGGGTCTTTCAGTTCATCGCTCAAGGCCGCACCATCGAATTCACTGAGAGACCCCCAAGACATCCTTTGGGTCTCTCTCACTACCCAGTAGGCCACATTCCTCTCATAAGGGAAGAGATCCAGGCTGTTCTGACAAAATCGGCTATACAGCCCATTCCTCAGGTCCAGGAAGGAAAGGGATATTACTCCCACTTCTTCCTGGTTCCCAAAAAGACAGGGGTCCTCTGTCCAATCCTGGACCTCAGCACACTAAACCTGTACTTAGAATACAAGAGGTTTCGCATGCTTACACTACCGGGTCTGCTGCCTCTTCTGAACCAGGGTCACTGGCTTTGTGCTCTGGATATGCAGGATGCATACCTGCATATCCCAATGTTTCCATCCCACCGCCGCTCACTACACTTTCTTCCAGGGGGAACACTTACAGTACACAGCGCTCCCCTTTGGCCTCTCCTCAGCACCCAGAGCATTTACCAAGTGCCTGGTGGTGGTGGCAGCTTTACGCCGACTGGGAATATAAGTGTTCTAACCCCAGTAATACTCAGGTATTCATAACTTTATGCAGTCAGTCTTCTAAGTAGAACTGCCCAGAGAGAATCTGGAACATATGCAAATGATGGAATCCTTTGCATGAGGCACTTTTCAAATGCTGAGTTATACTAACTGCCTTAGTTCTAACCCCTCAGATTTCTCTCTTTGCCTGTCAAGACTAGATGCTCAGAGATCCTCTCCTCATCATCTTTTGTTCATCCTCTCCTCATCATCTTTAGTGAGAAACTTTATAAAATATTATAAGTATTCTTTACATTTCATTTGCTGCCTTTTACTTTTTGTTATTTTAGGTAAACCCATAGTTTTAGTGTTTAAATTGTAAGTTTTCTCGGTTTCTCCCGGTTCGGTATAACTGGGGGTAAACCGAGGTTTATTTCATATTTATCGGAGTTTTCTGACTAAAAAAATCCATTAGTTATGCTTAATTTTATTAAATTTGTTTAAGAACCGCTAATACCGGTTCCTGGACCGATAGCCACAGTTCCCGGGTCCTGCAACGGTTCTGGAACCGACCGCAACTGCTAAATAAACTTAAATTAAAATATTTATTTTTTAGCGGTTGCAACTGTTATTGGCTTTACATTGAAAATGTTATAAAAAGAAACTGGTGATCCCGGTTTCAAACCTTGTATTCAGTGTGGTGAAATTTTGTTAAGTCCAACATTCTTTTGTTTTGCCTAGCTGGACATGAACAGTTAAAAGCAGAGTGAAATCTGCATTACATGTGCTGAAAAAGTACTGAAATGCCTGGATAAGGCTTAAAAAAAAAAAAAAAAAAAAAAATTCACCACCTAAGGGTCCCTCCATCTCTAACCAGCTGACACCCTAAGTTACTGTGGGTGACACCACAACAAATACTGTAACTGCTACCTTGAGATAGGCATATAAGCAGTTTCTAAGAGGCTTGTTGAACCGGCTGACTCCCTGGTTCCCTCAGTGAAATTGAAGAAAACTAAGCGCACACATACAGTAACTCCCTGTTGACAGCATTTTGGGGACTTCTGTGCCTGCTATAAAGCCTACCAACTCCTTCAGAAATTGCAGGCTGGTTCTGATTGGGGAAGTATTTGCCAAGACAGGTAAGCACAGTTGTGTATTGCTTCCCTTGGCTATGATCACCTAAATGAATATTGTGAAATCTGTAAACTTTCCCGGGGGGAAAAAGTGGGGAGAAATGCCTGGAACGGCTAAAGGAAATGTTTTCAGGCTTACAAGGGCTGTCTGTCTCTCAGCAGCAGACCTTTGCAAAACGGTCTTAATATTTAAAAGGAAGAATATGTAATTATTATGAAATGGAGGAGAACCTATTGAATCTGATGTTTCCTCTGAACATGTTTGTCTCTCCCCACAGAAAATCTGAGGATTATTCCTCATTCTTCATATTGGTGAGAAAGATTGGGCCGACACCCACTAAAAGCTTCCCATTCCTGTGAATAAATTCTTCAGGGAAGATACTTTAAAGATTTTACAGACTCCAAGCTTTGTTCCCCCTCTGGATAAGAGGATGTATAAGAAATTTCAGCTGGACAGGGAGGGAACTGAAATTTATTCCCCCACCCTGTCCACCAAGGAGTGGTTAATGTGACAGCCTGTGACAAGGCAAAGATACCCCTGGCATCCTATCCTCTTAACAAGGATTCCGGGAAAAATTGCCAACATGGCTTAAAAAGATATATTTATCAGGTGCCTTGGCCATCAGGCAGGCACACATTTCAAGTCTATGTCAATACCAAAGTCACTGTAGAAGTCTGTCCCTGCTATGTAATCCAAGGCCCAGACTCCCCTGTCAGATGATCTAACTGAAACAGCTGAATTTGGTTTGAGAGCAGCCAAATAACATTTCAAGTGGCTGCTACCAGATGGGTGGCAAGGAAGTTTGCCTGGCTGCGAGTCACAGACCTTACTCGGGATACCCAAACCAAGGTTATAGACTTTCCAGTCGAGGGTAATTCCTCTTTGGAGAAAGATAAAGGCTTACATGAAAAAGGTGGATATATATACACCACAGCAAGCCCACTTTGTTTCTGTCAGGCTGAGGCTGCGCCTCAGCATCAGCAGTACTCACAGCAGGGGTATTTCAGGCACCACAGACAAGTGGTCCTGGATGTAGTGAGTCAGGGATTGTCTCTGAGCTCAAATTCCTTCCACTAAAAACAGTGGAAAAAGGATTAGAAAGGTTGCAAAAGAGACCAAATAAGGGCACGTCAGGCTCTGACCAGCCAACACCCTCCAAATCTGCATGTGAAACTGCTGTCTCTTACTTGCACACCCCTGAGAAAGGGTGATTCAGGTTTAAAAAAAGGGGGTGAGGGTCTGCTGTTTCTCCGTCCCTCCACAAAACCAAAAAGATAAAGACGCCAAACCCCAGGAAAACCTAAAGGGGTTCCTGGCATCACTGTATTTAAATTATTTCCACACTCCCATAAGGGAGTCTCACAGAAAGTACTTCAGGTTCAGACTCTCATCAGGTCACTCTCTGGGAGTGTATACAGTGGTTGGAGCACCTTCGTATATAAGGTGTCACAGTTTCCCCATATTTAGACGACTGGCTGGTGGTTGTAGAATCACTCCAGCAAGTGAGTCTGCAACTCACCAAGGGTCTCCTGGACTCTCTAGGGTTCTTGATAAATCTAAAGAAAATCTGACCTTCAGCCTGCTCAAGCACTCCAGTTCATAGGAGCAGAGCTAAATACCCTGCAAGGCAGGGTTTACCTGCCCCTACGCGGGGCAAGAAGTATTCCACTAATAGCGGGCTCATTCGGGCTGAATGAACCAAAAATCGCAAGACAGTTTTCTTCAGCTATTGGCCACATGGCACCTGCACCTGCCACTGGCACAGTCTTGGAATCCAGGTTACAGACCAGAGCCATTCAGTGTCACCCCATGGCTCAATGGTGTCAGAGACAGGACCCTCTTTTAAAACTAATTCTGCCGTAGTAAAAAGGACATTGTTACAGGCCTCCAGTGGAGGAAAAGAGGGAACCAATCCAAGGGAAGAGGGCTTCTTCTTTTTCAGCAAGAGCCCCTATTAGTTGTCTGTCAGCAGATGCATCCCTACTAGAGTGGGGCGCCCATCTGGGGGTTCACACCTCCCAAGGCACATGGTCAAGTGCAGATTCACTCCTGCACATAAACCTGCAGGGGCTAAGAGTAGTGTTACTGCACTAAAGGTCTTCACACAACTACTACAAAGGTGGTACAGGTCAGAACAGACAGTACCACCACAATGTATTACATCCACAAGTAGGGAGGGACAAGGTTAAGCCCTTCCTGCTCAGGACGTACGAAAATATGGAGTCTAGCATGTTCCATATGTCCCTGCAGGATATTCATTTGCCAGGTAGGAACACTACCTTGGCAGATACCTTGACTCCGATCAACCAGTCCCATCAGGAATGGGCCTTGAATAGTCAGGTGGTGCAAGTTATCTTCAGGAGGAGGGGCATACCAAGGGTAGACTTGTTCACATCCCACCACAACCACCACCTGCGTCAGTACTAAGACAGTCAGATCCAGGACCAATCCCTCTGGATTCTCCGGTTCTGAGTTGGCCAGGGAAGCACCTGTTCGCTTTCCTTCCTTCCCTCTGGCATACAATGCATTTCTCAAGCTCGGTCCCAGCCAGCATCAGTGGTCTTGATAACTCCAGACTGGGCCAGGCAGACATACTACTCTCCATGTCTGGTTCCAAACCAATACACCTTTTCTCAGAGGCACAACCTGCTAACCTCCAACCAGGAGGCTTCTGTGCCCAAATCTTGGGTCACTCAGGCCCAAGTCATGTCTCTTGAGGGCCTACTGTACAATATGCAGCCTTGCATCTTTTTCACAGTGTCTTGGACATTTTGTATGGTTACAGGAAGCCCTCCATTAAGAAACTGTGCGCTTCATAAGGGAAAAGGTTTACTACTGGTGTTCAACCAGAAAATGGTTTCCAGCACATGCTGGGATCAAGCAGTGCTTGACTAACTTACCTTTTTATATTCATTGGACTTGCAGTTCAGTATCCTCAGGGTCTACCTAGTTGCAGCATCTGCTTGCATATTAGTTGGACAAAATGTTCTAATGGCCTCAGGTCCTAGCCTCAAAGAGGCTCTTTTAGGGCCTGGCACATATCAGCACAGGCTGGTGTTCCAGCTGTGCTGGACTATTTTACCTATTTGCTTTCACTGGACTTGCAGACCAGTACCTTAAAGGTCCACTATCTTCACAGGGTTCTTTAAAGGCCTGGTCCATTTGCACCCCATCACAGGGAACCAGTGCAAGCATAGGTCCTAGATGTGTGCATAGTTAGGCTCATGGAGCCCCCTTTTTGAGCCTATGTTTTCAACCTATTTGAAATATCTTTAACAAAAAAAAAAAAGAGATTTTTTTTTCCTTGTGGTAATGATTTCTGCCACAAGAATCAGTGAACTCAAGTCTCTCTGCATTGAACAGGACCACATTTCATTCCACAGAGACAAAATTATTCTGGGAATAAACAGAGATCTTACTTCGAGAGGGCTCTTGCAGTAGGTAATTACACATAGGACTGAAGCTGGCAGGCGTCAGGACCCCACGGAAAATTTTCTAGCTAGCCGTCTCTGGCGGGGGACCACCCCCACATCAGGTGACTGGCGTCAGGCGACGTCCGTATAAAGGGGCAGTCCCCACGCCTGCCTTCCAGTTCTTTCCAACCGTCAACTTGTGGAAGTGCCTCGCGGTTAAGTTCCTTTGCTTGTCAGTCTATCGTCAGTCTTGTTTACCAAGTTTTTTTGCCGTTTTTTTCAAAATTTTTCTTAAAAACGCTGTGTATGTCCTCCCCGACACCCTCCGATTCGCATAACAACAAGTGCGACTCATGCGGATGACAGCTACCGCATAAGGACGGTCAACTCCCAGTGCCTCTTCTGCCTAGGCCCGGAACACCCCATGGAGAAGTGCCAGCACTGCCAGCAATTCAACGCCACCACCCGTAAATGGAGGCAGCAGTCTCTGGAGGCCCACGTTTTAAAGAAGAAAAAGGTCTCCATGGAGAAGGAGCTGAAGAAACTAAGGCAGGCCTCCACTTCACCCGAGGGACACCATAAAGAGAAGGAAAAGCACCAGGACGGGACTCCACCATTACCGTGTCTCCGGCTGGTACGTACTTCAGGTAATGTCCCCCCCGAGGGACCGACCCTCGACGGCAGTCTTGGAGGATTCCAAAATGGCAGCGGCCCTCCCGTCGGGTTCACGCGTGGGCCCCTGGGACAAAGGAGGCAACTTCTCCCAGGAAGATCGATGCCACGCGGCCCTGCGGGTCAAGTGGGTCCGGTAAGCCGGTGCCTCCGATGTCCGCTTGGACAGGACTGGTAAGACGCCGGACCCTTTGGGGGGGGGCGCAAGGTCCCACCAATGCCCGCCAAGGTCGCTTCCCCTACGCAGCCTTCGTTGGGCACAAGATCCGATAAGTCTGATGTCGGCTCCTCTGACGGCCCGCCCAGATCCCGCTGGTAAGATGGACGTCGGCCCGTCCGACGAACGCATGGCGAAAGAACCTACGTCGGATACTCTGAACAAGTCCACCGTCCCTGGCTCGCCGCAGCACTTGCTGCTGCTTATCGAGGTGCCAGCGTCTCCTCTGCTAGACCCCGGGGATTTCAGTCCTCCATCCCCGGGCGATACAGAAGATTTAGGTACGCTGACGCCAGGGCTCCCTCCCATAGGACCAGACCCCCTGACACAGGACCCTTGGGCGCCGGCTCTGACGCTGGCCTAGCTGATGCCGGACGACATCCCTTTTCCGGACGCTGTTCCAATGCTGGGCCCAACGCCCGTGGGGCCACCTGTACCTGGCCCTCCTGCTGGGCCTCCCCCAGGGCAATCTGCTCCGGTGGAGCCCCTGGTTCCCGGGTACTGACACCGTTTTATCTGGGGCCATCGTACCCGGGACTGCAGTATCCCGTGCTGCAGTTCCCGATGCCGCAGTACCTGATGCCTCAATACCTGATGCCGGGCTTCCCACCTTCGGGTTATGGATACTTGCCCTACGGATACCCTTAGTATCCATATCCCCTCCTCCTCCTCCTCCTCCTCCACCGTCCCTCCCAGCCGCCGGTGGATTTGAAGGAGACTCTGGGTGCTTGGTGGGCTGAGGCCAAGGCTCAACTCATCAGGGAGGTGGAGAGTTGTCTGCCGGCGTCGGACCCTGCACAGGATCCCCTTTGCTGGAGACAAGAGACTCCCTTCCTCCTACCCGACACCAGAGGTGAACACTCAGGTGTCAGGGGTGGGGAGGATATGCTTCCCCGAGGTTTGCGCAAGGGGTCTGTTCCTCCCTCCTCGGGAGTAGTCTTCTCTCTTCTTTGGAGACCTCTGACTGAGACTCGGGGTGCGCCTGATCCTAACGAGCCACGTATTCCAGACTGTCCCAGGCCAAGAACTCCTCCGAAGTCTCCTCTAGAAGATCCTTCCTTTCTGGAGTTACTAAAAAAGATCCAGGAGGTCCACCAGTGGCAACCTCTGGAGCCAGATCCACAGCGGAAGAAGCTCGCTGCCCACTTGGATCTGCCCGAAACTGCTCCGACATTGATTCCACTCTGGATTAAGCCTCACGCTAACCTTGTTTCCACTATTTGGAAACAACCGTCCATGTTGGCTCCCCTTCTGAGGAAGGCAAATCGGCTGTACCAGGCTCCTGAAGGTGTGGATTCCTTGAATACACACCCCAAAGCCGACTCAGTCATGATTAGCGCCACTCACGGCCAGTCGGCCAATCCGAAACATCTCAGCTCGTCTCCACCAGACAAGGAATCCCGGCTTCTGGACCAGTATGGGAAGAAGGTGTACGCTTCTTCCACACTGGGAATTAGGGCTCTGAATCATGTTACACATATGGGGGACTACCAGAAGACTATCCTGAGTCAGGTGGAATCCAAATTGGACTCCCTTCCTGAGTCTCAGACCAAACAGGAAGTGGCTGATCTCGTCCAGGTTGCTCATTCGGCCAGTTGGTACATGCCCTGTGCCACATACGATGCAGTGGATGCAGCAGGTCAGAGATCGGCTTTTGCTGTAGGTCTTCAGCATCATGCCTGGCTCTGGGCGTCAGGATTGGTCCCTGAAGTGCAATCGGCTATTCAGGATGCACCCTTCAGGGGTTCTGTGCTGTTCAGTGGAGATGTCAAGAACATCATCACCGACCTGCAAGAGAAAGGCACTGCACTCAAGTCTGTTGACTCTTTGTACAGGCTCCCTCAAGGACAGTGTCACCCTTTTCGCAGACGTTCTCGGCCGAAAGCGAAACTTCAGGGCAAGCGGGCTAACAAACTTCGGGGGCCCCCTGCCCAAAAAAGCGGCGGGAGCTTCAGCCGTGGCATTGCCCCATGCCTCCTGACTCCTATCCTCTCCTACAGCCTCTGGATCCCCCAGAAGAACCAGTAGGAGGGAGGTTCTCTTTCCATCTACCGGGTTGGGAGAGGATTACATCAGATGATTGGGTGCTCCAACTGATAGCAGCAGGACACTCAATCGAGTTTCTTCAGAAACCACCACCACCCCAAGTCGTCTTACTCCCTGGAACATCTTCCTCTGGTCCTAGAAGAAATTTCCTCCCTTCTCTCAAAGGTGGCGATAGAGCCTGTCCCAACCCACTTTTGGGGGACAGGTTGCTATTCTCATTTCTTCCTAGTTCCAAAGAAAACGGGAGATGTCGAGCCTAGTTTAGACCTCTGCTTCCTGAACATGTTCGTGGAGTACAAGCATTTCAGAATGCTCTCCCTGTAGAGCCTTCTGCCGCTCCTTCGGCAGGGACAGTGGCTGTGTGCTTTGGATATGCAGGATGCTTACCTGCATGTACCCATCTGCCCTTCCCACCACAAATTCCTTCGGTTTTTGTTCCAGGGGGACCACTACCAATTCAGGGCCCTCCCATTTGGTCTTTCTTCGGCTCTCCGAGTGTTCACTGAATGTCTTTCAGTGGTAGCGGCCTACCTGCATACCCAGGAGGTGCAGGTATTCCCGTACCCGGATGACTGGCTCCTGGCAGCCCCTTCCAGGGAGGAACTTTTACGCTCTCTTTTCCTTACCCTGCAGGTTTTCACCAGCCTGGGTATCACCATCAACCAGGCCAAGTCCCATCTGGTCCCTTACCAAAGGCTCCAGTTCATAGGGGCGATCCTGAACACAACCATCGGCAAAACCTTTCTGCCTCCTGACAGGGTGGACACCCTCCAGGCTCATGCAAGTCTGTTGTCTAGTCGCAGAAGGGTCAGCGCCAGGTCAGTCCTTCGCCTTCTCGGGCTCATGGCAGCTGCTATTCCGACAGTCCCTCGTGCTTGGCTCCATAGGAGGATCTCTCAGTGGTTGCTTTGGTCTCAGTGGGACCAGGCATTGGAAGACCTAGACCAGGACGTTCTGGTCTCCGATCCCATGGTCCGGGACTTGCAATGGTGGATGGTACATGAGAACCTTTGCCGGGGAGTTCTCTTTTGCGTCGAACCCCCATGCCAAACATTGACAACAGATGCCTCAGGAGAGGGCTGGGTAGGCCATCTAGGGTCTCACAGGACTCTGGGCTCCTGGTCCAGACTCGAGCAGACTCTTCATATAAATGTGCTTGAGCTCATGGCCATTTTGTATGCTCTCCAGGCTGTGAACTCTTTCGTTCTTCCCGACCATCTGACAGTCCAGACGGACAACATGTGCGTAGTCTGGTACATCAACAAGCAGGGAGGAACTCATTACTACCCTCCATGCAGGGAAGCAATGAGAGTTTGGAGTTGGGCTGTTCAGCACAACCTTCACCTGACGGCAGTTCATGTTCCAGGAGTCGAAAACACGCTGGCGGACCACCTCAGTCGGTCGTCAGCCAAAGCACACGAATGGGAATTGGATCAAGAGGTAGTAGATGATATCTTCCTGCACTAGGGAACCCCTCAGGTAGACCTGTTCGCGTCCCCTCAAAACGCAAAACTTCCCACCTTCTGCTCGTTCGCTCCAGGGTGAGGCATTTTCTGGCGGGACGCTCTGTCTCTCGATTGGAAGGACAGATTCATCTATGCCTTCCCTCCAATTTCCTTAATTCTGATGTCTTACACAAACTCAGTACAGAAGGAGCCCAGATGATCCTTATCGCTCCATTCCGGCCCAGGCAAGTTTGGTTCTCTCTTCTGCAACAGTTTTCAGAGGAACCTCCACTTCTTCTTCCTCTGTCACAGCATTTGCTGACCCGGGATCAGGGGACCCTGGTTCATCCAGATCTCAGATCCCTTCAGTTGCATGCGTGGCTCCTGCAGACGTAGCTCAAGCCTGGTTTAGGGTTTCTCCGCTCATCGCAGATATTCTGGTGGAGGCCAGAAAGATGTCCACTAGGTCCACCTATGCCATGAAGTGGAAACGTTTTTCAATTTGGGCCTCTTCGAAGGACTTCGAGCCTTTCTCTTGCCCTGTCGAGAGAGTCCTGGACTATATGCGTCATCTCTTTGACCTGGGTCTCAGTCATTCCTCTTTGAAGATTCACATGGCGGCTGCCTCGGCCTACCATGTCCCTTTTAGAGACAGGTCTTTCATGCAGTTGGAAGTCTCTGAGACTTTCCTCAGAGGGGTCCTGCATTTAAGAACCCCCATCCATGTTCCTGCTCCTCCTTGGGATTTTAACTTTGTTCTCGAGAAGCTTACTCTGCCTCCTTTTGAACCGGCAGCTTCAGCAAACTTGAAGTTCCTTTCTTGGAAGACTCTATTCCTAGTGGCCATTACTTCAGCTCGTCGAATTTCCGAGCTTCAGGCCTTGATGTGCAAAATCCCTTACTTGATTTTCCACAAGGAGCGTGTGGCTCTGCGCTCCAACCCCAAGTTTCTCCCTAAGGTGGTGGCAGAATCTACGCTGAATCAATCCATTGAGCTACCTGCTTTCTTTACGCAACACTCCAATCAAGGGGAGTATCTCCTACATACTTTGGATGTTCATAGAATACTGTGATACTACACCACTCGGACTAAGGATCTCAGAAAATCTGATCAGCTTTTTGTCTCTTTTGCTTACAAAAGAGAGGGCAATGCTGTTTCCAAGCAATGCCTATTCAAATGGTTGGCTCATTATATCACTTTCTATTAAGACAAGTACAAGAAGACCCTGCCAGGTCAAGTCAGAGGTCACTCCACCAGAGGATTAGCTGCAGCTTGTTTTAAGAATGTATCAGCGGCAGATATCTGCGAAGCCGCAACTTGGACTTCTGTTCATACCTTTACGAAACACTACAGTTTGGACATTGCCTCTTGCCATAGAGCAGGCTTTGGATTGGCTGTTCTGCAAGGTCTTCTCTCTTAAGACCCTTACAGCTGGAGGTTCTATTGGTTGGTAGTTTTTCTCCTCCCGAGTGCTTTTCTTTGTTCCAGACTGCTTGGGATTTAGTCCTGTATGTAATTACCCACTGCAAGAGCCCTCTTGAAGTCAAATAGTACAGTTACGTAAGAACTTACCATACCAGTAGATCTTCGAGAAAGGCTCTTGCAGTAGGTAATGCCTTCCCTGCCCTCCATCCCCCTTAGCTTTTTCAGCTCCTTTTCTAGGAAGGGAAATATCCACTTCTCTCTCGTCTTGCCTTTTTGGCCTTTGGCGGGAAAGAACTGGAAGACGGGCGTGGGGGAGTGCCCCTTTTTACTGACGTCACCTGACGCCAGTCACCTGACATGGGGACGGTCCCCCACCAGAGGCTGCTAGCTAGAAATTTTTCCATGGGGTCTGATGCCTGCTAGCTTCAGTCCTATATGTAATTACCTATTGCAAGAGCCTCTCTGGAAGATCTACTGTTACGGTTAGTTCGTGCATAACTACTTTTCTCCTTTAAATAACTTTTGATTCTCATGTGAATCAAACCATTGTACATAAATACATACATAGACAGTGTCGGCAGATAAGGGCCTACAGTCTGCCCATCTTATCTATCCTTTTCACTCAACACTTTAGTTCTGGTGAAAAGAGTCTTTATGGTCTGGACATCAAAGGAGGTTTTAGCTGTTACTTGACAACCACTAAAGTCTATAGGCAGGACAGAAAACAGCTGTTCCTGACCTATGAGAATCTGGGAAACGGTAACCCAGCTTCAAAAAGATTAATTTCTCACTGGATAGTACAGCATTTTCAGTTATTTTAAGGCTGGAAAGGAGCCCCCAACAGGGTTGAGGGCCCATTCCACAAGGGGCACAGCTGCTACAATAGCAGCTGTCGGGGATGTTCCCCTGGTGCACGTCTGCAAAGCAGCTACCTTGAAAACAGTACACACCTTTACAAAGCATTACAGTCTGGACACTCTCTCTAGGGGTGATGCCAGGTTCGGCACAGCAGTCCTACAAAGTCTGCTCACAAAATAAGGTTCTGTGCCCACCTCCAAAGGTACTGCTTAGTAGTCTGCATAAAGTTATGAATACCTGAGTATTAATGGGGTTAGAAGAAAAAATTACTTACCATAGTAATCTTGTTTCTTTCAAGTGATACTCGGGTATTCATAACTTGACAACCCTATCTCCCCTTCTGGAACCTTTAGCCTCTGCACTCCTGAATACTGTGCTCTCAGGGGTATAAATGCTATTTCTGGCACACATGTTGTGATTATGTTCACTATTGTTGTCCCCCCCTCTCCTTTTTCAGGTGATTTGAACATTCAGGGGTATCCTTTCATATGTTATGCCCTCCAGTTGGAGGACTCCTTTTTGGGTGTTAAGGAAGCTCCCTCTATTACTATTATGATTCATAGTGTGTTATTGTTATTATTATTACTATTATTATTGTTATTATCATTATTACACTTAATCACCATGGGCCTGTCTTTCCAAGCTTCCAGGAAATCTGAGGGGTTAGAACTAAGGCAGTTAGTATAAGGCAGCATTTGAAAAGTGGCTCATGCAAAAGATTCCATCATTTGCACATGTTCCAAATTCTCTCTGGGTAGATCTTCTTAGAAGGCTGACTGTGTAAAGTTATGAATACCTGAGTATCACTTGGAAGACACAAGATAACTATGCTAAGTAATTTTTTCTTCCTGTGCCTCAACGACTGGCTCCTGTCAGCACCATCAAGGGACAGCCTGGTGGCCTCCGTGACTACTACCCCGAATCTATTCAAGCAAGTGGGGATCATGGTGAATTACCTCAAATCCCACCTTGTTCCTTCACAATGCTTCCAATTTATTGGGGCGATGCTGGATACTGCTGAGGGTCAAGCTTTCATCCCTTTGGATTGGGCAGAAACCTTGCGTCAGCAGGTTATCGAAATGGCAACCAGCCAATGGACCACGGCCCATTCGATCTTGCACCTTTTAGACCTGATGGCAGTGGCTATTCCCACTGTCCCCCTAGCCAGGCTCTACATGGCGATTATGCAGTGGACCCTTCAGGTCCAGTGGGACTAGAAATCAGATGACCTAGATCACAGGATTCTGGTGTCCAGTCCCATGCATCGGGACCTCCAGTGGTGGCAGGATCTGTCCAGTCTCACCAGAGGGGTTCCTTTTCAGGCACTCCCACTGGCTCAGATGCTGACTACGGATGCTTCCGGTCAGGGTTGGTGCACCCATCTGGGTGACCACAGGACACAGGGATCCTGGTCTCAGCAGGAGCTATCTCTGCACATCAGTGTGCAAGGGATCAGGGCCATACTATATGCCCTCCAGGCCTTTCAGCACCTACTCCTCCCTGGGCCCCAACTGGTACAGACAGACAACATGTGCATGGTCTAGTACCTGAACAAATAGGGAGGCATGCGGTTGTATCCATTGTGCAGAAAAGTGATGCGTGTGTGGCACTGGGCAATACAGCACAGCCTGCAGCTCGTGGCAGTGCATGTCTCAGGTGTTCAAAATGTCCTGGCAGACACCCTCAGCCACGCTCGGGCAAGGGCACGAGTGGGAACTGAGGCAGTCAGTAGTCGAAGACATCTTCGATTGATGGGGTCGCCCAGATCTTGATCTGTTCATCTCACCATCCAACGAAAACTACCCAGTTTCTGTTCGCTCATTCCCGGGTCTGGTGTTTTCTAGTGAGATGCGCTGTTTCTATGCTGGACAGGGAGGTTCTTGTACACCTTCCCTCCCTTTCTGCTGTTGCAGAAGGTGCTTCTGAAAGTACAGCAAGAAGGGGCTCACATGATTCTCATAGCCCATTATTGGCCTCGCCAAGTGTGGTTTCCTCTGCTTCAGCAGTTGAGAGTGGAACCTCTGGTTCCCCTACCCCTCTGGCAGAATCTGCTGACCCAGGACCAGGGCAAGCTGGTCCATCTGGGCCTCAGATCCCTTCACCTTCATGTATGGCACCTGCTGACGTAGCTGTTGCACGCTTTGGGGTCTCTTCCAGGGTGGCTCAAGTCCTTGTGGAGGCCCAAAAGCCATCCACAAGAACTACATATGCTATGAAATGGAAGAGGTTCTCCATTTGGGCATCCAACAAGGACCCTTTCTCTTGCCCTGGCCCACAGGTCATAGAATACATGCTGCATCTCTCTGACCTTGGCCTTAGTTATTCAGTTGCTGAAGGTCCACTTGTCTGCCATTTCTGCCTACCACACTCCAGTGGATGCCAAATCTTTGGCTCTGTTGGAGGTTTCCAAAACCTTTCTGAAAGGAATTCTCCATCTGAAACCCTCTGTCAGGAACCATGTTCCTCTGTGGGATTTGAACTTCATCCTTGAGAAACTCACTTTGCCTCCCTTTGAACCGTCCGTGAGCTGCGACCTGCGCTACCTTTCCTGGAAAGCACTGTTTTTAGTTGCCATTTCTTCTGCTCAAATGATTTCCGAGCTTCAGGCCCTGATGTGTAAGGAGCCTTATTTGATTTTCCAATCCTAAATTTTTACCAAAGGTGGTTTCTGAGCTTACTTTGAATCAGACCATACTTACCAATGTATTATCCTGAGCATTCCAATCAAGGGGAGGCCATTCTGCACACACTATGTGCACAGGGCCTTATGTTATTACACGAATCGGATGAAGTCAGTCCATAAAACGGATCAGGTTTTTTGTTTCTTTTGCGCCCAGAAGAGAGGACGGGGCAGTTTCCTAACAATGCTTATCCAAATGGTTAGCAAATTGCATTTTGTTTTGTTATCAGAAGTATAACAAGCCTCTTCTGGGGGAAGTCAAGGGGCATTCAACCAGAGGCATGGCTGCTTCTACTGCTTGTTTCAGGAATGTTTCTGCTGCGGACATTTGTGTGGCAGCCACTTGGAGCTCTGTCCACACCTTTACCAAACACTACAGTCTGGACATTGCCTCTAGGCGCGGGGCAGGCTTTGGACTAGCTGTCCTTCAGTGCCTCCTGTCTTAATCTGGTACCCACTGCAGACCTTTCCTGCCTCCCGGTGCTTCAACCTTTGTCTGAATTACACTGTTTGGGACTCCATCCTAATGGTTATTACCTACTGCAAGTGCCCTCTCGAAGTAAGCTAGTACAATTACCTAAGAACTTACCGTAACAGTAGATCTTCAAGAGAGGCTCTTGCAGTAGGCACCTTTTTCTCCCACCTTCCCCCTTCTTCTGCGGCTGCTTCTTTCTAGCATTTCTTTTGGCTCCAGGAGCCCACTTCTTTCTCCTGTTGCACTTTCTTAGGTCTCCAGTGGGAGAACTGGAGAGCGGGCTTGGGGATCGCCCACTATATAGTGTCACGCTGACGTCCGTCATGTGATGCTGGGTGGGTTGTCCTCCGCCAGGCACTGCTAGCTAAAGTTTTCCTTGTGGTCCTAGTGCCTGAGGGCTCCAGTCCTAATGGTTATTACCTACTGCAAGAGCCTCTCTTGAAGATCTGCTGTTACGGTACATTCTTACGTAACTGTACTTTACAGTAACTGCTTACATAACTGTACTTTTCTTGGTTTGCTGGACATCTTATAATGTCAGTTTACACTGTGTTCTGTAAGTACACATTAAGACATGACCAATGGCCGAGTTACTGTCCTTTACTCTGATAGGGGATCATGAGGCCCAGCTGAGTGTCTTATGTCCTGTTAGTTAGATTCATGAAGGTAATTCATACCCCAGTCATGCGTTAAAGCTTTTATTAAACTCATTTATTTTCTTTTTTTTTTTTTCTTGAATGTTTCTATTGGTCTGATTTTAATAGTTTCATTGTACATGACTCCTGCCATCACTTTTGAACTCTGTCCAATCTTCTCTTCGTCTCACTCCCTCTTACCCATCTCTCATACCTCAACTGCGGTCTCGTTTTGCACGCTCATGCTCATACTCTGTTTGCTGTTCCTTTACGTTGTTTGCCTCTGTTTGCTTGCTTCTCCTAGTACAATCCTAATTTGCTATGTTTGCATATTATTTATTTCTTATACTTTGTTGTGCTCAACTGTCCAGCTGTAACTATTTTCTGTGTGACCCTGTCACGGGGTGTATCATAACTTTAAATATTACTGTGCTGGTATGGTAGCCTTTACTGCAGTTATGCTTGCTTGTAATTGCCTCACCTCAGTCTGACTGTACTTCTTAATTCCTGTTTCCCCAGGTTGCACCTGGAAATAAGCCTCGGCCCAATGCACCTTTCTCAGTCACCAGTTTCCAAATACATAGTTAGAACATGTTTCCAGACATTAGCATAACTTTCTGCTAGAATGCAGTGAGCCAGTCAGATTGCTCTGTTTTCAACTATTGCTTTCTAATGTAAACTGTTTGGCATGGAGCAGTAGAAACGACTTCACAGGATGTTCAGAAAACACTGGAACAGGAAGTTGTTATAACCAGTTAAGGGTACGGATGTAGGGCACATGGGGTAGCAGTAAAACAGTAATACAACTCATTGTAAGAATAAAATAAAATACTGAAATGTGTTACGGCAGTGGATACCATTGAGTGGAAGATACAGGAGAGTGTTTAACAAGATTTAAAATGTGGGCCCCCTGGTGGCCAAGAGGAAGCACATTGTACTTCCATGCAGGTGGTCTGGGTGCCAGGGCTGTAAAGAGCATTGCTTGTGGCAGTACATCCCAAACCCAGGGAGGGAGGCGTCAGTGCCAGCTGTCACAGTAATTCATCGCAGTGGGCCTAGGAACTGCTTGTCTCACCACGAGTAGGTCTTACTGCTGCAGCTGCTGCATGCAGTGGGGTTGGAGCTGGCTGCAAACGGTCCCTTGGTTGGCGGGCAGACTGAGGGAGACAGTGGGAAGAGTAATCCCTTGGGGGGGGGGGCTTTATGCCTTTTGCATACTTCCCCTGCCTGCCTCACATATTTTCATGAGCCCTGATACAGAATTTTACTAGTCCCATTCTGTTAATATGCCATATTTGGACATAAGGAGAATTCCCAGGGGAAGACTGGGTTCATGTGTGAAGTACGCCAGAGATTGATACTGGGCCCTTACTAAAATATTCATAGGGACACAAGGACGGAACTAGTAGGAAAAGTCTGACTTTTTAAAGATGACACCACAATCTTCTCTAGAGTACACACTATGGAGTGAGTGGAAGTCATCAGGAAGGATCTAGAAAGGCTAAAAGAGTGGTCCAGAATGGCAGCTGGGATTCAGTGCCAAAAAGTGCAGAGTAATGCACATTGGACACACAAAAACCATAGAGCTTGAGTACAGGATGGGAGGGGAGATCATGGCATGTACTTCAGAGGAAAAGGACCTATGGGTTATTGCGGTAGGGTTCATGGGGTAGGGTAATGAAAGCATACACAGTACTCAGATTTATTCGACACACAAACTCTGTGTGATGTTTATTTTTATAAAAATAATATAGAGCAAATCATGCTATACAAAAATAAAAACAAATCAATAATCACGTCTTTCAGATGAGACGTTAAACCGAGGTCCCATCTGCCTGGATTGGTGGTAGTTCAGGTGGATGTTAAAGATCCCATGGCACTTATCGAAAAAGAGTAGGGGAATTTCCCCCGGTGTCCTGGCCAAATTTCCCTCATTCACTAAAAAAATACCACCAACAGCTTAATCTGGTACAAAGTCAGTTGGCATTCATCTGTATCCCCCTCCCCCCGGGTCGTGCCTGAAAATAGGCAGGATTTGTCTAGTGCACTTACCCGGTCAACAAAAACAACAAACAAAGAAACAAACAATACTGTCTTAAACTATAAACAAAGAAATCAAATAAAGAAATAAATACGCTCTCCTCGAGCTTCAGAATCACTTCCCTCCAGTGATTCTGCCACAGTGTAGAATACTTTAACCAGTACAGTTTTCTACCAACTTCTGTGCTCTGTTCTCTCTCTCTCACTCACTCACTCACAAACCAACCTCTCAGGACACTCTCCCAGGATGATCTGACTAACCTTAGCTCAGTGGCACCTTTTATAGTGCAGTCCTCCTATGACACTAGTGTCAGCTGATCCGCCCCTTTTCTAATACAGGGGAATATTCTGGCTAGTACAAACATATGGGGGATCAGACTGACTGTATATATACAGAGGGAAAACATACAATCATAAGGAGTTATTTCATTCTTCCTTTAACACTCTGTCACTGAAGCTGTTGAGAAAGACTTCTTAATTACTTGTAAACAAGAAAACTCCGCCCCTTTTCAGATGAGTGACAGCTGGGGAGTTTATTTAACAGCCTCATCATGGGGCTGCTGGCTACTAAAAGTAAATTTTTTTTCCGAGAAGGCTTAGCTCAGGTAAGAGCACTCTCTGCATATAATACCTGAAGGAAACACTCCTATATTTAGTTTCTGCACATTAGTTATGCCTTCTTTAGGGTGTTTATATACAAACTGCTTTAAACAGACAAACCCCACGTCTGTATACAACACACCCGATGGCTGCAATCAGTCGCTCTGCCTCCTACACTGCTGCTAGGGAGCGAGACCACAGTGCTCCCTTAATGCTACCCTTGCAGACCGAAAAGGGCATAAAAATAATCGGCTGCTAAACATTTCTTGAAACGGAGTGCAGCTTTTCAAATGGGACACTCACTTTTACTCCAGGGCACTTTACGTAGCACAAACGCGCATCGGGGCACATTTTTACATTTTAAAAAGCACAACAGAGCCCACAAAGACATCGCGCTATCTCTAACTAATCATTTATTAATTTCGTTAAAGAAATATAACATAGTAAACAAGGACACGAACCAACTCTGTGCAGATTACTTCTGCTCTTTTTTTAAGTAGCCATTATTCTTTCATAACTGTTTACTGTTCCAGCGCTTGTTCTCATAAAGGGCTTATGGCAGGGGAGGAAAGGAATGCAAAGAGGGTATAGACAAGGGAGAAGAGGAACTATTATGGGTGGCCTACCCATAGTAGTAGAACTATGAAAATGTAGTTATTCAGAAAAGGTAAGAAATGTTACTGCAGTAGACTGTAGGGGTACAAAGAGAAATGCCATAGCCTTAATTCTGACAGGGGGTAGTCTAAACTGTCACAGTTATCATAAACATAGAAACATAGAATTTGACGGCAGATAAGGACCGCTTGGCCCACCCAGTCTGCCCATTTCCCTACCTAATGGATAAGCTGCAGATCCTAGTTAACCAGCAGCCTACTTCTTCCTACCCCCAACCCCTAGAATTGCCTTATGACTGTCCCATGCATGCTTGAATTCCACCATTGTTTTTGACTCCACAACCTCCTTCGGAGGGCTGTTCCATGCATCCACAACCCTCTCTGTGAAAAAATACTTCCTTAAATTACCTCTGATCCGCCCCTCTATCTTCAAATTGTGCCCCTTGTTCTTGCACACCTCTTTTTTTGAAAGATGCTACCCTCTTGGACTTTGTTGATTCCCTTGAGGTACTTGAAAGTTTCTATCATGTCCCCCTCTCCCTCCTTTCCTCGAGGCTATACATATTAAGCTCCTTAAGTCTCTCTTCATATGTCTTCCGGTGCAGATCCTGCACCATTTTAGTTGCCCTCCTCTGGACAGCTTCCATCCTGTCTATGTCTTTGAGACTGGGTCTCCAGAACTGCATGCAGTACTCCAGATGGGGTCTCACCAGCTGTCTGTACAGAGGGATAATAACTTCCTGTTTTCTACTGGTGATGCCTCCCTATGCATCCCAGTATCCCCCCAACCCTCCTTGCTGCCCTCACATTGCTTGCCCACCTTTAGGGCATCTGATATGACTACCCCAGGTCCCTTTCCATTTTTTTGTTGTTAGTATCTCACCCCATTGTGTACTCTTCCCTGGGTTTGTTTTCCAGGTGCATTACCTGGCACTTCTTAGCATTGAATCTAAGCTGCCATACATTTGACCATTCCTCTGACCTTGCCAAGTCCCTTCTCATCCTTTCCACCCCACCTTGTGTATCAACTCTGTTGCAGATCTTTGTGTCATCTGCAAAGAGACATACTTTTCCTTCCAGTCCCTCTGCAATGTCGCTTATAAAGACATTGAAGAGGACCGGTCCTAATACTGAACCCTGTGATACCCCACTAGTAACCCCCCTTTCTTCAGAGTGGACTCCATTTACTATTACTCTGTGTGTCCTATTCTCCAGCCAATTCTTTACCCAGGCTGTCATCTTGGGACCCACTCCCAGGCTGGCTAACTTGTATATTAATCTTTTGTGTGGGACTGTGTGTCAAATGCCTTGATAGTCTAGGTAGGCCATGTCCACAGCCCCTTCCTGATCTACTACTTTGGTCCCCCAGTCAAAGAAATCTATCAGATTTGTCTGGCATGACCTTCCCGCTGTGAATCCATACTGCCTTGGGTCCTGTGCCCCTCTGGCCTCTAGATACTCGACAATTCTTTCCTTCAGAAGTGATTCCATCATTTTCCCTACCACTGAGGTTAAACTAACAGGTCTGTAGTTTCCTGCTTCTGCCCTGCTCCCACTTGTGTGAAGGGGAATCACATCTGCCCTCTTCCACTCCTCGGGTACTACCCCATCCTCCCATGATTTGTTAAAGAGGGTAGTCAGTGGTGTCACTAGTTCTACCCTTAGTTCTTCTAGAATTCTGGGATGAATCCCATCAGGCCCCATTGCTTTGTCCACCTTCAGTTTTACGATTTCTTTCAGAACCCTTTCTTCTGTAAATGGGCTGGTATCAACTTCTGTATCCAGAGTGTTTCTACTGTTTGTTTTAAGTACCTCCCCCTCTTCCTTTGTAAATACTGAGCAAAAATATTTGTTTAGTATCTCTGCCTTTTCACAATCACCCTTTGCCCACCCTCCCCCTTATTAAGCCTCACTATCCCTCCCTTGGTCTTCCTGCCCCTGATGTACCTGTAAAGGTTTTATCCCCTTCTTAACTGAGTTGGCTGTCTTTTCCTCGGTTTGGGCCTTTGCTGTTCTGACTGCCTTCCCAGCTTCCTTTCGCTTTAACTGATACAGTTCTCTGTCCTGCTCCTTCTGTGATTCCTTGTACTTCCTGAATGCTTTCTTTTTCTCTTGAACCTTCACTGCCACTTCCTTTGAGAACCATAGTGGTTTCTTACATCGTTTCGTTTTATTTGCTTCACACAAAGGCTTGTTACCTCTGTTATGGCAGTTTTTATTATTCCCCATTGTTCTTCCACCCTCCTTCCTGCCCATTTGCTAGTGCATTCCTTAGGCACTCACCCATTTTGGCAAAGTCAGCCCTCCTAAATTCCAGTACTTTGCCTGTGTGGCTTGACTCTATTGCTGTGTTTCCTGTGAACCATACTGTTCGATGGTCGCTAGTTCCCAGATGGCTACCCACTTCTACATCTGTGATCCTCTCTTTATCTCCATTTGAGAGAACCAGGTCTAAGATTGCTCCCTCTCCAGTGGGCTCCAATACTAGTTGTCTAAGGCATGCCCTCTGTAGGGCATCTAGAATAACCCCACTCTTCGAAGTGGCTGCTGCAACTGCACTCCAGTTAACATCTGGCATATTCAGATCACCCATAAGCAATATCTCCCCTTTTTCTGGCGTTCTAAGTATACTTTCTATCATTTCCTCCCCCTGAGAAGGGGGTCTGTATACAACCCCTGTGCGGATTGTAGTGCCATTGCCGGTCTCCAAATTTACCCACAGTGCTTCTTCTCCTCCCTGTTTTCCCTTTTGTTCTGTTGCTTTAATTCCTTCCCTTATGTAAGAGCTACTCCTCCTCCTCTTTTACCCTCCCTGTCCCTCCTATAGATAGTGTATCCTGGTATGTTTACGTCCCAGTCATGGTTTTGTGTGTACCATGTTTCTGTGACTGCCACGATATCCAGATGTTCCTCCTCCATCAAGGCCACTAATTCAGGAAGCTTGTTACTCAGACTACAGGCATTGGTACTCATTGCTCTCCATTTTTTGATGGCTTTACCTTCTGTTGCAGCATCCCCCACTGACCTTTCTACCTCAGTCTTTTTCTCATTTAGTACCCTGTTTTGTAGGGAGAGGCTGGGATTTTCCTGCTGCTTATCAGTGCCTCCCCCCTTGACTAGTTTAAAAGCTTGCCAATGAAGCATTTAAACCGATTGCTCAAAAGACTTGTTCCCTTCCTGGACAGATGCAGACCATCCTGCCAGTATAGGCTGGTGTCCCTCCAGGTGGAACCCCAGTCCCCAATGAAGCCAAACCCCTGTCCTCCACACCATTTTTTCAACCATTCATTAAACTGCGTGGTGCAAAGTACCCTTGCCTCACTCATGCCATTGATAGGCAGCACCTCTGAGAAGGATACTGTATAGCTACTTGTCTTAGGCCTCCCCAATTCTACAAAGTCCTTCTGCACTGCTCTAATCATGTTGAGCCAAGTCATTTGTCCCTAGGTGGACAATGACGTCCAGCTCGAACTCCGTGCAGCTGTTCTCGTGATCCTGAGGATGCGCTTCCTGTCCCTCCAAGCCATGGCACCAGGCAGGCACCTTACTTCAGTTTTCCCTGCTCCCCCCAGTTCTATCCCCATAATAATTGAGTCCCCCACCAGGAGCTGCTTCTTTTCCTTGTGGTGTCCTCTGCCTCCTTCCTGTGGGCCTCCCTTGTGACAGTTGTCCTCAGCCTCCTTAGTCTCCTCTGCGGGTGCATCCATAGGGGAGCTATGCTTCCCCAGAATGGTGTATGGATTGTGGAGTGGAACAACTGACTGGGTGTGCCTCTGTTCCACCATCCTCACCCTCCCTGAGCCCACTGTGGTTCAACTGCTGTGCTTTCTTCGCAACCTCTGAGGTAGTTGTGGTGGCTCTGGTGCTCCCTGGATGGGGGAGGTTCCCTTCCTACCGTCCAGTGTTGCCTGGGGGAAGGTTCCCTTACTGCTGTCCAGTGTGGCCTGAAGACGGGCAGCTTCTTCCCTCAGGGCAGAGAGTTGTCTGCAAATAGGGCGGCATCTCAGCCTCCAGAAAGACTCCCGGAAGACTGCTGCCCCACAGCCATTACATTGCACTACTCCCCACATGTTTATCTACTTTTTTTTTGTGTGTGTCTTTGTGTGTGTGATTAGTTTGTTATATAGAAATATATATATTATACAACGTGTATGCTTATATTGTCAGTGCAGTGTGCTAGAGAGGATATGACAGTGATATGCCTTGCACTCTTGAGAAATATGTCAGAACCCCAGGTATAAAGAACTATTTCCAGAAGTGGGTGGATGTGAGGGTGGGAAGGGTTGGGCCTAAACTGTGCCCTCACAAACAATCAGCTAAGAGCTCTGACCCACCGCCTGCGATGAATGCCTTCCTGTCAGCAAGATGCCCTACACAACAATTTGACAGAGAAATACCCTTCTAATCAAACAGAGAAAATTCAGACATCCAAGTCGGACACAGGTAAACCTCCCCAGCCCCAAAACAGCCTGGTGGTTTGTGCTCTGAAAGCAGTCAGCCCCAAAATAAGTCAGCTGTGCTTTAAACTCTTCCTGCACTGAAAATCTTAAGAATTGTAACAAATGTAAAGCTAGATCCACCTCCCTCTGTTGCTTGAAAGACTGTCTTTTCCTGATAATTCTAAGTTCCTTATTTCACCTTTCAGCTAGAAGTAGCCTCCACCTGCAGAATATCTGCTACAAACCAAAGACAATTATGAGTTCACCTCCATCTGTTGTGAGCACAACTCGCTTTCTTGCAAATCCTATGTTCAGTATTGCAGCTTCCAGCCAGAGGTAGTTTCAGTTGAAGAATATTAACTGCATCCCTTTATCCACCTGTCTTGATCTTGTCCTAAAAACCATTCTACCGTCATCGATTATGCAGATGTTGTTTATGGCTCAGCCCCTGCATCTCACCTCTTTAAACTTGATACCTCCTCAATTCTTTGTTACTTTGCTACATCCTTCCTTCCCTACCACTGTCTCCTCTACTCATCCCTCTCTTTAGAATCACTTTCTCACAGGCTACAGACCCATTGCCTCCCACATAGTCAAATATTGGTTTGGCACACTCCCCTCTCATCTTTGCCCCTGCCTCTCAACTGCTCTTCCTTCATCCTATTCCCTTCATTCCAGGGACTCTCGCTCTTTTTCCTTCCCACACCCTCATTCTGCACCAGGGCAGTCTGCCTTCTCTCGCCTTCCTTTTTCTTTGGAATCTACTCCCCAGTAACACTCGGCACTCCTCCTCGGTCTCTTCCTTCAAATCTTTGCTACGTCTCCTTCCTGGCTACCGTTGCTCATGCCTTCCCCCCTCCATCCCATCAACCTTCTAGCCTATATACCCCTCTCCCTCTCCTGAGCATCTATTACCTCTGTTGTTTAGTCTCTCTTGTGCTTACTGCCCGATTGCTCTCCCTTGTTCTATTACTAAATCTCCACTCTGCTTATTTATTTGCTGTAACCATGCTATAATTGTTGTAATTATTGCTTTGTCGGAATAGGTTGTGTTATCTTGCTTTATATACACAAATGTTGTAATTTTTGTTGCAAACTGTTCATTTTCCATTGTTGTATCTACTTGCCTTGTTTATGCCCTAGGTGTACCTGGAAACAAGCCTTGGCTCAATCTGCTTTTCCCAGATTACCAACGTTTTAATAAATAAATGTCATTTTAGCCTAAGTGCGCTATATTTTTGTACAACCTGTCACTCCTGTGTTCCATTTCTCCTGCTGGTCCCCCTCGCCTCAGATCAGTGTGTTGCCCCTTCTGGTAACCATCTAAATGAAGTACAATAAGCTCATTACTGGTACCTGCCCCCCCCCACCCAAACAAACTACTGCAGTGCTTGACTGGAACCTGCAGCTACTGTGATCAGTGCTTTAGATCAATGAAACAACCTAACTGGCAAAAAAAAAATTGTTTTCTGAAGGGGGTGGAAATCGCATCACCCTACCCCCAGTTGTTCCTTTGTCACCACTATAACAATCTGGGTTGCAACAACTGGGCCACAGCAGGATGACTGACTGAGGCTGCTTGCCCACATTCCTTGAGAGATGCCCTCCGCCCCACTGTGGAGTGCTCTGCCCCCAGCTAGCCCCAATGTAGTACTGGTGGCAGTGTGACGCGTTGCTACCGACAACCTGGTCAGCCTAATTTAACCATTAAACTTCTCCTGAGTGTGCGTTACTGTTGAATAACAGCACACCTCTAAAAATGATACACTTTAGAAAAGTGCAGTTATCACCACAATGACTCATTATCTGGAGTGTTTTAAAACTATTATATAAAGGCTCACCAGATCTTTAAGCATAAGAGAGAATGGAGATGTACATATGAATATACATTGCCTTTATTATTGTTTGCGTGTACATGTGGATCTTGGGTTTCACTTGAAAATGGGCATCTGTGCCCTTGTTTTACCTGGTAAAGAAATTTTAATTATTTTCTCAACGTGGAGATACCGGGGTTAATCTGTTACACTTGTTCTTACCTTCACCGAGACCTCGCTGACCAAATGCATTTGGTTAGGGTCAGTGCTGGGAACTGTGTCCACAGCAGTGCTATCCATGACCAGCTTTCCCAACATGGTACCCTTCTCTCGAATCTTCTTCGTCAGAGCTCTGGTGTCCTTATCATTACGGTTAACCTGAAAATAGCAGTCCTGTGTTCTAGGGAGGTGAGGTAAAGCAAATAGGATGATGGGCTGCATATGGAGGATGACAGCAGGCGGAATGAGGGAGGTTGTACTGCCCTGTCCAAAGTAATCGGCTCTCTCCAGCCTTTGGTACAGTGTGCCGTTTTAAAGCCCTCTGCTTAGAAAGGACATTGACGGGGTTGGGGCTGTGCAGTGGAGGGCAGCAGCCATGATGCCCTAAAAGGAAAGGTTGAAGGGACTTGTTAGAGAACAGGAGTGCCAGGGGAGACATGGAGACCTTAAAATAGCTCTGGGGGATAAGCAGGGTGGTGTGTGGGAACTTTTTAGGTTGAGCACAAACGTGGGTACAAGAGAGGAGACAAGTGGAGTTAGTGGGAAGAAGTTTCAAAAGGGCGGTGAAGCAACTTTTCTTAATGGAAATGGTGGTGGATAGATAAGACAGATTGCTGGAGAGGAGGTGGTGGTGGCAGAGACAGTGATGTGATTCACACAGATGTGACAGTCACATGGGAATCATTAAAAGCAAGAATCACTCGGAGAGGGTGGGGGAAGCTGGGGGCTGCATATGGCCCTTTGCCACCACATAAAGTAGGTAGGGCTAGAGCGGACTAGATGGGCCTTGTGTTGCCTTTTCTGCCAACAAAATCTGTCTTACTATGTTATTCTTATAAAATGATGGATAGGCCGGCCCGGTGGCACTGAGTAGGCTGAGGCGCTGGACGCCTTGCCTCGCGTCACACCAGCGACCCGTGTTCAGGAACGGACATGGGGTGCCGGGGGTTGGCAGGGAGGAGAGGGATTGAGCATTCCCAGGACTGCTCTCCTTCTCCAGGGAGGGGGGGATCGCAGTGCTCAGCGATTGCCTGCCACCTAGCAGAGGCTGGGAGGTGGCAAGCCAGCCTTGAATCTGTGGGCAAGAGTTCGCGTGCAGGCATGCCATGCAGGATGCACAGGAGCGCAGTGCTGCTGCCGCTGGTGCCACTACACGCCAAGACCTCGGGAAGGAAAGGGGAAATGTGAGTCCTCTGCGGGATGACGATGGTCCCTCTGTGATGACCTGGAAGGCACCTCCCAAACACTGATTCCAGTCTGGTGGTCGAGTCGCCCTGCCACGAAGGGTAAGTCATAGGGTTCAGGGAGGGGGTTATACCTGGTGCTGGGCGCGGGGATGTCAGAAGGGACGATAAGACTCAGGAGGAGAAAAATAGACAACTGCAAACAAAATAAATAAATGATGGATAGTAAATTTTAAATGTTTATGTTGACAGAGTGGTGCATCACTCCCCCCCCCTTTGATCAAGAGTCTGGCACAAAAGTCAGGGGTTCTGAGACCCTTATTTTGGGATTCACAGAAGTTCTTCTCTAAGAATGTACACAGCACAGGGGGTGTGGGATCTGAGTGGTGTTTGGCAGTACAGTAGCTGCATGGTGACAGGCTGTATGGTTGCAGGATGTGTGGGAGCACTAAGTGATACTGGAATTATGTGACTGTGGCAGTTGCTTGATTAAGGGCATTATGGGAGTAGTGTGGGAGCTATTTGGTGGTGGCTGTGAGGAAGTAATATACCCCAACATCCGTAATGTATCCCCTACTCCAAGGACAACTAATTGTTCTGTTTTGGAACTGAACATCTCCTGGGCAGTCGGGAGACTCAGTCTTGCTTTGTAGTTTAGAATCCTGGTATCCATTTCAAGAACACAGGCAAACATCTAGTTTCAGATAGCCCTTTTCATACTGAATCGCAAAGTCTGTGTGTGTGTGTATTCATTGTAAACAACTATGTTAATGCATCAGTTAGGATTCAACTTAATGCCACAAAAGCATGGAAATGTAGCGTTAGGGTTTTCAACCCTAACTACACACCCCCCAAGCAGCAAAAGGACAAGACTACACAAGCAACCACAGACAGTCATCATCAGGTATGACAAAAAACATACAATGGTTGTCGCAGCAGATAGAAATCCACAATACTGGTGGATGCCTGGAACATCCTCCCAGCATAGGTGGTGGGGGTTAAAATGGTAACGGGATTCAAGAATGCACAGGGTAGGTATAAAGAAAAGGAAGCTTGATCGAGCCTCTGAAGTGGCTAAAAAGAAACTCTGTCAAGACAAAAATGCTCCCGTTGCTCTTGGGAAAGCCAATAGCGAGACAACAGGCAGCTTAAAGCATACAGAGAAAACAAAACACTTACAAACCAAGTCTGCACAGGTTCTTCCGTCAGTGCAAGAAATGGAAAAAGCATGGCAGCTGTTTCAGACCCTTCAAAAGATGGGCCCTCTATTTACTGGGGCTGGCAAATACACTTCCACAGTTCTCTCTTCTGTAGACTGCGAGGGTGACGCAAATGATGATCAATTTTATAATGCCCCTGCCATGGATTTTGAGGGCCTTGAGCCCCAGGAGTCCCTGGACCCTCATCTTGGGGATCCCCCGGGTGACCATGAGGATCCTTCCTCTATATTTACATTTATACAAAATATGCTGGACACCCTGGACCTCACTACGCAGGAGCCCAACGAGGATGTTGATGAAGATTATAGGGAGATGGAGAGGTCTTTCATCCTCAAAGACCCTGGTTGTCCCTCTCTATAATGCATTTAGAAAAAATACCATGAAGGTGCTTCAACACCCCACTTCAGTATCAGGGCTTGATAAGCAGCTTGACAGAAAATATAAATTGTCTAAAAATGGTACCAAGTTCCTGTCTGCACATCTTAGCCACGAGAGTATAGTGCCGCAGGCAGCTTGTGAGAAAGCTGGAGTCTCCTTGTCCCCCTCTCCCCTGACAATGATTCCAAGAGAACTGACAAGAAAATGTATGTCACAGCTTCCCTGCTTCTCAGACTGGCATTCACAGCCAAATATCAGAAAGCCCTTTGGAAATCTGTCCAAGCTATTGCCTGCAATGAATCAGATTCTATGGTGCAGGAGCTGGTGGATACGTCAAAAACTGCCCTGGAAGCTGCTATGTACCAATTCCACATGGCAGACAACAACAATGATGCAGCCTCTAGGACGATGGCTCATGCCATCTCTCCGACGACACTTCGCCTGGCTTAGAACGACCAGTCTGACCACAGACACTCAGAACAAGGCCATGAATTTTCCCTGTGATCAAAATATGTTGTTTGATTACAGAACCACTGACTACATGAAAAAGTCGATGAGTACAAGGCCTCCTGGCAGAGCCACTCATCCAAGCCTAAGCCCACCACCCCTGAGAGATCGCATTCCAGGGGCGGTAGGGGCAGAAGTTTTGTTCCCAGTCCTTACAGTCCCTATCCCCAATCTGACTTCAGCCAGGGGCAGAAGGGGCCAAAGAAGAGCCACCTCTACCCAGCCATCTGCCTCTCAGTCTAAGTCCTGTTGTGAGTGTCCAGGTCGCCTCCCCGCTTCTGGTTGCAGGCAGACTTTCCCACTATCTTCAGCACTGGTCCCTCATCACGTTGGACAAGTGGGTGCTGGAGATAGTGGAGAAGGGTCTGCCATTACAGTTTAAGCAGATGCCAGACCTCAAGCATACCCAGGTGTCAAGACATCTGTCCCCAACACAGATACCGCTGTTGGAATTGAGGTACAAAACCTTCTGGCATTACGAACAGTGGAGAGGGTCCCCACCCACGAGAAGGGTGGGGCCTCTACTCCAGGTATTTTCTGACGAAAAAGAAAACTGGGGAGTGGCAACTTACCTTAGATCTCAGATATTGAAACAAACATCTGAAAAAACCCAAATTCAAAATGTTGTCACTGTCACTGGTCATACAGTCCTTACAGCAGGGAGACTGGCAAGCCTCCCTAGACTTAAAGGATGCCTACTTCCACATACCCATAAGGAGATCTCACAGGAAGTTTTTCAGGTTCAGACTTCCTTCAGGTCACTCTCAGTTCGCCACAGAGCCCTTCAGTCTGTCCTCAGCCCCAAGAGTTTTTACTAAGTGTCTTGCAGTGGTAGCAGCACATCTCAGGAGACTGGGTGTCGCTCTCTACCTCTATCTGGACAACTGGCTAATAGTAGCAGTCTTCTTGCCAGGTCTAGGAATATCTTTCCCTCACAGAACGCACTCTGAAGTCTCTGGGCTTCCTGGCAAATCAAAAGAAATCTCACCTGGAACCCACCCAGCAGCTCACCTTCATAGGGGCCCAGCTGAACGCTCAAAAGAGATATACTCTCCTCCCACAGGAAAGAATTCAGAATTTCCTTTCATTGGCAGATTCTTTCACCTGGGGACAGCCAAGACCAGCCAGACATTTCCTCAAACTTCTGGGACATATGGCTTCTATAACAACAGTAGTCCCAGGGGTCAGGTACAGGATAAGACTCCTGCAAACCTACCTCAGAGCTCGCTGGTCTCAGAGAAGCAACACATTTTCAAAGTTGATACTTGTGTCGGAGCAGTTCCTCCAAAACTTGCTGTGGTGGAAGAATCCTGCAAATTTGCAGGCAGGGGTTCCCTTTCAAGCTCCTCTTCCCACAAAGGTGATCACCACAGATGCCTCCCTTTTAGGCTGGGGAGCTCATTTGGACAGTGCCTCAGTAAGTGGCAGCTGGACTCCTGAAGAGTCGGTTGCACATAAATCTTTTGGAACTCAGAGCAGTCTTCCTAGCTCTCAAAGCTTTCGCTCCCAGCATAGAAGGGCAGGCGGTTCAAATTCGAATGGACAACACCACTGCAATGTTCTACATAAACAAGCAGGGTGGTACCAGATCAGGAATACTCTGTTTGGAAGCTCTGAAGCTCTGGTCTCTAGCATTCTCCATGGGAGTCAGCCTCTCAGCTAGTTACCTCCCAGGCAAACTCTATACTCTGGCAGATGCTGTAAGCCGCATCAGTCAAGGCCAGAGTGAATGGACACTGAACAAGCAAGTATTAGCCACAGCGTTCAGGCGTGGGGCACAGCAGACATGGATCTGTCTGCCTCTCCTCTCAATTTTCAGCTTCCTTAGTACTGTTGCAGACCCCCAGTTCCGGGAACACTTCTCTGGATGCCCTGATCCTGGACTGGTCACGGAGGTTCCTATATGCATTTCCTCCCTTTCCCTTGATATTCAGGGTTTTGATGAAACTCAGACAGCAGCCTGCATCGATGATCCTAGTGGCTCCGGACTGGCCCAGGAAAGCCTGGTACCCTCTCCTCCTCTTGGTGTCCTGCAGCAGGCCTGTTTGCCTGCCTCCAACTCACTCTCTGCTGACCCTTCCTCAGATGAGAGTGCAGTACCCAGACATACACTCTCTTCACCTCAAGGGCTGGTTCCTGAATACTTAGAGTTTCCATCCTCACAGTACTCTGAACAGGTCCTAAGATACTGAGGATGGCTAAAAAAAACGAACACTAAGAAGACTTATGGAGCCAAATGGAAAAGATTTTCCCTCTGATGCAAGAGCGAAAAGGTCAAACCCCTATCAGCTTCAGACCCTCAGCTGCTAGACTATCTGGTACACCTACAGGCCTCAGGCTTGAAACCATCTTCACTCAAGCTACACCTGGCGGCAATTTCGACCTACCTATCAGTGGGAAAGAAAAATCTTTTTTTTTCCCCCACAACATTTTTAAACAGTTTTTCAAAGGACTCTTGCACCTCCAGCTTCCAACCAGGGAGCCCGTTCCTCCTTGGAGCCTGAACCTTTTCATAGATGGGCTCATGAATTCACCCTTCGAGCCTATGTCCACGGCCCACATCAAGTTTGTAACTTAGCAGACAGTCTTCCTGGCAGCCATTATGTCTGCCAGGAGGATTTGAAAGCTACAGGCCCTGTGCACTGAGCCAAATGACATCATCCCTCACAATGATAAAGTTGAGCTCAGGACAACTAGGAAATTTCTGCCAGAGGCTGTTTCAGAGTTTCACTTGAACCAGTCCATTACTCTGCCTGTCTTCTTTACTGAGCCATCCACTCCTGGCGAGCAAAAGCTCCACAGATTGGATGTCAAAAGAGCCATCTTTCACTACCTAGAGCATACTAGACAGTCCAGAGGCTCTTCCACTTAGTCGTTCCTCGCCTACGGGGATGTAGGCAGAGGAAGACCAGCTGCCAAGAGAACTATTTCTCGTTGGTTGGTCTCTTGCACTAGATTCTGCTATGAGAAAGCTGGTTACCAACCTCCAGTGGGGCTCAGGGCCCACTCCACCAGGGCACTGCAGCCTCGCTTGCAGCAGCAAGGGACTTCCCCTACTGGATGTCTGCAAAGCAGCTACCTGGAAATATGTGCACACCTTTGGGAAACATTACAGTTTGGATGTGCAGACCAGATCTGATGCCAAATTTGGCAGGGCGGTTCTGCAGAGCCTCTTTCCTAAGTAGGTTCTCTGCCCACCTCCCACTTGATACTGCTCGGTAGTCTGCAAAAACGTTACTGATGCTGAAGGACTCTTGGGGTAAGAAGAAAAAAATTACTCACTTCAGCAATCATCTTTCTTCCAAGGGGTCCTTTAGCATCAGTAAGCTCCCACCCTTCCTCCCCGGTTCACCTGTCGAGAAGGGCTCCTTATGTCACCTTTTACCTAATTTGGAGTTTCTTATTGAGTTTTTAGCTCGTGTTGCTGCTGTTTCTATTTCCACTTTAGTGGACATTTTGCATGTTTTTTTGAATCCTGTTGATTCTTTTTCAGGGCATTTGCCCTCGTTTTTCCTTGAAAAAATTCTGAAGCCTTCAACAGCTCTCACTCAGCTCACACCCTTTCCTGTCTTTTGATTGGCTTGGCCCTAAGCTCATTTAAATATCTCTTAAAGGCACAACTCCAGGGCAGTTGCACCTAGCCAGCTAAGTGCAAAAAAGTTACTGATGCTATAGGTCCCTTTGGAAGAAAGAAGATTACTGAGGTGAGTAATTTTTTCTTCTGTGCGTGAGGGAGCACAGTGCCCTTTAGACCCTGTGCTCCCATCCCTCAATAAATGCATATATGTATGTAGCTGTGGAAGGGTCCTGTGCTTCCATTTATGGGACAGCAATGACCAAATTATCAGCATAGACATCTTATTATCCTAACTCATGTGCTCGGTACTGCAAATTTCTGAATCCCCTGCCAAAATGTATTTCTGCACAACTGCATCACTGTTCTGCACCAGAGGTGTGAAAGTACAAAATGACAGCTGTGACATACATGAAGTCGGGTAATAAGAACTCTATGTTGAAAATTCGGGGTCAAAATATTAAAAATTCCCAAAGTTACTAGCGTATATAGCGAAATTGCAACAAATGGGCATAACTCTGCCATTTGTAATAATTTTGACCCCAAATTGTCAACATAGTAGTATTATGTTTCCACCTCATGAACAATATGACTGTCGTTATACCGATCCCGCCCGAAAGGTGATTTCGCCAACCGACTACAAAATCACCTTTCTGGCAGTTGTTGCGAAACAACAGTCATACTGTTCATGAGGTGGGGTCCCCAAAAGGCTATGTTGAAAATGTGGGGTCAAAAGATGGCTGAGTTGTGCATAAAAGTTGAAACCCCCTTTGAAATGCACTGTACCGCATTTACCATAGTTTCTCATATTGGAGTCTCCAGTTCCAGCAGCAAGACGTGTCTTTGTTCGGAAAGTGGGATGTGTTCAGGTGTGTGTGGGGGTGTACTGGGGGGTGTGGGGTGGTGGGTGCTCAGTGGAAGGTAGGGGTGGGGAGGTGCTGATTGGCGAGAGGACCTTTTTTTTTTTTTTTCTAAGATTTTGAGCAAAGTGTCAGATGAGACTGTTCTTCAACAAAGCTTTGTGAAGGGGCGAAGTTTGCAAAGTTTTACGTCACCATATCTCTTGAAATCTGTTTACAGGTGCGAGAATAGTTTCTCTCACTGTCATCAGCGTACCTCTGGGGCCAGATCAGAATACTAGGCAGTTCTGGCAGGCCAAGGACCCCCTGAGGTAGTATGCTGATAAACATAAAAGGCGCTCTCCTGGTTCATATGAAAAGTCATCAATCATTTTTTTTCTTAACTAAACCTTTATGCTTTTTGCAAATCCCATTCTCCAGATAGAAGTAAAACGCCACATACCCAAAATCTTAGATGAAACACTGTTAACAAAAAGGGGGCCTTCATGTGCAGTAATACTGCAAAAGCTGATTGGATGAGGGTCAGTATTATTTATTATTTATCTGTTTGCTTTTGTTTACCGGGTGAGCGCACTAGACAGCCAAATGCCTGTTTTCAGGCGCGAACCTGGAGGGTTACAGTGGTACAATACATGAACATCAGGCATAAACAGGGTTAATATACATTAGGTTCAGGCACATGATATAGCATAAGAATAAGGTACATAGATTAAGGCACTTATGTAACATACGAATGAGGTACATAGATCACAGTTTGACTGAGCACATTGAATAGAATCATCAGTGAGGTAACATAAACAACTATTTGAGTTGCCAACCAGCCGAGTACAGGAAAATAGGCGACGGTAGACTCCCAACGATCTTGAAGAATAGCAAGGTACAAAGCAGCAGGATAAGTCAAAACGGGGTACAAAGAGAATCAAGTAGATTACCAACCAGGACCAGTAACTGCAGGGTAATAGAGCACCAGACAGGGTATGACAGGTGACACGGGCTAGACCAGCTGGGCAGAGTGCAGGTTATAGCCACGGACTGGCCACCCAGTGGTAAATACCAAGTGAAAGCAGCTCAGGTACAGAAACACATGGCGGCTGATTTCCGGAAGCCCCATAGGGAGCCTCTGAAGTGGGAATGTGATGGGGAGGTGCGAGTGCAGGATGGCAGGGAGTTCCACAGCTTCGGTGCAAAGGCAGGGAAGGCCTGGTCACCCATTCAAGTGTGGGTTCTAGGAACCAGGAGGACCTGAGAGTCGCTGGATCTTAGGTGGTAGGGGGGAGCGGCAGGAGTGAGGGACAGGGCAAGTGCAGAAGGGGTGGCAGTATGGACGACGTTGTCTAAAAAGTTGCCATGGATGAAGGTACGGTGGGACTCCGGTGGGAGCCACTCCAGCAGGGCGTAAAGGTCACATCGATGTGTGAGGTGGGGAGCAGCGAGAGCAAAGTGGCATACATTGTTGTACACTGTGTCCCACTTAGAGAGACTGGATTTAGGGACGTGGGCAAAGGATACAAGGCCATAACAGAGCGTGGGTAGGAGGACCCCCCTGGCCAGAGCCAGTTGAGCCGCAGGAGTGAGGCACGATTTTGCTCTGTAGGCCAGGCCCAGCTTGCAATTTGTAGCTTTGCAAGTGTTGCGGATGTGTAGGGTGAGATCCAGCTGAGGGTCAAGAGTAACCCCCAGGTACTTAACCACTTCAGTAACAGGCAGTGGGGACCCATCGGCTCCTAGGATTTTTGGAGGAGCAGGGCAGGCTTTTAACTTGGCAGAGGAGCCAAAGAGCATGACCTGAGTCTTCTTGAGGTTATTGGCAAGCTTGTGGTCCTTGAGCCAGGACTGGACACAGTTAAAGTCTGAGTTTAACCAGGTGTTTATGGTCTTTGGTACTAAATAAAAAAAGTTATAATCTTTGAAAGGATTATCTGCAACAGAAATAATCTATAAAATATGAAAATCCTTACCATGTAAAATTAAAAAAATCTGACACCATTTTAAAGGGGGAAGGGGCATCAAACGGGATTCAGCAAGACATGCTCATCAACTCTGGCAGCAGCAACTAGTGACGAAGTGAGACACAGCTTCACAACTGTTGGGGCTGTGCATATTTTTGACTTTCACAAATAAACAGCAAGTTTACTTAATTTTAGCTTGCGAAGTGTTTCATGAGAGGACAGAGTGTGGTTCCTGGCTCTGTCCATTAGTGAGTGGAGCCTTGGTTTTGGCCTATAATAAGGTCATCTCCTCGGCCCTGGACCTGATTGCTCCTGTCCATGTTCGTCCTCTCCCACTTTGCCCTCAGGCCCCTTGGTTTGAAGGGTCTTTGAGGGGGTTGCGACGACTAGGACGAGGGTCAGAACGTTGCTGGCGGAAATCCACCCTAGAGGCCAATCACCTTAGATTGGTAGAGCATTACCAGGCCTACCAATCGGCGATCTCCTGTAAGAAGGCAGAGTTCTTGTCCAGGGAGATTTCTGTCGCTCAGAATCGACCTGCTCAGCTCTTCCGAACTGTGGACAGGTTGTGCAACCCAGTCTGTCTGCAGCTCCGAAGAGCCTTTTCACAAGTGGAGTGTGATGAGCTTGCTCAATTTATTTATTTATTTTTTGCGAATAAGGTGGCCGACATCAGGTCAGAGATCCTCCTGACTCATTCTGTGGGGGATGCTGTTGGTCGGTGCTCAGTCACTACACCTCGTATCTCCTGGAGTACCGTTGACCTGCCGGAGTTCAGAGATATTATGCAGATTGTCCAGAGTATGCGCCCTACGTGCTGCAGTTTGGATCCTGGCCCAACTTCCTTGATTATGGGTTGTTGTGATATCATTGGCCCAGTCCTGGCTCAAATAGTCCAGTGCTCCTTGGAATCGGGTGAGTTTCCAAGCTCCCTGAAGGAGGCGGTGGTAACACCCCTTCTGAAGAAAGCTTCTTTGGACCCGCACGTTCTAGTAAACTACAGACCTATCTCGAACCTTCCCTTTATAGGGAAGGTTATTGAGAAAGTAGTGGTGATTCAACTGGAGAACCAGTTGACCATCCATAATATCTACGACCCTCTCCAGTCTGGTTTTCAAAAGAGGCATAGTACTGAGACTGCGCTGGTTCGGGTGCTCCTTGATCTCTCCTCAGCTTTTGACACTGTGGACCATGAGGTGCTGCTTGAGCACCTGAGGTTCATCTGTAGCCTGACATGTGCGGTCCTCAGGTGGTTCACATCTTTCCTCACGGGCAGAACTCAGAGAGTTGTGTCGGGGATTTTTTTTTTTAGACTCACTCCCTCTGTCGTGGGGTCCCCCAGTGCTCGGTGCTGTCCCCCATGTTGTTTACAGTGTATATGCTGCCCCTCGGAGACATTGTAAGATGGTATGGGCTGAGGTTTCACTGCTATGCTGATGATACCCAGCTCTGTCTGTCTTTCACACCCAACCAGGATAGTGCTCTCTCAGTATTTAATAACTGCCTCTTCGAAATCCAGGACTGGATGAATTCGAGCTGGTTAAAGTTGAACACGGGAAAGGCTGAGGTAACGGTTGTGGACCCAGGTCGCAGGATAGTGGGGTTGATTACTGGTCAGCCCTCTGGACTTTTTCTGGGGGGTCCCAGATTCTTACCTCTGAATGGGTGTGTGACCTGGGAGTGGTGCTTGATGACGGGCTGACCTTTCGTTTTCAGGTGTCGGCAGTCATCAAGTCTGCCTTTTATCATCTTAGGAACATTGCCAGGGTCAAGCACGTTGTTCCGTCCAGCGATCTGCCTGTGTTGGTCCACACCTTTGTGACCTCGTGCCTTGACTACTGCAGCTCCCTTTACTTAGGGCTTCCTGGGGTTGATATCCGCTGCCTGCAGCTAGTGCAGAACGCTGCCGCACAATTGTTGATGGGGTCATCTCGGGTTTCGCATATTACCCCAGTGCTGCGTGATCTGCACTGGCTGCCGATTCAGTGGCGGATCACCTTTAAAGTTGGTTTACCGACTTATAAAGCCCTACACGGACTTGGTCCTGACTACTTGGAAGAGTTTCTAATTCCCTGCAGCCCTGTGCGATAGCTCCGTTCGGAGGATAAGGGGTTGCTGGAGGTTCCGAGGGTGACTTTGAAATCTTCTGGGACCCGTGAATTTATGTTTGTGGCCCCTACCCTCTGGAATTCTCTACCCCGTCAACTTCGGGAGTGCACAACCGTGGGGGGATTTAAACAGGCGCTTAAAACTTTTTTTTGTGGCATCAGGCCTATCAGTGACTCATTGGTGTTTGGAGCTGCTGTGTTATATATTATTGTGGTCATTGTTTTATAGAACTATGTTTTTATTATTGTAAAGCGCCTTGATATTTTGAAAGGTGCTTAAAAATAAAGATTATTATTATTATTATTTCATTATATTTGCTACTGAGAAACTTCCTTATCTGATCATTCCACAGACTTGTTTGCTTTGGAGTGGGGGGAGTGGGGCCATGGGAAGCAAAAATACTCAAAGCAGTACGCATTGCAACATCATACCCAATTTATTTTTGTTTTTGGACCAACTGATTATAATCGCAGCCTTACAAAGGGCTGCTGTATGCTTACCTATTCCTACACAAGTCACGTCATTGAATTTGAAAGGCAGATAATTGTTTATTTCTACAGAATGGCAAGTAAAAATGTGAACCTGCTGCCTGACTTTGTTATACTCTTGCACTGTGTCAGCTACTCACTTAAGACCATTTACAAACTGCTAACTGCCCCGGTAAGCAGCAGAATTACAAATGGCCATTTTCTAAAATAAAACAACAACCTCTTGTTTGTATTTATGGAGAAATACAGACGACAATTTGAAACTGAAAGACTCTCAGACTACAAACTTTAAGTATTAGTAACGGAGAAGATCAGGCTGTCAAACAATTGCTGACAATAGTCGGGAATGATTCCCATTCACGATTAAAAGCAGTGCTAATTAAACATTAGACAGGTGTCAGAAATAGAAAATGTTAAGTTACAGACTAGTAGGCAACTGCATCAACGTTGTTGCAGTGTCACCTTACGATCTTCTAGTAATCTATTCGGAAGTGTCACTGTATCATTCAGTATCACCCTAAATATATCAGGCAGCAGTAATATGCATTTATTAATGTAAATTGCTGTCAGTAACAGCAGTGGCTGTTGGTAGTACCAGAGAGCCAAGCGGAGAGATGCAGGGAAGGGAGTCTCACCAGCAGCAAATGACAAGCTGTCAGTGTGCTCCATTCCGCCCCCCCCACCACCACCACCTTCGGGGCTGTAGTGCACCACAGTACCGGCATGATATTACAGTACAAAGGGTGTCACCAGAAAGGCTACCAGTGAGGACTGACATGCCGGCCCATGACATGCCGGTATCGACAATTTCATGTCTGCCTTTTAATAGGCAACACAGACACAGATCTGAGGTGAAAAGCAAAATGGGCTGTGTTCTCCCAGTGTATCATTACAATACTGCCACACAAAGAATAAAAGAGCGTGTGTGTGTGTCTCTTTGAGGCGCTAGATGCCTTACCTTGCGCTATGCTGGCGACCCAGGTTGACCTTGGGTCGTTGGGGTACCGGCACTGGGAGGGGTGGAGCAGGATAGAGCACTGACTCTTCTCTCCGGGGAAGGAGGGTTGCCCATCCGTAGTCCCGCTACCACCACCGGATGGAGGTCTGGTGGCAGGCGCAGGTGGTAACGGAGCGACTGGTAGAATGGGGCGTCCCGTAGTGCATGACGTGCGTGTGCCTCCACACGTGCACACTACGCCGGGATGCAGGGGGATCAGGGAAAAAACAGAGAAAAAAGCCTACAAACTACATACAGAAAAAAAAGCCCCTTTTATTTGCTGCACCTTTTATTTCCCCAGTACATCTGTAAAGGTTCGGAACGGGGAAGGACCTCTGTACTATGAATGTTAAATACGGGACTACCAGAAATCAGAATGGAATTTAACTGTTCAAACAGTAAAGTTTGAACTGTTAATGAGTAGAGACTGTTATTTACCATTTGAACAGAACAGTAAAGTTCGAACGGTAAACAAAAAAAACAAACTGTTATTACTTAGCGAGTGACAGGGGGACATGATTTTCAGTGAAAAAACACACATTTGCCATGGAAATATACTAATTTTAAGACAAACCTGGCACTAAGCATATCACTGAGACCTAAATACAGGTGTTGTGCTGTCCTTAGCGTGCAGTAGTTGTGTAAAACATTATTTTGTAAACTATTAGAAAAACAAGAACAGCACGACCAGTATTTGCTCTGAGCATGACCATTAAATTTACTGCTTGAACAGTAAATTTACAGTTCAAATTCTTTTCATTTACCTGCCTGTCTTGTGGCTGTCACAAAATTTGTTATAATTCAAAAATGGTAATATATTTTTCCACAAAACCACCCAAACGCACACCCTTGGCGCACACACCATCATCCTTAAAAATGACAGAGGAATTTTTAATTCCATGTAGGCTGCAGATGACAGCAAAAAATCCCATGTTAACCTATGGGGAAAAAAACCCCGTCATTTTTACTGTTTTTCACCACTTTATATCTTGAAAACTATATAACATGCCGTTATGAAACTTTCCAGATCTTGCGACACTGGCAGAATGACCGTGCATGCCAGCTATTGGCCTATTTCATCAAAGAATGCCAAAGTTATTAAGGTGCAAAAATTGAGATTTAACATTGAAGTGCTGTACCAACCCTAACTATAGGGGCACGACTGTGCCCCTATAATATATATTTACAGTATATATAATTTTTGTATTATTTTCATAGTGCACAGTACACAGTAGAAAACTGCAGTCAAGTCATAGTGATGCAGAAATAGTTAATGTACAAAAATGCAATATTAGGATGCACTCTCTACAACCAGCATTACCTCATGAGAGGTCTCAACTGTTTATAAAAGGTCCATATCCAGTCCAAGAAGAGACCGTATGCAACATGCATGTGGATTAAATTTTGATAATTAGTGTACAGTAAGTCTCCCAGATGCAACAGACAGCAACAAACACCACCTGTAGTGTTTAATGAATCCATGAAACACTTTTACACCCCTTCCTGAAAGTTTGAGGGATCCCTTCCTAGGCGCCCCCCCCTTCTCACATTGTGGAAGTGATGTGCTTAATTTGAGCTATATGACTTCTATACCTTAGGTTCTTCCCACCTGACCCAGCCCTGGGCTATGTGTGGAGTCTCTGGGTTTCAAACTCTGATTCATGACTCCCTGTCTCACCCTCAGCCCTGAATCCTGTCCATTAGGTCAGTCTGCCAACAAGAATGCAGGCAGTGATCATTCTTATATCTCCCACGCCCTTCCGCCTTGTTTCTGCCATCCAGCTTCCATTACATTGCCACCTAGCGGCTTCAACCTTCAGGCCCCCCTGTTCCTCTCTTGCCCTCTTGTAGAACTCAAGTGTTTCAGCCCAACATTACCACTAGTGCCCCCCCCCCCCTCGGGGGACACTCTTATGCTTCTTACTCTCCCATGCATGTATAAGATGTTCTCTCTCACTGCTGGCCTACTAACGCTCTGAACCCTAATGATTCTTGACCCTTTCACCTCCTTTTCAGCAATCTCCTATTCTGGTGACGCTTGTCTGGGTGACTTTACTGGAGACAATGGTGTGGATGACTTTACCTTCTCTAATCTTCTAGTGTTAGCAATTACGCCTCCTATACCAATGTTGGGTTTCAGCTTCAAACCTCTGTGCAGTCTCCTCAAATACTTACTTAGAAGGAAATATATATCCCCCAGATGCGTGTCTCATGCCTTTGCGCTTGCCACCCTATGGATCATAGCTATCTCCCCATCACTCTCTGGTGACACAGAGACCAACCCAGACTCTCACAATATAACTCCTCAGGCTTTCTCCCATCATCCGACCCAGTCTCCTGGACTAAGAGTTGCCCACCTAAATATACGCAGTCTTCTGGCAAATCACCTGGAGCTGGAAGCATGGTCCCGTGTCAGTAAACCTGATATACTTGTGATCTCCGAATCATGGTTGAAGCCTTCTATCCCAGATTCCCTTTGCTCTCTCCTGGGCTATAATATGCTGCATGCTGACTGTCTTCCCCCCCAAAAGAGGTGGTTGTCTGGTACTATATTACAAGGCTCACCTTAACCTCTCCCTTCTCTCTAGCAACCCACTGAAATCTTGTGAAGTTCTACATTCACTTCTGCTAAGTGGCGCTAAGAAACTCCACGTAGTATGTGTATACATACCCCCAAAAATGGCAAACAAGGCCTTGAGGAACTTATTGATCTCTTGCCTTCGGTTGTAAAGAAGAACAAAATGATTTGTTTAGGAGATTTCAACCTTGACTGGCGAGGCCCCCACTCCTCCAACTTTGCCTCCACCATCAGGCCAATTTATCACAACTTACCTCATCACCCACAAGACTGTCTCATAGTGGATCTAGCCACACTTATTGACTGTATCTTCACCAACAGGAAAGACAGAATTTCCACTGCTGGGGTATTAGCCGACTCAATCAGTGACCACTCCCCTGTTTACTGCATCTGGGCCACCTCACCTCCTGCTTTCCCTCCTAAAATCATATTCATAAACAACTTCTCTGCCTTCGACTGGAATGCATTCTTACCAGACCTTAGACGGGTTGACTGGTCCCCTCTCTTTGCAACTAGCACCATCAACTTAGCCACTGACTTCTTCACCAGTGCCCTACTCTCCCCTTCAAAGACAGCACATTCCATTTACCAGACGTAGGGTCAGGGATACCGCTACCAAATGGTTAAAATGACCCATTCTACAATTGCTCAGAGAGACAAGTTATGAGCCAAATGGAAATCCTCCTTTCTTCCCGCAGACGTCATTGCGTAACAAACTTTGCGTAATGCTTGCAAGAAGGAGATTAGTGCAGGAAAGAGCAACTATTATAGAGAACTGCTCCAAGCCTCACCCAGTAATCTTAAGCATTACTGGTCTTGAATTTAACGAGATCCTTGGGAAAGGTAGATGTTGGGTCCCTTGTGATGTGCTAATTAACAATACCAACTGCGACAACTCCTAACAAATGCCAATGCTTTCAACTCCTTATTTACTATGCTTCCAAGCAACTCACCTTCCTTGCCACACTCCTCGCAGACTCCTTCCACAGTTCCCCAAGCTGATATACCCACTCTGGAGCTTACCCCAGTCACTAGGCAGGATGTTCTGCGGTTACTAAGAACCAGTCCCCTCTCATGGCAGTGCTGGTCCGGATGGGCTCGAACCCAGGATCCTCAGGCTAGCTGCCCCTTATCTTGCTACCCCTGTAACAAGACTTTTCAAACTTTCCATTAGCTCCCCCACTGTGCCCTCGGCTTGGAAAACCACCAGGACAGTCTCTGTATTCAAAAAGAAGATCCAAAGATTTTATCCAACTACCACCCCATTGCCTTATTACCCACTCTCAGCAAGCTACTCGAAAAATGTATCTATCTGTCCAAACATCTTCTGATATTTAATCTTCATCTCATGGCCAGCATGGTTTTAGAGCTGGTCACAGCACAGCTACTGCCCTCACTCAGTTCACCAGTGAGATTGTCAAATATGGACAATGGCCTGCTAACTGGTATGGTTTTTGTTGCTCTTACCAAGGAGCTTGACTTGGTAAATCACCCTCTGCTTCTGCACAAGCTTACAGCACTAGGTGCCTCCATGGCTACCATATCCTGGTTCACCAGCTATCTTTACAGGAGGTCTCAATCCATCTCTTTTAGTAAGGTCCTTTCCTCCTATCACGAGTGGTGTTCCCCAAGGCTTCATACTTGGCTCTCTGCTCTTTTCTTTATTCATAAATGACCTCCCTGCCCATCCTTCACACTGCCGGACCCTTTTGTACGCTGATGATTTGGTACTCTTCACTGCTTCCAGGTCCATAGACGTCATCAGTAACTGCCTCTCTCTTGCTCTTCAACAAATCCAATCCTGGCTCACCTCAAATCACCTGATCTTCCCTGTGTCAGTCTTCACCATTCATCACTGGTGGGTGATTGGCCAGAGATGAGCTTCCTGCGGGAGCTTTTTTGTTTGTTTGGGGGAGGAGTCGGCCATGAGGCCGGCACTGCATGGCACTCTCAGGTTGGCCAGACCCGGCCGTTGACTCTTTCTCCACCTCAGTTCTGCTTCTCCCACCATTGAGACAGCACCTCGCCTGCAGCTGAAGAGAATATGAAGTATGCCATTGCAGTCTAGTCGGTCCTCTGATCCATTTTCAATGCTGCCTTAGTAATCCACCTCAGTTCTGCTGTTCACCACTTGACGCAGTTACCGAAGACCCGGTAAGACTTTTCCTTTTCTTTCCTTAATGGCGTTGTCTTTTCTGTTTAAGTTTTGAGTTGCCATTGCATCATGCCAGGTTCAAGGGACAAGAAGCGTTCATCAAAAATGGGCCGGCCTCCTATGCATCGGTGTCGCTGCTGGCGGCAAATTTCTGTTATGGACTGGCATGATGTCTGCCTTTCCATGGTTCACTGCGACGCCTGCTTCTCTAGCACCGCATGTTGAAAGTCAGCAGGACTCTGCTGACTTTCAGGGGGCGACGTCGCTTTCGTCGGTCCAAGTGAAGGACTCTTCACCCTTCTTCCGGGTCCCTTCCTGAGTCTACACTGTCCGGTGAGGAGGGGGCTTCCTCTACTTCTAACCTTACCATGGAGGAGATCTCTACCACGGTGCCGGAGGACCGGTCTGGCTCCACCCGGGGCTGGGCCTGGAGCGCTGCCCTGGCAGTCACCTCTTCGAAGGTGCAGGCTCCCCCGTTGTCGGGGCCCACGGTTGCTGGGTCTGGTGTGGGGCGTTCCTTGGCGCCACCCACTGGCACTGCCCCAGATCCCAGAGCCGTTTGCAGCTCCGGTGATCGGGGTGGCACCACGAGGGGTGCTGGGCGGCCTCAGTGCCACGGTCACAGGCGTTATGGTGTAGAGAGCCTGGGTCGCCAGTCTGGGGCTCCTCTGGATGATCTCCTCTCTGGAGCGGGATGATTGGGAGGCTGATCTGGACTAGCAACCTGACTCCCTGGAGTTGGTGGGTTTTCCGGGGCTCAGGACTGTTGCGCCTCCCCAGGTGCCCCCCACTTCCCTGTGGCTCCGGTGACTGCGACTGACACTGCTCCCAGTGGTGGTGCCGGTAGCTGGTGGTGGTGGTGCGGGTCAGCGGGCCCCATTGCTATGGGTGTGGTGCTCCGGGCTTTGGGGGAGGTGCCGCCCACCCTCTTATGGCTAGGACTGGATCTCCCTCCACTGTGGCTCTCCTCGGGGAGCCTGCAGAGTTTGGGGGGTCCTCTGGCACAGGGTCTGAGGAAGAGGTCTTCCTTGGAATCGGTGGGGTTGAGGGCACAGGGCGAGGGGCTGCGGCACTCTTCTGTAGTTCTTCGGGGCTCGGGGAGGATCCACAGTGCTGAACCTAAGTTCTCTTCCTCATCTCTTTCGAGGGAGTCCTCATCGGGTGGGACTGGGGACTGCACTTCTGGATCCATGCGGCCCCAATCCCCTCATAGGGAAGCTTCCTGTACAGGTTTTAGTCCCGACCATTTTTCTTCATTCCACAGGCCGGCAACAGAGCAGACCTATAGATTCCCTGTTCTTACAGGATCACCTGATAGGTCTTTTAACCCTGGCAGAGACACGACAGGTATGGTAGCCAGGTCTTCCCCTTTGCCTCTGCATCCAGCCCCCCCTTTCTCCCAGGCCATGTTGGTCCTCCGGGACCTTTAACCTGGGAACAGTTCAGACCCCAGGCTGTGGACTTCCCCCAGTATGTTAAGGCCATGGACGAACAGGTCTTTCAACCAGTTCCCCCTCCGCAGCCAGAGTCTGACTCTTTGGGTTCCTTGGCCTCCTCGTCTTCCTCCCTTGAGGAACAGGAGCCCTCTGTCCACCTATCCTCTGATGCTGATCAAGCCCCGTATCAGTGCTTCCTGGTGAGGCTGGTCCGGGACCTACATATTTCTTTTATAGCCCGTCGCAATACCGAGCTTACGACACAAGCCTTTTTAGGCGAGTACAGTGCACACCACTTTGTGGTCCCCTTCTGGCCTGTCCCTTTCCAGGAAGCATCATACAGCAAATGGCAGCTTCCATCTGTCACAGCTCCAGCCCCTTTGGACTGCCAGTGTCGGTACTGTGCACCCCAGAGGTCTCCAGGCACTCTGCCTGCATCCCACTATGGGACTGACATGACTGGACACTCCTACTGGGCATAGATGTCTGGTCCATGACTGATCCCCGGATCTTGACTCTGCGGAGTTCGATCGTCTGGGGCAGAGAGTTTTCTCCTCTCTGTGAATTATGCTATGTATTGCTTCACATCAGGTGCACCACACTGCCTATAATAGGCATCTGTGGGTGATGCTGGGCCAGGCATGGGCATCGCTGCCTAATTCGGAGATTGTCTGGCAAGCCATAGCCCTCTCTGCAGTAGGCCAGGAGCTGGCAAGACACCAGTCAAGGACGATTTATGACGCCAATGAAGTCTCTTCACGTCTTGCAGGGACAGCATTCTGCAGTAGGCGGACGGCGTGGCTTCATCTGTCATGGTTGTCACCTTCGGCCCGGCGTAGGGTGATGGCCTTCTCGTTCCAGGAGACCTACCTTTTCTCCCACAGGGTGAGACAGGAACTGCAGGGGTGCCTTCCTTTCCCCAAGAAATGGGGGACCCCGCCTCACCCTGACCAGTCCCAGGCCTAACTGGCTGGTAGAGGGTCTACTCCCCCTGTGTCTTCCCCCAATCCCTCAGAGAAATACTGGACCCCCTTCGGGGGGACGCAGTACTCGCTCACCAGTGATGAATGGTGAAGATTGACACTGAGAAGATATGAAAATTACGTACCTACTGTAATTCTTGATCTTCCTGTGTATCTTCACCATTCATCACTGAATCCCACCCACCTTCCCCTTAGAAGACCTAAATCCCTGGGCGATGCCTTCTCCCTGCTTGCTGTCCTCCTCGGGGATCCAATTTGGTCCCTCTATTCTTTGGCGCCCCTTCTTGTACTAGAAGGTGGCAAGAGGGACTCTTGGGAAGAGGGCGACTATGGCTTTCCAATAAGATCTAGGTGGGGGGACTTCTGGTGGGCCCCTCTCCCTTGTCCTGGGTACGATCTCCGAGGTTGGTCTGCCCTGCTGCGTGTGCCAACTCTTCAGGTCCCTGATGGGTGGCTGGGGCTGGCGGGACTCCTCTGCTCCCTTTTATATTGTTTCTTCTTAACTTCCTGTCTCCTTCTTCCTGGGGATATTATATTATATTATATTATATTATATTATATTATATTATATTATATTATATTATATTATATTATATTATATTATATATAGTATATTAATAGGTGGAATCCTCTCTCCCCCGCCCTATGGGTTCTTCCTTTGGAAAATGGTAACCAGGGGAGGGGAGGGGTGGGGAATCCTTACCAAGGGTAGTCTCTACCCACAAGGGATTGGAGGGAGGAGGGAGGGACCTTCTCCATGCTTCTCCTCCCTGAAGGAGATATTAGTAAACTGAGATTCAGCCTCGGTAACAGCTACCTGTGGTTTGGCTGCCAGCCTTCCCTGGAGGGACCTCCTGATCTCTCAAGATCTGAGTCCCGACGTATGGAAGGTTGACACCCCCCCTCCTTTCTCTGTCTCTCTTCTCGTTTCCTTTCCTGTCCATATATGGTCGTCTAGGGTCTGGGGGCCTTTCAGCCCATACCCTCCCAGATCCTCATCCTCCTCTGGTCGGCCTACTCCTTTTTCAGTTTATGTCCTTTTTCTTATGCTGTCCCTCAGGCTCCCTTGCCCCACCCTCATTTCCTTCTTTATCCCTTCATTTTCTCCTGTCTCTCTGGCGAGCAGAACTGAGGTGGAGGAGGAGCCAATGGCCGTTTCTGGCCAACCTGCAAGCACCACACAGTGCATCAGCCTCATGGGCGGCGCCGGTTCCCCCTCCCCCCCCAAGAAAAAGCTCCCACGGGGTGCTCATCTCCGGCCAGTCACCCACCAGTGATGAATGGTGAAGATATACAGGAAGATCAAGAATTATGGTATGTACGTAATTTTCACATCCTTAACGTCTCCAAAACTCAGACTATGCTCTTCGGGTCCCTTAGAAAATCCCGCACTGAGTCCCCAAAGCTACAGGTCCTATGCCAGGATGGTTCTTCAGTTTCTGTTACTAACTCTTTTAAATACCTAGGGGTCACACTTGACTCTGCCCTGGACTTCTGTTTTCACATAAGTGAGATCTGCAAGTCGGTTAACTCCAAGACTGGGATGGCCTACCGCATTCGCCACTCCCTTACCCCTGTTGCCAGGATCTCTGTCGCCAGAGTTGTTTTGCTCCAAGGACTAAGCTACTCACTTCCAGTCTTCTCCCAGGCAAATGCGGGTGAACTCCAGAAGTGGGACACTGCCTTTAATAATATATGCAGATTCGTTTTGTCTACTCCTCGCCTTACCCATCACTGCAGGCTTTGTTCCTCCCTGCAATGACTATCCCCATCCCCATGCAATTTTATACCCTTGGGTGTCTTATAGGTTCCATCTTTCGTTATTCCCGTCCTGCCTCCTTAGCATCAGTGCTAACTCCTGTGATCAACTCTTCGCACTTGAGGTCAGTTACATCTGTCCTGCTGTCTGTCCCGTGCTGTGCTACTAAGATGGGAGAACAAGCCTTCACCAACTTTACCCCTAAATTTTGGAATTCCCTACCTCCTCCAATCTGGAGCTGTAAGTCACACCCTATGTTTAGAAATGCCCTGTTCTCTCACCTAAAAGCAATTGATACTTGCAACTGCACTTGATACCTTACTTGTATGCCTTATATTAATCTACCCTTGAGTTTGTCTTTTACCTGTGTTCTCCATGGTAATATCCTACAACTCTGCTCTTGCTCAATTGATATCCCTGTGTGGATACTGAAACTTCTGCTCTGTACTGTTGCATATCCCTGCGTGGATAGTAGTGTGTTACTTCTTACTATTATTTGATTGTGGTTTTTGTACTCTGTACTCTCCCGGGTCGTGCCTGTTTGCCTAATGCACGTACCCAGTTACCAACACAGCAAATAAATAAGTTCCTCTGTTGCTCACAGATGGTACACTGCTATGCCTGTGTTCAGCTGAGGGAAAGAAATACTGCTTGTTGAGGCAGTCGCTTTACTTTGTGCAGCTTGTTCCATGCTCCTTCCACAAGGTAGCAGCCATTTTTGTGATGGCTTGGCCTTTTCCATGCCCTTTGCTACCCAAAGGGATAGTGAATAAGAAACTATTTTATCATGTGGCTGCCTCTTGTATAATAGAGCATTGTGACCCAAACCCAACATCAGTACTAATTGTACTAAGAAATAAAATGCCCCAGTAGAAACATAGGTCCTGTGCAAAAACCTTTTAGACACTGTGGTAACATGGAGTGAAATAAAACATTTTTAGGTAGTCATTACACACTCTACAGAATGAAAAAGGGCATTAATCTTCTCCCTCTGACTCAGTTTGTGGAGGGTGGCGAACAAAATCTTTAATCACCGCCAAACATTTACCTGCTTGAAGTGGGTCTGAGAACATGTAGGTTTTACTGGTATGGTTGTATTGCAGTTGTACTGGTAATTGTACAGTAATGTGTGGCTTGTGCCAAGTGCCTGGAGCCCAGCTTAGAGAGTGTCAAAGGTTTTATGGTGCTGTCATGTAGTGAAGCTCAAATCAAGTAAAAAGTATATGTGTTCTCTGCTCTGTAGTTTATAGGGGCCTCCCCTCTTTGCCACCAGGAGAGTTTACTCTCTGATGTGGTGTCTGCCAGTCATGGATCATGATGGTCAGAGGCGGGTTCGCTGCAGGCTTCTTTTGAGGTGTCCGATGAGAAACCTTGTGAATAAAGTCTTGTAAACCTAAAGTGAGCTTTTGCTTTACAAGTTCTACTATGAAAGTTTTAAGATCTGCACCTCTACTGCTTCTGGAATGTCGACTAGCTGAATACTGTGGCTGTCGGGTCATTCTTAAGAGTCTGTATGCGCTTGCAAAGCAGCTTGTTCATGGACAGAATTGCTGCCACTGCCATTGCAGAGGTGTTTGAGTATGTGGCTTGCTTTGCTTCTCCAGCGACCCCATCCATGCGAGTTCCCATGGATGTGAATCGAGCCCCCAGGCTATCGACCTTCTTATTGAGATCTCTGATTGCCTGAAGCAGGGCACTGTTGGTGGGCTGTAGCACACTTCTTCCCTACAGGTTCGACCTGTAGTTGTGCTTTCCCTTTGCTGTGGTCTTGTTGCTGCATTTTTCAAGGATTTCTCATGTGTCAGTCCGCTTCAAACTTTCCCAATAGGTAGATAAACAGTATTGCTGTCTTTGATGTTGAATTGCCATCGAAGTATAAAAATGTACTCTTTTAATCGATTTTAAATCTTCATTGTAGGAGCTCTCTGCAGGGACATCTATTCTTGCTGGCCACGCCCCCAATCCAGAAGCATATTACAAGTTGTGAAGTGTTGCAGCAGCCTCTGTATGGGGTGGGGGATGTGAGATTGAAGGAAGTTCAGGATAGAGGCTTGTAGGAGAGACTGAGGAGGCTGAATGCAGCTAGGTTATGTGACTTTATGAAGATTAGTGAGTAAATGGGGGCAGAAGGTATTTGAACATTGCAGCTTGTGCTTTTACCACGAGGCTACACAGCCGCCTGAATGCAGGCTGCTGTGCTGGAGGAAAAGGCCCATGTTACCTGATGCACTAATAAACTTTGTAGAAGGTGGGCACTGCAGATTAAAGGTACTGTTGTTACTTTATGAGGCTTCAGGAAAGGTGGGTATGCTGTCAATCTTATGTTTCTGGGTGAAATTCTTTTCTCAACCTATAGTGACACAGCTCCTAAATGTTAAGGTTAAGTAAGCAATTACCCACAACCAGGCAAGTATTTCTAGAGAAAATTCACGTCCTGGGTGAATTGTAGTGGCTGAGTGACTTTCAGTGCACCCAGAAAGTGCATTAATTCCCAAGAAACCCATACCCTAAAGTGTGTTATTATGCTAATAAAGTGGAAGAAATTTTTTTTTTTTTTTTTAAAGAAAAAAAGATTTTATTTTCCCTTAGGTTGTTGCTACGTAGAATGTGTGAGCTTGGTAACAAAGTCTGTGTGCCTTTAAATGAACCTGGTAAGTCCATTTATTTTGAAGAAACCTATGAACGGTAGGGTTTTTTTGTGTTTAAAAAGTGTAAACATACTTTAATGGAAAAGGTTTTTATTTTCATTTAGTTAGGTGGTTGCTAGGTAGATTAGGGTAGGTTCTATACCAACTGTTGTACACTAGTAATGAATGGTCAGGTGATGTGTTTCGACCAATTAAGTTGCTAGGATACTGAAGGAAACTGAACCCGTTTTATAATGTCTCTTGTTGCATGGTGCAGTGTCTTTTAGTAGGCAACCTTGCTGTTAAGGTACACAAGTTTTCAGACTTGCGCAGGTCCCTTTGCCAGGCACCATACTCCTAGATGGTTCTGTGATGTGGCAGCAGAAAAGACCTGGCTGGCCCTGAAAATCCGTTTACTGTAACAGCCTCATTTCTGTGTTGGTCTAGCAAAAGGCATCACAGTATTTGAGTCTATAACATTCTAATATGTTATTACCTTGAACTGATTCTTTTTTTCTGTCTCTTCTGTTCTACAGGCAGTATCATCAAAGTTGGATCTGCCAGATGAACTTGTTGGGTACTTCAGTCTTTTTCTCATCAAGGACGGGAAGGACGGAGCATGCTCTTGTGAGTTTGCGGTGTTTGTTTTTACATTTATTTTTGGGTTCTCATACTGATGTTGGTTTTCATGTTGGGTTAGTCGACACATTCTGGACAAGGTTATTTATCTCCCAAAACCAAACAGTATCTTACAGGTTGGGAAAGTTGTAAAGGGGGTCGATGTATGATGCTGTCCTGTTGCTCAAAACAGAGCAACCAGTAGCAGTTTGACTGCTCCCACTTGTCATTTTTCTCTCTGGGCCTCTATTTAAATAGATGTTACCTTGAAGTGATCTTTCAAGTCTGCCTCTTGGTAGACCATTAGATAACCTCTAGAGGCCTTCAAGCACACTCCACAAGTGGCACCACTGCATCTGTGGCAGCCACAAGGGGCATCCCTCTTCAAGAAATTTGTAAAGCTACAGTACCTGCAAAACCGTACAGACCTTCACAGAACACTACTGTTTGGACATACAGCCCAGGAGGGATGCCAGTTTTGGAAATGCTGTCCTGTAGAATCTTTTTCCTAAATAAGTTCCAAACCCATCCTCCCAAGGTACTGCTAATGAGGCTGCTATTTGTAAGGCATCTCATTGATGGATTCCTGTTTGAAGAAAAAATTACTCATGGTTGTAATGTTTCTTCTCAGGGATCCGTCAATGAGCCTTACAAATCCTGATCCTGTCTCCCTGTCTAGAACGTGAAAATAGGTTCACACAAGAATTAGTTCTTACCTTAAAGTTGCTTGAGCATTAGTTATTGCAGTTTCTCAACAATTGTTAAAATGTGATCTATTTTTCTGGTAAATATATATTTATTAAAACAATCTGTGCACACAGTTATTCACAATGAAGGTCGCACGGATATATATTTACAGTGTTGGGTTTTCATATCACCAACATTTTCCCGAATCGGACAGTAAAATTATTCTCTTCTCTCCCTCCGGGTTCCTCCCTCACGGGACAGCATGTGGGGAGCAAAGCCAGCTGAGAGTGATCACTTTTCATACTTCTGTAACATAAATGGTGATGTGATTATATGTTTTTATAAGGACCCCAAAGCCAAAAGGGGGAGGGGCAGCAGTGGAGGGGTGGGAGAGAGCCATCCCAAATCAGTACATCAAATACAGGGGAAAGAACTGGCAGGTGCTGTTGCATTTAATTGCCCCTGTCTGAGGTGGGCAGTAGGACTGTTGAGATTCAAGTCATTCAACCAGATAGTGTGAAGGGCAGGGAATATTCATGGAACAAAGTTAGGGTCTACTGAACCTGACATATAATAGCCAGCTAGTCCATCTGGATGAGCACAATTCCTCTTTGCTGTTGAGGGAGTGGGTTATCTTTTCCATCTGGTAAATGTGGTTATCTGTGTTTCCTCACATAGTGATAGTAGGGAGGTTTGGTGTAAGTCAGAGTCCGGTGATTTTTTTTGGCTGCAGTTCTCAGGCTGCCCACCAAGTATCAGAAGAGCAGATCTTGAAGACCCTTGAGGTATTGGATCAGGAGTAACACCTCTGCTGTGAATACCACCAGTGAGCAGAAAAGCTTCCCAGCTTTAGTTTCAAATCCCTAAAAAGGAGGGACAGTGTAGGGCAGGACCAAACTATGTGGGTAAGGCGTGTCATGGGTTCCCCACATTGCTTCCAGTATGAGGCATCATGCATGGCTGAGTAACGTGCTGTTGCTACTGATGTCCTGAAGAACCTTTTTATGTGTTTCCATGCGTATTCCCTCCATTGGTGGGGAGCGTGTGATTTTTCGAGGTAAGTTGGCAGGCTTTGTGCCAGTCGGGGTTCGGTGCAGCTATGTTTAGCTTCTTTTCCCTGTTCATGATTGTATCAAGAGGAGGCAGGCCAACAGAGTCTAATAAGGACTTATAAAGATATCATGTGATCTGTGGCTCCTATCTGCATTAAGTTTTTAAAGTATTGGACAATGGACAGTGTAAGAGCGGGCACTTAGTGGTAGTGTTTTGTTGTAGTGCCTTCGCTGTAGGTCTCTATAAAAGTCAGCCTGGCTGAGGCCAAAAGTTGCCTCCATCTCCAAGAAAGATTTCAGTGTATCCCCGGTTATAAGCTGATAGAGGTATGAAAAGGAGTGATGCTCCCAGCTGCAAACTGCAAGGTCTGTGCAGTTAGGATGAAAGTGCTCTGACAGAGTAAAGGGGCAGAAGATAATGAGAAATGGTGTTAGAAGAAGGTTTTTCATGACCATATGCATACTTTTACCTGACTCTGCAGCCATAGGTTGGGGGGGGGGCATATCTGTGCTTTATGTATTTATTTATTTAAACGTTTGGTGACTGGGAAAGGCACACTGAGCCATGGCTTGTTTCCAGGTGCGCCCTGGGGGAGGGAATAAAGCCAAGCAGGCAGGTGCAACAAATGAAGTGCAAAATCAGTACAGCAAGTGCAACACAGTGGTTAACAAAATAGCAGTAGGAAATACACTGAGGTACATGCCACACAAGCTGAAACATAGGTGACTTTAAACATTTTCCAAGTGGTATGCAGTGGGAGAAAAGGCAGAATATAATTAGGATGAGGAGAGCCCTCACTCAAGGGAGAGAGGGTATGGGTAGAGTGAGGGCACATATGAGAGGTAGGGTTAGAGAAGGGGAGAAGTGGGGTGAGAGGAGGAAAGGATGGAGAGTTAGGGGTGAGTGACAGGAACAATTGGAGGGGGGTGGAGGCTTTAGCAGCCACTGTAGGGATAGTAGATATGGGGATTTATGAAGAGGGGGAGCTGGTTCCAAAGGGAGGGAGCTGGGTGACCAGCATGAGAGCGGGTTTGGGGGATAGAGGAGGAAATCTCTAATGCGAAGGGGGTAGGAGGAGGGAGAGAGAAGATAGCTGGGGGTGGAGGTAAACTGGTGTTTACCAGTGAGGGCTGAGCAGTGGAAAAGTGACACGAAAATGGTGGTGGGGGGGTGATGGAAAGAGAGGAATAAAGAGGGCAATGATGGGTGCAGGGAGGAGAGTTTGAGGCAAAGCAACAGAAGGCATTACAGAGGGCATCCAGTCTGGTGAGGGTGGAAGGAGGGGCAGCACTGTAAAGCACATCAGAGCCAGGTTTCAGATATACAGATGATGTCTGGGGAGTGTTGTGAGGCCCATACCTTGAAGAAGTCTATCTTTGGGAGGAGGCTTCATGTGTTGACCCGGAAGAAACTAAGGCCTGTAGACACAGAGCAGGATGTTGGGGGGCTAGTATTTGGTCCCACATTGCCAATCAGAACTAGGGAGGATGAGGGGAGGGCCAGAAAGGAAGGTGTCTTAGCATTTTGTGGCCTAGGGAGAGGGGCAGCGGAGTAAGGGAGTGAAGGGCATGGTGGAGAAATCTGAGGTTTGAGCAGGGGTAGGAAGGAGACCAGGGTGAATAGAATACATTGGGGGCAGGGAAGTAGGGAGGCAGGTTGGGAGGGAGGTGGAGAAACGGGGGAGGGGTATGGAGGAGTGAGAGAGCAAGGGGATAAGAGGGAGGATGAGTGGGGGAGGTGGATGAGGAAGGTGGGAAGCCAGGGGAGCATGGTGCAAGAGGGGCCAGGAGAGGGAGAGCAGATGATGAGTCGGTCAGAGAGGGAGGGAGGGAGTGGTAGAGAGTCTCTGGTGCAGGCAAAGCAGAAAGGGGTGTGAGGGTGGAAGAAAAGCAGTAGGTGCAGAGGGGTAAGGAGCAGCAGGAAGCCACAAGGGGATGGTGGGAGGTAGTCAAGGGTGCGAGGGATGGGAACTAGGGAAAGTGCAGTTGCAGTAGGTAAGAACTTCGAGCTGGTGAAAGAGCACAGCACCAGGATGAAGGGTTAGCGTGAAAGATTAGAACAAACAATGTAGGAATTTAAAAGCACAGGCACAAATACCGATAGGACTTTTAGTTAAAGGGGACAGGAAATTTGTGCTAAGTGGCAGCAGTTTGCAGTGTTCCTAATAAGAGAAATAAATGACTTGCCTCCAAATGAGCCATAGTTAACTAACAGAATAATGCACGATGGTGTGTGTATCGTGCTGGGATAATGTCACGCTTCTGCTGGTTGGGCACGAGGTCAGAGGCTGAGTGTGTCCAACACCCAAGAAGTGACATTATCCCAGCACGACACACACCCTGGAATGCATTATTCCTGTTATACAATGGCTGGTGTGTGTAAAAAAAAAAAAAGGAAAAACTACTTTTAAAACTAAATTTATTTGGTGTTTTTTTTTCCCCGATGGGTAGGTATACTTTTTAAAAAAAAAAAAAAAAAAAAAAGTAGTACTGATTGACTGTTTTGGCTTGATTGTTTTGGCCAGTAGGTGGAGCTGCTGTGGTGTTACTGTGGCTCTGCTTCCCTAATCTTGTGGACACTTGTTTTCTTCTCTATCCTCCGTGTCCCCCCACCCCCACACTTGACTCAGTTTGCATATTTCTTTCTCTTGTCAGTTTTAATTTTTTGTGATGCCGGAAAGCTGACACCTGCCCTTGTCGGCTTGATGTTAACGTCTGGGTTTCCGTCTGGTTGTTCCTGTCATTTTCCCCGTACGGTTGGCATGAGTTTTGTAGTGGGAGAAGGAAAAACAATAGTTAAAGAAACTGAGTATATGAAGTGCAGTGTACTTTTGAACACGTCCGCTCACTGAACAGTGACTCTATTCTGGGTGGGCGGAGATAGCTGGTGGCAATGGCAGTGAGTAGTGGTGAACCAAATCTCAGTGACTGCTTCGCTGCGACGTTCCAAGTTTATGAGCCTGTGGGAAGATGCTATATTTCTTTAAATCAGTTGTTTGGAGCTCAGACTTATGAATGCAACTTGATAGATTCCTGCTAATTTTCTCATTTTTTTGCCTAGTGCTTGCGGAGCCGAGGTGTTCCACTACCCTTCTCATGGATCGTCTGCCTCATGCTGGCAAGCTCCTTTTCTGGAGTTTGGTTGTTATGACAACAATCCCAAACAGTGCAAAACTTTAGCTTTTGCTCAGTGTAAGAAAAGTGTGGCTGTATAAGCTGAGGAGCAGGGCACAGTGAAGTTGGCTGCCGAGCAGGGCACATTGAAGCCAACCACGCTGACAGCTTCACTTTAGCTTGTGGAGTGATTCCTGTACATTGAATGTGGTCATGTGTGTGCTGGGACTAGACCCACGATGTTAAGCTGGGATAACATCACTGACCAATCAGAACCCATTAATCTTAATTGTCACTATATAATTAAGCAGTAATACACAACAGGGTGTGCTTTAACATAGGATATTGGCATGCCTTGGGTGCGTAGTGAGGCACAAAGTGAAGCTGAGTGCCTTACGCACCCAAGAAGTGCTGATATCCTATGATAAAGCAAATCCTGGAGTGTATTATTGCGATTCTGCACTGGACTCCAACAGTAAAGTAAAAAAAGACACAAACACAGGTCTAACAATTAATTTTTCTACTGTAAAACTGTGGAAGTACATTAGTATAAAAATAGTCCCAATGCTAGAGTCATTAATTAGGTAACTGCAGTAACTGTTAACTGATTACAATAAAGATTTCATAAATAACACATTAGAAGCAGTTTAGTGTAATATCAAGAATTATTAGAAACTAGGTTATTTTCATTTTGTTAATGTTAAAGGGAAACTGTCAGCTATTACTGAACTTTTTGGCTATGTTTGACTGGTTTCCTTATCGCAACAGAATTAAAAAAAAAAAAAAAAACACTAACTGCTGTGAAATGCCCCAGTAGGTATAATAATACATTTTAATACTGTTTAAGCCATTTTAATTAATTACTTTGTGATGAGTGCTCTCCGCGAAACTCCAGGGGCTGGAAGCATCTCTACATTGGGAACGTGTGCCTGTAATGGTGATGACCGAAATCCTAAACTGGTGCATGGAAGGTTTTGTATGTCTGAAGTTGATATAAATTAAGACTGTATTCAGAAAGTCTGTTTCATTCTGAACTTGTAGATGTATTTCTCACCTGGAAACACGCCCAGAAAGACATGAAAACCAAGTCTGAATAAACTCAGCTGAGATCCCGAGCATATACATCTGCACTCACACTGATGCACATGCTCGGGATCTCAGCAGAGTATTTTCAAGAAATGCTTTTAATGCCTTTCCGGTGTGCGTTTTTAGTTGAGAGAGACATCTACAAGTTCAGAAAGAGACTTTCAGAATACTGTCTTAATTTATATCACCTTCAGACATGAAAAACGGCCATGCATGAGTTTAGGATTTCGGTTGGCACCATTACAGACATCGCGATCTTCTTTGGGAGTATCTCAGTCATCAGGTTACATTGTAGGAACCTTCACCATCGGTGAAGGGGAATCCACATGGAAGATTTTCAGCAGTACAACTGGGGCCGCTCACGCTGTCGATGTCCACTGATGTCACTAACCCTATATAGGCATGGGCAGCCCTTCTCCCTCCTTAGTTCTTTCCTGCCGCCATCTTGCAAGCACAGTCTCTGTGGAAGCTTTGTCGCAGTGTTCGCACCTTTTTTGGCCTATCGCCACGTTTTTTTCTACAACCCTTACTTAAATATCTTTTTAGAGATTTTTTCTTTTTGTGTTGAGACTTAATCCTTCCTGTTCCCTTTTTTGTTGCTGCTGCTGTGGAAAGAAGAATGCCGCTACAAACAAACACTCTGTTTGTGTCTGCTGTCTATGGCCTGACCACGACATCTCCGACTGTGAGCTCTGCTAGAGAAGTTTAATCAAACCACCCTCAGGTGACGCAGGAAGGCTCTCAATTCGTGGAACAACGGGTAGCCAGCTCCATGCAGGGGTCCTCCTGGGCTCAGTCACCCACTGGATCTTTGAGCTCCCTGGCCTCCAAGACCTAAGACAAGTCCTTGGGGAAAAGTCACAAAAAAGACTGGGATCATGACTGCTCCCACCGGCGGCCATCCCGTTCCCCTTCGGCCTCTCCCTCTTCGAGGGGCTGTTCGTTGTTGGCTGCCAAGATGAATAGTTCAGCTGTCCAGGTCTCTGTTCCTGTCAGATCCATACTGACAGCTCCACCACTCGACTCACAGGGTGCTCGGTCGTCTGCCCCTTGACCATCAATGATGGGCTCATCGTCGACAACTACTCCATTGAGACCTGCCCCATCCTCTCTGAGGGCTACAGGCTTGTCAGGCTCTCAGGCCAGAGGGTCGTCTGCTACTGTGCCATCAAACCCACCTCTGTTGACAACAACCATGGATCTGAATGAAATACTTGTCAAGTTACTAATGTACTAGTTCAGCAGCTAGGTGCCTTCAATAGGCCCTTGTTGACTGTGCTGTTGACTTCAGCTTCATCATTGACACCTGTTCATTGACCACAGGAGGCTCCCTGTGGGCCACTGATGACCATTCCAATGCCAGACCCAGACGAGGAGGTCGACATCAAGCAGGAATACCATCCTGATCTCATCCTTCCTGATGACATTGAGAGAGGAAGAGGGAGAAATCCTCATCTTTGATAAATCTGATGCCTCTTCAGTCAGTGAGGACTGAGTAAAACATACTCCAAGGTCTCCTCCTGAAGATGCCACTTTTTTCGGTGTCAGGAAGCAATTGTCTGCCACTATGGACTTCCAGACTGCGGAGGAGGAGGATGTTACCAGGAAAGATCTGCTGGATTTCCTGGAGGTTCCTGAATTTCCCTTTCAGATTATTCCTCCTATGTTGCCAGACCTGAAAAATGCCACCACGGCAGCCTGGCACAGGCCAGACATGGTGCCAACTATGCACGCAGGGCAGACAAGCTTTATAATGCCCCTTGGGTCCTTCCTTATTTTGCTGCCCAGGCCAAAACTGACTCTGTGTTCATAAAGGCAGCCCATGACAAGTCTAAGGTGCTTAAGCACCTTTAGTTCCCTCCCCCAAGACAAGGAATCCCTCAGGCTTGACCTCTGGGATAAAAGAGTTTATGCCTCCTCTGCTTTGGGCCTGAGGATTGTAAACTATCTGTCATACATGGTTACATTCCAGAATGCCAACTGTAGAAAGGACAAGACTGCTGCTCAAGTCCTTTCTGATGGCACACAGAAGCAGGAATTGCTCCAGTGCCTGCAAAACCTAGAGGATGTCAATAAACATCTCCTCAGGCCCTGTATGATACGGCTGACACAGTGGCCAGGGCAGCTGCCACTGGCATATGCCTTCTTAGGCACTTATGTCTTAAGGTCTCTGGTTTTGCAGCTGATGTGCAAAAGAAGGTGCTTAATGCCCCTTTCAATGGCACCAAGCTCTTCAACCCTGATGTCCAGGACCTCATTAAGGATCTGCAGGCCTCAGGCACGGCCATTAAGTCTGTCCATTCTCTCTACCACACTCAACCCCATGGTAGAGGGCGGTCTGCTTTTCATAGACAGACCAATAGACCAGGCTTGTGCCCTCGCACCCAGGACAAGCACACAGCTCAGTCTTCCTTGCCCACCCCCTCTAATACTGGAGCAGTGGCCAAGTGTCCCAGAAATGACGGACTAGCCGCCACAGCTTGTCCCACCTCAGCCTGCCTCCTTGTCCGACCCCCGGTCCAGACCCAGGAGGTGGTGGACAGAGGTCTGTTCTTCCTCCATCTGAATCAGTGGAGTACCATAACTTCAGATGCTTGGATACTGCAGATCATAGAGAGTGGTCACACCTTGGAGCTCATTCAACAGCCTCCAGATACCCCTCCACCCTCAAACTATCCCCCAGTCCCCTTGTCTGTTCTCCGGGAGGAGTACAGTCTCTTTTGTGCAAGCAGGCAATCGAACTGGTGCCAAGGTGACAGAGCAACCAGGGGTTTTATTTCCGGTTTTTCCTGGTCCCCAAAAAAGACCGGGGATCTATGACCCATTTTAGGTCTCAAGGACCTCAATCTCTTTGTCAAGTACAAAAAAATTCCGGACAGTAACTTTGCCAGGCCTCATGCCCCTCCACAAAGCCGGGGACTGGCTCTGCTCACTGGACATACAGGATGCTTACCTATAGATTTTGGTCTTTCCTCTTTGCAGGAGGTTTCTTCATTTTGCCTTTCAGGGTGAGCATTACCAGTTCAAAGTGTTGCCCTTTGGCTTATCCTCTGCACCATGAGTCTTTACCAAATGCTTAGCAGGGGTCGCAGCAGCTGTCAGAAGAGAGGGTCTGTATGTCTTCGCCTGCTTGGATGATTGGCTTCTCAAGGCCCTGTCCAGGGAACAGTTCCTGCTGACTCTGGAGTGCACTGTCAAGCTCTTCCACTCTCTGGGCATAACGGTCAATCTGCCTAAGTCTGTTCTAGTACTGTCCCAAAGACTGCAGTACATAGGGGCAGTCTTGGACTATGAGCAGGGGAAGGCCTTCTTACCCCAAAACAGAGCAGAATGCCTTATGGCCCAGGCTCAAGAAGTCGCTCAGAGTCTGTACATCCCTGCCAGACTGTACCTGAGGGTATTGGGCCTAATGACAGCGGCCATTCCCACCGTCATACTGGCCAGACTTCACATGCACACCCTTCAGTGGACCCTCAGAATGCAGTTGGACCAGTGCACGGATGAGCTGGACCAACTAGTCCTGGTCTCCGCCCCAGTTCCCAAGGTACTGCAGTGGTGGATGGACCCCTCAAATCTTCTTTAAGGGGTTCCTTTCCAGATTTTGTCCCCACATCAGATTCTAACCACAGATGCTTCGGGCCTAGGCTGGGTAGCACACCTGGGTCCCTTTCAAACCCAGGGCTCCTGGTCTCAGTGAGAAGCCTCCCTGCATATCAGTGTCCTGGAGATGAGAGCAGTGCTCTGTGCCATGCAGGCTTTTCAGGAGCACCTTGCTCCAGGCCAGCTGCTGGTGCAGTAGAAAAATATGGGTGTCGTCTACTACATCAACAAGCAGGGCGGGACTCACTCATACCCCCTTTGCAGGGAGGCCATGAGAGTGTGGTACTGGGCACTGGAACATAGTCTGACACACTCTAGGATCCATGTGCCAGGTGTCCTAAACACCCTGGTGGACAGTCTCAGCAGGACTCAGTCCAGCATGCGCGAATGGGAGCTTCTCTCATCCGTAGCGGAAGATGTGTTCAGCAGATGGGGTCATCCAGAGTTGGACCTTTTTATGTCCTCACTCAACACAAAACTGCCCAATTTCTGCTCGCTAGATCCAGGGCCTTGAATTTTCTGGTGAGATATGTTGCCCCTCTCTTGGAGCGGGAGATTTCTGTACGCATTCCTCCATTTCTACTCATACAGAGGATGCTGATCAAGCTACAGATGGAGGGGGCCAGCATGATTCTGGTAACTTCATTCTGGCCTTGCCAGATATGATTCCCTCTGCTTCAGCAGCTGGTGGAGGAAGCTCTGGTCCCTCTGCCCCTATGCAGGAATCTGCTGACCCAGGATCGGGAGACCCTGGCCCATCCCAACCTCAGGTCCCTCTTATCTGCATGCTTGGCTCTTAAGGATGTAGCCATCGCCAGGTTCGGGGTCTCTGACAGGGTGGAGGACGTTCTGGTGGCCACCCATAAGCCTTCCACCTGTGCCACTTATGCCATGAAGTGGAAGCGGTTTGGCATCTGGTCTGACAGACATTCCCTAGACCCTTTCACCTGTACTACGAATCATGTCCTGGACTACCTGATTTCTTTGTCAGACTCAGGCCTTCAGTATTCCTCCCCAAGGTCCGCCTTTCAACTATTTCTGCCTTTCATGAGCCCATGGGTGACCGCACCATTGCTCAGCTGGATGTTTCCCGCACCTTTCTTAGGTGCATCCTGCATCTGAAACCCTCAATCTGTTCCCAGGTCCCGGCTTGGGACTTAAACTTTATTTTGGAAAAGTTGACCCTGTCTCCTTTTGAGCCAGTTGTGACTTGCAATTTGTGCTTTCTTCTTTTGGAAAGCACTCTTTTTAGTTGCAATTACTTCTGCTCGAAGAATTTCAGAGCTTCAGGCCGTCTAGTGCGAGGAGCCTTAGTTGATTTTTCAGAAAGACAGGGTATCTTTTCACACAAATCCTAAGTTTCTCCCTAATGTGGTCTTTGAGTTCACACTCAATCAGTCTAGCCACCTTCCTGTTTATTTTCCTGAGCGTGCCAATCCAGGGGAAGCACTGCTCCATACGTTAGATGTGCACAGAACTTTGAAATATTATCTGCTTCAGACTAAGGAGTTCTGAAAGTCTAAGCAGTTATTTGTTTCTTTCGACCCAGGTAGAGAGGGCGCTTCAGTTTCTAAGCAGTGTTTATCCAGATTGTTGGCAAATTGCATTGTGTTCTGCACAAATTTGTTCTGCGCAAAGAATTGCCTGATTCTGTCAAAGCTCATTCCACCAGAGGCATGGCTACCTCGGTGGCTTGTTTCAAAGGGGTCTCAGCCACTGATATTTGTGCTGCTGCCACCTGGAGTATAGTCCACACTTTCACCAAGCATTACAGTCTGGACATTGCTTCAAGAGCCCGTGCAGGGTTTGGCAGGGCTGTGCTACAAGGACTCCTGTCTTAAGTTTATGGTGATCCAGCCTCCCATACTGTCTGTTTACTCTTGTCACTGCTTGGTACTCTTTCCTGCAGTGTAACCTGATGACTGAGATACCCCCGAAGAAGACAGAACAGTTATGTAAGATCTTACCATAACAGTAGATCTTCGAGGGGATCTCGGTCATCAAGTCTGATTTCCCTCCCACCATTCCCCTTCTTGGGGCTTCTTTTCAGGACCTGGCTATCTGCTGTTTCCATCTTTTCTATCTAGAGCTGGGTCCATCTGTCTCTTCTCGGTTCCCCAGGGCATGAGCCTTGCACCCTTCGTCTCTGGAGGGAAAGAACTGAGGAGGGAGTGAGGCCACCCAGGCCTATATAGGGTTGGTGATGTCTGCAAACATCGACGGCGTGGGAGGCCCCAGTTGTACTGCTGAAAATCTTCTGTGTGGATTCCCCTTCAATGATGGCGAAATTTCCTGCGGTATAACCTGGTGACTGAGATCCCCTTGAAGATCTACTGTTATGGTAAGTTCTTATGTAACTGTTCTTTCCCGATGTAGATAGAGATGCTTCCGGTGCCTGGATTTTTGTGGACATCACTTGTCCTGAAGTTATTAATCAAAATGGCTTAAAAGGTGTTAAAATGTACTGTATTATAGTGTATGGTGGAACATTGTTCTTGATTGTTTTTTTTATCTGTGCTGAAAAGCTGTTCAGTACAGATGAAAAAGTTTATAGAATGCTGTTCTGCCCATACGTGCAGAACAGCATTCTGCTGTTTCAGAAGCTTGCAAGGTACCATGCGCCCGCTGCCAAACATAAAAAATAAACAAACAAAAAAAATGAGGCAGCAGTCCAATCATCGGTACCGCAGGATCAACTAGGTAGATTGTCCCAATGCGGCAGATAAATTAACAAAATGCAGGATCAACTAGATGCATACAAGAATGAAGTACTCTCGCTGAATTTTATTCTGCAGTTTGTTTTTTTCTCACTTAGCGAGATGTTAAGTCTCCATGTTTTTTTAATTGGAAATCCCTCCAGCACTAGAATGCCAACCAATCGGAGTGTGCGCTGCTAATGTAGGGACACCTAGTCCCAAGCAACCACACTAGCACAACTCACAACAAGCCGCAGCTACAGAGACTACAGTTTCTTTACTAGTGAAAACAACACGCACAAGTCAAAAAACAAGATTTAAATAATTTGTAGGGCACCATACACTATAAAAAATACTAGATGGGCAACCTCATCTAGAAAAAAAACACAAAGCACGGCTCAATAGGAGAAACAAGCTGGAGCCTCGACCATCAATGGTACAATAAGAAAAAAAGAACTCCAACAGGCTCAAAATGGCTTACGAGGCAAAGTATAGTCCACACACCTGGACACAGTAAAAAGGGCTTTATTAATACAATTGCCCTATAAAGTATAATACAAAAAGCACATTAAAAGGGGTAGCACCCCAGAAGAGTACAAAACAAAACGTAAATGTTTCATGCCACCCTGGTGCTTTTCCAAGACGTCATAGTAGCCAGGAGCAATGGTTTAAATAGCTCACTGAAACATGGCACTCATCTAATTAGACACAGTAGCATTAAGTCCACCATAAGGAAGAAATGCACATATTTAAATACATCTTTAAATAGCCTAAAAGCATTCCAACAGTTATATATGTGTTGTCCCCGATATCGCCAGATATTATCTCACAGAAAAATGTGAGAAATCCTTAAACATTTAATAATAATAATAAAATGTAATTAAGCGCCTTTCAAGGTTTTCAAAGCGCTGTACATCAAAACACAAACATAATCAATACATACAATTAAAACAACTCTAAACGAATATTACAAAACTAAGATATTCAATCACAGCAAAGCAGAAAATGCCTTCTCCCATAAAAAAGTCTTTAGTGCCTGTTTGAAACTCCCCACCGTCGTGCTCTCCCGGAGCTGACGGGGCAGAGAATTCCAGAGGGTAGGAGCAGCAAATCCAAAAGCACAAGCTCCAGAAGACTTCAAATTTACCCTGTAAAATCTCCAGCAACCCTCGTCAGCCTAGCGGAGCTGTCTCAGGGGTGTAGGCAACAGGAGCTCTTTCAAATAGTCGGGACCTAGACCGTGTAGGGCTTTGTAGGTCAAAAGACGCACTTTGGCGTGATCCGCCACTGTATTGGCAGCCAGTGCAGAGTGCACAGCACAGGGTAATATGAGAACTTCTGATGCCCCAGTCAACAAACGTGATGCCGCATTCTGCACTAGCTGCAAGCGGTGGATATCAACCCCAGGAAGTCCTAGGTAAAGGGAGTTACAGTAATCAAGGCGAGATGTCACAAAGGCGTGGACCAAAACCGGCAGGTCGCAAGATGGAACCAGGTGCCTAATCCTGGCAGTGTTCCTAAGATGAAAAAATGCAGTCTTGACAACTGCAGACACCTGATAACGGAGGGTCAGACCAGTGTCAAGCTCCACTCCCAGGTTACGCACCTGTTCAGAGGTGAGGATCTGGTCCACCCCCAGGATTAATCCAGAGGGGAGCCCAGTCTTCACACCCTCAACCCTGCGACCCGGGTCCACCACCATAACCTCAGTCTTTCCCGGGTTCAACTTTAGACCGCTGATATTCATCCAGTCTTGGATATCAGCGAGGCAGTTGTTCAGTACCGAGATAGCAGTAACCTGGTCGGGTGCAAAAGACAGGTAGAGCTGGGTATCATCAGCATAGCAGTGAAACCTCAGCTCATACCGTCTTACAATAGCTCAGAGGGGTAGCATATATACTGCTAATAACATGGGGGAAAGCACCGAGCCCTGAGGTACCCCATAAGGCAGAGAGAAGGCCCCAGATGAATGCAAACCTGAGACCACTCTCTGCATTCTCCCTTCGAGGAAAGATGAAAACCATCTGAGGGCCGTACTCGATCGTCCACAAATGGACCTCAGGTGTTCGAGCAAAACCCCATGATCCACAGTATCAAAAGCTGATGACAGATCAAGGAGAACCAGAATAGAACGGTGTCTCCGATCTCTCGCCATCAGGAGATCATTGAGCACCCAACCAGAGCAGTCTCAGTACTATGCCTCTACGAAAACCAGACTGGAGAGGTTCGATAAGCTATGGATGGTCAAATGGTTATCCAGTTGGACCGCCACAACTCTTCTCAGTAATTTTCCCACAAAAGGAGGTTACGAGATTGGTCGGTGCAGTTTGCTAGGTCATCTGGGTCTAAAGAAGCTTTCTTCGGAAGGGGAGTCACCACCCCTTCCTTCAGAGAGCTAGGGAAAACTCCCGGCTCTAAAGAACACCAGATAATCCGAGCTAGGACTGGGCCAATGATCTCACTTCAACCCATAATCAGGGAAGTAGGGCCGGGATCCAAACTACAGCATGTTGGACGCATCTCATGGACAATCCTCATAGTGTCTACGAAGTCCGGCAGGTCAAAGGTATTCCAGGAAATTCCGGGCTCTGCGACAGGACACTCATCAACTGCAACAACCTTAGAGTGAGGTTGGAGGCACTGCCTCCTGATGTCTTCAACCTTATTCGCAAAGAATCGAGCGATCTCCTCGCAATCAGTTTGCGTAAAGGCTCGACGGATCTTCTGACAGGCTGGGTTGCACAGTCTGTCAACAGTTCTGAAGAGCTGAGCTGGTCGACTATCGCGTACAGAAATTTCCCTGGACAGGAATTCTGCCTTCTTATGGGAAATTGCTGTTTGGTAGAGCTTATAATGCTCTAGCAAAATAAGATGGTCGGCATCAGAGGCAGTCTTCCTCCAACAACGCTCCAACGGGACGGCGCGGGAGAGGGCGAACATGGACTGGTGCAATCAGATCAAATGCAGCTGATATGACCCTATTATAGGCCACTACCAGCTCGCTCAGGATCAGTGCAAAACCGTCAAACAACGAGAGGTCAATAACCACCATCAGGTCTTCAGGGACAACGCCCGCAATGAGCGGATACCTGACCAACTCCACAGGGGCCGACCTACCCGGGGGCCTCAAAATTGAACCCAACTGAGTAACGATCGACCAATCCCGACTGGTTCCGCCACCAAATCGGAAGCCTCGATCCCCAGGAGGAAGACCAGGTCAAGAGAGTGACCTCCTTGTGTGTAGCCATGAAACAACCTTTGCAAAGCCCAGAGATGTCATCACCTGGAGGAAATGTTGACCAAAAGTGAAGATTCGTAGTCGACCCACGCATTGAAGTCGCCCAGAACCATCAATCTGGGCAACTCCAAGGCCATGTCGGCAGCAAAATCTGCTATTTCCTGCAGGAAAAGCTTCTCATCACCTGGTGGAAGATAAATGAGAGCAATCCTGCACCCCACACCAGCTACCACAGTACACTCAAATGACCTAGCCTCTCAAGGTACACCAGTAAGGCCCAATTCGGTCTTAAAACAGAACGCCGCCACCCCCCCGCGATCCAGTCTCGGGCGGTGTATAACCGAGTACCCGGCGGGAACAGCGGCCTCTAAAAAGGGGGCCGCATTCCCATCCAACCAGGTCTCGGTCATGCAAGCCAGATCTGCCCTTGCAACAAAATCTGCAATAAGACCAGTCTTGTTGCAGACAGATCTGGCATTGCACAACAACGCCCGAGTTGGACGAGGCTGACTAGTTGTCCCAACCACTTGCCCTCCAAAACTGGAGGTGCCCTTGGGTATGGGAACCAGAATGGAACTACCACGCTCCAGAAGCCATTTCGCCCCAGGGCGTCTTCTAGGCCTAACCACCCCTATGGGAGAGCACCGCTCACTCCGCTGTCCACAGCCCCCACCCCCCAATTCCCCCTCCCCCTTCGCGCAATCCCTAGTGCCCGACACCGATGGTAAATATGAACGGGCCAGGGGGGCAAAGAGAAGGGACGGAGGGCATGGAGAGCGGAGGCCGAATAATGCAAGACAGGTGGGGCAGCCAGGCACATCAAGCTGCTCAAAATGAAGGCAATAAATATAATAAAACAACCCGCAATCAACCTACAACTGAAAACAACAACAAACTAAAATAAAAAATTAAACTTAACCAACAGTCTTAACACAAAACCTAATTAATTATTTTGTCCCACAAGCCCTCTCACGGCCTGGAGGACAACCAAAACTTAACCAACACAATTCTAAATTATTATTCCCAGGTCCACTCACTACCTGGTACTTAAACCAAAAAGTAATAATAATGAAATAATAAAGCTAATAACAAGATAATAAATATAGGGAATAATTTAAAAACCTCCCTCTGGGACTCTCTCACCGAACCGGGTATAGGTGGAATAAAAGATGCAATAAAGCACTCTCACTGCTTAAATTGTTCCCTCAAATGAAGTAACTACAAACAGTGAACATCCTGTCAATGTACAACGAAATATAGATATAATGTAACCCGCCAACATCAACAAGTAAAATCCAGCTTCCAAAAATCCAGAGTTTCAGAATCCACCTCGGTTTGGCTCGAATAAAGGGCCGTCAGCAGGCCACAGGAACCGGCCAGCCCAAAAGATCAGTGGCCCACATTTAGCAATAATCTGGCTAATATAGTTGATAGCCCAAATGGCTACCAGAACACACCAAGTGCAAAACATCACAAAATACATATTAAATAGCATAAGTGTTTTTACACATAAATATACATTTTTTTCTACAAAATCCTTATAACAGCACCCTTTATCTACATTATATACATATTCGAAATTGCACTATTTCTCATAATTACTGAACCATTACATCTAACAAGTAAGCAACCCACGACAGGGTGTACAGTTATTGGGGATTAATTGACATCCCGGCTGCGTTATGAGGCCGCGGGCAGAGTGCCCTTACAGCACCCAGGGTATTGATTAATCCCCAATAACCGCATACCCTGGAGTGGGTTATTACGCTTAAAACATGGACCAAGTTTGGGGAGAAATTAACAAAACATGTTGGCATAACAGAGAAAACATGTGGGAACTACTTAGTGTTCCTCCACTCTTTTTAGCCGTAGAACCACAGTTTCCTGTGTTCTGCCACAGTGAATACCCAAGAAAATAACACTTTGTGGTGAAAAGGCTAGACAGTACAACTAAGGAGCACATGGAACTTATCTTGTCATTACAGGGTGCTGAATTGCTTTCTATGGTCATACTGCAGTCTGTCACTGTGCTTTAGAAGTACACTACATTAATGAACTACCTGCCAAACTGTGGATCCTACCTTTTTATTTTCCTGCACGATGTATGCCTTTGCCTCTCTTACCTTCACGTCCACATGATGAGACACAGACATAAACACAGGCTGTAATTTTTGCTGCTGATTCCCGCTATCACGGCCACTACTGTGATTTCTCTCACATCTCACTCTCTATGTGAAGTAAATCAGGGCTATGCACAGTGCATGAGGCACTTGGACAGTGTGAAACTGCGCAATACTGCAGGACATTTTACTTCATTCACGCTGCACGACCACTGCTGTGCTTTTGTGTGCCACATTCCATTTCACTTTTTACATACAGCGCCCTGCCTACAGCGGGTGGGTGGGTCGGAACTCAGGAATGCAGCATTCAGTTTATTCAGCTGCGGGGACATATTTGCCATTACACTGCTTCATTTACAGCACGACAGTGATAGCACTGCTATCCATTACCCTGATCGAGGGATTGCTGGGGCTACAGGCATGAAGGTAAAATATGGACTTGCCCCGTTCCCACTTCTGCTTGACACACAGTTGCATTTTTCAAAATAAGCAGTTTATGGTGCGATTATCAGTGTCCTGCGGTTGGGTGGGTGGGTACACTTGCTAAGCTGGATTTCAATATGGCTACTGCTGATATTTTTTACTGAGGCTTACAAGTAGTTTGGTATGCTGTCTCTCATTTTCCTTGGGTGCCATTTCACTACTTGCAGCAACTGTTTGTATATTAGGAATTAATGAATGGTCACTTGACTATGATTGACCAATTATTTTCCTAATATATACCTGTCCATGTTATAATAAAAATGTATCTACGTTTCTTCAAATATGGTGATAACGGAAACTCTTCATTCAAACCAGGAAGGAAAGCTGCCCTCAGCTTATATTGCCAGAAAGTTTCTCTGCACTGTAATTTATTTTACACGTCACCCCCTCTCAGGCCTAATGTCACATGTTCCAATCCTCGAAAGGTAAAAAAAATGATGACCTGCACTTGCTTTGGAAAGATGCAAAGCATTCTCCATTTTCTTTGTTCTAACGCAGGATAAATGTTCCAGAATTCTACTCTTAAATTTGTGTCCTGTCATACCCACATAAAAACACTGACATGTACAAGTTGCCAAATAAACAGCTTCAATTCCACTTGATATGAAACTGTTTACTTTGTGTTCATAGCTGTTGTTAGGAATTTGAAAAGATGCTCCCACCTGGATGTGGTAACACGCCGCATAGTTGCCACATTTATAATTACCCCAGGGCATAATAGGTCCTTCTTCAACAACAGAATTTCTTGTATTGTGCACCAAGAAGTCAGAAAGGTTACTAGCTCTTCTGAATGTGAATCTCGGACTTTGTTCCACCAATGGCAAGAGTTTTGGTTCTGCTTGTAAAATGTGCCAGTGTGTTCCCACAATCCTTTGAATTTCTGGGATTGGAACGTGTGACATGAGGTCTGAGAAGGGGAGACTTGCAAAATAAATTACAGTGCAGAGAAACTTTCTGGCAATATAAGCTGAGGGCAGCTTTCCCTCCTGGTTTGAATGAAGCATTTCAGTTATCACCATATTTGAAGAAACGTAGATTAAATTTTTATTGTTAGATATAATGATTCAATAATTATGAGAAACAGTGCAATTTTGAATATGTATACAATGTAGATATAGGGTGCTGTTGTATTTTGTAGAAAAAATTTGATATTTACGTGTAAAAACACTTATGCTGTTTAATATTGATTTTTTATGTTTTGCACTTGTTGTGTTTTGGTAGCCATTTGGGCTACCAACTATATTAGCCAGATTATTGCTGAATGTTTAAGGATTTCTCACATATTTTTCTGTGAGATAATATCTGAATATATTGGGGACAGCACATATATAACTGTTGGAATGCTTTTAGGCTATTTAAAGGTGTATTTAAATATGTGCATTTCTTCCTTATGGTGGACGTCATGCTACTGTGTCTTTAATTAGATAAGTGCCATGTTTCAGTGAACTATTTAAACCATTGCTCCTGGCTACTATGACGTCTTGAAAAAGTGCCAGGGTGGCGTGAAACGTTGACATTTTGTTTTGTACTCTTCTGGGGTGCTACCCCTTTTAATGTGCTTTTTGTATTATAATTTATAGAGCAATTGTATTAATAAAGCCCTTTTTACTGTGTCCAGGTGTGTGGACTATACTTCACCTCGTAAACTGTTTTGAGCCCGTTGGAGTTCTTTTTTTCTTGTTCAACCTCATGTAGACAGTGTGTTCTGCCACACTGGGTCTTGATTCTCTATGGACCTCAAGCTTCGGCTGCAGGTCACAGGAATCAGACTCTCTATGGCAGAACACACTGGTTCTGCATGGTTGCCCATCCAGTATTCTCTATATTATACCTACTGGGATATTTACAGAAGTTAGTTTTTTTTTGTTTTTTTTTTTTATTCTGTTGCTATAAGGAAACTAGTCACACATGACGAAGAATAAGATGATCAGGGTTTTTTTTTTTTCATGATGAAGGGTTTTGACAGGGCGTAGGGATATTGCTGTAGATACACAGCCTCTGCTCAGGCTCTTGTTTTTACCCATTCCTTTATGAGGGAATATAAGTATGAGCATGCAATGCTGCCAACCAGTCAACTTTCAAGATCATTTCTGTCCAGTGCATAAATATAGAATAATTCATGGGGAAGTATTTATAATGAGGATTTTATTCACACCCGAGGTGTGTGATGCCCCCATGTGATGCAAAGCCCTCAGGGTTTATATGGGTATCACACACCGAGGGTGAATAAAATCTGAGTTGTCAAACTTCCCATGTTTTGTTTTCTATATTTACTGGTTTAAGGCAGGTAAATAGGAAAAATGAGACATGGTGAAATCTGTAACTTTATTATTTATTGGACATGAAAACAAGTGCTGAGGGAGGCTGTGCTTCTTGCTGGCAAATTCCGTGATGGAGCGCCGAGGAATCCTATTTTCTCACTCCTAAATGAATTTCTGCCTTTTTTTTTTTTTTTACACTTTTCAGACCGAACTGTGCCCATTGTTTTCTTCTGTGAAGTGCTAAGAAGACTGTGTTTTGTGCTGACAGTTTCCGTGACAGAGCGCCCGGGAACAGTGTGAGGACAGACAGCTGGACAACTGCGCAACTGTATTTAGATTTATTTTTTAGAAAGGAAAGACAGAATCTGCTATTCACTTGTGTGAATAACGGAGTTTTTGAGGTTGTGCTAGCGGAGTGATAATGGGCGCTAGCCAGAAATATTGTACTTAGCAGACTCTAGAACCACTGCAGCTCACTCCTCCCCACACAGGCACACATCGCTACTGCGAGCCTGGGCTGCAGTGATCATACTTTAGTCCACGGTCCATTTGTAATTCGCTGAAACCTCGGCCAGCGAGCGCTGCCGCCGATTCAGATTGAGCTGGCATGGTAATGGGCACATACCCATTTAGTGAGATATTCCTGCACCACTGTTTCTATTATATAGTGGTGGCTTTTTATCATGCTTATTTTAAGATTTCTTATTGGGGGTTTTGACATTGTTTACTTACAGCAACACCCGGAAAGGCTGTTGCCGAAGCAACATTACAGGCCAAGACCCCCTAGAAGCCATGTAACAAGCATTAATAGCACCACCACTGCTGCTATAATGAGAGCAGTGGTGGGAGGATCACCGGAATGGGCATATAATTACCCATGACCCCTGCGCTCGCTGAATCTGGAACGCACAGCGCTTTTGCGTTCGGCCCAAAGTTTCGGCAATTTAATAAAAAGAACCCATGGATTAAAAATTATGATCACTGTAGCCCCGGACTCCCGCAGCAGCATTGTAAGGTACTGTATGTGGGGATGGGAGTGGGCTGCAGTGGTTCTTTACAGGTAACCTTCAATAAACACTTTATGTGAAAAACTTTATAGTGTATACTTTATTTTATTTGTTTATTTATTTCTAGGAAGTACCTTTGAGCCAAAGGCTCTTTTACAGAGGTTCCACGTCATAGTAATACATGGGCATAACATCATTTACAGTGGTTACAAGTACATAAGCAGATACAAGGAGGTTCCATGCCTAGCAAGACATGAGGACATCAGGTTACAGAGGTTACATAATTACAGTAACAGGGATTACATAAGTAAAAATATACAGACACATAATTTAAAGCAGGCTAGGTTGACAGGTTGTTAAGTGAACAACTTAGAAGTTGGCGGCAGATAAGGACCACAAGGCCCATCCAGTCTGCCCATTTCTTTTTCTACCTTATAAATGTGCCATCGGCTTTTGCTGTCAATGGCCTATTTATTCATACTCCTCTGTATTGCTCCCTTATGCCTGTCCCATGCCTGTTTGAAGCCCTCCACTGTATTCATAGCCACCACTTCCTGAGGTAGGCCGTTCCATGCATCCACCACACTTTCTGTGAAAAAGAACTTCCTCACATTACCCCTTAATCGGCCTTCCTCTAATCTCATGCTGTGTCCTCTTGTCCTGCTGTTTTTCTTGTATTGAAACATGTTAGACTCTTTCATCTTGTTAATACCCTTAAGGTGTTTGAATGTTTCGATCATATCACCTCTCTCCCTCCTTTGCTCTAGGGTATACATATTGAGCTCCATTAATCTGGCCTCATATGTTTTCTAATGCAGTCCCTGCACCATTTTGGTTGCCCTTCTCTGGACTGCCTCAATTTGGGTAATGTCCTTTTGGAGGTGTGGCCTCCAGTACTGCACACAGTACTCCAGATGGGGCCTAACCAGTGTCTTGTAAAGAGGGATTATTACCTCCCTCTTCCGACTTGTGATACCCCTACTAATACAACCTAACATGCCTCTAGCCTTACCTACTGCTTTAGTGGTCTGCTTAGATGATTTCAGGTCATCGGTGATGATGATGCCCAAGTCTCTTTCTTCCCTTGTGACTGCCAGCAACTCCCCTCCCAGCCTACAGCTGGCTTCAGGGTTTCTCTTCCCTATGTGCATGATCTTGCACTTCTTTGCATTAAACCCCAGTTGCCACTCTTCCAACTATTTTGCTAGTTTATCCAGATCTCTTCTCATTCTGCCCACCTCATGTGGATCATCTACTCAGTTGCAGATCTTGGTGTCATCTGCAAACAGACAAACCTTACCCTCCAGTCCATCTGCAATGTCACTGATGAAGATATTGAAGAGGACTGGCCCCAGGACTGATCCCTGAGGTACCCCACTTGTGACTTGCATCTCTTCTGATTGTATAACGTTTTCCACCACTCTCTGTTTTCTGCCCATCAACCAGTTTGCCACCCAGTTGACCAAATTCTGACCCACCCCGAGCCTACCCAGCTTATTAATCAGTCTTCTATGTGGAACAGTATTGAAAGCTTTGCTGAAGTCAAGGTAGGCGACATCAACTGCTCCCCCTTGGTCCACCACTCTGGTTACCCAGTCAAAGAAATCTATGAGATTAGCTTGACAGGACCTTCCTTTTGTAAACCCATGCTGTCTTGGATCCTGTGCTCCTATGGATTCCAGGTGTTGCACTATCCTTTCCTTAAGGAGTGCCTCCATAATCTTGCCCACTACTGAGGTAAGACTGACTGGCCTGTAATTCCCTGCCTCCTCCCTGCTACCACTCTTGTGGAGCGGGATCACATGAGCCCTTCTCCAGTCTTCTGGGACCTCTCCTGTGCTCAGAGACTCACTAAACAGTTCTGATAATGGCTCTGCTAGTTCCACCCTTATCTCCTTTAGTACCCTGGGATGTATGCCATCAGTTCCCATTGCTTTGTCCACCCTGAGCTTATCGAGCTCTTATAGGACGCTTTCTTTTGTGAAGGGACTAGTGCTCACCTCCCTCCCCCCTGTGTCCATGGTGCTGAGCTGTGGGCCCTGCCCTACCTTCTCGTCAGTAAATACTGAGCAGAAGTATCTGTTTAGGACAGATGCTTTTACATGGTTGTCCTCCTCACACGCCCCCTTATCTCCTTTGATCTTAGCAATACCCCCTTTGGACTTTCTCCTTTCACTAATGTATCTAAAGAAAGTCTTGTCACCTTCTTTTACTGTTTGTGCTAGTGTTTCCTCAGTTTTGGCCTTTGCCTGCCTTACTGCCTTCCCTGCTTCCCTTAGGGAAATTTGATATGCCTCCCTATCTTCATCCCACACTGTGTTCCCTTATATTTCCTGATGGCCAGCCTTTTGGCTCTGACCTTTTCTGCTGCTGTTTTTGAGAACCAAAGTGGTTTCCTTCTTCTTTTGCACTTCCTTTTCTCTATAACACAGTGGGATGTTGCTTCAAGTATTGCATCTGTAATGCTTGCCCACTTTGCCTGTACCCCCTCACCTGTATTTCTTTTTGCCAGGGCTAGCTTAACTCTGTTGGCCATCTTATCAAAGTAAGCTCCTCTGAAGTCCCTTATTTTTGCCTTGGAATGGGATGATTTAGTTCTAGTGGCCAAATTGAACCATACCATGTGATGGTCACTGGCCCCCAGGTGACCTTCTAACTGGAGATCTGTGATCCTTTCCCTGTTAGTCAGTAATAGATCTAGGATAGCCCTGTCTCTTGTGGATTGTTGTACCAGTTGTTTGAGGCCCTCCCCCTGCAGGGAATCCACCATGTGTCTGGTTCTGGCAGATGTTCCTGCTGGTATTGACCAATCTGTATCCGGCATGTTGTGTCTCCGATTATCAGAACCTCCCCTTTAGCTGTCATGTTTTGTATATCTTCTAACAGTAATGTGTCTGTGTCCTCCCCCTGGTCTAGGGGCCTGTAGACAACCCCAGTTCTTATGGCTGTCCCATTTCCTGATTCCAGGGTGACCCACAGTTCTTCTGGCTCCTTTTGTGTATTCTGAATTTCTGTAGCTTTGATATTTTCATTGACATACAGGGCCCCCCCCCCTGCTTTTTGCACCTCAGTCTCTTCTGGAAAGTACATAGCCAGGTACTGAAGTCTCCTAAGTGTGGTTACTGGTAAACCACATCTCGCTAATTGCTACTATGTCCAGTTTAGCCTCTGTCATTATTGCCTGCAGGTCTGGGATCTTGTTTCCCAGACTGCAAACATTTGTGTACATGATTTTCCACTGGCCAGATTTCGGTGCGTTAGTTGTTTGGTGAGGTCTGGCGTTTCCCCTGTGCGTTGTATGGGGAGCGGGACTTTTTTCCTTACCTGGTGATGCAAATGAACTGCAAACATGCTGAACTCCTGTTTGACCACTAGCTGAATGGGGAGGGGTGTTCTTCCCATTCGACGTATGGGGTGCTACACCCTTCTCCCCATTTGCTAGTTTAAATATTCTGCAAAGACGTCAAACCTCTGCTCCAGTGCACTGACTCCCTCCTTAGTCAGGAAACAGAGGATGATATAGTCTGTAAAATAATTAACTAATACTAAACTCAAGGAGGCGAGAACTTGATGGGCAGCAGTTCTTTTGTCTTAAGTGCTGAAGAGTGTAGTCATAAAGGAGGGCTAGACTCACTGGGGAGGAATTGCTGAGGCTGGGACCTGGAGTCTACTAGGGGAGTGTTAGCAAGAAGAGAGGAGAAGACAAGGGTGCAGGTTAGAATGAGGGTAGCAGAAAAGAGGAGGGAAGAGTGTGGGGGAGTTCAGCTCTCACAGTCACAGTTCCTGTTTGTGGTGAGGGCCATTCGGAGTTTATCTTTAAAGGGGCCTATTTTGTCCTCTTTTGTGATGCCTAGGTCAAGCGCATTAAGCCAAAGTGGTGCCCGATATTTGTAGGATCATTGGTCTTGTGTGGTTCTACAGAAAGGGACGCAGAGGGCTGAGTTGTTAGTACCCCTAGTGCATCTAATGGAATTAGGTCGGCTAAGGAGGCTTTGCAGGCCTGGGGTGGTAAGTCCTACCATAGACTTCTTGGCGAGCATGCATACTTGATACTGGGGGCGACTGTCAAGGTTTAGCCATTTTGTTTGAGTGTGCAACTCGCAGGTGTGAGTGAGATGGGGTACACCTAGGACTAAACAACACGCTTTGTTTAGTGTTGTTTTGATGCATTTCAAAGCAGTTTGGGAGGCAGCCTCATATAGTGCTAGACCATAGTCTATCACTGAGAGGACTGAGCTATTTACAGCAGTTCTGAGTGCCTCAGAAGTCAGGCCTTTTCAGTGTCTGTACAGTAATCCTAGTTTTGCATTCGACGACTTTGCGACTGTGTCTGTGTGTTGGTTTAATGAGAGGGTGCAGTCCAGTGTCAATCCTAGGTATTTAAATGTTTGAACCATCTCCAGGGAAGTGTTCTAATTGTTGTGAATGCAAAGCTGGCGAGTGCGGTGTTTGTTATGTGATGATGCGAATAACATAGTCTTAAGAAAATACAAAATCACACATGCCCCCACAATGCAAAGCATCATGGGCTGCATATACAAATCACCACAGAATGTTATGCTGGTCCAACTTTAACTCATTCACACCACAAGAACTCTTTGAGACTTCCACCACTAGTGCCCTGTATACTCTTAGCACTGCATCCTGGGCCTTTCTAAGCAAATTCAAGCCATAATCAGCATGCTACAAACAAATGTGACTACCTCTTGAACCGTAAGTGCTACACACAAAGTATGAGTGGCAAAGTTGTTCAGCACAACGTTACCTTTCCAATGGTGCTATGCAATCAGTTGTAATCTATTTAGTTTTTATTTTATACTAGCTGAAATACCAAACAACTGATTTTTTTCTAGGTGCTTAGGTGACGCATGAGACACAAATGTTAGCCATGCACACCATACCTTAAACAAATGCAAATAATTCCTAAAGTATATGTGGTAGACACAAAGTATCAGTGGCAACATTGTTCAGCACAAAATAACCTTTCTAATGGTACTATGCAATCAATTGTAATCCATTTAGTTTTTATTTTATAGTAGCTGAAATAACAAACAACTGTTTTTTTTTCAGATTTATTCAAGGTGCTTAGGTGAGGCTTGAGAGACAAATGTTAGCCATGCACACCATACCTTAAACAAATATGAATAACTCCTAAAGTATACATGATAGACACAAAGTATCTGCAGCAAAATTGGTCAGAGCAAAATTATCTTTTTAATGGTGCTATGCATTCAATTCTAAGCAATTCGGTTTAATAGGTAAAAACTGCTGACTTCCTCAGATGTTTCTAGGCCTGAGTGAAAGTCAGTTGAGTACGTCTATAGGCGTTATTGTCCTGAGTGGCTATGCTTTCAGACGCCGCCTACAGATGTCTCTAGGCCTGAATGAGTTAAGCAGAATTGCATGGTGCCGAAAGGCCTCTCACACAGTTTGCAAAGGGTGCCAACAGAAGACATAGACACGTGTTTCATCCTACCAGGACTCATCAGTATGCCTCGTCTGTTTGGCACCCCAGTGGAATGGACCAGCTACCCTTAAGGCAGTGTGCCTTGGATATATTGTGGTGAACCCATTAAAATAAAAAACTATTTAAAAGACAAAGAACCTCTGTGCGCAAACACTGAGGCAAGGGTTACCCCAAAGGGCATTTGGCTGGGAAGCCAAGTTTCAAGAAAATACAAAATCACATATACCTTATCACACACACATACTAACATACTAAAATGCCAGCAGAATAGGCCTAATGGTCTTTCGTGTCTGCTCGTTTGGTCAGCCCCCACCCTGGGTGCTGACCTTGCTGTCCCCCTCGCCTTCTCTGGCTTCTCCCTTCCCAGTTCCGGATATTCTTACTGCATTGGATTTTGCTTCCTGAACCCTTCCCCTGTACCTGTCCCACCCTCTCTTGAACCCCTCCACTGTCTCTGCCTCCACCAGCCCCCTAGGTAGTGCATTCCACGGCTCTACCACCCTCTCAGTGAAGTAGCACCTCCTCCTTTCTCCCCTGAATCTTCCCCCTCCAGCTTCCACCCATGCCTCTTAGTGGCCCCTCCTCCTTCCTTCAAGCACCCTCACTGTTCCTCCCTATTTACCCTCTTCATGTACCTGAAGACCTCTATCATGTCCCCGGTCCCTTCTCTCTAAAGTGTACATATTTAGCTCTTCGAGCCTCTCCTCATAGGTCCTGGCCCCCAAGCCCCAAATCATTTTGGTTGCCCTCCTCTGGACCCTCTCCAGGAGGTTAATATCCCTCTTTAAGTGCGGCCTCCAAAACTGCACGCAGTACTCCAGGTGCGGCCTCACCAAGCAGTTATACAGAGGGAGTATCACTTCCCTCCTTCTGGAGGTGATCCCCCTAGCGATGCATCCCAGCATCCTGTTGGCCTTGGCTGCTGCCCTCCTACAAGTCTCAGAGTTGTTCATCTTGACATCCACCACCACCCCCAGGTCCCTCTCAGCCATTGAGACTTGTAGTATCCCCAGGGTGTACACTTGGCCTGGGTTTCTGGCCCCCAGGTGGAGTACCTTGCATTTCCCTGCATTAAACCTCAGCTTCCACTTTCTAGACCATCTTTCCAGAGCCTCCAGGTCCCCTGCAGGGCCACCCTCCTCCTCCCCATCCACCACCGCCCCCAGTTTTGAGTCATCTGCAAAGAGACTCATCTCCTCTGATACCTGTCCTTATGTTAAATCGTAGGCATTGAACAGAAGGGCCCAAGACTGATCCCTGTGGGACCCACTAATGACCCTCCTTGGAAGAGACTATCCCACCAACTACAACCCTCTGGGTCCGGGTCCTGGAGCCAATTGCCTATCCATCGGATCATCTGGTTTCCACCCCCATTTCTCCTAGTTTATCCAACAGGCCCACGTGAGGAACAGAGTCAGATGCCTTGCTGAAGTCTCAGAAAGAGGACATCCACTGGTCTACCCAGGTCCAAGGCACTTGTCACCCAGTCATAGAACTCCACCAGGTTTGTCTGACACGATTTCCCGGATGAATCCATGCTGTCTATCGTCCAGGCACCCTGACTTATCCAGGTCCCCCTAGCCTCTGCTTGACAATGCCCTCCATCACCTTGCCCACCACTGATGTCAGGCTGACAGGCCTGTGTTCCCTACCACCTCCTTGATCCCCCCTTGTGGATGGGCACTACATCGCCACCTTCCAGTCTTGGGGCACCACCCTGTCCTCCGAGAGATGGTGAAGCTCTGCCAGGGTTTCGCCAGGACATCTGCAAGTTCCTTCAGCACTCTAGGATGTAATTTATCCAGCCCGTGCTTTCTCCGTCTTTAAGGGAGCTGAGGGCTTCCTCACTCTCTCTGCTGTGATTTCCACTTCCAGTACCTCTTCTCCCTGCTTAGCCCTCCCCACCTGCCAGTGATGCCCCCTCCCCAGACCTGCCGATTGCAGGCCCCCCTCCTCATTATCTCTGTCTCCTCCCATGTATGATGCAGCATCCCCATTTTCCTGGTGAAACTGAGGTGAAGTACTCATTTAGTACCTCAGCCTGCTCCTCTGGGTCTTGTGCCCATCTCTTCCCTGATTTAATCCTGCTAATCTGCCCCTTCACCCTTCGTCTTTCCCCAATGTATCTAAAGAACCCCTTTTTCCCTCTCCTAATTTCCCTGGCCAGGTTCTGCTCCTTCCTTGCCTTAGCCACCCTCACCACTCTAGTGGCCCTTCTAGCCATCAGCTCATACTCCCCTCGATCCCTTTCACTCCTTGAGCACTTGAATTTCTTATAGGCTGCCTTCTTTCCCCGCACCACCTCCTGGACCTCCCTGGTCCACCAACAGGGTTTTTGGGCCCTACCGCATTTTCGTCTTACTCTTGCACAGGTGCTGGTAGCATCCTGCACCCTCTCCTGATTATTTCCACCTACTATCAGCGTCCATGTCTGACCCAATCCCATCCAAATGCTCCTTAAGGATCCTTCCCATTTCCTTAAAATCCACCCCCTGAAGTCGGTTCATCGCCTTTGTGCAGCCTTCTACCCTCCTAGGTCCAGGCAGAACCAGACCGTGGCATGGTCACTCCCCGCCAATGGGTCCCTACCTCCAGGCCCCCCAATCTGGTCACTGTCTGCCAGACCACATCCAGTACCCGTGCCTCCCTGGTCGGTTCCCTCACCTGCTGAGTTAGGAGCAGCGTCTTGAAAGACATCCAACAACCTCTGTTCCCTGGTCACAGAGGATGTCATAGTCTCCCAGTCTGTTCTTGGCATGTTTAAGTCCCTAACACCACCACCTTTCCTCTGCCCAGTCTGCAGTGTCTCCAACATCTGCCACCAGACTGTCCTCCAGCTCCTCTGCCAGGGCAGGGGTCTATACACCACTCCTATTTTTACTCTCTTGCCCCCCTTGTTATCAAGAGTGACCCATAGCCTTCCACGTGTTCCCTCCGCCTCCTCTACTCCCCTATGCCAATGCAGTTTTTTACTATCATTGCTACCCCTCCTCCCCTTCCCTCCCCTGTCCTTCCTGAACATAGTGTAACCCTCCAGGTTCAGGTCCCAGTCATGTCTTGCAGTGGCCCAAGTCTCAGTGACCGCTGCCACATCCACTGCTCCCTCAGTTAACATCGCCTGGAGCTCAGGCATTTTATTGCCCAAGCTCCTGGCATTTAGCAGGACTACCTTCCACCCTTTCCTATAGTTCTATTTCCCTGCTCGTGTTCCCTTGGGGATTCTGTTTTCTCTGGTCTGCACTTTGCCAGTTGGTCTTTTCCTGCAATCCTCCTGGTCCCCAGGGGGGTGGAGACAGAGTCCTCCTTTATCGGCATCCCCTTGACTGCCTTTTCTCCCATCCCACCCCCCTTCACAAGTTTAAACCCCACTTTTCACCAATGAACTCCTCTATTTTCAACTTAAGGATTCCCCTCCCCTCCAAATTGAGATGTAGTCTATCTCAGCATACAGCTCCTTATCCTCCCAGGTCTCCCCAATCCCCCATCAACCCATACCCTCTGGCCCTCACACACCACCCCTGAGCCACTGGTTTATCTCCCTAATTTTCTTTTGTGTTTCCCCACTAGCCCTTGGCACTGCGAGATTTCTGAGAAGGAAACTGTGCATCCTATGTCATGACAGACCCTGGCGAGCTCCCTGAATCTTGCCTGTATCTCTGGCTCGCTATTTCCCTCAATGTCATTTGTGCCCAGATGGACCAGTATGTCTGGGAACCCCACAGTCCTTTGCCAGCTGATATCCTCGTGCTTAGCCCTGTGCACTGTTAGTCCAGGGAAGCATCTTGTTCTAACTGGCCAGGCTTCACCCTCCCTATCCCATTGATACCCCTGATCATAGAATCCCCAGCAGGAGCACTCTGACCACTCCTTTTCCTCCATCCCCCCCTTCCATGTCCCTCATCCTTTCTGCTGCCCTTCCACCCAGCTGGCTCCTTGTTCTCCCCTATCTGTGCGCCACATGCCACCCGCCTCCTATTTACCATGGCCACTCCTCCCTCCAATCCTATGCCTCTCCTCCTCCTGAGTATCCTTCTGTACCTTGTTAATTCCCTCACTGCTCACAACTGGTCCTTCTCCCCATCTGCTAAACTAGCCTGGCTCATCCTCCCTTCCTTCCTGTCTCCATTTAGTTCCTCCTTGCTCGTCGTGCTCCCCTGGCCTACCCCCTCAGCTCTCTTTACTGAATCCTCCTTGTACTTCTGGTCCTTCTTTACCTTTCCTCCCAACTGGTCCTTTTCCTTGCGCTTTCCTCCCTCTTCCCCCTGCCCCTCCTGCTCCGATTCACTGCTTCCCCCATTCTCCTGCATTCCAGGTCCCCACCTGTTCTTCCTGCTATCTGGCCCCTGCCTTCTGCTCCCCACTCCCACACCCTTTCTGTTTCTAACCACCTCTGTCGTGGCTACATCCCCCCCTCATCCTTGAGCAGTAGAAGAGAATTGAAGCGGTTACTAAGTATAAGGTCTGATCCACCTCCCTGCCTTGCTTCCTTCTGTCCAGCACTGGCTATCCGCCTACTTCCCTGAGAATGTTGTCCCTCCGTCCCCCTTTATGAGGGTCCCAGTTACCTGCCTGCTTCCTTGGTAGTGTCCTTTTGGGCCCCTCTGCCAGGGTCCCTATGTGACCCTAGTATTCTCCTGTACTCCTTTCCCTATACCCCGCCCCCAGTGGCAGGTGCAACCCTGTGGGAGATTTCCAGCCCCCTTCTAGCCATACCACCCCCTTCCCCAAGCTTTCTCCTCATCCCAACCTCCTCCCTAAGCTGTGCTAGCTGGTAGCACACTGGGCAACCACCAAACTTCCAAGCCCAGTCCAGTATCATGGCTGCTCCACACCCTGTGCACCCCACCACCCTCCCAAAGATGCCGCCCCTAATGATGTGTGGTTCCATCCCCTTCAAATAGGTTTCCTTGGGTGAGCCACCAGGTTCCCTATTCCAAGATACCCCTACTGCCCAATCAGGTCACCCACTAATCCTAGAGACAGTCCCACTGTACACCAGTAACTCTGTTACTAGGTGCAGTACAACACATTAAACATGTAAGGAAAATGAACAACTCCCTAAGCTCTCTCTCCGGCCTTTAAATTCAACCCCAGTGGCTAGAACTACATGAGCTGCACCAGCAGCCTTTTCCTCCAATTGCAGGGCAGGTCTTCCCCTATAAATTTGCAGACTTCTGGGGAGGGAGGGAGGGTGGGGAGGTGGGTCTTGGGCAGACACCTGACAAGAGAGAGTGTATCAGCCCTGTGTCTCCTCCAAGCCCTGCAGCTAAAGAACCAGGCCCAAGCAAATCCCACCAAACAGGTTTTAAATCAGAAGAAATAGGCCTCTACCAGCGCAGCCTGTTACAAAGTGAAACATCCACAAAAGAGCCCCACTTACAGCCACTAAATCAGTTTACAAACATCCAGGATCCCCCAGAACAATACCCTGCTAGCCCCTTAGAAGCAAGAAAGAAAAGAACTAACCTACCAAGTAAAATCCACAAGAACCCTGTGAAAACAGCAGCAGCTACTGTCCTGGAACACAACTGATCCTGCTCCCTTCCAGTTCTTTCAAATAGTTTTTTATTTTAATGGGTTCACCACAATATATCCAAGGCACACTACCTTAAGGGTAGCTGGTCCATTCCACTGGGGTGCCAAACAGACGAGGCATACTGATGAGTCCTGGTAGGACGAAACACGTGTCTATGTCTTCTGTTGGCACCCTTTGCAAACTGTATGAGAGGCCTTTCGGCACCATGCAATTCTGCTTAAAGTTGGACCAGCATAACATTCTGTGGTGATTTGTATATGCAGTCCATGATGCTTTGCATTGTGGGGCATGTGTGATTTTGTATTTTCTTGAAACTTGGCTTCCTAGCCAAATGCCCTTTGGGGTAACCCTTGCCTCAGTGTTTGCGCACAGAGGTTCTTTGTCTTTTAACATAGTCTTAGTTTTTTTATAATTGAGGAGCAGTTTTGATTGAAGGAACCAGTGCTCAACCGCAGTGAAATTAGCCTGCATTTGCTTTTCCAGTATGTAGGGGTCAGAATTACATAAATATAGGACCGCATCGTCTGCATACAGTAGTATCTGCTCATTTACCGATTGAGGGAGGTTGTTTAAGAACAGGCTGAACAGTAAAGGGCCAAGGATAGAGCCTTGAGGAACACCTGTGTTAACACTAAGGTTGTCGGAGAAGGTGTCTAGGATTTTCACTTTTTGGACTGTCCAAGAGAGGTAGCTTCTGAACCATGCTACTGTTGCAGGGGAGAGGCTGGTATTGGAGAGCTGATCCAGGAGCAGATTGTGATTGACGGTGTTGAAGGCCTTGGTGAGATCAATATATGTTGCCCCCACCAAGAGCCCTCTGACTAGCGCAGTATGGATAAAACTGGTAAACTCCACTAGAGCGGTTGAAGTACTGTGTTGTTTTCGAAATCCATGTTGTTGCTGACATTGTAAATGATACTATACTTAAGTATAGTGGAGTGTTGTTCTGTATAGAATTCCATCCCTTTCAAAATGCTGTTGTACCACAGTTCAGAAGTCATGGAATGTGAATCTGCCATACTGTGGTACAACAGCATTCTAGACCCTCTAGAGACTGTATGAGTCAGTTTCATTTTGAGAGCAAAAGAACTCACAAACACATATTTCACACGGTACTATACACTATAAAAAATACAGGATGAGCAACTCTATGCACAACCATTGTATTTTGCCACCTTGAGGTTCTGATTCCCATGGACCTCTCGAGTTTTGCTCTCGAGGTTAGAGGGAATCAGAACCCCTCTGTGGCAGAACACGCTGGTTGTACATAGTTGCCCATCCAGTATTCTCTATGTTTTCTTCTTATAGACAACATTCTGTGCAGTTCTCTTCATGGAACCAGTAATTTAGAGTTTTTGCTTAGAGTTCTGGGCTCAAACCATGACATAGTTAAAACTCCTGATCATTGGTTCCGTGAAGAGAACTGTAACAGAATGCTGCCCATAAAAACATAACAGTGCAAAATAAAGTTTTTCCCATCACTTTTTATTCAGGTACAGTTACGTGTGGATCATTTAGGTTTATGGATAACATTTCTGTAAATGGAAACATAATAAACAGCTGCCAATTAGAGATAATTCTCTGTCTTATTTAAATAGCAGACTGAGCAAAATAGTTTCACCAATAGCTACAGTTAAATATGAAGCAAGTAAGCCTGGCTGCACAGCTGTACAAGTTGTAGCAGAAGTTATATTAAGTCAAGGCATAAAACTGATACAGCTAATAGGACCCAAGCAAGGTATTTATTTTATTTTAATTTTGGTAACCGGGTAGCTACGCCCACTGAGACCAGGGGTCCCTGTTTCTGGGGCCACCCGGGGTTAACTACAGGGAACAAGAACTACATTATACAATTTTTGTTGAGAGCACTTGTAGACATTCTACAAGTTGAAAACAATTATAGACACTTCAAACAAAGGAATATTTCACTTATTAGTCTACAGTAGCTTACAGCACAGTTACAACTAAGGCAGGCAAACATAAGCAGTTAGGTAAACGAGGAGTGAGGGAAGGGTACATAGAAACATAGACTTTGATGGCAGATAAGGACCGCTAGGCCCATCTAGTCTGCCCATTTCCCTACCTACAGGATAGGCCGCAGACCTAGTTAACCAACAGCCTATATCTTCCTGCCCCCCACAAGAATTACCTTATGTCTGTCCCATGCATTCTTGAATTCTTCCACAGTTTTAGACCCCACCTTCCTCAGGAAGGCTGTTCCATGCATCCACTACCCTCTCTGTGAAATAATACTTCCTCACATTGCCCTAGAACCGCCTCCTTCTATCTTTAAATTGTGTCCCTTGTTCTTGCAAGTCTCTCTTTCTGAAAGATGCTACCCTCTTGGACTTTGTTGATTCCCTTGAGGTACTTGAAAGTTTCTATCATGTCCCCTCTCCTTCTTTCCTCAAGGGTATACATATTAAGCTCCTTTAGTCTCTCCTCATGCGGTTTCTCTTGCAGACCCTGCACCATTTTAGTTGCCCTCCTCTGGACTGCCTCTATCCTGTCTATGTCCTTGCGGAGATGGGGTCTCAGAACTGGACACAGTATTCCAGATGGGGTCTCACCAACTGTCTGTACAGAGGGATAACAACTTCCTGTTTTCTGCTGCTGATGCCTCTCCCTATACATCCCAGTATACCCGCCCTCCCTACTGCCTTCTCACATTGCTTGCTAACCTTAAGGTCATCTGAAATGATTACCCCAGGTCCCTTTCCTGTTTTGTTGTTGTTACTACCTCCCACCCATTGTGTATTCTTCCCTGGGTTCTTGTTTCCCAGGTGCATTATGTTGCACTTTTTGCATTGAATCCTAGCTGCCATCGTCTGACCATTCCTCCAACCTTGCCAAGTCCCTTTTCATCCTTTCCACGCCTCCTTGTGTATCAACCCTGTTGCAGATCTTTGTGTCATCTGCAAAAGGCATACTTTTCCTTCAGTCCTCTGCAATGCC